>JAWWNH010000105.1:842500-3242500 GCA_034641385.1 Darevskia mixta
ATGCATCGTGTGGTTGCGACCTTAGTCTCCTACCTAGAAAACGACATTTCTCAGAAGGCTATTGTGAATGTGATAACAATCATAAAGCACTTTGAATAGTGAGTACATGAATAAACAAGGATTGTATGGTAAATACTGGTTAAGCATGGAATAAATTATAAATTATAAATATACTCAAAACAGATAAATAAGATATATATAGATATAATTTATTGAGATAATGATAGAAAGGACAAAAGAAAGGAGTCAAGAAATATGAAAAGAAAAAACACTGTATACTGTAGTGGAAGTCTTTAGTATATTTAAATGTAAAGCATTGAGCTCGTTAAGAAAGGAAATTCTGGTAAAGAATTATCCAAATCTTTGCTTGCTTTTCAATATTTATCCTATTAAGTTATTTCGCATTTGACACTTATTTTCTATTTTCACTCTTTTTCTCCTTCTTTTGCCTTTTCTTTTTCTTTTTTTTTTCCTTCTTTTTTTCTTTTTTTCCTTTTTGCATGATTAATTGTTTTAAAGTGCAATGTATAAGGATGGATTGAAAGGAACTGTGTAATAATGGTTTTGTGAATCTTATCTTATCAATAAAATAAAAAAAAAGAATAGTGAAAGGCCCGTTGCTGCCTAGATGAACCCTCTACTCTCCCCTCCTTTCAAGACTTCTCTCGACTCCAGTAAAGCAGGATTTATTCAGTATGTTTCTTAGATGCAGCAACTGATACCAATCCTCAGTATAGAAGCTGCTCCAATAATAAGTATCCTCTGTGGAGAAGGAATCATCTGGAATTAATGTGCTTTGAGGCTGCCTATTCAGCCTGGAAATTCTCATTAAGCTCAATCGTCTTCCTTTCTTTTCTTCCCACCTCCACTTCTTTCTTTCACTAACAAACAATTACAACAAGGGTTTTGCTTAGCTGGGTGGGGGACGGATGTTGTTAGCAGGCCGTGAAAGGATAGTACACAGAAGGCTGAAATGAATCATAGAGTTGGGGGTCACAGAGCCTAAACCTCTTGCTCAATGCTCTTATAATCACAGCATCTTTGGAAGATGGCTGCTTAGCAGCTGCTGCAATGCCTCCAGCAAAGGGGAGCCCACCACCTCCTGAGATTGTCTGTTCCACGGCTGACCAATCCTTACCATTAGGAAAGCTCTCCTCATGTTAGTTAGAATCTGCTCCCTGATAATCTCCCACTCATAGATTATACCGTAGTATCCTCTGGAAGAGCAACAGAGACCAAGCCTTCTTCAGTATGGCAGTCCTTCAGAGGTTTGAAGGCATCTCTCATGTCTCTTCCCCCACCTTTATCTTCTTTTCTCCAGGCTAAACATACCTGGGCCTTTCCATTGTACCTCCTAGGACAGGGGTAGGCAACCTAAGGCCCGAGGGCCGGATGCAGCCCAATCACCTTCTCAATCTGGCCCACGGATGGTCCAGGAATCATCATGTTTTTACATGAGTAGAATGTGTCCTTTTATTTAAAATGCATCTCTGGGTTATTTGTGGGGCATAGGAATTCGTTCATATTTTTTTTCAAAATACAGTCCGGCCCACCACATGGTCTGAGAGACGGTGGACCGGCCCACGGCTGAAAAAGGTTGCTGACCCCTGTCCTAGGAGTTGAGTACTTCCATGCTGCCACTATTTCTGGGTGGGATTCAATTACATACCGTAAAATTCAGGTCACTCAATTAAAGCTGATTGCGAAGCCATAAGCAACAAGCCAATTTCCCCCAAAGACTGGGCTTTTTGTAATAAAGAAACTGAGAGGAAAAATGCACTGGAAAGTGTGAGTTAACGTGGTGGTGCAGATATTGCCCAGCCTTCCCACCAACAAATCAGAGTATGGTATGAAGCCACATGAAGCTACCACCTTGCTGAACCTAACCAGGTCTTTTTATGGCCAGTCCCTGGATGAGAGCCCTCATGCATGCTACCTTGGGTCTCATGTTGAAAGAAAGATGGGGGTACAAATCAAAGATGATAAATACATTCAACGGACAGGCTCTTGCTATCAGTATAAATTCATCCAAGAAACCATGAAGGACAGTCGAAGAAGACATACTGCACTCTAGAAATGACCAGTTATAGGTAGGTAGCTATGTTGGTCTGCCGTAGTCGAAACAAAATAAAAAAATTCCTTCCAGTAGCACCTTAGAGACTAAGTTTGTTCTTGGTATGAGCTTTCGTGTGCATGCACACTTCTTCAGAATTCAGATATCTGTTCTTCATACCAAGAACAAACTTAGTTGGTCTCTAAGGTGCTACTGGAAGGAATTTTTTTAGAAATGACCAGTCACTGATGCTGATTGCATCTTATGGAGCAAACAGAATTTCAAAGCAACCTCAGAAATACAGTCTGGGTAAATAACAATAGCTGCCAACGATAGGCGTCCCCTACTCAGAAGCAGGGGGAGTCATGGCTCATTTGCATGCATTAATTAAGCTGAATTGCATACACATTTAAACATTTCCCCATTTTCTTGCACCAGCACAGCAGGGTAGAAGTGGGGGGCGGGAATGGTTCGGGCTGGTTTGAAACTAGTCAAGTGCAGCTGAAGCTGAGCAGAGATATGCAAAAGGTACTTGCAAAAGGAACATTTAGGAGATCCATATCCATATAAAATGCTAATAGAACAGCAGTGATCTATCCAGAGAGAGAAACTGCTGCCTCTGCTCACAAGACACAAATGCCCTCCCTCTCCTTACTCTGAATTTTGTGTGTGTGTGTGTGTGTGTGTATATATGCCTTTTTATGGGCTTTTAAGCATGCTCTTTTCCTGCCAAGTTTTACTGTTTGCTGAGGGGGAAATAAATGTTTTCATCTCCCCCCCCCACTCCCTCCTTGTGCGCTTAGAGAACTCAAAGAAGTAGGCAGAAACCACAAACAGGGGAGGGAGGGGGGGAATGAGAACTTAAAAAAAAAGAAAGCATGAAACTGAAAAGTACATCAAATTAGCATGTGCCTTCTTGGGAATGTGAAGAGTTTGGCCCATTATGAGTAAAACGAGAATGTGATTGGAATTAGCTCGGCTTGGAAGCTCGCGTGACAAGAAAATTGCAAAAAGCAGCAGGTATTTGTAGGTAGCGCTGAAAATTTACTAACTCCTGGGGATCGTAATGAATTCAAAATGTAGGCTTGATCTGCAAAGACTTTAAAAAAAAAAAGAAACAGAAAAATGCAAGTGTAGCATTTGGAGGTGGTATTATTCGTTACAGGGTAAGCCACTTACGTAAAGGTGCAATCCTATGGTAAATTTGCTCTAGCTGGAGCTCTATAGGATTTTGGTTAGATTCTAGAGCATATAGGAGCTTAAATGGAAGCCAAGATATAATCCAAAACATGGAACCAATGCTCTTTTTCTAGAAAAAGAAATGCTGGAACTCACCCTTGTTCTTTTATAATGGCAATGGTACCCATTTGAGAGGTGCTGGAACTCAGTTCTGGTAAGTTCTGGATGGAAAAAAATCCTTGTGTGGAAACCGCCCCCCCCCCAATTCTGTGAACTGAGTTAGCCTGACTCAAAGAGAAAGTGGGGAGGGGAGAGAAGAAGAGAGGAGCAGGCTTGCTCTTGGGAAGGGAAGTACAGTGGTACCTCGGGTTAAGTACACTTCAGGTTAAGTACGCTTCAGGTTAAGTACGCTTCAGGTTAAGAACTCCGCTAAGAACAGAAATCATGCTCTGGTGGCGCAGCGGCAGCAGGAGGTCCCATTAGCTAAAGTGGTGCTTCAGGTTAAGGACGCTTCAGGTTAAGAACGGACCTCCGGAACGAATTAAGTACTTAACCCCAGGGGCCATTGTACATGACCTTTCATGTGGTGGTGGAAGCCATAAACCAGGGGTCCGCAAACTTTTTCAGCCGGGGGCCGGGTCCACTGTCCCTCAGACCTTGGGGGGGGGCAGACTGTATTCAGAAGGGGAAAACATGAACTAATTCCTATGCCCCACAAATAACCCAGAGATGCCTTTTAAATAAAAGCACACATTCTACTCATGTAAAAACACCAGGCAGGCCCCACAAATAACCCAGAGATGCATTTTAAATAAAAGCACACATTCTACTCATGTAAAAACATGCTGATTCCTGGACCGTCCGCAGGCCGGATTTAGAAGGCGATTGGGCTGGATCTGGCCCCCAGGCCTTCGTTTGCCTACCTATACCATAAACCATTTAATGTGATTGGTGTGCTGAGCTAGCAGCTGAGGTGACAAGGCATGATAGCAGCTCTTCTGAGAGCCCCATAGTGAGGGTGGGGCAAATGGCGCCCTCCCAGCCCTCTGGATTGATTTCTTTTAATTGTCCTTTTAATTTGTGACATGACAGACAATGAGAGTGACCCTTTAAAGAATGCCATCTTGTTTGAGAACAGGAGCAATTTAGGAATAGAAGCCTCTGAAAAATTCAGTGAATAAGGCTTGCTCACTCAGTACTTTACCACACTAAGGGTGGATTTTTCATGACAGCTACCCTTATGTTTGACACATTTTTTACATTAGTTTAATCCGGGGGGGGGGGGGAGTGAGACAAAGGCTGTCCTGTTCTAAAGTACAGTATGATTTCCAGGTGCTGTGCATATGCTCTATCTCTGAAAAGTTTCCTTGTAAAGTTCAGAAAGCTTTATTGTGTATTTCTCAAGCAATTTTGTACATTTGCAAAAGAAAGTCAACTACGCAGTAAATATTTTATCCAGTTAAGGACTTAATCTCATTGGCTCCAACAAGAAGCTTATGCATATTGTTCTCAGCATCACTCTCTCCAAATGCTCGTCTATGGTTGCATTGCAAGGTGCTCTTGCTCTGTTTCTAAACCTGTGTTTTTGTTTGGAAAACTGATAAAGAGGATAGACAATGAATTCAACAGAGGGGGACTTGAGGAAGTCAACCGAAATATGAAATTGAGGAAAGGAGGAATACCTGGCCCACAGAAATTGGCCAGGCCTAAGCAATGATATTTAATATGTTAGCTACGTTAAAATGTACAATGTTTATGTTTTCCCGGTGAGAGAGGGGGGTGGAAATTTGCTTCCCTCAGTGAGAGGGGGGAAGGATGAAAATTTAACGGTATTGTTAAGTGCTTAAAATTGTTAAAATCAATAATAATAAAAAAGAAAAAAAATAAGCCTGTGTTTTTGAATTGGTGCTGTCAGGTGACAAGATTTAAATTGGGGTTTTTTTTGTTTTTGTTTTTTTGAGAAAGCAAGCTGCATACTAGTTTTTAACTTCTTAGTCATACCATAAAGTAGTTTGCTTGTTTTACAACTTTTGGTATCCAATCAATCAATCAATCAATCAATAAAAATAATTTATTTATATCCCGCCCATCTGGCTGGGAGTTTCCCCAACCACTCTGGGCGGCTTCCAGCAAAATATTAAAATACAATAATTCATCAAGTATTAAAAGCTTCCCTAAACAGGGCTGCCTCACCATGTTCACACTAGGATTCTTAACATCTTTTTATCCTATGAAACAAAAAAACAAAAAAAATGCCAGTCATTTAATTCCCGGTGTTAACTTTCTGTTAACTTGACCTTTACATAGCCCATTATGTGAGTTGACACACACTCTGCATGAAGGGGGAGTGAGCAGGGAGGTCATTGTTCTTCCCCTTCCCCTGGCCCTCACACACCTCTCTCAACCAGGCAAGCAAGAAGCATTATGAGAGTTCAAGGGACACATGCCAGCTAGGCGAAAATTCTCAAGGAAGGTTCAAAGCAGGAGTGTGGCTTAGGAGGAGTATAGCAGGTAGAGAGCGCCAGACAGAGAGCTTCTCTATTTATTGATTTGTTCATATCAGAAATGAAGTGATGACCAGAAGTTTCAAGCAGAAGGCTGTGGTTCAGTCAGGACCGGTGCTAGGGTTTCTGGCGCCCTAGGTGAGGGGGCGGGGCACATGACATCATTGCGCATGACGTACTGTGCCCCGCCCCCTGCTCGCCGGGTGCTCTGCGCCACCACGATTTTTGTCGCTGGTTGGGGCGGCGGCGGGGGGTGGCGGGGGGCGAGGGGCAGGCTGCCAGCGCCCCCTCCATTTTGGCGCCCCCACTGCCGCGGTTTTCACCCCAACCTGCTCGCTCCGCCACTGGTTGGGGTGGCGGCGGGCAGCAGCGGGGGGCAGGCTGGCCAGCGCCCCCTCCATTTTGGCGCTCTAGGCAGTTGCCTAGTTGGCCTAAATGGACGCACCGGCCCTGGGTTCAGTGGTAGAGCTCAGGCTTTGCATTCAAGTGGACTAATGGCTTGATTTGGTAAAAGTCAACTTCCTACGTTCCACAGCTGAACTCCAAATAAGCCCAGTTTAGATGCTCACCCTATCAATTCAGTTGTGTAAAAGGGCCACTCCTCAAGGCTGCTGCTTATCACCCAAGCAGATGGTGTCTTTTTCCCCCCTGAATCAGTAGCAATTCCACAACAACAAACAAAGTTCTGTACTCACTATTTATAATTCATGGCAACGTCGACAAAATATTTCCTTCTCTGCCGATACACATTGTCCTTAAATCCCTAAAGCAGATAAAAGAAAATGAATGAATGCCAAAGAGAATTAACAACAGAAGAAGAAAAAATCAATAATCAAAGTGGTTTCTAAAATAACGCTTATTAATATTGTAATTCATGCCATCTGTGGAGCAGTTAACATTGTTACACACCACTCAAATCTCTAAGCGGCAAGAGATTCCAGGGGTTCACATTTCCTTTGGATATGAGGCACAGCAGAGACTGTGGTGTCTTTATGATATATAGTTTATGTGCACATATATAAAACCTGATTTGTTAATCACCTTTCTTTTCTTCTCCATCGTGGCTCTTCATCCAGGTGATTTCCTGAGCATGGAAAAACTGGTTTGGCCTGTATTTTGACACTATTAAATTCAGTGTCTGGCAGCCCATCTTGATACTCCAAGCACTGATTAACTAACACTTAGTAAATGCAGGAATTATTGGTGTCTTACATCCACAAATTCTTAAGGAGATGTACAAGAACAGCCCTTTACTACAACAAAACTGGACTAAGACTATGTACACATCACCAGCTTAAAATGCAGTTATATTGTTCTTTTTCTTATTTCAGATCAAAGCTGGTTTGGAGCAGGGAATACATCAAAATGCAGCACTATACTGTATTTCCTAGTCAACAACAGGATAGGTATGGATTATGTGTCTGCCTTTATTAGTACTTTGCCGTGTGTGTGTGTGTGTGTGTGTGTGTGTGTGTGTGTGTGAGAGAGAGAGAGAGAGAGAGAGAGAGAGAGAGAGAGAGTCTTATGAGTGTATCGTACATTGTCAGTGCACAAGCAGCACACATACAATGTAACATTACATATATCCATGTAGCACAGTATTTAATTGCTTTTAAAAAAAAAACAAGCTTTAGAGGTGGCTACCATGAAAACCTGTGGCTCATTGCTAATCGCCTTTTAAGGGGCTACCGTGTGTCCAAATTTCATGCACCTATGTAAAAATACAAAAACAAAACAAAAAAAAGGTATAGCTTCCCAATGCAAGTCAGTGTGATTTTTGCAGATTTTCTTTTTCTGAATCACAATCCAGATCCAGGGCTAGCGTCAGTTCAAGATTGTCTCAGATCTAAATTGGTGTATCAGGGCCCAAACTGGCTTGGGATTTCCTGCTCAGGGCCAGCCCAAGGCAAGGTGAAGCTTGAGGTGAAGGACAATGTAGTCCCCACCCCTCCACGTACAAAATAGGGTGGTCACATGCAAAAGGTGAAAGGGGGTCCTTAGCTATAATCTGCTAAGACACCTCTTGTACCAAAGGTGCAGGACCCCATTTCCAGGCCCGTGCAGAGCTTGTCTGAGGTGGGGAGTCTTGTTAGAATAAAGTTATAAACTAGAAGACAATGACGAAGAAGAAGAAGAAGAAGAAGAAGAAGAAGAAGAAGAAGAAGAAGAAGAAGAAGAAGAAGAAGAAAGCGGTCAGTACATGGTGGGGGTCCTCTGGCTGGCTTAGCCTACTGAAGCCTGAGCAAGTGTACCCAGCTGCCCTCCCTCTCTGCATGGGCCTTCCCAATCCTCATTTACACCCGAGCACTCTAGGACAGATTCTGACTGTACAGTTGTACCTGGGTTCTCGAACAGAATGCGTTTCGGGACTCCGTTCAACTCCCAGAACCATTTGAAAACCAAAGTGTGGCTTCCAATTGGCTGCAGGAAGCTCCAATTGGAAGCCGTGCCGGACATTCGGCTTCCGAAAATTGTTTGAAAACTAGAACACTCACTTCTGGGTTCAGTCGTTCGGGAGCCGATTTGTTTGGGAGCCAAGGCGTTCAGCTTCCAAGGTACAACTGTACTAGTGGTTAAATATTATTTCAACATTCTCATCATTGGCACAGTATCCCACTGTACTTGAAGGCAGGAAGCTAGCTTCAGAGGGCAGGGCAGACCATACGGCCCACCTAACTCCAACCTTCCAGCACCTCGCCACCACACAAGAGTAACTGATCTGCTAGTGCAGGGGTGGAGAGCCCCCCAGGTGTTGTTGGACTCTAACTCCCACCATCCCTAACTATTGGCAGTGCTGGCTGTGGCTGATTGGAGTCGTAGTGCAACAGCATCTGGAGGGCTACAAAAAATCTAAGTGGAAGGAGTTTGCACTAGGCTTGTAAAAAGCAAGTCGATTTCTGAGTACCCCAAGCTTCCATTAGGCCTGGTGCTGATTTTGGTAATGATGCTCTAAGGCATGAAGAGTTGGCACAATATCCCACTGTATACCTTTGCCAGTCACAGAACAAAATCTATGGCATTTTCTTTCTTTCTTTCATTAATTCAATACCCATTGAATTGCCAGAACGGCTTCAGTTTTCCCAAGTTCCCTTCCTGAAGAGAGAGAGAGAGAGAAGGCAAGGCAAATGTTTCCAAGAGGTTAATTTCCCCCAGCTTTGGAGTCGTGGCTTTTGGCAGTACGTGGGCCTTGCAGAGTGTGTGAAATATGAGCTGAAACAGGGCTGCCGTATTAAAAACAGGGATGAAACACAAGGAACCTGCATGGAGGCTGCATTCCTGCTGAGCCTAAAGGATGCTATGATTTCTACCTCATAATTATCTCCCATAGTGTGAGCAGCTTTTCAATTGCCTTCTTCTTTCCCCTCCCACACCGCTAGGAATGCTCATTTAATATCTATATTCTTTTAAGCGAAATAGCAGTGGGCATAACTTTAAGTACTCGAGTGATTTTGGAGAGCAACACTTACATTTAAAAAAAGGAAAAAAGTAATCTAAAAGGTAAAAAGGGGAGGGAGAGAAAGCAATGGGGTAGTTTGTTCGTCATTTTTATTTATTTATTTTGTGATACCTTGTGCAGCTCTGTCATGCTGAAAATACAGCATAATAGCTGGCAGGGGTGGGGAGCAGGCAGAAGAGATCTATCCCAAGTCTTCTAAAGCATCTCTTTTAAGCAGAAGTTGTAGACCATGAAAACGACCTGAGTGGATTTGCAACTTAATCTGAAATGCATTAGCTGAATATTTTTGGGATCAGTCTGTCATATCGAACCGCGTCAAGTGGCAGGACAAATCAGAGTGGTGAATCAGTCCTCAGGAAGCAGAAAAGGGCAACGGCTTGTTTCCTGCTAGATCTAAGGAACTTGAGTTAGAGGATGGTAGATTTCAACTGAACATCAGAAGAAACTTTGTAAGAATATGAACAGGGAAAGAATGGTAGAGGAAATAAAGGTAAAGGGACCCCTGACCATTAGGTCCAGTCATGGACGACTCTGGGGTTGTGGCGCTCATCTCGCTTTATTGGCCAAGGGAGCAGGTGTACAGCTTCCAGGTCATGTGGCCAGCATGACTAAGCCACTTCTGGTGAACCAGAGCAAAGCACGGAAACGCCGTTTACCTTCCCGCTGGAGCGGTACCTATTTATCTTCTTGAACTTTGACATGCTTTCGAACTGCTAGGTTGGCAGGAGCTAGGACCAAGCAACGGGAGCTCACCCCGTTGTGGGGATTCAAACCACCAACCTTCTGATCAGCAAGCCCTAGGCTCTGTGGTTTAGACCACAGCGCCACCTGCGTCCCTGGTAGAGCAAATGCCCAGGGTTTATTTCTGGCATCTCCAGGTAGGGTTGGGAATGACTCCAGTCTAAAACCCTTTCTAGAGAGCCACTGCTGGTTAGCATACCATAGATGAGGAACATGTAGTTCTCCAGATGTTGCTGGAATGCAGCCCCCATTATCCCTGGCTATTGGCCATGCTGATGGGAGGCTGATTGGAGTTGCAGTCCAACAGCATCTGGAAGGTCATAGATTCTCCATCCCTGCAGTAAAAGATCGTTCCCTATGTTCCTCCCAAAAGCAGTTCAACAACAGTACCATTTTTCTAGGATGCTGGTGGACTTCTTATTGCTGGAGAACTCCAAGCAGAAGCTTAACAGCTCTGGATTTCCAGTATCAAGCAGAAAATTGAATTAGATAGCCTACAACAAATTCTACGACATTGGCCCATGCAAGAAAGTGTCATTGCAAAGGGACAGGTTCAAGGAAACTCCTGAAATATCTTCCGTATCATACGCTGTCACAAAAGATCCCTGGATTGCTAAAGAAACCCACCTCCCTCTTGCATTCAGTGAAGGTTATTGGAATTAGCATCATGGTTATGAAATGAGCTGAAGGGATCAAGCATACTTAATAAAGAAATTCATCCAGTTCTAGGAAAATGCCGCTGCCTAGTATATTGTACATTTCATGGCTTGGCTTTGCCAACAAGACATTGTATCTCATCCTAAACAATTTATCATTTCTACAACAGGAGTAAGTAAAAAACAACATGGGCTGCATAATGCAGTGTATAACAACTCTGTAATGTTTTGTTTCAAGCAGTTGGTCCCTTATCTCTCTCGCCCAGATCTGGCCACAGTGATCCATGCGACGGTCACCTCCAGGCTTGATTATTGTAACTCGCTCTACGCGGGGCTGCCCTTGAAGTTGATCCAGAAACTCCAGCGGGTGCAGAATGCCGCGGCGAGGCTCCTTACGGGGTCCTTGCCACGGGACCACATTCATCCAGTGCTTTACCAGCTTCACTGGCTCCCGGTGGAGTACAGGATCAGGTTCAAGGTGCTGGTTTTGACCTTTAAAGCCTTATGCGGCCTAGGACCCTCGTACCTACAGGACCGCCTCTCCCAGTATGCCCCGCAAAGGACCTTAAGGTCTACAAATAATAACCTGCTGGAGATCCCGAGCCACAAGGCTGCCAGACTGGTGTCAACCAGGGCTAGGGCTTTTTCAGTTCTGGCCCCAACCTGGTGGAACACTCTGTCACAAGAGACTAGGGCCCTGCGGGATTTGACATCTTTCCGCAGGGCCTGCAAGACAGAGTTGTTCCACCTGGCCTTCGGGTCGGACACTTAAGTTTGATGGTTCCCTCCCTTTGGTTTGGTAAGGGGCGCTAAATGAAATTGGCATTTTAAACTGGTTTTTAACTTGTATTTTAACTAATTGGTTTTTATATTTTATTGTGATTTTTGTTGATGTTAGCCGCCCTGAGCCCGGTCCTGACTGGGGAGGGCGGGGTATAAATAAAAATTTATTATTATTATTATTATTATTATTTTGTATTTTCTTCCAATTATAGTTATGGAACTACCTTGGGTGCAATTTGGTGCAAATAAATGATATAAATTAAGCTACTTAATAAGTTATTTTGGATAATAATATTTAATAATAATTTGTTAATTATAGCAATAGTTCTAATTACTTGAAGAAGAAGAAGAAGAAGAAGAAGAAGAAGAAGAAGAAGAAGAAAGTTCAGTTCTTTATCATCAAATTGTCACAAATGTTTACTTGACCAACCTTGGCTGCATTTACTGAACACTTACAGGGTGATCTGCATCCAGTTCAGAGCCATACATTAGAACTCTTTGGGAACATTTGTCTAATTCAGCAATCTTCCTGGGGAACCAAGGAACACAGTCAAGCTCTGGAGGAAATACAGAGTGATTGGAGGCATCAGATTCTCACTGCTTCTTCACAAAGCTTTGCTAATTTCAAGATAAATTTTGAAAGAGAAAACAATAGCCTTGCCTTCCTCATCGGTCCAGATGTTTTCCGGTGGATTCAGAGTTACAATGTTCGTTTCATACTTTAACAACTGAATGAGCTCATTGAATTCTTTCTTGCTACAGTCACAGTCCACAAAAATTTCTACCTCTGAACTCCTTCTCTTGGATTTTCTTGATTCAATATGAACCATACTCACATGCTTCTCCTGTAGACAGAACGAAAGATTGGTTCATTGACTCACTGAATTCATTTAGAAGAGAAGTGGTTTAATGGGTGTTCTGAACAGGATGTAGTTTAATGTGCATATAAAGGCATTTGAGTTAAGAAAATCCTTCATCTGTATTAAATTACTTATTTGTTATTTTTAGTTCAATAAGTGTGCTGTAAAATTATGCCTGTATTAATTGCTCCATTTTATTAGATATCTGAAAACTGTAACTATTGTAGGATAATTAAAGCTGATTTGCCATGGCCATTTCTTATAAAACAGGTGTTCACTGTAAAAAAAAATTATACTATTCAATGCCCAATTTATAGACAAGTTAAATTAATGGTCAAGAAATGAAATAGTGTGAAGATACAAGAAAAGTATTTATTTCAATCTACTTTAGTCTAACTGAACACTGTTACCACTTTGCTATCAGTAATAATCAAGATGACATGCCAAATAGCATTCATAAACATATTACAAAGAAACACCCACATCAAGAGTATGGAAACAATATTCTGTTCTGCAACAAAGTAGTTGCTTTTTCACATATTCACTTCAAGTGCCGTGTGAAAAATAACTAATGATTGTCATGAACTGGCAGGACAATGAGGAGGAGGAAGAGGATCCTGGCATGGGGTGTAGCCAGGACTAGGACACACCACGGCAAGCAGGGGATGGCGAAGGAAGTACTCACAGGCTGGTGGAGGGTGGTGAAGGAATGCAGTTCAATGCACAGGAACCAGAGCAGCAGGACCCATCATCAGAGGCAGAGGACTCCCTACCCCACAAACAAGGTGGGTTCTGAGGCATAGGGAGCAGCAAGAGCAGGGAAGAGCCTACAGCCCAGCTCCCTAGCTGGCCAGGTGGGACTCACTAGCTCTGGAAGAAGGTGTGTGATTCCTCAGCTGGAGTAGGCTTGGAACAGGTGAGGCTCACATGTCTCATCAAGCCCAGATTCTGCAATCAATATGCAAAGTACAAAAGAGCAGCAGAGCTGAGGTGCTGTGTCTGCTCAGCTCACACGAAAATAGTAGAAGGGCAAGAATTCAGGCCACAGAAGTAAAATAATACTGGATAGTGGTTCAAATGATACAAATATTTCAAATAGTCTCTTCTGTAGATGGATTTATTTCTAGAAGTTTATACGTCAGATGAGGTTTATACACCAGGACAGGGCCCTGTTTCAAACATTCTTCAGCTGGAATAAGTTGAATATACATTCATTACAGACCCTCTTGGCATATTGATTATCATACAAACATATATATGTAGCCATCTAAAATATTTTTAAAAAACATATATAAAAAAGATGACAATGAAAATCATTGTCATATTTTTCTATATATGTTTTTAAAAAATATTGAATTTTCGAAACAGGGCCCTGACTATTTGAAATAGTTGTATCATTTGAACCACTATCCAGTATTATTTTACTTCTGTGGCCTGAGTACTTGCCCTTCTACTATTTTCGTGTCTGCTCAGCTGCCTGTGTTGAAGGATCTTGGCTTGGGACTGTGTTTGGGTTTGACTCTGGACTGTATCTTGACTGGTGGACTTCAGATTTGGCTTCTTGAATTGACCCTGGACTGTGTTTCCTGACCTTTAGACTTTGCTCGTGTGGCTTGACCCCCAGACTTTGGACTTGGCATACTGACCTGCTGCCAGATAGGCTGGAGAGTTCAGGGCAATGATGGAGCTAGGTGTATTGACACCAGGAGGATGTTGACACCTGAGATAATCTACAGAGCCCGCCCACCCTTGTACATGCTGACCAAATATCAGAGGGAAAGAGCAAGGCCTCAAATGTCAATCTCACAATCCAATAGATTCATGCGGAAGGAGGCAGTTCTTAAAGTATTCTGTTCTCAGGCTATTTAGAGCTTTCAGACCAGCAACAAATTGGTAGCCAGTGAAGGGAGGGGTGTGATCCAATCAATAGGCCCTACATAAAATTCCAGCAGCTGCATTTTGTACCAATTGGAGACAGTCTGGAAACTCCAGAGGTATCTTCACATATAGTAGTCTGATTGGGATATAACTATGAAAGGGCTGAAGCTAGGTCTGTGTTTCTCTATGAAAGGCTGCAGCCAGTGCACTAGGTGAAGTCAGCAAACGGCATATTTAGCTACTGCCCCCAGGATAGCACTGGGTCCAGGAGTACCCTCAAGCTGAGACCATGATCTTTCAGTTTCTTCCTCTTGTCTGGCTCAAGCTTCAAATTGACAGCTATCAATACACAAAGTTTCTTGGGATTTAAATAAACCAGGGCCAGCCCAATATATTTTGGCATGTTAGGCAAGCCATAAAATAGCAGGGGGCACCAGGGAAGAAGCGGTGAGTGAAGATCTCTATCAGGAACAAGGGGACGGGGAGAACACCAACAGTGCATCATAGAGGTGGCATGAGGGGGCTTGCCATGGAGGCAGCAAATTCAGCCTCCAAGGAGTGTACCACAGCCATCGATGCCACCACAGCGGCAGCAGCAAACAACGCATTCCTTGGAGGCTGGGTCTGCTACCCCTGTGGATGCTGCCACCCGAGGCAGTCGCCTCACCTTGCCTCATGGGAAGGCCGGCCCTGAAGTAAACACATAATAGATCCACACAATAGATTTTACCAATCACCTGTTTTAAAAAGATGGGGTTTTTTTACCTGGAAAAGTCTGAGAGCTTTCACCAAGCCGCCAACTTCATTTTTCAAAGAAAACACCACAGCGGTCTTTCCTCCTTCTGATGTTGATTCATTCTTGCTTGCACCTTTATTGTCCTTTTTATCAGAACTGGTTCTGTTTAGCTGAAAGAAAATATATTGCAAAATAGAAGGGCTTCTGTGCACTCCTCAGAAAACGTTAAGCTTTCCTTTCAAGCAGACTATTCTTGCTTGATTTTAGTATTTAGATATCTCCTACAAGAGAGGTTCTTTTCCCTTTTGAAAGGTGTACTCAGGAGAAGAATTGCAGGTTACAAGCAGACATGAATGATTACTCTTTCAGAAAAGATCAATGAAATAGCATCATGGAGCATGTTATCCTACTGCTACAACTTTTGGTTATTGTAATTCTTTAATAAAACTCCAGCTTGGATCTTCTGCCAATGAGAAATTGAACTTCACAGGCTTTGCAGAACAATGATGGTTCTTGAGCTCTGCATTATAAACTCAAATGTGAGTCACACATAGAATATTACAAAATTTCATGATTGCACCTTTGCTTGATTACCTATTATTGGATGGGAATGAAAACTGCACTTTCATATCTTGTTTTCCCATTGAAGCATTTCCACATCTGTGGGGGTGGGGTGGGGTGGGGTGGGGCCTTTGGGTGAAGATTAGAGGTTACTTTACAGCCCTTTTTGTCTAAAGTCAAAAAGGAAAGTGGCACCATTTTGGATAAACCAAATGAAAGACTAGCTATGATTTTTTAAATATAAAAAAAGAGTTGTGCTTTAGTAATGGCTTTGGAGTTTGGAAAGATCTTCCTCTTTAGAGCATGGAAAATCGATAAATGATCTAATGAGATTTGTGAGGAAAGGTGGCCTTTTGCAGTGGATGGTGAACCGTGGGAGACGCCTGCTATCTGCGTTTTGCCTTCATCTCAGAAGTATCCCTCTGGAACAATCCTGCCTTGCATGTTTATGATAGGATCAGTAGTATTTAAATAAAAACAAAACTAAGTGAAGAGGAGATGGCAGGTGAAAATGGTTAAACAATACCAAATTATTCCATAGATACTCAATATATCTTTTGCCATCCTTGCAGAGATTCAATAGAAATGTAGCCTTATGGAGACTAAGGCTACAAATGCAAGTAGCCACAGTGACCTACCTCCACCATCAGAAACTGTATGTCTCTGAATAAAAGTTGCTGGAATCAAATACAAACATAAGAAGGGCTTGCTGGATCAGACCAGTGGCCCATTTAGTCCAGCATTCTGTATTCATGATGGCCAACCAGAAGCCGTTGGGAAGCCCCGCAAGCAGAACTGGACCTGAGTTTCTCCCCTCCCAGCAACCGGCATTCAGAAGCATACTGCCTCAGTGTCAGGAGTCCAGGTTCCCAGCTTGGTTCCCAGCTTGATAACACAGTAAGCGTAGATAATTAAAAAGGAAGATTTATTGCAAAAACAAACAGATAGCTCCGGACGGCTCTAACGAAGCCTCCAGCACCATTACTCAAGATGACCCTTTGGAAGATTCCTTCCTGTGTCTACAGAATATATTGAACCAACGCCCCTTGCGTCTTTTGTTTTGCTTCCTGTCTAGAAGCCCTCCTATTCGCTGACTCCTCAGAGAGATTGGATTAGTGCCAACCTCTTCCTTTTCTGACGAACTGTCTCCTTGTCTATTCGCTCCCATTTGAGCTTCCGGCAAGCTTTGGCTGTGTTCTAGCCTGCTCTCAGCTACTGTCTTATCAGCTCGCCTGTCAAGGTCAGGAAGAGCCAAATTCTGCAGCTGACTAACATCAACGCCTCCCTGTTCCTTGCTGCTTTCTGCATTTGGCTGAAAACCTTCGCTTGGAGCTGGCTCATTCCTGACACCCAGATAGTGGAGATAGAACATAATCACCAGAGTTAGTAGCCATTGACAACCTTATCCTCACAAGTGGGGAGAGTGCTATTGTGCTCACATCCTGTTTTCAGGTTCCTCATAGACATTTGGTTGGCCACTGTGAGGACAAGATGCTGGACCAGTTGGGCCATTTGCCTAATCTTGCAGAGTCTTACTGTCAAGTGCTTCTCTTTGCCAACTGTTTAATAATCTTTGTGTGGATTTTGAAGCATCCCTTTTTCTGTGCAGGACCTAACCCAGAAAAGAAACCTGAACCTATTCACAGATTTCCCTTATTTGATTGGGACATGTTTCCATAAACGTAACACTTGTAAGATATATAAAGAACAGTTTTGCTTGAAAATGAGATTCCACATAGAAACATATAGCTGTTTGCGGGGGGGGGGGGGTCACTTCCTCACTGATGTCAAAATAATGCAGAATTGTTGACAATCAAGTCCTCAGCACTGAGTACTCTTCCTGAGGGACCTGCTTTGATTAATACACAATTAACTCTAAACGTTTAATGAAGTGATTGTTTAATCATATGGATGACTTGCTAAATGTGTTTTCAGAGTTAACAGCCTATAGCTGGAAACTAGAATACCCTCTTCAGGTTAAATATGGAAGCAATGGCGAGGCAGCTCAGGACCTTGCTTAATTAGTCAGAGACACACAAAAGAGACTGAAATGGTGAAATTCATGGTGATACAATTATTCAAAGCCTGCCTAACAAAGCTTAATGGCATGCCTACATGGCTGAAATATTCAGCACTGTCAAAGATTTGTTGGAAGGAAATTTTAGAAATGAGGGGAATACTGCTTAGCAGATCAAGAGAATTCAGCCTCACCTTTGATGGAATTGTCACTCACAACAAGAGCTTGCTGCTCTTTTTAATGCATAAACATAGCTGCTAGTCACTATACTACAAACTAAAGGTAAAAGGGGGGGGGAGGACCCCTGGATGGTTAAGTCCAGTCAAAGGTGACTCTGGGGTTGCAGCACTCATCTCGCTTTCAGGCCGAGGGAACTGGCGTTTGTTCACAGGCAGCTTTCCGGGTCATGTGGCCAGCATGACTAAACCGCTTCTGGCGCAACGGAACACCGTGACGGAAGCCAGAGCGCACGGAAATGCTGTTTACCTTCCCATCGCAGAGGTGCCTATTTATCTACTTGCACTGCTTTCAAACCGCTAGGTTGGCAGGAGTTGGGACAGAGCAACAAGCAGCTCACCCCATCGGGGGGATTCAAACCGCCAACCTTCTGATTGGCAAGCCCAAGAGGTTCAGTGGTTTAGATCACAGTGTCACCCGCGTTCCTACAAACCAAAAGCACAACCACTGCCCACAAGATTGCAAGATCATGATGCTAGATTAATTCAAGGAGCGAAGAGGCACATATGGGAGAAGATATTCCTTCACACATAGCCCAGAGCCACACATATATAGAGATAAAAATCTCTATATGAGATTTTTAAAGCTTTTAAATACTAGGCTTTAATCTAGGTGCTCTTACAACAATAGTGTAACATGCTCCACTACTCTGGTTACTGCATTCTGGACAAACTGTAGTTTCCGGTCTGCTTTTAAGGACAATCCCACCTATTACATTACACTACCGGTTAAGAGGTTATGAGGGCCTGTATAACTCTGTTTTTTGCAGGAGGCATCCCTTCTGACATATCAGGTAAAATTGATACAAAGCACTGATCATGGCTTCCAAAGATACAGGTACAGATACAGGATGCAAACCTGTTATTTTGTGGGCAGTGTGACTTCACCTAGAACAGTCACACACACCATGATCAACTCCATGTTTTTGATACATCCCCTTCTGATCTCCTGCCCTGTCCTCTGGCAAATTTCATCCAATTCTGTCCAATATGGAAAAGTTAAATTGCTTAAAAAAAAAACATAATCAAATTTTAAAGATGACCAACACAAATACCCCTGGACCTATTTGTCTATCTCAGCAGGCTTTAGTCCCTCTGGAAGGGCCACATGCCTGCAGATTTCAGCTAATTCTGCCAAAATGGAAAAAGTTACAGCTTTTAAAATATCTTTTCTCATAATAATAAGTGGGGTGGGAATAAAGCTTCATTTTCTTGAAACAGATACAGCTTTTGACCCTGAGCCAAATCAGGTAGCCTCCAAAGTTCTTTAGACTGAGGCATTTTCCAAAGCACCAAATCTGTGTTCCAGCTGAATATTGTGCTTAGCACACACCCCTACTTTGTGCCTATTTATTTTCCACTGTGTATTTATTCTCACATTGTGAAGAGAGAATATGTTGAATTAGCGCTCTTTAGTGCAAGATGATAGGGATACTCAGCATCATTTAACTTGAGGGCACTCAGTAGGTTGTTTCTATTAAAGTCAATGAATGCACATTAATGTATGAGACAACTTATAAGTGAAGTAGATAAAAAGCCTTAATACACTGAAAGCCACTCTTTACAATTGCTAATTGTTAGAAAATTGCAACTATAATCAAAGAACGAAAGCAAACAAGATAAAACACTTAATCAAAGGGTTCTCAGGGCCACATCAACCATGACAAATTTCCTAAACAGGTCGTGATTTATTGTAAGATACTGTGTGGAGAAATGCTTTTACATATGACAGTGTAACAATGCTAGAGTTCCCAAACCCTCAGACTGAAACAAGTCCCTAGAATCTGAGAACATAGATCTAAGCAGAAACGGCCATATCAGAGGGACTCTGGGGGTGGAAATTTTCTGTCTATATATAGTTAGATATTCTACATGCTGTGAAGCTGGTCAATGCCCACTCTCTTGGAACCCCACCACAGGAAACACCTTGGGAATTAGGGAACTTGCCACAACTTAGATTATTTAGCTACTACACAAACAATGACTATGTGTGGTGTGACATATAGAACAGTGTTTCCCAACCAGTGTGCCTCCAGATGTTTTGGGACTACAATTCCCATCATCCCTGACCACTGGTATTGCTAGCGAGGGATGATGGGAGTTGTAGTCCCAAAACATCTGGAGGCACACTGGTTGGGAAACACTGATATAGAAAATGCATGAGGTGTGATGAAGGTCATGTCTGGGGCAAACAGGATGCCTAAACCTACCAGGGCACCTTGTTCAAAGCCACATGTGAAAGCTGCTGCTAGGAGAAATTGCTGTTGACATTTGTATATACAGTAGTACCTCAGGTTAAGTACTTAATTCGTTCCGGAGGTCCGTTCTTAACCTGAAACTGTTCTTAACCTGAAGCACCACTTTAGCTAATGGGACCTCCTGCTGCCGCTGCGCCACCAGAGCATGATTTCTGTTCTTAGCGGAGTTCTTAACCTGAAGCGTACTTAACCCGAGGTACCACTGTATTGGACTGTAAATGAACCAGCCAGGACTGAAATCAGGTGAGAGAATCAGGGAGGCATAAAAGCAGAGAGAGAAACCCTCATTAAAGGGGGGGGGGTAGTATGAGCACTGGGCATTTATTTCCCTGCTCTCCACCACTGCAAAACCAAACAGCAGAAGCAATGTTGGGTGTCTTTGAAGACCAGATCTAGCTTCATTTTCTGGTGCTGTGGTAAAAAGACTTGCCCCCTGTCTAACCCAGAGGGATGGCGCATGATCTACATAAAATATAGGTAATTTGCTCTCTAGGTGATTTTATTATCTGTTTTCTGCTCCATGTGTTATGCTAATGTGCTAAAATAGAACAATCTGTTCATAAACTCTTGACCGGGCATTGCGTAATTTCATCTCCATTCAAGTGGAATCTAAAAGAACCTGTGGCTACTGTAATTGGCTTAAGGAGAACAATACAGTTTCGCTAGTAAGAGATTTTCCTATTTTGCTACATGTGCACATAATGTAGGCATGTTGAGCTGCTGTGTCAAATTGTACCTCCTCAGGAGGACCAGCAGCATATGCAGCTAAACCAGAATGATTTTCATTATTCCATGCACACAAGTGTTCTGTGTGGAAGATAGAAATTCATCACATTTGAAGAATCCCTGACAGAATGAAACGATGGAATTTGACCTACGTCTCTCTCTTTAAGTGTATCCAGTGATATTGCCACCAAACAAAACTGACAAAGGAATAAATTATCCCTGCTTTGGCAGGAAACACATCTAAGCATTTCCTTAGGTAGTTTCCAGACATTGGCTACCACTGCTGCAGAAGCTACAAATGTAAGGTCAAACCAGATTATATGCTTGCAGGTCCATTTACAAAAGATATACATCCACCAACAAATCACTGACACAATCAAAAAGTTATGCCTTTCCAAGATCAGAATCACAAAATGTGAGTATCTCAAAAAAACAACAACACCCAACCCTGATAACAGAAAGGACTGACTTTCTTATATTCAATCGCTTTCTAATAACAAGTATCTATGTGCAGAATTCACTTAGATTAAGACATTTAACCCCTTGTTCTTCATTTTGTGTATTTTAGCTACATTTATTGGCATGCTTATTGTTGCAGGGGACTGCTTTGCTGTCGCCATCAAATATTCACCAGTCTTTTAAAAAAAGAAATCCCAAAGAAAGGTTCATTACAGGGAAAGATTGATTACCCTTTGAATGCACAGCTATGGCAGAGACACTGGGTTGTACCTAATGGTCTTGCTCGGCTGGAGGAGCCCCAACCCTGTCAAGCAGATTAAGGCTGTGCAGAGACTGCCAGGAGGAGGGGAAACAGCTGAAAATAGTTTCCCTTCTCATTCCTTTTTCAGAAGCCTTACTGTCAGCTAAGGGACATTTATTATTTTCATCAGATCTTTTTATTAAATAAGAGAATTAAAACTATGTCCACATAGCTCTAAATCATTCAGAAATTTACTTTGGTTTTAAATGACATCACCAGTGATGGCCAACAGTTATCATGCATGACATATCAATGCATCTGAACCAGGACAGCTCTCACATGCACCCCTTTGAATTTCTGTAGGTATTACTGGTTTCAAAAATAAATCTAACACTTTAGTTCCATCAGCTCTACTTGGAGGAAATTCTCATTAATTCAAATGTGATTTCTTCTAAGCACATGTGCTTAGGATCATAGCCTTAGGCTGTCATAAGAAGGGGGGGGGAATAGACTTCACAAGTAAAAATAAAAAAGCAGATATTGCAAATCCCAAGGTGAGGCAAGTGAGCTTTCAGTACAAAAGTGGATTAAATTCTGTACCTAGGCACAGAACTGAAGTCACTCAAAGGATGTATGTGAGAGACATCTCCTCCCTGCAAAGGCTCGTTTCCCATAAAATCCTTTCTTGATTACTTGTGTATAAATAGGTTGAGCTAGCTATGGGATTGGCGGACAGGGGGGAAGAAAACTGACAACCAACCCAGCATAGCCGTAGCCCAAGCAAGCAAATCTGTTTAAAGAAGAATCCTGCATGTGTTCCAAGAAGTTACTGGGAAATCCCGAAGCCGTCTTAAAACATCAGGATTGACGCATCCCAAGATACTTACAGTTACGTTGCCATGTAGTGGGTGTTCCAGGGGCACAGCGGAATCCAGAGACAGGCCCCTTCTTGCCCAGTATTTACTGGAGAACATCATCATTGCTGGCTGCATAGTGGCCTGTGCAATTTTCTCTCTCCACAGCAGGGGGAAACTGGCTTCAGGTTTGCCTGCCGAGAGCTGTCCCCTGTTGCTGGTGCTGAACAAGGAGCAATCCCAGATTTCCCCCCTGGTGAAGGTTTTTATATGCCTAGGCAAGAACTGATGGAAGGCTGATTAGGAGAGCCTCGCTAGAGCTGGCACCTTTAAAGCCCCACGGCGGCAGGGAAATATTCTTTTCCACACACTGACCGTGCTCTCTTCCAAATGCAGGATATTAACAAGCAATCCCAGGCTGCTGGCTGCTTCTTCCAGGTGCTCCTTTTGTCACAAGTTGATAAGCTTTGAACATTAGCTGCATTTTTTTTTTTATAGCTCATTGCAGAGTTGGCAATGTGTTTCTTTACCGAAGGAGGACAGTGCAACAAACTTGGATAAAACGTTGGTATTGGGGTTTGCTATTTAAAGCAAGCTGTAGTGCATATATTTGATGCTGCCACGAACAAGCAACATATCACCCAGATCACCCCATCCCAGAGATTGCTAATATTTTACAAAAGGAATGAAGGGGGAAATCAATTTGCATTATGTTTGTCTGCCGCTTTTCACAGTGGCACTCTTGATAGCTATATTCTGCTCCTCCAAATGCTCGTAGGAACCAATTGATCTGGTCAATTCAATAATCTGTGAAGATTAATGCTGAATTTAGGTTGCTTCTCCATCACCTCTCCAGCTTGATTTGCCATGATCTTGCTACAAATGATAGTTTCAGTATGTCAATGAGAAAATTGACATTTTTTTAAAAAAGGGAGGGGGATATAGAGGTTTGCCACCAGTCATTATTAGACCAATGGCAGACTTTTACTACTTTAGGATTAAAGGTAAAGGTAAAGGGACCCCTGACCATTAGGTCCAGTCGTGACCGAATCTGGGGTTGTGGCGCTCATCTCGCATTATTGGCCGAGGGAGCCGGCGTACAGCTTCCAGGTCATGTGGCCAGCATGACTAAGCCGCTTCTGGCAAACCAGAGCAACGCATGGAAACGCCATATACCTTCCCACCGGAGCGGTACCTATTTATCTACTTGCACTTTGACATGCTTTCGAACTGCTAGGTTGGCAGGAGCAGGGACCAAGCAACGGGAGCTCACCCTGTCGCGGGGATTCGAACCGCCGAACTTCTGATCAGCAAGCCCTAGGCTCTGTGGTTTAACCCACAGCGCCACCCGCATCCCTACTTTAGGATTAGGCTACCTGAAATGTAAATTGTTATCAGTTATAATGTAAGTATCCCCATGCAAAATTACCTTCCATTATTTACATAAATGTAACAGTCTGGAAGGGGTGGGGTGAGGAAAGGCTACTTTTACTCATTCCCCACCCCTCCGGTAGCTCCCTAAAAGGCTGCTCTGGAGGCCTTGGGGACCCCAGAAATACGTGAGAGGTGTGGAAGGTTACAGGAGGGAGAAATTGTCAAAATTGCCTCTCACATTATTGGCAGCAGATGTCTCACCTTTTACGACTGTTAAGTTTATCTTGTTGAGTATGATCTTTTTTTAATGAGGAAAACCATCCTGCACACTGCTTTAATAGGATGGACTATAAATTTCAATAAATAATAAAATAAAATAATAATACTCTACTGCACACATAAAATGCTTGCCGATGCCTTTAGAAGCTCCCAGACCTGCTATCGCATTTAGAGTGTCTAGCACATTTCTGTGAAAGTAACTTACACCAGTTCTACTGAAACTTTTAAAAAAATCACAACTAATATCCAAAGATAAATATACATACATGCATACACATGGAAGCCACACCATGTAATGCTCTCATTTCCAGCAGCAACACATGTAGATATTCATTAAATTGTGTGAAGTTCTCAGTATCATAAAATGGTATTCATAAAAAAAAAATACTCAAAAGCATATTCTATGCTCTGTGTACAACATAATGCAAATGCCAAAGCTTTATGAGGGACCAAGGGCAAGTGGTTCAAAAATTATTTCCTGTAAGCAGGAAATGAAAGCCGACAGCTGCTGGGCCTTGAATTGTTGGCATTTGCAGAATGGGCTCTTTAGTTATTAACTGATAAAAGATAAGCACGCCGGTGATATTAAAGCCAAGGACTGAATAGATTTCACCTTCTGATTTATGTGCTCATAACTGAAAGTTGCGCCAGTTCTTTCATGTTAATGCAGCAACAACTCACCTTTCTCTTCTAAAGTGACCAAGCCCATATATACAACATTTGCTTTTAACTCATTTTGGATTTTGGTTCCCCACCCAGAAATAGACTTCTGAGAAAAACAATCCTTCACAAACACTAGGAAGCAATTCCCCACAGAAACATGAACACCCCTAAATCTGTTCCAGGGCCCCCACACCCTCTGAACCTAATTTTGAAGAGTTGTGGGGTGCTGTAGATGAGAGGAAAAAATTGCAAAATAATAATAATAATAATAAATCACATCCCTCCCCCACATGCTGATGAATTCACCTCTTGGAGAGAACTGTCACGCCTTAACATAATAATTTCCTTCCACCCCTCCTGCAGCTACCCTCATTAGCCCAATTTACAGGTCACACCAAGCCAAAACATGACTTGGCAAACACAGGGGAATTCCTAGAGAGTTCAGTCACGGTTTGACTTGTATGTTGCCTGCACCAGGGCTGTGATCTCCCCAGGAACCCTCAAGTTAAAGCTTAAGATTAGACGACTGCCTTGTAAAGGTGACTTTCAGCAGGAACCCACACTGCCAGACATGATGCAATTCTATTGAAATCACTGAAACGGAAGTGCTTGGTTGCGTACACAATTCCACTGATTTCAAGGGGACAAGACGATTCAACTCTCTCCTCATTTTTGCCACCTGTCAACTGCAAAGTGTTCTGCCAGAGGAAAGTTAGAGAGCTCTTCACTGTATGCAAATCGAGGAAGGCTTTTCCCCACACAAGATTCTCTTAATTGTTTTAAATGAAAAACATTAAGTAATTTTTGCATTTTATTTCATACTATGTACAATGGTTCTCAGGAACAAATACAACTGAATCTATGTCAGATCCCACATTACTATAAAAATGAAAAGAATGGTATCATATAAGCGTAGAGTTTTCTCATATGCAAGTCATTTATTAAGGACAATGGGCACAATCCGCCATAAGAATCTTCTGTTCTATCTGTGCCCTCCATGGGAGCTTATGCAGAACTACATGAGGGAAACACACCCAACATAATTAGTATTTTGCATTTATTTTTAACTGCTTTTATTTAATCAAGTAGTCTAGCATAAAGGCAGCTGAAGCCATTTTTTTTAATCAGTTACTATACTATTCAGCAAAGAAACATTATTCATTAAGTAAGCGAGAAAGCCATTGTAAAAGTAATTCAGAACCTGAATATAGCCTTAAGAAAAAAAGATTTTTCAAAAATAGGAAGGTTTACAGTTATGTATTAAAATTTGGTCAAAATTGCCTGAATGAAAAGCCAAGTTTACTTAGTCAAAAATAGATTTATCCTTTAATACTCACAAGTTTGAATATGCAACTAATTTATACATACATATGTATAAGTGTAGAGGTGTTAAAATGTAAAAATGTACTGTTCAGCCAACCCCCTGGATTACAAAATTCAAGATCAGGGAACTGCACAAATGTAAATCTTCATTGCAAATCTACATTCAACAACCACAAATACTTAACAAGTGTTTTTGTAAACATTTGAGAAAGGACATAATCCTTTCATTTACAAAGCACTGTTTATGAAGTTAGCATCTTTTCACATAGGAAACAGTATAGAAGACTTTTGAATCTTATGATATCCAAGAACCATCCATGCTCAAGACTTCTCAAAGTAAAAGTGATACAGATGCATTTATTTCCATGCCATTCACATTCATCTGATTTCCACTTTACCAAAAAGGGAAAAAATGCACTTGGCTACAAAAGTATTAAGGAATGTTATCTGGGGGAAGGGGGGAAGGCTACTTTGGTAGAAGAAACTACAAAAATAATTAGGTCATGTTGTAAAGCTTTGATGTAAGAGTATTACAGTACATGATCTGTTTTCCAAATCTTTAAAGCTTAATCAAAACAAAAACTTAAATATCCACCTCAAGTGCTTGAAAGAAACAAAACAGGTATAATAAAGTGTCTCTTCAAAAATGCAGACAAATAATTGTGCAAGATTCAATCTGTCAGCACGGTGGGGGTCACTTGTTCAATACTTTCACTTGTTCCATTGGCAGCAGCAACAGGCTTGGAGATATTTGGATAGGCTGGTGTGGATGGACTTATTCCACCAGCAGTTTCATCTTCCCCAGTGTCTGAATCTGGTGTTGTTGCAGCACTGTTCTCTAATCCTAAGATCTCACAGACTGCTTGAGGCAATTCCTATGAAGAAAAAAAAATGTGGCACAGGTTGCTCTTTTAAGTTGCTGCTGCTGTTCTTTAAAGTTAACATGCTAAGTACACAAGAAGCATATCCTTAAATGTATGTACGTTTGAGCTAAAATATGCCTTTTCTTAATTCTTGAAGGAAAAGATGTTCAATAAGCAGTTCTAGGATGACTAGAAAATCCTTATCTTTTAAAATTGGTATAGGTAGATTTCACTTTATCTCTGGGCACAGTACCATTTTGAGTATTGCAGCAGTTTATGACATCAGTATTTACTTCTTAAATTTGCATACCACCCTTCATTCGAAGGCATCATAGGCTACACACACCGTAAAGGGTTTGTTTCAATAATTACCAACCTGGTTAAATCTCATTTGTTTATGCAAAGCTCATGAAATATGCTTGACGTTTACCTTGCAATTTATCATCTGCATAGAAACGGCTTCTGCTTTGCAAAGTACGTCTTCAACATCCATTTTCATAGACAGTTCATTGATATGCTAAAACGGAACAAAAAGAATGACGAAGTGCAACTAAGGATATGGGGGGGGTGTCACACTAAATGCACAGCTTTCTGAGCAACAGAACTTTGGCTCCTAGTGTTAGCAAAACCTTAAGTAAAGAAATGCTAATTTGATTAATACACGTGCATAATTAGCATCTGGTTAAGATTGCAATATGTAAATTATGTCTGCTACTTGGATTTGTAGTTCCTCAGCACTGCACCTCCCCAGGCTTAGGGGCAGCCACCCAACAAAGCCACCATCTCTATGCAGCGATGCTGAGAAGAGTAGAAAAAGTCTGGAAGGGACGGCCATTTTCCTGCACAGTCCCCAATAGTCTAGGATAGTTTTGCCTTGAATTGTGGGTTGTTGTGTGTTTCTATGTGTGGCCTCTCCTCACACTATAACCTGAAGACAAGTCACTAGGTCCAACTGGAGCTTCCTATTTCTACTGGAATCCTCTGACCTAGGGTAGCTCACCGAATAAGCACTTAAAACAGCCTCAGTATAAACAGTAAGTCCTCTTAGCTCTGAAAATCAAACAACCAGTCTATAGGCTGTATGAAAACTCTGCTTCATATTACTTTCTCTCAACTTTATGAGTTAATAAATTACTAAGATCTACTAACTAAGCTACATTAAGCATCTTTCATCACAGTAGAAATGTGGCCGAAAATTAACATTTGTTCCATCTCACATAGGATTACATAATGAAATGCTAATAGTATTCAAATACAGGAAACAAAGGATAGAACATAATTTGGATCTTGAGTAACATGCAACAGATACCTTCAGTATTTCATTGAAGCCATAATGCTTCTCCATAATTTGCTTCTTTTCGGATTCAAGGATAGCGCAACAGATGAGAAGGTGGAAGTTCTGACAAGGCAAGTTTGTCCACATTACCTAGCAGAATATTGAAGTTGCTGATGAATCAAAAACTTGAACATGATGCCACAAGTGTAAGGTACTAAAAGAATAGTACAGTTTTAACAGTCTCCCTAAACACTTATTTTTCTGGCAACTTAAAATTACATCAGAGGGAAAAAATAGTTTTGCCAGCTAATTAAATTATTATCTAGGCAGAAAAACATAATAGCTTGCTTAATAACTATCTATAATTAATTTCATGCTACATTCTGAAGATCTTGACAAGGGCAAATGGTAGAGCTATGTCCTGATGGCATCTGTCACCCTCCATGAATGTCAGGTATTTTGGGTGGATCCTTAGGGTCTTTATGCCTCACTGAAATCAGGATCAGAAAACCAGTAATATTCAAAGTGCAGTGGAATAAATGGGTTGATTGACTTAACAGAATTATTCAGGAATAAGTAAGTTTTCAGAACTCTTAAAACTGGAATATGGATATACACTCTATAATTCAGAAAAAAAGGAAATGCAAACTCTGCTGACAGTGACTGGGTTGTATTTGCCAGGAAACTGTGTCTGATGCCACCAGCTGATATTCTGGGCAAGTCACATTCTTAGTGGTAGCAAAAGTGACAGAACCATGCAGTAGCAGATCAGGGGGTATTGGAGCAATTAAGTGGGTCCTAAGATTGTTATTCAGTGCTAAAAGTCAGGTGTGGCTAGTCTTCTTTGGGCTAAGTGCTGCACTGATCCATAACCAACCCACAAGAGTGGCAGCAATAAATATTTTTTAAAATTCTTTAATGGACAAATTTGGGGAACAGCCAAAAACCTTTTGGCATAACAGTATCATAGCAGGGACCTATAATTTTAAACATTACTTGTAATTTAAATTTTTTTTAAATGGAAACATTTGAGGGGGCTGTGGGGGACCTACAAAAAGCCTTTTGGCATCATTTTGTGGGACCCATTGGAGTGCTCAATTAAAACACCATAACACATGATTATATTTTAAAGGTAACAAATGGGGGGGGGGGATTCTTGAGATGCCATGGGGGAGCACACATATGGCCCATGGATTAGCCACCCTGTTGTAAGCAGAGACATTTCCTTTCACCCGGGTATGCTTTGTGGATCTTTACAAGTTTACATGGTGCTGATAGTAATGAGAACTTGGGAACTATTATTCAATAGCACCTTATAAGACAGCGTGCATGCAGGAGAAAATCCTGAATAAGAATAAAAACGTAACAGCTGTGAGGATTAAGGTGCTAACTTCAAACTGCTCTCCCACTCTGGAGGTCCTCAAGCAGAGATAGGGCAACCATCTGTTGGGTGGCTCTTTAATTTTTAAATTAAACTTTAATTGAAATTAAACTTTGGAGTTTCTGCACCAAGCAGGGGATTAGACTAGCTCATCTACAAATGCTCCTCCAGTACTTAAGAGCAAACCAGAGAGGATAAGTCTCCCCTCTTGGTCAACTATGAACTTCCTCACCCACACAGCCAGGTGGCAGACTCAAGGCCCAATAGCCACAGTCTTACCACCTCTAGATGCCACTGTTTATACGTTGCTTTAACATGATGCAGTTTAGCTAAATTGTATGTATTGTCCTCCAGAACCATCTTTTCAGCATTTTAGGTGTTAGGTGCTAAAATAAAAAGCTTTTTCTTACCTCCCATAAGCGAAGAATATCTTGAAAACTAAATTCTCTTTTAAATCTTATTAGAAGCCACCGGAAGCAAAAATAAAGGTATCCTGAATCTTGAGATTCTAAAACAGTTTTTAAAAAAGAACATGAACAAATAAATCTTTGACAGAAATGCTGGTTGTGAATCGCTTGAAGTATGTTTAATATATTAATACATCTACCGGTAACAGCTTTGCTGGCTACAATTGCTTACAAAAAGTTAAGTTTGTTCTAGAGTTTATTGGGGTGGAAAACTGAGGAAAATATGGACCGTAATTTTATTTGTTTAATAATAATAATAAATAATAATAATAATAATAATAATAATAATAATAATAATTTATTATTTGTACCCCGCCCATCTGGCTGGGTCTCCCCAGCCACTCTGGGCGGCTTCCAGCAAATATTAAAATACATTAACATGTTACAGATTAAAAACTTCCCTAAACAGGGTTGCCTTCAGGTATTTCCTAAATGTTATGTAGTTGCTGATCCCTTTGACCTCTGATGGGAGGGCGTTCCACAGGGCGGGCGCCACTGTTTGCTTCGTTTATATCCCACCTTCTTCTCCAAAGAGCTCAAAGTGGCACACATGGTTCCCTCCCTCCTCACTGAATCCCTACAACAACCCTCTGAGGTAGGTTAGGCTGAGAGATTGTGGTCCTAGTCAAGTATCTCTTTGAACATCAATTGCTAGTGGGAGTCTAATCATTGCTACCAAAAAGGGCTCCAAAGGTAAGGGTTAAAAACTGAGGACAGGCAAGACTGAAACAGTATCTAAATACCGGATAGCACAGAACTCTCTTTACAACAATTGAGAAAGTAATTGGTGTAGGGAAAGTATTTTAAGCAACTGGCTATGTTTGAATGTCCCAAGTCAAGAATTTTTTGGCTTACTGTGTTTACCAGGAATAGGAAGCTCTGGTTTACTGGAAATGCACACTGCCTGTTTGCTCCCATTCCTCTTCTGGCTTAAGTGTGATGAACAAACCAGGAAGCCAATACATCTGAACCATGATCATGAGCCAATCTGAAGAAATTGTTTGTTGTTGGCTTGCTGATCATGGATCCCTGGTTCGAATATAATGTGAAACCAATGCTTCCTGATTGGTTTATTCTGGTCATGCCAGAGGCATGAAGTGGGAGCAACTGGGCAGCGTGCACATGCTGCTCATTCTCAATAAACTACAACAAGCCAGAAAGTCTGACTTAACAGGGCATGCCAACACGGCCACTGTCTAGATTCTAGATAAGAACAGTGGTAAGTTTTCTCCTGGTGAAAGGTGGTGGTGGTGGGGAGATACTTTGGCGCTGTGGGAGCTCTTTAGGAACTCCAGTTCAGCTCTGGAGTTTTTGAGGAGATGTGGACCCAACACTTTCCCCCCACCTTCACGACAGCCTGATTTCCCTCGGAAGGAGCGCAACGAGCTGCAGCTTTCCCTTCGCGTGGCAAAACCAGAAGCCAGTATGACAACTAAAATAAGGAATCAATATGATAAACAGACGAGAAGTGAGTGGGGGTACTTGGGGGAATAATTACAGAAACATGACTTAAAATATAAATTCCAGGTAACTTTGTGACCAACAGCTAACAAGATTAAAGACACGAGAGCGTGGAAAATAAGGTAGAAAAAATAATGTATATGCAGCCAATCAAGATGTAAAAAGAACTGTCATGGAATGCTGGGTGGGAAGTCAAAAAGAACTACCGTATTTTCTGGCGTATAAGACGACTTTTTAATCCAGGAAAATCTTCTCAAAAGTCGGGGGTCGTCTTATACACCCAGTCATCTTATATGCCGGAAAATACAGTACTGTATAAGAATGGGAAAAGGTGTAAATGAAAAACATAATAAAATAATAATAATAATAATAATAATAATAATAATACCAGTGGTAAGTTGTTCTGAGCTGTCATACATACCTAAGTAACTGCAAAATCCACTATCTAGCAAGCGAAGTAAAGTACTCAGATGAATTAGCTGTGTCTTCATACCCTGCATTTGCTCTTCAAAATTCTGGTGCTTAATGGGAAACAAATTGAAACAGCATCTAGAATATTTTTATTCTACATGAGGGCCAAGATGAGTATTAAATCAAAACAAATATATAATAACAAAACTAAACATTAATGTGATTTTGGTCCTGTTGGGATGCTAACAGCATTCCATGCAGCTCACTTTCAAGATCAGATATGGGTTTGATAATTTTAATTTATTGAATTAAGCAAATTAGAATAATTTGGAGTCCAATGAGAATGGACACCATCATCTGCCCCACCTGCAATAAAATAGGTCTCTCTCATATTGGTCTCTACAGCCACAGCAGACACTGTAATTCTTCAACAGTTTGACTTTACCCCTGAAGGCACACTCTTCCATTGTCTCTCGAGACAGATAGATGCCAAGAATAATTATTATTTACCTACCCTTCACCCTAAGGTCCCAGGGCAGGTTACAACATTGAAACACAGCATTATCTTTATAATTATGGAACATACATTTCTTGCTTATATATCTGTTGCTACGCTGCAAGAGAAATGCTACATAAATTTCTAACAAAAGTTTAATGATAAACAGAAGTTACAGAAATAAGTTACACTCAAACGGTAACTGAAGTTAACAGGAATGAAGATGAAAAGACTTACCATTTGATCCATGTATAATGCAAAGCACCAAAAGGCATCAACTTCATTCTCCATCACATATAAAATCGGAGAAAGCAGGTCACTCATTCCCTGAACATAGCCTTGTATTAGAGAGAGAAAACTGGTGATATGTGGCAAACTGTACCCAAAAGATTGTAAAGTAACTATTTAGTTTCTCCCATCCTCTTCCTAAACTACTGTATTTTTCTGTGTATAAGATATGGGTTTTTTTAACCAAAAAAATAGGTTTAAAATTGGTGCTCATCATATACACGGGTAGTGCTGAAGGGTGTTTTCTTAATTTGGAGTCCCCCAAAATACGGGGCGTCTTATACATGGGGGCGTCTTATACACAGAAAAATATGGTATTTGTTCAAATAAGCATACCGGCAATGGAAACTTTTTGATACATTTATTTGATCTCCAAAATCAGGAGTACACAAGTACCGAAACTAAACAAGTTTGTTGCAGGTCCCACTTGTTGCAACCAATGGTAAAACACATAATTAATTCGGGCGTCTAAGACAGAATGTACATCGAGTCTTCTCTGAAGGGTAATTACAATAAGTTACACTAGATCAGATACAGTAGTACACATACATAAGTAGAATCCTACTTACCCAAATCAAAGTCATACATACAATAGGTCATCAAAATGTCATGAAGCAGTATCAACCCAGGATTATCTTGACCTTCATAAAACTTGTTTGTTCGGTCTGTTCTGTTTACATCTTTTTCTGAAAAACAGCACACAGATTTAATACATTTTCAAAACAGCTTCTGCTAAGCCTATATCTAAAAAATGCAGGATGCTCTTCAAATTTCCAATTTCTCAAACACTTTGCTGAGCTTTGAAGTGCCTAGTAAAGACAACTAAATTCAGAGGATGTCATTTAAAATGCATTAAAGCAGCTTTTAAGAGTATTTAAGACAAATTCTTCCTGTCTCAAATAAGATGATTTCTTATAAGCAGATTTCCAAACACTTAGAAAACGGTATACTTTTTATAGAAACCTCCTGATTAAAATGTAAAACATTTTCATTGAATTAACACACGGCAGAGTCTATTTGAGATATGCTAAATGTAAAATGTCACTCAAATGTACTAGATATGTGGCGTTACATTAAATTTAATGGTGAGGAGTTGATATGTAATCAAGCCTTCAAGGTTTAATTGCTTGGTTTAGCATGAGAATGTTTTATTAGGACACTCCATTTCCCCATGTTTCTTTAATTGTTACTGAAGTTAGTTTATCTCAGGGGTCGGCAAAGTTTTTGTGGCTTGGGCCAGTTCATGGTCCTGCAGAAGTCACGGTGGGCTGGAGTTTGTGCGCACATGCTCACATGCGCAAACGCTATTTCCGGCGCTCCTTCCGGTGCGGAGGAGGCATGTGCAGTGTTGTGGAAGGCGGTCCTCGCTCTGCTCCGCGCCAGTTTGGCATGGCACACGGGAGCCGACCGAGCAGGTGGCGGGGGTCCATGGGCCGGTTAAACGACCCCCATGGGCTGCTTGTGGCCCATGGGCCTTGGGTTGCCGACCCCTGGTTTATCTGCTCAGTCTCTGAGCATATACTGTATAGTTTTACGCTACTGTAACATTCCACACACTATTAGAATCTGATTAAAATGCATTGACTAAGCTTGTTGTGTAATCAAACCTAGCTATGCTTTACCAAACCACAGAAGCATGTGAGGACACAGAGAGGATCTTGAAGCCGTTTTGGTCCTCTCTTGCCCTCTGTACTGCTGCACTGTGATGAGCTAAACCAGGACTTTTAGAGTTTGTGGTAAGTGAATGTGCTCAACCATGAGTCCTGCCTTAGACTACATGCTAAGCCTAACCCTGGTTTAGCTCAGCACCGGAGCAAAAAGGACTGGACAGGAGCAAAGTACCCTACTGTGCAAACTATAAGATCTTTATAGTAAAGCTATGGGAGAATGAGTCTGACCAAACTGCGGGAGGTAGTGGGAGACAGGAGTGCCTGGCGTGCTGTGGTCCATGGGGTCACGAAGAGTCGGACACGACTGAACGACTAAACAACAACAATGGGAGAATAAAGCTTCTTGTCTACATTCAACTCTGACACTTCTTATATGTTTTGTGTTGTATTAAAAGGCAAAAAATAAAAAAGACTTCAAATGCCAAAAGCAAGAACATTAACTATTTCTCCTCTCAAAAGCGTATCTCCAAGTCAAATTTCAGTATTCTGAATGTGTGTCTGCTTTCAGTAGCAAAATACATGCTTGTCAGTAGGAGAAAAGTGGCTAAAGGAAAGAAATTTGGAAAAGCAGCAAGAAGGGAAAAGGTTAGATGCTCCTCCCTTTTTGCTGCTTTTAAACTAAAAATCTTACTCTGCTTCTTACACTGGTGTGACTGCATGCCTGCTGTGATGCACATTACATACAACTTAGCTTTCTGGTCTCAAACTTTCCCTCTTGCCTTTAAGAGTTATTGCTAATGTTATAAAGCATTTAAAATGTTTGCCGTTGCTAGTTAGAGCAGAGAATAATAAAGTTTGATGTTAGTTTTAGTTTGTAACAGGCTACTAAAACATATGGTCAGCAACCTGTAGAAACTTATTTAAAGTGAAATCAAGTTCAGCACACACTCAGCTTTCCTTTATTTCAGTCAGCAGCAAAATAAAATTGAATCAACTACAAGGATCAGAAAAGAAATGGCTGCACAGCATGCATGCTGACTTCAAGAGGAAATTAAAAACATTCCTGTTTATCCAGGCATTTGGTGACTGAAATACACTGTTTCATGGCAGCCCTGAGATCACTGGTTGAAAGAATGGTGAGTTTGTTTGTTTGGCTCATTTTTATTCATTATTAATCCCTTTATGATATTTGTCTTCTGTTCACAGTGGAGGACATGGAAGAGAAAGAATCCATGAATCCTAACACACTGAACCTAACAGGTCATAATTTTGTTACAGAAACAACAAACATGGCAGATAATTGAGGTCACCTCAATTTTTTTAAAAAGGAGTAAAAGTTTACCACTAACGTATCTCTTTGCCTTCTATGTTTCTTAAAATTACCTATAAGACTTCTGTAGTCCCTCAATCTATAGTTTCTTTTTTCTTGTTCTTCACTGACAGATTTCCACTGAAGCTTCATCCTGAAATACTCATCTCTGAAGAAAAAATGATAGTAATAATGATATTCGTAAGCAGTTGTCTTGCAAGTATGCAAAGTTTACTCCACATTATGATTGTTTTAAGGGAGCCGTACTTACATTCTCCTTTTCTGTACATTTGTTCTTTTTTCCCTAGTACTGTGCCAAGGGTAATAACCCAAAAGAAACTTCCAGACTTCCTTTCTCAAAGCATGACAAAGGCCCTAAGCAGAACATAATAAAATAGCAATGGCAACATCAGAACAACTTTATTCAAATCCTGTAGTTGTGCAGGAGGTAACATTATCTAATTTTATTGCTACTGTTTCCTATGTTTGATTTCCTCTGGTCATTTGGGGGGGGGGGGGTTCCTTTCCCGTGCTGTGAGATCACCTAGTTTCTTCAACTTCTTTTTAGGATGCTCATTAAGACCTAACCTTTTATGTTTGTTTCTCCACCTTAATATTTTTCTGCATTTGTTTATAAACGAAGCATTGAAAAAATGAAGTTATCAACCTGGAAGTTAATTAAATTACATGTTTTTCCGCATCATCCCCCTTTCTAAGCTCCCTGCCTCCTTCCCTCTCATGTCACATCTTATCAACATGTAGATTCATAGGTCTTTGGACAGAAACTTACATTTTCTAAATTTATCTGAAAGCTTTAAGTATAAATAATGAGACCATTTGTCTTTTAAAGCTATTACTCTGAAATATCTGTAACACACTGTTCAGGTTAAATTGAAGTCACTGTGGGAAAGCAAATCTTAAAACATTACAAATAATTTCCAACGAGTTCTAAAGGCAGTCCTAATTGGCTTTACCTAGAGCCATCCAGAAAAGATTTAGGCAAGTGGCACTGTACACAAGGATGCAATGTCCAGGTGTTGCTGGACTCCAACTCCCATCAGCCCCAGGCAGCATGGTCAAGAAAGAGGAGAGCTGTACTTCTACAGCACCCGGAGGGTCATGAGTTCCCCATCTCAGCCTTAGGACAAACTCCTTCAAGACACCCGTGTTCTATCAATGGCCATGGAATAAAAAGCTAATGCCATAGTGAACTTCATTTAAACCTTCAACTAAGGCGGGCACATCCTCATTTCTGTCCTAAAAGATTTGCATTCTTTATTTCCTAAATTCTTATTTATGCATTGTTCACTCCAACGTATTTTCACATAACTCTGCATTATTCAGTATCGGCCACTCAAGGACCAGTCCTGCAACTGGCAATATCGACACACATGAAAAGTAGTGAGCTTCTCCAAACATGGCATTAGAAATCCACGGCGTGAAATTACTGGTTTCGAAACAGAACTTAAAGGGTTTATATATCAAGCATGGCTAGTTGTGTGGTTGGACTAAAACTATTATCATCTATGGTTATGGGTCATGCTGGCTGGGGTGGATGAGGGTCGGGATCCAACAACTTCTGGAGGAACACAGGTTAGCTACCCCTGATTTGATGGTAAGCCGCTTCGGAGTATTGCTATTCGCATGATTCAGAATTTCAGTTAACCTTTTCTGGAGGGATAACCAAATACATGTACATGCTAGCTACTGTCCTAGCAATAAGGAATCAAATACCATATTGGCCAGAATATAAGCCACACTCCCCCCCCCCTCAAATTCCAACTGTGAAAAGTTAAACTGCGGCTTAAATTTGTGACCTTACAAAAAAGGGCATTTGTGATATTGCTGCTGAAACAGACATACGGTAAAACGGAACAGGTGTGAGTGCCTGTGGAATTTTAAGGGACTGGTTTATATTTGGGTATGTCTTTTTTCCTTTTTCCCTCTTGAATTTTAAAGGTGCGGCTTATATTCGGATACGGCTTATATTCGGCCAATACGGTACAATTTTTAAAGAGATATTCTAAGATATTACCCCTCTGAATATCATTTGTTTCATGGAGTCAGCATTTATGATTCTCCCTTCAGAATCCATATTCTTAGTCCATTCTTCAACCGACACTGGCTGTCTTCTGTTCACTTCGGGCCGCTTTCCTAAATCAATCTAAAATATGCACCAGAAAAGCTGTTAAATTATTACCAATGCACTAATTTTTATCTTGGGACGTGGGTGACGCTGTTGTCTAAACCACAGAGCCTAGGGCTTGCCAATCAGAAGGTCAGCGGTTCGAATCCCTGCGACGGGGTGAGCTCCCATTGCTCAGTCCCAACTCCTGCCAACCTAGCAATTCGAAAGCACGTCAAAGTGCAAGTAGATAAATAGGTACCGCTCTGGCAGGAAGGTAAACGGCGTTTCCGTGCGCTGCTCTGGTTCACCAGAAGCGGCTTAGTCATGCTGGCCACATGACCTGGAAGCTGTATGCCGGCTCCCTCAGCCAATAAAGCAAGATGAGCGCCGCAACCCTAGAGTCATCCGCGACTGGACCTAACGGTCAGGGATCCCTTTACATTTACCTTTAATTTTTATTTTAAAACCACTCTCGCTATCAAGAACACTTACTCGTGTAATGACTTCAAATCCTGGTTCTTCCTGTTGATTTATTTTTAAGCCTGGTATAGCATCGCTAAAGAAGTCTGCCATTTCTGATGGAGGCCGCTGCTGAGTTGCTGGGTCACTTCCTCGTAAATTATCAAATATATAGTTGGTCACTTTCGAAAATTTTCCCATTGTTGCTGTGTAAGGATCAGTCTTCAATTTCTGAGAACAGCACAGGGGTAAACAAATTCTGAAACGGCTCACACAAATTTGTAAAAAATCTGATAGTACGACATTCATTCTCAAAAGCAAGCTACCCAAAGAGTAATAACTGATACAAGTTGTGTCCAAAAGGCAACAGAAAGCTGAAAAAAATGCATCTCCAAAACAACTCATTACAACCTCTTTCAGTGTTCCCACTGGAAAGAAGGGCAAATAAGGACATTTTAAAAAGAAATCAAATACATACTTCATTTTGTACCAAAAACATAGCAAAGAAAAGTAAGGATCTGCCAGCATGAAAATTCCCAGGGTTGAAATTTGGTTTCCTTCAAGAATTGGGTATTTTAAAATCTTGAATATTAATCTGAATACTAAACAAATAGGAAATCACACAAACCTCTAATAAACCATAGGTTGGTTCATCAAGGAGATTTTCAAAGGACTGTGAAATACTCTGGCAGTTCACAAGAATTCTCTTGTCCTGTGGAGATCTGTGAACAAAAAAAAACATTTCCCCTTCTAGAATCAGAGTCTTTCTTTTGGGAAATTCAACAATATTGCCATCACATTTGAGAAAAGTGAATTCATTGTGCAATATTTTAAGAGGATTATATGTGTGCATGTGCACACAGAATATACAGAAATAAGACATCACTATTAAAAAAGTTGAAAGTATTTGATTGCCACCTCAGGCTTCTTCAGGAAATTAGCTGGTTGGATTCACTATTACTAGCTTCTGAAACAAAACACCATTACATTTATTTATTGTTACCTGGAACACCTACCACCTATTCTGTTATTAAAGCCTTAGATAAGACTTTTAATAAATGCTATCGCTTCCCAGTGCTGGCATGGAAGGATGCAGCATTTGTGCCAGAGGATATGAAATTCAACAACAGATTGCATCTTAAAGTCAGAAGAGGCGATATAATCAGTCTTGATGACACGGCTGTTAATAAACCAGAACTGAGGTTTGCTAATACAGCCCAGAAAGCAAAGGTTGTGATGCGTCATACTTAGCTAACCCATCAGAAGAAAACCTCTTAAAGATAATTCCATTTTAATTAAACTGATCCTGAGTAATATTCACAATAAATTATCATCACTTTATTTGCTCTGAACAGTTATTTACGATATTGTACCAAGGAAATATGGATTTTTCAGGTAACATTAAACTGAATTCAGAGTCTTTCAAAAGAAACTTTGAAATCCTATTTACTCTCTTGTATACTTCAGTTCTCTAATTAGGCATTACTTCCTTGAAACTAATAAAAGCTTCTGACAGATTTGAGGGCCAACTAGAAAATGCCTACTCATTTAGAGTACTGTATATTTTAAGAGAAGTTAGAAGATGTCCAGTCATGGTCTGGGATTAAATACAAGCTGTGGGCAACAATCTCAGTCAGTCAGATATTTATTGTTAGTAGCCAATGGTCTAGGTTTGTATTCGTTCAGTGCATCACAGAAATTCCCTCTTCCTCTCAGTTTATATACTACTGGAGAGCTTATCGCAGGTGAACTGTTTATTACCAGTCTCCAAAAGAAATTCTTTATTTCCTATTACCTGGATCACTCATTTTGATCCAGCAGAGCCAACAGAGAAAAATCGAAGAGATTAGTCCTGAAAGCAGGAATGGTCAGATCTAGGAGATGCAAGAGGTAAGAGAGGGAAGACTTTAGGGGACTGGTCAACTGCAAAAAGTTCTCCCAAATTCAAGGCTAGCGCAGCTTTTGACACTTGAGGTGTATATTTTTAATATTGTAACCTGCCCAGGGATCTTAGGGTGAAGGGCAGGTAATAAAGAAATAAATGCAACCTGTAGTAACATTACAGGTTCTTCGCAGAGTTGTGCTTGATAATTACAATTTAGTATTTCTTTTTAAAATCACAACGAGCCTATTGATGTCTTTAAAAACTATGACTAGAAGCATTATTTATTCACTGGCTAGTTTAAAAAGAAAAGTTGATCAACTCATTATGATGGCTATGAAAACAGTAAAGCTAGAATAATTGACCAAATAGACTCCTCACAATGAATACTTACTCACAGAACACCACATATTTTCTAAGGGAATGAATCAATAAGGCGCTGTCTCCATGATGGAAGTGAAGAGCTGGGAGGACAACATCATCCTTTAAGCAGAATACCAAATAGGACCATCCCATTCCTTCTTTGTTTTGCTTAATGGACTTTAGATCTGCTAAACTGAACAGGAAGGACCACTTGTTCTCTCCATTTGTGTGAACAGCAGCATCTAATGGGGAAAATAATGCGTTAGTTTTTTGGTTTAAAGCCAATATGCAATGCATAGCATTGGAATATATTAAAACTACTTCCAAGAATAAGTGCACAGCATCATGGCAGCACACATTTCATCCAATCCTTCAGTGTGGCTAGCTCCACCACTATTAGTGGTGGTATGCCTTCAGAAAGCACCAGGCTTATTCTCTGGTTAAAACAATTTTCAGTGGGAAGGCTGACCAAATCCTCTGCCCAAGATCTTGGGGAATCATGTCCATTACTGTCTGTCTCAATGGACAGGGATGGAGCAATAGACTGACAGTAAAACGCAGTTGATATATTCCTATGCAACTTGATTAGGATCTGCAAATTCTGAAGTATTTATTCATTCAACTCTTCTCACCGAACCAATAGCATATACCCTATCAAAGACATACTGTAAGAACTGTCATTAAAAAAGCACCGTCACTAATTTAGATCGTATTATAACATTAACACCCAAAAGACAAAAAAGAAGTAGTATGCTACATGCACAGCTGACTCTGGAGCAGACTGAGGATTCCCAGGTAAGTTCCGCCCTCTATTGTGTGGGCAGGGCAGTCCTCCCCTTACCCGGCCAAATCTCCTGGCAACGTCTCCCCAGCCGGGATAGGATAACTGGCAGAGGTAGGCGGAGACCTCCAGGTGTCCAGCTGGGGGGGCGAAGCCAGGCTGTACTGCCGGGTGCCGCATAGGTCCAGGAGCGCTGCGCGCGACCACACAAAAGGCGCCCCCCATTTGATGTGGGGAGCGGTCATTACCTGCTACAGATGGAATATTTTTAAGAGTGCATTATTTTACACAAATTCACCCCGCTTCGGAGCGTTAAAGCCCACCTTTCCACCACACAGGTGATCAGCACTATCAGATGAGAGGAGCCCCACAAGCACAGCAATAGGTTTGCAGCTTTCAACTGCACAAGGAAAGGGGGCCAACCCAGCGGTCTCTTTCACATGTAGAAACCTCCGTGTCTGGGATCATCCATTGGAATAGCATATACATTTTTATACACAGTATTCTTCAATTACCTCCATTTGACTGTGGTTTCTTTTTAAAAGAGACTGTGTTGACCATATCCCATTCTGCCTCGTAACTGTTCGGATGTTCTGTCCCTCGCAGAGTCTTCTCTTTAGGAGTCTGTGCCCACTCAACAACAGAACTGGAATCCTAAATAAGATATCAAAACAATCAAAAACAGTTTCACTTGCAGCTAGTGATTAATAAAAAAAGACACCCCCCAATATTCCTGTTGAGTTCTTTTTTATTAAAAAAAATCCCCTAAAAATCAGTATAGGTACCTGTGCTTTTAAATTTGTTCGTAAATGTTCTAGTATTAAGGGTGAGTAGTGCAGTAGCCAAGCTTGCCAATGATAGCAACCCTTTCAGGGTGGTTAAAAAGGAATTATGAAGAGCTCCAAAAGGATCTCTCCAAACCGGGTGAATGGTGAAAAAAATGGCAAATGCAATTCAATATAAGCATGTGTAAAGTAACGCACATTGGGGCAGACAATCTATGTTTCACATATATGCCCATGGGGTCTTAACTGGTAGCAACTAACCAGGAATGAGACCTTGTGGTCATGGTGGATAGCTCAATGAAGATGATGAGCCATAGTCCAGCAGCTGTGAGAAAGGCAAATTACATGCTAGGGATCATTATGTAAAACTGTCAATATTGTTATACACATCTATGGTATAACCACACCTGGAATACTGTGTACAGTTATTATCTCCTCACCTCAAAAAGGATTATAGAATTGGGAAAAGATTCCAAAAAGGGCAACCAAAGTGATTGAGAGAATGGAGAAACTACCCTTCTGGGAAAGGCTGGGATTTTTTAGTTTAGAGATAAGATCAGCAAGAGATGACATGATAGATGTAATGTATACAGATTCTTAAGTTAGAAGGGGGAAGTCATAGTATAATATAATTAAAGAACTTTAAAACGGCATACTCCTTGCCTTGACAGTTCTATTAAATTAAATTTAAAAACAAGGACCACCATCATATTTATGCGTCCTTATTAGGAGAGGAAGATTGGGACAAAATAACAGTATTTCTGGCGGAGTCAAGGAACATGAGTTTGTAATTTAAAGCAACAGGTTTGGATTGGTTATCTTTCACTACTCACTATCTAGAGAACATACAACATATTACTCAAATAGTTTTATACTAGAAAATGTATAAAAGTACTGTACAGGTGATAACCTACCTTCTATTCTTACTGATGGTTCCCATTAAGGCCATTTGAGCCAAATAAATGTCTCATCCCCATTTCTCAGTTATGTATATTTCCCATTTGCAATAGATGGATCCCCACCAATACACTCAGTTTTATGTACCAATATTAATAATAGCATTTTAAAAAGCATCCATCACATAAACTGATCAAAGATCTATGGATCCTGTACCCCACAATCAGATAGCACAATTAGGCCTTTATGTTACTTTACCATGTAACAGCTATGGTTTCTGAGAATCAAAGGAAGATTTTGTTTTACTTTTAAAATCAATTTTCCAAACCTTTCAAAAAAGATTGCTGCAAGTAATCAACATACCTTTCTAGCATATAGTATATTAGACGAATCTAATGAATCATCCAGTGATCTCCAATCTACTATCACCTCAGTATCCTACAACACAAATTATGCAATTATTCAAGTGACTCAATGCCATTAAGGTTTTACTTTTTTCTATTTACAAAAATAGCCTCCATTTACTTTGCACACTATGTATTTTGGTCAGTAAGACAATATCTTTGCAGGATAGAAAGGCAGAAGGTAAAGTCACAAGAAACATAACACACAAAATATTGATTTAATACCTTATCTATGACTCTCAGTATCCCAGATAACAAACAATCCTGATCATCACTGTTTCCACTGGAGGAGTGAATGAAAACTCCTTCCTGTTCATATACAACCTAAAAAAAAGTTAAGCAAAGTTGTTTCTTAAAAGCATTTTCTGACAATTTGATATCCTGAACTGGTTCTGGGGGCAGGTCTAACCCAACCTAGGGACTTCCAATAGGGCAGAGGTGGGGAACCTTTTGTCCTCTATATGTTGTTGGACTCCTACTACAGCTACAGCCAGTACTGATGATAGTCAGGGGTGATGAAAGTTTTGGTCCAACAATATCTAAAGTGCCACAGTTTCCCCACTTCTGAATTAGGGTGACAAGACCTGTTCTTTCAATATGTGACACAATCATGCAAGAAACTGGGCAGGATTTCTGTTACAAGAGGCTATGGTCATGCCTCCTCATATGCTGATCCAGACAGGAAAATAAACAGAATTACATCTTTGCAATGAATACTGCATTAGAACTCAGAAATGGAGAAATAAATATCAAAATATTAATGCATCAATAACTACATCAGCTTCAATTACCTTCATTCACAAAGGGAGAAACCAATATTGGATAAATGGCAGGCAAAGTGTGGGTGAATTAACCTATGGTAAATGGTCCCTTTTCAGACAAACTATAGGTTTAGTGTTATATGTAGAAGCAGCAACAAGCCTTGGACTCAAACTCCTCTTTCAAATTCCTCTCTTCCTCTAGGTCAGTCAATCATGACATCAGAAGCATCCACTTCTACAATAATCATCATTTTTCATTATGTTCAAACTGCAGGGAACTCTGATTAGGTATAAGCTATGATTTGTTCAAACAACCCAGAATCAAACCACATTTTTTTTGTCCTGGCTTGTTAAAACACCCGTAATGTAAACATGGGGCTATGAGAAAATATGCAACTCTCAAACTTCATGCAGGCTGCAAAGATGGGGTGGCAGAGAAACTGTACAATCTTTCAAATGCCACTCACTTTTGGCTCTGGCTCTACCCAGTATTGGCTATAGTCCTCCTGGTCAACTGTTCTTCATAAGCTCTGAATAGATTAAAATAATAAGCAGATGCTTCTGATCTCCTCATGACCACACTGGAGGAAACAGCGTAGGGAAGTGCTTGAGTCGAAGGGTCACTATTGCTTGTGCATATAACACTGGACCATTGCTTATATCTGAACCAGAAAACCAATAACTAAAGATGATGTGGTGGGGGGATAATGAAGGAAGGCAGGTGAGTGACTACTGAGTGTGTGAGAGACTAAGACAGAAAAGAAATAATTTTGCAGAAGCAAACTGAACAGACGCCTGTAACAAAAATTAATGCAACTCTTCCTGAATAAACAAATGCAAAAAAATCAAGAATACAATGTATATTTATTTATATTATTACATTTGTATCCCACTCTTTTTCTTTCTAAGGAGCTACATCTATCCTATGTAGAAAAGCATCCAAAAGAGAGCCTGCTGGGCATTGCAAAAACCCCCAGCTTTCTGCCTACATCAAACACACACACACACACACACACACACAATTTTCAGCCTAGGAAGAAATCTGCATAAGTCAGAAACTTGCTTATTGCCCACATGTGACTTGGCAGTTGGTCCTATAAAGTGATTAACATACATACTGTTAACTTTGAATGTACAGGAAGGCTCAAATGCATGCTCAACTATGAAGGTCACTTTGACCAATCACCATCTCTGAGCCCAACTCATTCAAGGCAAGAATAAAATACATTTGGGAGTGAAAGACCACATATGCCACTCCAAGATCCTTTCAGGAAAAGGATAAAAATGTAACAAATCCAAAAATAACAAACAGAGCAAATTAAAAACACAAATTCTACAAATTTTGAAGCAGGCAGCCTCGGGTTTCACCGTTACCACAACTGTATTATTTGTCACAACTCTTTTCAAAAGTATCTTTATTCTCCTTCGAAAGTATTACATTGATACTTTGTGTAACAAAACAGAACAAAACGAATCACTGCAACAATCCAGAATGGCAGTTTCAATGTAACGGTGATAGACGGAAAAGCCAGCTTCTGCTGCCCTCTCAAAATAGACAAATTATTAATTTAGCGTTCTTATTAAATTCACTTGCACCTCTGCTCAGGTAGGTGCACTGTCAAAGCACTTGTAGGATGGGTGCATATGAATGAATATATCATCTAATTAAACTATTCATGCAGTAAACAGGAATTAAGTTTCACTTAAACTTACCGTTATAAGGATAGTGGGACCAACAAAGAAAATGTAGCAGACTACTTTTTAATTTCATTCTCTTGCACAATGCAGCAATCAGCTAATATACACAAAAATTCAGGCACAGATTGCAAGATAATTGAGACTGGAAGCATGCATGCCTCAAGGAATTTAGAAGGAAAAAAGGTGTATGTACAAAGAGCTAGGAAAGGTAATGTAAAATTAAAGTCCAACACAAAATTGGCCTTGGGGCAGCAAACTAGATTATACATATCCCTGTGCCTTCCCCGTGTTTTTCAGACTTGCTGCCCTGAGGAAAATGAACTTTTCTGTTATAATTTCCCTCGTGCTAAATTAGGTATGACAATGATCCGATATAACATCCTGGATAAAGGTTTTTCACTAGGAAACATGGACAATCCTTTCTATCCTCTGTGTGTCTTAAAGAGTTATGTCACTCATGGCTGGTTCATTAAGGCAACAGGGGCACTGCCCCACCAAACTCAGTCTGTTCTTAGCCAGCCCTACCTGCCTACCTTGCTACTTGCGACTGGTCCAGCTTATTCATTGGCACTGGTTATCAGCTTCATTCTCCTTAGCCTCAGTGTTGCCCTTAGAGCAGTGGTTCCAGATTAGGGGTCCAGGGACCCCTGGGGGTCCATTGCACCATCCCATGCCAGGGACTCACTTATCTTGTTAATTGCACAGTGAAAGCCAGTGCCGGATTGCTGGCAGGGGAAAACTTGTGAAAGAGTTGCTGGATGGCAAGTGAGCTGGGATTGGGCAAAAAACTCTGACATAGTTTCTTCGGGCTCTTGTAATTAGAGGAGAGAGAGAGTGCAAATGGCTTGCTCCACAGGGCAGGTCCACATGCTTATCATTTAAAAAATGTAAGGGGTCCCTTCCCCTTGCTCTCTACTTTTTAACGGAAAATAACTTCTAACTGCAAATTTTACAGTCTTCTTCTTTTTACCTAAAATCTTTGCTTATTAGGGGCCATCCCACATTTTCTTCAAAAAAAATTGCTTTGCACAAGTTCAAAAGTAGCAGGTCCGTGGCTTGGCTTTTGAAAAATAGGGAGGCCTCAGTAATTAGCTAATTGGGAACCACTGCTTTAGAGAATTCAGCAGGAAGGATAGGGCAAAACTAGAATTTGCTCCGCTGGCTATCGGCTCTGGCTCTGAGTAGATTTATGATAAATAAAAGAAAGTACCTCTCCATATAACATGTAATTAACATATGGAAGCCACTGTGCTGAAGTCTCAATGCTGTCTTGGAAATGCAACAGCAAATGTGTCTTAAGTCACTTTTCCAAATCACACTGTTAAAGCAATCATTGTGAAAAGTACACCACTGTAGTGAAATATTACCTTTTATAAATATGCCCCTGCTCCTTCAGTGTTTCACATCCTGACATTAAAATCACCACCAGGTCATCAACCTGCCATATTTCTCAGCTGCACTCTTAACTGCCCTGCCTCTAAGAGCATTTCACTTTACAAGACAGCCAGTCTTCAGCTCATGAATCATCTTATCAGAAAATAATAAATGACACTCTGACAGTAAATGTCAACCACAGTAAATTTTAACAATGCAACAGCTGGTTCCTGATAACAGTAGTTCAAGAGCCTTTAATGACACAAGACAGATTTAGTTTGGCTTCCTAAAAACAAAACAAACAAACAAAAACCTCTTTTGGACACAGAGTACAAGAAGTGAGAAAACAGCCAAAGGGGTTAGGTTTGGACAGGTTCCCTCTCCAGGAATGCTGGTGTAAAGCGGCTATCTTGTAAAACAGGATTAATAATTGAAAAGTGTAAAAGGAGGAATGGCAGTGAAGGCTGTGTAAATTATTCAGCCTTAAGAGATGTTTTCTTCCGAGGAAACCCGCGTTGCCGCCACCTCCAGCCTGGAGGGCTTCACGCAGCCTCAGCGGAGCAGCACAACCCCCTGGCCTTACCAATTCCACGTGTAAGAATCTTACCTCTCTCAGCCAATCAGGTTAAGAAACAGCCCGCCTCCCACCAAAGACCCCCCCCCAACTTCCTAACGGCCCACCGCCAGCCAAGCCAAAGGCCTTTCCTCGCACCGCCAGGCAGGAGCACCGAGTCATTCCCATCTTCTCTCCCCACCGCCCCCGTCAACTATGCAGTATCTGAGCGACGGGGGAAGCAGCCTCTCCCACCCTTGGAGCCCCTCAGGGAACCCTCCCAGCCGCCACTGCCTCCCCACAGAGGGTCAAACGCTCCCTTCATCCTCCCTTCCTCTTACCTTTCCGCTCCCAGGAGCCGCCATGTTGGCTACGAGTGTTTATGATGACGTTGCTCTCTTCACGTGCTCCGTAGCAGCTCCACAACAACTCCCCGCCCGGCCCCGCCTCGGAGGGACGCATGCGCACCGTGGCGGGAAGGGGAGGGGGGGAAAGCGGCGGGGTGGCGGCGGAAAGGAGAGGATTATGCGCAGTAGGTATTGGCGGAAACTGACGGAAGTTGCCGAAAGGGCAAAAGCGGCTATCTTGTAGTAGAGGCTCGGTGCGAATCCGGACGGCTTCGATTGGATGACGTCGTGTGTGGGCGTTCCCTCTTAAGGCGGATCTAAAGTGTGGCTCCTATTAAGGCGGCGATCTTATCACGCGCGCTTTGGAATTTGGAAGTAATTCCGTGCTTTCTATGAGACATAGCTCCACACATATTCCCCAGTAACAGTGAGGTGATCCCTGCCTATTACTGGGATTTTATTCTGATTACTCGGGTTGCTTCTCTGTTTCCAGGCTCAGTTTAAAAGTAATGGTTTTCCTCTTTAAATTGATTAATGGCCTGGGTCCATGCTGCCTTCAAAGGCCACCTGCATCATCCACAATGAACCTGAAGATAAGTTTCGGAGGTTTTGCTTCCTGGCTTCCACATCGCCACTGGAACCACGGTTGGGAGGTGCCAGGGACAGGTAGCAAAGATGGGAAGGGAGAGAGAAAAGAGGGCAGTTCACTCAAGAAAACCTACAAACTCTACGCATCTAGGGCGCCCTGAGCAACAAATATATTCAGCTCACTTTCTGTCTGCCTTGCGCTAAATATTAGCAGCATGGTCATAAGTGCTTTGCCTAAGCATTCACCTTGTCTCCTAAAGATTTGCTCAGTGTGGTGACTGTACCAGGCAAGAGCCTGAGCCAGTATGACAGCGCAAACCATGTCACATGCTACTATCCTTTTCAGTGTGAGACCCTCGTTATCTCTTAATCTCTTCTTATATGGCTTACTCTGCACTTTCTTCCTGCTGCACACAGCTACCACAACCACACACCCCTCAGTTTGTCCATTCAGTAGTCCTGGTGAGACCCAAAAGCACTGTAAGGTAAAGGTAAAGGTACCCCTGACCATTAGGTCCAGTCGCGGATGACTCAGGGGTTGCGGCGTTCATCTCGCTCTATAGGCCAAGGGAGCCGGCGTTTGTCCATAGACAGCTTCCGGGTCATGTGGCCAGCATGACTAAGCCGCTTCTGGCGAACCAGAGCAACGCACGGAAACGCACGGAAAAGCACTGTACCTACCAGTAAATCAATGAACACATATTAACATCACTTAAGATCTAGGTCTGCATACAGAGCACCTATTGTGTGTGTGCATTGTAATTGCAATGAAGTTGCACATGAGTGGGAAAATCCATACCACCTTCTTGGGAAATGTACATCTAAACAACCCCTTTATTAATCACAAGTGCTAGAAGTGCAGGGGTCTTGCAGAATCTTGCATGGAGTATTAGTGAATTTGACACTGCTAACGTATTATTTTTCAACTTCTAGAAAATAATTACAGCTCTTAGCTGATAATAATTTGAAGTAATTATTCTGTCATTCATAGCAGCCATTTGGGTAACCTTTTCTTTTTCTTTTTCTTTTTTTTACACAACTATAGTATGGATGTCCAGAGTTCAATCAGCCAAGCACTCTGGCTGATAAGGTCAATGGCTGTGGCCATGGCATTTATCTCTATTTCCTAAAGGGGAGAGATCTCTTCTAGAATATGGTTTCAACTTTCACGGGTCCATATTAGCATGTCTGATGGACTTATAGTTCATGCACTTTCACACTAGAGTGTGCAGTGAGGAAGAGACTCAAATTAATTTCAGAAGACAGCAATTGACAAAATCAAGTAGGAACATAACCACTTCTATTAGGACCTGCCCCAATTTACAAGGCAGTGCTTAATAATTCAAGTTTCACAATTCTGTATCAGTGTATTGAGGTGGGAAAGTTCACCTGAGAAAATACAAGTGACTCATTTCACTTCAGCCCCGCCACTAGGACTCTAATATACTATCCTCTACTCAATTAACCCTCTGTATGTCTTTACTTCACACAAGCATGCATGACAGACCTCTTTATGCCTTGTATTTTTCCTTCCAACTGTAGTATGTTAAGAATCTGCACAAGTGAACTATTTTTACAGTGACAAATACCACCACACACCCTGACGGCTATGTACAAATACAAGAGAACGAAACTGCTATGTACAAATATAAGAGAAGGAAACCAAAAAATACAAAATGAAAAGTTAACATGGAGAAAACATTTGAACTGACAGTAACTAGATTAATCTGAACTAGTGTACGTGCCTTTTCAATGCTGGCTCCCCATTTATGGAATGCTTTCCCCAAGGAGGCACTCTTGGCACCATCATTATGTTTTTGACACCAGGCAAAAAAGCTTTTTTATCACCTTTGCCAACACGAGAACAGACTTTCATCACAGGTGGTGATGAAGCGGGGGGGGGGGGAGGAAACCACTAATGAAATTAGAGAAGCACTTAATCACTCATTCCCTTCTTGGTAGTCGCACCTGACCTGTGGAATGCTGTCCCTTCAGATGGCAAGGAAATAAACAACTGACTTTTAGAAAACATCTGAAGGCAGCCCTGTATCAGGAAGTTTTTAATGTTTGATGTTTTACTGTGGTTTTATAATTAGTTGGAAGCCACCCAGAGTAGCTGGGGCAACCCAGTCAGATGGGAAGCATAATATATTATTATTATTATTATTATTGTTGTTGTTGTTGTTGTTGTTGTTGAAATAAAGTGTTACTGCGCATTCCTACTTGGAAGCCCTACTGCTTAACAAGTATGTAAAATGAAAAAAATCTAATCAATCTAACCATTAAATGAACCCACAACTTCATCTTACCCAATGTTCATCTGTGTTTGAGTTTGGAAGGTCTGGCACTTGTCAAAACATAGAAGGGAATGGTGGTTTCTAAACTCATGCAACACTCCTGTGGAAGAGTGTGATGAGCTTTAACAAATGCTCCTGAATGTAACTCGCACCACCAACCAGCTGAAGGAGAGCAAGAAAGCAGTAACTAGGATCAAGGTGCACTTATGTTAGGCGGCTCAGAATCGTACCTATCAGAAATCAGATTTCTGAAGATGGGTTCTGCTTCTGTTAAGGATCTAACTACCTTCAGGATTACAAAGACTTCCCAAACCCCAGTCCAAATTAAGTGACTGCTTGAATCATCTGGAATTATTCTTCCACCATAGGATTTTCAGACCGATACACTAATTTCTTGGCCTACTTTGCAGTTTGATTTGAGATAGTTACAAGGGCCAAAGACTAATTTTTAGAGTCATTAACTTTAATGCAAATAAAGAACTGGCAGAAAGAAGCCCAACCTTCTCAATCAACTTCAGATCCCTCTCTGTTTGAGCCTATGTCCATTTTGTTACTACCATGCTACACAGTATCTACTAGAGAAAAGTAGTTGTAAGTAAAAGATACTAAATATGAATATTTAATGAAGGTAGAGTAGCTTACAGCAGCACATGGTTTAAGTCACAGTAACCAAACTAAACAGATGCACTTTAACAGATCATCTAACTTACAATTAAGGTCAAGGGTACAGAGTACAATGTACATATTAAATAGATTATAGCCATGTGTGGCAGCTAGTTTCTTCTTATAAGCCTCACCTGATTTTCATACAACTTGTGAAAGATAATAAATCCATGCAATGTTTTAGAAGACTATTACCCTTAAAGCTTATGTGCCAGGTTTTGGAGAGTGAATTTAATAAGGTTGGTATCAAGTTTTCAGTGCACCTTTATTTTTAGGTTTGAACGTGAATATCGATCACTGCACTACTGAAAATTCAAAGCACCACGTGACATTAGTATGAGGATCACACAAGCCAGTTTTCTAAGGCTAAACCATGTACTCCATTTCCACACCAACATATACCCATTTACCAAATAACACCTTCAGTGAAATTTTCCTTAGCATTCTACTTTAGCTTTACTCTTCTAGTTCCAATACAAGAACAGTTCCAGGTTATTTTCCAAATCTCTGCTCCTTCAGAAGATACTTTCTATATTCTTATTTGTAATCCCTCCTATTCAAAAACCAAGTGGATTTCAACAAAGCTGATACAAAACACAATGTGTTCCTTCCAATCTGAATGGCCTATAAAAACCCCACAAAGAAAACTGTTGCAGCCAAGGTATTTTTCACTTATTTTCATTTCTTTAACTGGAAGAAAAGCTTGACAGGAAGAAGCAAGGATAAAAAAACAAAGGTTTCGTGAACAGGTCTTGCTTAGTGATTATCAGATGGAAGCAGCCAAGTTTGTAAGATTCAATTCTTGTGTGACAAAAGCAGCTATAAAGCAGTTCAATACTTTAGGCATGTCAAACTTCTATTAGAAGAAACAAGTGTAGAAGCAATTCACAACATTCCAACTAGATGTTTAGACCTTATGTGTTATAGAGACCTATACTTGCCAGAAAGTTTCTCCCAAAATATGTGAAATTCAGAGCAAGCAAAAAGAATGGACATAACCTAGCAAGGATAAAAGTGAGCAGTTAATAATGAAATTTGTTTCTTTTTCACCAGCTGTTACTCACTTCACAATCACTGACAAGACTAATGTACATATTTCTGCACCTGCACTTGTAAAAGCAGATAAAATATTTAATATGTAATTTACAATTTATTTTTACCAGCATGGAGTACAGAATGAATATATCAAAGTAGTCAAGACAGTTATAGGTTGACACCAACCCTGCAAAAATAGTATTCAGTATCTGCTAATTAAAAAGAAATCAATTTGCAATTTTGAAGTGATAACAGTTCAATCTACCACAAAATACAAAGGGCTGCAAAAAATGTCTCATTCCAATAGTGTATATGTTATTAAATAATGATCTCATTTAAAATATAAATGAAGCCATAAGTCTTTCCCACATGCATTATTATTCATTATTGAAGAACTATGTAAAAAGGCCATTGGTTTGCTTTGTTAACCATTGTAGAAAATGCCAATTCTCTGGTCATATACTTCACTAGTTTAGCACTTAATGGTACTGAATTGTTAGAAATGATTTTGAATACTGTTAATTCCGATTCTCCACTGATAAAGAATGAGACTTTGAATACGGCAGTCTTCACTAAGGGGCAAGATACACAGTCTTATACAATTATCCAGATGAGCAGCAGCCTCCACTGGTCTGAGCTGCTGGTTCATCATCAATTATCTGTACTCCCCGCCTTGCAGTTCCTGACTGACTGGAACCATTGCCTCGTGCTCTCTCATCGACTTGCGCTGTTTCTATCATTCCTAGAATTGAAGGATATTGCATTAGGTTAGGTTAGTCACGCATAAAAGCAATTTAAGTCACACTGGTTCAGTTTAGCATATTCATGTTTTACAAAAGAAGCAGCAGCAAGAGACTTCTGAGAGATTTGCAAGATAGCCATCCTAATGTTTATAAATGGAAGGCTAATGTTAAATGCCCAGTGCGTTCTTAGGCCAAGATATAGGGTTGGATTCAGATTAACTCATGCTTAGAGAAGGTCCACTGAAATGAATGGGACAACTTAATCATGACTATCTACTACAAAAGCATAACCAATTTTAAATCCAACCCATAAGGTTCAGCAGCTAGGCTGCTGGAGGTTGTACAAGTTCAGTTGCAGTAATAGCTCACAAGTTTACCTACAAATTTATTCAATTAAAAATGCATTTTGTTACCTGTGGCTAACCTGAGATAGTAAATGGGACCGGTAGATTACTATTTTACTGGAGATCACTAGCCACAGATAATTCAACACCAGCAGTCCCAGCAGTGAGTATAGCAACAACTTTTCAGTATTGTTGGTTGTACAAAAGATCCTCAGGCTTTGACTTGGATGTCCATTGGGCATTACTTACGATACCACACCAGAGGAAAATTTAACCATCCAACTGGGACACAGTAACTCAAATATGGATGTTCTATGATGTAGAATGTAAAGCGTTGTAGCCCAGTGCAATGTTACCCAGGAAGTTGCCAACCTCCACTTTTGAAAAACTTGACTATCCAGCACAATTTAAAAAAATATCCTGGGCCAAGAGGTGACAACACAACTTAAGTCTCAACATTTTAACATAGATGTAGTTTTCATTGAAATACAAGAATCCAGCTAAGTAGGGTCCTTTACCTTTTAGGAAGTTAGATGTATAGATTAAGCAGTACAACCATATCAGCAGATGTTATTTAAGAGAAAGATGGCCAATTCAATGTAGTAAGAGTTTAACATGCAATAAAATCCTACAATGTGCAGAAGTATTCAAAACTGCATAGTGACTAACATTCATGTAGCGCAAGAGTAGGGAATCTTTTCTGGCCAGATCCTTATTTCCACATTCCTGGAGGCCAAATTTGACAAGTGGGCAAGGTCATCCACCTATTAAACACCTAATGTCACAATGGCATCAGATGCTGCTACACTTGGAAGCCCTGACTGTCAACATGTGCAACATGGGATTCTTTGAAAGCCAATGTGCAACATGGGATTCTTCGAAAGCCCTTTTCCAAAAAGCCCCATGGTGCTCTATAGATTTCCAAAAGTGAGAGATTTAAACAGCAATGTATGGGTGTTTGCAAAAGGGCTTTTAAATAGCCTTGCACTGCACTCTGCAGTCCCAACAGTCAGGACTTCAAAACGGAACATCTGACATCAGCAGAACAGGCACACACAGCGAAAATGAGCAGGATTTAATCTCCACTTGTCAGTTGATGAGCAGAGATTAAATCCTACTATTTTTGCTGTGTACACCAGTTCCCAGTAGGGGAGCCAACATGCACAGTCAATGCAAAATCAAACCCTGCCCTGCTCTGCCCATCAGCCTACCTCCCCTCCCCTCAGAGTGATAGCTTATTGGCAGATAGGCAGGTTTGATCCAGTGGTGGGCCAAGCTTAGCCTGTGTGCTGGAGGCTCCCCACCCCTGATGTAAAGCAAAAACATCCATCTGGACAGAAATGCTGTGCCAGCTGCATCTATATAGATTAAATGTTTATGAAACACAAGTTATACCAGGTAGCCCTTTTTAATACTGGTTGCTTTTAGGCTGTAATTAAAATTTCCCAATTTCACAGCAGTAACATAACTAGCAACTCAACACAAAATAACCTACTTTTACACAGGTCAAGAAAGAGTTCTTCTATGCCTTTGTTCTGTTTGGCTGATGTGTGATAGTGTTTTGCTCCCACCGATTCTGCATACCTGGAAATAAGGAAAGCCTTTAGCTCCCAACTAAAAAACAACAGCAATCTTCAAACATCATTCTACATTTTAAGGAAATGTTGTAGTTAAGTATAAAACTTAGATTCCCTTCAGCATCCAGCATAGAGGAAATAGATGACATATATGTACATTAGTAGCCTTGCAGGACATATTTAGGAGAAGAAAATATGAAAGAGTAAACCCTACACAAATCCAACATGGAGTCCCTAAAATGGTTGGATGGCATCTTGTATGCCTCATTCCAGTAACTCCTGCAGTCAAGCTGGTGCCAAATATATTGCTAGGCTTTCCTCTGGACCACATCAGCAAGACAGGGGGTGTGTGTATTGTCGTTTGGGCACCCTAGGACCTCTATATATACTGCCCAGGCTTGAGCTCCAGAGGCGTCACTTCAGAGCTGCTATTGCAGCAAAAACAACATGGGAGGCAGCAGTTACAAATTACTGGTCTCTGCAACCACAGCGGGTGCTGTGATTCTCTGGCAGCTTGATCTCACCCCCAGAGATGCAGTCCATGGTCTCTCGAGACAGAAAATGCCAACATGGTAGTAAGTTGGGAGCCAATATGATGTAATGCTCAGACTGATGGACTAACAGCTGGAAGGCTGCAGTTCTAATCCCCACTCAGTCATAAAACTCACTGGGTGGACCTTGGGCAAGTCACTGTTCCACAGCCTAACCTACCTCAACAGGCTGTTGTTGAGGATAAAATGAGGAGAGGGAGAAGTACACCACCTTGGAAGAATGGTGGGATATAAATGCAGTAGGTGCTATGTTTGAAGTTGCAGTTAATTAATATGGAGGCTATTTGTTAAACTGTCTTTCCACCAGATGGTTCTCCAAGTGACTTAACAGTAAGCTACAAAGGCTGGAACCCAACCAGCCCATGCAATGGGGCTTCCCTTTCAAACCTCCTCCCCGATCAGTTTTGAACCCACCCCCAATCATATAAAGCAGATTTTGGAAGGCAGGCAGAATAAAGAAAGGGGAAGTCCCACTGCATGAGCCAAAGTCCCATTCCATTGTGTAGTCACCACTGGCTTCAACCTAAAGAAAAATACATAAAGCAAAATGCAAAAATCAGGTAAAAACACATCAATAAAACCAATTAAGAACTAAAAGCAGTTTAACAAATCACAGCGTGTGGCTACACAAGTCAGCTTATGGAGGCCCATGGCCGCTCTCAAAAATGGTTTTGCCTTTTGGCAGAAAGTCAGAAAAGGGGCTAGATGGCCCTCTGTTGGCAAGGAAATCCAGAACCTGGAGCAGCCACAGATGGGCAAGGGCTGAACTGCTAGAAGCTTAGCAAAGAAAAGGAGTGCAAGGAGCAATTAGAAAGATACAGGGAACCCCTATGTATTATGAAGGGAGAGAGTAGTCTCAAGAACTAGGAATCCTTATGGTCAATATCATTTACTGAGAAATCAACATGTCAGGTCAGAGAGGCAAAGGGCAAAACAATTCCTGTTTCTTTTATAACATATGGCAAATGTTTACTGAATACATAAATTGTCCATACTGTGGCAGGAATCCACCCAGCACTCATGGGAAAATGTGGTGTGATCTTTTAAAGTAATCCATGCTTTGTCATGTTTTATTACTTAGCGCGACAAACGTTTGTAATTTTATTGGGAAAAGTTGCTTGTTGTTTGCTATTGTAACAATTGTTACTCAAAATGTATCTTCTGTGCCATGAAAAGTAAATAAGAACCTTATTAAAAAATTAAAAAGAACTAGGGAGCTTCATCCCATGTTTCTATAAAGGAATATAAGCCAGCACTTCTCTCCCATGCCTGGGCACAGAAAACCAGGATTGTCATTTGTCCAGTTTTAACTTTAATTTTAATTTATTTGAATTAATTTTGGGATGCATTTTAATCGATTGATTGTTTTTATGCATACTGTATTATTTACATGATGTTAGCCATTCTGAGCCCAGCTCCGGCTGGGGTACAAATAAATTATTATTATTATTAGTAGTAGTAGTAGTAGTAGTAGTAGTATTTAATTCAATGGGGTTCATTCTCAGGTACTTGCAGTTTGGATTGCAGCAATCTGTTGTAAAAATTGATGATGCACCACAACCAGCAACATAATTAAAATATACATATCATGGAATGCAGAAATTTAAATCTGAGAAAAATAGGAGTTACACTACCATGAAGAATACACTGTGCAAAGTTCAGGCAGAACTATTATTAACCAAATGTAGTGCAGCTGGGAAAAGAATGATAGTATCTTCAAAGTGCTATTAAAACTGAGACTTCAACTTACGTTTCTGCTTCTTGAATAGAGACATGTCTTTCCTTGTCCAAATCTATTTTGTTACCTGTCAGGAATTCAAAGTTTCTTAGTGCCCAAAAAATGAGAAAGCACATCTACTCAATATTTTCAATATTTCTAGCCTCTTTTTTCCGATTTCCAAGCCCATGAGACATTAGCTCCTTTGCTGCTACATCCACCCAATTGTTAGCCAGTTAACAACCTTTAGCTCAACAACCTCACACCATCCAAGATTGTTTATGAGATTGCTATGCAGTGAGAGGAGACAGAAAGATTTCAAGACCTTTCTGCAGCCCCCTACACTGCCGCTAAAAAAAGCGAAAAGCACATTCCTCCACTCTGAACAGTTTGTAGAAGCAAGAACTCTTCAAGATGTGCTCACTTTTGCAATTCCACAGGAAACTGTGGTTAATGCAACAGTGGTTGGCAGTTTTAAGGAGATACTGAAGTTATTTACATGAAATGTCAGTATCACCTGTAGTATAATCCTACGTTTGGAAATCCTTCACCAATCTAAACATTTGCAATACTAGGTAAATTATATCTTGTTCCCAAAGAGGTTTTGCATTGTTTTCTTGGTCACGGGTATCTAGGAAACAATTCCCTATCAGGATTACAAAATGTTTAGAAATGTGTCATCTTTTGCTCAAGTAAGCTTTTCACATTATTGCTACCAACATTTAACCTTCTGCTATACTATCACCTCACTTTTATGGTGCACAAATATAGTTTCTTTTTACTGTGCAATAGTGAACACAACTGTGTACCCTTATGCAGCAGTAGAGAAGCACTTTGATAAGGTTTGCACAATAATTTAAAAGACAATTAGCACTTAAACTGAACAAGATTCCCTAGTCATTTAAGTAAGGTGTGGAAAACCAAAAGCTTACCAACTATGCATAGACAAATTTCATTTCCCAACATTTTTCTTAATTCTTTGACCCAATTTTTTACCTGCAAGAATGAAAAGAAATCACTTCAGGATTATAGTAAGCACTAGGACAGAAAAGAATCTAGCATAAATCTATCTAACATTAAAATACAAGCCGGTAGAAATTCCCATCTCGCCTGGTTTCCTACATTGAAAGCAATTCTATCCCTGTCTATTCAGCAGTGTATAGGACTGCAGCTCAAAGAGATTTTAGGTAAGTTGCACAACCATTACATGAAACCAAGTTGGTACCAAAGTTCTTCCAAGTCTTACACTGTACTCATTTCCATAGCAAAAATAAAAATAAAAATATTAGTTTCAAGAAAATCTGGTCAACACGGGAGCTTTTGAGTTTACTTCTTCAATGGAAAGGGTATAGTTACCTTCTGGAAAGAGTCTTCATCTGTTATATCATACACTAAAATAGCTCCATTAGAGTCTCTGTAGTAAATAGGACCCAGTGCATGAAATCTTTCTTGCCCTGCTGTATCCTGCATGAAGCAAATACATTTATGTTAGTTGTTTTTTAAGCTAGTAAAATTAAAGTCAGTGCTATTTTGATACGCCTTGATATTTTGGTATGATAAACAGAGTTCTATCTTTAGACACACAAGAAATGTAATCAATAAACACATACCCATATTGCAAGGTTTACTCTTTTCCCTCCAATATTTAGCTTCTTTGTTAGAAAAGATGCCTGCAATAAAGAACATATGAACATTAAATACCTTATGCCAAAGTTAAAACTGATTCATGATGTGTTGAAGAAATTCAGCAGCATTACAGTCATAAAAGTGCACTCAATGCATTATCTACAATGAGATAAAGATATCTATCTACTGCAAAAATAGAATATAGTAAACAAGAGGCATATGTTTAAGGCAAGGCAAACAATACCAGTTTTTGGAGCTTGCTAAAAACTTAAGTTTTTCTTCCAGGCCTTTGCTTATCATTAATACCAGCATGCCAAGTTTGTCCTAACCTGGTTGCTGCTTTGTTTATTTTTTTTATTTTTTATGTTTCATTGTTAACATTCATAATATACTTTTATGGAAGTCAATATAAGTATTTAAAGAAGTAAGCAGTTTTCTTACAAATAGTCAGTTATGAAACTGTCATACCATGAAGACAGGTAACAGTACCAGCACAGAAAATGAGCTCAAATGGTAAAACCTATTTTAACATTTTGTATCAACAGCTATCCAAGAACAAAATGCAATCAGCAGCATCAATTTTAAGAGCTATACATGCATTTAAAAGCTAGGTTTCTCCACAATATACTTAGAAGCAACTCCAAAGACTGAACAAAATGTACTTGATAGATGCCCACAGTTCACAATTTACTCCATGGGCCTTTCCTAACTTGGGGCCTCAACACATGTACGTACGCATTATGTATGCTGCTAGAGCTGTGATGGAAAAAATGTTTCCCCATCTCATTCTCTGCCCCCTCCCCATCTCCAAAAACCTATTTTCTTCCATTTTTCCAGAAAGAAATTGGTGAGTGATATAATAATTTTTATATAGCTTGCAGCAGTTTCTATTATTTTATTTTTTTAAAAAAAGTTAATTACAGTTCCTCTCTATTGTAGACTGATAGTACTTTTGCTTTATATATTTATATCCTGCTTTTTTGGGTGGTCTCATATTTATTCAGACTATACCCTGGGCCTTAACTGTATAAAAGTTATTGTTTGGTGTGTAAAGTGCTGTGGCAGGTATTACTGTGGATCATGCTGCCTCTAGAGATAATATTACTTAAGCCCAAATATAAGTTTCCTTTTGTTGACCACACCATCACTCCTTTTCTCCAAATGGAAAAACCCAATAGTAGTAAGTTGAGGCAGGTCTGTGCAGAACTTATCTGAGGCTTGGGGCACGAGTTCCCGATCAACTGGGAGACACAGAGTGTTCTTGGTGTGACAATGTAAGTCTGGCAATGCCCTCTGGCCAGCTTAGCCCTTCGAGGCCCAGGGCAATTGTACCTCGTTCCCCAACCCCTCTGCACAGGCCTTGAGGTAACTTGCTTTTCATCCTTGGTACAGTCGTACCTTGGTTCTTGAACAAAATGCATTCCAGGAGTCGAACTGTTCAAAAACCAAGGTGCTGCTTCCAATTGGCTGCAGGAACAACCTGCAGCCAATCAGAAGCCGCACCGGACATTCGGCTTCTGAAAATCGTTTGAAAACTGGAACACTCACTTCTGGGTTTCGATCGTTCGGGAGCCGATTTGTTCAGGAGCCAAGGCGTTTGAGATCCAAGGTACGACTGTATTTTTAAACTGAAGGTTACCAGGGCAGTGTACAAACATTCCAATAAAAAAACAACATATCAATCAACACTAACTCGTTACTCAAAATTACAACAGAACATAGTTCCTGCAGTAGGCAGACCTGCCCTAAGCTCATTTATCCTGAAATGTCAGAAGCAACAGGTATGTTTTTACAGGCATCAGAAGGATGTCAACAAAGGATTGTTGTGCCTTTAGTAAAAGAAAGTTGCAACAGAAGACAGTTCTACAACTTAGGTACCATAACTGAGATGGCCTGCACTGCATCACCACAGAACAGACCACAGCCACTTATGGTAAAACCAACAGAAGGGTCTTTCTTGCTCAGCTTACAACATGGGCCAACAGATGATTAAACACTCCAACAACAGGCATATTTACAATTATTGTTTCACTAAAACATGACATTTACATTTAGTAACTATAGCACACAGTGCAGCTTTATATGCCAAGTTATACATAAATCATTTTAGGTTCTTAAAATTGATGAAGTAAAAACAGTAAGAAAATAAATAGTGTGTCTCTTTCAATTTTCTATGTTCTCCCTACCTATGTCTTCACTAGCAAACACAGCTGTTGAACTACAATAATTAATGTATGATCCCAAATTAAATCATATTAGGTCAAAGGAGAGTGCAAAAGATGTATTTCCCTAGCCAGAGAAACTAAGCTATCCTGGGCACTCATCTCTCCTAGTATTAATCACAGAGTAATATGAGACTACGTGGTCACATAATACTGGATTGATGGATGTTCCCTTGCTTGGGAAATAGCACTGAATCATGACACAGCTGCCTGTCCCTCTTCCCTCCCTCCCTCCCTCCCTCCCAGCCTTAACAACAGGAAACATGGAAGGTACATACCAGCAAGACTGTGTTGGAAGGAGCATTTAAGCAAATATAAATAGTTTTGTTTCCCTGCTACTCACCACAAGTAGCACACTACAAAGTTACAGTACTACCTTCGGATATTGCTTTTAAAAGGAGGCCACAAGTTAGTTCTAAGAAGTGAGCATCAAAAACCACCACTGTCAGTATGGTGGATCTTGTGATAACTCATGACTTCACAGTAATTTAAGTGACAGTTTTGATCTTGCATTAATTGTACTGTAACTAAGCTACCACGAACTAATGAGTCAATGTACAAGACGCAAAATGTTTAAATTCAAAGGAACACAGACCCTTGGGACTATGATTCAGCAAGTTTTCCTGCCCCTGTTAAAACGAGTGATTTTTTAAAGAATCTATAAACTTCTAATCAGATTTAAACCTTCTGAAACGGATGTGTTCATTTCAGAACAATTTCATTTACCCCCCCCCTCCTTTTAACTATTTCATTTTCTGCTCTCACTTGTCCCAAATACTTGTAACAAGATAGTATGCAGGAACAGTTACTACGTAACTCTTTGGGTTGTTGTTGGGTGTTGTTTTTTTACACAAAAGTTACTTTTGTTAAAAGAAACTGGAAAAGCACATTGTGAACCATGGAGAACACATTTCACATGTTTGGTGCACTTATGATTTACGGATGCTCTTCATATGACATGTGAAATCAGTTCTATAAGTGATTCTGTAAGTGTATGGGGTACTCAGCCACCAAGTAAGCAGCCTTGTTCAGTGTCCCTTGGCTACATATATTCTTTCAAAATCCAATGTAACCTATATGAAGACTAGATTTAAATAGGTTCAACTATATATACAATGTTCCTAGATTTCACAACACACTGCTCTATATATAGTTAGTATATATAGAGCATGCAATGTGCTCATATTCCAGAAAGATAGCCATGCCAGTTGTTTGCACCACAGAAACACATGCTCTTGTGGGGCACCTTAAAGACTAAGGGACGTATTGTGGCATAAGCTTTTGTGAAGCAGAATCCACTTATCAAATATACTTCTAGTACCTGAAAAGAAAGAGGACTCCACAAAGGCTAATACGTGCCCATAAATCTTGTCAAGCATCGAGCTCCACACACACAATTAAAAAAACTTTTATGCTTCCATGTGTTCTCACTCAAATTTCAGCATCACAAGGGATAACGCAAAATACTGTACCCTTCAGAGGAGAGAGGGCCACCCTGTGAATCAACACTACCATAAATTGTTTACTGGCTATTTGGCACTAGAGCTTTGAGCTAGATGTGGTAGGAAAAGGGTCGCGGCTTGTTCTGTGACACTTTCACGTCCTAGAAGTCTAAATTAAGCACCACTCCTCACTTCGGAAGAAGAGAGACTGAAGTCCCGTATAACCGAGAAGTGACAGCCCCGCCGAGGCGTACACACCCTTAGGACTCGACCCGGCAGCCTGCGAGAGCTCTGCCCGCGCTCGTCTGCCTGGAAAAGTGGAGCAGCAGCGTCACCGCGCGCACCCCTCTCGCGCATTCAGACGAGCGTGTCGGGGTCAAGCCCCCGAAGCGGCCTCTCGCCGCCGCCGCCCCTCCTGCTGCCGGGCTACCTACCTGTAGGGTGGTGATGTGCTTGTCATTGAACTTGTTCTCGCAGTAGCGGAGGACCAGCGAGGTCTTCCCCACGCAGCCTTCGCCCAGCAGGACCACCTTGAAGGAAAAGCTTCTCCCGCCGCCGGCAGCGCCGCCTCCCGCGCCAGAGGTCGCCGCCGACGCCGCCATCCGCAGCGAAGTGGCCGCCGACGCCGCGGCCTCACATCCGCAGCCCCGCTCCTCTCCTAGCAGGGGGGTGGGTGGGTGGCGCCGGAGGGAGGCGGCCAAGGGAAGGGAGGCCCCGCGCAGAAGGAGACGGGGACACCGGAGGAAAGAGACACCCACTTCCCTGTTACCGGAGGGGGGGGGGCGCCTCAGCCTGCCTCCCTCTAATGGCGTCGCCTTCTTCCTCCTACGTCACCCGACGTGTGGTCACGCGACTCTCGCCGTTGATGCCACGGCCCTAATAAGCCCCGCCCATTATGGGTGGGGCGAAGCAGCCGGGGGCGGGGCCGGAGAAGAGCTTCTTGGGGTTCTGGCAGGCTCCGCGGACGGGGACTTCCCTGGAGGGGGCGGAGGTACATCGCCCCATCGTCCTGGCAAAGCTGCTCTTCAATCATGTAAATTTAAAATAATAATGGTAATATATAAATGCAATAATAATAATAATAATAGGCTAATATGCCACCGGCAGCAGCAGCTGCTGGGAAAGAGGAAGAAACTGGACCGTCGCGGAAGCCTGATGTTTCGCTATACGCTGTGCAGATCGTCAAGCCTCAGAACTGCATTGTAAACGTCGCTGGGCGTCTGGCTTGGGGGAAATGGCGGGGAAGAGGTGTGTTTGTGTGTGTGTGTTGCATTTCTGAAACCTGGTCCGTGCTACACGCTTGTTCCGTGTAAGTCCCGCTGATTGTAACGAGGCGCAGTTGTAAGTACGGGTGCGCAGGATTGAGGCCGTTGAAGCTTTATTTCATTTAAAAAAATTTTTTTTGCACCGCTTGAGTGTAAAGAGAACCTCCAAGCGGTTTACAGAAGAAACAACAATAAAATAAAGAAAAATTAACAAAGACTTTCAAAAACTTAACAGATTAAAACTCGCACCAACTATTGAGAAAGGTGTCCTGATGGAATATTAGTATAAATGTAAAATATATGTATGGAAAACTAATAAAAAATTATCACCAAAAAAAAAGAGAGAAAGGTGTCCTGATAATAATGTAGTTAATAGATGAAGCAAGGAGTCCCGTCCCGATGCGGACGTTTATTCCAGCACTAATTTGAAGTCGGCGATTGGAGGGAAAGCTCTCGCGATATATGGTTATAGCTTCAGAAGCGACTTGGGATTTCGATCCTGAGGACACCCCCCCCCCCAGCTAATTCAAACGGAGATGCTGCTGCTGGAACCTGATTACTATCGTGTGGGCAGTTAGATTTGCCTAGGACTTGCTTTCGAAGGCGCAAGCAAAATCCATCGTCTGTACTGCTCCCATCTGCTGCTATTTCCTACACCCCCCCAAGAGCTCTGCACTTGGCAAAGGGAGGACTTTGGCCGAATTTGGTCCAGAATCCACCTGTTGTCACCCACCTTTGTGATAAATGGCGCAATCCTGTGATAAATTTCGTAGAAGCCCTCCAGCATAGGAGCCAACTCTTAGAAGGGGTTTCTTCCCACCAATAAAATATTTGAGAGGGCCAGGCCTCCCCAAAGATGATGGGCAGGGCATTGCCATTCAAATAGTATGCCTACACCAGGTCATGGGGTCAATTAAGTGGGGTGGGGCTTACCTGCAACCCCCCCCCCCAATATTTTATTCAAGTTGCCACCCCTGCCCTGTAGAAATGCATGTGATGTAAAACTGCCTTAATATTATATGCTGGGGAGTGGATTGGGTGGAGTGCAATTCAGCAGCACTGTGCCCTCCTGGGTCATGTAGCTGGATTGAGTTTACCGTACTTTTCCATGTATAAGACTAGGTTGTTGTTGTTTTTACTGAAAAATAATGTTCAAAAAGGGAGGGTAGTCTTATTCACGGGAGCAATCTCCCCCCATTTTATTAATTTTGAGGCCCCCCAAATAGGGGGCGTGTTTTACACGGGGGCGTGTTATACACAGAAAAATACGGTAAGTAGCATGGTATTGCAGTGGCTCTTGTCTTTAAAAGTATGATCCTAGAGAAGAGACTTTTGCTTTGTTCCATGGTTTTTGGGCTGCCGTAGGGCTCTGTTTTGGACCCAATGCTATTTAATGTCTGCCTGAAACTGCTGGGGAAAACAGTGTTGATGACATGCATCTTGATCTCTCATTTGCATCTAAAAGTCCCAGGGAGGCAGTGATCTGGATCAAAGGATACAACAGATATTGGATGGAATTATACTCCTCCTGAAGGAGGACCAGGCATGCACACAGCTTGAGGCAGGAGGCTGGGACCTGCCCTGCCCTAAGTAGTTTAAAGGTAAAGGTAAAGGTACCCCTGACCGTTAGGTCCAGTCGCAGATGACTCTGGGGTTGCAGCGCTCATCTCGCTCTATAGGCCAAGGGAGCCGGCGTTTGTCCACAGACAGCTTCCGGGTCATGTAGCCAGCATGACTAAGCCACTTCTGGTGAACCAGAGCAGCACACGGAAACGCCGTTTACCTTCCTGCCAGAGCAGTACCTATTTATCTACTTGCACTTCGTGCTTTCGAACTGCTAGGTGGGCAGGAGCAGGGACCGAGCAACAGGATCTCACCCCGTCGCGGGGATTCGAACCGCCGACCTTCTGATCGGCAAGCCCTAGGCTCTGTGGTTTAGACCACAGCACCACCCGCGTCTTAAGGTGTTTAGCGACAGCTTTTTCAAGGAGTGCCTTCACCCATGTTAACCTGGCTGTGTCTTAAGGGGGAGGTTGGAGGCAATGCTTGCTTGCTCACCTTTAAGATCAGTTAAGTTGGTAGACATGAAAGGCAGTGTAGGAGATTTGAATCTGGCTAGTACAAAGCTGCTTTTATTGGGGGAAGAGGCGGGACTGAATTTGCTTGTAGAACTAGTATTGCCTGCCTCTGTGCTTGCCTCACTAGTACATTTCTTCCAACCATTTTTAGACTACTTTGTACATTCAACTATAAATTCCAGTAAGAGTCTCTTCTGAGCTAAGACCTGGCTCTTGGATTACGTACTAATGTTCAGGTTTATCAGACCCTAACTTTGCACAGCTTTAACACCCTGCTTTAAGCAGTTGCATCTGCTTGCTCACAGCGACTCATCTTTCTAGAGCAATATATCTATACTCACGCTTATAGAAACAAAGGAAACAGTTATATCAGGCCCATCTATTTTAAATGAAAGTCATTCATCACAGAACCATTTTCAAAGCTTAAGGACCAGAAACAGATTGCGAAGAATCCATTTTTAGGAATGACCTTTAAATAATATGGTTAGATAAAACAGCCAGGTGCTCTGTCAGCTGAAGAAGCAAATTGATTTATATTGTTGCCTTTGCGCTGCGTTGTTAATGCGTTTTGAGAAGCAATCTAAAATGTTCCCTTTGCTACATATGGACAAATTGCTACTGAAAGACACTGCATTTTATAATTAAAGCTCTAATTTAAAAAATGGATTAACAAACAAGGAAAGTGATCAAATGCCACCTGTAGATCTTTAAAAAGCCACTTATTTTATTTAAAGCATTTTTATCTGCTCTTTAGTCAAACACAGGCGACCAGAGCAGTTTGCAGCTACCGGTATGTGTAGTAAGATAGTCCCTGCTCTCTCAGATACATACCGGTAATCTAAAAGACGGGACACAAAAGGGAAAGGGGTTGATAAGGAGGAGGAAATAAGCAAACAAACTCAGTCAGATGACAATATCTGGAGGGCCACAGGTTCCCCACCACTGCTCTACATCTCCTGGGGGGTGGAGGTGGGGGTGGGGTACTGGGTATGTAAAGACTAAATGGCTAGGAAGTGGGGAAATGTGTCCTCAGCACACCCAGACCAAGGACAAATGGCTGTTAGTTGAATTCTTTATGGACCAAGCACACACTTAACAGTAGCTCCTAAGATGCACAGAACATACATACACTTCTGATGCCTAAGTAGCTGGCATCCGAGCTGGATTGTTGGAGCAACAGCAGAACCATGCCTCCACCCAAACTTAAGTACCCTTGTCTGACAGGGCAAGCGTAAGCAACCTGCAACTGGCAACAGCTGTGCCTGTCACTTCAGGCTTCCCCCTCCCAGTCCTGGGGGACAGAGGAGATTCTGCTGAGCCTCCCCTCAGACACCACCTCTTCCTCTGCTCCTGGGCATTCTGCCTTCATCCTGCCCCGGCTGCTGCCCCCCATCCTCCATCTCCTCCTGCTCAGATTCTCCGCCTCCCCCCAGCTCTGGTTCCTGCCTTGCAGGAGGCACAAAACCCCACAAATCACTGCCCCCTTCCCGTGGGTCAGCCTCTGTCCCCACAGCCTCCAACACCCTCTCCTCAGTACCCTGACAGAGCGGGGAATCCTATACAAGCAGAACATCCTAGGGTTGTTCAGCTTAGGGGGCGCAGTGTTCACAGTTTCTTAGGTCTGCAATTCGAGAGGCAGGTTCTGTTCCAGGTACATGAAATGGTACCAGGTTCTGTTCCAGATGAAATGGCTACACAGCTGGAATTTGAGCCTTGAATGCTGTCTCTTTGGCCCGGGCATCGGAAAATATAGTAGCTGGTTTTCTAAGAACCCTCTTTGCCAGAATCTTTAACATGTGCTCCAGCTCATCCTGTGTATCAGGAATCACAGAACCATGCTGTGTGCCCTTGTGGCAGTCTGGTGGATCATCAGAGATCATTACATGGCAGGTTGCCATACCTCAGATGCTCCCTGCCTCTCCCATCCACATGTAGGCCAGATTCTATAAATCTTCTATGTGTATGTAAGCTCCCTCTGCACTTGTGACTATCCACAAATATGTCAGAATCACACCATATATCAGTTTGCCATCCTGAAGAAGAGAATGAAGTGTGGTACACTACTAGATTCTGACAAATAGGGCTTTAAAATAAATCTGATCACTTTTTGCTCTGCCTAGATGGGTCAAATAACTTTTATTTATTGGTTGAGAACCTGAAATGTAGCAATTTCTGCTTATGAATATTGGGGGGGGATTTCAATTCAATCTGCATTTAAAGGTGAGCCAACCTAATTTTTACTTTCCAAAACAGTATGAAAACTGAAGCGTAGCCATCCTTGCAAATCCACGCTTCGTCAAATTTTGCAATGCATTTCTCCAGCCAAGTAATGTGTACAAAAGTGCACATATAGTGGGGTAAAGTGCATGTATTAGTGAAAATAACGTACAAAAACACATTAGTACAGTATAGGGGAAATTGATTGGTGAAAATGTGCATATTAGGCAAATTTGCATACAAATATATATTAGGAGAAATTAGTATTTAAATATTGGTTAATTTTCATGATAACTTTTTAAAATTGCAAACTGATGTAGGGAACTGAATTGAAGATTGGGGGAAATGAGAAGATGAGAGAAACTCAAACTGACAGATCTGTACATCCCTAGTAATGAGAGAAGCAGAAGCATACCTGCTTTTATTTTCCTGACAGTCAGCTTTATCCAAGAACACAACAAAGGACCAAAGATCTGCAAATAAGGAAGTTTCCCTGAGCAGACGAGAAACACAGCTATCAGACGTAGGCAGGCTGGCAATGACACACAATGCCATAAATTGTTTTAGAATCCTAGGGGTTTCAGTTTAAGATACCTACGGAGAATTTTACTTAGCTAGTTGTGTATCTATCTCCTCAGCACTATTGTTCATCTTTATGGGAATGGGAGTCTCTGCAGATAGGCGGAAAATGTTCTGAAGGTGAAAATAGTTGGTAATTTCAGATAAACTGTATCATGGTTGCTATCTACAAATTACAACACATAGCAGAACAAGAAGCAACTCCCAGTAAGAACACATTTGGGAGTGCGGGGGTGGGGGGAACCATTCATTTTAAAAACTCCAACCCTAATCAAAAGCAATTTCCAAATTTTATCCAAAAATAACTGCTTCCCAGCTCACCGTCTGGAGTATAGATCCAAAGACAGCGCTAAGATGAAAAGGAGAAACTCCCCGTCAGAAACAAGATGTGCTCAAGAATGTCTAATCCCCACAGCTTTTGACTGAGAAATTAATCTACAAAACCCAGAAAATATGACTGTACCTCGCTCTCCGAGTGTCTATGTTATTTTGAACATTTTCACTTAAGTGCAGTTAATAATGCATTCCTACATATGGACTGCTCAGAAACACCATTGTTTTTCAATGGGCTTCCTCCCAGGCAAATGCACGCAGGGCTTGAGCATAAAATTCTTTTTAAAAAGTATATGCTTCTGACATAAAATCTAAAAGTGATGCGTACTTGGGCCGGCTCCTGGTGGCACGAGGAATCCGGCTCAGCTCCCATGGCGGCTCCGACGCTTCTTCCCTCGTCCCCGCTCCTGCTGGGCCAGGTGGAGTCTGGCTCTCCGGAGCCCACCGTGACCCAGGCAGCCCTGGTGCTTCCTCGGCGTCTCGGAGGAAGGACAGTCCAAGCTGTAAGGTGAAGTTCACGACAGCATGCACTGCTCACCGAAAAGCTGTTTCTCAGAAGGTTGCCTTACCGTGAGTGCTGTATCCCAGAGCATGCTGCAGTTGGGCCAATGTGCTCCCTTGAGCCCCAAAGAAAGAAACACGCTCACTGGGGAAATGGCGAGGTTCGTTCCATGGTGGAGCTCTGCCCAGCGTTGGTAGAGAGTGATGGCAAACTCCGTGGGGGAAGGAGCGTCTCCACCCCCACCATTCAGCCCGGACACAGATCCAACGCCGAGGGCCTTCTGGCGGTTCCCTCATTGTGAGAAGTGAGGTTACAGGGAACCAGACAGAGGGCCTTCTCGGTAGTGGCGCCCGCCCTGTGGAATGCCCTCCCATCAGATGTCAAGGAAATAAGCAACTATCTTACTTTTAAAAGACATCTGAAGGTAGCCCTGTTTAGGGAAGTTTTTAATGTTTGATGGGCAGCTCCCAACAGAATATTAAAAACACGATAAAACATCAAATATTAAAAACTTCCCTAAACAGGGTTACATTATGATGATGATGATGATTATTATTATTATTATTATTATTATTATTCTGTGGTTCATGGTGTCAGTATAAAAGCTGTCCTGCCCCTGCTCTCCCTCCAGGTCTTCAAATATTATGTCATCTAAATGGAAAAGAAGAGAAGGCTAGCAATTATAACTGTTTTAGGGACTTTCTTATATACCCTGAACATATCCTTGGAAATAGACATTACCTTCATGTTTTCTTTGTTCTTTCTTCGTTCTGCCATCTTTCTCCAGATCAGGATGGCAGGAGGTCTGCAGAGCCTACAGGGAAACAAAGAGCCACATGGGATATGTTTATTTTCTGAACCTCGAAATAGGCCTCAGACAGTTACAGAGAGACCTTTCCTAAGAAACCTTAGGGACTAAAATTACTCTGCAAGCAATATCTCTATGCTGAAGGGTCTTACCTTTTGTATCCTCTCACAGAGGGGTCCACAGGTGGAGGAGGAGGTTGTGGGCGAGGGGAAGGTCTCAGGGAGAGGGGAATTTTTATTTTTTCTTCCCAGACAGAAAAGACTTTTCTCAGCCTTAAAAGCCTAGAAAAGAGAGAAATGGGGCTCACAGTTAGTACTCTCTAATGCCTCTAAGCTCAAGAAGAATTCACTATCATCACAGAATGCAGATGCTGAGAGAAATTCTACTTACATGTCTATATTCTTCCTGTAACAAACGTGAAATGATCCAACCATAGCTCACCAGGCTTTTTAGCACTCTGGTGGTCAGTGACCCAGCAGAGGGAGGTGTCACAATGGCTTCTGTAAATCTGGAGCTGGTCCCTGGAAAATAGTGACACTTGGCAGGTCTCTTGAGGTGCCCAGATGGGAGACCACCAGGGAACCCATGATATGGTGCTTAGAATTAATACTTTTTAAAATTTATTTTTATTAAAGATTTTCTTGGTTTACAAAAGTACACCCCTTGTCTCTTTTTTCAGGTTGTAGTCTTTCTTACAAATCAGTTACATTTGTTGTGAGACATACCGGTAATGTTAAGTACAATATAAGGTTTCTTTGATCTTTGTTTCCTGCTTGGCAGGGGGTTGGACTGGATGGCCCTTGTGGTCTCTTCCAACTCTATGATTCTATGATTCTATGATTCTATGATTCTATGATCAAATTAGATTTCACACCTCGGTTTTCCAGCTCCTGGCCTGCCAGAAAATACATGAGAAAACCAGTAGGTGGCACTCCCCACTCTGAATCATTATAGAAGTAATGTCTTTTCAGTTTTTAAACAAAAGCATTCAAATTCAACACTTCAAAAAAGGGCTTAAAGCAGGCCAGGGCATACAGGAAAATCAGCAATTATCAATATTGCTAATTTTAACACTCTTTTTATACCAGCAAATAAAATAATGAAAGTGGTATCGGTTTCCTTGTATCCTGTTTTCACTGAAGGAATGTGGTCTCTAGAACAAGTGAAATAATAAGGAAGAGGGTTGTGCCCCAGAATAAGAGAACAGCTGGCGTTCTTCCTTGGAATCATTTGCCTCCAAGATATTGCCTCTCCTCTCCTTCCCCTCATGCATATTTTCTCTGTTGTTGTCTCTTTCATCTCTGTCTGGTTTGTGTGGGTGTTGTTTTCCCTTAGGTAGAAGATGCAACAGGTGTGCAGTGAGCACAGAGCAATCACGAAGAGACATGTCGAGACAGGCATGCACAACCCGGGATTCAGCAAACTAGGGACAGACCACTAGCCAAGGATTTTGGCTTCCCACATATAGTATGCTATTTCTCATAGTTAAAGTGAAAAATGTGCAGTCTTCCAAAATAATGCTGGGAATGAGAGGAGACAGAAGAGAAGCAACTCTGCATTGTGGATACTAACTGGTTCTCACAACGGGTGCAAGAAAATGCTTGTCTCTATTGCAGCAATCCAATTCCTGCTGCTGAAAGGCATTTTCAACTTGCTCTCCTGATATTTGCTGAAGTGCAACAGAAACCTGTAAAGCCAGTTTAACATTCTCCCTCCCTGACTGGTTTTGCTATACCTCTTCTGAACAAGCATTGCTTTTAAGGGTTATATTGAAGCAGGTTTTCAAAACTCAATGGATTGCACATAGGGCATAGGCCTATAAAAGAACGAAAAACCCAAATCCGTATCATACGCTGACCTCATAGAGTGACCTCTCTTAAATGGCATGCTGGAAACATTTCACCACTATTTAGCATTCACATGAGAGTTCACAAAGTTGCATGTATTCAGACTTTGCACCTACTGGCAGGAGCATCCCTTGAGCAGAGTTTTATTTTCGGACAAAGCTTCCCTTGGCAGAAGTGGCAAGGGGAAGTGACTTCTGCAGATTGCTCCCTAGCCCCCCCCCCCACCTGCCAAAACTTTGGTCCAGACAGTTCCTCCAGAATAGTGTGGAACATGACACCAGCAAGTGTCCCTTCCATCGGTGGGACCAAAATTCTCCCACAGGCAAGAGTGCTTCCACTAGCGGGCAATGAAGTCTGGATTTAACCTAACGTTACACGTAAGTTAATATTACAAAGAGCATGTTCACAAAATGAACACAAGGGTGAAGAAAACCTTCAATGCAAGATGATCCCAGCTTCTTCGCGACTCAGCACTTTTTCAAATGACAGGTGCATGTATTAAGAGTCAAAATCTGATTCATTTGCGAAGCATGTTCCCCCTGGCTGGCTTCTGAAAGGCGGCCTGTTTATTTTTAAAAAACCCAGATGCTCATTTATCAATTCTTTAACTTACTGGCTTCTTGGTGACCTCACAAGCTACTTGCCAATCAGTACTGGGGGCAGCCATCTTCTGCAGCAAACTAACAGAACTGTTGTGTCCTCTTCATGTCTTTACCCAGACTGAGGTGCATTCCAATGTAACGTTGTGGTATTCTTTCCATGAAGACATGCGTACAGAAAATGTTATAATACTGAATTCAAAATGCACATGACAGAACAGCTTAAAGCTCACTATACATGACATGTACAGACCTGGACTGATTTTTGTATAGATATTTTCCACTATTTATTTTGACTGTACACTGATGCAGTGCAAGAGAAAAATATTTTACAGACTTTAAAATGTGTGTCACAATTATCCACACATAGTTTTGCTTTGCTTTTCAATAATAATTTCAGGATAATGAAGAGCTGCCTTTATAAAAAAAAAACACCTGGTGCTAGCTAAGGCAGAAACATTAGGATAAAAGTAACTGATGCTGTCATATAATAATGTCTGGGTGTTCGCAAAGCAATTTGTCTTCAATTTGTTTTTAATTATTTTTCTAAAGTTATTGTAATGGCTAAACAATAAAAACAAAAAACGGATTTCATTTTTAAGTCAGATTTATTCAAATAGGTATAATTTTATAAAACAAGCTCTCATCTGGAAAAGAAATAACATGCACTTTCAATACAAATAGCCCTATAGATCACAAAGGAAGAGGCCTGAGGCAAAGAATATTAAAATGTATGTTCCCTCTTACATAAAAAAGAAAAAAATCATTTAAAGTGTTAAATCTCAGCCCACTTATCCTCTCTCCCCCCCCCCTTTCCTTTACGACTTACTCACACTTTCCTGTGTTCTCACTCTTCTGACAATGGCTAGAATGTGTTCGTCATCAGAGAGAGCTTTTCTCTGCCAGCTCTTTTTCCAGTTCCATCAATTTCTTCTTGCCTTATTCCAAGTTCCAACTTTTAAACCCCCCTTTTTATATCTTTGCCATCTTCCCACAAAGGACCAACTTTAAACTTTAGACATCAATTATGTTGTAGTATTAGAACTATCTCATGGCAATTATAACAAAAACAGCACAGATATTTTCTAAAGTGGACTTTTGTTGATGCATTCTACAATAAAAACAATAAATGTTTTTATCTAAGGTACCACTTTTTGCCTCCCTCTGTTGTCTCATTTTTAAAATATATTTTCCATGTTCCCATAAAGCACAAACTTTTCACAATGGTTCTGTAACATTAGTGCAATTTACATGCTGCTTTGAGGTGTTATATTCACTTTATTGTGCCCAGTGTAATCCAATCTACACTATAAAATTCTTTCTACGATGAATGTTGCACAAAGTCAAATGTCTGATTACTGTGTGAACGAGTGAAGTTCAAGGCATCCTGTGTTTTGCTGTCCAGCTTTTGAAATATTATTCTAATCTGCCTTGTAACGCCATGACCCCTATTTTACCTTACAAGATCATGATCCCATTGACAAGTTAAATTTGTAACTACCAACTTGAAAATATTGACAACTCTGAATAAATAAGTCTTGAAAGTAGTTTGTGAGTCATAACAATAACATCCTACAGATTTTCTTAAGTATTATATGCCAGATTGAAAGTGTTAGATCTCTGACCAATATAAAACTGCTGTAAAACAACAAATATAAGAGTACAGAAAACACATCTGTTTGCAAACAAACTAGATAAAACGAAAGTATATTAGAGCATATTTTACAATCATACTACTTGAAAGGTTTTCATTAGCACAAGAGAAATTTCACATCCTGAGAAGAGTTGCATTTAGTTATACAGAAGTACAACTTTTACCACAGTTCATTTACTCTTTTTGTGTAAAGATGAGGTTTCTGAAAGCTCAGAAATCCAGTTTCGGATTGTGCACCTTGCATGGTCAAGAAAATAAACCTGCATTTATTGATGACTAAAGTGAATCTGCAGGCTGCTACCTCCTTCAGGTTTAAAAAGCAAAACATACATCGCGAAACACAGAAGTAAATGAAATGAATGTAAAGAATGCTGTTTGTTCAATATGCTTGGATAAAAACATAGCTAATAAGAATAGCTAAAGATATGGGCCAAAACAAGTATTCTGCCGATTTTTAAACTTTAGACATCAATAGTTTTGTGTTATTAGAATGATCACATCTTAGTTCTAAGAGAAACAACACAGATTCCTTCAAAGGCTGGTTTTTGTTGATGTGTTCTACTAAAAGAAAGAAAGAAAAAGCTTTTGATCTTATGAAGTCATTCAAACATTCGTGTCCTAACTGCCTCAACACCTTTTGATGGCTCACAGAGAAAACCACCTCAAAAGTGTTTTCCACATCTTACAATGCAATAAGAAGTTAGGAGATGTATAATGTTAAATCCATTGCTTTGATTGTGAACACAGCTGTACTCAGTGACAGGTTAACATCTTAGTTTCCCATTTCCTTCAATAAATTACTAGATGGTAGAGAATGAATTGAGATCAAGCATACAACCTTATAAGCAGCAGATGAAGAAACTTCAGGCAGAATTGTATTCCATTACCAAAGCGATGTCAAATCAATACTGCCTCTTTCCAGTCTACTTTTCCTACAATAACAGCAGCTGCTACAGAAGTGTAGCTTCAATAGCCTGATGATTCCTCATGGCCTGTGTAGCAGTTGTAGGAAAACAGATTCCAGTCCAGAGTGCATTGTATAGACTCCTTTAGGTCATAGCTTGTTTTAATAAAATATATGGGAGTCAATGCTTTCACTTCAGCCTCTTGGCCAAAATCCCCATGCTGCTCCAGGCAACAACAAAGCAATGACTACAGAGGAGAAGAGATTCACCGCATTGTTATCTAGGATAGGTTTTCCAGATATGTGTTTTGCGTCTTTTGTCTGATGGTTGACAACCATTCCAGTACGTGTGTCTAAGCCTGAAGAATGAAATACAATATAGAAAACAATTGGATGGAGAGGTCCTTTTCACCCAATAACTAGCATGTGTGTCATCAAACGAACATCTATCAACACCCATAGATTATAACCATTTGTGAACATTTATACACAACTTAAGACTGCAACCCTACATACAATTTATTGTCCCTATTTATCTCAATGGTGCAAATTGGTTCTGAGGTCATTCTGCTTCCAACAAACAAGATGTTACTCTTTTTAGGATTCAAGCATCATGTCTAGGAGTGAGTGGAACATGTTCCTTCTGGCTATGCAGTTTGGTTGTTTACATTTCCATTCCTCTCTGCCAAGTCAACAAAGGTTTACAGAATAAAATTCCCCACAATATTTACTATTTCCACTGCTTATTTGTGGAATGGCAATTTTTCCAGTACTATCGTTAAATGATCTAAATTCAACTCGAAGCTGCAGAGATGAGACAAAATAAACGCACATAGAACAAGATTCTCAAAGTATGCCAAGTAATTAGAAATAGTTGAAGTCACTGCGAATGATGACATGCTTTGAAGTAAGCCTATGCTATCATTACCAAGAGCCATACCCACCCAATAGGGAGATTACATCACTTTCATACAAATCTCAAAACAATTTATTGGGGGGGGGGGACACCTTACCGCTGTATTGCATGGTTGCTCCTAAATAAGAATCGGTAATGGATCCCAGTAAACCAGCCATTCCACCAAACACAATAATGGGCCATTGTGGAGCAGATATATCCAGATCATTCACAAACATCAACTGGGAAATGAAGTAAGCTACACCTACTGATGTGCCACCAAGCAAACTTGAGATTAGGCCCACTAAAGTAATGCCACCATTGGTACCTTAGAACAAAATAAAAAATCCAATGTAACTGGCATTCTAAACTTGTTAGAACATACATTTAATGAAGACTACAAAAACTAATGGTAGATTTATTACGCACTTTTGGACTATGAGGAAAAATCTCCCTTTTTGCTTTAAATAAATAAGTAAGTAAGTAAGTAAGTAAATAAATACATGAGTTAGATATAATTTATCTTATACTCTTTTTGCAGCAGTGTTCCCAGTGTTAAAGAAACAAGGGGAACCACAATGTTCTACAATCTGTTTAAATTACACTTCTCAAAGTCGTCAGCAAACAAACTGCATTAAGTGCAGACACAACCATTGGGCTTTTTTAGTTGACAGCATTAAGAGATTGGGAACTGGTCACAGGCTTGCATGATCTCTCCCCATAAATTCTTCCCTGCTTTTCCTTGTTAGCATTAACTTGAATGTGGCATTATATCACCACCAATGTTGACACTAACCATGGTCAGTGTCAATTTCTAACTCTGGTTAAAAGCCAACCCTGGTCTTCGCTGCAAAAGGAAGGATGGAATTCACATGAGGGGAGGAGGAAGCATGCAAACCAGCAAACCCGCTCCTGATCTCTTGCTATCATTATGAAACCAAGAATGTCAAGTTTGTCCCAGCATTTATTCTGATTACACGTTAATAATAATAAATAATAATAATAATTTTTTATTTATACCCCGCCCTTACCGGTCCAAAAACAGGGCTCAGGGCGGCTAACAACAAATACAAAACAATGATTAAAAACAACCTTTAAAAAACAGCTAAAAACAGCATAAAAACAAACATCAGTGGGATCACCAAGGCTAACTGGCCAAGTTAGTCTTGCTAGGCCAGTAGGGAGACCAGGGAAGAATTTTAATGTGGGGACCCAGAAGGGTTTCTTCAGAAAAAAGGGAAGGGAAAAAATAATAGGGGATCAGGCTAGATTGAAGGCCAGGCGGAATAACTCTGTCTTACAGGCACTGCGGAAAGAGGTCAGGTCCCGCAGGGCCCTAGTCTCATGGGACAGAGCATTCCACCAGGTCGGAGCCAACACTGAAAAAGCCCTGCCCTTGTGGAGGATAATCTGGCTTCTTTGGGGCCCGGGACCCTTAAGCTATTGTTATTCATGGACCTTAAGGTCCTCTGTGGGGCATACCAGGCGAGGCGGTCCCGTAAGTATGAGGGTCCTAAGCCGCATAGGGCTTTAAAGGTCAGAACCAGCACCTTAAACCTGACCCGGTACTCCACCGGGAGCCAGTGCAGCTGGTTAACCAGCACCTTAAACCTGACCCGGTACTCCACCGGGAGCCAGTGCAGCTGGTAAAGCAATGGATGAATATGCTCCCATGGCAAGGTCCCCGTGAGGAGCCTCGCTGCAGCATTCTGCACCCGCTGGAGTTTCTGGGACAGTTTCAAAGGCAGCCCCGCGTAGAGCGAGTTACAGTAGTCAAGCCTGGAGGTGACCGTCGCGTGGATCACTGTGGTCAGGTCGGGGCGGAAAAGGTAGGGAACCAACTGCAAGTGTTGTGACCTTAAAGAATCCAAACATGGACAATTTGTCTGAAGAAATAAGGGTAACTAAAATATAACTACCAAAATTCAGGGCAGATCTATTACAATTTTGAACACTAGGGAAGGTATCAGGCTAGATGGAGTAGTCAACAGAGCTCGCTCCATACAAAACATGGCCCTTTTTGAATGAAAAAGTTAAGCAACTTTCGTTAGAAAGGAAGAAATTAATACTGATGTCAACATTACTGTCTGTGCAACTGAACTACTGGACCCAAGTTCAGTGCCTCCCTCAACTGTAATCTCAACAAACTGGCTACTGGCATTTTCAAAAGCAGAATTTTTCAAAGCAACCCACTCTAGAATATATAATATATGCATACACCATAAGTTCCAGTCAAGCTTAAGGAAGGACATTATTCACTTTTGGAATATGAGCATAAGCTTCAGTACTGTGCTTTTCTATCAAAAATTCAAAATATTTCCCTGTCCTAGAAGACAGAAATGAATTTTGAATACAGTAGTATTTCTATTAAGGTTCTGATAAAAGATTAATGGGTTTTTCTGCAACAGGTTGCATAAAATCATGCCCAAATGGGACAGAATGGCTCATAAGATGCCATAACTCTTATCATTTTTGGACAGTTTGACCAGTTACACTTGGCTGTCACTGAATCAAATGTAGAAGAATATGATAACAAAGGGCCAAGCTACAAATGAGCTAGCACAGAGCAGCCTTTTCAGGCCTAATTTAAGGCTACGTAAGCTATATTAAATGTACACCTCCAAGGTTCCCCAGGCCACAAAAATGAATTTAGCAGGCTGCCCACAAACCATTCATCCTTAAACTATGGTACTATTTAAAAAAAACAAAAGCAGAAATTTCCTTACCTACTGGAACTTTTTCCCAGGTTGTTATCAATCGGGGTTCACTACTCACGACAGTGCCAATCTCTGAAGCCCACGTGTCTCCAGCACAGCTGGCTATAGCACCCAGTAGCGACAGGCACATCCAGGATGCTGTATATTGTTTGGAAAAGTCTATAGGAATTTCGCCTGGACCACTTTCAATCATGTACAGCAGAGCCAATTCTGCAGGTACACCACCATTGCAGAATACTTGTACCCAAGATCTCTGCCCACCTATGTACAGAAAGGGCAGACACAAGTTCTTAAGAGGAATTTTAATATGCAATATCCTTGGAAGCACACAGAAAAAGAATAAAAGCTAGACAGTAAAGTGTTTTATATTTCAATCATTGTGGTTTTCCTTCGTAACTAGAAGTAAAGATCATTACTAGTGCAAAGTACTTCGTTCAGGTACTTGCAAGTCACCCACCAGAAAGAAGAGGGGGGCGAAAAATAAATTACATAGCGCATAGTCTGTTCTGTGCACATCTTTATCGCCTTAATTAAAAGTCAAAATGCATTTTTTGTAATCAATTGGCTTTAAAATTGATGTTTAATTCTCACCTTCTTTGTATTCAGAATCTATTTGCTTCTTTACTTCTCCTTTCCACTTGGTGAGTTTGGAGGAAGTAATAAAAAACATGAACATGGCAGCGCAAAAGCTGTAATTTGCCACAGTGAGGATAAATCCAACTACTAAACCTAAAAGAGGGAAGAGATGGTGTCACAAGTTATGTACTCCGGAAAAATCAGTTCTAAACCAGCCTAGACTATGATGAAAATGTAAAGATAATATTGTTCTGTCTAAAGATTAGTTAAAGCAGCAGAAAATCCCAAAGATATTGCATCTTCTGTTTACCTACGCAATTGGTGAGATAAGAAAATGCACTATAAAAAATAAAGTTCTTAACATACAAGTGAAGATTGCAACAAAGTGTTGCAATGTGGCGTGTGCCTTTCCAATATTCTAGCCAGTCATGATAGACCCCTCCTGCTGCCACTGAACTTGCTTTAGGAGTGGGGTACGGAATTGTCCCTTTGCTTTCTTTGCCTAAATATTTTTTTTTCTATTTCTGCAATTCCCCGATGCCAGTGTCTTCCTCTTGTTTTTCAAGAGCCTTATTTTGGTTACACAGATAATAAACCTGAGCTCACTTTTAGTACACATGAGTCCATAACTACTTCATCATCTTTGGGCAGCAGCAGGAGTTTTCCCAGAGAGAGCACTTTTTGCTTTTTTAAAAATAGTAAAGTTCTGTTCACGTCCTTTCTTCCAACTGTTCATTTCCATTCTTTCTTTTTTTTCATTTCCCTTCCTTCACTTCTCCCTTTCTGGCACTGAACATACTGGTCACATGGGCCTCCCTCTGCCAAACCAACATCTACATTAAATTTCATTTCAGTTTTGATCTTCACAAGTCTTCATGCATGTCCCATCTATCAATTTTTTTTTCTTGCCTCAGTATTGCAATTTTCATTTTTCTACTTGCATAATAAATGCTGAATTGACACAGCAGGTCAATAAATTAGATCCCATTCATACCTACACCCTTCAGAAATCTTGGAGGATAATAAAATAGACAGTTTTAGCTTCTAGATGAAATTATTATAAATAAGCACAGGACTACATGTGCTGATTCCCTATTGGGAGTGAATCAATGAACATAAGCCTCTCCCCATCACCATCTTCTCCAGCTAATATAATCAGCAAGTATTCTCCTTGGCAACCACACCTCATCAATGATATACACCACACCTAGTCCATTGTGGGCAACAAATATACCATTTACATTAGCAAGGTTATGGTTGCTTTAAGTCAGGCATCCCCAAACTTCAGCCCTCCATATGTTTTGGACTACAATTCCCATCATCCCCGACCACTGGTCCTGTTAGCTAGGGATCATGGGAGTTGTAGGCCAAAACATCTGGAGGGCAGCAGTTTGGGGATGCCTGCTTTAAGTCAATTGGATGACGTTTACATTGTTTTGTGAATGAATCTTCCCTGCAATGGAAATAACTTCAGAATGTGGTAGAGACACTACATTATTTGCAAAATAGCTTATACAAAAAAGTAAGATGAAGTAGCACAAGAATATTAAAGCCAAAATGATGAATGGCAATACTGAAGATTCCACTGAAGGGTGGGGAAAAAATCTGGAAATTTCTAAAACTATATGTAAGCACAACCAAACTTAAGGCAGAAGAACATACCGTACCTCCTATTGCTCCACTATGATCAAGACTTTTTTTCTTAAATCCTCGTGAAGTTATTATCAGGGGAATTAAGATTGAAACAAGCCAACGCCATGGAGAAATAGGCCGCAAAGTACCTACAGAGTAGTTTAAAAACAGCACTATGTCAGAATAGCAATATGTCTTTCTACATTCTTTAGCATTCTTTACATGTGTTATTATTGTCTCTTGTTTCCTTATGTACACGACTGGACTGAGTTTTCTGTAGGCTTTTCTTTCTGCACAAATATGGGTTAGGATTGAAGGCTGAATAAGTAGCTGTAAGTCTTTATGCTCCACTCCCATAGAATTCCTTGCCAACATTGGGGAGCCCTTCAGAGCAACAGCCTGTAAAGCATCAATTGGAAGGAACTTTTACACTCTGAATTTTACATGTAAATATGCATTTCTTATCTAACCATCACATGAAGTTATTTTTAGTTACGGGAATATATGTTAGGCAACACTTTAATTTGCTTGTATTCTTTGAAAATGAAATATTAAGAAAATATTAGGATTAGTAGCCAAGGTTAATAAAAGACTGTGTATGAGTGTTGTAAACTAAAATGTATCATGCATTAGTAGCAATCTAGACTTTACCATAATACGTGCTTGCAGTCATAGACACAATCCAAAAAGATAAAGAAATGCAAATAAGTACACTCAGTATGATAATATTTGTCATCATTTTTAAATAATCTTTGTTGGAGTCGTCCCAGGAAAACAATATCATGGAAAGTCCAAGGCTGATCACCTGTGTATAGAACAAACAAGAACAAGCTTTCAGATAATTGTTTTTTTTTTTTTAAAAAGTGTGCAAATTAAACAATGTGGGAAAAGGTAGCTTCCACTTTCAATAAAGGCAGAAGAAGCTATAGTTAAATCAGCCAGCTTCATAAGCCAGTTTGAAGTTGGCTTCTTTGTCAAGTACCCATTGTTGGTTATATACTTGGGTTCCCATTTCAAATTCAATAGTAAGCCAAAATTCTTTGAAACGCAAAGTAATCGTGGCAGGCATCCTCTTCCCAGTTATGCAGGGGTAGAACAAAGGACAGAGCATGTAAGCCTAACATTTTGTTTGAACTCATGAAGGCTCATCCATGTAATGCTGAACTTATGGTTCAGCATTAAATACAAATCAATCTGCATGTGAAGGCCTGCTGCACAGAATCCTACAGGGGTTGCGGCGCTCATCTCGCGTTACTGGCCTAGGGAGCCGGCGTACAGCTTCCGAGTCATGTGGCCAGGATGACAAAGCTGCTTCTGGCGAACCAGAGCAGCGCACGGAAACACCGTTTACCTTCCCGCCAGAGCGGTACCTATTTATCTACTTGCACTTTGATGTGCTTTCGAACTGCTAGGTGGGCAGGAGCTGGGACCGAGCAACGGGAGCTCACCCCGTCACAGGGATTCGAACCGCCGACCTTCTGATCAGCAAGCCCTAGGCTCTGTGGTTTAACCCACAGCACCACCCACATCCTATACTCTCACATATCCAAACAGGTGACTGGAGCTTGTACACACTAGTCAACACGGGAATCACAATGCCTGCACTTTCCTTATCTGGAGGATGTTCCATTCTTGGAAAATGCAAAGCATATGACACCCATTGTTGGAAAATCACAGTATCATTGGAACAGAGCATACTTGCAAGAGAAGTTGTATAGAGTGAACACACTCATGCACTGGCACTAAAAATGGATAAAGTGGGCCATATAAGTTAATTCACTCTTCAGCCCTCATGTGGAGTTTAGCCCTTTGCACTGCATTCTTCTTAGGTTGGTAGTCTAGCAACCTATCCTCTCATGCTCTAGTAGCACATCCCAAACATCCAAATATTTTGGAATCAGAGTATCGCTACATTTGATTGGTTTATTTGATCTGTTTGCACACTACAGACTTCCAAACAACAGTACAAGGGAATGGAGGGCTAGAGCACTTATTCAAGGAGGGGTGCTGGACTGCCTTTCCAAAGAACAAGCTGAAGGAGACACTGTTCCTTATATAATGTCCACAGACATTAAAAGGACCAGGACCAGAAAGTTAATACCTGTATAACATAATACAGACCCTTGTAACTAGGACTGGAATGCCTAATCAATTAATTGCTTAGAATGTGCCCCTGAATTGTGATCATGCCTCTTTCTTACCTGGATGGACTCTATCACATGGCTGGAATGTACATAAGGCCAACGGCCCATCTAGTCTAACATCATGTTCTCGTGGTAGTAAACCAAATGTCCTTGGGAAGGAAGGCCACAAGCACTCTCTCCACTTGTGATTCCCAGCATCTGCTATTCAGAGGCATATTGCCTCTAGCAGCAAAGGTAGAACATAGCCTTATTCCCATAATCCAGAGCAGGAGAACCTTTTCAGAATGGAAGGCTAGAACCTTAATTCCCCCACTGCCAACCAACCACCTGTCCATCACCTGGTGTCACCATGACATCAGGTGACCCGTTTCCCCTTTGCAGCTCACCTTGACTGCAAAACACATTGCAAAGGAAGAGTCCAGCTGATGCTAGCATGGCTTGAAGTCACTACCAATCAGCTGATCAATGCTGACTTCGAGCTCTACTTTCAACAGGGATTGGCTCCCCTCAGGAACTACAACTGGCAGCTGGGGAACCAATCCCAGTGGGGCTTACATTTGAAAGGCATTAAATACAAGCCCCGCCTGCCAAGGAATAATCAGGAGCATATTTTAAAGCTCCTGATTGTTCCTCAGCAACCGTGTCTTTACTTGCTTCATGCCCTAATGTCTTGTATGATGGTAGGTGTTACATGGCTTAGGGAAACAACATTATGGGCCAGATTAGAATCCCTGTTGGGCCAACGGTGCCCCATCACTGCCACTGGCCCTTTGTATGCTGAGAACCATAACAGCTAGCAGTTTCAAACCACAAATCTAGTGTCACTTTAATCAGATTATTGTGGCATAAACATGGAGTATACTCCACACTTTGTGTTGATTTATTTCATTGATTTGCATCCCACCTTTTGGGGCACAAATCCTTCCAAGGGATCTCACAAGTAAAATGAATATGCATTATATAAAATCACAATAAGGAAGTATCCAACACATAACAATTCAGAAACATTGGCCCAGTATGTGGTTCCTAGCCCTGTGGGGATGGGGGACAATCTACCTGGAGGAACCTGGGGTGACCTTCTTTACCTGTCTCTCGTCCTCCTTTTCTGGCTCTGGAGCCAGTGTGGTGTAGCGAGAGGCAGTGTGGTGTAGTGGTTAGAGTGCAAGAATAAGAGCTGGGAGTTCACAGCTCATATCTCCAAATCAGCCATGAAGCTCACAGGGTGACATTGGGTCAGTCACTCATACTAACCCAACCTGCCTTACAGGATTGTTGTGAGGACAAGCAGGGCTTTTTTCCAGCTGGAGCACAACTCCAGCACCTCTCAGGTGGGCCCCATTGCCATTTTAAGAGAACAAGGGAGAAATTCACTGTGAACTCTGGCACCCTTTTTCTAGAAAAATAGCACTGAGGAAAAATGTAGGCCACCTTGAGCTCCTTGGAGGAAAAGGTGGGAATCACAGAATTGTAGAGTGGGAGGAGACCCCCAAAAGCAATCTAGTCCAACCCTTGGAGGAAAAGTTGGGATAGAAAGGTAGCGAAATAAACAATAGTCCACCTACTCTTGTGTGACAACTAAAAAGGTGGCATGGCTATGTATTTAGTCAGTGCTTTTATACCCCGCCTTTCTCCATCCTGGAACCCAAGGCTGCTTACATGGGTGGTGGTGGTTTCCCCTCCAAGCACAGCTGTCACGTTTCGTGTTTTCAGACCACCGGCCAGGACTCAGCAAACCCCTAACTTTGAGGCCGTGCAGGGCAAGTGCTTTCAGCCCGTCTACACACATTACAAACAAGGAAGGGGCGAGGACCTCGGCAGGCGAAGCATCCCGCTCTCTCTTGCGCGAAAACCGGACACGAAATGGCGAGCCGGGCACGTCGGAGAGGAGCCGCGGGAGCTTCTAAGCCTTGTGCCCGGACAGGGGTGCTCCTACGGGGCTTTCTACGCACCTCAGCACCGGCGCCGGGGCCTCGCCTGCCTTCTGCTGACTGTGCTGGGGGGGTGGGAACCGCCGCATCTTCCTCACCCGCGCGCTGGCAAGACGCAGAACAGCAGCAGCGGCGCCGGCCGCTGCGCTTGGAAGTCCCATGGCCGCCTCAGAACAGCGCCCCCCGCCCCGCGCAAAGGACGTTTTGTCGCTTGAAACCAGTGGCCGTAGACTGACAACTTATAGACTCATACACGTTTTCAAGGTTCCGGGTTGGCACTGGACTGGCATTCTCTACCCGCCGCTCGCACAAAGCAGTGGGCAAATCCAGCAGTGAGCTTAGCTTTGTGCTGGTGCATCCTTACAGAAACCAATCCTGCACCCACTTACTTTGGAATGAGCCCCCTTTAAGTGAGTGGGACTTCCTTCCGAGCGGATCCGCCTAGGGTTAATATATTGTCTTTTTTGGGGGGGATGCAACGTGTTCGTGGAAGCTCGAGGCCTCTGCATACAAATAAAACTGATTTGAGCTGGGAAGGATTAAGGCTGAAGCGGACATGTCTTTGCTGTGTCCGCATTAGGAAATCCAAACCAGCCTCGGTCCTGCTTTTAACCAGAAATATTGCCGATGGACTAAATTCCAGGCTGGTCGTAAGGCACTAACCCTCTTCACTTTGCCGCAACGGGATAGTTAACATGCGAACGGCAGTTTTGCCCCCGGAGGAGAAAAAACATCGAAAGGAACCAGGAAGTTCTGTCTCTAGACAAAAAACGTATTGTCACTCTAAGCTTTTTCTATCTCTTTCTCCTCGAGCTCGCCACTTGTATTTCTTCTCTCTGTATCCTTTAGCTCGCTCCTCTTTATCTTTATATATCCGAGGCCTCTAGGGCGATTAGTTGTCTTCTAGCGCGCATGCGCAACTGCTTGAGGGTTGAAGGCGAACCTCCCTTTTGCTGCCCCGTGACTAGGGGCGTGGAGGCAACCGCGAAAAGCTTCTGCTTCGGCGACTGAGCTTTGCTTTTTCCTGCCCTTGCTACAGGCTCGAGTAATTACACGTTCTTCCTTCATCCGCAAGCGACACCCTCCCCCCGCCCGTGCTTTGAACTCCTGCAGTGCTAACAGCTGCTTCTTGCCCACCTCAGCCGTTTCACCAATGGACGTTTGCAGATGAACTGCTTATTGAGCATTCAATTTCAACCCGATTTCTTCACAGGGTGAGAGTAGATGACGTTGACTGTTGGAGCTTTTCGCTCGTTTGCGAAGAGACTATCAACACAAGCATTGTCCTGCACTTTCCACTGCATTTTCTCATCGATTTCCTTATCCGAAAAATGACAATTTTGAGAGGAAGCGTGGTTGTTGCGCAAGAGCTCCAAGTTGGCTTTAATTGTGCATGCTGGATTTGCCAGAATCTGATTGATTCACACCTCAAAATACCAATGGTCTGGAAGCCTCCAGAGACCTCACAGAACATAGCTGCGGAAAAGTCCCCAAGGGGTCTGGTGGACCATTCACACATCAGTTTTATTAGTTCTGTGATGCTTCCCCAGTACTGGGGAATTGTTGCCATCTTGAGGGGCGCTCTTGCACTATAGCACCAACAGTAGCAGGACAAAAAACAATCTGGAACATTTGTAGTATAAAAAGTTGCAAGATTTCTGCAGGAGGTTATGGGACTTAAGTTGATTGAGAACAAAACAGTATGTCCACCCCAAAACCTTTGCACATACTAAGAGTAATTGAAAGCAGGATTGCGTATAACTGCCCCATAACATCATGAGCACAAATAATCATGAAAAAGCACACTGAAAAAAGACACGGAAGGACCTGCAGATGACACCTGGAATTAGTCCCCCCACCGAACAAGAAAAATCCCGGCTTCCTCCACAAGCAGAAATCAAATTTATTTCATGCTCTCACTTTCTTACAGCCCTGCCCTCTTAGTCCTCTGTCTGCTTAGGCTCCACTGAAATCAATGAGATTCTCCCAAGCAATTGTGTGGTAAAGGGTTGCCTTTCCTGCTCCCCCCTTAAATATGAAAAAGCTTTGTATTTCTTAATTTTATTTGTATTTCGGAATCTTTGGATTATCTGTGTGATCCAACATAATGTGCAAGATGTATCATATCTAAGAAAATTGACAATCCTGTACTTATTTACTAGTGAGTAACTCAATGCGACTCAACAGTGCCTACCTTCTGTATAGTATTTGCACTTGCACTTTTATTAAAAGAATTAGCATGTCTACTCAGAGGTAAGTTTCTTTGTGTTTCATGGGGTTACTTCCAGGTAAGTGCATACAGGATAGCAGCTTATGGTTTATGGTGAAAAGCAAGGTTTGTGTGCTTTGTAACAGCTGGCAGAAATTCAACAGGTTAAGTATTTGCTATTATGGCAAATATTAGGAAAGCTTCACCATTGCTGTACACTTTCTAATTTTGTATTATGCTGCATCCCCCATGGCATTTATTTTGTAACTGGTGCCCCTAGCACTCTCCCAAAATTCAAAACATGCCTTATAACTCTGCACTCTCAGGTCTATGGCAATAATGGTGGACAAGTATGGTGTCATAGGTTTTTTTGGGGGGGGCTAAACCCTAGAAATTAATAAACGTAGAATTTTGATTATTTGGGATATGAAGGGAGAAATACTGCAGAGGAATTCCTGAGCTAGCCTATCCAAAATGACCTGGTCATTAAGAAACAATACAGGGCCATTGAGGGTCATTGGCAATGCAAGAGCACCTCTTCAGGTGTGAACAGAGACTGGGGATTTGGAAAGTTGCCAGGGTAACTGGGTGTGAGGTGACAAGTGTGCTAGGAGGGGATTTTCCCTTGAGTCCCTCTGGTGAAAGAAAATAAGAAAAGGAGAAGGGTCAAGGTGTGAATGAGGGATAAATGGTATGGTACAGAGGCAAGGCCTTCACTTGTACTATGATTTTCCCCTCTTGGTACAGAATATAAGACTTCCAATTATAATAGTGGAGGATAAGAGGAAGGCATTTTGAATGTGAATTTATTCCTTTTATGAATTGCTGCTTAAAGCTAAGTTTATATGGCTGTCAAAGTTATCTCCCCTGGACTCCCCATGATTTGGAGTGTTGAATATTTATTTGTACTGCACTCTGCTATTGTGCACTCTATATTTTATTGTGCTCTGTGGAAATTATTGTAGAAGCAATGTTTTATTTATTTAACAACATTTGCATATTGCTTACTTGATTAAAAAAACACCTATAAGGTTTTTATTTATTTTTGCCATGATAGTTGTTATTGCAGTTATTAAATGAATGGCTTTGAAACGTTGCAGTTATATTATGCACTATTTGTATTGGTAGTATTACTAATTATTGAGTTTGTATTTATATTTGAATTATTGTATTGATGGATGTTGAATGGTTGCCATGAAATAGTTATTGGATTTGTTTGAAATACTACTTTAGAGCAATATTTCAACTATTTATATAGTGCTTGATACCATATTCTCTAAGCAATATGCAACGAGGCTACAAAAAAAACCCCCACATCCCTCCATTATAATTACCATGAAGTCATAAAGCTTACTTAAAATGTTGGCTGAAATGTTTAAAGTCTTCACCAAGCATCAGAAGTTCAGTAGGGAAGGTCCCTGTCTGATCTCAGACAGGAGGAAGTTTCACAGAATTGGGCCCACAATACTGAATGCACAGCTCCTGGTGGATTCAAGTCATGTGACTGAGCCCTGGGGAACCACTAACATATGGTAAACTCCCCATAATACCTCAATGATGGGACAGGGATAGAAGCATAAGGTGGTCCTTAAGGGATCTTGGGCCAAAATCAGTACAATAATACATAAATTAATACACGAACCTTGAAGTTGCATATTGGTAGCCAGTACAAGTTTTTAATTATGGGAGTTACAGTATGTGCTCAGGTTGTTTGTCCTTCTCAGCACTCTAGGTAAGTTATTTTTAACCAACTGGTGCTACCAGGCAAGTCCTAAGTATAGCGCCACAAAGAGCAAATTGTGTGCCACTGCTTTAGATAGGATGCAGTTTTTACTTTAGCAATGATGTGCTTTCATTTGTTGTAAAATGCAGCAACACTGAGTGCGACTGTATTGCGAAAAAGCAGGATAGAAATAAACAAACTGATTGACTTGACAAATGCTAGAAATAAACCCCACTCATCATTTAATTTATGCTGAGACTCAGAAAAAGCTGTATTATATGTAGGAAGGAATCACAGCTTCAGCAGAAAACTGAAAATAAAGAAAACCACGAGTGTGGGACTGATATCTCCAAATATTCTTTCTGGGAATGGAGAACATGGTTTAGCACCAGGAGCAGAGGCTCCATATGATGGCAGATTATGCCAGTCTGTCAACCTCAGCAAGAATATAACAAAATAGTATATTACAGTGTCAGCAAAGCAGCCAATAAAAAGTGTATTTCAGAGAGGTATACATGAATTGCAGACCAGAAAATTACTAGGGAGTGTATTTTAATCATCGGGATGAGGTGTGGTTTAAAGACTTTGAGATGGGGTAGGAGATGAGGTTCTGCTTTTCCAAAGCATTTTTATAATTTCCAGGTAACCCTGCATCCTTGACACACCGCTTACAAAATATGCAGGTAAGCTTAGCTCTCAAGACTGCAGCTTAAGTCTTCAGAACCATTTTTTATTAATACAGTGCTGTTTTTGCTTTTGCTGTTTTTATTTGTCTGTCCTTTTAAATAGCAATTAATCTACTGGCTTATTTTGTGTGTCATTTATCAGTTCTTAAGCTGTTTACTTTAACCGTTTTAAAGTTAATAGTTTTGACAAGAGAATTTGCAACCAAACCTGAAAGTCATTGTGGTGGAAATGTGGGATTAAAACCTTAAGCAAAAGAAAGTATTAAATAGTAAGCATGTCATCTCATGTGTTCTGAACATCTAACTTTTTAAGGCATTCAGAAATTACTATCTATAAATATTACTCTCCTCTTTTTCAACATAAATCCTGGAACTCCCATTGATTTTGAATGAACTTTCAGAAGATGTGGTTAAGATCCATTACCTTGATGAAGTCCTCAGAAATCACAGCAAACTAAATTTAATGCAAATAATAAGTGATAATCAACCAAGGCACTTTACATTTCAAGTAGCATCATGCTACTTTAAACAGACATGGCTTCCCCCAAAGAATCCTGGGGGCTGTAGTTTGTGTAGTTGAGAGTTGTCAAGAGACTGCTGTGCCCATCAGAGGGCTACAATTTTCAGAATGGTTTAACTCCCAATCCTTCTTCCGAGGGAACTCTGAGACTTGAGGGGAATAGTACACTAAATACATAGTACTAACGGGGCTAAGTCACATACCCAAAATAGACCCACTGAAATCAGTGGAATTAAGTATGTATAACATTGGATATAACTCAATCTGACTGTGAGTTAGTGGTGGGATGTCTACTCTCATGAAATGCCTTCACATTGCTTTGAACACGGGTGTAGGAGTGTGTTCCTACCATATGCACATTTGCCAGGCCGGAAGCCCCACTGAAGTCTGCAAGACTTCTATCTAAATAAATAGCAATGCTCAATGGAGCTTCAGCCTTTCAAAAGGCATGCACTGGAGCAGATTAAGCACTGTGATCAGAACCCTTAAGAAAGCACACTTGTTATAATACTCTCCCATTCTGTTCCCCACCCCTTGCTCACTTTCCCACAAGGGAGAACGCACCCTGCTTCTCATGCTAGTCCTTACACTCAACTGAAGACCATTGCACTCTGTTTTCATGTTAAATAAAAACCTGCAAAGCCCCATCAGCTCTTGCCTTTTAGTTCCTTCAGTACAGGGAGATCATGTAGGGATATTTTAGAAATGTCCACTATTTATTTATTACATTTTTACCCTGCCCTTCTTTCGGGGAGTTCAGGGTGTGGGGTATGCATGGTCCTCTGCACTCCCATGATTCAACCTCCCAGGATTGTTGTGAAGATTAGTTAAACTGAGAGAAAGTTTAGATGGGAGGGAGGAATTTGAACTTTAGTTCTCTTGGTCTTTGTATGACATCCTTACCGCAGTTTTTCCTATTCTAATGTAGGAAAAAGAAACAAGTGTTTCCAAGTATAGGAAAATAGAGAGGCTTCATTATCAGGCTATTGAAAATAGTCTGTCCTATTACTCTTTAGCCCTACTATTTGACCTTTGTATTAAGGATGGAAATTCTTTTGAGCTGAATAAATTATTTTTATTAAATAAGCAAAATTTTGTTTTTAAAAAAATTATACTGCACTCTCAGCTTGCATTTTACCCAGTGGTCCTAGGATAGGTTACAAAAATGTCACAATTAAAAAAAATGTAATTTACATTAAAAAGATAAAACAAAATAGCAAAACCAGTGACAAAATAACAGGACAGCAGTACATAGGAACGCAGGAGAAGGGAATACATCAATTCAGCAAAAGGCCTGGATAAGGAAACACATATTGACCAATCATTGAAAAGCATACAAGATGCATCTCAGAGGGGAGGTAATTCCACAACCTGATTGTTTGCATTACATGCTAGGATTTACCGCTTTATCGCATTTGTGATCTTAAGCACATTCCCTCAAAAAAAGGGGGGGGGACCAAAATCCTCAAAATCAGTGGGACTTACAAGAAACACATTCAGAATGGAAAGCGTAGTATTTTTAAATATTTTCTTGATGAGCCCCTTAAAAAGATAGATGTTATTCAGAACACATGTGATTACATGCCCTTCCCAAAGATCGGAATGTTGACCTGAAATACCCTGAGTTAACACAACTCCATAAAACAGACAGCAAGCTTCAAAGAACCTATGCTCTGTTAAAATATGCTGATGAAAGGAAGCCAGTTAAAGCTTACTAAGAAGTATCCTATGTACCTATGCGTAATACTCACAATTAATATTTTCCCACATTATTTTTTGTCTGCCAAGCAAAACACATTTACAGTCTGATTCTATGCACATACTCTGAAAAAAGGCACACGGCATTCAGTGGAACTTGCTCCTAACTGTACATGAGATTGCAACCGCTTCCAGTTTCATTTAAAAACACAGGTGCAAATACGTAGGGGAAAAAAGAGTCTAGCTCCTTTAAAATACTTCAGGAATACAGTGGTACCTTGGTTTAAAAACAGCCCTGTTTACAAACTATTTGGTTTATGAACTCCACAAAACCGGAAGTAGTGTCCCGCTTTGTGAACTTTACCTTGGTCTAAGAACGGAAGCCGAATGGTGGAAGGGCACCGGTGGCGGGAGGCCTCATTAGGGAAAATGCGCCTTGGTTTAAGAACGGTTTCGGTTTAAGAATGGATTTCTGGAACGGATTAAGTTCGTAAACCAAGGTACCACTGTGTATTGGGTTAAAATGCTGTAAATGGATACAAAATATCCTTACTTCGGCCAGGAAGCTTTTTTATTTTAAAAACAATTTGGCTTTCATACCTACCTTTCATATGTTTCTTAATGTTAAAACGTTATGGTTCAATCCCTCCGCCACCTGGCAGAATTACTTCTACACTTGTAGAATTATCATTTCTGAAATAACATCTTTGGATTTTATTACCGTACTTCATTGTCTTTTCAAGACTCGGAAGTCAGTGACTGTCAGTATCTTAACCACCAGCCTATTTCTGAGTGTCTTTAATATAAATCAGTCACTATGTTTGTTTAAGCAGTAGAGCGAGAAATATTATATGGAAGAATGGGTTTAAGAACAGAGCTACAAAGCTGACAAGGATCCCTCCAAATTAACCTGAGCGAGATAAGGGAAATCTGAATTGCTTTGTAGGCATCCTCTGTTAAAGGGATTTATTGTGCATATAAACTTCTATTTAATACAAGAGCTCACTTATTCATAAAACTGTCGTGCTCTTGTACAACTGATTAATCTTTATAGCACATCATGCGTATACTGAACCATTAAAATTAATTGGGGGAGGGTGCATTTATATCAGTTGGGTATTGTATTAATTCCATAGACTAGTAATATTGATGGCATTTCTAATATTTAAGGGAACAATGCCTAAACAAATTATGTACTTGGTCAAACTAAATGAGACCTGTCCCATCCAGTTGTTATTTGCTCCACAAAGGGAAAGGATGGGATCCTCAAGCTCCCTCCCACCCATGGCTGTTATTGATTAATAAAAAGTGAGAGATCCTGATCATCTAACATAATATGTTTTCCTTATTATATTTTGAATTCTTTTAGTGAGCTCCCACAGACTATCTGCTTCTGATCATGCTTCCATATTGTTATCTGATTCTAATCAGGTTTACTTAGAAGTAGGCCCTAAAATATTTAACTCAGACTTACTTTGAAGAAAGAGCAAACATTGGGTAGATGTGATTCTACTCATGTACCATTCATTCTCTATAAAAATGTGGGCCTAGAGCTTAGATATTTAATAGCAGCCATTTTTTGCACTTCATGCACTTTTAAAACATTTAATATAAACTACATCGAACAATTTGCCACATTACAGGGCAGAGATATGCCGTGCATACTAATGAACGACTAAGTACAAGTGGTGACTCACTGCTTTCCACCCAAAGTCAGCAAGATATAAACACATGATTGACCATCAAGTGACTAAGATTTGAACAGATGGGGGAGGGAGGTGAAGGTCCATTTAAGAATATATTAAGAAGAGATGCATTGCTGGTTTAGAATGTAATTCTATACTGTCATGGACTGGGTGGATGCAGAGGAGTGGTGGGAGGCACCAGTCGGGAAACACCCTAGGGAACCCCAAGGGGAGGAAGGCTCAGAGCCCGGGGATTGGTGGTGGGACAACGATGAGTGGTCAGAGGGAGAAGGAGCTGACTGGGGGGGGGGAGTGTCAGCCGCAGGAGAGGTGACAGGGTTTAGTGAACATGAAGAGGCTGTGGCAGAGAGCAGTTCAGACTTTGAGGCTGAAGCAGAGGCTAGAGGGGGGGGGGTCAAGAGGCTGCTGAAGAATCTAGGGGGTCTCCGTCCCCTGGGTTCCAAAAATGCACAGAGAAATGAAAAGAACAGAAAAGATCTCAGTTGTGTGCACAGTTTGGCAATGCGTGGGAGAAGCTTTGGAGAGGAGGAGCCTTAGAGAGGGGTGGGAAGGCACAACAGCTTCACTGGGGCAAGACCAAGAAAGATTAGCTTCACTGGCCTCAGGTGCTTTGTTGATGCTGCTGATCTACACCTGACTCAAGTCCTGACGTGTACACATTTGCATTGGAGTAGGTTCAATTGAACTCAGTTTGGACTTGTTTTCAAGTAGACATGCATACGATTGCACTGTTAAGATTGTTCTAGTTTTTTGGAACATTACTTTATTCTGTTTTGCTCTAGGTTTTATAGTGGTTGATTCCTCTGTGATTTAACATCATACATCACTGCGGGCGGCTGTGTCCCTAATTACTCTGATACTGCTTCTTGCTTTCCTGGATGGAGGATAGGGAAGTTGTGTCAGGCTGTGAACAGTGGCAGAGCATGTTCCCATGGTGCCTGGGACAGGTGAAGGATGGTGAAGGAGCCTACTTTGCCTGACCAGCTGGAGCACTAGGGGAGAGCAGAATGAGAAATGTGCAACAGCTATGCGCCCTTCAATCCCAGAATTGAAAGGTGTGTGGTGCAGAGGGCAAACAGAGCTGTGGCTCGCTTCAGTGGTGAGAGCTGGCCTGGCGCAGTGGGCTCCATTTGCCCTCTGTTCCCGTCCATGTAAATACTCCTCGCAAAGCCACTCGGGGAGGACGAGTGAGGAGAACACAACAGCCACACACCCTTCAATCCAGCCTTGGCAAGGCTGGGGTCATTCTCTCGCCGCCCTCCCCAAGCAGCTTTGCAAGGCTGGGATCTGATCAGATCCACCCTCACAAACACATGCAGGGCTGGCTTGGGGAAGGTGGCATGAGCAGCATGTCCCCTGCCCAAAATGCATCCGGGGCAATTGCCCCGGATGCACCCCCCTAGCTGTCTACACACCATACCTTTAAATCATATTCAAAGCATACCCCCACCAAGAATCCTGGGAACTGTAGTTTGCTAAGGGTGCTGGGAATTGTGGCTCTGAGGGCATCCACAGTTCTCAATATTATTCGGGGTGCATTTAAAGACACAGCCTCAGTGGGAAGAAACCTAATGTATCAAGGTAAAATTTTCAGTCGTTGGTCTGCGCCTATGACTGGCATTGGAAAGTTGTCTCTCAGAAGGTGCTGCTTGTGCTGAACATGGTCCCCTGTCCCTGCTCTGCAGGTTTTGCTTTGGACAAAGCCTTTGTTACTGGTACTTGTAAGTGGTGTAGTAAGCATACAGGACAAAATGGGGATTGTATTAGTACACTGTCCATCGAGCTGCCTAACCTATATCAGGTTGGATGTAGGGGACTTCAGCTTCCCATGGCAGCTTTGGCTCAGGGCTTCATGGCCTTCCTAAGTGCCATGTGGCTGTCCCAGTGAGTTTTAAGCACTTCAAATGTAGTAAGGTACACACTTTGACTGGGATGTTTTCTTTGTTTGCCCTCAGGGAGATTGATGGTGATCTGGGAGTGGAGTATATGTCAATGGTTCATTTGCCAAACGTCATCAAGTTTGTGTCTAAGTTGTTCTCTTGAAATGAAATAGTGTCTAGCCACATTCTCAGCAGTCTTATTTTGAAATAATAGCTCTTTTCAGGCACTGGAGGGGGGTGAGAGACCCATGGGCCTTCAGATATTCCTGAGACACAACTCCCATAATTCCTGATCATTTCTGGCTGGTGATGATGGGAGCCTGGAGTCCAGTAATATCGCAGACTCCCTACCCCAGTGCTAAGGCAAGAAACACAGAAAGCAAGCATGTTGCTTGTATAACTTCATCTGCAACAACACAGAATTTTTTTTGTGCGACAGTGGTGGAGAACAGTTGTTGGGATCCACCTCCCATCAGTTCCAACCACCATAACCAGTGGTCAGCAATCTTGGGAGTTGTAATCCAATACAATCTGGAGTGTCATAGGTTAGCCACTCTGGTATATAGTGAGACATGTGAAAAACATTTAACTGGTTCTGCCATATGAAAGGCTGTGCACAGTTTTTCTTTCATCTGCTTAACTAAGGTATGTTTGAAGGTGCTGTCTGGCATAAATTTGTGGGCAGTGCAAGTGTTCCAAGCAGAAGATGAATCAGGCTTATTGTACAAATCATTAAAACAAATTGGTGTAAGAACACCTATCCAGGGTGGTTCAACATGTGCCAAATGAGATGCCAGGCTTTAGAAAGAAGGCATGAGGGTGCTGACAGGGTCCTAGAGTCCTTCTGCCTCCTTCCCAAACCCTAGTTAGCATCTTCCTAGCTTTGGGAAGGAAGTGGGAGGGCTCTTGGACCTGCTAGAGTCTCATGTCTCCTTCTCAAAGCCTGGTGCCAGTTTTGGGTAGGCATCGCAAGGGCTGGTGTGTATGTCAAATTTTAGCCTTCCTCCCCCCGCCCTGCGATACAAGGCAGTGTGCAGCCCATGGGTTTCACGTCAAAGTACTATTGCAGCCCACTTGGTATGAAAAGTGGGCCACCCTGACCTATACATTCATGATCATTTAAATAAATGAAGTTAATATCCTCCCATGTATATAATTCAAATGGAAAATCTCCATTGACTGGATTCAAGTCACTAGAAGTACCGGTATATTATATTTGAAATTGAGTATCTCTTCCAACAAGCATTCCACAGCAAAGGGCATCCTAGCATTGTTTTTGAAACCCTTACCAGGGATAAGCTTTTAGTAGATTAGCTCTGATCTTCCTTTGAAGCAGATTTGAGCATGCTAATTGGGATGCATAATGCAACACTCTTTTAAATTGGCTCTGAATATGATCCAATGACATTATTATCCAGAGAGACATCTCCCTAAATTGCACAAGGAAATGATTTGCTGTCCTGAGCACATAAGTGCACATTTTATTGATAACAACTGCTTTAAGTAAACAGCTTTAAGTAGAGGTGGCAACTTGAATAAAAAAAAGGGGGGGCAGGTAAATCCTGCCCCGCATAATCGATCAGAATATGTGGTGGATGCACACACCACTTGAATGGCAATGCCTATCAGCTTTTATTGAGGGGGGGAGGTAAAGGGACCTTGGTTCCTAGGAGTTGACTCCCAATCTGCCTCCCTTCCCTTTTGCCTAAGGTTTAGACTGAGTTAGGGTTAGCTTCTAACCATAGTGAATTATTTTTGCATGCCACTCCAATTCCAGTGATTTGGGGGAGGGATTAAAAACCATGTGTGCCTTTCACAAAGATCTATGCCTTCCCTTATGGATGCCAATGGAGAAACTTCTCTCATGGGGAAAAGCTGTTTCCCCAAAAATTGATAGTGTGGAATATAAGCCCATACCCATCTACAGCTCTTGAGGTTAGGGGTGATCTTTCCCCCACCTCAGCCTTTCGTGGGGGAAAGATCATGCTCTTTTCTTCTCCACTGCCCCACGTGCCTATTGTACCAACCACAAAATGGTAAAATCTACCTTTGTAGGAGGACGCGGGTGGCACTGTGGGTTAAACCACAGAGCCTAGGGCTTGCCGATCAGAAGGTCGGCAGTTCAAATCCCCGCAACGGGGTGAGCTCCTGTTGTTCGGTCCCAGCTCCTGCCAACCTAGCAGTTTGAAAGCAAGTCAAAGTGCAAGTAGATAAATAGGTACCGCTGCAGCGGGAAGGAAAACGGCGTTTCCGTGCGCTGCTCTGGTTCGCCAGAAGCGGCTTAGTCATGCTGGCCACATGACCTGGAAGATGTATGCTGGCTCCCTCGGCCAATAATGCGAGATGAGTGCCGCAATCCCAGAGTCGGTCACGACTGGATCTAATGGTCAGGGGTCCCTTTACCTTTTACCTTTGTAAGAGAACCTGGCTGCTACCATTCTGAAATGTAGTAGGCTTCATCCTTTTCTGAAGTAATCCCTTTCTGAATTGATTGTACTACAGGCAAAGATAGATGGCTCTGCCAATTTCGGTTCTCTCCTTTTTCCAACCTTAAAATTCAGTTTTCCACATTTCTGCAGCAATTTCTTATGAAATTCTCATGGAAATTCATCAACATGTTACTGTGAATTTCTCTCAATACATTTTAATGCAATTTTGCCTAATAAACACATTTTTGCAAAGCATTATCCCTAATATAATGAGAGAATGCATTTTCATGTTATTTTCACAGAAATATGCCTTTTTATGTACTCTCACCGAAATATATTCATTTTTGTAACACATTACAAAACAAGACACCTGCATTACAAGTTTCAAAGGATGGCTGTGGTTTGGTTTATATATTGTTCTGGAAAGTACAAATTTGATATGCACAGCTTTAAATATGAAGTGAACTGAACTTCTCCCACACCCCTCTAGCTATGAGCACACACATGTCAAAAGCATTCCAATTTGCTGTCAGACAGCTGGGAAGGAAACTTTTCCTAACCCATACAATCAGCAATTTTTTAAAAAAAGGAATAAATTAATTTTGATCAAACACAATACAGCTCATTCCAGTTGTTCTGAAACTATACAAAAAGAAGAGAGGAAAAAACACTTTTAAAACCAAGAAAAAACAAGGAGGAAACAAACAGTAACAAACAGAAACAAACAGTAAATGATGGAATAATGGGGCACCTTTGAGAAGCATAGAGGGTGTATAAAATGAGGTTAGGGACCACATGCAGCTCCTCAGCTGGTTGTCCACTAGTGTTTTATAGCAGGTGTGGGGACCCTTTTGTGCACTAGATGTTGCTGAACTACAACTCTCATCAACTAGCCAGCATGGCCAAATGCCAGGGATGATGGGAGTTGTAGTTTGGCAACATGTGGAAGTTCAAAGTTTCCTAAAGCCTGCATTATAGGATAGGATACTCTGGGAACCAATGCCAGTCCTGCTGACTAGCAAGGTGAAGCAATCTGGTTCAGATGGGGTGCATAGAGAAAAGTAGAAACTGGTGTTAAAAAAATTCAGCAACACATTTAAATGGATTAGCCCAGGGGTAGGCAACCAAAGGCCCGTGGGCCAGATGCGGCCCAATCGCCTTCTCAGTCTGGCCCGCGGTCTGGCCCACCACATGGTCTGAGGGACGGTGGACAGGCCCACAGCTGAAAAAGGTTGCTGACCCCTGGATTAGCCCTAGGGAAAATGCTGGTGGAGACATTTGCTCTGCTTTAGGCAGCAAAAGACATTGGGGGCAGTGCAGCACTACCAGGGACTTCAATGGACAGTCAAACCTGGACCAAAACTCTATGCAAGAATGTTTCCAACATTCTAAGACTGAGTAACCAGGCAGACCAGCCTTTGCCTACCAGATGCCCTCCAGAAGCTCTGGACTACAACTTCCATCATCATTGACCATACTGACTGGTGCTGATGGGAGTTGCAGTCCAAAATTTCTGGATGGCACTAGATTGGCAAAGGCTGAGGTAATCCAAGGGGCTTCCCAACAGCAAAAACAAAAGCAAGTCTGACAAGCAGTGCTAGGCCTAGAGACTTCCTCCCAAAATACATGAACATCTGATCCCAAACCTTGCAGGGTTTCTAGGAAGCTTCCTAAATAGTCTGAGCAACCTACCAGGCTACAGTTGGTCTGCAAGCAACAGGCACAGATGAGGATTAAAAGAACATCAAGGGCGTTAATCTCGTAATTGCTTCCCCCAGAAGGCTAGCAGCAACATTGTGTTGTCTTTCATTACTACTGCTGGACTTTGCAAAGGTTTCTGGGCACTGTAGTTTACAAAGGGCTGCTAGGAATTGTAACTCTCTGAGAGGAACTACAGTGCCCAGAATTCACTGAGAGAAAGAATATGCTCCCAATGCACTGTATAGTGTGTACACAGCTTGTGTTAGAAGGAATATTTTCAAAGGATTCCACAGAACATATTAAAATATTATACTTAAAAACAAAATATAATCAGCAAGACATTAATAAGCCACTACACTGAAAGTGTGGAAATTAATCAGTATTCCTTACCTGTTCCAGAGAATGAATTCAGGGAGAGATGAAGGTAAAATAAGTAACTCAAAACCACAGGTTGAAATCCTGATAAAATATCAAAAGTAGCATATTAACTAAGCAGCCACCAGCAGCATTTTGATGGAGTCGTGGGATAAGTTTTCCTGCTCATTCTTTTCACCCACAGAAAATTTGTTCCATTGGGAGCACATTTCAGCTACTATGCGCCGCAGAACTTAAATTTTCTCACGACTCATTTTGTTGGGGGACGGGACAGCACTGGGAAATGCAAGAAGTTAGGGCGTGCTTAAGCCTCAGGCTTCACAGCAAAGCCCTGCCTGTGCAGGCATTCTCCTCCTCCTACCTCAGAGAGACACCCAGTGTCTTTTTATCAGCACTGAAATACAGGAAGGTGCCAACCAATATCACAGTTCACTTAATATTTATAAGAAAGATTCTATGCATGTTTATTCAGAAGTAAGCACCACTGTGTTTAATACAGGGCCAACCCACCCACGAGGCTAGATGAGGCAGTCACCACCACAGGCGGCAGGCTGGGGTCAGCTGGGAGGGGCAGCAGATCCAGGCCTTGAGCATGGGCATACCCGGGGGGGGGGGCAGAGGGGGCAGCTGCCCCCCCTAGAAGGCAGCCCTAGAAGCAAAAATGATCAGCGTCCATTCAAAGCAAACCTGAACGACCATGGCTTGCCCCCCCCCCTAGTTTTGATCCTGGGTACGCCCCTGGCCTTGAGCATGCCCTTCACTGCTTCCTGTGCTTGCCACCCACCACAGCCTCCTCTTCCTCCATTCACCCCTCCATCACTGCCTGCTCCCCTCCAGTCTCCCTTTTCCTCCCCAGCCTCCTTCAGCATGCTGGAGCTTTCCTGGGTTGCCTCGTTGCAGACCCTCTGAGTGTCCCTATTTTCCAGGGACAGTCCCAGATTTACAGAAGCCGTCTCGGTTTCTGATTTGATCCCGGAATGTCCCGCTTTTCCTTAGGACAGTGATAGCTAACCTTGACACTCCAGATGTTTTGGAACTACAACTCCCATCATCCCTAGCTAACAGGACCAGTGGTCAGGGATGATGGGAGTTGTAGTCTCAAAACATCTGGAGTGTCAAGGTTAGCCATCACTGCCTTAGGATGTCCCTATTTTCATCAGAGAAATGTTGGATGGTATGAAGCTATGCGACCCCTGAGCCAAGGAAATAAGTAACTATACAACCTTTAGAAGATATACATACAGATATCTGTATAGGGAATTTTTTAAAAAAGAAGTTTTTATATATGTTGGAAGCTGTCCAGAGAGGCTGGGGCAACCCAGTCAGATGGGCGGGGGTATAAATAAAAAAACATTATTATTATTATTATTATTATTATTATTATTGAATAGGATGTCCCTATTTTCATTAGGAAAATGTTGGAGAGTATACATTCACCACAGGTGGTAGAGACAGAGGGCATGTATGTCATTTTTTGTTTCGCCTCAAACAGCAAAACATCCTGGGCCAGCCTTGGTTTCATGGGACATAACTCTGTCCTAAGTACAGACATGCAGTATTAAACTAAGAAGGGTTTTCCAGATATAAGCCCCAGTGAAATGTACTAAGCAGGTTAGAACTACATATGTGATTTTCTGAAGTTTAAAATTGTCCTTGCCACTGTATCTAAACACATCCAATTCAGGAGGCACACAGTAGCTTGCTACTTAATTGTCACTATACTTCAATATTTCCTCTGAGCAAACACTTTCCTTTTCTCTATTAGATAATGCTGAAAAGCAGAAACTGATACTAACGGATAACAAAGGAAAAGAGAGCTAACATAAGATTTGGGTAATTTTAGACATCTCTGCTGCAGAGTGTCCAGTATGTGGTATGACATTCTTTCAGACATAGGATTGCTCTAGTTAAAAAGTTCTTCTTTGTCTCATAAGCATTCTCCTAAAAACAAGGAGAAACTTGTTCCTCATGTTTTGCATGTTCCACAGTCCAATCAGGATCTAGAATTATATACCAAAAGGATACCAATTGTACATTTTAGGAGAACAGTAGAAAGATTCTGCTGCAGGTTTCAGTTCTAAGAATTATTTTTTATTTGCATATCCCAGGATAAAAAGGACAACTCTTAGAAAATGAAATTAAACTACAAGCTCATAGGATGCATGTTTACTCAAAAGTAAGTCAAACTGTGTTCAGTGGAATGTACTGTTTCTGGAGCATGAATAGCATTGCAGTGTTTCCAAAACATTACTCTAGCTATCCAGTCACTAGAGACTGATGCTCACTGTCAACTTCAGGTTTCAGAGGGCACTTTAGCAAGACATGCTCCATGGTGAGTCTACCACTTTGTTGTAGCAGATCCAGGGGGCTCTTGTTGAAGGGCCCCTTGCTGGGCTGTGAATCCTTAGCAGGTGCCTGACCTTGCTGACCCTTGATGCCAGCCCTGTTGATGCTGTACCTTTGAGTTATCCAGTGAAGCATGAGACACTCAACCAGCCTCATCCTCCATCTCCTTTTCTTTAGTACACTCAACTCAAACTCGACTGCTTCAAGTCCAGACCGCGTGCTCAGAAATAATTTTTCTGTATTTTGTAATGCAATAATTTTCTACCTGTGTTCTTGCTGCGGCATGGAATAACACATGAATCTGATATTTGGAGTTGTTAGGTAAAGTATTTAAACTTATTAGCAGCATGATCTGTTTATTGAGAGAGGGGTAGAGAGGGGAAGCAAAAGGTTGAACAGCCTGTATTCCTCATGCTTCACTGTGCTGCATGATTTTGTGCTGGGGGCTCTGTCCTGTTGAACAGTGTGTTTAGCCCACACTTTGGATCTAGGGATCCAGCCTGCTTATAATCTATCAAGGCAATGTGGGTAGGTATCCCCCTCCTGCTTCTACCAAAGTGAATGGAAGGCATTTTCCTTACACCAGCATTATGGGCTGTGTAAATTCTGCCATTGTTGAAGGCATGTTCAAGACGTTCAAGGTCTGCTCCTCCCTGTCCTGCCAATGTCTCCACACTGTTTGGCTGCTACACTGGAGTTGTGTCAACATAGCGGTGTTGCATTGGTGTATCTGCACAGTTGTGTCAGTATACCTCATATAGCAGTAGCATCAAAGGGCTTTTGCCATGTAAGCCACTTAGCCGAGTGACTGAAGCATAGGATCCTTCCCCATACAGTATTTGCTAAAGTGCCACAAAACTCTTGTGTGTGTATTTGGAAAATGACAAAAGTAGTATGAGCTACACTGAGGTCTTGTAGCTTGACAGCTGACACCTTTTAATTATTCCAGATGACCTCATATGCCTCTTGAAAATAACAACTTCAGAACTTTTTCAGATGGGTAGGGTATACCGTAAATAATAAAGTATTATTATCACCACCATCATCATAGGTACGGTAGCTGCCTCACTGGAGAACGACAACCATTTCTCCAGAGTGCTTTATCCTAAACACAAAAAAATCTACTGGATTACACCAAAGCCTATATAGCCTGGAATCCCATTTCCCGCAGTGGGGAGCCAGATGTTTATGGGATGCCCCACCATCAAGTGATGAGGGCAACAACAGCTCTCACCTAGTGTTCTTTCTGTTATTTAATTATTATGATTAAGTTTGATTACCTGGCCTTCAGTAGCAGTTCCCAGGGCAGGCTGCAACCATTTAATTTTTTTTAAAAAAACAAACAAACAAAAAAACACCAGTTAAGTAACAGTAGGGTGGATCCCGAAAAAAAAACGGTGTCAAAGGTCAGGGAAAAGAGGCGCGTCTTCAGCAATCTCCGAAAGCGGGTCAACGGAAAGGGGCCTCGGATCTTGGAGGCAGCCTAGAGCCATCTTTGCCTCGTTCCCTATCGATAACCTCACCCTCCGTGAATCTGATACCACATCTCACGGCAGCGGATTCGCTTGGGGCCTAGATTCACTGTAAACGTCGCGAGCGGAGTTTGTGTCGAGCCTGCTGCTGTGTCTGAATCTGCTGCGCCCCAAAGGAGTCGCCTCACTGTCCCCTGAAACGGCCGCTCTGAGGGGGATACAATTCCAGAACCGGCCCTTTCTCTTTAAACTTCTACTGTTAAAGCACCGTTATTTATCATTCTTCCTTCCCACGGACTTCTGTGTAGAACTTGCTGCTGAACAAGCAGGCGACCCCCCCCCCCCACCGCTGCCCATTGTCAACGCACAGCGGAGGACTACAACTCCCGTCATGCCGTTCGGCGTCCCCTTTGTGATGCTTTCGCTGCCCCTTCTCGGAGGGAAGAGAACCGCGGCTGTGGGGAGGGGGGCAGGAGAAGAGCGAGCGAGAGAAGCCGGAGCTGAGCTCTCGCGAGAGCAGGCGCCAGCAAACGGGGAAAGGGTGGTGTCGCGCGTACAAGTTTGGGGTCTGACTGGGCCGCGGCGGCACTCGGCCAAGGAACCGAAAGTGAACGGCGCGCTAGCTTGCTCGCGGTGCACGTCAGCTCGAAGCCGCTCCCTGGCGCGTAGGTGAGCGGCCGAATTAACCCCCTTATGGCGGCTCCTGCGCCTGAGGGGAAGGCGGCGGCCTCGAGCGACCTCTCTCCGCGAGAGGAAGGGGAGCTGGAGGACGGGGAAATCAGCGACGACGACAACAACGACGACCGGCCTCCGGAGCCCAGCAGCAGAGATGGCGGCGGAGGCACCGCCACCACCACCAAGGGCCCTTACGCCAGGCGTAGGCCGCCTCCCGACCTGCGGAACAGCCTCCTCCTCTCCTCGTCTCGCCGCTTCTCCCACTTGCGCCACCAGCCTCCCCCTGAGCTCGGACACCTCCATGGCCGAGGAGGCGGCTACCGACTCAAGGAACCTTTCCGGCCGCACCCGCAGCAGCAGCCTCCGTCGTCTTCGTGCTCGCGGCTGCCGCCCGGCTCGCACCAGGACTCAGGCCCCAGGCTCTCGTTCTGGGAGCGCAGCCACAACGCCCTGGACCGCTTCCGCTTCCGAGGAAGGCCTTACCGGGGCGGAGGCCGATGGGGCAGGAGCCGAGGAGGAAACCCCCCGGGAAGACCCCCCGGGGGAGGGGGGGGAGGGGGCGGCGGCGGGTACGGCGGGAACCAGGGCTGGAGGGAACCCTCTCCTCGGAAATGTATCCTTGCCATTAAGAAGAGGCAACTTGGCCTTTCTCTACTGCGTCTCGCAGGAAATGGGGAGGGGTGGGGTGGGGGGGTGCCTGTCCTGGTCTCTTATAACACGGGGTAGTTTGGCCCCAGGGTGGCTCTGGAGTTGGATCGGCGGCCTGTTTTGTTTTCTCTGGTCTGGGTGGAGGCCGTAGTGACGACAGCAGAAAGGGCAAAGCGGAAATGAGTGTGTGTGTGTGTGTGTGTGTGTGTGTGAGAGAGAGAGAGAGAGAGAGAGAGATTTAAGGAGGTTCTGCAGAAGTGAAGTGTGTGTGGTCCGAGACAGAAGATGTCATCTGGTATCTTGGGCGGAGCCTCATTGGCTTTCAGATGTGATGCCTGAAATACCTGAAACACTTAATGAGTGTTGATTTTACATTTAAGCAAGTTTGCTGGCCTCCGCAGCTGGCCTTTAGTTGTGTAACCAAAGATGGGGAATATTCTAACCAAGGAATGCTTAAAGTTTCTCCTCGACTGAGAATATGTTTTTAATTTTTGTCTCTGTTTTTAGGAAGAGAAATGTAAATTTCCTTGAAATGTTGAAGGCATAGGGGGAATAGTTCCCCCTTTATTTTGAGGGTGAGGAACGGAAACATGCAATTCTTGCATCAGTTAGTATATAGTATTATTGAAATAAGTTATCATTTTCATTCAGTTTTTAAAGCATGTTTACTTATGAATAATGCCCAAAAGATTACATTCATTATGGTGGCCATCCTAGGAGTACGTTTCATTGAACTCCTAGGGCTTATGTTCAAAAAGATTATGTTGTTCGTTGTGTAGCAGGGTGCCTGTGCTGTAGCTGTTTGAGAAGATAAGTGAAATCGTTGGCCACGGGAAAGCCAGGTGAAAGGACAGAAAACGAAGGATATCTAAATAAGGCTGTCCAATAACATTCTCACGCTGTCTGGCAATTTAAATACTATCAGAGAATAGCATACTGTCTAAAATTTTCTGGTGGAGACAAGCTTAAACCAGATGACAAAAAATAAAATAAAACCCACAAAAATAATTAGTACAATCACATTTTGTTTGTAAAGGCACGGGGAAAATAGAAGTTTATTTACCTGGTGCCAGAACGACAATAAAGATGATGCTAGGCCTGCATGAGCCTTTCTGGATAGAGTGTTCTACAGTTCATGGTTGCTGCCTGTCTAAATGGAGGCACCTGGAGCAGGACCTCTGAGAGGGATTTTTTGTTTAGCAATGTTAACGGAGGCTGCTGGGAAATGGAAGCCACCAACATCTGGAGGGCCACAAGTTTCCCATGTCTGGTCTAATATTTAAAAACAGCACTTTGAGCCCAGAAACTGACTGGGAGACAGTACAGCTGATAAAACAATAACATAATTAACACGATAACATATCCCAGTCAAAAGCCTTGCTTGTCCTGTTTTGGACCAGCTGCAGTTTCCAGACCCTTTTCAATTGCAGTAATGTAAATGGGAGGTTAGGACGCGGGTGGCGCTGTGGGTTAAACCACAGAGCCTAGGGCTTGCTGATCAGAAGGTCGGCGGTTCGAATCCCCGTGACGGGGTGAGCTCCCGTTGCTCGGGTCCCTGCTCCTGCCCACCTAGCAGTTCAAAAGCACATCAAAGTGCAAGTAGATAAATAGGTACCGCTCCAGCGGGAAGGTAAACAGCGTTTCCATGCACTGCTCTGGTTCGCCAGAAGCGGCTTTGTCATGCTGGCCACATGACCCGGAAGCTGTACGCCAGCTCCCTAGGCCAGTAACGCGAGATAAGCACCGCAACCCCAGAGTCGGACACGACTTCTTTGCAACACAGTGTTCTCACGCCTACCATGTCAGTCATTAATACTTTTTCATCTACTGTGTAACACTGTTGTGCATTCAGTGATGAAGCACTGTTTTTTAAAAAGAAGAGAAGCAGGGCGTCCCTTTACCTTTACCTAAATGGGAGGTTACTAGAGCATGTGTAACTATTCCCAGGCTGTTTCCATCTAGGTATGGCTGCAGGTAACATAACAGCATAAGTTGATAAAAGCTTTTAGTATCTCCAGACAAGACCGAATGGAGGCAAGTGGAACTTATAAGCAATGAATGTACTGTATGCTCTTGTCAGAGCTGCAGTTAGATAGCAGAAATTGAGATTGCTTATGTTTGTCATTAAATTTAAATGTATATTCAAGGACTCTGTTGCCTGAGTAGCTTATCATTGTCAGAAATTCCAACAGTGATTAATATCTTGCACATTTATTATTTAAACAAGTAACTTTTACTAGTCATATTCTTTAGTTACACATTGTCCAGGGCGTGGTTCTTGTCCAGTTTACTAGTTTCAGTTTTGCCCATGAAATGAAAGAATAAAAAAGGCATATTGTGGGGGGCATACAAAGAACTGTTTAATTTGTTCTGTGTAAGCTGCATGTAGTAATTTCCTCATGTATCTCTGCGTCTTTGTGGAATCATGTAAATAGAGAATAGGATAAAAGCTGAGGCTTCTCAGTTGGTGCTGCTGTATATTTTTACTTACCGATCTCCCAGTTTTTGCTTCTCTTTGGTTCCATTCTATTTAGAAGCAGATAGCTTGCTTCAATGGCCAAATTAAACTTGTGGTATGGTAGATAGAGTGGTGGACTTGGAATGTTGACAGTTGGGTTAGAATCACTGCTTAGTCCAGATTGTCCTGGATGGTGAGTTGCTGTCTTTTCAGCTTTGCCTTATCCTGCTAAGCGGTTGTGAGAATAAAACAGGACAACCCAATGTATTCCTTCTTGTGATCACTGGAGGAAAGAAACTTAGGAAAAAGAAAATTGGTTTTGCTTTCCAGTCTCTGCATGTAACTCAGTCACTACAAGCTGAGTTGCAATGCAAGCCTATGACTGGCTCAGTGTGGAAGTCTGTTTTGGCTAGCTTTCCCCCCTTGACTGCTATGGGTTTTCTGTTAGATCAGCATTGCCCAACCTGGGACTCTTGTTTTGGACTATAACTCCTATTAGCTCCTCACTGCATAGCTGGCTTAACACATGAGTAAGCTTCTGTTTTTGAAACACCATCGGATTCTGTTACAACATATTTTAGGATGCTTCCCAATCAGAGGCAGTTGTTCAAAAGAACCACTGTAATGAAGTACAGTACTGTGTAGGCAGCTAATTAAAACCCTGAAGCCCTAGTTCTAGGGGAATGAAGAAAGTACATAAAATGATACTCGCCACAGAATTGAGCTCCCAGAGTATATGGAGCTTCATTTAACAGAAACAACTTTCTAGTAAACAACTGCTAGTAGTTAGAGGTGAGCAGCTGTGCCTGCACTACTGGTTGCCCATATTTAGGGAAAACCAGAACGTTTGCAGATAGAGCAGTAGTAGAATAAAGTATAAAAAGAAGAGGTCTATATATACAAATCCAAATAAATTTACATATACAACAAATGGACTCAATTATTTTTAGCACAGAGTGCACACAGCCTTAAGGTATATCTGTGTCATAAATGAGGGCAATTTCTTTCCCTTCAGACTCTGCACTAGAGAGGCTGTCATGGGTTACAAGCAGAGGTAGAGAAAGCTGTTTGCACATCCAGAAGTCCCTGTGCTAGCAGAATTGTTTAGTTGGATGCTGCCTAAAATATTAGAATTCACCAAACTAAGTTTTTTTGACCCCTTAAACTTAAGTAGATCTGCCACCAGCTTATTTAAATATGAAAGAGGCCAGCCAGAAGTAGTTGTCTATTGCTAACATTTAATATTGTGATGAGAAATACTTTAGGGGAGGAAATCATCTGGGATGTGTACAATGAGAGTTGGCGTGTCCCAGGAGGGAAAGAAACCAAACTGGTTGTGGCAGTGGAATTGAGGTCAGGAAACCTCTTCAAAGGGGTGGTTGGAGTGCCTGGCACCAGATATTTGGGAAGAGGACAAGAGAATGTCGCTTCACTTACTGCAGAATCTTGTAAGGGAGCACTGTGTGAGTAAACATGGAAGTATGTTTTTTCTCCTGCATGTTGAAACATGATTGAATTGCTGTTTGGAATGAAAGGTTTCAGAATATATTTTAAACATGGGGTTACAGTAAATCACCCAGGAGCAGAAATTAAATTTCAGTGGCTATATGCTTTTGATCACTTCCTTACAATGGTGCAAGTGACAAATGTACTCTAGACCATTTTCTTAATAAACAAATTAGCCAAAAGCTTTGGAAAATCTCCATCTAGAAAGCAGAACTATTCATCTAAGAATGATAATTCTGTTGAAGAGAGTTTTGAGGATCTGTTATTGAAATATAAGCAGATTCAACTAGAACTTGAATATATTAATAAAGATGAGAAACTGGCTCTGAATAACAAAGAAGAAACTGCTCAGCAAGGCAATGATGAAATGGCCAGTCCTGAGGACCAAGTATCTACAGAAAATATCAGTATTACAAAGGATGCTGTAAATGAAGTGTCTCCTGAGGAGAAGAATAAAGTGTTAACCTTTCAGGCATTTGAACTGAAGCCTCTCAGGCAAAAACTGCCAACCCTAGCTGAGAGGAGCAAGTTGAAAAAAGTGAAAGATGGAGTAAAACAAGTGTCACAGAAATCTGAATTACTGGATGCCAGTCAAGGTAATTGTTCTTTATGTGTAATAAACTCATGGTTTTATCCTTTCTGTAATTGTTTTAACTGCTTTTGCTTGTGAAAGAGTAGCTCGCATTTTTAGAGACATTGTAATGTTGGCACAGATTACAGTTTGTTGTTTTTATTTAACTTTTACTACTGGTAAATAGAGAAGTGTTTTGAAAATGTGACATTTCTTAAGAACGTTTATATCTTGTTTTACTAACAGAATATCACTCAAGTAAAGGCAGCCAAGAATAAAAAGAGAATCAAACAGCAATCTAACATATATTAAAAATACATTGTAAAAATAACGTGTAGGGGGAATTCCATGCCCTCATTTGTTTGATAACTTTGGCATGCACTTCTGTTTTATCTTTCCATTCCTGGACCATTGTTTGCCTGGGAACTTGGAACAGATTGAATCTAGAGTGCTATTTAGTACTGGAGGAGAATAGAGTAGTATCCTTTGGCACCTCCTGTTTTGTTTGAGATGTTTATCTATTTTTCTACCTTTTTGCTGTTGGAAATGCTGCATGTTTCATTTGAGGGCATAGCAGACATTCTTTACAATACTAGTGTGGACAAACCAAGCCTGGACCTGACTGTAAGTAGATAGTTTGGAATCTGCAGTGTTGTTCTATGAGGTGAGGTCTTGAGCTGATCTTGATATTGAGTTTGAGGGTGCCCGGGACCCTCTGCTTGAATTTCTCTCACACTGTAGCTTCTAGGCCTTCAGACTGGGTCACAGAATTAGTGGAAGTATTAAGGTGACCAGGAAGCATGAGTTTCCCCCGGTATGAAGTACACCTCTTGTGTAATGTAATAATAAAATAAGAGAAGACAGGAACTTGGGGGATTGTGTGCTTGCTTTTGCACACAGGGCAAGTATAAATTGGGACCATGGCAAGATTAAAAGAACAAGGCATATAGATTGTGCAGCATATTCTGCTTAATATACATGTTAGAAATTTATATGTAATATGACTGTTCCTTTGCATGCTTAAATGCATTTACTTTGTCATTGTGCTTGATAAAATATATTATTTATATTTTTAAGCAGCAGATGAAAAAGAGCAAGGAGAACAAAATCTTAGCCCATCAGATGCTGCAGTAGAGAAGGTAAGTGAAGCCACTTGTTTTTTCCAGCTGCAAAATCAGTCACTTAAAATTTAGCTCTAGCCTAATGTATACTTGGAATGCGGGTGGCGCTGTGGGTTAAACCACAGAGCCTAGGGCTTGCCGATCAGAAGGTCGGCAGTTCAAATCCCCGCGACGGGGTGCGCTCCCGTTGCTCGGTCCCTGCTCCTGTCAACCTAGCAGTTCGAAAGCACGTCAAAGTGCAAGTAGATCAATAGGTACCGCTCCAGCGGGAAGGTAAACAGCGTTTCCGTGCGCTGCTCTGGTTCGCCAGAAGCGGCTTAGTCATGCTGGCCACATGACCTGGAAGCTGTACGCCGGCTCCCTCGGCCAGTAAAGCAAGATGAATGTCGTAACCCCAGAGTCGTCCGCGACTGGACCTAATGGTCAGGGGTCCCTTTACCTTTACCTTTAATGTATACTTACAGTGCAATCCTATGTATGTTGTTTCAAAGCAAGTCCTACAGTGTTAAATGTGGCTGACGCCTGAGTAAAATGTATTTTAGGATTCTGTCTGTAAGGTTTGAAAACCATCCTTCTGTGGTTACTGTAACTAGTGTTTTGCATAGAGTGAATTTTTTTAGTCAAAAGCTTTTAAAAATATCAGTTTAATGATGAATAAAGAACTGAAGTGTGTTTGTGCTTTTCATTTCACAAAAGAAATTGCTTGATGAAGAGGAGGAAGTGTCAGAGTTGCAGCTAAGACTACTAGCTTTGCAGTCTGCCAGTAAAAAGTGGCAACAGAAAGAGCAACAAGTGATGAAAGAAAGCAAGGAAAAACTTACAAAGGCAAAAAATGTACCGCAAAAGATCAAAACCAGCACAAAATCGCATTCGGCCAAAAAAACCAGCACTGCAGGTAAATGGTTAAATTGGTGAGCAGTGGCTTTCCAAGTTGAGATCTGTAATGTTTAATATTTGACAGCTTACTTTCTCCATAGATTTGTTCTGTGTCTTTGGAAAAATTAAGTGTAATTAATCAATACTCTTATTTAAAGCTAAGCAAGCACTGAGGAAACAGCAAACAAAAGTGTGGAAAAAACTGCAACAACAGAAGGAACAAGAAAGGCGTCAGAAGGAAGAGGAGCAACGGAAACAAGAAGAGGAAGAGGAGAGAAGAAAAAGGGAAGAGGAAATAAGAAAAATCCGTGATCTTTCAAATCAAGAAGAACAGTATAATAGGTTTATGAAGCTGGTTGGAAGTAAGGCAAGATCAAGAAGCAAGGTAAATTGACAGGCATGGATTATGGCTTTAACACAAAGTGGAAGTACTTGTGTATTTAATCTTGCTGTTGGGGGTGGGGTGGGGTTTGCTCATCTTGGTGACCCATGATTTGATAGGATTAGATTAGATTAGATTAGGACCTGAGGGTCTTATCTGAAGTCTCCTTGGATATGGACATATTGGACAACTTTCTGTCTTTCAGCCTGTTTTCTATCAGAAATACTGACCATCTTCTCTAGTTTGCTGGGCTTTATGATATAAGGGTTGTAAAACCTTTGGTAGTGCTATGTAAGCAAAAAATGCCGAGCAATCTGGAAAACAACTTTTAAATTCAAGTATATTATACACATTAAAAAACTGAAAGTCTTTAACATTGGGTGTTTTTTCTCAACCTGGTGGTTTTCAAAGGAATTACAAATGGAAATTGATACAGATGAGTAGGAAGACCAAATTAGGCATAAAATTCTCACTAGTAAGTAGTGAGGCTTTAAAGATTAGTGGCAACTGTAGCACATTCTTCCCCAGAGGAGAATCTGAAGTAGTTTTAAGTTCATTTTGAGTCCCTAATATGAATTCATGGTTGATGGTGGAGTTCAAGTCCTATAACTAGGTTTTCGCAGGGTCAGCTCCAGGTTTGAGAGGGCTGTCTGCCACATGCCCTCTGCAGGCCCCCCCTCCCTGGCAACACTAGATTGAGGATGAGGAACTGTCACCTATGTTATTGGCACCAACAGAAAAGGAATGCCTCCTCTGGGGCCTGTTCCTTTTAATTTTCTTTATTTCCTGGTGCTCCTTTTGAGTGTTTGGAAAGAGAATATAATTTTGAGGAATTGGGAACCCTAGAGGAACACAGATAGCAGTGCTTCCCCTGCCACTACTCGCTGACCACCTCGACAACTTCTCTCCCTACCCAGAATACCATAGTTAGCCACCTGGATTAGGAGGGGGGAGGAAGCAGCAGTGGCCAGCCAACAACTGAGGAGAAGCACTGCACTCTGTACTACTCGGGGCTTCCTGGCCTATTTCCACTGATGGGCACCTGCCTAGGATTGTAAAGGCATTTCTCTGTCCGTGGCTCATTCTTTTTCTTGCAATGCTGCCAGTTGGGCCTCACACCTGATGTACACCCCAGGGAAGGAAAGGAGCCCGGGGTCATTGGAGACAATGATAATTACAGTAGCAGCAGCCGTAGCTGCTTCAATCAGCGCTCAGTGATTTTTAAAAAAGAGACTGACACTAGCCTTGTGATAGGCCATGCCATATGCTGACGCCAGCTGTACCATTCTGTTGTCATGACCCAGGGGATCATAATTATTCACTTTTTTGCAGGTTGGAAAATAATTACAGTATGACTTGGTAGCTTTGAAAAATGCAGTGTTTTGTAAAAACAAACTATTCTGCCGCTTGCTGTCCCTTACTGAAACCACAGTTGTTACAAGAGAAGATCCAGCAAATAGGAGTCAGTAGTTTGTCACTGCTATTTTTCCTGTAGCTTTTCTTCCTGCAAGTGGGCAGCTATTTGAGGCAACATTGCATGTGTTTAAGAAAGGAAATAAAATATATCTGAGGCTAACAAAACTTTTTGTGTGTGTAGTCTTCAGATAAAGACTTGAGACGGTCATTAGATAAGCAATCTACTGAGAGTGCAGGAGGAATCTATCAATATGATAATTACGATGAAGTTGCCATGGACACAGAAAGTGAAACCAACTCTCCTGGTAAGTGTTAACTTACCTAATGTGCGGATTACAACATTTTATTTTTGCTAATTTCCTAATGAAGCAATAATTAAAGCTTGCGTACTACTGCTTTGATTTACTCATTTACCTAACGTTATGGCTGCTACATGAAAAATAAAAAATTCAATAGCTGACCCAGCATAAGAGCAGGAGCAGTATGTGATGAGAGAAATTACTGCTTATTCTATTGTTTGGATCTTGATGGTTTTCATGAATTGAAGTACAGTCGTACCTTGGTTTTTGAAGAGCTTAGTTCTGTTTTGGCTCCTGAACGCCACAAACCCAGAAGTGACTGTTCTGGTTTGTGAACCATTTTTGGAAGCCAAACTTCTAACAGGGCTTCTGCGGCTTCCGATTGGCTGCAGGAGCTTCCTGCAGCCAATCAGAATCCACGCTTTGGATTTGACAGTTGAATGGACTTCCGGAACAGATTCCGTTTGACTGCAACGTACGACTGTATATAAAGTTATATTTCCGTAGGTTATATAAATAAAATCTTGCCTAGTGTAACCTTTTATTTTTTGCTTTCCATAATCCTTTTGTAGCATCATCTCCAGTGCAGCCTCCATATTTTGAATGCCCTGCTGGATACTTTTCTCCTACCATTCCACAAATAACACTGCCTATTGCAGCACAGATTTCAGTAAGTGATTTTTCAAGATGGATGTTTTGAAGTAGAAACATTTGAAACCAGAAATATTGTTAGGCCAGCCTATCTTTAAATTATGATGAGCTGATCTTTTGTGTACATCCCTTCAGGCTGTCTTGGAAGTTATTTCTTCTGGTATCTATTGAAATGGGACTTGGCCTGGATCAAAATTATTTCTAGTCCCACTCTTATTACTGATAAATGCCAGTACTAATACTCACTGAGCTTCTATATCCTGTGCTACCTATTTCTTCTGCTGGAAATATAAATAAAAAATCCTGAGGGGATAGCTCCCCAGTCAGTATATAGCTTGTTACTACTAAACTGTTGAGCGTTTTGTAGATTTGTGTCTCTTAAATGTTATTTAAGGAACTAAAATGGATCTTATAATCACTTACCTGGGAGTAAGACCAACTGCTTAGTGCAGTCCAGTACTGGTGATTAATAGTTTTGAATAAGCAAGTCATTCTCTGTTAGTTTCTGTCTAAGAAACTAAGATTTTCAAGATTGGAAAATCTTGATTTTCAACTGCAGTATCTTGGCTTTTGGAGTTGCTGATGTTCTGTATTGAAGCGTAGCATGAGCCAGATGTGCTTGGTGCACTATTTGGGAAGGTCAAGTAGTAATTAAGCTATTTTCCTTTCCCCTTCCAATGTTTTAAGGCTTTGCCACCAGGTAGCCAGTTGTATGTGGAAGGCATTTCAAGTGCTTCTCTTGAGCCACTTCCACCCCTTCCTCCACTTCCACCTGAAGAACCTGAACAGCCACCCAAACCGCCATTTGCAGATGAGGAGGAGGAGGAAGAAATGTTGCTACGAGAAGAGCTACTTAAATCTCTAGCAAACAAACGAGCTTTCAAACCAGAGGTATTTATCACTTCTGAATATAGCCACTAGATGTCAGCCCTGGTTCAGCCTTTTCTGCATTACACCAGAAAAGTTTTTTTTTTGTTAGTTTGGAAAAACAAGTGTGACTGGACAACTTGAAGGTGGCATGCAGTTCTTTAACCAGTGTAATCTGTTCTTAAAAGGAGTTTAAAGCTCTCTTAAGGTAAAGGTAAAGGGTCCCCTGACCATAAGGTCCAGTCGCGGACGACTCGGGTTGCGGCGCTCATCTCGCTCTAGGCTGAGGGAGCCGGCGTACAGCTTCCGAGTCATGTTGCCAGCATGACTAAGCCGCTTCTGGCAAACCAAAGCAGTGCACGGAAACGCCGTTTACCTTCCCGCCGGAGCGGTACCTATTTATCTACTTCAGTGTTTTTCAACCTTTTTTGGGCAAAGGCACACTTGTTTCATGAAAAAAATCACGAGGCACACCACCATTAGAAAATGTTAAAAAATTTAACTCTGTGCCTATATTGACTATATATAAAGTAATTCTCTTGAATAGGAATCAAATAAACACAAAGAAATGAGGAAGTGACTTCTGCTCCTGGGCAAAGTAGCAACCCAATGCACCTGTCCGCTGAGCAACCTGGCTGGCTCCGAAATACAAACGGCCCCAGGACAAGGGAGGACGGAGGCACCGGCGAGTCTCGTCGTTCCCCACGGCGGGTTTAGGAACACGGGAGCCTAGCAAAGCCCATTTGCCCCGCGATCGCCAGCCTCGCCTCTTCGGCTGGCGATGGGCTTCTGACTGCAGCTGCTGCTGCTGACTAACTGGGCCAGCCGGCGCCGCAGCGGAGAGCAATTGTGGCGCGACCGCAATCCCGAGCTTCACCCCACGGGCATCGGGGGACCCACAGAGGTCCTCTCCCCAATTGCCCTGCTCCCTCTAGATGCGTGGAGGCTGCTAACCGGCTTCAGGACGAGAGCCGCGAGCCCCCACGAAGCACCTCCCTGCGATGAATGGCGACGGGGAAGCACCCGCTGGAACCGGCGCCGCCAACCGGCTCCCGCCTTCCCGGGGCACGGCTGCTTCGTGGGCGCCCACTCCGGAGACCGAGCCTCATGCGGCCGCTCACCTGCCCGGCAGCTTCGCGCTCCGCTTCCAGAACTGCTTGCTGCTTTCCGCGGCCATGACTGGGGGGCAGAGGCTGAGCACCCCGCCGGCTCCGGGAGGGAGGGGACGAGCCGGAGCGGTGGGGCCCAAAGCCTCCGGCCGAGGCCGCTTCACCGCCTCCCTCCGGGAGCCCCGTTGCCAGGCCTCAGCGCTGACATCTTGAAGTCGGGCGGGCGCGGCCCAGCCATTGGTTGCCTGAGCCAGAGTCCCCCTAGCTGGCCAATCCTGAGTCAGATTCCTAAAGCAACGTGAAGCATAAGCGAGTGGGGGGGCGCCGCCGAAGGGAGGGCGGGACCAGGAGCCGTGCGCAACGCGCGAGAGGCAGGGCGATTCACCTAGTAATGCACGGAGGAGGGGGCGGGGAAGGAGGAAGGCTGCGGCCATTTTTTTAAAAAATCTTTCGAATTTTTCAACTTTTCCCACGGCACACCAGGCAACATCTCGCGGCACACTAGTGTGCCGCGGAACAGTGGTTGAAAAACACTGATCTACTTGCACTTTGACGTGCTTTCAAACTGCTAGGTTGGCAGGAGTAGGGACCGAGCAACCGCCGACCTTCTGATTGGCAAGCCCTAGTCTCTGTGGTTTAACCCACAGCGCCACCCGCGTCCCTTATAAAGCTCTCTTGGTTAAGGTTAAATTTGCTGTAAACTGAACAAGTTGCCTCCCACTTGTTTGATATTGTCCTAGCTATTTCAGCTGGATAATTAGTAGGATTATGACATTTCACATGGCTGAAATCTGAGCGAAGATTACTTTGCTTACCGCTGATGGTGGCCATTTCCATGCTCAGTGGCTTCTGTTGTCGTTAAAAAATCTATGCCTTCTAAAATGGCAGCTTCTAACAGGTTGAGCAGGCTATATTTGTGTTACGTTTTTGCAGCATTTGTGTATTTAAATATTTAAAAGCCTTTCACAGTGGCTTTTCTGATTATTTATTTATTTATTTATAGGAGAACTCAAGTAATAGTGGTCCACCTTCACCGCCTTTCCCCAATAACTCCCATGCCGTGCCAAGAAGCAATCTTTCAGCCGTCAGTATTAACACTGTTTCTCAACCTCGTGTAAAGAACACAAAGATTATTAGAGTACCAAGACTCCCACGAACAGTGATTACGGTAATGAAATATTTTTTTACTTGGCTTCATATAGGAAGGCGCATCATGCTTGAGGTAAACATTGCCAAAGTAGGGCAAGAAACTAACATGCAAAATCCTAGGTAGTTGGTTTGTGCTGATTCGGCAGCTGGGAACAGTAGCATATTGGAGGTGGGTTAGGTTGGTTCCTGTGTACTGTTTCTTTCAAAGAAGAGCAGGCCCACTATTCTTAAGAGTATTGCTCACTCAAAATTATTTAACCTTTTGTTTCTTCAGCTTCCAAAGCACAAGTCAGTCGTGGTTACACTGAATGATTCAGATGACAGTGAATCAGATGCAGAACAACCCATCTCGGCTGCTAGTGTGTTTGGTGGCCTAGAATCTATGATCAAAGAAGCTCGAAGGACTGTAGAGGTAAATAAAATGGATGTGTAAATGACATTCTTTGAAAAGAGCACATGAAGCTTAGTTTTTAAAATCTTAATCTGCATTTGCTGTGTATTGCAATGGCCAGCTGTGTAAATGAGACTTCCTGGCCTATAGGTAGGAGAACAGGAAGGACAGACCCTCCAAGTGTCCCTATTTTCCAGGGACGTCCCTGATTTAGAGAAGCCGTCCTGGTTTCTGATTTGATCCCGGAATGTCCTGCTTTTCCTTAGGATGCCCCTATTTTCATTGGAGAAATGTTGGAGGGTCTGGCATTATCTGACCCCCGATCTGTCTGAAGGCAATCCTGTATAGGGAGGGTTTTTTTAAAAAAAATGTTTTATTATGTTTTTATATATGTTGGAAGCAGCCCAGAGTGGCTGGAGCAACCCAGTAAGATGTGTGGGATATAAATAGGAAAATTATCATTATGGAATGGGGCATCCCTATTTTTATTGGAGAAATGTAGGAAGGTATGGGTAGATTTAATTGGTTCAGAAGTCAGGAGAAAAAATTTATTGCTTTCAGAGAAGAGTTCATCCCAGTCCTTGGGCTGCCTTCTGACAAGGAGTGAAAATCATTGCCAGCCTTTTATCTTTAAGTACATTTTGTCTTATTTTCCTCCCTGCTCCTGATGTGAAAGCAGGAGCTTAGTACTTGTTTACACTGATCCCTTTGGGTAGCTATACAATAAGCAGATCACTTGTCAGAGCTCCAGGTGTCCTTTCTCATGTTCTCATTCAGTGAAGGAGGTCCTGTTTCACACTCTTCCTGCTGAAGACTGCTAGTTGAGCACAGGAGTCGGCAGCACTGCACTGCTTTCTTGTCCTGGTCCTCATTTTTTCTTGGGGATATGAGATAGTCAATGTGTATTTACTTTGGGCTCCAGCAGTGTGCCTCTTTCAGTAGGTGTGTGCCACAGCGGGTTTTCCAGGGAATTGCCCATAATAGTCTGTTTACTCTGTAACCCATTGCGGAATGTGGTTCTGCTTCAGAGTATCGCTTGTTCTGCCTGGTCTTCTACCATTAAATGAAAAAAGAGAAGTTGGACATAACTTTACAGAAGGAATCTTCATAGCTAGGTAGGAGAGCATGTAAGATCTTGCCAGCACTAGAGAAGGATTTGACTTTTGGGTGGCTGTGGGGACAAGTTGTTAGGGTATCCCGTTAAAATAAGCTATAACCTGGACTCCTAATACCCTTTTGAAAGTGCCTTTTTGCTACTTACTTTTTATATTTCCCCGGCTATTCCGGTTCCATTGTGGATGGCTCATTCTTTCCTCAAGTCTTACACTTAGTTTGTTCTTACTCAAGGTTTTTTTCTTTCCAAAACTGGAAAGGAACTCTCCTTTTAAAAGAGGCAAAGTTGGTTGACCCTTCTTTCTGAATCAGTAGAGTCAGTCCTGTCCTCTAGATAGAAAGGACCTTTGTGGTAAATCCAATTTCCTTTCTATAATTTCAGTTTTTTATTTTGGTTCCTATATATAACAGTGTTGGATTCTTCTGTTACAGGCATCAAAACCCAAAGCACCTTTAAAATCTGAAAAAGAAAACAACCCTGTAAGAACCCCAGAGGCCTTACCAGAAGATAAAAAGATTGAATACAGACTCCTAAAAGAAGAGATTGCCAGGTATTTGGGCTTCGCACAGTGAAAATCAAGAAAAGCACTTGAGTTGTTAGCAAAAAACTGACTTGATTTAAAAATCAGTGTCCTGATGTACTCAACCATATTTTTTAATTCTGTTTTGTTTATTCAAAGCCTTGGTTTTATTTATAAATTATCTTGTGAGCTGTTCTAATTCAAAGTGGTTAGTGATAACAGATCTGATTTTACTTTCTTGGAAAATAAGTTTCAGATTTTTGTCTGAAAACTAAAGTTTTGAAAATAATGTGTCTTGATTTTTTTAGCAGGGAGAAACAACGCCTGATAATATCTGAACCCTTGAAGACAAGTTCATCACCAGCAAACTCTGACGTTGAAGTTGATGGGGTTGGTAGGATAGCAATAGTAACAAAACAAGTTACAGATGCAGAGGCAAAACTCAAAAAACACAAGTAAGTCTCCTCATCTTAATGGTAACCCTCCATAGCAATGGTTAGTATGTGTTGTTTGTGTGTTTGGGACACTTCACTTTAACTACATGCAGGTCCTACTATCTGCCCACTCGTTATGTAAAAATTCCCTTATCTGAACATGGGAACTTTGTACCCATACTGTGCTACACATACAAGCTAATTTAGATATCGAAACAGCTGGACTTGCCTATAAACAAAACACTATGAGAGAATGACTTTCCTTAATCTCAGTGAAAATAAAACAACAGCTTTAAAGAAGCTCATTTAGTCCTCTTCTTACTTGTTTGCCTTTTGTTGGTCGGGGGCAGCCAGTTTGGGTGCTGTGCTCACTGATCCGGGCTCCTTTGTTTTCGTTCCGGATGCCTCTCCCCAGCAGCCACCCTCACTCTACAATTGTCTCCGATCCTCCCCTTAACTTGTGTGCAGAGAAGTTGCTCATGAAGGAGCAGCACCATGCATGATGGGAACTTCCTGCTAAGCAGAAGGATTGGATCTTGAACGGTGCTGCTCCTTCACAAGCAGCTTTCCTTGTCCTTGTCCCCACCAACCCTGCCAGCTCTCCACTTCTCTGTGTTTTTCTGCCTGTGCCTTCCAACCCCAGTGTAATGCTCACTGCAGCTTCGCAGCATTAAAAATCCCCCAACAATAACCTTAATATGAACTGTATTCTTAAATAATACCTAGATACTTTGAGCAGTTTAGATGGTGGCTCTAATGTCATAACAGCATTTGTATATAGAAATGTATATAGGTGAAATTTGAATGCCATTTTCTTTTCTTTAGACTTCTCTTGATGAAGGATGAATCTGTGTTGAAACATCTATTACAGCAAGAGGCAAAGAAGAAAGAGTCTGTTCGTCTTGCTGAAAGCAAGATTGCAAAACTTAATGAGCAGCTGCAAGCAGCAGAGAAGATATTAAATGCTAATAAAGTGTTTTTGAAGAAGCTTCAGGAACAAGTAAGCTGTCTTTTTCTATAGCAGTATAAAACATGGTTGTTTAACCGTAGTGTTGTAGGACAGTCATATTTTACTAGACATATTTCAGACTAATTTGTTAGCTTATTTGGTTTATATCCATGCTTGGGTTCAAATGTGACATCTGAAGAATGCATACATATTTCAGATCCACAGAGTACAGCAACGAGTAACAGCAAAAAAAGCGCTAGCATTAAAATATGGAGAAGAGCTTGCTCGAGCGAAAGCACTGGCTAGCAAAGAACTTGGAAAACGAAAACTTGAATATGATCATTTTGGAGTAAGTATAGTCTTGAAAACTTAGTGTTAAAGAAGCTATCGTTGTATTTAATGGACTTCCATTGTTATAGATTGTAGATCAGAAAATAAGAATATTAACCAAGAACTGAAATGAACCTCCAAACACACCTGTGCTTTATATTACCAGTTTTCAGTTCTTGGAGAAAACAAAAGGGATTGTTGCATTATGAACATTGGCCACAATACAAGTAGCATTCAACTTTTTCTGCTTGCTAAGGAGGGTTTGGAGTTCTTTCTCAAAGTGCACCTATCCTTGCCACATGAAATTTGGAAGTGAGATTTTCAAATTCAGTTTGTGAGCCGGCACAGGGATCTTGGTGCTCATTTATTATCCTTACTATTAAAAACTCAAAAATCCCATGGAATGCGCCTCAACTGTTGGGTCCATTCTGGGAAATCATAGCTTTCAGAGATCATGTTTAACAGATTTGAATATTAAAACTTCTGCTACTGTACCTAAAAGCTTGTTAACACTTCACTTTATGCCGAGCCTCTGAAAATACAGCATGATGTCGGAGACAATCCCCCTCTGCCCATTTCAGACCTAAGGTTGGAACTGGGGAAGATCAGCTTGGAGGTTGTATCTGTATTTGTAGGCCAAGTGCACATGTTCCAAGCACCTGACATGCATAGAGTCAAAAGAAATTCCAGGCTGGGCTTTGGATTATCCATCCCCTCTCTCCGCTAGTCTAAGTTGGGGAAGAGCCTGGGGTTTGTCACCTTTGCTAAGGACTGAATGAGCTCTTCCCATGGAGAGCAAAATTGTGGGTTCTTGGAAATATACTTGAAATGACATAGGTTAATTGAAACCCTAATAGTTATACCACTGGTAAATTATGTTCTGTTTTTCCCATTTGTATGTGTGAATTGTCTGGTAAGAATTTAAACCACAAAGCTAGTCAGAAGTGTGTTTTTATTTATCTTGTCTGTAAATGTGAGTTATTAAGGATTTTGAGTGTGTTTCTTGGCAGCCAAACAAAATATTGAAATTGGAGAAATCTCCGTCATCGAGCCCCAAGAAACATTCAGCAGAGCTGATAGCACTGGAGAAAAAAAGATTACAGCAACTACAGTATGAATATGCTCTAAAAATTCAGCAGCTGAAGGAGGCCCATGCACATCAGACTAAGGACCGATCAAATATTCTTCCCGTTACAGAAGAGGAACCTGAATTTGCACTACCTCAACCTTCCCTTCATGATCTGACACAAGACAAACTGACATTAGATACAGAAGAGAATTATTGTGATGATGAAATTTTGTCCAATTCCACCAGAGAACGAAGGAGGTCTTTCAGAGAATCAAATTCTACTAAACCTAACCTTAAGCACGTTGACACCCCCAAGCAAGAAACTTCAAGCAAACTTTCTAAAAAGGCACTAGAACAACCCGAGCTCTTTTTGGGTCTGAATATTGATGAACTGAGAAAACTTTATGGGAAAGCTGATGGCTTAAAAGATCTCTTGAAAGAAAATACCATGCTTATGGTTTCTAATGAAGAAAACTTACATGGGCAGGTAATTCAGTGTACTAATTAATACTAAAAGATCAAGTTTTTTTAATGAATTAATGTGGCTTGAGTCTCTGTATGGTTATATATTGCATCTTTTCCCTAGGAAATAAAAGTGGACGTAGACCCTTTCACAGCTCCAAGTAAACAAACAGAAGGGAAGCCATATCCGTTTGGACCTTATCATAGCCCACTTCTTGTTTTTAAATCTTACAGGTATGAGCTGAGTTGATTAAGGATGCTATGTTGCATAGTGGCTTTGGGTATGGTTGGGGATTTCTGTTGTAAACTCCTTTATATGAAAGGATGGTGAGCTTTGGAGTAGCAATGGAGAACAGAGCTGTAGAAATATAGCTATATTTATGATCCTTGAAGAGGAAGAACTCTGCAGATGTGAGAAATTAGAGTTTGGTAGCAAATGTTGCTAAATCGCTCTTGCATTTGTAATTATTGGACTTTCATTTAGAACAGCAAACACCAAACTAGACAATTTAAATGCATTACATGAAGAGGACACATACACATGTAAACAAAAAACAAAAACAGCTACAAAATACATATAGAATACAGAGTTATCTCTTAAAAGTGGGTGGTAAGAGTTAAGAACTACCAACTGACTTGGTCTTAAAGACTTCTGTGGATGAAAGAAAAACAAGCTTCTGTTCCCTGAACAGCAGGTGGTGCTACATATCTGCTTATGCTTATGATTATCTTCGAAAAGCGAAGTCATATAGGATTCAATTTTAGTACGTTTGTGTGTTAACCATGAGCTAATTTTATTGGCCTGGAAATATTAACATCTCATGTTGTTACTTTGCTTAGGTTTAGTCCCTATTTTCGAACAAAAGAAAAGCTTTACCTCAGTTCAGTATCCTACAGCAATATGATTGAGCCTAAACAGTGTTTCTGCCGTTTTGATCTAACGGGTACATGCAACGATGATGATTGTCGATGGTGAGTGATTCTCCCCTTCACCTCATATTTCTTTAATTAGATGATCTCCACTGCAGAGGCTATTGCCTTGGGATTCCAAGCAAATTTGTCATTTGATTAAGAAAGTTTTTTTCTGCTGCAAACCTAATTGCTTATGTTAAAAGAAAAGGAGTGTTCATCGAATAACCTGTTTCACTTTTGTATCCTGGAAAGGATGGGAATGAGGGGAAAGGTACACAGATGGCTTTTTTGGCCATGGCAGTGAAGGGAATCCCTACCCTTTGCTCTGCAAACAGATCCAGGAAGAGGAGTTCCAAAGTGCCTTTTGCAGAGTTTTGAAGTCCTCTTGATACAAGCTATTGAGGTTGGGGGGTGGGGAGATTCTGCCACCATTTTCTTGAGCATCCCTTGAATATACTGTTCCAAGAAAAATAGGTCATTTTCTGCCCAGAGCAGAAGGGATTTAGCTTCTATATGAAGGCATCAGAACTTGCCTGTTCTGGTGTGGTTTTGCTGCAGTGTGTTTGTGTCCTGTTCTGTGCGTAAAAATGAACCTGGAGTACATTTAAAGAAATCAGTGCAGTGTTACCTCTGGTTACAAACGCTTCTGGTTACGATTGCTTCAGGTTGCGAGCTCCGCTAACCCGGAAGTAGTTGCTTATGGTTGCGAACTTTGCCCCAGGATGTGAACGGAAATAGTGCGCCGGAGGTGTGCGCACAGCGGGAGGCCCCATTAGCGACAGCGCGCCTCAGGATAAGGACGGTTTCAACTTAAGAACGGACCTCCGGAACGAATTAAGTTTATAACCAGAGGTACCACTGTAATGGTAATATATACCCAGGAGCAATAGCCGGTATTCTGAACTGCCAACAGCCAAAGCTCCAAAGCACGTTCTTAATAACCATATGCGATCCTTTCTCCCATAGATAGGGTTTTGAAGCAAGGCTCTTGGAGAAGCCTTAATCAATGAAGTGGAGTGGGGTGGGGACACCTACAGGAAAAGAAAGTCATTGCTATTTGTGTGTTTTATAGAGCACTCCTAATTTGCAGTCCTTTAGAAGTGTTAGAGTAACCCATTTAGTCTCCTCATCAATTCTCATTTTATACACATTCTTCAGTTTTGATGTTGCATAGTATTTGAAATCTATTATTATTATTATTATTATTATTATTATTATTATTATTATTATTATTCCTGTTCACTATTATTCCTGTTCACTGGATTGAATTGGGAATTACAAACTGGTTGCCTGAATGGCTGGACCCTGTCCTCAAAACACTTGTATTCAGCTGCAAGTAGCTGTATCATATTGACATATCTGTGTGACCTTATTTAAACTTCTCAGATGACAGCTAACATTTGAACGTGAGGTACATTATGTCGGAGATGCTCTTCAAAGTTCACTTTACTTTTGAGTGATAAAAAGTTTGAGAAGTGTTCTGTAATACACAGGGATTACTGAAGTCAGTCCCTATGAGTAATAGTGGCACCTGAGTATTAGGTGGAGTGCATATGTACACTATCCTGTCTCTTATACACTTGGCTTGCAGCTGCACACTTCTTAGAGTTTATGGAAATGTTTTAAATGCTGTTTGAAAATAACATTCACTTTAGGTATGATGTTCACAGAGTCTTTGGCTGATTTTTATGTGGGATTATTTTTTATTTCAGGCAACACATGAAAGATTGCACTCTCAGCCGAAGACAGCTGTTTGAGGATGTTCTTTCGTACAATTTAGCTCTGATAGGCTGTTCAGAAAAAAGCACTGATGAAGAGATAAGCACTGCAACAGGTATGTTGCTTGTTGGTCTTGCCAGCAAAGCAATTCAGTTCCGCAATTAGGTATTCTAGTTTCATAGCCAAAAGTTAAGGAAGCAAGCTGCTTCCTAATGCATGCTTCCACTCTGCACTGTATTAATATTAAACAAAATGTGATTCAGCCTTCTGCTGTCATGTGTAAATCTGTAGTTGCTTTTTACTTTTCACCTGTGAGCTTTCAGCAAAGGATCATAAACGTGAGAAGTATTTACAGTTGTATTGATGGGCATTGATGCCACCATTTTGAAACAATTTGTAGTGTTAAAAGTTTCATCGGAGTTCTGTGGGTTTGGTCATGGATATACAGTATGAATGTATATAGTTGAAAATTACTGATAATGATACGTGTCTTAGATATTGCTACCATCTTATTTCAGAAAAATATGTTGAAAAACTATTTGGTGTAAACAAAGATCGCATGGCAATGGATCAAATGGCTGTTCTTCTTGCTAGTAATGTCAATGAAAGCAAAGGTCACAGTAAGTAACTTTTTTAATATCTCAAGATCCAGTCTACAGTAGTATTCAGTGGGGTTTTTTTAAAAAAAAATATTGTTGTAGCTGGATAAGCAATATTTGCTTTGATGATAAAACATGATGTAAAGAATTTAATGTATACTTCAATTTTCTCTCTCTTGCAAATAGCCCCCCCGTTTACAACTTGGAAAGACAAAAGGAAATGGAGACCTAAGCACTGGGAAAAAACTCATTTGGACAGTGATATCAGCAGTGAAGAGGAACAGTCTTCTGGCCCTATTAAATATGGTAGCATTAATTATAATGCAACTAAATCTGGAATGTTGAGTAATTTTGAAAAAGGGCAAAAAATGTACTTGAACACATTTACTTGTCTCTCCTCTTTATTTGCCCTGTAATGATAAAACTGATATAGGCATATAGAGCTGGTGTCACAGGTAGGTGGCACCATTTCCACACAGACCCAGTGAAACAGATTTGGAAAAAAAAACCATTCTATTGGCTACAATGGAAGACTTCTTTGATGCCTAATTTCAGCAGGGGGTGGATTGGTCTAGGATCCTGCTGGAGCTAGGAAAGGCCTCTGCAATTATATGTGTGCCTGTAGGCCAGGGCTCAGTAAACTTTTTCAGCAGGGGGCTGGTCCACTGTCCCTCAGACCTTGTGGGGGGCCGGACTATATTTTGAAAAAAGAATGAACAAATTCCTATGCCCCACAAATAACCCAGAGATGCATTTTAAATAAAAGGGCAAATTCTACGCAAGTAAAAACATGCTGATTCCTGGACTGTCCGCGGGCTGGATTTAGAAGGCGATTGGGCCGGATCCGGCCCCTGGGCCTTAGGTTGCCTACCCATGCTGTAGGCACTGTGTTGGCTTAGTGATCAAGAGTCCTGTGCCTGAGTCAGTCAGTCATGTTAATTGGAAGAAAGTGTCCTGAACATCTTGCACTGCTGTCACTCACGATTCAGCACTGACATGTAACAATCAGAAAAAATCAAAATGTTTAAATAAACTTCTAATAGTCTTTTTGCCATGACAATTACTGTGTGTGTGCGTGTGCGCATATACATACTACTGTTTATGAGTGTATTTGTATTTTAGTAGATTGCTTTTTATTCACACTGAATGAATAACTTGCTGCAACTTAAAATGAAAGTTGGATTTCAAAACATGAAAGTTGTGACAGTCCTTAAAAAAAGAGAATTGTTTTTATTTTCAGCTCCTGCAGTACAAAACAGAATAAATCTTCCTGCTCTGGATGCTGTTGTGACTCCTGATGATGTTAGGTATTTTACAAGTGAGACGGATGACATTTCAAACTTGGAAGCAAGTGTACTTGAGAATCCATATAACGTTCAGCTTTGGATCAAATTGGCCTACAAATATCTGAATCAAAACGAAGGGTGGGTAATTCTTTATTTGCAAACAAATCAGTTACACTTTTTGCCTCAAGCTTCTCACCTGTGCTGTTGGAAGCAAGCTTTGTCACAAGCATCAAAGGACTCTCTGTTTCTTTGGCCAATGTACAAATAGGTTACTGTATTGTTTTAAAGCAATGGGGGGGATTGATTTGCTCTTTTGTTGTGCACAGTCCAGATTAAGCATTATAAATTCTTACTATGCTTTAAAGTGCTTCATTTCAGCATGGAAATAGTAAACAGAGGTTTCATTTTCAGACAAATGAAGGATACAGTTGATTGGATTTCTAATGTTAGTTTTCTTAATTAATGATGATAAAATGGAAAACCCCTTAAGCAAGATGGTGGAAGTCATTTTCAGATGTTTTACATTTACACCAGGAACCAGCAGGTGTCAGAGTATTGGCAGCAAACTACAGTTGTAGTATATACCATCCACAAGTGCCTTAGAGTTACTTTGCAAGTTCCCTGTTCAGCAGCTTTTTTCCTTTTCTCTCTTCCTCTGACTGCTGCATTTCAAATCCCTCAAACTCTTTTAAATACAGAAGAGAGAAAGGTCATGTATGAAGTGCAGAGAGCTTCTGAAGTGGAAATGCATGTGCAGGCCTTGGCATTGTACCGTGAAACGGAGAATGTGAAAATGAATGTATTGCTTTCCTTTCTTATTGAAGATCATCCTCCGAACGCTTGGATTCTGCTTTAAATGTCCTGGCTCGAGCACTAGAAAATAACAAAGAAAATTCTGAAGTCTGGTGTCATTACCTCAAGCTATTTTCAAAAAGAGGAATTAAGGAAGAGGTGCAAGAAATGTGTGAGACTGCAGTGGAATATGCTCCTAATTATAAGATTTGGTGGACAGTAAGTTTGATCACTGGAAAAGCTATATGTAGTAATTTTGAAGTTAGTACACATTAGCATACTACATCTCACTCCCATGTATGTTTAATTTGAAGGCTTCCACTAAATAGCTTTTAAAGCTCAAAAGGAACTTTTACAAAAACTTTTTAAACTTAGGACTTCCTTTTTCCTGCCACAGGGAATATAGAATCCCATAAAATGTATCAGACAAATAGGATGCCCACTTGGGGTTCCTTTCACATTACCTTGCATCCAAACTTCCACCACAACGTCATGCCTCCAGGATAATATGTGATACAGATGTGTTACAGTGCAATTGGCTGTAGTTGAAAGCAAACATCTGGAATGTCTCTGTGCAGACACAGAAGTGCTTTAGATACTTACACACAGCTCTTTAGATCCCAAAACAAAATGAGATGAATCCTCAAATGTTTTATCTTTCTTAACTGCCATTCAGTTTCTAAATCTGGAAAACTCATTCGATGGAAAGGATTATGTGTGTGGGAGAATGCTACAGTTCCTAATGGAGAGTCCAAAATGTGAAGAGAATCTGGATCTTCGGTCCTTTCACTTGCTGGAGATGTTGCTGTATAGAGTTCATCTAAGCCTTTTCACTGGGAAATATCAAAATGCTGTTGCATTATTCCAGGTACTTGCTTATGTATATCATGTTATGGTGGTTATATTTTCATCAAAGTGATTTTTTGCTTTGGCATCCATTGCTGTTTTGTCCTATATATCTGGTTTGAAGGTAATATCCCAGCTTCACTATTCAGTAGCAGATGAGAGCAATTTCATATGGACCAGAGTGTGCTTCCCTACAGTTGTGAAAAAATGCTTGTAAATATATCAGATTACAAAATCTCCACCATTTTTACTGGGTGTTCTAGGGAGCAGGGACTTCAGTCTATGTGATTAAATGTTCCTCTGTTACATGGCCTACCAGTGTAATATATGTCCGTTGCATACAGTTTTCAGCATTTGTGTCTTCTGCCATCTCAGTCCTTGTAGAAATAGTTTTAACTGTAAATTTATTTATTTCACAACATTTATATGCTGTTTAATTGTAATAAAACCTTAAAGCGTTGGGTTTTTTTTTGGTTTTTTTTGTTTGTTTTTTATGTGAGTCTTGGATACAGAACAAATTAGGCCAGGCAAATTTCTAAAACCTGGAATTCCCCAATTGTGACCATGGGATCTGTTTAGTGAAACAAAACATTCAAGCTTGATTGCTAGAATATATTTCTATGACTAGGCATAATATAGCAAGGTTGCCCGTTATTTAAGTTGTCAGATGTAATCATATAACTTTCTTCTCCGCAGAATGCACTGAAGTCAGAAAGTGAACCTGTTTTGGTGCAACATCTCACCATAAGTGACCGCTGCTTAGCTTGGTTATCCTATATACATCTGATTGAGTTTGGCGATCTCCCCGTCAAGTTCTATGATCCTGCCAATAGCAACCCTTCAAAAATAATGAAGAAGGAGTCTTTTATTATACCTTGGAAAACAATTGAAGATGTGAAAGCTGATCCTGATACTTTGTTAGCTGTGTTTGAAGGTGAGGTTACCCATTTAAATTCAGCTGTGAATTTAATTAATATTGATAGAATATCTAAAATAATTGTGCTGTGGTTACGTATGCAGTGGACTGTTGCTTTTCAATGTGTAGTCTCTTGTGGTCTTCATTGATTCAGAGGCAGTCTGCTTATGCTTAGCATGTATAGGAGAAGCCATGACTTCTATCCTGTACAAGTCATCAGGGGCCAATCCCATGGAGCTTGCTTCTGAGTAGAATCCATGTATTTTGGAGCAAGGCAGTTTATTGTAGTGGATTGTGCAGCCTGGCTTGAGAATTTTTTCCTATAGGTTTTAAAAAAGTAATGTTTGCAGCACTGACAGCCATACAAACTGCAGCGTGAGGAACAGCAGGCTGGTTGGGGGGAGCTGTTGAATGGATGCTGGGAGGCAAGGAGGCAAGTTTAGCATGCTGTTGGGGGAAGTTCCTTCTCCCCCTCCCTTAAATACCCTGGCAGATAGGTTTAAAGGAATGGGCTCTTTACCTTGCTTTTTAGCAAGCAGCTGGGTGAAGGGCCTCCCCCTCCTTCAAAAGGGGTGGGGGCTTGGGTGAACTGTGGAAGGATAGGCGGGGGTGTGTGTGTGAAGGGATAAAGGGAGGGGGGTTGGTCAAGAATGTGGGAGGGGCAAAAGGGGCTTGTGGGAGGGGCAAAAGGGGCTTGTGAGCGCAGCAAGCAGGGAAGGCAGTAGTAAATAATAGTAAGAGGAATCTGTTTACAATGAGTAACTGAACTGAGAGACAGCTTCCTAATGTGATCCTGCATGTTCAGTAATGCACATGTATGTACACAGAGGAAATTCTTTAAATGTTCATAAAAAAATAATTTTGCTTTGGGAATAATCAGTGATAATTGAAAGACTGCCTTTGTTAATTTCTTAACAGTTTGAAAGGGAACTCGGATCCTATTTTATCTCTTCCGGTTTTTAAAATTATTTATTATTATTATTATTATTATCAGTTGGTATTTTTGTACAGTGGTACCTCTACTTATGTTCACCTCTGGATACGTATCCTTTGGGATACGTACGCGGCAAACCTGGAAGTATTTTTCCGGGTTTCGCCGCATGCGCAGAAGCGCTCTACCACGCCTCGTGCATGCGCAGAAGCAGTCTATCCGGTTGCGGAAATCTTGGGATCTGACCGGAGCTCCGGAACGGATCCCATCCACCACCGGAGGTACCACTGTAATGGGATCTGAAAACTTAATTTTGTCAGCTTGAATAATTTACATCTTCACCTCTTAAAGAAACTGAAATTATTTCATACCTAACTAAAAACAATGACTGAAATGAAATGCATGACTGGATTGTCTCCCCCTCCCCCCCAACCCCCCCCCACCAAAATACAGGTGTATTTATACATTAACATAAGCTTTTTCTGAGGTAAAGCTTTGTATTTGTGAATGTGTAATCTTACTTGAAGTTTGCTTGTTTTTAGATGCCATCCAGTCATGCACCAGTGAGGATTCTGCAGCCGATGAAAAAGTAGTTCTCTGTCTTCCGCTATATAGAAACATGGTTATTTTGCAGCAGCTGTTAAAAAGGTAAGTCACTGCTGCAAAATTGCTATTTTTGATATGCTGTGTTAAGCATTATGGGTTATATTCAACTAGGCTTTTGCTGCAAGTTAGGCAAGGCAATTAATTTAAATGGGTCCACTCTGAGTAAAATTTAGCTGAATACAATCCTTTGTACAGAAATGCATGGTGAGTGACAATTTCCCATTTTTCTGGTATTTACACAGATGAATATAGCAGCAATAAGAAAGGAGGTTGATGCCCATTGTTATGATTAAAAAAGAATAGGTAATAGGAAAGAGTGTAATAGTTCACAAGATTGTCTTGGAAGTCCTTCTTGTAGTTCACTGTCTTTTTTAAAATAAGAAAAGTAATTGCTTGCTCAGTTCAAAAAAAAAATTATTTTTTTTCCTTTTGTTTTCATTCAAGGTGGGAAGCTGCTATTGAGCTTTGTAAATCACTCTTGAAATTAAACCCCATTGACTGTCGACTGCTAGAAGCACTAGTTGGTTTGTACTTGCGGACAGGCCAGGTGGAAAAAGCATGTGACGTGTGGCTTACAGCATTTGAGAAAAACCCTCAAAATGCCCAGGTTTTCTACTTTATGTGCAAATTCTTCATTCTACAGGTAAAACACCAATGACTTTATTCTGCTTTTTATAACGGGTTGGAGAGAGACCCAAGTTTATTTAATACAAAATGGTGACATTCAGAGTACATTACAGTGAAAGGATTTGACCAGGAGTTTGATTTTCAGACTTTAAGCCACTGAGTTTTTGTTTTGCCTAAAGTTGTTGTTGCCCACAAATGCTTAAAAAAAAAAAAGCTGGAATGTGAATCTGAAGGGAGTGATTTATTGGACGATGTAGAACAGCCTTCTTCAGATGATTGGGACTCTTTAACTGTTATCGGCTCCAGCTTGGGTTGGTGAGAGCTGTAGAGGAAAACATCGGTTGGGGCATGCTGGCGTCAGAATGTGACACAGATGTTGCAACAGTCGTGTGAGACTCACATTTCTTTATCCTTCTTTTGTAATGTGCAAAAGGGTGAGCTGATGCATCTAATCTATGGAGAGATCAAAAGGTTCATCCTTGAATGTTAACCATTTGAAGCACTGCAGAAAATTAGGTAGCATTCTGCTTTTGGGTAATGGCTGCCCACCCTCTGCATCACTCCTATAGCAGCCTTGGTTTTGAAAGAGCCATGAAAATGTATTACACAGAAGTTGGATTTGTTCTTCACATTTTGTAACTTTAGTCCAATGTCTCTTACTCTCTCACGACAGAATAGATCAGATAGTATTCCTCCACTGTTGCAAGCCTTCGTTGCAGCATTCTTTGAGTGTGTGGCTCAAGACAGCAGTCCTGTGGATCTGTTACGGTAAGTCCGGCAAGCAAACAAATCATTCCATGCTGCCATGAGCTCGGTATATGTGACGCGTTGCTCGGTTCCGTTTATACAATTTCTCTATGGTTACTTGTAAAATGCTTACGTTACACATTGCCATTTTGCACAAACCTTAGTTGCATGCAGAACTTTATGGCGATGCTGTCCTTAGATTTTGCAGTACACTGAAAAGCAATTCACATGTTATTTTATTATTTGTCAGTTTGTGTGTTGAGTGTAAGGCAGCTAGTGCTTGTGATATAAAAGGAGACAAATACTTTTAGAAAAGTGGTGCACAGCTAAGTCGAGAGAGGCTATTATTTCTTGAGAGATTCTTCCAGAATCTTTTAGCACCCTGATTGGCACAAACCCCATTTTACATATGAGGTAGCCAGGTTAAGTAGCTGAAACTGATGCTGCAAACAGGAAGATAGATTTCTGCAACACCTCGGGCTTTTGAAATAAGCCTTGCAGCACCCTAAGTTGGGGCTGTTATGGGAGCCTATGTTACCATATGAGTTTCTGTAACTTAATGAAAGCACTCCAATTGAGGTAAAAAGTGTGTTAGTGGGTTGCACATAGTGCAAGGCTTCTTTATTTGCCATGTTTATATAGGTATGTATATGTCCAGACACTTAAAATACAAGTTTTGAAAGGAAAACAAGCAAATAAGCATATAATAATTGCACAATTTTCAAAAAAATACATCAGATTATGACTAAATTTTAAATAAATGTTAATATTCTAATTCAGAATATGAATAAACGAATAAGGAAAGAAGAAAAGGAAAACCCAACATACTTAATATATTTAATCTAGTCAATAAGGGGAAGGTATTTATATATTGATAATATTTTGCTTAAGAGTTACTATTTTTTATTATTAGTATACCTGCAGGTGTCAGGGCGGATCACACATATTCGTATGTTCTCATAAGATTGCGAAAGGATTATAGCAAAGCCTTCTTCAGACATCTCTTAAAAAGTATATTAGGCATATCTTAAATACATTTCTTTGGTATCTCCTTCACTGTTTTGTTTTCACTTGGAATCAAACTAGATGCCACAGTAATCATGGCGCAAGGGAATGCAGAAAATCATGATTTTGAAACGCAGCTATGCTCTACGCTACAGATGGGAAAACTAGACAAGCAGCTACCATTTTCAGTGGCTGCCATGCACTTCTTCCAAATTCTAGTCTGGCTCTTACTCGCTTGGAGTGGTGTGTGTGTCCACTCTTTGCTCAGATTGCTTCAGGTTAGGATTGTTTCGGTGTAGTGAACATTTGTCACACTGAATAAGGACTCTTTGTTCTAGATATTTTTTGAATTTCCCAATGCCAATTGAATTCACACCGCCTATGTATAAGGGAAGCTTTACAGAAGAGCTTTTAAACCAGCAAATTCCTTACTTGTGGCAAATATACTGGTGAGTTTTTCCAAAGTCTGATAATTTTTTAATATTGCAACACTTTAAGTGAGGAACTACAGATTGTTGAGGAGGCAGCTAATCTCGTGTTATATATAATAAAGAGCAAATAGAAGGAGTGCCATGGTTGTCCTAGTTTCTGCCAGTATCCTTTAGGATTTTGGTATTTCTGTCATGAACATACACCATGCACTGCTTTACTTGCCCTTCCTTATGCCATTTAGCTTTGCAGTTTGGCGTTACAAACATCTGTTGTGATTTTTTTTACTTAAACACAACAACTTCATGGTGTTTTAAGTTTAAAATCAGAAGACAGATGTGCGACTTGAGCCCTGTGTCCCACACTTTAGTTTTGAACTATATATAAATGGAAGAGAGAACTTCTTAGAAGTACTTAGGCATTTGGCAAAAACCCCTTTCTTCAAATGCTTAGATTCACAAAGTGTAAGGAATTTCTTCATCTGCATTGTTGGCCGCAGTATTTCTCTTGCAGACATTCAGTCAAAAAGAGATGGACAGCTGTTTTGCTGACTTACATTAACTACATTAATTTCAATATTAATTATTGCCTGTTAACCACTGTGAAGAGTTAAAGTGTTGAAACACTTTTAAAACTAGGGAACATTTTGTACCTCTGATCATATTTTTTGGCTTATACTTGCGTATAATGTCAAGCTTCTCCATTGCCCTTTTCTTTTACAAAAGGCATGTAACCGTTTCAGAAAAGCTAACGCTGTTTTCTTTCAATGAAAAATAGCTTATACCAGTCCCTTCATGGAAGTTCTGGTGATGCAGTGGATGCTTATGAGGCAGCTCTGGGAGCAGTTATGCAAGAGGAAATAGTCCAGCAGATTTGGATAGAGTAAGTTTAAATGGCGAGACATTATAACTGTAAAGGTAATGCATTTGGAAGTGTTAACACCTGGGTTTCACTCCTCTTTTTCAGTTACCTTGTTTTCATCAATGGCAAGGTTGTCAGATCTAACAATCAAGTTCAAGAATTCAAGCTTTTTACAGATCTTGTGAACAGATGTCTTGTTACAGTCCCCACCCGTTACCCTATTCCATTTAGCACCGCTGATTACTGGACCAACTATGAATTCCACAACAAGGTATAAGTATTTTGGCAATTCAAATACAGGACTCTGTATATGAAACTCCTTATGCTGAAATACATGTAGGGTTTCCTTAGCATTTTGTTCAACACAACGAGCTAAATTACCAGTCCTGTAAGGGAAATGAGAACTGAACACACATACAAAAAGCTCCTTGCTACAGTGTGTGCGCACATCGGCGCAGTGGCTAAATTTGTAGAGTATCAACTTCTCTAAAATGTTTTGTAGGCTGGGGATTGGCGGACCGTAGAAGCCTAGTGTTGCTGTATAGGGAAGGGTTGTCTGTCACACTTTCCTTTCGGAGCTGACCTCCTTCAGGTTCCTTAGGCTGCTTGGAGATCATCCTTGTCTGACACCTCTGAAATGCTGTGTCACCTGATGCTGTCTCTTCCATCAGCCCTCCCTACTTTTTGAAGGACTCCAGCATTTGCTAGAGAAGTCTAAATTCCCCTGTGTTCTTCTTGCTGTGGTTCATCTTTGGGGCCACTGGTACCTGGAAGAGCTGTATGTAGGTGCTACTACTAACTCAGTCCCGCTGTCTTCATCATCAAATTCAAAAGAGAGTGCACATCAGTGTTGGATTTGTGAACAAAGTAGGCAGCTTGAATTACCTAACTTCTTGAAAATTAACCTTTACAGGTCATTTTCTTTTATCTGAGTTGTATTCCGAAGTCTCAGCATTCCAAAGCATTGGAAAGATTTTGCTCTACCATGCCTGCTAACCCTGGACTTGCATTCAGGTAAGAGAATATCAGCGGAAGCATTTAGAAGCAAGTACCTGTTTTTCCCGATGCCCTTTAAAAAATTTACTTGCCGTCTTCTAAGATGGATGGCTGAGTGGGGCTTTCTTTGAAGAAAAAACAATTCACAAAGATTAGATCTGGAAATAAATAGACTAGAGCAGGGCTTGGGTCTCCAGCTGCTTTTGAACCACAATTCCCACCATCCCTGACCACTGGTCCTGCTAACTATGGATGATGGGAGTTATAATCCAAAAACAGCTTGGAGACCCAGGTCTGGGAAACCCTGGTATAGAGCAAAGAGAACTAATACATAACATGTATTATTTCAGCTTGTAGGAAGGCTTAGAAATCACATCAACAAAAAAATGTGAGGAGAGGAATTCAGTGTTGCTCTAAGGCAGAGCTTTCCAAACTGTGTGTCTCAACACTCCTCCCAGGGCTGGAAAAGGGTTAGTTTGCTAGTAAAACTGAATTACTGTGTCACAAAATGATGCATGTCTAAAAAGTGTATCACCAACATGAAAAATTTGGAAAGCCTTGCGCTAAGGTGATCATTACATTAGGGCAAGCATTTTGGTTTGCCAGATAGAACAGTCCCCACCCCCCACCACGGCATTATGTCTGGGTGTTTGTGGGACTGATTCTTAGACCAAGTATTCTACAGTAGGTTTATAAGAACACTGGACGGAGAGGCTCCACCTGTTATCCCAAAGTATTATTATTACAACTACTATTGTGAAAGTCTGAAAGTCATACAGAAAACAATTACTTCAAGTTATTGCTGCTAAAGCTATTGAGTGATAAGGTGTGCTTAGTTTTTCACGCATGGCTTCTCCATTTGGACTTTATTTTTGTTAAATAAACCATGATACGATATGATGTCCTGATGTGTACAACCGCAACAGAGGGTGTACTTTCTTTTTCCCATGACTGTACTCTCTCACTTGCACCTCTTCTCCCCACCCCCCTGTTCAAGCTTTTAAAAGAGCTTAGTATTATTGCTTTACATTCTTATTCAGCACTGCATGTTTCCCTTTGCTCCTTTGTCACTGCAGGCTGCTTCAACAACACTGGGAAGAGAGCAATGTCCAGATTCTGAAACTACAAGCCAAGATGTTTACATATAATATCCCAACATGCCTGGCCATCTGGAAAATGTAATTCAACAGTCATACACCTGTTAACATAGATAATTTTTTAAAAAATAAGGTTTGCTTCATAAAGCTACATTTGAAGTAGGCCTTCAAATTTGGTTTTATGCTAGAAAGGTTTTTCATTATTGCAGTCTTTCCACAAACTTTGGTTTAGACAGATTCCTGGCACTAATGTCGTAAAATGAGGACTGTTGCTTCCCATACAAAAAATATTTCAGAAGTAAGTATGCCTTGTGTGTCTAAGTAAGGAAAATGTGTTGATGAATTTTATTGTTGCTGCTTTGGAATGTTTACCATTAAATTATTGACTTCTGTTTCCCTCCTCCTTTCTACCCTCCCCTTTATATATCATAATAGCAATATCCAGTGGTGATGAACTGATCATTGTCTGCAGTGTTTGTACATAATGGGAACAACTGAAATGTCTTGCTCATGTAAGATTGTTTATGAAATGGATCTTTTTTGTCTCTTCACTATAGATTATCATCATTGGGAGTTAGTCTGTTACTTTCCAGGACTTTTATAGTTCCATCCCATACTCAGTGTTCTTCCCATAAAGATATTCGGTATTCTGCAAAAAAAATAAGTCACTTTTATTTCTTCCCTTCAGAGCCATTGCTGCTGAGTGCTTTCTAAAGGGACAGAGAGAGGTATGTAAGAAAAGCTTATTGAAATAGCCAGTTGCAAAGATACTTAACTAGCGTCACCCCTGGGTTTAATGAACTAGTCTACACCTTAAAAAAAGAAGGAGCAGTTTGAGAACAGTGTTCTTGCTAAGCTAGCTTTAGAGTAAGAGGTCTGCTGTCTGCTCCTCAGAAATTGTGTTTGCTATCAAATGAAGGCAAGGAGGAAGAAAGATTGTGGCTAAGTCTTTTTTCCTTTTAGGTTAATTCTGTCAGGGGCTCAATGTGCTAGAGCCAGACATGGTTGAAACACAGACTTTTTGCATTCCTGCAGTTTTCAAACACAGTAGTTTGCCAACACAAGGACACTTAGGATGTTAGTTTAACATTCTTAATTCTTCCCACTTGGTCACATAATGCTCATTTACTTTGCAATCCTGTACATGTCAGAAGCAAAACCTGATTATTTGAATGAGACTTAGGTCCCAAATAGCTGTCTCCTTTCCTACAGACTAGAGAAGTGTCCAAGGAGTGACAATTTATTTGGCAGTCCCTGAGCTACAGAAGTGTGTCTGACATCTTCATTCTGTAATTTTTCACATGCTGATGAAGGCACACCTCTTTACTCTGTCCTTCGATGCCTAAGACAGGCATCGGCAACCTCCGGCCCATGAAGCCAGTTCATCTGGCCCACGAGCCACCTGGTCACCGAGCCGCCTGCTCGGCAAGTCCCCTGTGCGCTGTGCTAAACCAGCGCGGCGCGGGCACTCTGCCAGACGCTGAAAATCGCTTCTGTGCAGGCGCCTGGGCATGCGCAGAAGCGATTTCCGGTGTCGGGGGACATGCGCAGACGCGACTTCCAGTATAGCGCTGTGCATGTCCAGCCCATGGACAAGCTCCGTGGGATCGATTGGGCCCACGGCCGGATAACGTTGCCGACGCCTGGCCTAAGATATGTATCTGGGACCCATCTTGTTTCCTTCAGTATAATCTGTTTTTTAGTGGATGTCAATAATGTATTTTTAAAGTGTTACACCCTAGGTCAGTGATGGCTAACCTTGACACTCCAGATGTTTTGGAACTACAACTCCCATCATCCCTAGCTAACAGGACCAGTGGTCAGGGATGATGGGAGTTGTAGTCCCAAAACATCTGGAGTGTCAAGGTTAGCCATCACTGCCCTAGGTCCTCACTGTGAAGGGTGGATAAGAAATCAGAACAATTAATTCCTCAGTAAGTGGGTGTAGGACTGCAGATCTTTTAAATAACAAAAGAAGCTTAAATCCAACACAGAAGTCTTCAGTGACTTGATCAGTACAAGCTTTTAAATATATGGCACACAGAAACTTGTTGCTGTAGTAGACCAATTCAGTCAATTTGAAATAGGGACTGGTAGGACTCTCTTAACTTGCTTCTAAGCATTTACAATGTGATCATCGGGCTTCCATGTCTCCTCTACAGCCTTAAAACTAGGCACTTTTTGAAGAACGTAAAGCTCTTAAATCTAGTAGTAGCCCTCAAGCATTTCCCTGCTATAGCTTCACCATTCCTAACCTGTGTTACAGGCACATAAGACAGAAAAAGTGCATGTTGCGCAACAAACCTAACAGTTTTGTTGGGATAAGATTAAATTGATTCTTGTCTCTTCTTTACAGGTCCATCACTTATATCAGAGAGCCTTTCAGAAGCTACCTCTTTGTGCAACCCTGTGGAAAGATGTAATGTTTTCTCCTTATGTTTCCGTTTAAGGTTTCATTTCAATTTTCTGCATATCCCATGTCCATTGATGTGGTGATATTCCAGCTCTGGCTAAATCTTATGTCTGCTTCACCATCTCTTACAGCAGCTCCTGTTTGAAGCATCAGGAGGAGGTAAAACTGATAACCTGAGAAAACTAGTTTCCAAGTGCCAAGAGGTTGGAGTCAGCCTAGATGAGCTTTTAAATTTAAACACTTACAGAACAGAAAGCACGAATCGCTGAACACTGGGTGCAGTCAGTGCTAAGTCCTATTAAATGCCAAAATCATTTGAATGATTCTCCAGGCTGATCTCTGGCTTTAGGCCTCTGAAAAGCAGATGCGCAAAGCTGAGCATATCAAGTCTCTCTCTGGCCTGCTTTCCTTGAACCTGGAAACAATTGACATGATCGCCTCCTTGGATAAATGAATGTCCTCTATGGCCTGCTTCTGGGCCCTGCCAGACTCTCATAACATCATGTACGTAAGTATAGTTCATCCCAATGACAGACTTTAAATGTGTTAATTTTTTTTATTTTATTTTCGATTTTTCATTTTCTTTTGTGCGGTTCCTGATTTCACTTGACGCTCGCACTGATGCCTGAGAGATCTGTGTTTGGGGCTAATAATACGGGCTGAGTTTACAACAAAAACAATTGGTCCACTTTGTTTTCCTCCCACCCCCACCCCCTCACCCTCCTTTCCAAATCCCTTTTTGTTTCGTTTTGGAGATTCGTTTTCATTGCAGGATATAAAAACAAAAGCAGCCGCTCTTAAGGAAAATAACTGCCATGGCCGCAAGTATGCTTTTTGCACTTGAAGGCTCAATGAGGGTGGTTTCCTGCCCTTTCTGCATTCTGGACTTGTGGCAGAGACTTAAACTTGAAGATTAAAGATACAGTTGCAAATGCCAGTGCATCAGAACCTAAGAGTGGTCAATTTATTATGTGCAATTTTTTGTAAAGAAATTTTAATTTATAATAAAAGTTTAACAGTTAATAATATTGAACTGATTTGTATTAAAATACTACTCTGTAGTATTGCCATTGTTTATACAAAGATATTTTGAATATAAGTTTTAAAAAAATCTCCTGTTTCCATTGTCTTAATTAAGCTGGTGCAAATGTGGGGGTCGGTTGGTTTTGCTTTTCAATACATGCACAATGAATTTGACCAAACTGCGGGAGGCAGTGGAAGACAGGAGTGCCTGGTGTGCTCTGATCCATGGTGTCATGAAGAGTCAGACACAACCAAACGACTAAACAACATCAACATGCACAATAACTGGACACATTTCCCATTAATTTCCCCCCATTGATAGCATTGATGGTTAAAATAAAAAATAAATACACTGAAGAACCGTAGCTAACTCTTTATCTACTGCACACCCTGGAGCCACAAAGTGAAACAACTTACATGGGCTAATCCTCAACCACAGTCACAGATTAGGAAGGGGCAGAAGATTTTGTTAATAACAAGAGAGCCTGCTGCATCAAGCCACTGGCCCATCTAGTCCAGCATCTTGTTCTCACAGTGGCCAACCAGATGCCTATGGGAAGCGCCAATGCAGGACCCAGGCACAAGAACACACACTCCTGCTGTTTCCAGCAGCAGGTATTCAAAAGCCTACAGCCTCGGAGGCAGAGCATAGCCATGAATGGCTAGTTGCCATCGATAGCATTTACCTTCCACATCTTTCTCTATTTTAAAGCTATCCCTGCTTCCTGTTGCAGCAAGTTCCACAGTTTAATTATACGCTGCATAAAGAAGTACTTTTTTTTTGTCTGTCCTGGGTCTTTCAACCTGCAGATTCATTGGATGCCCATGATGCCTATGAATTCTCGTGTTATGAGAGACGGAGGAAAAACCTTTATCCACTTCATGGCATGCAAGATTTTATACACTGAGATCATGTTGCCCCTTATCCTTTCTCCAGGGTAAGAGCTCCAAATGTTGCTGCCTTTTTCCCATAGGAGATGGGGTGCAAGTTGTTAATCCGTACCCCCCCACTCCCCAGTTGGACTGTGCATGCAGTTGGCTGGTTTTCCTGTCGCATCTCTTTCAAATTAAAGAGAAATTAAACTACCCTTTGGTCCAAATACTGTTCTTTGTTAGCAACACCATGCCTGCCCTGCCTATTTAGGCCATTATTCTCTTAAACTAGATTAGAGAAGCTGAGGCTAAGGCGAAATGGTGTGTCCTGAGGTCAAACGCTGGGTCTCTGGCAGCAAACCTCTCTTTGAGGGATAGCACATGAAGTGAGGACAAAGCAAGTGGATGCCAGAGAATCTTCATTTCATGCCTAAATAGAAAGAAAACAATCTGCCACCAGCAATTGAGGAGAACCAGCTATGGACAAAAACCATGCAGTGTTCATCTGGCTGCTACAAACTTGTTACTCAGTCTTGCACAATTCTCTGTGCTGCGATTCTTCATAAGTGGGAATAAATCCTTTCATCCTATGTGGTGTTTCAGGGCAAACACCAATAATAATACCAATCACTTTTTCCATGTTACTCAAGCTGTATGTGGAAAATAGTAGGGCATTTTATTTTGATAAACACAAGCATAGCTTACTTATTTTATAGACTTTCCATGGGGTAAATATCATTGAATCCACTGACAAGAAGTAGAGTGTGTTTGCTTAAGTAAGAGGTGCCCTTTTAGTCCTGAGGGGTGAAATATATTAAGCAAAGTTACGTATTTTACACAGTACACAGTAATACACAGCAGACGCAGGTGTGGACTCTTCTCTATCCAAAAAAGGTACCGGTAACTTTCTTCCATTTTGCAAGTAGCTCCCTGACTGGGAAAAAGTTATGCTGATGCAACCTTTTCATATCGGGAGCATTCCCGTGACTGATTCAGCTGCAAACTATTACTGGGAGTTTTTATCCCCCCTATACATATTTCTGGCACCCCTTCTTGGGAGAGATTGGAGAGGTGTGAATTTGTGGTTCTTTATTATTTTTTCTTCGTCTCTATCACCTAAAAGGTTGCAGAGCGACTTGCGTTCAAAAAACATACACGTAAATGCATTGTTAACTATAAGGGGAAAAAGTCATACGAAACATTAACATTTCATACAACATGCAAAAATGAAAACAGCCCTTCACACCCGGTAACAGTGATGGAGAAGGTTTGGCACCACACTAAAAGCAGACAATACAGTCTTTCAAAGGCCTGGAGAAAAAGTTACGTTTCTACCTGGTACTGAAAAGGTGTGCAGAGACACCGGGCAGACCTCACTGGGGAGAGCATTCTGCATGATTGTATTTCAATGGAATACATGCTTTGCATATGGAAAGTTTATGAGCTTCCCCCCTGCTTTCAGGCATTTGGTTCCTTTTAATTTGGTGCTGTGGGACGCAGGTGGCGCTGTGGTCTAAATCACTGAGCCTAGGGCTTGCCGATTGGAAGGTTGGCGGTTCAAATCCCCGCAACGGGATGAGCTCCCGTTGTTCGGTCCCTACTCCTGCCAACCTAGCAGTTCAAAAGCATATCAAAGTGCAAGTAGATAAATAGGTATCGCTCTGGCGGGAAGGTAAATGGCGTTTCCATGCGCTGCTCTGGTTCGCCAGAAGCGGCTTAGTCATGCTGGCCACATGAACCGCAAGCTGTCTGCAGACAAATGCCGGCTCCCTCGGCCAGTAAAGCGAGATGAGCTCCGCAACCCCAGAGTCGTCCGCGACTGGACCTAACGGTCAGGGGTCCCTTTACCTTTAATTTGGTGCTGGAGAAAGTCCTTTAAAAACATGCTAGTATTTATACTAGAATACACACAGTTTAAAAACACTGCGATGCTCAATTGTCAGAACCAGATTTCCTGTGTCAAAAAAAGTCATCTATTCCAGACTTAAAAGTTGAAAGCGAAGATGGTATTTCGATTAATTGGTGTAGCTCATGAAGGTATTTCAGCTAAAGCAACAGTGATGCTAAGAAAGGAAGTTGTGACTGCAGATGAGGCTGTTCCATTGCATTGATAGCCTCTTTTCTCTATGTTTATATGTTTGCAGTAGAACTTCCGCCAGAAGTAATCTTAACGGTCCTGCCTGGCTGTCGGGCACAATAAAGACTTATTGCAACTGAAATCAAAGCTTGTGAAATTGCTGGCATGGAATGCTGAGATTTATTTGCTTTTCCGTTAAAGAGGAGTGTACTCCTGGATCATAAAAGTTTTTTCACACTTGCACCTGTCGGTTCAGAACAGTCCCGGGCGAGAAGAAAGGGCAGCTTAAGGCCTTTCCTGTATAGGTAGAAAGAGGTCAAAGGAGGGCAAGCAGGATTATTATATTTTTAGCTGCCTTCCTAAGAAGTGTGTGCATTTGAGCCTTCCATGCTGTTCACTGGTGGCTGCTTCCAGTATTTTTATATTAACAATTTGTGTGCTTTATTTGAGTGCTGTATTTCCATCTGAAGATGAAGTAGATGAGCTGATAACTCGCTCCTCTGAAGCCCCACATCCCCTCCTCTGTGTTGTATCCATGACATGGGTGTAGCCAGGATTTTTTTTTGGGGGGGGGTGTAGCCAAAGTTGTTGAGCTTTTCTTAGGAAATCAAAGTTGGGAAATCATGGGGAAATACCCCATGAAGAAGACATTATAGGGGGGACATGCTGCGGGGAGAACCTCAAATAATTGAGTCATTTCAATGCTTTCCAATAATATTTGTGGATCTGTGATCCATGGGGCTGGCTTCCTCCTCACTTCTGAACTATGAATATTAAATCAGTTTCCTCGTTGGCATTTATTTCCGCACGCACAAAATCTAATTTAAGTTCTCATTTTATTTTTACACACTGTTGGATTTTAGAGTTTTAAGAAAAAAATGTGGAAGTATAGAATTCAGTACATTGCCGCTTCAATATTACCGGTATTTTACAATGCATCAGCAAGATTTAAGAATCATACATGTGGAATGGTGTCTGATGTAGTGCATGGGAACTGTAGCAAAAGTACAGAGCCCTGCAGTGCACCTGAATATTACCATGCATACTTATTTATAAAAATATTTATATGCCACAATTTCATTTAGGGGGGGAATCAATGGGATGCAATGAAAACTAAGATCACACACCACCAGCTAATCGTGAAATTAAAAGTGTTTTCTTCCTTTGTATAAGCCTGGCACCATAGAAAGGTTTTCAGCAAAATTTAGAAGTCGGTATTGAAGGTTCCTCCTGAGTCTATTGGAAGAACATTGGACAAGAATGGGCTGATCACGCATGCCAACTTGAATATAATATTGGGGGCCAGGTGAGTCCCGTCCCACACAATCGATCACAATATGTGAAGCACACACACCATTTGGATGGCAATGCCCATCAACTTTGGGGAGGCCCAGCCCCCTCAAATATTTAATGGGGACGGAGCGAAGATACCTCCGCCCCCTAGGAGTTGACTCCTGTGGGACTGATAACACTGAAAACTTGGTTTCGTATAGTCGTCGATGAGACTCACAAGTATGAGGAACTATTAAGGATGCTTCTACAGGTCACCTGTATCATTGAGCTGGGGTATAAGAGTTGAGGTGGTTCCTGAGAGAACCCTGGAATCAAGTTGTTTAGGGCTTTGTCACTTAATAAAAGAGCTTTGAACCTGGACTTTGTGACAGAGGGGCAGCCAATGTAGAGGCTTCAACCATGGTTGATATCTGCCCCCATCAGCAGTCTAGTCATCACATTCTGCACCAGTTGGAGGTTGTGGTCCAGACCCAAGACCCACTTCTGTAGGAGCAGAACGCAATTTAAATGTGAACGTATATTGGGAGAGAAACATGTTTCAGTTATTTTTTTTAAGGTGCCACACTACAAAAATGGCTTGAGCACTATTCTACCAGTACCTCACCTCTACGATATAAAAGGATGGTATTTGCATACCACCATTTTGGCAGAAATTTCCCAGGTGCTCCTATTTCATGAGCAAATAGGCAGCCCTTATGGAGAAATGGCATGAGGCGACAGTTGTACACAGGCCCAGACCTGAGATGCCACTTCCTGCCATCAACCCTATTCACAACTACAAAAGCTGGTGAACAAGAAAAGGAACAAACATCACTTGTGCTGGGTGGGTCCTTTGCCTCTCTTCCGTAGTCCTAGGCCTAAGGGCCCGACAGAGAACTAATCCCTGTTTCTTAGCATACGCAACTGAAGGTCATTTCCAATTGCTAATGAGGTGCCTGAGTCAAGATGTACTCTGTTCCTCTAGAGCCGTGGTTCCCAACGTGGGGCACACACTCCACAGGGGGGCAATTCAGGAATGAGTTGGACCAAGTTAATGGCCTTTTAGCCTTCCTCCACGTGAATAGGAGTTCACTTTTTGAATAATAAGAATTATATGTAACCGGGGGGAAATAAGGGTTTTAGAGATGCTTAGGTGGGGCATGGCCAAAAAAAGTCAAGGACATGCAATACTATCCATCCCAGGATAGTACAGGCTGATTATTTTCATTGTAGGAAAAGGTAGCTGAGAGGACTACCTGTTTTTTTTTGGGGGGGGAGGGGCCACTTCATAAAATGCGTGTAAATATTCTGATTCTTAAAATCTGGTGTCAGAAGGGCTTTAGCTATTTGTCCTCTTAATATATTGAGGCATGCAGATCATGGTGCTTTTGTAGCATTTTCAACAACCCCAGCAGTAAAGTATGTACACACATGCATGCAAGTACAGTGGTACCTTGGTTTACGAACTTAATTCGTTCCAGAAGTCCGTTCTTAAACCAAAGTGTTCTTAAACCAAGGCGTGCTTTCCCATAGCAGCGGGGGACTCAATTTACAAATGGAACACACTCAACAGGAAGCGATACATGTTCTGCTTCCAAGGCAAAGTTCACAAACCAAAACACCTACTTCTGGGTTTGCAGTGTTCTTAATCCAAGTTGTTCATAAACTAAGCTGTTCTTAAACCAAGGTACCAATGTAATACATTTATATACCACCTTTCTATTCCAAGGATTTCAAGGTGATGTATGTGGTTCTCCTCATTTCCTTCTCACAACAACCCTGTGAAGTAGGTTAGTCTAAGAGATGGTGACTGCGCCAAGGTCACCCAGTGAGATTCAAGGCTGAATGGGGATTAGAACCCTGCTCTCCCAGGTCCTAATCCAAACCCCTAACCATTACGCCACAGTGGCAACTTCAGAGCTGATGTTGGTCTCTTTTTGGTGCTTTCTGCTGGAAGAAGATATTTGCTATCATCTGAATGGAATATTGGAGGCTTAGAATGTATCGATTGTAAAAAATAAATAAAACCCTGTGTCAAGATTTGTGGACTCATACTGCAGAAAACGGAATATCCCTTGGACACATTCCAAGATATAAACAACAACTTAATTCATAGAGCCTACACGAGTCAGTTGAGGACTATAAAATCCAAACTGGCACATGAAACTCATGTTTATATCCCTTGTTCAGGGACATCATCAAGGAGCCTCACAGTTAGTAGCTTTTTGTCTGGGTTTATCAGGTCAATTTAGATCAAAGTGTAGGTTGCCTCTACAGAAATCAAGCAGTTGACTAACTTCATCTAAGGATTGTCCTGATTTTTCCACAAAATTGTGTTGAAACTTTCTGAAGTCTTACCTATTTGAAAAGTGATGTTTACTAATATTTCTGTCACTTATTTTAATCTTGTAACTAGCAGTGTGATTGGAAGTTCCAGCTTCCAGCATCCAATCGAGGTGACAATCCTGCCTGCCGTTAAAGAAACCCAAAGATTATTCCTGCCTTAGTTAAATGATCTCACATATTATTGTACAGTGGTACCTCGGGTTAAGTGCTTAATTCGTTCCGGAGGTCTGTTCTTAACCTGAAGCGTACCGTGTTTCCCCTATTTTAAGACACCGTCTTATATATTTTTTTCCCCTCAAGAAAACGCACTATGGCTTATTTTGAGGGGATGTCTTATTTTTATTACGTAAGCCCAGCCCCACGTTTTCCTTGGCACCCTCCAGAACTGCTCCTATCACTATGGCTTATTTTCGGGGTACGGCTTATATTTTGCAAATGCAAAAAAATTCTGCTATGGCTTATTTTATGACTGCGTCTTAAAATAGGGGAAACAGGGTACTTAACCTGAAGCACCACTTTAGCTAATGGGACCTCCTGCTGCTGCTGCGCTGCCAGAGCACGATTTCTGTTCTTAGCGGAGTTCTTAACATGAAGCGTACTTAACCTGAAGCGTACTTAACCTGAAGCGTACTTAACCCGAGGTACCACTGTATTTAATATAAGCTGGACTGACATGAGAAGGTGAACAAAACCTGATTACAATGCATATGCATTTAAGGAACCGGATAATTGCATAAATGGCCCACACACCCCAAGGGACTTTGCATCCTTCCCACAACATGATGGCAACTCTGTAGTATTCAACAGTATATTTTTGATGTTGCATACACATTCTGTCCTTGAAAAGTACACCCATTTACTGATCAATGTGTGTAATACATTGACTTCATTTGCTCGGTATAAGTAGGTTCCTTGTATTCTCTGAAAAAGTGCATTTTCTCCATGATCCCCAGTGGTTGTTTCATTCACATTCAACCCAATATATTGTTACATTTGGTTCAGATGCTGTGGAAGTGCCAGAGGCACCACTTGCCTGAGCTTCGCTTCCTTTGGAAACAGCAGTCACCAAAGACTTAAGGATTTTATGCCAATTTTGAGTTCATTTTCTAAAATACAGGTTATGCAGCTAAGCTCCTACAATTAATACAAACTCTAAAATGAATACAAATAAGCAGCCCCCCCAAAAGACATTTTCCAGAGCTGCAAGCCTGCATTTCTTCCTCTGCCTCAAAACCGCTACTTCCCTCGCTCTCTGGCCCCACCTACCACTTGCATGCGCCCCCTGGAAGGTAAATCACGAGGGACAAAGTCCCCCATCCTTGTTTGTTAGAGCTTTTTATTGTTTCCAAATGGTGCCTTTAATGACTAAGAAGTGTTCCCTGAATGATAAGGGATATGCTTAGGTTCATGCATACAAGTCTGCTTGTATAGGACAAAGATAATGAATGGAAGAGAAAATTTTCTAGGAAGGAGATTGGCCATGAATTTAACCCCATGCACCTCCTTTAGGTTAGGCCCACAGTTAAATTTACATCCACTGTACTTCCAAGAAATATTGAGTAGGAATTATACTCTAATTGCAAGAGTTCTATCATCTGTCATACACATTCTGTTTCCAGTCATGTTACACTTATCCAAGTTCCCTAGGGACAAATATGCCCTTTGTGCATTTAATAACTGAAAGAGGATGTGATTAAAAAAATAAATAAATATGTAACATACTTCTTGAAAAGCCTTAGACCCAGGCATAACAATATACTGTATTGATTTTGGGGGTAGTGGTGGTATGATGATGAAGATCTAATTGTTAGAAACCATTCTCTGAGTTTCTTTTGCTAGCCAGTTAAGGTCACCCTTGGCTGGCGCAAGGTTTAAAATCATAAATGTTAAATGTTTCTAAATGTCTTCCGTATGCCAGAGGAATTTTGGATGGAAAACTGGAAGCAGAGGGTTGCCAGGGAATTTAACTGGGCAATCTAGAACTGGATAATAATTTCCTAATTACTCTAATGACTTTCATTATCAAGAATTCCCAGTGTGTCCCCCAGGAAAATAAAAATGATGGAGTGTTTAATTTTCTAAAATGTGAGGTGCCAGAGAGCAATTGTGTCTGTGCCATGTATTTTTCTCAATGGGCTCACTGAGCAGCGAGTCTCCGGTCTGCCTATCTAGCTGCATTGCTTTGATCATCTTTCACCGACGCAAGGTGAGCAGTTTACAGGAGACACAATAACTCACATCAACTGCCTGTTGGGGTCAACTCAGCTGGCAGAATTATTTGGCTGCCCTCAGCCTGATCTCGGTGATGGTGGCCATCTGGATTGGTTTGGGATAAGAGAACAAAGCTATGTCGAAATCACCATTTACTCTGGCTCCAGTGCACTCCCGACACCTGAATCAGGTAAAAGACATCCCCACCCCTACATAGCCCAAATTAGGAACACTGTGGGAGGCTTTCCTCCAAACAACTAAAATTGCTGAATTTTTTAATTACGTTGTTGGACTCAAGGGCACCCACAGTAGTTTTTCCAGGGGAGGGGAGCAAAGTAACGGGGAGTTTGGTGAAGCAGGCTCGTGGGAAGACATTGATGTCCACAATTTGTCTCATTTCTACATTTCGCCTCTCATGTTCTATTCTCTTTCTCTCTTTCAGTGAAAGCTGGGAATCTGGTGGCTATGTTTAGTTGAGGGAAGGAAATTGCACTCATCACATGGACCACCACGGTTGGACAACAGTCCAAACTCTTGCGCGATTTCACTGCTTCTGTCTGCATACAACACAAAGTCTGAATGGAAACTTTTCAGTCTGGTTGCTGCTGATCTCCAGACAACTAAGGCAAGGGAGGGGAGTCTTTTTACAAGGAACCAGGCAGAGGGCCTTCTCGGTAGTGGCGCCCGCCCTGTGAAACGTCCTCCCATTGGATGTCAAGGAAATAAACAACTATAGTATCTGGCTTTTCAAAGACACCTGAAGGCAGCCCTGTTTAGGGAATTTTTTAATGTTTGATGTTTTATTGTGTTTTTAATATTCTGTTGGGAGTGGCCGGGGAAACCTAGCCAGATGGGCAGGGTGATAATAATAATAATAATAATAATAATAATAATAATAATAATAATAATAATATCCACCTCCTGCAACCCAAATGCTCTCCACCAGGAATCCACAAACCATCATTTATTTATTTGAAAACCTTACACCTCACAAAGAAATTCAAAACAGCTTAAAGCAATGAAATCAATAAATTTTAAAAAAAGAAATATACATGCAATAAAAAACTAACAAAGCAAAATGCTTTACAGGCTCATACAGATCAGTCCTTTCTTCTTCATTGTAAACGGACACTATCAACATTCCAATGGCTCAGCTACTCGAAGCCATAGGCTTCACTTGTAAATTCACACAATCTGATTGACTTCCTATTCCTCTGTCTATAGATCTCTCCTCTCCTCCCCTGACAGATATGAGACATGTTGAAAACAACAGAGAAATCTGGGATCTTAGCATAGCTGTGATTGGGCAGCAGGATGACACTAACCAAACAGAGAAGCAGCAGAGACTGGAGGTTTTGGCTTTGACTTCACACAATACTTTAGTATTTCTTATCTCCCTTACTCATTCTGGAAGCTCTCAGGGTGGTGTGTGAGTGTGTGTGAAAGTAGTTTACAGTAAAGCAAATTAACAAATAACAGTACAAAACACACAACATAAAATGAAAGGCAGCAAAACACAACCCACCCAGCAGCAATAATAAAGCAATAGTCAGACTAACAAATGGGTAGCCCAAAGCAAAACCAACCATCAGTAGAACTATCAGCCTCATTCAAAGTTTTGCCTGAGTAGCCAAACTTTCATTAGGGATCAAAATGATAGCATAGGGCGGTGTGGGTTTTCTCCAGAGGGCATACCTTACAACCCATCCCATAACTAAAACAATCTCCCTGGTCTTTGTACCCACCTACCTGGATTAGGTGCTTGGCTGTTGATTGAAGAATGGTGTGGTATGTACAGAGAAGACAGTACTTTACGTACCTGCATTCCAAAATGTTTTAGGCTTTAGCTAGCAAGGATAGAGAAAGCTGTGGCCTCTCAATTATTGTGGGACTCCAATCCTGTCAGCCCCAGCCAGTGTAGCTAATGATCAGGAATGAGAGGAGATATAGTCTAGCAACACCTGGAGGTCTACAGATTCCCACCTGAACTCGTTGTGGGATAACCAGCTTATGTAGCCAACATGCTGAAGTCTAATTAATACATAAAGGGGTTAATACCATAGAGTAAGCCAGGCATAGGCAAACTCAACCCTCCAGATGTTTTGGGACTACAATGCTCATCATCCCTTGCTAACAGGACCAGTGGTTAGTGATGATGGGAATTGTAGTCTCAAAACATCTGGAAGGCTGAGTTTGCCTATGCTTGGAGTTAGCAGTCCTGCCTAACTTAGCTATGTCTACTTCTCCCTCACCTTGAGAGGAATGAGATAGTCAAGCCTTTGATCTCCTTCAGTCTGCCTGAGCAACTCAGCATGTAAAGAGGTTTGAGCTAGTTGCTACAACTCAGATTGCATGGTTTTCACAAGCCACTCCTGAGTTCCTATACCAATAATTTAGGAGCATTCACCACTCTGTAACTAAGTTTTACTGCCTGTGTAAGTTTTTCTGAATGCTGTATTGAAAAGCACATGACTCTGACCTTTGGTGAGTTTGTAAGTAAAGAATTTTAAACTTACTTTTGAACTTTAAGGGCATATTTTAAAAGTCTAACAGCCTATATTTCCACACTTTGCTGCATGCTTTGTAACGTTAAATATCTGTTGGGGTTCTCTCACCAAAGAGTACTTGCCCCAAACTTGGATCTTGGTATTTAATAATTCTCCTTTCAATATATATTATTTTTCCTCAAATGAACACTAGGAACTTAAATTGTGTCTAGAAATGAGCATGCAATCACAGGCACATAAAGCACCTCAGAAATAAACTCTAGCCAACCTCAGACAAAAAAAATTGTGGTATTTTGCACTAATTTGATTTTCTGGATGCTTTTCAAGTGCAGTTTCACATACAACATGATAATCTTGGTGATGGAAAAATATTAATGGCATTGTTTATTCCTTCTTGTTTCCATGCATGCATATACCTAAATAGGAAGAAATATATTGAGTACTTTTTTTCCATAAAGTGGCATTTTCTCTTAAAGCGGGGTATCATGAAAAGCAGCACAAAATCTTCCATAATTTGAAGTCAGATTTGTTCAAACATAATGCAGAGCCAGCGTTTATTTAGAGACTGGAGGTTTTTAAAAACTTTTTACATGCTAGATCAGTCTGTATCTCAAAAGGAAGTTGCATTACTGTTGCCTAAATTGCTGGTCTACATCCATCAATGGATGTTTATTGCCCAAGGTCAAATACCCAATAATAGGCTACTACAAACAAATGTAAGTGTTGGTGAGTGTGGAAAAGTTTTCTTAAGCTTTCTCTGATTACATTCCTCCTCACTACCTCTAATCTTTACCTCTTGGGGAGCCTTTGTGTTGGTAACTGCAATTCACCATTACTGGCTTATTCTAAAATTATAGCCTTTCATGCAATACTTCATAAGAATTTTTTTAGGGTGACACAAAATTCCAACATGAAAAGCTATAGGCATGTGACATGAAAATCCCTGGATTATAATGCCAGTACCTCTTGCATGTGAGAAACATTAGATTAGGTAAATTGTAAATGTTATGAGAGAGAGCATTTTAGGTTTATGTTTTTGTCCTCTGTGAAAAAGAGTTACTTGCAAGTTCTATTATCATGAGGGGGTAAAAATGTTCTGGAAATATTTGGAACTGCTGCCTATCTTCTGCGAGTGTAAGATACTGAGGCACTTTTTCTGCTTAGCTGCAGGTTTTATTACAAATTCCATATATTTGAAACACCAGTAGAAAAGAAAGCACATCCTCTATTTACAATCACTACACATTTACATATATTATGTACAGATAGTGAATTTAGTCAAATATATGAGAAGAAAATAGAAATCTAGGAAATATATCAGTACAAAACTGTACATGGCTTATTCTCATTTTTAGTATGATTTTACTGTAATAATAAATACAGTTCTATATTTACAAATCGTTGTTTTTTTTAAAAAAGCTTCTCAAATGAATTTTATTATTTTCCCATTAAAATATCTCAATTATAGCTTTCAAACTTGCTTATGAAAATAGTATGCATAGTGGCCTGTTTTTGTTCTGAAGTTCATCTAACCTAAATTTTTAATATAAAAGAATCTTTATTGAGCCAGTCTTCAGACTTATTCTTTTACTTCTTGTATACAAAAGAATATATATTCATGTGAGGAACAATTTCACTGACATTAAGCAGCACTCCATAACTCAACCACAGTAAAAGTAAAGCTAAATAAACATTGTAGTATGCATTGTGCCATGGTCAGATGATCTCTTGTTTAATCCAAAGTAGTTTTAAGAACAGAGCTCCAGTTGCACGCTGCATTGCTTCAAAATCCAAGGAGACAAAGGAATATGATAACCGTGCAGCCGGCGTTTGGGTGCATACTTTCCGCATTTGTTCATTTTCTTTCCCAAGGATGCATGTGTCAGCTCAGAAGAGTGATGCTGGATAAACAATTCGGGTCTCCCAACCTATAGTATTCAATGTGGTTCTTCCAAAGCGGGTCTGCTATTGCTAATGGGACTTCTTAATGTAAAGTTCCAACTCAAATGCCTATAAGCTGTGCCATGTTCAACCTCTTTAACCAGTTAAGAGCGGCTCTTCACTTTCACACTTAGTTAAACAAGAACATTGAGGCCAGTTCATGTGTAAATATGTATTGTGCAACTAGGAGTGGTACATTTTTCATAAATGCTTCCAAGATAATCCCATTTTCTTAATATTTGAAGTCCCATTAAAAAAAAAATCAGCTTAGTGGAAGTTTCATTGTGACCATTAAAAGATTCATGAACGGAGAGTGAGAAATGTTGATCTATTTTGAATAACCAAAGCCTGTGCTGTAAACATCAATGGCTTTTGGATTTTTTCTTGAGTCTGAACCTCAACTGATTCAAGAGTGGTTGTCTCTAAACCAGACTGAGACGGTATCTGTTAGGCTTTAGGATGCCAATTTTCATTGCCACCAAGCCTTTGGCACCCAATAGTAGTAGACAATTATTTTCCTCTTACTGCATGTGAAATGCACCCATTTAACAAATGTGTGATTGATAATTTTTAAACACAGGTGACTCTGAGATGAAGCTAATGACATGGAACAAACGTTACTGACGACAGGTTACAGCTTTCACTCATTCGACACGATGATGGCACTAGTGAATTGTTGGCGGGAATATCATATGATATTCTGGTGCTTGCAAAGGTTACGAGAGCCTGAGTTGAATCACATGACTGTTTTTCTGCATCCTCTGAATTAACAGAGACCAGGCTGGCATGCTTGGATGCTTTCCATGAAAAAGTCTGCTTTCGAAGACTTCCCAGGTCTTCCTTGAAGTGTGGGTTGAAAAGTATATAGAGAAGTGGGTTTAGACATGCAGGTAGGGGGACAATTACTAAAAGTATTGGTTTAATTACTTCTGGGCTAATAAAAGTAAGATTTAACAAGGAAGAAAATGATAAGATAGCCACAGGACAATAAAGAATGCAGTTAGTAAAAAGTAGCAAGGCAATATGCTTGACCATGGAACAGTCCCAAACGTTATCCAATTCTCTCTTATCCAAACTACAGTAGAGTTTTGTATAAGCTATTGTCATTATAAGAAAACAGAGAGAGTTCAGCAAGACCAGGGCTACCATGTAACCCACAGCAGTTGGCTTCCCAAAAGGCAAAGGTATGCACAGAGGGGAAACCCCATACTCACTGCCCCCAAGTACTGGAATCACTGCAACGATTAAGGCCAAGACAAAGCAAAACAAGATGGCTATCCTCATGCTAGCAAGAGTGGCACTGGTCTCAAACTTTGTGGCATGTTTCACGGAAAAGCCGCGCTCAAGGGCTGCTAGCGTGAGCAAGAAAACGGAAGCCTCTGAAGCAAAGATGGAGAGAAGGCCAATGGAGTGGCAACCAAGTCCACCTTCCCACCAAGCTCCGTACTGAGCAAAGACTCCAAAAGTTAATGCATCCATGCTGGCAAGCACACTACTGGACACACCCATGAGTGTGTTCACAATGGCGATTAGTCCGATCAACAGCTTTATGGAGGAAATGAAGAGTGGGAATCTGAAGATCGTCGCAACCACCAGTGCATTGCAAACAAAGGCCAAAACCACGATGGTCCAGACTCCAATTCGGATTAGCCAGCTCCCAAAGAGGTAGTCACAAGGCTTGAAAGGTCCTGCAAAGGCAAGAGAGAAAAGATGAGTGCTTTTAGCTGCCGTGGCAACAAAAAGCTCTCTTGGCCACTTTGCCCAGAGTGCCTAAGTTACCAGATTTTTTTCAATGAATCCAGGGACACTTTTCAACTTCCTATTAAACAGATGGGATTTTTTCAGGGGACTGATTTGTAAATCCGGGGACTGTCCCCGGGAAACGGGGACGTCTGGTAACCTTAGCCTAAGAAGACACCCTTTCCTCTGCCAGCCCTTTCGCAGAGCGCAGGAGAGGTGGTGAAGAAACTGCCAGTGTTGCTGCTGCTATTGCAACAGTATTATTATTATTATTATTATTATTATTATTATTATTAATTATTATTATTACTACTACTACTACTACTACTATTTTAAGGGAAGAAGGAAAAGGGGATTGTGGTGGTGCTGGTGCCACTAAAAGAAGAAAGGGGCACAGGAGTTTCTAGCAGCAGTACATTGGCAGAGGTTCCATAAAGCAGGGCCCTGAGTTACATGCATTTTGTCTGTTGTTTGAGAGAGGTGGTGGTTTGAGCATTGCTTTTTTTTGTTCTGTGTAATGGGTTTTTTGTGGTGCTCACAACAGCTTTTTAGATTTACAAATGTGCCCCCAGGCCCCTAAAGGTTGGGCAGTGGCTCTCCAGGGCTTCAGGCAAGAGTCTTGCATAGCCCTACCTAGAAAAGCCAGGAATTGTATCTGGGATCTTTTGTGTACGAAGCACGCACTGAGTTGCAGTCATGCACACCATGGAGCACTGCGCTTTTTCATAGCTCCTTTTTCTAGAATATAGTGCGGAGTCTGCCAAGAGAGGAAGCAAAGGAGTTTTGAAACCAACCAACCAACAGATGAGAAGTAGCTAGATCAATACCTGGAGAGGGAGAGCATTGCACTGAATGATGAGCTTTCAAATCTTCATCAAAGTCAAGAAGAAAATCCTCAAAGTCACGGTCATCTGTAAAAAGATGAGAACAAGGAATGAGAACAAGGTTAGTGCTAGTCTTGTCTCACTCGGAAAGCAGTTCCATAGCCTGGGGGCAGCCACTGAGAAGGCCCTCTCCCTTGTCCCCACTAAACAGGCCTGTAAGGATGGTGCTACTGAGATGAACTTTCCTTGAAGATCTCAGAGCAGGTATATGGTCCTTCAAATAGCCTGGGCCTAAGCCATATATCATTAATCTCTTAAGCATTCAGGGAACGGTGGCAGCTTATCAATTACCTTAGTATTTCCAGAAGATGCCTTACTGTAACTTAGCCTGTAACTAACTCTAAGGACACCTAACTCAAATAAAGAACAAATTCTATCCCAGTTTACACCTACTTCCCTCCCTTTCGTCTGGGTTGAATTTGTTCTCTTGTAGTGTGTAAAGAACAGAGGCAATGCTAGATTTTAAAAAAAAATCAGTAAGACATTTTGTGTTAAATTCAGGGAATTGATTTTAACGACAGTAGCAACCGTTAGACTCTAAGGCAGAGCTGGATCTACAAATTTTGTCACAGAAGGCAAAGGTCTGCATTGCTGCCCTTGCTCTCTTGCAGATGTGTTCCCCTATCCCACACCCCTGCCCCTTGGAGTGGAGAAGCCTTTGCTGGAGCTGGGAGTGAGAATCAAGAGGAATTCTAGATCCCCAACTCACCAAGCCCTGGATCTCTCTCCTTCATCACAAAAAAACTTGAATCCTACAGCTCCTCGCCACCAATGTCTACCCACACAAAGCTGGGGAGAAAGAACCCAAGAGGAGGTAAAATTCGAAAACATTACTTTACAAGGGTAAAATAGGCATCTTATTGGAGGCTCATTTGTACTGGCATTTTACTTTAAAGGCTGAAATCAGAAAGGCATATGTTCATTAGATTATTAGTAGCCACATTCCAGTAAGTGGCCTCTTTTAAAACTGATTCTTATTATTTACCTACCATGTGTATGGAAAACACCAACATCTTTCCTTTGAAATTCCTCAGCACTGCTGTTCTCATCCTTGTTCCACGGGTTTTGGATTTTGTAGTGGCCATCACAAGCTCCAAATGCACAGCACTGATAAGCATAAGGCATTTCAATCACCCTTTAGAATTGACAAAGAATATGAACATTAAAACGTCTCAGTATACTCAACCTACATCCTTTGCAAAGTCAACGCAAATGGCATTAGCATCAAACTGAAGCAACAGAGAGGCAGGGCTCTGACTCATTAAACAAATATCAAAAATTAAGGGAAAGCACATTCTTCCCACATCCCTGTACATTTCAGAACATTGTACACATGCCATAATTCCTTCTATTTTCAATGTTCAGGCTGTGAGCACTGTTGCTTATGTAGCCACACAACACTGCTGATGAACAAGAAGGAATTATCAGCAGATGTGTGTGTAAATCCCAAGGTTTGCAGAATTACATTAAAAAAACCAGAAAAACTCTAAACGGAAAGGAAACTGAACAATATCCACATGAGGGCTATTCAGTAACCATGAAATAATGTCTGCAGGGGGTGGGAATCAGAAAACCAGTGGGGAGTCAGATTGGAGTGGAGTGGCTATGAACATAATAATGATTTATATGACCTGAACAGGAAATATAACTTGGATATTTCAAATGTGACGCCAAACTACAGGTTGTTGGTTTTTTAAAAACCTTGCATAATCCTTAGCTCAATTACATTGCTTATTTGAACCTCACACTTTTGATCTTGTAGTCTTATGTAGATACAGAAGCGCAGAATGGCCTATGCTGACATACTGACTTTTTGTGCTGCCTCCAGGCTGTAGTTCCATGATGGCAACCAACACCCTGGGCTGGACCAGGATACTGGTGCTTTGCATCAAATTGTGATGCTGTTCCTGTTTGGCATTGGTTGAGCCTGACTGGTATCTTTTTACATGCCAGCTCCACCAGTTACATGCCAGTTCAAAAGAACAGACCATCAATAGCTCTTCCTCAGACGTTCTGGTTACCGTATTTTTGCATTAAGTCAATATGGCAAAGTATTTTACTGCCACCCTCAAACTACCTACTTGATTCAATTCTTTTCTTTTTGTTTGCAGCTATATATTCCCTACATTTTTCAAAATGGGGGTAGTTTATAAAGCAATGGTCAAGTGCTCACTTTGGCAGCACAAATACTAAAATAAAGCAATGGTCAAATGAAGGGAGCTAGCCACTACAAAACACAAATTAGACAAATTTTAACAGAGGCTGTTTATTTGGGGGGGGGGATATTGCTGAGAAGCAGATGTGTTTCAAAGTGAGCAGCTAGCAGGGTGTCCAAAATCAATCATATTTTCTTGAGATAAAAAGGATGTAATAAGTCTATAATTTTTACCATGTATATCTTTGTTTCAGTGCTGTGGTTCAAAGCCTCTGAATAGGAAGTAACTCACATTATACAGTGACACCCCTCCCATTGCACATGAGCACAAGTGTGCCTTATTAGTTTTAATGAGGTACTCACTTGAGCTCTGGAAAATTTTCAGATGATATCAAACTTTGTAGTGCATGATTTCCTGTTAATTTTAGATGAGTTAAACCATATAGGCCAGTTACAGGAAAAGAGGACAAAAGGTTGGATGACAGATCCCTGCAAAATTAAAAGGGAAAAAAACCACAGTTTACTATTCCAGAAGGGTGGGATATTTTTTTTTTTTTTGCCTGAGGGTATTTGTTATTATCACAGAGTATTAAATTCTGCAAACAATTCAGCTGACAAAAGATGCACCTTGGGTCACTGGTAAATCTGCTGATTCACCTCAGAGCCCAATCCACTTGGAAGGTCTCTTGTACAAGCCACATGGAAAGGAATAGGACTGCAACAACATGTTATTGGATTCTTCCCTTCGTTTTTATTGTTGGCAACTCTTTGATGCGTAAAGGGCCTTTACTGAAGTTATGTGTACTTGGATGTCAGTGTGCTTGCAACCTAACCAGATTGTCTTGCTTGGATTCTGCAACATTAGTCAGCATCTGGGATATTAGCAACAGCAACCACAGAATTAAAAAACCAGCCATTGTTACTTATACTGATGCCTTCTAGCACAGGGTTGTGTCCAACTTTAGTCCTCCTCTAATGCTGATCTAGAGCAGCCCTAAAGTAGATCTATTGGAATTAAGGGACTCGACTAACTTAGGGCCATTAATTTTACTCTGAGTAAAACATAGTTGGATACCGCCCACAGTTTTTAAAGAGCAGGCCAACTTTTCCATGGTATGTTATTTGTATGTAATCATTGTTGACCTGGTTCTCATGACACACTAAGCCAAACTATGGCTTACCAGGATAATGTGAATGTGCAGGCTCCTGGAGGCAAGCTAACAGAACCTTTGCTTCTCCCTGGTATTTCTTTAAATTATTTTTTTACTCCTGTGCTGTGTTGAACCTGGGCTCATCGAAACTGACTCTCGTGGTTAAACTCTCCCCTCACTAAGCGAAAGTTGTAGCCACGGTTTGCTCTTAGCTTTGGCTTATTGTGTTGTGCAAACCAGCCACTGTCGTGTCAAAAGCCAGAGCTTAAAGTGAGAGAAAAAAACTTGCATCCTGGGAGTCATACTGCTTACTCTACATGGTGAAGCCTGCCCTACTCCTTGTTTCTATGGACGCTGCCAAGAACATGCACAGTGGCACCTACTGATGGGATGCTATGGTTCCAAGCACCTGTGCAGTGCCTATAGTCACTTGAAGGTCTCATGCCACAGGCCATGAAAGTCCTCCTTACCACTTTAGTAAACTAGGGGAAATGTGGGACAACATGGAGGGCTCTAGTTAAATACTGTGGTAGGCAGGAGCTGAATGAATCTAATTAGATTTAGAGCCAGGCTCCAGAGTGATCTGGGTCTGATCCAAATTTAATCATGTGGTGCTAGACATTAGGCATCTGCTGCCCAAGCTCTCCTGTTCTGCATTCTCTCCATCACTAATTGATACCATAAAACAATGCAGAAATGCAAGACCACTATGGCTGGCCAAACAAAGGCCAAAGCTACTTTGTTTTGCATTTTGTTGTTCATTAAATTGTCATTCTATTTTACTCTGCACTGAATGGAGCTTTTTTGCCACTGGGTATTTGAATGACCACAATAGGACAGCATCAGACATAAAAAAGCAGAATACTTACAGTTTAATCAAAGACAATAAAGAGGAGAATGCATTGGCATGAATGACTGATATTTTGTTCCAAGCTAAATCCCTGCAGAAAGGAAGAAAATTATATATGCTTAAAAATGCATGGAGATTTACTTTGAATCTTTTAAATTAAACAACAATAAACTGCATGAAATCACTTCCAGTAGGCTAATTTTAGACCCGTGTTTGGACATTATGATAAGCCGCAAGTCATGGCTTACTGTGAATGAGGAGCATGCTACTGCACACAGCCAGATTGCTTCTCCCTTTGTTGACCTGGGACCAACAAACCACTAGTCTAGGCTTAGTGTGCTGTATGAACCAGTGCTCACAGTTTGTTTGCCTCCAAGGTTTGTTCTTGGCTTACCTACTATGGTTTGTTTGGAAGAAACAAACCATGAGCACTGGTTCACACATCACACTAACAAGGCTCATAGTTTTTTGCTCTTGGCTCAAAACGGGAGCACAGCAGGAGCACATTTTATGGCTCACTGAAATGTACAAATGTTTTGGGTTGCAAATTTGAATGCACATATCTCTTCCCCTTGATCCAGGATCTAGCTAACTAATAAGCAAATTATGGGATGATCTCTGGTCTGGTTCAGATAAACTACTGCTGTTCGAACAAACCATGGTTTATTGGGGGGAGGAGTGTTGGGTTCTCCTCTCACTCCCTTTACTCCTCAGTTACATTCAGATTGAGACCCAACTACTAAATCACCATGACAGATGAATCAGGAAATGTAGGCAGTTTTAAGTTTACAATCAGCATCAAACCCTGATTTGTAATCGTGGTTGACAGGCTATATTTAAACCATAGCTATCCAGTCCAGATGTTACAGGAAAGTGATTTTATGAATCAGAAAGTGTCTCCTCAAACAAGGCATGTGAAAGGATGGCAGAAAGGGAGGGAGACTGCTCTAACAAACCATGGTTTGTGGAAGTGTTAAACCTGAACCAAACCTTTCTCTATTATCTACTACCTTCTCAATAGACCCTCTTCCTCTTTCACATCTGCCACTTCTCTCATATGCCCATTTCTCTGTCTTTCCACTCTTTCTCCCACATTTTCCCTTTCATATCTCCTTCTGGATGCATGTTGTTTTTTGCGCCAATGCTTCATCATAATAAGAACATATATAAGAAGAGCCTGCTGCCTGTGGAAAACCCTACATAGGATAATACAACACTGAATAGAATATTATAGAAACGGATCAATTATTACTCCCATTACATGAAGTGTGGCCGTCAATTTTTGTACATTTACACACTCTGCTCCTTGCTCTTTCATACTGCCATCTGTATACAATTCCCTCAGCTTTTCCATTCAGGAGTGGGTTTTGAAGTGTACCCATAAGAGGCTTCTATATGAGTTAAATCAAACTTCCTATTTCTTCAGAGAAGTGTACAAGCGGAAGCTATTTCAGGGTTGGGTTTTTTTGTTGTTGTTCACGGCTGTGTGAATTCATTGCTGGAAATTTTCAACGTCAGAATGTTTGTTTTGCTTTGGCAAATCTAACCTGGCAAGCTGAATGATCAAAGGGGGAAAATGGAAAGCAGAATATGTAGGAGCAGGAAGAGGAAAGGAATGTGAGCTTCCATGTTTCTCAGTACCAAGGTAAATAGCTCTTTTATGGCTATACTCACAGCGAACGTAGGGCAACCAGCTGCTGAAACGTGCCCACTTTGATTTCATATATTTCATTGTGGTGTAAATCACTGTAATGGCAAAAAAAATGGCTTTAGAGAAAACAACTTCTAGAGAACTTCAAATGCTGCCCAGAATCCCAGAACTACTTCAGATGTCCCAAGTTTAAGCATATCTAGTGGGACTTTGACTGCCTCCTCCTGCTTCTAAACTTCCAGTCCCTGTACCACATCACAAACTGATCTCTCAGATGCAAAAGTTGCTTGGTTTATGGTACTTGGGGCTGGTTATCAGGAAGCATAAGTACAAAGCCCCCTTTGGTTGAGTGTGCAGAACTAGTTGTATGTTTATTTGAATCCTGGCCATTGTTTAGATTTCTTTTAGAGCTATAAAAGGTAAAGGGACCCCTGACCATTAGGTCCAGTTGTGACCGACTCTGGGGTTGCGGCGCTCATCTTGCGTTATTGGCCGAGGGAGCCGTCGTACAGCTTCCGGGTCATGCGGCCAGCATGACTAAGCCGCTTCTGGCAAATCAGGGCAGCGCATGGAAACGCTGTTTACCTATCCGCTGCAGCGGTATCTATTTATCTACTTGCACTTTGACGTGCTTTCGAACTGCTAGGTGGGCAGGAGCAGGGACCGAGCAACAGGAGCTGACCCTGTCGCGGGGATTCGAACCGCCAACCTTCTGATCGGCAAGCCCTAGGCTCAGTGGTTTAACCCAGTGCCACCCGCTATATATAATATAATATAATATAATATAATATAATATAATATAATATAATATATATGTATGTATGTTAGAGCTATATGTTACATGAAAAACAGAATTTCCAGTCTTCTCATGCATAAGAAACAACTTGCACTCCAGAAATATGTATCCTATTCATCCTGTCTCTTTATCCAAAAGGAAGAGAGCAAGGCTTAAGGAGCTGCGAAGGCGTCGTAAGAAGCAAGCTAGATGGGAAGAGCATCATATCCTGGATCAAAGTTTAGAGCTTATCCTCTCCACTGAATACTCCACGGACAGAGTTATCTAAAGAATGGAATTATCAATCCTCCCCACCATCAAAAGCCCCTTATAGTTATGTTTTTTTATTATTCTTCCACATTAAACATGCAAAATAAATGTATGATATGATAGGATACATGATGCACCAGACCTCACCAAATGCTTCTCACCCTAACCCAAAACTATGAATTTAAAATACAAACAAAAGTTCTGACTCATATATACAGGTCTACTCCCTGCATTGGAGGGAATGTTAAAACCTTCCTCATGTGCACATACGTATTTTTTTATTTTTTGTAACCTTACATTTTCTGAAGGTTTTCACAAGCAGTAAAATGAGGCAAGTCACCCAGCTGGTTATATGAGAGGTCTCTGAAATACAAATACAGAAAAATATAAGGTGCCTAATTCTGTTAAATAGTAAAAATATATTTAGGGTTATTGCTTCTTTCTGGGTTCAGTTTTCCTTCAAAACACAACTCTTCTTTTAATTGCTTAAAATAATCTACTAGATACTTGGTTTTAAACCATTTTTCTAGGTGGATCTGATCTTTCGAACTACAATCACAGTGAAATTTAATTAGCTTCCCAGACTACACTTTAAATTAAATAATCTTGCCTCTGACCTTTAGAACTGCCATATCTTTAACTGAGGAAAGTGGTTTGAGGAACTAGAACTAACTTTGAAATCAATCACTACGGGGGGTGGGGGGAGGGAAGAAAGCCCTTCAAATGATTTGAGCCAAAACTCAACAAATTGCAGAATAACTGAAACATCTGGACTCATTTATAGTATAATATAGCTAATCAAAAACAAGCCATGGTAATTTGCAGAAATTGTAAAAAGAAGAAAGAAAAAAGGGAAATAGATTTGCATCCTGTACTCCTTTGTGCAGGGGAAACTCCCATCAGGCTTAATATGACTTTTGCCTCTGTAAAGAAAGAAATGAGAGTGGACACAGGGACATGTCCCCTTGGTTCTGTTTTTTAACCTTAGATGGTAAGGTTTTGTCCCTGGGCTAATATTCTTTAAAATTAACTTATGAAGTTAATTTTAAAGTTCTCCTTGTATGGGTGCGATGGGGAAGCCCCCCGCCTAAAGAGCATTTACTTCTCGTAGGATCCATCTCTACTCAATGGGAGAAGGGTATCAATGACAAAGATAAAGGGCATGCTCATTTAAAGGTAAAGGGACCCCTGACCATCAGGTCTAGTCGCGGACGACTCTGGGGTTGCGCGCTCATCTTGCTCTATAGGCCGAGGGAGCTGGCGTTTGTCCGCAGACACCTTCCGGGTCATGTGGCCAGCATGACAAAGCTGCTTCTGGCGAACCAGAGCAGCGCACGGAAACGCCGTTTACCTTCCCACTGGAGCGGTACCTATTTATCTACTTGAACTTTGACGTGCTTTCGAACTGCTAGGTGGGCAGGAGCTGGGACTGAGCAACAGGAGCTCACCCCGTCGCAGGGATTCGAACCGCCAACCTTCTGATCAGCAAGCCCTAGACTCTGTGGTTTAACCCACAGCACCACCTGGGTCCCTTTATTTATTATTAATGCTTATTTAGCAGGAAGTAAAACACAAGAGGTGCACTTGTAACCTCGTCAGGTGTAAGTTGCAGAGGCACAAAAACAGTAAAGTTATAAGTAGGTCATTTTGGCTACCAGAAATGTGTGTGTGTGTTGGAGTGGAAATTCTATACCAAGGGTAAAGTAAAGTAACTGTAAAAATGGTCAATACTGTACAACGAAACCACAAAAAGCAGAAACACTGGAGGAAAGAACTGTCAGGCCACCCCGTGGATTAGGAATGGTAGGCTAATCTTTGCACGTCAGGTTCCCTGGTCTTAAGGACTGGTTGCTTCAGATATTGAGAAAAGATTCTCATGGAGGCATATGACCCAGGGCACGCACTGCACATTTTAAGCCTGTAGACAATTATCTTCCCTACTCAGATATGGTTCTACACTACAAGGAGAGCCTGCAAGGAAAACTCCCGCCTAGAGGCATTCTCTCTCCTGCCCAGCCCAAAACAACAGGTGGGCAGTAGAAGCACGAGCGGAGAGGACACAATGCCAGGGCTGGAATCAGCAAGCAGGCAGCTATTCTCTCCGCTTGCGTGATGGTTAATTGCAGGAGAGGAATGCCGAAATAGAAACAAATGTGAAACTTGCAATCTGGACAAAGAAAAATATTCCGTAAGTTGAGCCAACATATCTGAATGATTTTGTTTATACATAGGCCTTTTCTGCATTTAAAATAACATTGTCAATGCTTCCCCCCCTTTTTTTAAAAAAAACACCCCACAAATGTGAATTTAAATCAGATAATTCTATACATATACAGTTGATCTGTGATGGTAACAATGCTCGAAACAAAATTTTAAAAATCCTTCCAGTAGCACCTTAGAGACCAACTAAGTTTGTTATTGGTATGAGCTTTCGTGTGCATGCACACTTCTTCAGATACACAGGTAACAATGCTGTCAGTTGAAACACCTTTACTGAATTGGGTCCTATTCTATGCTTTGCGGGAAAAGATACTTCATTTTGCTCCCAAAGTCAGAGGAGCAAAGGTAGCTCATAACCAGCAATATTTAATGTTACTGTGATAGAATTAGTACCCAACTTTCTAAGAAGTGCCCACAAGAGCCACTTTGGCACTATGACTGTATGTTTTTAGCTAGTGTTATTAGAACGTTGGCTAAGCAAACTAATGCCAGATACATTCATCATGATGTAATCATTAAAGGAAAGTGCAGTTGGCCCATTCACAAAGAAGTAGACAGAATGATTACTTTTGATAGTGATTAAACTAACACTGCAGCATTCTTGTAAGCTACAATAATGTATTGGTTAATCATTATAAGGAAACAGGTCTCCCATACATCTCGGGAATAGTGTTCAAAAATCCAATTGAATAAATATGCCTTGGAGAGAAAATAAAGGTATGGAACATTAAGGTATAATTGAGGGTGGAGTCTGTCCCCATTTTGGTGATTATCAGAAAAAGAAAAACCTTTAACAAAATGGAAACTGGGCTTCCCTGGCCCCTTATGTATGCTTTCTGGACACGGGTGACTTTTAAAAATTATTTGAAAAGTAGGAAGAAGCTTGCTTAAATCCATACATTCTATCAATCCTATACATTCTCAATTTTCTCTCTCTTATGGTCACTGCAATCAGTTAACTGAGCATACTCTTGACTCGTGATATTGCTTGCTCTTCTAATTTTACCAGGCCGTCACTCCCACCATGTGTTTTACTTTTTTTTCATTATAAAGCCATTGTCTCTCCACCACAATCTTGTGTATCGAGTATAGACTGTAGGCACTGCAAGCAGGGGCCATGCAGCATTTATGTTCTGGACTCTGCTTAGCTCTGGATCAGTGCCGGATAACAATAGTATTCATTTTATTTTATCTTGCCCTTTCTGCAAGGAACTTAACGTGGCATACAGTTCTTATCCCACCTGCCCAAGAGCCTTGAGAGATGGGTTAGACTGAGAGACAGCACCAGGTCCTGGGTCACCTAATGAGCTTTGTGGCTCAGTGGGGACTTAAGCTCAGTCTCACCAGCCCTGGACCAACGCACTAAGCACTCGCCATGCTCAATCTAGTGCCAGTACTAAGTCTTTACATGACGCTGCAATATTGTTGCTAGGCTCTTTGTTATGCATCTGTTTAGGCTCTTGAATTACGAGAGCTAAATATGTGGATTTCCATGGTGATGATATAACACATTTGTGAGAACGCTGTATCTTGAAAGTTCCTAGGATTTAATGTAAATATGTCTTTTATACTTACAGTACTTGGAGGTTAGGTAGCTGATCACAGATTGTTTCAGGAAGGTATGTGATCCGAGCTCCTGTAAGGGTCCTGTTAAGAAATTATGCACATCTCCTTAGAGTGATTCATGCCAATGCCCACCAGGGAAGAAGGACTCAGAGAAGATCCTGTGAATCAGGCTTATGTGAGAATGGGCTTCTGAAAGGAGTATGGAGCATGGGAAGGGGTGTTCAGTTGTTTCTCCACCGTGCAAAGAGTAAGAGCATGAATCAGATTGTAGTGTCAATGGGATCAAACTAGCTCAAATCCATGAAATTTGAATTGATCAAGGTTGCAGACTAGGTTGAACATGATTGGTTGAAGGACAGCTTCTTTAAAGCAAGTCAGCATCTGCAGTAATTAATGCCATCTGCTTTCAGCAGTAACATGAACTATCTGTTTGATACTTACAGGCTTTCCAGACTTGTTGTCCCGGTCAGATCGGGAAACTCTGTTATCTGTGAAGCACCATTTAGTGTCCTAAAGTTACAAACACAATGTAATTAGTGGGATTTTTTATTTTTTTAGAAAGAGCAAAGGAGTTGTTGTTTTAGTGGTGAAGAGATTTTAAACTTATGGATACATACAAAGTTCTGAGTTCAGGTAAGTGCTGAAAAGCAGACTTTTCCACAATCTGAATAGGGTTGTCATAAAAATGGCTGCGAGGAAGAAGAAGAGGACACATTTAACACTCAAGATTTACCGGTATATCTTTAAATACTTTTCCTGGGGGGGCGGGGTGGGACGTTTCTCATTAAAGCTTTGAAGACCTAGCTTGCAATCTACTCATTACCCCCTTCTCCTCTGGAGTTACTTCTTTTAATGTGCCACACCTTTCTCCCTTGCTTTTTGAATTTGCTCCCCAGATTACAATTATATGCTTATTTTGATTTAGACCAACTGTATGATTATACCTTAGCGTGCATTACGGACAAAATGTGTGGCCTAGGGACATCAGAGTGAAGGGCAGGAACTAAATTAACAAACAAACAAACAAATAAAGGCAGGGATGGAATTGAACATACCTTACACATTCAGAGTAAGAAATGAATAGGAAGATAGTGTTCATACTAGCCTAGCGAAACTCTCCCATCTTGTTTCCACACTAACATATCTCAGTTTATTAAGCAGAGATATGCACAAGCCTTGTGCCAGCATGCTCTGTTTTCCAAATGTGGAAACTAGGGTTATCAGGTTACGGAAAAAACAGGATCTGAAATCAACGTCAACCTGTTAAACACAGTTTCCTGGTTTGGATATACAGTCATACCTCATGTTGCGTTCCGCTCTTGTTACGGACTTTCAGCTTACAATTGTGGCAAATCCGGAAGTGTTTACTTCCGGGTTCGCCACCCGCACATGCGCAGAAGAGGCACTCTAGTTGTGGACATTTCGGGGTGTAAATGGCACTCTGAAATGAATTAAGTCTGCAACTAGAGGTACCACTGTAAAGAGAAACTATGTAAGGCATTTTAGACAAGTAACTCTTTATAAAATGGCATTTTATTCGCTTTTTCAACTTCCAAATGCCATTGTATCATGTATGTGTCTGTTGGGAGCTGGAGCCCAACAGTATTTGGATTCCCCAACCTTGATTTCAATGTGTACAAAAGTGGGGCGAGATTTCATAAAGTTTGAGAAGCAATGGCCTGCTCACAGAAAGTAGAGAAGCAAGATACGCCAATGGAATTTAGTAATTATTTTCACATTTTCTATTAAAAGTGAACTGATACTACTTACATTGCTATAAGGGAAGGATTGCCCACAAATGCCTGTCCAGGTATTGACTTGATATTATTACTGTGAAACCCCCTGGAAAGGAAACAGAAAGCATGATACACATACTCACAATATGTGAAAGAAATATGTGAAAGGCACAGTTTCTTGGGATAAAAAAAATTCAGACCTGTAGAATGCTGAAAAGGTAAAGGGACCCCTGACCATTAGGTCCAATTGCGGACAACTCTGGGGTTGCGGCGCTCATCTCGCTTTATTGGCCGAGGGAGCTGGTGTACAGCTTCCGGGTCATGTGGCCAGCATGACTAAGCCGCTTCTGGCGAACCAGAGCAGCACACGGAAACACCGTTTACCTTCCCGCTGCAGCGGTACCTATTTATCTACTTGCACTTTGACGTGCTTTCAAACTGCTAGGTTGGCAGGAGCAGGGACCGAGCAATGGGAGCTCACCCCGTCGCGGGGATTCGAACCACCGACTTTCTGATCAACAGCGCCACCCGCGTCCCTTCCACAGCACATGCTAGCAGGTGTAATAATGGAGGTCTTCTGCTTTCTAGACATTACGGCAGTAAATGGGGATGGATGGATGGATGGACAATCAGGATATGGGGGTGGGGGGGATTTTGTAACAACACCAGCAATTTTCTCAAGTCTTTCTTTTTATTCCTAAAAGCTGCAGGAAGTGAACTTGCCCATTCCCTCTAGTAGCAACATGAAGAAATGTTTCTGTGATACACTGGTAAAGTAGTGTTTATGAACAGTTTATGCTGAGCGACATTTTTTGTTAATGTGATTTGCAGCCAGAGCTCGCGCATATATGTTTATTTTGGAGGTAGGTCCCAGTGAACCTGTCCTCATGCAAGCATACCACTCTTCTAAATATCTCACTGGACAAAGTTAACTAAAATAAACAGGACCAGCTCCCAAGAAAATGTGTTTCAGATCAGGGTGCTAATGAATGCGAATATACATAAAATCCCAGGGCATCCTGTACATTTTAGGCTTCCACAGTTTCTTTATGAAAAGTATTTTAGATGAACAAGCTAAAAAGGACAAGCTAAACAATGTAATTGCTGCCATTTAAGAAGGAAGCAAATTGTCTCCAAATTAATTGCAGCATTTTATTCACATGAGTAATAATCCATTGTCAGAAACAAAGGCAGCAATGAAGTGTTCAGCAGGAACAGTAATGATTTGTGTGGGAAATGTTCATTTGTTCAATCAGGTATGAACAAAGCTTCCCAGATTTAAACCGAAGCATGGCTTGGGCAAGACCATCAGCTGCTGCTATTAGTAGGTTGGCTCAGAATACTGGCTGCACAAGAAAATTATCTCTAGAGGAGAACCCTGAACAATTAAAGTTGAGGCAGAGCACGGCACTAATTATTATTATTTTAAAATAAGATTTCTAAGCTACATATAAAAACCCAGACATTTCCACAGTGCTTTATCATCTGCAACATCATATCATTGGGGGGAGGGGGGAAGTGTAAAGGAGAGTTTTTTTGAGATTCAGGCAGTGAGCATGCCTACTGTAGAAGTTAGCTATTAACGTTATTTCAACATACAGTAACAACCTTACACTAACTTTCTGCCTACCATGACAATTTTGAATGTGCAGTTGCATGGCCAGGTGAAAAAAGAACAGGCCTCCTCTTGCATATTTAAGTTGTGTAGAAGAGGCCCTTTTTAGCAGATGGAGCTTTTTTTCTGATTTCCCTACGTGCAGGATGGAATGGTACAGACCAGATGTAGAAGCATCAAGTCAGCCTGCTGATTGTGTGTTTCAACCTTAAACAAGTGGGGAGGAGAGGGAATAGCTTAAGAAAAGGGTTGCAGCTATTCCATGCTGTAATAGAGTAAAGGTACATACCCCTTACTCCCTTAGAAATCTCTTGGTGAGGAAAGTTATTAGTATCCATGATCCCCAAAGGAAGTCAACACATAGCACAGTGCTTTTCCCAGCGCAGTGGTTGAGTATCTCATCCTGTGAGCATACTAAATCTGAGAAAGTCAGATTCTTATTTGGTTAGAAACTTTCTTCCCAAGTCAGCCTCCCCATCTCTTGGGGACAGAACATAAAAATGTATCATTTTGAACACGGTGTTTTGCCTTGATCACATGAAAATTACTGAATCTATCCTAGAGGCGCCAGCCATTTAGAATCAGTATTACTATTACCTTTTATTTTCAGTGCAAACTCCATTTCATGTATTCCCTGATCCAAAGACTTTAATAAAAATACTTCCAACCATAAGCCTGGCATTGACTGACTTAGGACCTGCCATACCCACAAGTTTAATTTATGCTATAGATTAACTAAAGAGGGGAACGTGGGGATATACAAAGTTGAGTCTGGCTGGCAGTGACCAACAGGCCTGAGAAGCATTGATACCCTATTCTTAAAAAAACTTTGTAGATCTCAACAACCTCTTGGCTTATGAGCAGGGGTACAAAATAGGAGGTGGTGGTGGCAACTAATATTTACAGAGGTTCCGCTCCCCTGTGAGTGCAAACAAACACACCAGATATAGGAGTGGCAAAAGGTTATATTCGGGCAGGTAGATGAACTTTTTTTACTGTGATGTTCACAAGGGAGTCTGCTGTTCGTTATTTTATTCAGTTATTTTCAGCATTTCTATTTCTCTCTCTCTCTCTTTCTCTCTCTCTTCAAGCCAGTTCCCTAATGTGTATGGTACACAAAAGCATGCTACTGAAAACAGATACAGGTAATATGGTCCCCTTGCACACAGCTTGAACAGTTGGGAGTTTGTAGTCGGAGGGGAAAGATGAAAGGAGAACTTTAAAAGTCAAAGATGGAAGTTTTTAAATCTTAGGCAGAGCACCACAGAGTTCAGTATATGGACTTAAGAGGAGAAATGAAACAAAAGGTATCCTAAGAGCAAAAATGAGTTTAGCAGGCTTGGCTGGGGAGATGTCATGGAGGGAAGGATGAGAAGAAAAGGCTTTGCTGGCATCATCTTGTACAATTTGTGTTATAGATTTATATTTAATCTGTAGAGGAAACTCAAGCCTTTTGTTTAAGCTAGGGGTGGCTAATGTGTGGTCCTCCAGATGTTGTTAGCTTCCAACTCCCATCAGCTCCAGTCAACATCATCAGTGCCCAGGTCTTGCAGAATTTGGACTTCAGCAACATCTGGAAGGTTACTAGTGACCCGGCCCTGGTTTAAGCATTACCCTGGTAGCCAGAGGCTACAAGGGATTGCATGTGGGCAAGTGAGTGGACTGACAGAAGATAGGCAGAGAGCAGAAATATAGTTGGGTGCCGTGGGAGGGCCAGAACTCTCCCAACCAGGTGAGTATTTTTTATTTATTTTTGTGGATTAGTAACCTTCCGGACTGTATTTAAAACACTGTGATAGTTCAAATGCTGTCTGCAAAGCTTTGGCAACATTTTCATTTGCTAGCAATTGTCATACTAGAGACATGCCACTCTTGAAGGAGCCTGCTCTCTCTTTTCTTTGGCTATTACTTATGAATCACCATGTAAATAAATGAAGTCATTGCTGAGGATTTTTGGATTATAGCTGTGTGTGTGCGTTGCCTGGATTTTGGGATCTGAGAGCTGCTTGCTGAACAGGGGAAAATGTCGTGTGTGTGAAGCGGCCCTAACCTCATTGGCAGCCCTTCCAGATGATATCACAATTTATGTTCAAAGGCCTCGGGATTGATAAGGTCTGTTACAAGTGCAACTATCATTCATCTTGATTATAATGATTTCTTTTTGATGTCTACAAGATGCACTTTTGGCTATTCTGGTAGCATCTGGAAATACATACTTCTTGCGGCAGTAATGGGCAAAATTCAGATGAATTTTGGTCCAAATAATTTTTAATATGGAAAATGTTCCCATATGCTAAATGGCACCCGTACTGTTCATGGAGGTACATATAATGGGGGTGGAGGGATCAGTACTGGAAATCTGCATGTGGGATGTGCCTTTGTGGAATCAAGGCAGCAGTCAGTCAAACAACCAAGGAAAGAACTGCAGGAAAGCTTTGATGCCAATGGCTGCCTTCTGACTCTGGAATGCTTTGATATGGCTTTCAACCAAATGCAGGAACATACAGTGCAATCCTAATTATGTCTACTTAGAAATAAGTCCTATTGAATTCAGTGGAGCTTACGAGGTAAGTGGGGTTAGAATTGTTGCCTCAGGCAGCAATGCGAAACATACATGCTAAGGAGTAAGGAGTAAAGCCTAATAAATAAGGAGAAATTACTTCTGAGTAAATGCATAAGATTGTGCTGCGATGGTATGGCAAAACACCAGTAAAACAACTGGGCAAAAGTTAGCCTTGACTACTTCCCACTGAAATCAACGGAACTAAAAATAGTTGTGACCATTCAATTCTGTTTCTTTCAATAGTGCTAAATTCTTAAGTGGGGAGAAGCCAGCTTACTTCATACCTGGACTTTCTCAAAACAAGGTTTTATAGCCTAATTCCTATGCTTTTAATTTTGCTGCCCATTATGGTATTTTGAAACCATGTTCAGTTCAAACACATGGGTGCCTGGAGGGGTAAATTGCAATAAATAAATCGTCTCCTACCCGTTAAAACCCATCCCACAAGTTCAAAAGTTTAGACATGATGACTTGGAAAATACCCCTATAGCCATTTAATTGTTCTTTTGCCACAAGGAAACGAGGTGAATCAGTCTCATTCCAGGCCCCCTTTCACCTTACATTATGAATTCCCAGAATTTAGGACGTTACAGTGCTGTTTTCACTGAAGTTCTTTCAATGGCATTATAAACAAGGGAATCAAGAATCCTTGTTAAACCACAAAAATGGTCAATTCTTTTTTTTTAAATAGCCAGTGAAAATAGCAAAATATTTTCATTATCAATATAGGCCTTGTGATATGGTTCCAATTGACCTCCAGATCTGGAAGAAATTCTGTGGGTAATTTATAAGTCTGATGGATGATGTTTCAAGGCTAAAACTGCAGACACCTCACCGGAATAATGCAATTTATTTAATATAGTGGCTTGGCTGAATAAGGCTGAAACACTTGACAACCTTTTAAATAAAATAAACTGCTGTGCAAGAGCTGAAGATCAGTCCCCCCACCCCATGCCAAAATAAACTTGATCGCCACAGAAATCTACTCAGGTTGTAGCTATTTTTGCAGCAGGTGCAAGAAAGACTACTACCACTCCCAGGGTTTCCCTACCTGAATTCCTAAAGCATCTGGACCACAGACCCAACGGAGGAACATAGGTCTTTCTAGGTTGGAAGTACAGGCAAGATGACCCTCACTTTTAAGTGCAAAAGCAGATGTAAGTGGGGTTTTCCCCACACCAAAATACTTGTCCTCTCTTAATAGGTTGGCACCATTTATTATTGGTTGTACCAGCAAGCCACATTTATCTTTCCTATACTCCAAGTTGATATTAAGAAGGCGAATAAACCAGACATGGTCAATAAAGCCAACTTATCAAGAAATGATTCTCCTTCGATTTGCTTGTGTACATTTTATACAAACTTTTGGGAAGTGTATTGGAACCTCCAGAAATCACAACACAATACAGAGTGCCTTGAAAGCATATCTTGCCTATTGCATCTGCTTTTTGATGGGAACAAAAGTAGTGCCATGCCATCACAATGTAAAGAATCATATTCCCCACTCATCTACCCAAATACAACAGAAACAAAATCTGCATGTTAGTTCCAGAAAATCCTCATAACTATGAGGATAAAAAATTAATAATGTCAGGAATTACATTAGAAGTATACTAGAAAGTAGAATGTCTCCACTGGGTATGAATAATGTCGTATTCATTATTTACATACTGCCTATGTTCTGTACAATCAATTCAGTCTTGCCCCAAGCTCAACTCAACAGTAGACCAGTTAATGGTCATTCATTCATTTCAGTGAGTCTACTTTGAGTAAATGTTGGACACAACTCAATCAATATACCAAAGTTCAGGTCTGTTTGGCTGCTATGACTCTCAGAATGGCCATTTTGCAATCTCCCAGAGTAGACTGGTTAGTTCGTACTGACCCTTGGGCTACATAGCTGCCCTAGTTTTATCTTCAGACGTATGCAGAAGAGGGTCCAGTAATAATGCAGAAGTGTTTAGGATCCCATCTTTCACCTTTCTTTCACTCTGATGGTGGTCAAGTCAAGCCAAGTGAGGCTCCGAGTCCTGGCCATGAGGAGAAGAAGCTTCTGTAGAGCTTCTGTAATACCGGTACTACCAGCTTAGGCAACCCAGGTACCGGGTATGAAGGATGTGCTGCTAGTCCTGGCACTTCTAGCAAACATGGATTATTATGCTAACAAAGCAATTACCGTAGCATTTGAAACAAAGCAATCTACAGGAGGAAAAGGGGATTCTAAGAAACTTTGCATTCAGTACTTACAGTTCTTTCAGGTTTCTGAGTGCCCTGACAGAGACAGGGAATTCATCCAGATTATTGTAATTTAAATCCCTGGATGTTAAAAAAAATCAAATCACAATAGCTATATTAGATATATGAATGAATTATACAGTATTCATTCATATTTGCAAGGAAATATTTTATCTGCATTGTATTTATAGGTCTATAACTTCATAGAACTTCAAGAGTAGGAGATGAGTAGGAAATGTTTATGAGCATTTGTAAACACTCCATCCACAGTATTTATTATTATGTCGTGCTTAGTTAATCTATTCCCAAGAAATAATCTTAGGTCCACTTCCCCAACTGAGCATGCCAGAGTGACAGCTGAGTTCTACAAGCTTTATAAAACATGACAGTTTCCTAACTTACTCTTACTGGAAAACACACACACACACACACACACACACACACACACTTACTTTTTTTTTTTAAAAAAAAAGCAAAACCAAACCAAGAACACTGTTGTAGGCATTGCCAGTTGTTGCAGATTAGAATTGTGTGTATTTAAATCTGCAATAGCAAATATGAACCAAGTGAAAAGTTTAATCTGGGCAAAAATCTGTCAAAATAGACAATTTAAGAATATGCAAAGATCGATCAGTAAGTTCCAATGTCACTGTTATGTTCCATTGTCTACTAATAGGAAAAAACAATTTAAAAATTTAGACACCAAAATTTACTTTTATAGTGTCATCACAAATGTTCATCCTGAACCTGTAGTAATCCCAAAATAATGTTTGCCTTTTATTTTTTATTTTTGCATAATGTCAGTGAAAAGACTGAAAACAAAGCACAACAAAAAAAGGTCAACTCACAAAGTCTCTAGGTTGTGGAGGCCATCAAAGCATTTCTTTCCCAGGGAGTAGATTCTATTGTTATGGAGATGCCTGCATTAGAACATTAAGAACACAAGTCAGAAAAACAAGCTATATGCAGTACTGTAGACATAAAAGAAAACATTTTGATGCTTAAATATCTAAAAGTAGTGCTGTTGTTTTTAAAAAGGCTGGCATGATTTATATGCAAGTCCTGTTCTTACAAAGGTAGGAAATGAGAGGGAATGCTTTCTACCTCCCACCTTTCCACTAGCTTTCACTTGGCCTTTGGCTTTAAAAGCCGATTTAAAAATTACAGACTCAATTGGTATAGTCGCAATAGTAGCAAAACCAATATTTATGTGTCTCTTTATGTATACTGCAACTAGGCGGGTTATGTTTGTAATTTAAAACAAACTTCTAGAGCACATGTATCTAAAATAATGTTTAGGTTGGGAGACAAGGAATTAAAAAAAGTAAGCATATATGACACAAGGATTGTGCATGTAGACCTGCAAGAATGCTTGGATAAATTAATCAGCTATTTGTTTGTACACAGTGCAGTTTACCACAGTTAAAATTTATGCCAAGTTAGGTTTACAATGTATTTGTATCTGGGAGGTTTCTCTGCCTGCTGTTGAACTGGAACTGCAACTACACACTCAAGCTATCTTGAGCCAAGCCAGCCATATCCAAGTTTTGTTTGTGTCCCCCCCCCCTTCTCCTAGCCTCCCTCCAGCTGAAAGTGGGGTGGTAGCAGAAGTTCTGCTTTTCAAGATCTTCTCTGTTATCATTCCCATTTTAGCATATGTGCTGCTGAAGTGAGCACATTTTGCTTTTCCATAATAGGCGATTGTGTTTTTTTGTTACTATAAATTCCTTGGGAAGATGTACCGCACAGTTATACAAAATTTGCAGAAAAATGTAAACCCGAGTAAAACTACTGAAACCTAACAAACCACACCCACCACAACCTTGATGGAAAATAGGCCTGCCTCCCATATTAAACATATTCTCTCCCCAAAACAGCATTGCCAAAATACTACTATTACATTTACATTTTTATTGACAGTAGGCCCAGTTTTTCTCCCATTGAAGATGGTATCAGATTTCACATTGACCTGAAGTTTTACATAACTTGCTTAGTTACACAGGCTTAAACTGCAAAGTAACAGGGCAAGGGGGAATTCAGCAATAGCTCTTTCAGACAGGTGTGGGGGGGGGACGATATGTGAATTATACATACGAAAGGATAGGATCAAAAACATGCACAGTATTTTGGTATATGACACAAAAAGAACAATATATTCATTTTTTTAAAAAAAAATAACTATTAGCATAATCACAGCCCATGAATTTTGCATGTTGGCCATGCCCATTCTGTATTTTGGGGAGAGAAAGGGGGTAACCAGTACTTTGCAGAGCCTCACACCCCTCCCCTCCATTGCAGGAGCGGCAGAGGGGTTTTTGACTCAGATGCCCAACAACGAGAGCATCAGAATCATGAACAACGAGAGCATCAGAATCATGCTTTCCCATCACCCCCTGGTGTGCCTGCTTTTCTCCCCAAGACTGCATCTTGAATTGGCACATTTATATAGCAGCCTATGTACATGGAGTCCAACACATGTAGGCTAAGGCTAAATGTTTTGCTGCACTATAATGCTGTAGTATCAAGATTGCACATCTGGGCCTACACATGATGGGCTGTCACAATTCCTTAGAGGCCTGCATGCAGTTATTGGGCGATGGGACAGGTGGACCAGGGAAGACCAGACTCAGAAAGCTCAGTCCGGATCTTTTCACCCCATGCAGACTCAAATATATGGATAATAATTTGTATCATTCCATTTTGTGCTTCTATAGGTGATGGCAGAGATCTTTTTGAAACCCATAATAAATTGTTTTTAAAGTGATCCAGTCAAGTGACAGACACTGTATCCCAAGTGTATATCTATTCTACTGAAACAGCAAATGCAATCAAAGCTTATTTGCCAGCAATTTGTTTCAGTACAGTACTGCAAATGGCAATGAATTCAAATTTTGTATCTTTTTACATGGGCAAAAGAAGCCATATTATTCAGATGGGTGTGTGTGTGTGTGTGTGTGTGTGTGTGTGTGTGTGTGTGTGTGTTAGGATTCAGGAATAAATGGAAGAATGAAGTATTTACAATCTCAACCTCTACTTCATTCAACTAGCCACATTAACCAATTGTTAACCAATTTTTGGCTCTATCAATCATGTCACATTTTTGCTGCTCGCATCTACCGAAAGCACATTCTTTCTCTCTTATTCAGTTTATATTAAACCAACTACTTCAAGATGCAAATAACAAAGTTCAAATGCTACACTTTGAAATGCAATGAAAACTTACAGAACCACTAAACTGGAGAGGTTTCCAAAAGCGTAATCTGGAATGTGGTATATTTTGTTCAGAGCCAGTGTCATTGCCTGAAGTGCTGGCAAACTTCTGAAAGCTTGCACCGGAATTTCTGTCAGAGAGTTGTCATCTAACCACAGGTGTCTCAGTGAAACCAAGCCACTGAAGCAGTTGGGGGTCACGAGGCTGATATGGTTAGCATCAAGGCGTCTAAAAAAACCCAAGAAACATTATTATTATTATTTTGCGGGAGAAAAATCTGCAAATGAATGAATCTAACAGGGAGCAAGTAGCAAGTTTCTGCTTTTGAGAATAATAATATCCCAGTTTTTCAATTCTTTCTTTTATCTTCCCTTTGTGTGTGCTGCAAATAACTGTAAGCATTTTATCACACTTTGATTAAGGTCTATTGTGGGCCAGATATGGAAGAGAATTGCTTCATGGACCAGATTCAGCTTTGTGGGCTTCCAATCGGCCATTTCTAGCTTGAAAGCACATGGGTTAAGAATCAAACCATTTTGTAAGCTATAAAGGGCTACAATAAAAATGTGACTTGCCATTCTTAGCACTATTATAAATTGCCTCACTGAAACTAGTCAGAGAAAGAGGAAAAAGCAATACTGGGAGGTGGGGTATTTCTGGTAGCAGCTGCAAGTTTTGCTTCCATTTTTGATCAACAGCAGTTTAGTGTTACATTCTAACTTTACACTGTGGTTCAAGCCAATGGGCTGAAGTTGCCTTTTGTTAAACAAGGCTTAGTCAAGATTAACCACACGTCATCTGCTTCAGAAAAAAAATGACAAGCTTCAGTTAATAAAATAAGGAAAGCAAAAGCTTTTGGTCTTCTTCTTGCAGCCATACTGGTTGGAGATAGCCCAAAGCTCATTCTGAGTCATTCTCATCTCAACCATGGTTTACAGTGATGTCCGAACCAGCTCTCTTCTCAACCATGGTTTACAGTGAAGTTCAAGTCAGCTCTCTTGTTTAGGAAATACTTTGCAGGCTAAATAGGTTGTGTCCAGATAAATTATACAAAAAAAGAAACGAAAGATGAAATAAAAATATGCTTAAATGTTTTCATTTTTCAGTGAACAAAAAGAAAATGCAAGCAGACCAGGTAATCTTGTACAAGGCAAAGCTAGCTCATTTGAAAGAAACTGGGCTTTATGGCAGGCCTGTTAATCTCTTTATTTAAAGCTGCTTCTTCATTTTCGTTCATGTAAAATGTCAGGTCCTTTCTATCTACTTGTTCACAGTATTTCTACCTACTGCACGAGAACAAATAACAATTTCTGTGGCTTTATGCCAGGCTGGCAAATAACTGAGACAAGGTCAGTTGGAACAAATTTATAAAAGTTCAGTGTCAAAGCCCTTTTACAATTAAATTTTCAATATGAAAACTGACATGGCAGGCTGTAGGGACACAGCTTCCAAAACAGCTCACAAGGTCTGTCAACAAATGGGTAAAGCTGGAAATGTTTAGAAATACCCACTCTGCAAGGGCAACAAGAATATTTTGTGCTACGTTTCGAAGTAAGATATACTTTGAATGGAAATACAAAGTTTCTTTGCATTTAGTCAGAAAGGCATTTCTTGTCTGTGTGACGTTTCTGTCTAAGCCAAGGACTTTAGAGTTCACCAGCTTGACAGTTACACTGATTAAAGCTTCTTTTTAAAAAGCTTTTCTTTAATCAATTCACACGTGTGTGTTTTTCTCCAGCGGGGCTAACATCCTGCCTTATATATGACCTAGATCTTATAGCTCTTTCTTCTAACACTGCTGCTTATATTAGTTGGGATTGTAGGACTTTAGGCATAAGCCTGCATGATATGCATGAGCAGCGGGCATGCTCTGTACCAAGGCACCAATAAAATCAAGATTTAACCCTCTTAAATTAAACAATAAATGATGGGCTGTCTGCATTTTACAATAATTTACTTCAGAGCCAGCTCCAGTGTCATCTGCAGTGTCATCAAGTGTCATCTTGCTGAACGGAATGGTCCTTAATATGCACAGGAGTGATGGGTGAGAGGAGGCACCACTGCACACCTGACCTCCTGGCAGCAACGTCTCTGCCACTTGCTAGGAGAAGGTGAGGTGGTCAGTGCTGTGTGAGTGCATCAATGTGCCTACACAACATCCATCACATCACCCCTTTCTCTCCTGGTAAGCACCAGAGCCTGCTGCTGGGAGGCCAGGTGTGTGATGCAGTCACTCCTCACTGACTGCTCCTAAATGTGCACAGACCTGTGCACCATTTCCACTGAAATATTCAAAGTAATGACTTGCAGAAGACATCTGAAGGCAGTCCAGTTTAGGGAAGCTTCTAATGTTTGATGGATTATTGTATTTTAATATTTTGTTGGAAATATTCCCCAGAGTGGAATATTTTTATTTTTATTATTGCAGAGCAATCCAAACCCTTCTTACACCAGACTTGTTGGGGGTGGGCGGGTGTTGGATTGAGTCGTGGCACCTTTTGGCTAAGCTCTACCAGCTGAGCCAGCTTCCTGTTAGCCTCTGACAGGAAGTGACCCAAGCGATGCTCCATGGGTGCTGACCTCCTCCATCCACATGCTGGAGTATCAGCACCAGCAGAGTCCATCGCAAATGGAACATTCTGAGGGAGGGGCAGAGGCAGGGCTGAGCTATTCAGAGATTCACTGGATCCTGAGCTGGTCTCTTTGCTGTCAGGAGATACCATTGGGCCAATCTTGACCCAACAGCTGTGCCTGCCTAGAGCTGTTGCAGGGCTGGGCCCAATTGTCTTCTCCCTACTTTCTTGGCAGCAGCAACTTTGGATTGTGCCCTAAATTGTTCTATTGGTGGCGGAGGTATAGTTGGTAAGAGCACCAGTGGTCAGCGCAGCAATTGGTTGTAAGCAACTACAAGCCATTTTCCATTTCCATTTCCACACAGTGAATAACAGAATCAGTAGAGTTGAAAGGGACCCTGAGGAACATCTAGTCCAACCCTCTGCAATGCAGGAATATGCAGCTGTCCCACATGGGGATCCAACCTGCAACCTTGGCATTATTGGCTCCCCACACTAACCAACTGTGTTATCCAGACTGTGCCTCAACATAGCATTGCAGGAATCACTTCTACCATAAAGTTTCAAGGTGATTTATATATTGGAACAGAAAACGTAATAAAAATTAAAGTAGGTAGGATCAAAAAGAATCTCCGACTAAAAGTGATCCTATATAAATTCAAGACAAATAAAACACCCAACTGCCACTGCAAACATTAGTATAAGCACTATTAAACAGCCACTAACAAAGCCATCAAGCCTCACAAAATAAAAATTAACAGCTAAATGCCTGGGTGTGGAAGTACATTTTGACCTGGTACTGAAAATATATCAATGTTGACAACAGGCAGGTCTCCCTAGAGAGAGCATCCCACTGTTTTTTGGAGGGTGGGCACTCTGCATGCCCTTTGGAGTCATTCATCTTTTTAAAAAAAGAGTTTAGTTCTGTGTATTAACCTTTAACCTTTAAATGTTATAGGATATATACCTAAGCTTATGGCAAGCATGCAGTACACATCTATACAGAAGTAACTGTACTAATTTCCCATTCAAATCCAGCAAAGTTAATTTTTAACATGCCAAGCTAAGAAGCTACTGTAGCATGTACTACTACAGAAAATGCAACCCAGTTAAAGAGTTCACAAAGCAGTCTTAAAACCTACCGCCACAAATGTTCCTTTGTTATCTAATCTTTTCTTTTATTCCTAAGTACCATTTTTCTAGTTACAGATAATAAAACTTTTCATTAGTGATTGTGCTTCCTGTCATAATGTAAATAATGCATGCTGATCTATAAAACATGCAATGAAAACCTTAACGTTTTCATTCAGTTGTTTTAGTTGTGCTGATCAAAGTTTTGGCACTTTCAAAGCTAAATCCATTAGCTCATAAACTGTACCTTATTTATAATTTAAAATATATGGCTAACATGTGGAAAGTTTAAAAGCAGCTATTGTGCTCAAAAGAGGGCCAATTTAGGGATACTTTTTTATTATTTCCTACTATAGATAGCATATAAGCAAGAATATAACATGAAATTGATCATGAACTCACTTAAAATGTCCAAATCTTTCAAGGAGAATTCACAAAGCATAAGGAATGCAATCTAATGTCACTTTTAATAACAAATTGTGCGTGCTCTGGCCATCTGCTATGCAGCTTATGTAGAAAATATTATACTTTAAGAGTTATGACAATCAGTCTTTCTCATTTATTCTCGTTATATCTAGGAATAAGATACTGATTCCTTATGCTACTACAGCGCACTTTCTGGGCCACAGCCATGAAGTACATTCACCTCAGAGGAAATGCAAATACAGGATCTGGGAAGCCATAAAGGGCATTGAAGGAGGAAGTAATGAATGAGAACTAAAGATGCTCAGAGGCTATTCTTAGCTTTCATCTAAGGCCTAGATGTCAGTTTGGGGCATTCCAAAGAGATGTATAGGCAGGTTTTCCTCACAATCACCTTCATAGGTGATTTTTAAAAAACCTTTCATATGATTTGTGAATTTTTAAAGAGATGCTATACAAAATCTGCGCATGTGCACCTGACACTAGAAAAATTTCCACCATGAATCACATGGAAAACACTCCAGGAAATAGCCTTATTAGTCTGTTGCAATTTGAGGATAAATCAAATGCTCTATGGCATTGAACTTTCATGTACAACAGTCTGCTCAATGAAGTCGAATATACCGTATTTTTCGCTCCATAAGACGCACCTGACCATAAGACGCACCTAGTTTTTAGAGGAGGAAAGGGGGAAAGCCCCATTTTTGGGAGGATCAGCTCACAGTTGAAATGTACAGGGATACCTCGGGTTAAGAACTTAATTCATTCCGGAGGTCTGTTTTTAACCTGAAACTGTTCTTAACCTGAGGTACCACTTTAACTAATGGGGCTTCCCGCCGCCGCCGCCGCACGATTTCCCAACATGAAGCCCTGGGGAGATGCTGCCAGACAGTGAAGACACTACTAAGTTAGATGGACCAGTGGTCAGACTTGGTATAAGGTAGCATCCCATGTTCCCAAGAGATATTTAAAAAACCAGTACCTTCAGGCAAATTCTGTTTTATAGGCTTGATCCACCTGTCAAAGTGGCCCACTGGGGGCAGGGAATGCAGGATGAGACCTGCCAGCTGGGAAACGTTCCCTACCCCTGATCTAAATAAGCACTGCCCATTAATATCTAGGTCATAAATGCCTGGAGGTTTAAAGGAATAGGCTACTTATCCTACTCATCCTAGTCCAAAATGCCCATCATGCTCTCAGACACTGGTAAAAGGATTTGGGGGGATGGGAAGAAAACCTGTTTGCCCCATGGTGATCTAGCAAATTAATTCTGCATTTGGGAGTAGAATGCGTCTTTTCAGGGGGGGAAATGGATCTGTTTGTGCTAGATGGAATAATAGGCATAGCTGTACAATTCCGGGTAACCTGTAGACAAGCAATAAGATTGGCACATGAGCAAAATGGGACAAAGCCATCAAAATTCAAATAAAACACCTTCAAATGAACTAACTCCTAAACCATGTCATACCTTAAAAGAAAGCTCCCGTTTTGTAGAAGCTCCTAGTTGGGTTTTAAAGCTTTCAACTCCTTTTTTTAAAAAAAGAAAAGGTTTCCCGGTTTTGAATAGTTTCAAAGGAATCCTCATTGTAAATCGGAAACCAAGACGCAAATCACCTTATGGATAGAAAATTACTAGGCTGTATGAAACGAGAAACTGAATCTATGCACACCTTTATCAGACGGGCACCAACTCATTTCGAAGAAACAAATAATCCTGGTTTTCTTTTCCTCAAAGAGGTCACATTTGCCAACGATCCTCTTTCAACTGATAGTAGCCTGCTCTGTACATGTACTTATCATTCCTATCTGCTGTCTGCTCCACAGCTGTTTAAAGTTCCTACTGACCACTCTCATTCTCTTTTTATTTTAATTTTGTCACCAAACACCCTTACACAGTCAACACAACCTCTCAGTTTTCTCTCCTTTCTCCTTCGCCTCCTCTTTTCTATCTTCTAGAAAGGCATTTGCAACAAAGAACGAGAGATAGCGAGATAGTTTATTTAGAAACTGTTGAAAATTCAACTCTCTTTCAACACCACAAAGAACCCTTTGTTTATATGGCTTATCATATAAATAAACACTTACTATTTAGGTTGCTGGAGGAAGCAACACAGGTTAGCCTGTTGCACAGACTTAAAAATCACTAAAATTGAAATGAAAGTTTCTTTTTGAAATGCATTTCTGCTGTAGTATTCGTTGGGTCTCGTTTGTCAGATTTATTTCAGTAATCATGTGGACTGTAGGCTTATTTTCATTTAAAGTAAAATATTGGATAAGACAGAATTCTAAGTTGACACACAGGTGCGATACATTGCTCAACCCTTTTTTTGCAGCCTTTGAAACACAAGAGGAAGAGAGATTATGCCTTTGTGGCATAAAATACTAATTGTACATTTATTATTTTAATATATATTAAATGGGACACTCTCATTGGAGGGCTTTAGTACATCTGAATCTGTTCTATCTGAAAGAGAGACCAGAACGCTCAGGGAAGCAATTCCTTATTCAACTATTTTTTTGGTTAAGCGGTAAGAATTATACTTTGAAAAAAGTTGTGATCTTGTGCTTCATTTGTACACTATTATTTCTGCCATGTAGTGTCACTTTGTACTTCAGATTATGCTATTTTTTATAATTAATGAGAGCAGAGGTTATACAATGACATACTTAATCACCATTAACAACCATGTAGTATATTATAGGTTATATGCATATACTTACAGAGACTGGAGAGAGTGCAGGTTCTGGAGTGCTTCAGCAGGAACTTGCTTTAGCAAATTATTCTGAAGCATTCTGCGTTTGGAGAGAGAGAGAGAGAGAGAGAGAGAGAGAGAGAGAGAGTGAGTTTTAAACAATTTTAGCCTACAAACCAAAGGTCTGGTATAACCCCCCCCCCCAAGAAGGAAGATGGTTAGTAACATGGGTGTGAGATTTGGTCTCCAAAACAGAGTGTACCACCTGCTAGTTACCGATATTTTGAAACCAAGGTTTAGAGATAAAACCAATACTTTGTATAATTTGAGTGCCAGCGTAGCATCGTGGGGATAGCTGGGAGACTGTCTCTAAACTATCTCACAGGATTGTTGTTAGGATAAAATGGGTAGGAGAGGGAAATACATGGAGGAAGGTAAGATATTAATGTGATAAATTAATAAAATGTTAGTGTGTGCCTCTTCTCATCATTAAAAGAGCTGTCCAAATTGTGTATGAGTGGTACCGATTTGTGGTGGTTCCAGTCCCACTTGGATGGTTGTTTTCAGAAGGTGATGCTTGAGGAGTGCTCTTCTGCCCCGTGGAGTCTTCAATGTGGGGTTCCTCATAGTTCAGTTTTATTCCCTATGCTGTTTAACATCTACATGAAACCACTGAGCGGGGTCACCTGGAATTTTAGAGTAGATTGTCAGCAATATGCTGATGACACCCAGCTCTACTTCTCCGTTACACCCGCAGGTGAGGCACTTCTCTTGTCTCTGCAATGGACTGGATGAGAGCCAACAAACTGAAGCTTAATCCGGATAAGACAGGCTCTTGATGGGGTTACCTTCTCTCTGAGCCAGTGTGGTGTAGTGGTTAAGAGCGGTAGTCTCGTAATCTGGTGAACCGGGTTCACGTCCCCGCTCCTCCACATGCAGCTGCTGGGTGACCTTGGGCTAGTCACACTTCTCTTTAGTCTCTCAGCCTCACTCACCTCACAGAGTGTTTGTTGTGGGGGAGGAAGAGAAAGGAGAATGTTAGCTGCTTTGAGACTCCTTAGGGTAGTGATAAAGCGGGATATCAAATCCAAACTCTTCTTCTTCTTCTTCGGGAGCAGGTATGCAGCTTGGGGATTACTTTTAGATCCTTTGCTGTCGCTTGAGGCCTTGGTGTGCAGAGTGCCTTCCATCACCTTTGGCTAGTGGCCCAGCAGCACCCCTACCTGGACAGAAATAGCCTAACTTTTGTTGTCTATGCTCTGATAACCTCTAGGTTAAATCATTGCAACACATTATACATGGTGCTGCCCTTGAAGACAGTGCACAATTCAGCGGCCACTTTCATCACCAGGGCAAGATGGTTTGAGCATTTAATGCCAATCCTGGCTTGAACGCACTGGCTGCCAATTAGTTCCTGGACCCAATTCAAAGAGCTGGTCTTGACCTATAAAGCCTTAAATGGCTCAGGACCACAATACCTTAAGGACCACCTCCCCCCATATTAAGTTACGTGAACCCTGTGATCATCATCTGAAGCCTTGTGCCATCTACATTACATATATTTAGGCACTAGGTGAAAACACTCCTCTTCTCCCAGGCCTTTGGCTAACTAAACAATATATGGCCTTTTGAACTGTGTTGTGTGTGTAGGGTCTTTGTTTTTGTTTGTTACTATAGCATGTATTTTTGTGTTTTTATATTGGAAACCTCCCTGTGATTCTCAGATGAAGAATAGAAATCTATAGAAATCTAATAAATATTAAATACTTAACAAAAACATAAGAACACAGAGAATAAAATGCAGCTTAGAAAAAACAACCTAGAAAAATAAGAACGAAAACTGGAATTACACATCTGCAGAGGCCTTGCTAAATAAGTATGTTTCGAGGAGGTGTAAGAATAAAGTCAAAGGCAGCGCTGCTTAACTTCAGAAGGAAGATGATTCCACACAATGGGTGCAATCATGGGTAAGGTACTCAACTTCTCAAAAGGAATATGTTTCAGCAAAAAGCTGAAACCTGCTTGGCTTCATAAAGACCTACTTGGAATGTACTTCACAGTTTAACAAAGTTAAGTTTGTTAACAGTTACGTTTATCCTTAACTGACTACATCTACTAAGAAATAACATAAGATATGGGAATAACGTTTCTTAAATACTACGGTGTTTGCAGTAATTAATCTACTCATTTTGTCCATCTTCCCACCCATATAAATAGAAATAAAAGTGACCTCCTTTTTTCCATCCTCATTAGAAATGTCTCTGAACTTTGAGAACTAAAACCTGCCCTTCTGTAGGAAGTTAAAGAAACAATTACAAAATGAGATCTTTATTTGATATTATACAGAGACATTAACTTTATGAGTGAACTCATTTTGGGACATCACCCATCTTTCAAAGTTACAATGAAGCAAATGCCTTATTTTTATAAAAGCATTAACCATCTTTTCCTGATCATACTCTGATCACAATGAACAATTCACTTAAATAAAGTGTCGCTTTAGTATTAGGCCCTGAGATCTTTTAAACAAACCACATAGAAATGTTGGTTTACTTACAGTACTTTAAGGCTGAAAAGCCCAGAAAATGCTCCTTTGGGGATGTGTGTCAAGCCATTTCCTGCCAGACGTCTGCAGGGTTAGAACGGAAAAAGATAAATAGATTTTATTTTATGTGGAATTAATTTGGATGTTAAAATACACAGGGCAGTTATATTGGAAGCACCAGGGCTAGAAGGAGTTGTTTAAGAGCCCAGTTTTGTCATCATTAACATTCCGTGTGAAACATTTTGTAACTACACAGTCCATTTACCGTCAGCTGAGCAAATGCATTTGCTTCAATAAACCTGGCTTACAGTGCACGCCTAATTGTCCAACCTGTTCTGCTTCAGTAGCAAACAATGCAAAATTACAGAATGCAGATTGGCTACTATTTTCATAACTTTACATTTGCCCCAGTAGACATAGAAAGCACACAGATAAATTGCCAAGCTTCATTAGCTACAAGAGACAAAAATGGTGCACGTTCCTTCACAGTGTTGTGCTTTAAAAAGCCGGCTGGTCGTGAATGGATAGGAATTACATGAGGAAATGAGTTTATAGTCATTTGCCTTTCTGTGTTACACATGTGCTTCTTAAAATAATGTTAACTGCTGCTGGGGGAAAGCAAACCTGAGCAGAGTATTAGAGGAATTTGATAAATGTGATGTCAGCTTTCATTTCAGATACATCACTGACAGTAGCGGGGATAGCAAGGAGGAGGCACTGCCCACCTGCTCTCTTAAAGGAGAAGCATGGGCTGTTTCAAACAGTAGTTTTGAAAAACACCATAAGCACCTGAAGACAGCCTCCAGCACTCAGCAGTATCACCCCCGACCCCTCACTAGCTGATGCAATGTGGCGCACCCACATTATGGCCATTTTTTCCACCAGGTAAAGAATTCAGCTAGCCCTTTAATTTTAATTATTTGCTTTGGTACATTTAAATGTGCATCCAAATTGCTTTCCCTTAAAAATAAATAAATAAATAAATAAATAAATAAATAAGGATAGATAGATAGATAGATAGATAGATAGATAGATAGGTGATAGATAGATAGATAAATAAATAGCAAAGGCTGATCTGGTTTGGGGGAGGGGTGTAGGATACTTTGTATTCTAGATTCTGTGTTTTTATGACATCTGTATTTATAATTAGCGAACCACATCCGTGTGTTTTATTGATTTTTGTGAATGTCCATAGAATTTTGGTCAACGGTAGTCTAGAAAAGTTAACACCAATGTTATTCCATGCATTGTTCACTTTAGTATAATTTGTGTCAATGGGACAAAAGAAAGTGGTCAACCATGGGTTGGCCTGGTTTTATGTGGTCATTATTTTATTTTAAATCGCTGCTACCCATCTGGTATAGCAAAGAAATGAATGAAAGACTGCCATTGAGCTCGTTTGTGGTTCAGGCTGCAGTTGAGGTTCTCATTGGAACAGCCAGGATTGCCTGTACTTCTTTCTGCCTTAGGTTTTGAATCTCATGATTTAATCGATTTTCAGTAAAATCAAAGCATATTTACTCAGAAGCAAGTTCCCACTGTTATGAGAATTACAAGGTCTAAGATATAAAATAAATGTTCATAAATGTACCAGGTAAACACATACATAAATATATAAACCAAGTGTCTGAAACAGTACAGGAAAACAGTCCTAAAGCCATTTTGACTCTTTCAGTGACCTCAAATATTCCTCTGCAGTCTGGACGGAAATGGGAAAAGCCTCCCCATTGTCTCTGTGCTCACAAATCCTGCATTATGGGCACATTTGGGTATGAATAGGGTGAGCCTGTGACCTGGACTCAGGAATTAAGTATTTATCATCACAAAAGAATGGCCAGGCTGTCCAGGTAAACCCATTAACAGGTTTCCTGCCAGACAGGATTCTGCTGTAGACCGCCCCTTCTGTGATGTATGTATGATGTATTGGGGGTGGTCTTGAGCTATAGGGTGGCAATTTCGAAAGTCTATATAAGGGCTTGCACACCTTTGTTCTGGGTTCCTCCTCCCTCTGCGTGGGGTGGGGTGATGAGCACCCTGTTGCAACAGTTTAATAAAGATCAGACTTACTAGCTGCATTGCTTCTCAGTATTCTCTGGTTGGCCTCTGTTATTTTCTCCTACCGATAGAGAACCTACATAAGGACTCTATACGGGCTCTTGGGTACCCCATAAGGGAAAAGGAGCAGTTTTTTCTTATAACACACTGATATCAGTGTGAATTACTCTATAAGTGAGCTGGACCATAAAGAAGGCTGATCGCTGAAGAATTGATGCTTTTGAATTATGGTGCTGGAGGAGACTCTTGAGAGTCCCATGGACTGCAAGAAGATCAAACCTATCAATTCTTAAGGAAACCAGCCCTGAGTGCTCACTGGAAGGACAGATCCTGAAGCTGAGGCTCCAATACTTTGGCCACCTCATGAGAAGAGAAGACTCCCTGGAAAAGACCCTGATGTTGGGAAAGATGGAGGGCACAAGGAGAAGGGGACGACAGAGGACAAGGTGGCTGGACAGTGTTCTCGAAGCTACCAACATGAGGCTGACCAAACTGCGGGAGGCAGTGGAAGACAGGACAGGAGTGCCTGGCGTGTTCTGGTCCATGGGGTCACGAAGAGTCGGACACGACTAAACGACTAAACAATAACAAGACAAACCCATTTCTAACATACCTTTCAGGGTACAGGGCTGTTTGCAGATTTTTTTAAAACAAACAAACAAACAAACTCAAACGCATACAACCATCATAAATGTATGTTGCAGAACAATTCTTGACGGAAGTGGATATGCCTTGCAAGCATATAACACCTGTGCTCAGAGATGTACACAGATTTGCTACCGGGCCAAGCTCTAGGCATATAAAGCCCATAACAACTTGGGACCAGTTTACCTACGTGATCACTTTACCCCACATGCGCTCACTTGACTGTATTGATCAGTGTAATTGGCACCACTACAGGTGCTACATAATACCAGTTCCGCATTTGTAAGAACTCAATTGTTTAGTGTGACAGCACCTGAACTTTGGAACTCCCTGCTCATTGAGACCAAGCAGGTGCCTTCACTGTATTCTTTTCTGCACATGCTAAAAAGATTCTTGTTTTCAACAAGCCTAGCCATATGCTTAGGAAGTTGGGGGAATTTTAATATGTTTTAGTATTTTAACTTCTGTGTGTTTAAAAGTAGGGTTGTATTTTTTATTGTTTTACCTTTTTGTAAACCACACTATTTTTTTTTTAATCAAGCAGTGTATAAATTTTATGAAACAAACAATAAACGCAATTTCAAAACCATGCAAATTCCCAAGTTGCCTCGATTTTTGTATACTCACGATAGCCACTCTGACTAACATAACTTCTACAAGTTGAAAATATAACAAATTCTATTGATTTTTAATGGTTGGGTAGTGGCAACATTGCTCCCCAAAGTGCTATACTAGCAGCAGCAGGAAAACTATTGCTATGAATGTTTCAGCATATGTCCAAACTGAAGCAATGCTTCCATTTTTAAATAAGCAACACGACAGAAATCTAAACCATAACCTGCATTTTATTTGCTTGGCTGCATCTCACTGTCTGAGACAACGGAGGAGCAAATGGACTGTAAACAGGAACCTTGGTTAAATTAACTAAAGGACTGGCCACTGAGGAGGCTGAGTCAGATTTTACAGCTGTCTGAACAGCCTTATGCATGAGAATTAAAATGCATTTGGACCCCCAGTTTATTATTGCTTTGAAAATAGTTAGCTTTTATAATAGTTATTGTTGCTAGAATAATCCTCTGTCAGAAAGAGTGCATGCATGAAACTAAGAAAAAAAAAACTTTTTGGCTATTAACCCAAATAGTTATATGAGAAAATAAATCGATTTTAAAATGCTGTGTTCTGTTGCGCGGGGCTTTTCTATTTTAACTAATATTGTGGAGTTATTACTTCGTACCAATCCTGTCTTGTGATAGTGGAATTTATTATGTGTCACTGGCTGTTTGCCAACCTGGAGGCATGCATGTCTGATCATACATGCTACTATACTTTGAATACAACTATTATAATCTTTACCTTGCATGTCCCTTCCTATACAGGATTATAAAATGAACTGGGTAAATTCCAGTGGTATCTGCACACCAGCAGAATGACTTCAGCTGGTGAGACAGGTCTTCCCCTTCTTTCCCCTTCTCCCTGTAACCTTCTACACATACCCCAATTACTCAGTTACTCAGGCATGACGATCCCTCTCCATGGAACAATGGCAAGGCTACATTTTTTAATCTGCTCCACAACAGCCATTTTCACATGCCTCACCTCATTCAGATATGACTTGTGAGAGATTATGCTCCTCTAGTATTGCTAGGTTTTGCGACCATATAGGGGATACACTGATACAGAGTACTGGCACATATTTTCTTTTTTCTTTTTGCTGTTCATAGCAATTTATGTTGCTTACCCACAACACTTATATCAAAAACCCCCATAAAAATAGTGCCAACTGCACGTAACAAACTGAGTGAGCCAATTCTGCTAGGGGTAAGAGGTAGTATTTAATCTACCCTGTTCCTTAAGTCCCGCCTTCCAGGTGAATATAGAGGAAGTACTACTTCACCCCCTCTCAGAGCACCACAACTGCGAGCGAGTTTTACAGGTTGGCTTCAAATGACATCTTTACCTTGCCAGCAGGTCCAACGGTTCTGAAAGGTATTGCGTCTACTCCCTTCACCTTTAAAGGTACCCAAGAGTGGTCACTGAACCTTAACTGCCTATTAACTTCCTGAACCTACCTGCCAATGTTGCCAATTAACCTATTTAAAAGCAACCATCCGATAAGGACATCTGCCGGAAACCCGGTACAGAACAGGTGAAATAAACCAACCAGCAAAGCCAACCAGCTGACATGCAAAAGATTCCTACTCGCCCCCCTGAAAAACAACCAGCTAATGTCCATACTGGATGAAGGGTGGGAGGGAACCGCAAAACTGCAGAAGTTTTGCAGTCCAGCGTGCATGGGCACACAAGAGGCTCAATGCCAGTTGCCTCTCCCTAAGTGGCTGCAAATGCCACCTGCCGCTACTGCACAGTGCCATTGTTCGACTTCTACTGTTAAAAAAGCCAGCATTTTTGTTCTGAAAATTGTAATTGCATTTTTACACTTGTGCTGTGTCTTTGTGCTTCATTATGGAATTACCGAATAATAATAATAAATAATAATAATAATAATAATAATAATAATAATAATAATAATAATAATAATTTATTATTTGTACCCCGCCCATCTGGCTGGGTCTCCCCAGCCACTCTGGGCAGCTTCCAGTAGTATAGAATAGTCCTGGAAAGATTGTTCTCACTAATGCCCCCCACCAATAGATTAACAAAACTGAAATCACACAAGAGTCACACATATTCGTCATAAAAAAAAAAGTCATGGGGCTTCGTTTGTTGGTTTGTACCTGTGACTGAGACAGACCTAACTTTTAAGGCAGCTTTGTCACTTCGTTGGCAAAATGGTTGTCACCCGAAACTAATTCTCAAATCATTCTGTTGAAAGGGAGAGGGGGAACAAAACAGACAACCCAAGTGAACTTATCTGTGCATTATTCTCCTAAGGGCACCTGCTGTAAAGTTGTTGAGCAGTGTACTAAAAACTGCTTGGAGCTTTGCCCACACTGCTTTTGTTTGCAAAGCCCAATTTTTCAGTCTTAGAAAGGAAACTAGATATGTCTTATTCAATGATGCTGTAACTAGCCCCAGCAGCCTTCTGGCTTTCTCCTTTAGAGATGTAAAAGCAATCAAGTGGCTGCAGGTTCTACATAGTTTGTGTAATTCACTCAGTCATAGGCAGCTGAAGGAGACTGGCTGGCGAGACTGTAAAACAGAACAATGCATTGGCATTCAGAGCACTGATGCTGCAGTTAATAGCTTAGGATTCCCATCAGGACGTCCTCACACGAAGCAGCATTATGCATCCCAGTACAAGTTTGGACCCTTTTCTAGACAGAAAGCGTGTTATAATGAGAATAGAGGCCATCCCAGTATCAACTGATCAGGTCTCACATTTGGAGCAAGATCCCTAGATACGACCCCCCTTGCCCCCATGATTATAGACAGTAGCTCATATTGCATGGCACTACTAAGTCAGGAAAACTTCGGATATTCAGGAAGAGGAAGTGATACATTGATTTGCATAAAGAAAACTGCAGCAGTCCACGATATGTGCGGTTTTGTGGCTTGCCACTAATTAGATGCCACAAGCTGAGTGTCAGAGGGGAGAAGCAGAGGTACAAACACTTTGCTTTTAGTGAACCTAGCCAGGATACCTGTGCCTTGAGTTACTGTGGATGTAAAGAATGAAAATCCAAAGCATTTTCAAATCCTTAGTTTTGTGGTCACTTTGTTACATATAGTCTTGTGTGCATAGAGTGGTTTCCTCTTCCGGCTGGCCATCATCACTGCTAATCAACATTCCACTTGTGATCCTGTGTTTGATTAACTAGTTTTTACAGCATAGTGGGGTTTTTTTTTGGGTTTTTTAAAAACACACACCAGAAAACACCAAATAGAACAAATTAAGCTACGCAGGGTTCTGTGTTTCATAGTCAGCCTTGAGGGATGCTAAAAGCTAAAGAGTAAGGAAACAGTAATTAAAAGTGATTACAACAAGACGACTTAGTACCATGAAATGTGAATGCAAGTGTCCTTGACACAGGCAGAACCAGACAGCAGGTTTTGGTTTTGATTATAACTTCACTTACTATTTTAATAAACATGAGCTGGTATTCAAACTTTTAATATCCTGCTGCTTAACTATTTCCAAATAGCAATCTAGCTCTTTTAAACAACCCTTAAAAAAATTAATTTCTACAGCCCTGTCTCTGCTTAGAAAAGTTGTAGCCTCGTGGTAACTCTTTAGGGTGGTTTTTTTCCCTTTTTTTGGTAAGTTTATTTCTAGAATCACAAGCAATTGGTGTTTCCCCCCCCAGCTAAGTGTTTCCGCATGTGCCAAACGTGTCAGAGCTCACAGCTTTTTCTGTGCTGTGTTATCTGGTTCCCAGAGAAGTGCCTAAGAATGTTCTCTCAACTATGTCAGTCAAGGATACAAAGATACGTACAGCTCTTCCAGGAAGCGGAGATTGTGCAGCGAGTTTGAGGGCAGTCTAGAGATGTTGTTCATACTGAGATCGCTGAGGAAGGAAAGAGACAGAGTCTTAATACAGCATACGTAACTGCAGTATACAGCTGTATGTACATTTTAAAGTAGCACATTAACAAAACAACAAACAAAAATAGGTCCCTTTCAAAGTCAGATGAACTAACCAGAAGTATTTAAGCCATTTATTCCAGATGATCCCACAAATTTCTATGGAATTGCTTTGAAGCAAATGGTTTTAGAACAGCAGATGTGGCTTATTAAATACAATTTTTAAAACTACTACCACATACATTTGGTTGCCTTTTCTTATTATTAAGCTACCGATTTCAATACACCACAGTAAGAAATTAAAATAGTTGGCACAATCAGGTTGCTTCTTGCTTTCTTACAAGAAAACTGATTCCTATGGTAGATAAACTGCAACATGATAAAACAATATTTAAGTACCGGTATACTTTAAAACAATGTAGTAACCTGTATTTCACTCTTGTTAGTTGCAGATTGCAAAACAAAGGAATTTTGCCCTATATTACTGCCCTAATACTATAATAGAAAAATTTTTGACTCACAGAAAACCAAGCACCCCCTACATTTCTCTTTTTAATGGGCTCCCTTTGCAGATTCTCAAGTTGCATTAAATAAGTTAAATGAACCACAAAACAAGGGTGCAATCTGATCCTGCTTGTAGCACACTTCCTGGTGGGGTTCCACAGTAGTTCCTGGCACAGGAAACCAACAGGTTTTCCTAAGTCACATCAACCTCGCTTTTATGCAGTATTCCATTTAATTATACTTTTTTAAAAAAAGCCTATTTCCCCCTCATGCTAGTACAGTGTAATTACCGTGGCTTCACTGGGAAGGCTCCACTAAAATACATGGGAGCTATACACAACATTAAAAAGGTTTGTGCCCACTGTGGGGCTTTCCGGCACAAGTCCCATATGAATGGGAGCTATCCAAGCAAATAGACCTGTGCACACGTTATTTACTTTTTTAATGAATCACTTCTCATAAAGCATCCTGAAGCAAGTTGAAACATCAACAGTAATACACACACAGGGAGGGAGGGAGGGAGGGAGGAGAGAGAGAGAGAGAGAGAGAGAGAGAGAGAGATCTTTCATGGGTGGGGAGAGAGAAGTGAAGGGAGACCCCCCCCCCAAGCAGTCCAATGAAGACTGAGCATCCTCAGTGGCCACAGAATGCTGACTGATTGCTTGAAGTGGGGTTGGGGAAAAACAGAATATACTCCACTGAATGGGATAATGGAATGGAGTATTATAGAACAATGGATGGCTGACTTGCTTGAACCCTGAACCAGCAGCACTCTACTCAGCATCACGTTTTTCAGGTCCCACTTGTATAACTCACTTATTTTATTATATTTCTATACCACCTTTCTGCAAACCACCAAGGCTGTGCGCAACAGATCAAAACCAATAAAAAATGGTTAAATGACCAATAAAGAATAAAAACATTGCAAACAGCAACACTATTTTTTTTAAAAAAAGACCAAATTAAGAAGTGTAAAATCATTAACTAGTAGCATAAGTATTGCTACAACCAAAATCGGCATATATAAAATACAAACAATTGCCCTAATTGCCATTTTTATTTTTAAGAAAGTGACAATTGTCCTGATAGATACACTAAGTGTGTGGGCTGTAATCCAGCTACAGGGGAACACAAGTTTGAGCTACTGATTGTATTGGAGGAAGTCAGCCTAAAACTTAGAACATTTTGCTTCAGCTGACTCAGGTTGTAGACCTGGCAGCAAATGATACTTCGTACAGAACATCTTTCACTTTGTGGGAAATGTTATTTTAAGCAGGTGTTCTGGGTGTGCATTTTAAGTTATTATCATGCTGATTATTCACACCAGAGGCTAACACTGTTTTTAGCCAACATTTTAATGCAGAAATACATTTTTACATATAGTTTAACACCTATTCATTCGACAGCATAGAGTTACACAGGGCAAACTTGGAAATAAATGACAGTTTTATTGTTAAGAAATATTAGCAATTACCCATTTTCAACTCAATGTGTTGTTTAGCAATCACTTCAAAAGCTAATTTATTAAACAACACCAGAGTAGTTATTAAATTCCCTCTTTTGTTGTAATATTTAATAATGCCTTTCCTTCTCTTCAGTAGTTGGCTACTACCCCCTTTGTTTTGGCAAAGGAACAAAAGATTTTCTTTGGCAAAGGAACAAAAGTACAGCAAATGAAATCCCAGTCAAATTAATTATATTTTAATGGACAATAAGATAAAGCCTTCGGGTGATGACGTATTTTGTACATATACCAGCAACAGTGCTTTTTAAAATGAATACTACACATTTGAAGGGAAATGTTCTTAATAGGGCCGATTTCTGCAAAAACAAAGACCCTACAAATTTGTACTATGACAAATATTGATACATACCTAAGGAATTAGTGTCCAGTTTGCAGATTTTCATATAAAAATCAGATTGGGCTAAGGTAACAAACAAAAAACCCAGTTGCAAAAATCACACCTGGGAACAACTGTCACAATCTCACTGCTGCTGTGCCCCACGTTGGCTGTGGGTGACCCTTGGAACCAATTTGGGAAGGCCAAGTCCTGGCATCTATATCAAAATGACGTAAACCGTGAAGAATATTCAATCATATAATATGCATATGCAACCGGAGGAAATCTACTCCATAGAGATTCAAAAGTCCAATGTCATAAAGTGCTAAAGTCTCTCAGGAGTCCACGTCTGCTTCTTCCGACAGGCGGCTAAGCAGACGTGGACTCCTGAGAGACTTTAGCACTTTGTGACATTGGACTTGTTGCACATCGGACATTGCACTTTTGAATCTCTTTGCACTTTTGAGACATTTGTACGTTGTATGGAGTAGATTTCCTCTGGTTGCATATGCATATTATATGATTGAATATTCTTCACGGTTTACGTCATTTTGATATATATTGTACTGTACCGTGTTGTCTGTTTTGTATAAGTCCTGGCATCTGGCCTCATGCATGCACTCGCATTCTGCTATGGTTGGATGCTGCACTACTTAAGCCCACCCCATCTTCCCCTCAGGACCAGACTTTCTCCCATCACCTGTTGTCATTCTCAGAGAGGAGTCTTCTTCTCTGGAAGCTCCCTCAACTTCTGGCAACCTGCCTTCACCAACATACCAGTCCTAGAAGTGGTGGAGATCAGGAGACTTTCCAGCAGCCCTCAGAAACTCAGTGCTATCCTCTTTGACCGGCAGGTGACCTCCATTAGGATGCTGGGTCCCAAGTACTCACACCTGATATACAGTGGCATATCAGCTTTCAGTAGGCTTCTGACCAGTGCAGCAACACTCTGACCTACTCAAGGGCTGAGCTACATGATGACAAAGCTTCCCCCTCCTTTTTTTGCTAAGTGTACTTAAACTGGCTACTTTTACTGTGAATAACAAGCAGATTTTGGATGTCTGTCCAGAACATGTCCCCAGTCTGGTTCCCCGCTCTGCACTCCAATTTGCCCTAAATGTGCTGTTACACCTTTGGGGGACAAATAGCTGTTTTCAGCAGGGAAACATACTCCAGATCAGAGCTCCAAGCATGTTTTTTCTTCAAAGTAACACATACCGTAGTTTATGTATACTTTTTTTTTTTTTAAAGGATTGTTGTTATAACATGTAGTTTCGCTCTTAGCCTCACTTGCTACTTAGACCTCAAATCCATGACCCTGAGATTAAGAATCTCATGCTCTTATCGATTGGTTTGCACTAGTACAAATGCAATGTGGTCTTGTGCCTTTAGCAGCAGTGGAGTAGGCAGAAATTTAACAGAGTAAACTCTTTCTAGTACTGAAAAACGATTATGGGGAATGCTTCATCTGTTTACATTCTGTTAGACATCTTATTACTTGTATATGGCTCCCAATCTTTAACTTTGTCTACCGGCAAAACAAAATAAAAAATAAATAAAATCCTTCCAGTAGCACCTTAGAGACCAACTAAGTTTGTTTTTTGTATGAGCTTTCGTGTGCATGCACACTTCTTCAGATACACTGAAACAGAAGTCACCAGACCCTTATATATAGTGAGAGGGTGCGGAGGGGTATTACTCAGAAGGGTGGTGGGAATGGGTGATAGGCTGATAGCTGTGGTAAACCTGTTGACGACTGTTTACGACTGCAATTTGTCTACCGGGTTTATTGTGTACTCTCCAGGGTCCTGATGCTGTGGGGACCATCGCAGGCACCTGACTAGCATTGTATGTTCATTTCTGCTATTCTCATAGCATTTTACCCACATTAACCTGGTGCAGATGTAACACTTCTCTTAGCCATAGTTAAGAAATCAAGGAAAGGGTCTCAGGGTTCTGAATTCTTTGTTTCTATCCTGCATGAAATCTTCCCTCCTCCTTTCAGCAGTGCATATGGTACAGTGCTATATCTGCAAAAGCTGTCCCTAATTGTGCTTGTAATGTTAGGTCGAAACCTTGTAGCTGAAATTGGTTTGCAAACTATGATTTATGTTAACTATAGGATTGCAGAGCTGGAAGGGATCCCAGGGGTCATCTAGTCCAACCCCCTTCAATGCAGGAATCTTTTGCCCAACATCGGACTCAAATCCATGACCCTGAGATTAAGAATCTCATACTCTTATCGATTGGTTTGCACTAGTACAAATGCAATGTGGTCTTGTGCCTTTAGCAGCTGTGGGGTAGGCAGAAATTTAACAGAGTAAACCCTTTCTAGTACTGAAAAACGATTATGGGGAACGCTTCATCTGTTTACATTCTGTTAGACATCTTATTACTTGTATGTGGCTCCCAATGTGCCTTTGGTTCCTCTGCAAAAGAGGGCGCAAATTTGCATATGACAAAGTATATGCAATTTTTATGCAAACCTATGTCTTCTTTTGTGAGTGCCTAATCCACATACTGCGTACTGAGCCCAAAAAATCCTGGCAGCACCCCTGCTTGTGTCCATAACACTAAACCATGGTTTAGCTTTACAGTATAGGTGAACCTTCCTGCATAATACATTTTATTTATGTATTAGGTTTATTGGATGCATCCTCCCAGGAGCTTAGTGCAGCATATTTTAAAGCAATATTGATGTGGCTATAGTGCAGCCCCAGATATGGATGGCTAATCTTTTCAGGATATATTTTTGCCATTTTCTACTGAGAGGGCGTAGGAAAGACCAAATAACCAGAGATCTGAAGAAACTGAAACTGAAGGGTCAGATTATATATATACAATGGTGAATCAATCAAGCAACTAGCTGACTTTTTATTTTCAGTGGTAGGAGTATTCTAAGCATATTAGGTATACTGGCACAATGTCATCACTCAATGTGGTAAGCAATATATTATCAGGGTAGCTTAAAAAAACCTCCCCCACAAATTTTTTTGCTAATAGTTTGCAAGATATAAATATCAAACAATTACTTTAAAGTAATGGGAAAGGATGATGAAGTGACTGGTTATCATTAAATCTAATGTTTCTAATATTATTTACATTACGGACCGGGGGTGATCCTGTCCCCAGAAAAAGGACAGTACAATAGGGTTTGGATAGTCACAGATACTAGCAACTTCTGATTGCACTGATCCTTGGAATACCTCCAGGTACCCTACCTGTCTTCTCGAACAGGTTACTATTGCCAGGGTAAGGCTGTTCAGCAAACGTCTGGTAGTATCAAGAGCCAGTTGCACACATGTACAGAGAGGGTAGTCTGTACTGCTAGACCACTACTGCTGAGCAATAAACAATATGAGACCAGTACACTGGTGCTACTATGAACTTAAGAGGTGAGAAGCAGGGAGAGGCAGGCAGTTAGGGAAAAGGGGAAAATGAGAATAGGAGAAACAAATGATGGGCCTTTTCCTACCTCACCTGGCTGCTGCCATGTCATCCAGGATGGAGAACAACAGGCCTACAGGGGTGGCATATGTGAAAGTTGTGAGAGTTTGGCTGGAAGCTGGAGAGAGAGTGACTTGTCTTGCTATGTGCTAGATTTGGTGCTCCCCTGGAAACCGAATGGGGAAATAAGATCTGTTGGAGTGGTAAAACTGTGAGCTCCTCCATCCTATGCTCAGGTTATATATATGTGTGTGTGCAACTAAAGCTTATTTATCCTAAAGATACCACAGTACAGTATCTTTGACCACAGTTCCCTGGGTCAATATAGGAACCTCTGAAGCCTCTCACTGCTTAGAGACTGGGGTTGTGTGTAACACATCCATAAAAGCAACCAAGGCTATTTCAATGCTGAAACCTAGCCATACTGTAATAAAGATAATCAGAAATATGAATTAATACTTGTCTCAATATCCCCAGATATTATTAAATCAATTATATTTTTTATTCTCCATACAACTCACAAGAGCAAAAGTTTTTTGGTTTTTTAAAAAATGAATTTACGGTATGAATAGTTTGTAAGTGCTTTTCTTCCTCTTTTCTACATCAAAATGTTAACAACTTGTTTGTATGGGTTATATTTGCAGAAACGCATCTGCAAAGGGCATACACCACATACATATAAATTGGAGTTTGACTATGGTAGTTGTTAAGAAAGTTGAAAGAAAAACAAACTTCTCAAACTTAACACAGGTTGGGATAAAAGTTTTGGACAAGGTTTCAGATTCGACAAAATTCTTGACAAAATTTATTCCGCCACTCCCATCTCCCACATTAAAAAACTATTAGCAGAAAGGCTATTGAAAGGCTGTGCATGATCCCAGAGACTTTTCTGGAAACAGTTCTGTTTAATTCTCATGCCTTCACAATAGCAGTTTGGCACAATCAGTTATATACAAATGTCTCTAAAAGGGGCCTTACCTCCTCTTTTCCAAGGCCACTTGTTTCAAGGGTCCCAAACAGCAAAGAAAGTCAGTGGAGGGTATGTAGGGAATGCTTGGGGTGGGGGGGGAAGAGAAGGAGCTTCTGCTGAGATATTTCAGAGTCAGGTCTCTTTCTATAGTGGGAGGGTTTCCCTTTAAATCTTTTTCAATAGGTTATTGATGGCTTTGAAACTTAAATGGCATTTGTCAACCATCAGTAAATCTTTAAAACTTTTTCTGCAAATAGCCCAACTCTAGGTCTCAGCTTTTCCCATTAATCTGTATGTAAGGCCACTGAAGGCTTTTTCAGAGTTTAGATAATGCCTAGATTAAAAGGTCCATTCAGAAGGGAAAACTTTAGCATTCACCTTGTGTACATAGCCATTTCACCAGTGGTATTCATGGGTTGTTATTTCAACCCTGCATTTGTCTTGCAAACAAGACATATGCCACAAAGGCTTGGTAGAGACATTCTTTAGTGAATTATTGAAATCTATTTGCCTATTTGTCATGGCTTGTTATTTTTATTATGTATAATCAGTTTGAATCCAGGAACTTTAAACTGACAATTGTTCAGTTATGTTGCTATTTTAAAAATGAAAGGTACAATTCAGCAATGATGCTGATAAAGGACAAATAGGGTGGTTTGACTTACATTTCTTTTATTGTTCCCAGATGAGTTCCAACATCTTAGATGTTGCATTTGATGCAATTAAAAATAACTCTGCAAAAATTGTTTTAGTATGTTCTGTCTTTTCCTTGTTTTATAGACTTCCATTGTTTACTCATTTTGTTCCTTTCATAAAAAGGATGCAAGAGGCAAAAGATTAAGACATTTTTAAATAGCTGGAAGCTTCTTCTTCCTGCTCTCCAAATCACATAAACTGAAAATATTTCAAGATTGAAAGATTTGCAGCACTATTTGAGACGTCCTTAGAGTTAGCCCCACAGTTCCATGTGAAGGTTCCACTGCTCAACATCTTTAAGTGGACTTTAAAGACCGTTTTATTGCTGCTTTTAAAGGTTAGACTGAGTTTGTGTTTAGATTTCTGGCATGGTCATGCTAGTTCATGCTGGCTTTAGTAACATTTTGCACTGTTCAAAATTTAATAATGCCTTTTTAATTTGTCTTAACAACTGTACAGCCATGACACCTGAGGGACAACTGCTGCTGGAGAGCCATCCCAGTTCCTCAGATAAGGTTGAGCAGAGAAAGAGGGAGATCCCCACCACCACCAGCTATCAAATCATTTTGTGATTCTAGTATTGTGATTAATAAAGTTGCAGCAAACCCACGTTTGGCACCTGCCTCATTATTATTCCACAGGAGACAATAGGAAGAAAATGGAGCAGGGCACCCAAAGCAAACGGGGGTCAGGATCAGGGCCATCTTAAGCATATCCGGCACCGTGGTGCAAAGCTCCCTCCGGCGCCCCCTGTTTCCCGGAGTTTTTTTAGGGAGGACGGCGCTGCCGGTGGGGCTGGAGGAGGTGGGCAGCAGCTGGAGGGCGCCTCCTCTGGTGGGGAAGAGGCGGAGGCTGGACACTGTGCCTCCCGGCTCAGCTGGCCACTTTGTGCCGTGGTGGCCACATCAGACTGCTTCGGTGCGGCATGGCGGAGGTGGGCAAGGGCGGTGAGATGATGCCGGGAGGTGTTGCATCCAGCCTCCGTCTCTTCCCTGGCGCCCTCCAGAACTTGGCGCCCCGGCGCCCCGCACCACTAGGATAGGGGGAAACACAAAACGGGAAAGTTGAAATGAGGCAGAGGAAAGCAGAGACTTGGTAAATGGAGGTATAACAGAATCACAGAGAAAGGGGAAGCAGGGAAATAAAGAAGAGGAAGCTAATGGGCTGAAGAAGAACAAGCATCTTATTCCATTTCCATATTATGTTTCGCTTTTTTTTCATGTCAGGTGTCTAACTATAAAACAAACTACAGTACGTAAACCTCTACATGCAACTAATCTAAGTGGGTCCAGTCATTAAGTCCCCAAAGTACTTGACAACCTAGAACTATTCAGTTTGATACATGACCTCAGAAGGAAAGAACCATCAAGAAAGACTGAGTCAATTTGTATAAGGCAATAAAAGCTAAGCATATTTCCATAACAAAATTTAAATATGATTACTATGAGTAAATGGTATAAATTAACAAATGTATTTGTTAAATAAAATACTAACTATGGCTGACAAGTAGCACATTATCCATATTCCCATCACTCGTAATAAATTTACGGAACTTAGGAAAATAGAATGTTATATTCCAACCAAGACACTTTTAATATTTAAATACAAATAGCAGAACCTGTATTCAGTAATACAGATGATAATTGCTTGACTGAAGTCTTGTTTTAGTTTCATAATCTTATTCTTCCCAATTTGAAACAGAATCGTTAGTTAAAACCTATCCTATGTCAGCATCGTAGTTTGAAATAATGTATTCTCTGATGATCTGAAAAGTTATACAGTACTATGCTCCCAAAAGTTACAGTGTCTGCTGTTCCATTCCCTATTCAACATGATACCATTGGCTTGCTAATTACTTTTATCCAGAGGAATATTAGTTTTATCTTCTGAAGCAAAACAAATTAGACAGATCATGGCTGATTAGAATGCAACAGTAAAATCTCCTTATACTTTCTATTCCACTCCATTTCTCTCCAAAATAGGGGCGATGTCATATACATAGGTATTTCCCACGCCAGTCTGGACTCTGTTTCTAATAAGTGCTGTGGCTGGAACAATGGTTCTTACACAGCGACTGAAGTTCTTTAGTTCAGTCATTGTGCACAAAAAGAACAGAGAACTCCTTAGCAAGCATTTGATGAAACATCTAGATTTCCATATTTCCCTAATTGCATTTTCTAAATGTGTGTGCATCTTATCTGACCAGAGTTTAAATGTTTTCTTTATTTCACTGCTATGGCAAAATAAGAATGTGAAGGACTGGAATGATAATGATGTCTCAATTTACACACTTGAGGAGGGAAAATGATTTAAAAATAAATAAAAGTGCGTGACGGGAGTCCTGATATTGTGTATCCCATAAATGTGTTATTTGAAATAGTGGCTTTCTAAAATGCTTCAAAAGTTCTGCTTTAACTCTAAATGTTTCACCCTGTTAATGTGTTGCACTCTCATTTTTTCCCTGTTCACAAAATTTTGCAAATGTGTTTGTTTCTTTGTGAAAGGTTTTCCTAAAATTTGTGTGCCACAGACAAAACAGATGGAAGTTGGCTGTGCTATTCCTTTATTTATTGTCAATTACTATATGTTAACAGTAGATCTTGTATTTAGATCCATTTAAACTTCACTATGCAGCTGCCCATTTGAAAATAAAATGGTTGCCTTCTTTCACTTCAGCGGGCACAATACAAAACATCCATTGAGCTTTCCCTTTATTGCAGCTGCCAATGCCCAGCCGACTTTTAACAAACCAACCAAGCGGAATAACAATGCAGCTGTAACATTTTATGGTATTTCTGTTAGTTCTCTTTTAAGACCGAAGGTGTTAATTAGGAATGAAAGAATACTACCCTGCCAGCCTTCTTTCACAATCTATATACTGGTCACTGCAGTTTTCAGAAGAGAAAAATAAATCTAATAAAGGGACAAAAAATGTTGTTTGTCACACCAGTAACATGTACTTAATATGCTTTGATCACAAGCTTTTTATGCAGTCTTGTCAGACAGGCTGAAAATATTTTTCCATCTCCCTCCAACTTTTTGTTGTCTTTCCTGAATACTCATTCTCAAGTCTGAAATGTCTGGGTGGGAGAGAGGAAGCTTTAATAAGAGTTTGATTTGCTGGTGAAAATTGATGGTCTTGTTACAAGAACATTATCAACAGCTCTTCTGTTCTTCTATTAAAACATAAACTGTTTTTAACGAAACACAGTTCTCTCTCTGCCAGGTATTGAAACTAAGTCTCAGGCTTTCTGGCATTACCTATCAGGTATGACTCAAAAATTTGGAAAAGATACTGCTTAACAGATGACGAGAGTTTCGCTTCAAATAAATACAAAAAGTCTTATGCGGTAGAGTAATATGTAAAACTTTCTTGTTCGTATTCCAAGTTAGAAAGGCAGCTTTTGCACTACAGATTTGATAATGGTGTTCATGTATTCCACACTCAAAGATATCAGCATGAAGTCATTACCTTTAATCTTCCATCAAACTTAAAACCTTGAAATAAAACTTTATGAAGTCAGCACTGCTGGGAATTAGTCAAGCTTCCTAGCTCTCCCAGCAAGAGCTTTTACTGTTAGATGTCCCAATCATGCCAAAATCCATTAATCCTGCTGGAGGAAGACAGAAGGAAGCTCAAGTTGTTGATTTAATGTTAATGGAATGAATGGACTTCCAAGACAGCCTACTGAGTTGTCTAAACTATAAAGCAAACAAAGCAATTTAATTTAATTTATATTTGAAATGTTAAAAACAAATTCATAGTATAGCTTTGGGAAATAAAAATTGACAATCTTTTATGAAACATGTTGACCAGTACATCATTTGAACAGGTTGATTGCAAAACCTGTGGCTATATCTAGTAAGCTGAGATGACAAAGAAGCAAGGATACTTCTAGGAGACATGGGAAAACAGTAAACAAAATGAAGACAAAGTGTGACAAAATGAAGAATAAAGCAAGCAAACAAGGGCCAGCTTTTGAAACACTTTCGGTCTGTGACAGATATGTAGTTCAGCAAGGACATGTCAGCTTCCAGTTGTGCAACCAGAAGTTGATCTGATCATGAAACTGCTGGATTCAGTTTTTGGACTGGCATGCAAAACAACAACAACAACAACAACAACAACAACAACAACAACAACAACACACTCACTCCATGGTGGTGCAGCCTATGTCAACATAGCAGAAGGAAGTATGGACAGAAACCACAGCTGCCATGGATTCAAAAGGCAGAGGGATAAGATCCTAATTCAGTGTTGTCCCCCAGGTAAGTTACTGGATTTGCATATGGCAGAACTGGGTTCAAACGGTATACTCTACCACAAGCTCATGGGGGAACCTGGGCAAGTCGCTATCTCTCAGCCTCAGTTTCTTCACAGCACAGGTTTGCCTACCTTTCAAAGCTATTGATGGATGGGATAAATAATCTATAATACTTTACAGGGGGGAAAGTGGGGCGTGAAGTTGCCACCCATAAACTGGTAGGCAGTGAGACTCAAAGCTCTGTTTCCTGCAGGGGTGGCTGCACGACCTTAGGTAGTAAAGCTGATCTAGCAGGCTTGAAGTCACCACCTGTCCTCTGATAGCTGGTGATATAAATCCTTTGCACTTTAAGGGTCTTGATTGTGCCTTGGAAGCTTTATCTATACTTACCCCACTTCTGACATCACATAAGATGTCAGATGTGGGGTAGTTGGCATGGTTTGGGGGGAAATGGCCTTATGACACAAAATGAGATCTATGGTGGTTCATCATCCCTGATCTATATACATATAGTCCCCCCCCCCAATTATTATTTTTAATGAATATATTCAATTACTTCAGAGCTAACACAATAAGAACTTTGGAGCTCTAAGTCTTTATTCTTCATCAGTTTAAGAAGTAGCAAGGACATATTTGGTTGAATGTGTTAAGAATAGAAAACCAAGCTACACATGTACCATGATCTCGGGAATTGCTGCTAGCAAAGGGACCTCGTGCAAATGCTTCAAGCCAAGTAGTTTAACCAACTGAGCTTCTTTAAAAAGAAAAAAGAAAAAATTATAAACACTTCCTCTCTAAAGCAAACAAAACTGGAGAACTGCTTCAACTAACATTTCCTATATTTCATGGTATTTGACTTGCCTAATTGTTATGAGCCAGATAGGAGTTCCCATTCAGCTGCTCACTTTTGCAGGGGGATCACTTTGGAAATAAGAAAGGAGATGTTTGTGGAAAGAGTATCACAAGTTCTATGTCATAAACCAAATCTAGGTCTGCCACTTTTTTGCCTAAGAGAGAGACTATGTTTTAACAGTTACATGACCAAGTTCAATGAGACCTTTCCCCAGGTAAGCAGATATAGATTCATAGCCTCAGTGTGCCACCATAACCCTAAAATAGGCTGGAGGTCATTATTCTGAGTCACAATTTGTAATGGTGGACTCTTATAGTTAGTCAGCAAGTGATCAATCCCTTTAGGAAACAAACAAACAGCCTGCTATGTGTTACTTGGGTCTTGAGCATCTCAATCTTCATGTATCCACAATTCAATTGTGGATAGCAAAAATAGGAATAACTATCAATCAGTTGCAAATATCCCCTTTCTTGGGGAAGGTGGTTGAGAGGGTTATGGAGAGGCAGCTATAAGCATTTTTTTTGATGACATGGATTATATAGATTCATTCCAAACTGGGCTCAGACTGGTCCATGGGACTGTGTCATCCTCGGTCACCTGATGGATGATCTTTAAAGAGATTAGGAGGAGGAGAGTGTGAACTTGCTCTTTCTTCTGGATCTCCCTGTGGCTTTTGATACCATAGACCATATTATCTTCCTGGACAGGCTCTGTGGGTGGGAACTGGAGGCACTCTGTTACATCCAGGGGTGCCAACTTGAATAAAATATGGGGGGGGGGAGGTAAGCCCTGCCTGCATGATTGATCACATTACATGCCACACACACCATTTGAATAGCAATGCCTATTAAGTGAGTGGGGGCCCCTCAAATATTTCATTGGGAATGGTCTCCTATGGTTCCAGTCCTACCTACAGGGCTGAATCCAGACAGTAGCATTGGCAGAGTGCTTTTTGGGCCCCTGGCAATTCTGCTATGGGGTGCTGCAGGATACTATTTTATCCCCAATGCTTTTTAAATATCTAAATATATGAAGCCTCTGGAAGTCTTTAGGCATTTGGGAGCAAGGTGCTACCAATGCACCAACGACACTCAGCTCTGTTTCTCCATAACATCTGAGTCATGCTGTATGGGCTCTGAACTGCAGCCTGGATGTAGTTGGTGGGATGGATGAGAGAAAATAAGCTCAGCTTAAATCCTAGTAAGACAGAGGTACTGTGAGTGAAGGGTTCCTGTGTCTGAAAAATTGGTCAACTGCCTGCCCTGAATGGGGTTGCATTCTCCACGAAGGAGCAGGTACACAGTCTGGGAGTGCTGCTGAATCCTTGTCACTGGAGACCCAGGTAGCCCCAGTGCCTAGAACCACCTTTTACCAGCCGTGGCTGATATAACAACTATGGCTGTTCCTAGACCAGGACAGCTTGACCACAGTAGTTCAGGCATTAGTGACTTTAAGATTGGATTACTGAAATATGTTCTGTGTGGGATTTCCCCTGTGCCTGGTCTGGAAATTACAGTTTGTACAGAATGCTGCAGCATGGTTGCTGAGAGGAGTGAGACTCTGTCCAGCATCTAACACCTCTGATCAGAGACCTGCACGGGTTGCTGACTTGTTACTAGGTCAAGTTCAAGGCATATAAAGTCCTCAACAGCTTGGGACCAGGAACTTACAAGATCCCCTTACCCCATATATGCCTATTTGACTGCTTCAGTCTGTGGAACTGGCATTGTCCAGGTGTCACATAATATTTGCTCTGCACTTAGCATCATAGAATTGTAGAGTTGGAAGGGACCCAGGCTGGATCTAGACACATCAAAAAATGTGTTTCAGGAAAACGTGTTGTAAACCTCAAAGTGGGAAATCACGTTGGTGAAAGATGGAACTCCAAAGCGCGACCTGGTGTCACAGTGTTATAATGCATATAAAACACCTTTTCTTTAGTAAATGTAGCTGAGTCCCCAAAGATATGAACATTTTAGCATATAAGTACAGTGGTAGCGTTCCGGAGGTCTGGCCGGATCCCGAGGTTTTCGCAACTGGAGAGACCGCTTTTGCGCATGCGTGTGTGGGGAAAACCCGGAAATATACCTCTGGGTTTGCCACTTACGTATCCCAATGTTTAAGTAACCAGAGGGATACGTAAGCGGAGGTACGACTGTACCTACACTCTGTAACTCCCTTTTCATTCAGATAAGCCTATGCAGACACATAGAAGCTGACACGTGGCATCTTCATTACATATCTTTAGGCACCAGGCAAAAACATTATTTTTCTCCCAAGCCTTTGGTTAATTAAACCATCTATGGACTGTGTGTGTGTGGTGGGGTACTATTGTTTGTTATTATGCTATCTATTTTTGTGTTTTTATAGTGTAAACCACCCTGTGATCATCGGATTAAGAGGTGTATAGACATTTAATAAATAACGAATAGCCTGTTTTTAGCTTTACTGTTGATTTTAATTATACTATGAATTTTTAAACTTGGCCTTCTATTGATTTTAATGTTTGCTTTATTTTTGTAGACTACTTAGAGGTTATGTTTACAATCAAGCTGCAATATAAATGTTGTTAAATAACTAAAAAGAAATCAAAAGTATGTTCTAAGTAATGGAGTCCCAAACTATCCATATTTATTTATTTAAAATAATTCTATCTTGTCTCTCCTGCATTTGAGGCACCTTAGAATATTAAAAACACAATAAAGATAATTATAAAACATTACGACCAGATAATTTCACAGCAGCATCTTCACACTTAAATTTCCATCAGCTTTGAAAGGCTTTCTTTAAAATATAGGTGTTATAACCCTATTTTAAAAAGTTGTGTAATGACTCTGAACTGAGCTTGAAAAATACTGCCAGGGGTAAAGCTCTCAACTTTTCTGGTCCTAGTTAACAATCTTGATGCCCTGTCCTGAACTAACTGAGGTTTCTGGACCGTTTTCAGTTGCAGTCCCACATATACTGAACTGCGCAGATCCAAACACATAAAAACCACAGCATTTATGTTTCAGTTGCTGTGGCAACACAAACTTCTCTTTATATGGTGGTGGCTAATAGCTGGGCTTTGAAAGCAATAAATGAATGAATAATTAAGTACAATATTTGATTTTTTTCATTTGTTTTACAGAGAGCGCATCAAGCTTTGTCTTTTCCTTTTCAGCAGAGGAACACAGCAATTATTCACCCCTGGGTATAATCAACAAAATGGCCTGCCCTAATTCAATATAGGGACTCGGGTGGTGCAGTGGGTTAAACCACAGAGCCTAGGGCTTGCCGATCAGAAGGTCGGGGGTTCAAATCCCCGCGATGGGGTGAGCTCCCATTGCTTGGTCCCTGCTCCTGCCAACCTAGCAGTTCGAAAGCACGGAAGGTAAACGGTGTTTCCGTGTGTGCTCTGGTTCGCCAGAAGCGGCTTAGTCATGCTGGCCACATGACCTGGAAGCTGTACACCGGCTCCCTCGGCCAATAATGTGAGATGAGCACCGCAACCCCAGAGTCGGTCACGACTGGACCTAATGGTCAGGGGTCTCTTTACCTTTACCTTTAAGTCAATATAGAATGCTTATCCCCAGTGAACTGCAGGCATACCTGCAGACTTCAACTGCCATTACATGAACAGCCAGAGTTGCTATAAATTAGGGTGAAGGAATCTCAGGCCCAGGGATGGATGAGGCCCTGCAGGCTTGTCTGTCTGGCCCTCTGAACTGTACCCAGGCCACGTACCCCTCCACAATCCATAGTTCCACAATCCATATTTCCAGGACCCTGCTCTGCACTGTCTAAAAGTACTTCGGCCCATTTTGAAAGTATCCTTTAACTATTATAAAGCCTCATGCTTACCTAGATGAAGAGAAGTTTCTGTATGCACACATGCATATTGGGGTCCAGACCCTCTACCACTTAAGTTCACTGCATTGTTACTGAAGGGGGTTAATCAACCAGACCTTATCTGTTTCATGATCAGTAGTCCAAACTCAAGCTTTCTCAGTTACCGTAATCCCAAACCCCAAGAATTCTGCTCTGTTTGGCAACAATGGAACTCGCCTCAAGACCTCAGCAATCGCGATAATACTATTCCTTAAATTAATAACAACAAGGAAACATAAATGGCGTTAGCTGCAGCATTTTTAAATGCCTGCAAACAATTAACAACCCCCCCCAATCCTATTCACTTGGGTACAAATCCCACTGATTTTGGTGGAAATGATTACAATTGCAGTCTTTAAACAATAAAAGAAAGCTTTCCAAGTTGCTCCAGATCTGGGTTGCAATTTTAATGGTAAGCATTTGAAAGACAAACTCCACTGGGGGGAAAAAAGGCCAAGTTAACAAGGGAACACTTGAAGGAAGTCTAATCTCAGCTGGCATGTTGACTGGGAAGGTCAGCTTCATGCACGCGTTCACAGCTGGAGTCGGGCTCCCTCTGTCAGGCCAATTGTCCTCTGCACTCCAGATACTAAGCCAAACTGAAGGTGCCTTCACTCTGCCAGACCCTTGCATTTTACTAGTTTAAAGGGAGTTTCCTTCCCCCACCACACCACCCTGTCAGTTTACATATCATTTCCACAGAGCAGTCACCACAAAAAAGGAGCACCGGGTGTGTGCTATGCAGTGACTTTTTCAGTCTCTCCCCTTAAAGTCACACAACCCTGACAATGCATATAGATTTAGCAAACAGGGAAGGCAACACATTAGTTTAGTTGTGCTTTATTTAAGTATAAGATGGCCCAGTACTTCAAAGCAGCATAGTTTGCCAATTTATTTAGCTTCCTGCACTCAATGAGAAGCCGTGGAAGCCTCGTCAGACGTTTGGCTTCCGAAAAACGTTTACAAACCGGAACACTTACTTCCAGGTTTGCGGCGTTCGGGAGCCAATTTGTTTGGGAACCAAGGTACCACTGTACCTGAATCCTCAACTTTCAGGAAGGCAGATACCTTTGCCACTTGGCTGCTATATCACATTTTGATTGTGTCCTCCTGCCTGTCCCTGTGGTGCACAGCATAAAAATTTCCAGAGGAGCAGTTGTGTTTGTTGGTTTCAGCAAAACAACCAGTCTTGTGGCAACTTAATAACTAACAAATTTATTCTGGCATATATATTTTGCCACTCTTGTTTCCAGTGTGGAATTGTTACATAGAATGAAGTTCTTAGTCAATACCGGTAGCTTTACTTGGTTAACAACAAACAAAACATTCAGCTAGGAACATTAATTTGCACCAACAGTGGAAAATAAGGAGGCAAGACACAAGGTTGTGTGAAATAGGCCACGCTTATTCATTTAAAATGGACGAGCAGTGGGGAAGAATGGTGTGGGATATTAACTGCATATGGCAAACTGTGGTCAAGCCAGCCCTGCTAAGAATGAGGAGTAGCATTTCATCTACCCCAGGCATCCCCAAACTCGGCCCTCCAGCTGTTTTAGGACTACAACTCCCATCATCCCTAGCTAACAGGACCAGTGGTCAGGGATTGTGGGAGTTGTAGTCCCAAAACAGCTGGAGGGCCGAGTTTGGGGATGCCTGATCTACCCCTTTCCTTAAGCCCCATCTTTCAGTTGAGTCGAGAGGCCTTGCTGCTTCATAGGTTGGCCCCAAAGGTGTTCCCTAACCACAGCCTCAAAGACAAATCTCAGGACTACATCTGTTACTCTTAGGTGCCTAAGGAGGCTCAGCAAACCTTAATTATTTTGGCCTATGTGGCCAATTAACCTATTCAATGGCTGCCACCTGCTAAGAACACCAGCCACCAAATCAGTACAGTGTAGGCCAAAAAAGTCAATCAGCAAAGCCAAAAAATAACTACTTGGTCCCGGAAGGCAACTAGCAATGCCTATAATGAACATTGGGTGCCAAGGAATGGAAGAGGCTGTAGGAGAGGAGAGGCAGGCTTAAATAGTCCAACCTTAGCCCAGCCATCTCCTTTAGCATTAATGTGTTAGGACTCTTGAAGCCTCCCCTTCCCTAAAGGGCTGCAAAGGTTATTCACCACCTCTGCTTCAGGCAAGGCTGCAAGGAGATTTGTTATAATGGTTTGAAATAGCATTATTTGCTCTATGAATAATGAAGCTGACCTCAATACCGGTAGTAAAGTAAAAAGATACTGGCTTTAAATGGAGAAATTTCACTACCAAGAATTACTATGATGACCGATAACGGAAAGCAATGTTCCAAACAATGGTTGAAGTTGAGAAAGAAAAAAAGGATGGTAATCACAAAGTTTCACCCAATTAAGCAATCTTGATGCCATGATAATAGCAACAAATTGATGTCTTGTCTATTCACTTTCATGAAAAGTAGCACTTTTCTTGAAGTCATACAATTATTATAAAAGCGCAGCAATAAACCTTTAGCCCATTGTATCATGCCAAAACCTATACAAATTGAGCTTGCACACTTTTCAAGCATTAAACTGGGTGGATATACATGTGACCTAAAATCCACAAGACAGTGGTGCAGCATCACCTCCTGGTTTGGAGGAACAGTTTTCACATATCAAGGGGGCCTGCAGTATAAAAGTCTCATACTCTACTGTGTCCAAATCTGTTCTGTCTTGAGAAAAAAAAAAAGATATCCATCATGTTCAAATGCCTTTGACCTTCTACCCAGTAGCCACACCAGAGAAGATTAGGGGTGGGTATCCAATGTCAGATCAAGTAAACCTTGACACTCCAGATGTTTTGGAACTACAACTCCCATCATCCCTAGCTAACAGGACCAGTGGTCAGGGATGATGGGAGTTGTAGTTCCAAAACATCTGGAATGTCAAGGTTAGCCATCACTGCTCTAACTTATCACCAGGTTTGATAAGCGGCATATAGACAGGGGTGGGGGACCTTTTCCAGCCTGAGGTCCACATTCCCTCATAGGAAACCTTATGGAGGTCACATGCCTATAATGGGTGGAACACTGAATGCAGAAGGCTACATTGCTGCCCACATGCAGAAGTCAGAGATTTCTTCACACACAAACACATCTCTTCATCCCAGCAAGCAAGAGCAACTTCCACAGTTGAAGGACATATTACAGCCAGGCAGAGGCACTCAAGAAGGATCTGAGCAGAGCCAGAGATCAGTGTGGCCTGGGCAGGGCAGGGCACAGTTTGGAAAGCATCCCAAGAGCTGGACAGAGATGCCTGAATGGCCACATCCACCCTTCAAGTCAAAGCTTCCTTATCTCTGATATGGAGACTACAATTTCCTTGGCTAGTAGATCCAAAGCGAAGCATTGATCTGCCTTCCTGGGCACCTGCTCTGGTCATAGGCAGAGATCAGTTAAAGATTAAATAAAATACTGCACTTCAAAGCCATGCCATGGGATGTGAAGGTAAAGATAGCATCCAGCAGTGCTAACCAAGTTTATGTTCTTGCTTCATTTTTAACTACTCTATAAACAACACATTGTAATTATATAGTGGATTGGTATAAGTACCCGAAAGAACATAAGATAGGGTTGCCATATTTCAAAGAGTAAAAACCAAGACACCCCAAAAGTTGTTGAGCCTGGTAGATCAGGCCAGCGGCCCATCAAATCATACAAGATACTTATATATGTACCTTGCACCTATTTTGAATGGACAGAATAATGTATTTAAATGGCTTATATCCTATTTTCTAATAAACAGATGTTTAAGGCCGTAATCCTATATAACCTTGTCTGTGGACAAGCGCTGGCTCCCTCAGCCTGAAAAGCAAGATGAGCACCGCACCCCATAGTTGCCGTTGACAGGACTTAACCATCCAGGGGTCCTTTACCTTTACCTTACATGGCACTGTAAATCCTGACTGTCTCTGCTAAGAAGTAACCCACTGAGTTCAACCATACATACTACCAGGCATGTTTCTATAGGACTACAGCCTTAAACATATTTCACAACTCTACCATCTCCATCCTCTGGTACCTTCCAGCTCAGAATATGCAAACAAAGAGTACCAAGTGTTGAAGAGCTGTAACAAGTACCACTTGGTTTGCAGTAGCCCCGCTGAATGTAATAGAATGCGTGACTGCAGCCTACAGATTTGAAAGTGACATGGAGGATCATGCTGAATCCTAATGTGTGTATTTTTACAATACATTGGTACCTCGGGTTACAGACGCTTCAGGTTACAGACTCCACTAACCCAGAAATAGTACCTCGGGGTTAAGAACTTTGCTTCAGGATGAGAACAGAAATTGGGCAGTGGTGGCGCAGTGGCAGCGGGAGGCCCCATTAGCTAAAGTGGTACCTCAGGTTAAGAACAGTTTCAGGTTAAGAACTGAGCTCCAGAACGAATTACCATAAATTCTTAACCCAAGGTACCACTGTAATATTTATGTCATAGCTCATAATGCTGGTTGCAATGCTCAATCAGATTTTTTAGCTTCTGAGGATGGTTCCCAAGACTCTGTCAGGCTCCATGGATTTTTGTTGCCCATTGGTGGTGGGAAACAGGCACCACGTCTGTCTAAAACCAGAGTGCCTCAAGCTTGGGAATTACACAGCGCTGCCCATCTCCGTTATATCTGATGCAATCAGAGTTGTGGACAGACACGAGGCTGTCAGATACCCCCACTTTTAAAGAACTGCCTTCTGATTCCATGCCATGTTAGGGAGGGTTCCACAAAGTGCAAATGGGTTGCTGGCAACAGTAAAATCTATTGGGTTTTCCATGGAAAGGTTAAATCCCAGTTAACTGCATAGGCTGGCATTTTTATGCCATTGGCATTCTGAGGGTGCTGTGAAGATATTGCATAGGTGAGGAGTGCTGATCCCACAACACCCATATGGTAACAAACCTATTGAGACGGACACCTTCTTTCTTGTGAAAATCCACTGCTCCTAAAGAACAAACTCAAACTCCACAATGTCCTTAATTTTAGCGCTCACGCAACCTTCTCTCAGAACAGCTCATCTGCATTTTTTTAAAGCAACCGTAACTGTGGAACAGGATCACAGGAAACGAAAAAACAATTTTCACAAAGTTCGCTTTGAGAGGGACAAACCTAAACCAGTAGAACACACCACAGGGTTTTGCTTAGGTTACTAGATCGCTTTAAGCAGCATGGCTTATTTCGGATACCGCTGTCCCCTGCTTAATCCAGGACATCACGTCCTCAGCAGAACATGGTCTTGCTCTGGCACGGGCGACCATCGCGCAAAGGACTGAGATCGACGAGATCCTTGATCCTCCCCTAGTTCTTATACCTTATTCAAACTAAGCCAAAGTCTGCGCAATTGAAATAGGATCACAGAGCCCTCCTCGCATGTCTTCATCCCTCCCCCCTTCCTCCGTTGTTTCAGTGGGTCTTACTGTAAACCCTCGAGGTAGGACCTGTCTTACCTGTTCTTCGTAAAGCACGCCGATGGCGTAATCATAACATCACCCCCTATACCTCGCCTCACCAACGACTAAGGTAGCGGCTTTCTCATTGCCCTGCCGCCCTGCCTCCCCCCCCCCCGCTCCTCTTCGTTCCCACAGCTGCCAAAAAAGGGCGCCTGCCCCGCGCGCCAAAACCACTTACAGGTAAGAGGTGAAGACGCTGAGGTTGGCGGGCACGCTGGCCAGGCCCAGGTCCGAGCAGTCCACTCTCACGAGCATCCCGTCTTCCTCGCAGTGGCAAGCGGCCGGGCAGCTCCTCTGGCGCCTCCCGAACGGGCTTCCTCCGCCGGCAAGCGGCACCACCGCGCCGAGGAGCCCCAGCAAGCTGACCAGGAGCAGCGCGGCAGAGGAGGTGTCCATGGTGCCAAGGAGGCAGCGCTGAGGGGGCGAGCGGCGAAAACGGCGGAGCTCCTTTCCTTAGAAGCGGAGGGAGCCGCTGACATTCCCCCCCCCCTCTCAGCTGTACGACGTGGGGGCTGCCGACGCTCAGAGGCGCGCGCTCGGCTTTTGAGGTGGGAAGGCGACTCTCGCTCTTCTGTGTATACTCGGCGGGAGAGGTGACGCTTAGAATAGCTGGCAGCTCATGAAACTGCCGTTGGAGGGACTGCGGTGGCCGTGACTGTGGCGGCGGCGGCGGCTGCTGCTGCTCCCGTAAGCCCGAGCCGCTCTTTGTAGGAGCATCTCAGTTTACACGCTGTTTTTAAAGAGCTGGAGTCTGAACCGCGCGCGCCCGCTGACGTCGCCCCGACGTCGCCCCGCCGCCGCGCTCCCTGCTCCCTGCCAGCGCTGGAGAGCGAGGGGGGGCGTGGTTGGGTGAGCGACAGAAAGCTCGCGAGGGGGGTGGGGTGGGGCTTGTGCGCTCTCTTGCCAGAGCCCGGCGGGAACAGAAGCTGGCCAAGGCAGATGCAGACGCCTAGTGGGAGTTTAGGCGCGCTTCCCCCCCCCTTTCCCACCGCCCCGCTCCCTTCCCGCCCCTTCTTCTTGCTGCTGTTTGGTGTGCCAAGCGGGAAAAGGCCAGCTTGGCAGCGCCTCAGAGCTGCGAGGCGATATTCCTTGACGCAACTAAAGCCCGGGACGACCGTAGTTTCCCCCTCGACGTACACAAACCCGCGCGCAACTGAAGCCCCTCGCGTCAAATGTCAGCGGGAACTTGCAACCATTCCCGCCCGTCCGCCCCCAAACACTTCACCTTCAACCGCTCCATTGGTGGCGGGGATTCAGCAGGTGCTGCTTTTCTTTTCTGACCAACCTTGCAGCTGTTAAAGAAACAGGAGATCAGACACGTGTGAAGCGTCACTTCAGTCCCCGTTCCCAAGAGAGCGTTTTATTTAAGCAGCCTGCTGATTACATATAAATATACAGTATATAAGTTCAAGGCATTCGCAGGAAGATCTATCTGGTGTCAGTCATAGCCAGAGAGGGGTAGGGTTACTTACTAATCTCACCGAGGTATCACGGAGCGGTTTCAGATATTTATCCCATTGTGATGGCGACCAGATCGACAACAGTATGTCCTTAGAAGCAGGACTATGGTTTTGTCTCTCAAATCTACTCTTCCCCAAGTGTAAGGCAGGCTTTTTCACACAGTCCAAAAACTTAAGAGTTGATGGGGGGAAACAACCACAGTAGAACAAAGTCTACTTGTTAATTATCAAGTTGTTGTTGTTGTTGTTTTTAAATATAACGTTCAAATAGCACTTCAGTTCTATCCCTGATGGGCAAGTTGTGCATCAATTTCAATCTGTTAGGGAGGACGATTTGAGCCTGCAAACCCCGATTCATCTCAATTGTTTGGCACTGGATGAAGTTTTAGCCTATTTCTTGGTTAAATAGGAGGATTTGACCTCCTCCCCAACTATAAACAAATAACGCTGTGTATTTTTGTGGGTCCGGTATAGGATCTTGGATAGGAATGCAAGAATCTGAGGGGAAGTAATCAAGCAAAAAAAGAAAGAAAGAAAGAAAAAGAAGGAATCTCTTGTTCTGTACCAGATTATATATTTATATTGAATATATATCTTCCCTTTCCTCAGGATGGCATACACAGCCCTTGTCTCCTACACCAGTTTTATCCTCACAACAACCCTGTGAGGTAGGTTAGGCTGAGAAAAAGCGACTGGCCAAAGGTCACCAAGGGAGTTTCATGACTCGGTGGGGATTTGAACGCTCGTCTCCCCAATCCTAGATAGACACACTTATCAACCACAGAGAAATGGCAAGTGACATCTATGGGGGGCAAACCTGACTCAGATGTCCCAGTTATCACAAGCAAGATATAAATCAAATGACCTTCAGAAGAAATATGCACCACTGCAAAGTAGTTTTCAGGTATTCAGTTGTGCTTGTACAGAATGCAAACATTTCTCAGAGCCAGTGTGGTGTAGTGGTTAAGAGCGGTGGACTCGTAATCTGGGGAACCGGGTTCGCCTCTCTGCTCCTCCACATGCAGCTGCTGGGTGACCTTGGGCTAGTCACACTTCTCTGAAGTCTCTCAGCCTCACTCACCTCACAGAGTGTTTGTTGTGGGGGAAGAAGAGAAAGGAGAATGTTAGCCGCTTTGAGACTCCTTCGGGTAGTGATAAAGCGGGATATCAAATCCAAACTCTTCTTTTCATCAAACTGTGGGAATTTCTGAAAAATCCTCCGTAACTTGGAGTAAACAGGACACTTGCGGTTTCATTAATTTCTAAAATGGCAGTTGCCTGAATAACTTCACTTCATCTTAGGCAAGATGGCAGCCCAATTCATTGTGTGTTCCAACAGTCATCAATGTACTTTACCAAAGAATACCACGCCTGCATAGTTTTAGTCAACTGATAAGCAAATATTTTTCAAACATATGGTTAAACACTATTTGCATTCTTTGCTGGGTTGTTATAGGCATATTTAATTTGTTCCAAAAGAGTATAATGTCCACTGTTTACCTTGTTCTTTTCATGCTGAGGAAATAATGCTTTAGGCTTGATATCTCTACTTCCTTTTGATAAATGTAGTTTGATTAATAATTGAGAGGGAGGGGGGAAATGATATTTTGCTTGGACATTATTTATTTTTTATGCATGTGTTTGATTATCTAATAGGCCAGTGTGCAGTATTAACATATCTTTATTTAGTTGCTGCTAATACAAATATTAACCTTTGAATAAGTCTAGTGTTGGGGTGGATTTTTTGTCCTTATTGGAAGCAGGATGTGATTGGATTGGAATTCTTTATTTTGTGCTGCATGCCAAATATTTGTACTATAACCAGACCATATGCATCATTTGAAGTTCTATTTATGTAAGACATGTATGAAATTACACTATTTCCACTCTCATATAAGACATTATATGTTGGCGACGCTCTCTTGGGTTTGCTAGCAGTGTGATTTACTAATCTTTCTGGAGCAGACTTTTTATGTGTATGGAAGACACATTACATAGATTGCTTCCCTCCGACCAAGCCAGCCATGGAAACCCTTTTGTGGGTTATTCCACTATCGGAGGTGAGGGGAGAGGACACTGGGGAGAAAGGTTCCCCTTTGGTAATGCTAAAGCTTTGCAACTGCCACCCAAGAAAGTTTGCTTGGTATTGAGTCTGTTGTCTTTTTGGTGCCGGGTAAGTCCTTTTACATTTCCCCAGAACAGTTAGATCTGTTGATTCTAACTCTGCTTTTGCTCAAAACAAAATAAAAAATAAAAAAATCCCTTCCAGTAGCACCTTAGAGACCAACTAAGTTTGATCTTGGTATGAGCTTTCGTGTGCATGCACACTTCTTCAGATGCTTTTGCTGTTACTGTTGGGGTTTTTACTTACTGATTTTATTATTGTTGTTAAAATTATTTTGAATTTTAAGCCACTTTTGGTTGGCTTTGGGAAGAGGGGTAGCCAGTTAATCAAGAATAAATGCAGAAGAGTATTATTATATGGTTGGGCTAGCTATACAAATGGATCATATGACTGGGATGTAATACGCAAGTGTATCTCTAGCCAATGAACTTTCTACAAACCTAAGGAATTTGGCTTGCCTAGGAAAATACTGTATGATTGCTTTGTTAGCAGTTCATTTTGATTCCTGTTTTTATTTAACATTTCCTATAACGTTTCCTGTGAAAATTGACATATTGATGCCCAGAGGATATGCTTTTCCATCCCGTGTGATTCTTTGTAATGCAATGGTCAGGGGAAATGGTCAATAAATATATCAAGTTAAACTTTATTTATTAATATAAAAAATGCACACCCTGCCCTTCTGGTGCCTGTGCACCACCCGCTCAGGGTGACTGACAACAATTAAAATCAACCATGCAATGTATAATACAACAACCCCTTCCCTACCGGTAAAATACAATATAATGAGAACAGAGCAGGGAGGTTGTTGTTTACCAAACAGATGGTTTTCCTTTCACATGAGTGCATTTGGCCTGATGATTCCAATCACATTGTGTTAGGGGGAAATAGTAATTGTTCCTGAGTTAAACCTGATGGGCAGCTGAGTAGAGTTACCCTACAATGGTGAAGTGCAGTAACACAGAACAAATAACCACCAGCTTAGTGATACCTTTGAGCTGGTAGGATTCTTTCACCAGCTACATCATGGCATGGGCAGAGTACTACCATGATGGTACGGCGGCAGGAGCATAGAGGGGGAGAAATGCAAGTTCAGGAGAGTGCAAGAGTTCCCACTCACTCCAGTGGTGTAACATATGCCTGAAAACAGGTATCAAAACATTACTATAGAAGTCAACGAATTGCCTTCCTCCACATTCTCATCCCTTCTCCAGTCACAACAGGGAATAGGATTCTGCTACAGCCAGTCTCAGGAGTGTACATGACCCACTCGAGGAATCCTGATCTCATATATCCAGGATTGTTGCATGATCTTTCTTCATCTGTTCTCATGTCTATAGAACTTAGAGCAGGGCTCAGCAAACTTTTTCAGCAGGGAGCTGGTCCACTGTCCCTCAGACCTTGTGGGGGGCTGGACTATATTTTCAATCAATCAATCAATCAATCAATAAAGGGGGGGATGAACAAATTCCTATGTCCCACAAATAACCCAGAGATGCATTTTAAATAAAAGGACACATTCTACTCATGTAAAAACACGCTGATTCCCGGACCGTCCGTGGGCCAGATTTAGAAAGTGATTGAAGAGTTTTGAAGAGTTTGGATTTGATATCCCGCTTTATCACTACCCAAAGGAGTCTCAAAGCAGCTAACATTCTCCTTTCCCTTCCTCCCCCACAACAAACACTCTGTGAGGTGAGTGGGGCTGAGAGACTTCAAAGAAGTGTGACTAGCCCAAGGTCACCCAGCAGCTGCATGTGGAGGAGTGGAGACGCGAACCCGGTTCACCAGGTTATGAGTCCATTGCTCCTAACCACTACACCACACTGGCTCTCGATTGGGCCGGATCTGGCCCCCGGGCCTTAGTTTGCCTACCCATGACTTAGAGCATGCAAGGGAGAGCTTTAGTGATGTGTATGCCAGTGAAAGTGCACTTTGGTTTCAACAAAATGGGAAACCAAAATGGGAAACCTTCCTGCCCATGTCTGTCTCTTCTGTGCGCTTAGAAGGACTACACACTCATACCAGGCATCCCAAAACCATTGCTTTAACTGACTAGGGCCAGAAAGACAAGGTAATCCAACACGATGCACAATGGAATGGGGGATGCTGTGGTGTAAGCGCCTTGTGAATAAAATGCCACTTTATTGGTGCCCCCTTTAGTTTTGCCACTCTGAGAGACCAGGTGCCCCATATAAAATGCACCTGCAGTCCTCCAGACCACACACATGTATAGTTAAGCTCAATTCACTTTTCTAATGCTGAATAATATAAACCTATCAGCAAATTCCAGTGGGCGATAAATGCCACGCCTTGAGAATTTGATACACTGATATCCAAAAGCCCGCTACATTTGAGCCTATACTTGCACTGCTTTTATAAGACTACCACGTCTGATTCTCCGAATCAGGCTCTTTGAAACAGTGTGTGTTTAATCAGGTTACTCAGTGAGTCATTCTAGCTCCTCCCCAAGCAAGAAGCTGGGGGGTGGGGCAGGGGAGTGTCCAGATACAATAGGAATTGTATTAAATAATTACAACTTGCCCTTTGCAGAGTACTAGAAGTGGAAGGAAAAGGAAACGGGATGGGTTCGTTCCAACTCCATGTAATTAATTAAAAAAACAAACCAACAGGTTATTTGCTATCATTATAGTTGGATACGTCTCATCACCCTCTCTACCAGAACATTATTATTCTAACAAATTCAGAAGTATGCCACCACTGCCATGAAGTTGCATTTCCCTCATCCGCATGAAAGCACCGAAAGAAAACACAAGTGCTAATTTGCAAATAAACTTTCAAAACTTTCTCCAAGTAAGCTACAGTGCTCCAAATTGCAACAGCTAGGTGAGAGTTCTCGCTGTACTCAAGTGGAACCCCTTAGCTCAAGTGAAGAAAGTTCAATCTGATTGGGGGGAGTCATTTTTCACAGAACAAGGAGCCTTTCATACCTATTCTTCTTCCTAGTTACCTAGAATGCATATTATTTTCTTAGGAAACATAACAAGGTTCAATAATGATAATAGGTAAAAGGTAAAGGGACCCCTGACCATTAGGTCCAGTCGTGTCCGACTCTGGGGTTGCGGCGCTCATCTCGCTTTATTGGCCAAGGGAGCCAGTGTACAGCTTCCGGGTCATGTGGCCAGCATGACAAAGCCACTTCTGGCGAACCAGAGCAGCGCACGGAAACACCGTTTACCTTCCCGCCAGAGCGGTTCCTATTTATCTACTTGCACTTTGACGTGCTTTCGAACTGCTAGGTGGGCAGGAGCTAGGACTGAGCAACGGGAGCTCACCCCGTCGCAGGGATTCGAACCGCCGACCTTCTGATCAGCAAGCCCTAGGCTCTGTGGTTTAACCCACAGCGCCACCTCGGTCCCCAATAATATAGTGGCTTGTTAAATTTTGTTTTGCATAATGGTGATTTTTTAAAGAAGCTGGAGAAAATAACCCTAATCTTGATTTGGGACCTCCATTAATGCTTCTTTGGGACACACTCTGTACTTGCTTTTATACTCTTCTATTTCCTTCTCAGTCTATATTTCTCTGCAGTTAGTATAGGTGTTTCTGTACTCTCTGTCCACTAACAAAACTGAGGCTGCAAATACCACCCTGAAAATTTCACGAATATTTAAGGTGTTTAGTTTTTAATTCAGAGCTAGAGCCATCCAATATATTACCAGTTTTACAAGCTATATATATTTAACTTCTACACGTATGCAAGAAGTATGTGTGTCCAGATTTTTTTTTTTTAAAAAAACAACAATTTAAAAGGCTTTTTAAAAAAAGGAATTCTTGAATTTGCATGTGATGAAAAGGAAAGAAAAAGTTGAAAGCATGAGCTCCCTCTGCTGGCCAAATAGAAATTCTGAGTTACATATTGTAGTATGAAATCAGCCTACTCCAAAGACTACTCTGGAGTAGGCCCTCAAAATTAAGAACATGATTTAGAGAAAGAGGGTGATGGGTTTAGTCTGGTCAGTTTTTAATGGTGTCATTGTAAAGGTGCCTATAACATTCATATAAGATTCATATTACTAGTGGGGATATTTAAAATCTGAAATGCTATTTTTTGTGTAAGAGAGCTGAAATAAATAAACAAAACCCCAGTAAGACCTATATCTTCACACACAAAAACTACATTTTCTTCATCCCTAACATGGAAAGAAGACTTTGCAGAAGTCTCCACTTAAAAAAAGAAGACAAAATATTCCCACCTCATAGTTTGTTCCAAGTGTGAGATGATTCTAGCAAAATGAAAAAGATGGATCTTTTAAGATGATTCACACACAATCTTTGAGGAGGAAAACTGAGCCTTCTTTCCTTGTCTCCTAAAATCTACTAATTTTTTTTAATGATTTTGTGTTATGTTGTCATAACTATTACCTCTATATGGACATCATCCCAGAGAGTTGAAATAATATTACTTTTTGTGCCTTGTTGGTACCTGAGGCCAAAAATGTTGCTGCGACTTTGTAAGTGCCATGAGAAATGTTTCTCGCCTCAACCCTCTGCATTTCAGCAGATGCAAGCAAAACATACAGGCAAAGAGGCAGAAAGTGCTGTTGCTTCGCAGTTCCTATTTGCAAGCTCTCTCTCTCTCTCTCTCTCTCTGTGTCTGTGTGTGTGCTCTTGCTTTGATCATCTTTGTCTTAAAGTCATGGACAGCAGTGGCAGACAGCCGTACGTTAAGCATACTGGGAATTGCAGCTCTGTGAGGGTAAACTAAAGTTTCCCCAGGAAACCTTGGGGGAAGTCATGTGCTTTACACATGTCCTAAATGTTCTTTAAATGTATGGTGCGGATGTTGACCACAGTGGGTTCCACCAACATTGTGGTTTGAGCTTCTCCATGCAGTGTGGCATAGAGCCAGTGTCTTTTAAGCATGGTGAAACATCAGTGGGGCAGCAATTCGCTGTAGAAACTGTTCATATAAGAAGGTAGCTGGGTGAGAGACAACTTGATGGAGACAAGCTCCCTTTGCAACTTCTTCCTACTTCTTTATGTAGGGGTACTGGGAGGCTGGGACTAATCAGGGCAGGATGCAGACAGGTAAGATTGGTTTGGTTAACTATTTAGGATAAATTGCTGTGAGCATGGTAAAACCAATGGAAGATGATGATTTCATTTATTGCATTCTAAAGCAAGGCAGGGAGGGAGGAGGCAGAGGTCCCTGCTGCCACTGCTAAACCAGTGGCAGGGAGTAAGCTGGGGAGGCAGGGGAAGAGGGGACAGAGGCCACCATTGCCATTAAAGTGGTGCTGCTGTGGAAGTAATCCATGATGAAGCACCACAAAGAGGAGAAGGGGCAGCAGATGAGGACACTGGGGGCATCCCCACAGTGCAATTTGTCCTGGGGCTGACACCTCCTTAGGGAATGGTACCTTCAAACGAATGCTCATTATGGGAAAGACTAATAAAAAATACATGGGGTTGGTTCATTGCTTAGTCACACTTGGACAATAACATTTCTGCTTTAACCTCTTTTTTTTTTCTAGAGGAATGCCCCCTGTCTACTAAGTAATGCAATATTAAGGCCTGCAGAAAATGCTTAGAGCGTGTTATATTTTTTACAAACATAGTTTAAAAATATCATCTACTGCTTGCGGGGCATGTTGCCATCACCTTTTGCATAAAGCAGACATGGATATTTTTTGTAAAAAAAATGATTGTTATGACTTCAAAATATTAGAAAAAGTATGATGGACTTCAGTGCTAAAACTACAGAATGCCACATTATCCTTATGCACTATTCAGGAATGAGTTTTAATGTCTTATTCACATCCATGCACACTTGGAAAATGAGAGTTACTGGTAAATGTTGAGCTAGAGAGCTAGAGTATGATGAATTGAATGAAAACTCAATGGCAACAGAAATTCCAGATTCAATAACTCAATTTGTTTTCCAAGGCAACTCACTCTGAATGTTTAAAAGGCAGAGTAAGATCTAATTTACTCTGCCTTTTGAATGTTCAGAGAGAATTACCTAGAGAACAAATTGAGTTATTGAATCTGGAATATCTCTTCTCTCAGAGCTTTCATTCAATTCTAGGCCATTATATTTCTGTGCATTGCATTTCTAAGCATGTTTCCCCCCTCAGAAATACATGTTCTCAGGGCTAGTCCAAGATATTACGTTGTCTTGGGTCAAGGACAAGCTGGTACATCCTGCCCCCCACCCCATTTCAGTTATAGAAGCCAACTGGGCTGACAGCTGAATCTTCAACACTGATGACTGCTGGACAGCATCCATCACTGTCAGCAGCAGATAGACTTAAGGATCACTGGGCTGGCTGTATGACACACACACAACTCTCCTCCAACACCACATTGCCCCCCTTCCAGCATGTCACTCTAGCACACACAACTGTCCACCACCTCGGTCTGCCTAATAGCAGGGCTGGCCCTGGATGTTCTTAGTTGCCAGGGAAGATTTGTGATCCCTCACCTGTACGGGTGAGGTTACAGAATACAAACACATCAGCGTAACCAGGGCTTTCAAGGAAAGGGATATGCAAAAATTGACCACAGACCAAGGCTCAAATCATGACTTTCCCCATTTTTTGGTATATCAGGGACTACAACAAGCTAAAACTTCCTTTGTAAAGTCTTTGCTTTATGCTACTGGAATATGGGGATGCGGGTGGTGCTGTGGTCTTGGTCTTGCCAATCAGAAGATTGGTGGTTCGAATCCCTGTGATGGGGTGAGCTCCCGTTGCTCGGTTCCAGCTCCTGCCAACCTAGCAGTTCGAAAGCAGGCCCAAAAGTGCAAGTAGATAAATAGGTACCGCTCTGGTGGGAAGGTAAACGGCGTTTCCGTGCTTCTCTGGTTTCGGTGTTCTGTTGTGCCAGAAGCAGCTTAGTCATGACCTGGAAAAACTGTCTGGGGACAAACACCAATTCCCTCGGCCACTAAAGCGAGATGAGCGCCACAACCCCAGAGTCGTCCGCGACTTGACTTAACTGTCAGGGGTACCTTTACCTTTTACTGTCATAATAATGACCATACTGGTTTTTGTTTTTTACTCTTGATGTGTTTCTAGTATTTGATTGATACTGTAATCTTTGGCTTTTTGTCATTGCTTTATTGTTATTAGTCCCTTTGAGATCTACAGCAAAATGTAGGTTATAAATCTTTTTAAAAGCTTAAATAAATTGCTGGCTGCTGTTGGTTCCCATTGCACTAGCTGGGTCCTCTCGCCAATGCTAGGATGCATAAGCTTGATTCTGGAGCTGCTATATCTGCCTGGAAGAAGGCTCATAGCAATGTGATGGAAAGTACTTAAAGCCAGGTGTTATACAGGTTTTCTCAGTAGGAAATGGCTTTCTCACAACAGACCTCCAAATAGTGAATTAATATTGTACTTAATACAATAATAGGGAAACTGAAGAGTAGAGGTGATCTTCCTACAGTCATGTTGCACATTGCTTATAGATGCAACAGTTTATTTTTTTAAAAAATGTATTGAAATAAGGAAAAGAAGAAGCAGAGCAAAAGTATGAGCACAGGGTAAATATACAAAAATCTGTGCTATCCGAAATGTGCTCCTGTTCAGCAAAGGACATTACAATTACTGTTCAGATGTGAGGCTTTCATTTTTGGACAAAGGGTATATTAGTATTAAGAAATGCATTTGATAACATTCACAGCCCAACACATGTGTTGCACTAAGGTCCCTGGAAAACATTTCCTAAACTTACTGACAATTCAAACAAAGTGAAGGTGCATTGCCAAATCTGATAAAAATATCAAACGGATATAGAAGTCTAAAAGCATTACTGATCACTTTCCAAGGTGCAGTTGGTCTAGCATTCTTCCACCAGATGTACTTAGACTTGTGTGTGTGCCTTGTAGTTGGTAAGTGGGTTAGAGATATTAAGTGTGTTCCATTACCAGTTGGTTTTTATCTTCTCAAATGGGAATTACCATTGGAAAAATAAATTTCATTGCTCCCCCCTTGCCTTCCCTCAGTCCTCCATTCTTTTCTATAATGCGATTATAGAAGCTAATGTCCAACTTCATCCTATAAAATATATTTTGGAGATTGACTGTTAATTCCTACATGCAATTCCTACATCCTAGTAATTAGTACACTGGTGGTTTGGAAGGTATTTCCTCTGAAGTCAGACAGACTGGAAATTCAGGGGGTGGTTGTTTGAATTCTACCAGAGGCTAATTTACGGGAAGGGGACGTGGGTGGCGCTGTGGGTTAAACCACAGAGCCTAGGGCTTGCCGATCGGAAGGTCGGCGGTTCGAATCACCGCAACAGGGTGAGCTCCCGTTGCTCGGTCCCTGCTCCTGCCAACCTAGCAGTTCAAAAGCACATCAGAGTGCAAGTAGATAAATAGGTACCGCTCTGGCAGGAAGGTAAATGGTGTTTCCGTGCATTGCTCTGGTTCGCCAGAAGCGGCTAAGTCATGCTGGCCACATGACCCGGAAGCTGTACGCCGGCTCCAGTAAAGCGAGATGAGCGCCCCAACCCCAGAGTCGTCCGCGGCTGGACCTAACGGTCAGGGTTCCCTTTACCTTTTTACCTAATTTACGGGAAAGCAACTGGTTCAGTTGCACTAGGCACAGAGCTTGGGGGGTCTCTGCAGGGGGTGCCACAACTATGATATAGAATGGAAAGCGACAGGCTGGTGTGAAGACTTTTGGTGTCACACAGGGCACCACTGAAACCTGAGACCTCAAGGTCCGCCACTGCTTTGACCTTGATTGAGCTTTCTGAAAAGCCACTCTTTGTGCTGTATTCAGGTTCTGCCCTGTGTACAGTGCATTCCATTGTCCTTCCTGCTTTCCACTTGCACATCAATATATAAACAGGAGCAACAACAAAAAGTTGCAGTGTGGAGTGCTCTTGTTCACTGTTCCTGTGAGTCAACCATGCCTCCTTTGTAATACTCCAGTCCATCCCTCTCCCCACTGATTTCCCCATCCTCCCCTACAATCAGTATTCTGTGACCTATGTGCACAATAAGTCCTCTCTGGACTGGTTTTTAAAGATGTACTTTCCCATTTACATCCCCCCCATTTTTTTTAAACTGCTGCAAACTTTAGGATTTCCTCCAGTCTGCTGACATGCCCCTTCTGTGCAGTGCCATGTAAGAACCCATGCTCACCTCTGAACTTTGAAAACAGAGGAAACAAGTGGATTTATCATGTGACATGGGGCAGGAGAGAAACGCAACTCAATTACTGGTATTTATTTTCATTTTGCATCTGCCCTGGGGCACAATCCAGCCGAATTTAAGTTGCTGCTGCCACCGTTGTTTAAAAAACATCCTTAGTTATTTCAGCAGGAGAGAGCTTGTGCTTAATTCTCTCACTAGGAAATAATGTCAGCTAAGATACTTAACTGGGTTGTGGCGATATGTTTATTGTATGGTTTAACAGTGCAATCCTAGCCATGTCTACTCAGAAGTACGTCCTTTTGACTTCAACGGGACTTATTCCCGGGCAAATGGAGTAAGCAGGCAGCATGACCAATTGAGTTTTTTAAAAATTGAATTTTAGTCCAACTAGACCTGGAGAGTCACAGGTTTCCCTGCCCTGTTTTCTTCCATTTCTTTTACATTCCATTGCCATTTAATTCCACTGTTCCTGTTTTCCCCTTTTACATATATGTTTTCTCTTTACATCTATATATGCCTGACAACTGAGGACCACACTCCATACATCTGAAGTGGGCTCTAGTCCATGAGAGCTCATCCCATAATAAAATTGGTTGGTCTTTAAGTTGTCACAAATTTTCTTTACTTCCCCACTTTCAAAGACCAAATTTGATTTGTTAGTAGTTTTGTTTCCACCTCTCAAAATGGATTGTCCAAATGTCAAAGGATGTAGCAGATGCTGTTTGAAATACAATTACTTCATTATTTACAAGTTCAAAGAGATTTTACCACCAGAAATTTCTCCTAGCTTCCTCCATAGGTATAATTTTTCCAACTTCTTCTTTTAAAAAAAGCATTTCAAGTTTCATGTCAGATAATGGGATTTGCAGCCATACATAAGAAATGGGAATGGATATAAAGATCCAAGTTTTTGAAAGCAGGAAATTTTAATCCTTTGTAATCCTACATAGAGCCAAATTTTGTATGCTACTCAGTTTCACTTTTTTTATAACAATAGGGAGTACAAAGTATTACGCCCACAACTCCTGTGTCTTTTATAAAAGAATAATGGAAGCTGGAAAAAATATGCCTAAGAATACCCTTATTGGGGGGGGGGGATTGTGTCAGGATGCTGGCAGTAGTTTAAACTCCACTGTTGTTAACTAGAAAAAGACATAATTTAATCACTTGCTCTCTAGTCAATCCCTGTTTGCCACTTGCTAGCAGATGGAAATTTAATCAACCCCAGCATTTAGTATGGCAGAAGACCTTGGCAGCATGCAGTATCTCAGCCTAATCTAGAATGGTGGTGTTCCAGAGAGAGTTTTATATTCTTTTTTGCATAAATAAAATCAATTTAATTCTTGTTGGCCTCTAGAGGTCACAAATGTAACAGGATCTGATCTTTTTCCACTCATTTCCAAGACAAAGGAAAGATAATTTTGTTTAGCAGGGCATCACATTGTGTTTATAAGATATTTTGGTATGCTTAGCTCTCCAGAAGTTGTTAGGCACCCGTTTCCCCTCATCATTGGCCATGCTAGCTAGGGCTGATGGGAACTGTAGTCCAACAACAACTGAAGGGCCACAGATGCCCCAGCCCTGATTTAGTAAAAGGGCACCAGTATTTGATAACTTTTCACATGAAGGTGAATTGAATACTGACAGTACTTACCTGGTAGGAATTCACTGGGGCTTACGTCTCAGCAGATATAGGTAGGATTGCGCTAGCAATCTGTTTTGATATTGTTAATGTTTATAACTCACTTTCCCGGACCAAATCCACCCAAGGCAGAAACCAACAATGTAACAATAAAACGCAATGCAAAACAATGATGTGATACAGTGGACCCTCGACTTACGAATGTAATCCGTTCCGATGGGAGCGTCGGAACTCGAAAAAATCGTAAGTGGAGTCCCCATAGGAATGCGTTGGAGAACACATTCATATGTTGAAAAAACTTTCGTACCTCGTAAAAACCCTATCTAAAGCGGCAGCGGCGTCCGATCGGAAGTTGAAAAAATTCGGAAGCGGCGGCCGCTTTGATCCCTCGTAAGTCGAAAAATACGGAAGTCGGGGCATTCGTAAGTCGAGGGATCACTGTATAGTGTAACGTGTGTGGTCAAAGTTATACAACAAGAAAATGTCATTAGAAGTAAAATGAAAATGGTCAAGGGGCAGCCCTGCTTCTGCCTGGCCAATTGAATGATTCACTTTGACACAAACACTTTAGTTATGCCAGCTTGACTATATAAAATGTTTTATTACTCCAGCTCCAATTCTTCTGCTACTTCTCATCTGCAGTAGACTGAAGGACATGCAAAATTGGCAAATGAACCAAAAACAATTTAACTATCTCTGCTGAGTATCCCATTGGACTTGTTTATAGGCGGGAGGGGAAAGCAAAGAGAAAACAGAACAGTTTCAGAGGAATGATGAATCTTATTTGTAAATTATCCAGGGATGTTCTTGTAGATTTATGGCTTTGAATGAAATAGCTTCCGGTAAGACCTCTCCTCTTACCTGAGGGGAGGAGTTGTGAGCGGGAGCCGGTTCCCGCGGCAGCAAGGGGGCGTTTTCGGCCCCCTGTGTCAGTTACCATGGCCGCCGCGCTGCGCCCATCAGCCAGCCAATAGGGCTGGCTTGGGGGCGGGGTTTAGCTGCATTTCAGCGGCCGTGGTGGCTCTGTGCCCTCATTCAGCTTCCTGATTTCTTCGGATTTCAAATCATCACAACTTTTCACGTATTGGCGGTTAGGCATTGGAATATGTGTGATGTGTGGGAGGGCAGGTTGTGGCCATCACCTACCCCTCCCCTTTTGGGGTATTTCGCTAAAGGGATCCGGCGGTCGTGGATCCTGTCCGATGCCCTGCTGGTGGCTAGGGCCATGGCACGACCCCCCAGTGACATCAGGGGGAGCTTACAGTTGTATTTGCATCAACAAGCTCCACCCACTGGTTGTTAACCCCCAAATGACTCCCCGCTGAGCGGGGTGGAGTCATGTTTAGTTTGTCTGGTCAAATGCCTAAGCCAATACCTCTCCCATGCTGTAACTAATGCTGTATTGTTTTAACATTTGCCTGGAAACCGCCCAGAGTGGCTGAGGAAACTCGGCCAGATGGGCGGGGTAAAAATAATAAATTATTATTATTATTATTACTAATAAAGTTGTGGCCTTCTTTAGCCCATTAACCTAAATACATGTGTCCTTGTGTCTTATTTGACATCTTTCCGCAGGGCCTGCAAGACAGAGCTGTTCCGCCTGGTCTTCGGGTTGGACACAGTCTGATGTTTCCTCCCCTTATGGTTTTGACTATGGGCGATAAATGAAGCGGCATTTTAAATTTTAAATTGTATTTTAACCTGTATTTTAATTAACGTTTTTTTCTTTCTTTTATACTTTATTGTAATTTTATTGATGTTAGCCGCCCTGAGCCCGGTTTCGGCTGGGAAGGGCGGGGTATAAATAAAATTTATTATTATTTATTATTATTATTATTATTTTTCTCTGAGTGGGTGGCGGGTCCTCAACTCACAACTGGCATTAGTGAAATGTAGAAAGCCTTGATGCATTAGCAATGGATTGGCAGTTTAGAGGCTTCACAGTATTAAGCACATTATGCCACTTGCTCAGAAAGCTTGTGCTCATAATTAGAAAGCTAAATAACAAACTAAGGACGACTTCTTTGTTTATTCAATGTTATCTATTTCTGTCAGTAAGCCAAGCTGACGCACATTGACTCCATTCCATTCCCACCACCCAATCTTTAGCATTCAATGCCCCTGCACTATGCTTGGTCCTCATTGGGTATTGCTATTTAGCCTACATTAGGAGTGGTATTTGGAAAACTGAGTTTGGTGAATAGTGACTTGAAGATCTACTACATAATACTGTCTTGAGAAATTGAAACACTCCCCCATTGTTTTCAGAGCACTGCCATTTTAAATAGAAGAAGAGAAGAGTTTGGATTTGATATCCCGCTTTATCACTACCGGAAGGAGTCTCAAAGCGGCTCACATTCTCCTTTCCCTTCCTCCCCCACAACAAAGACTCTGTGAGGTGAGTGGGGCTGAGAGACTTCAGAGAGAAGTGTGACTAGCCCAAGGTCAACCAGCAGCTGCATGTGGAGGAGCGGGAAAGTGAACCCGGTTCCCCAGATTACGAGTCTACCGCTCTTAACCACTACACCACACTGGCTCTCACTAACTAGTTTGATCCCAGAAAAAGACTTCAACATGAAGCCCCATGGAGTCAGAATTAATTAGCAAATTTGACACCTTGGCATTGGTCTCAACAAATCCTAGGACTGCCAAACTCACTGAAGGAGGTAATTGTCTCTCTGTTTACACTTTTATTCTTGCTATGCCCATTAATCACCAGCACTATCCAAGAGTGACTTACACCTGACCAGGCAGATCTGGTGTTTGACTGAATTCTCTGCTTGTCTGGGCTCAGCATAGCACTATGGCACACCTATGTTTATCTCTAGCATTGATTGAAATGCCAGATTCACTTTGTAAGCAAACCACTCTCTACTTAGGGTGCATATATACTGTACCTACCCATGTAGGTGATTACTTCATGTATCTTCTTCCCCTTAGATACCACAAGACTTGTATTTGATGCAACACACTATCACGGCTACTCTTTGGAGGCTAAGGAACACCTTCCCTTCATAAATGAATACAAAAGACAATTAGATGCCCTTGGCTACCACTACACAGGCTGGCTACCACCCCAAAGGAGTTTGAGCCACAATTGACAGGACCTTATATAGACCTCCCCATTTATGTTAGGACCCAAATGTCATGATAGCTGGGGAATGCTAGCTGCCATGAGAATTCCCTGCTTCAAGTCTCATGTTGTCTGGTAATCTCCTGGAAGTCTTCCAGGAACTTCCTGGAAGTCTTCCCAGGAATGCAGGAAGACACTGTCACCTTCATTGGCCACTGTAACTCTTCCCTTCCCTAGCCGGCAGTGTCATAGAAAAGGGGCTCTATCTCCAGAGTACACAGAGGTAGATATCAAGTGGAACTGGGTCAATCCACATTGATGTGAGACTGAGGCCAGTAGTTCCATGGTAGGTGAATTGAGTGGCAAAGGTTTGACAAAGAAAACCTCTTGACCATGGGTAGGCAAACTAATGCCTGGGGGCCAGATCCGGCCCAATCACCTTCTAAATCTGGCCCGCAGACAGTCCGGGAATCAGCGTGTTTTTACATGAGTAGACTGTGTCCTTTTATTTAAAATGCATCTCTGGGTTATTTGTGGTGCATAGGAATTCATTCATCCCCCCCAAATATAGTCTGGCCCCCCACAAGGTCTGAGGGACAGTGGACCAGCTGCTGAAAAAGTTTGCTGACCCTTGCTCTTGACTGTTAGCTTGCCAAGTGGCACAGTGCAATGGCCACTTATACTTGCTAGCAAACCTATGAGTCTCAGAATATACAGAAAAAGAGGGATGGGGACATCTTAAAACATTGAGTTAAAATAGAGGTATGGCTGGCAAACAGGGATACTTTGCTACAGTGGCAACATGTGTGGTACCCTCCAGATGTTTTGAACTCCAACTCCATTCATCCCTAAAGAGGATTGCCTATGGAAGTTTTAGACCAGCAACGTCTGGTAGGGACCCCATCAGTCACCCCTGCTTTAGTAACATTTAGGAAATACCTGAAGGCAGCCCTGTTTAGGGAAGTTTTTAATCTGTAACATGTTATTGTATTGTTTTTTAATATTTGCTGGAAGCCACCCAGAGTGTCTGGGGAGACCCAGCCAGATGGGCGGGGTACAAATAATAAATTATTATTATTATTATTATTATTATTATTATTATTATTATTATTATTATTTATTAAGTAGCATGCTTATGATGTCAGTAAAGGTAAATCAAGTATCTGTTTCTAGCTGGATTTGGAGTCCCCATCCCCCACAATTTATCAGTCTCAGATGAGATGTGGAATCTACTCTAGATAGTTCCCTTTTCTGCAAGAGAACAATTAAGCATTTTAGTGCTGTCTCATATCCTCCAGGGGTTCATTTGTGGAACCTAAAAAATGTGTCAAAACATTCAGTTGGTAAATCCTCAAAGTAACAAGATCCAAAGGTGTTCTAAGTTGTTGGGGTTTTTTTGTTCCCCAAAAACCCATTTCTATATGTATAAACAAAGATATCAACTGGAAAGATTTTTTTAAACTATTAAGTAGATGTATATTCAAAGTACTGCATTCATCTGTGGTTTAATAAATAACTACAGATCTCATTTCAGTATTCTCTCTGCTCAGTCATATGAAATACAATGATTCGTAAGTAACAAGTTCAGACAGCTGTGGTTTTGTTGAGCAGAACACTGTGGAGATTCACTACATGAAGTTAGGTAAGCCTTTCTCTTTCAGTAATATAACTAATGGTCCAAATGCTTGCCCTTTCTTTTTCCAAGAAATCACTTCCAGGAAAATGTTTCCTCTGCTTTTAAAATGAAAAACAGATACAGCAAAAAAATGTAACTTAGAAATAATAGGCTGACTGGCACCAGGTACTGTAGGAATTAAATATATTCACTTGACTTAAAAACTGGCTTATTTATTATTAGCTGCTGTCCAAAAATACTCTGGAAATGATTGCTGATGTTAAATAGAAAAGTATTAAACAGTTTATCACTGTCAGAGCAATTCAGTTTAGACGTCCTAGCTATGAAAGTACTCCTCCTGCCAGGGAAATATCTGTCATAATATACATGGGAAACAATCGTTTTTAATGATCGGAGGAAGGGCAGAGAAAGTAGTACAGGAATGTTCCATAGATTTTTCCATTGCATTTTTGCATTCCAATTGTTTTCTTTGCCATAGTATTAAAGATAATGCCACTGAATTCTGTCCAGATGTGCTTGTATACTTTTACTTCTGGATGCGTGCAGGTGAACAAGAGCCACTGTTTACATGAGTGGGGAATCCTAACATTTGTTAGCCACACACATCATTTTCAGTCTCACAACTTGCAGTAAGTTCTCACTCACTGGAAACCTGATTGTCTTTCTTTCTTTCTTTCTTTCTTTCTTTCTTTCTTTCTTTCTTTCTGTACAGTTGATTACTGTGAGGTTGTATTTAATTATTAAAGTGCAAGGGACATTAATGATGAAGATGAAATTGAGCACAAGGGCTAATCTTTCAGCTTTGAACCCATAAACTGGTAGTTTTCTCAGAACAGCTGAATTGGTTAAATAAGCCTTCTGTAATGATCATGGAAAATGGTGCTATCTGGCTCATTTCCCCAGGCCTGAGAGTTAGGATGTGTTTCCGAGAAGCTCAGTTCAGCTTGAACTCTGTACGTTCCCTGGAACTTAGTGTGTGATTTGGCTTCATTCTGAGCAACAAGTTGTCACTGTAGTAAAGAGGGAGAGCCCCTGTGGTGTAAGCCAGCGCTGCTTCCAGCACTGATCAGATACAAACATGAGGTTAGGAGGTTGCCTAATTGATTCCCTGAAGTCTATTGCAATGCTTCTAATTCAACCATTAATCATCCCTGCAGGAAAAAAGAAGCTTTACATTTGCTTTGTACAAAATCTTCTAAAAATGAATAAATTAAAAAGGACACCTGTTCAATAGTTTTCTCTACTTCTCTACTTAGGAAAAACAAGTTGCGTGGTGATGTCCCTCCTCCCACCGTGGTAATGAAGACACAGGACACTAAAGTAAGGTTAATGGGCATAGATAGGCCACAACTTTATTGGTTACGGATGATGAGTGGTATTGGCTTAGGCATTGGAACTAACCGACTATATCCGACTGCAGCCCATTGTGCTGGAAGTCCAGGAAGGGATAGCCACCCAAGGTGAGCCCTGCTGATGCACGTCAACTAGGAACTCACCCTGTGACCACCGGTATGGGGCGTGCCTTTGGCCCTAACCTTGATAGGCTTCAGACAGGGCCACGCCCCCCCATATTCCTTTAACAAAATACCCTTCAGTATGTAGGGGAGGTGATGGCACTTCCTCCCCCCTTCCTTCACCCCTGCAGAGATAATCCAATGCCTAACCACCAAACCCAAAGTTGTGATGAGTTGCTACAAGGTAGGCGAAAACCACCAGGCCATAGCCAATTTGCCAAATGGGAAAATTCCTACCAGGCCCCTTAACGGCGACCAACCGTAGTCCATAGCAAAGTCAGAAGCAACCTGCCTAAAACAACCTGCGCTGGAAGCAAAGAGTCCGACGTGCGCTGTAAGCAAACACGCTCCCCAAGATAGCCCCCGATACTTAGCTATTCAATTGCGGCAGCCACGTGAAGCAAAATAGTGTGGCTTAGGGCCACTCTGGTGTCACAGTCGGCAGCACACAAAAGCGAGCGTAGGCACAAGCAGCCAGCCGGCTAGTGCCGCAAGTGATCTGAGCTCCAGAGGAAAAGGAAGGGAGGGCGTTTAAAAACGCCGTTTAGGAAGGTGATTTCAGCTCCTGTGGCAAGGAGAAAGGTGAGCCGAAGTCCAAGGTCCGAAGTCTGCTGATCTTCAAAGAAGAATCAGCTGGGCAGTGAGCAGGAGCAAGAGGGAGAGCTCCGCCCGCCCGCCCGCTTAAATGCAGCGGGCCCCGCCCCTGGAGCAACCTGATTGGTTGCTCGGGGAGTGACGTGGCCGGAATTCCCCCAATGGCTCAGGGGATGGGCAGCCACCCCCCGAGCACGTGAAGGGGTCGTGTCTCCCGCAACCCCATTTCCTTCTTATGGACGGAAATGTCTTTAGGTAGCTTTTGCACAATGCCCAAGTGAAATTTGGTTAGTATCAAAATCATAAGACAAGTGCTTATGAAGTAGCAACAATAAAATACAAGTGTTTTGGAAAAAAAAAGGAAGCCTCTTATCATGCTGACGATAAGTTAACATTGAATATTTATTAGGGAGATATTTTTCAATTGACTGAAACACAATTTATTCATCAGCAAGCAGTTCCACATCTTCTTTTTTAATGAAATGGTTTCATGCTTCCCTCAGGTTTAGTATACTGAGAAAACCAGAGTGTAAAATATCCCAGCTTGACTTTCATAACTTGTCTTCACTGTACTTTTGTTTCCTCTTCCTACTGAAGTAATTGCCTTCTCCCTAATGATCAAATGCATTATGTGATTTCAAGGATAGTTCTGAATATACAGTGGAAATGTTTATTCTTACACGTGCGTTTTAGAGATCCGGGACAGTATGTGCCTAGGAAAATATTCTTTTTGGGATAAAGCCACAGCAGCCCATACATTTCCCTATATCTATAACCTACTTTCACACATCTCAGAAAAAGTAGGAGCTGAAAATGGAATCTACATGGGTGGTTTATGACTCCGTCCTGGATTTAGGATGTATTGTAAAAAGCCTCACTGCGGCTGTTACACAAGCAAAATACACTGATAATTTATTTCCTTGATCTATAGTTTTATGAGAACTGGCTCACAAAATGCCTAAAATAAAAGTAAAATACAGAGCACATAGTCGTTTGGTTTCCATTAATATCAGCCAAGCTTTTACAGTATGTTATGTATACCCTAGAAGACTGTAAATTATATTTGAGTAATGTGGATTTTAAAAATTACTTAAAATATGAACAATAATGTTGTGCATATACAGTGCTGATTTCAATACAGTTGAGAGTATGATGCAATTTTCTGCTGTGGATTAGAAATCTCATTTATTATTATTATTATTTATGAAATTTCCATACCGTCATTCATCTGAGGATCACAGGGTGCTTTACAGTATAAAAACACAAAAATACATACCATAGTAACAAACAAAAATAATAATCTCCACCAGTTTAAAAGGCCATAGATTGTTTAATTAGCCACACACATTTTTTATAAAGTGTGTGTGTGTGTGAAGTAAAGGGATTTCTAAACTGAATGCTGCTGGTATGAAAGGATTTGTCCATTTTGATTCTCTATCATTTTTCCAATCTTATTTTCAGTTCTCCTCATTTCTGCAGCAATTTGCATTTTTATTTTATTTTTAAAAAATCCCTATGAAATTTAATCAGGATTTTAGTGCAGATTTCTCCTGATAAACACATTTTATATGCAGTTTTGACTGATTTACACATTTTTTCAGGCAATTTCCCCATATACAATGCACTTGTATATTTCTTCCACACTTTCTCTAATATATGCATTTTTCTAAACATCGGTTGGAGAACAAAAGCACAAAATTGGATAAGTGCAAAACTGTTCTGGTTCGCATATTGTTTCAGGAAGTGTGAATTTGATAGATTCACCTTTGAATGCGAATCTAAACTTCTCCCCCATCCCTGCTTCCCAGTCACCATCCAAAGATGCTGAACTTTATAAGATCCATCTTTTCTGAACAGGCTTGCTCAACTTCTTGACTATTACAAAAATTACGCAGATATGATTGTGGATTATTGCCAAGGTGCTAGTGAAGCTAATACTTGCATGCTGTGAAAATCATCAAGAAAAGGAAAGTCATTTCACTCCATATGTACTGCCAAACTCTTTAAAGATGTTGGCAGCTATCAAACTAGTCTTATTGTTTGTCTTTTGTTGCTGGGGTGAAGTCAGCTGTAGGGCCTGAACCTTGAAGATGCCAGTCAGTAATTCAGCCTGTGCGCAACCATTGAGCTTTGGTCAAAGCTGAGATTTGCAAGATAACTAGCGACATCTACCAGAATTACTTTGTCCCTGAAAGCCATGTGCTACTTGAATAAAGACAAGAACTTCCAGGCAAGATCTCCTTCGTTGGTCTGAGCACTAAAGGGCCTCAGCTTGCTATTGATCTTCAGAGACCATCTTGCCCAGCCTCATTTCAGAAGAACATAAGAGGAGCCCTGGTGGATCATATAAAAGGTCCATCTAATCCATCATCCTGTTCTCACAGTGGCCAAGTAGATGTCATGGCAAGCCCCCAAGATGGACGTGAACACAACAGCACTCTCCCCAGTTGCACTTTCAGCAACTAGTATTAAGAGGCATACTGCCATCATGAGTAGTAACTATTGACAGCCTTATCCTCTCTGAATTTCTCTAAACCCTTTTAATAGATGTCCAAATTGGTGACCATCACCACATCCTGTGGTGCCAAATTCCATATTTTTAACTATGCACTGTGTGAAGAAGTACAGTCGTACCTTGGTTCTCAAACAGAATGTGTTCCGGGAGTCCGTTCAACTCCCGAAACTGTTTGAAAACCGAAACGCGGCTTCCAATTAGCTGCAGGAGCATCCTGCAGCCAAGCGGAAGCCGCGGAAGCCGCGGAAGCCACATCGGTTGTTCGGCTTCTGAAAACCGTTGAAAAACCGGAACGTACGAGTTCCAAGGCATTCAGCAACCAAGGTATTTCTTTTTATCTATCCTGAACAGTATACAATTTCATTGGATGACCCCCAGGTTCTAGTATTATGGGGAAAGGGGAGGAAAGTCTCTTTGTCCACTTTCTCTACACCATATATAATTTTATAAGCTTCTATAATTTCCCCCTTATTCACTTCTTTCCAAACTACAGTAGCCCCCACCCCAAGTGTTGTAAACTTTCCCCAGAAAGGAGTCGCTTGAGTGGTTTCACTATTGGGTTGTATAATGGCATTATGATACTGGAAGCTTTCTTTTCAATCCCTTTCCGAATGATCCCTAACATATAATTTGCTTTTCCATAGCTGCCACAGTCTGTATTGACATTGACTATGATCCAAATATACATTTCCTGGCCATTTCAGGCTTTGCTACCATACAGAACCTTTGGCTTTTTTGACCAGGTCTTGACATATTGCATTTCCTAAGAACTTGAATGAAGAAAAGCCAGGCCAATAAAATGGGGGGGGGGGGAATCTTGCAATACACCTGAAAATGTTTAGGACTGACCCATTGCCAGAAATGTTATGGTGCAAGAGGCTACAGGTACACTGGGGGCAGACATAATCAGTCAAAGTGAAAAAGCATATATGCACAAGTATATTTAAAATTGCTTAATTTATTCATTTAAACTGAATGACATTTAAAGTACCATGTGGTACTCAATTGCTTATCTAGGCATTAGATTCCAGGGTGACCATTCACAGAGTTCAAATATCTTATTAATATATCTGAAAAGGTCTAGGACCAGACCACATATGAATTTGCCTAGTTGTTGAGAACATCTAGGGAAAACCAACTCTGGGTCTGTGAACCTTTTAGTTGGTTTTTGGTTTACCAAACCAAAGTTCATCCAAATAATTTTGACTCAGATCTTTCCAAATTGTCAACATATTCAAACTAAACACAGATCTAAAAAAAAGGGGGGAGGGGGATCTTACCACAGCTGAATAAAAATTTCCAGTAAGAAAAAACTTCACAGTTAAGTAAAAACCCAGTTATTTCTGTAAGTACCTTTTATATAAGTATAGTACTTATTTCATAACAGAAGTCGTGTCTCAGAATGGTCTTCATAGTGATGCTTTCTTTAATTTATTAAAAAAACCGTCCCCTCTAAATTGGCTTTCATTGTTTTCCAGTGATCCAAACTATTAGGAAATAATTCTGTGCTCTCTGTTGTGCTGCCTTCTAATCGGTTACAGTTTCAGATATTGCATCTTTGCCATCAGCAAAAGGAAATTGTAATTCCAACCTAAAAGGATGCATTTTCCTTGGTTAAAAAAAATATATTTGCACATCTTTCATTTCCCCCAAATATTCGAGAGAATCTTGAATTTCAACCACTGTCCAGAGTGTTGCAGTATTAACGAAATATTTTCCATTGCAATGACAAAGCTTTAGAAAGGCTTGCACTCTGTTGACCCATTTAACAAAAAACAAAACAAGTTTTCATTTTAGTTTCTTTACTTTTTTAAAGGGTGGAGAAGTCATGGTATGTTTAAGTTGGGAAAAATCCTCCAAGGAGAATATCAGTTATGTGTTTTTAAAACTGGCCTGGAAAACAATAGTTTATCTCTTTCACTGCAAAACTGCAAGGTAGAAATGTGAACCACTATCCGCCAATGTTTAAATTTGCCTATATAATGTATACACTTAATTTTGGCAAGTCTGATACTATGGAAGGGTAGTAGAATAAGTGCCAAGAGGATAGAAGCAACGAGGAAGCAGAAGATGAGGTGAATCTCCCACTGAAATCAGCGGGAAACAAAAACAAATGGAAGCAATGCCAATGAACAATATTAGATACGAAATGAATGTGATAAAAAGTTTTAAAAACCCCTTCCTGACTGAGAGGAGGGTTCAATCCTTCAGGGTTCTGTTCCATTGCAAGCACTTCCCTTGCAGGGAAGTCCCCCCAGAAGCCTTCAAGATCAAAAACCTTTATATACCAGCTGTTGCGCTGAGGATCCAGTCCTTTGGGGTGCTGCTTCAGGGGGTAAGGCATGAGGAGGGGAAGAAAGGCCAGGTGGGAAAACTGCTGGAAAAGGAGCATCTTACAGTCCACATCCAAAGGCACCCACCCCCATCTCTACCTTCTCCTGAGAAGACACAGCCAGTCAGGTAAGCCTCTCCTACTCTCTTTTGCTCTTTGTTGCTTCTCCTTCTTCCTGTCCAACACCTAGAAATAGAATAGAAATAGAAATACTTTATTGTCACTGTACCACATGTTTACAGTGAGATTAAACGAGACCCCCTCCCCCCCCCACAATCTCTCAGTCCTTGTCACACTCTGTGTGCTGTCGTACTACCACCAACCCCTAACGTCAGCTGCAAAGTTGCTGTCTTTCATTCAGCAGCCTCACGGCCCATGGGTAGAAACTGTTCTTTAACCTGTTGGTGTGGCTTATCATGTTTCTATATCTCCTGCCCAAGGGCAGGAGATTAAAAAGGTGCTGGCCAGGGTGTGAGTCATCCCTGAGAATGTTCCTCGCTCTTCTGAGGCAACGGTCTCTCGCGATAACATCTAGCAGACTCAGGGGACAGCCCATGATATCCTGTGCTGTCTTCACCACCCTCTGTAGGGACTCTCTGTCCATGGTTGTCAAGCCAGCATACCACACCGTAATGCAGTATGAGAGAACACTTTCTATCGTGGACCGATAGAAGGAAATCATCAGTTGCTGTTCAACTTTGTTTTTTCGCAAGACCCTTAGGAAATGAAGTCTCTGTTGGGCCTTCCTAACCACCTGGGCTGTGTTGACCTTCCAAGTTAGGTCTTCACTAAGATGGACTCCCAGGTATTTAAAGGAAGAGACTCTCCCCACACAGCCCCCCCTAATGTACAACGTGGCTAGCTCCCCTCTCTTCCTCCAAAAGTCCAGCACCATCTCCTTTCTCTTGCCAATGTTTAGGTGCAGACTGTTCTCAGAGCACCATGTGGATACCTTTTGAACCTCCTCTCTGTATGCAGATTCATCACCTACCTCTCCTTTCTGACCAATGTGCCACTCCCAGACACCCCTGGATTACTTTGGGCTGCCTGACCCAACCTGTGGTGATCTGGGGCTGTTTCAACCAGACTCTAGCAATTCCTGGTCCCCCCCTGAATTGGCTCAATTCAGTTTGGGACTCAGGCTTCAGCCGGATCAGGTGCACAACCCTTGCTTTAACAGAGTGTTAGGTGAGCAAAGTTTGGCTACGTCCAAATGTTATTATGCTCTAATTTAAGCACAAGTGGAATACGCAGTGGAGAACGATGAGATAATTCATAGCAAGGGATTGAGTTAAAATTGTATGTCTGGGAAAAAGCAGCTAGTGTTCATAATGCTATTTCCAGCTGAAGATTTGAGATGGCACTCTGCAACAATGGATGAGCTAAAACAGAAAGATGACAACTGGTTTTATCTGAAAGTTAATTGTTTTAAGGAGGTTCCCCCCCTCCAAACAGCAGGTTCTCATTCTCATAAGCTTACCACTTCTCTTTAAACAAAAAACTGTTGTTTGAAATGTGCCCATTTTATAATTCAGCCTTGTAGTACACCATGCTTAACATAAATAAGGATTCTTCCAGCTATTTAATGACATATTTTTGGAAAACACCAACATGTGTCTTGCAGATTTGTGATCTGCAAAAATTCCCTTCCATGCCAGCGCTCTGGAGATCATGTTATTGGTCATGGTTCAAGACTGCCAGTTCCCTCGATTTCTTTACCTGTTTCAGCAGAAACAAAGAATCTGAAAGCATAATTAAACCAAACTTGGAAACAGATATAAACAGCCTTATCAGTTGTGCTGTTCAACATAGTACAGTTAGGCTTCTTATTACAAATATTTTCAAACCACTAATGAAATCACCTTAACTGAGCAAACAAAAATGAGTGTGGCGTTAAAACTACAGCACTTTGAAGACAATGGGTGTCTGTTATTTGTGACCTCTTTCCCTTTAGGTACTTTCCAGAGGATTTAAAAAAAAATACTACATGATGCTCATAACGCACTGCCATCAAGTACCTACATTTTTATGAGGAAAAAAGGTCAATGAAAGAGAAGAAGGGGAAGAAGACTTTCTTTCTCATCATTAATGATGTTACAAGTGCTAACCAATAGGACCTTTTGGTACTTGCTTGGTCACACAGTGCACATATACAGTCGTACCTTGGAAGTCGAATGGAATCTGTTCCGGAAGTCCTTTCGACTTCCAAAACGTCTGGGAACCAAGGCTCGGCTTCCGATTGGCTGCAGGAAGGTCCTGCAGCCAATCGGAAGCCACAGAAGCCAAGACGGACATTCGGGTTCCAAAGAATGTTTGCAAACCGGAACACTCACTTCCAGGTTTGCAGCATTCAGGAGCCAAAACGTTCGACTTGCAAGGTGTTTGACTTCCAAGGTACGACTGTATAGCATTTATACAACAATTTCATTAGATTAGTCAAATGTGCTGTATGTGGGGCTGCCTTTAAGACTGACCTGGAAGCTGCAATTAGTGCAAAATGTGGTGGCTTGACTGCTCACTGGGGTGGACTATTGCTGCTAAAGGAATAGCACCGGTTGCCAACTAGCTACTGGGATAGAGGTTCAAGGTGTAAAAAGGTGTACTGGTATACAAAAGCAGAGAGATTGGAACCAAAACATCCAAAATATTATCTTATCCCCTACATACCCAACTGAGCAACACATTCTGCAGGAGACAGCATCCTGCAGATACCATCCTACCAGAGGTCCATTCTGTATGGTCAGAATGGAATCTTAAGTGTGACAGCACCTACCTTTTGGAGCTCCCTCCAATTATATATCAGAGAGGCTCTTTCCCTATTGTCGTTTTGTATCTGCTACTGACATTCCTCTTTCAACAAGCCTTCTACATGAAGCTCTTTATCCCAGTTAGTGTCTGTATTGGACTTTAATAGATTTTATGTATGTGCTGTCGTTGCTTTAAACTTTCTCTCTCTCTCTCTGTTTTATATATGCAATTGTTCAAATTGATTTTATATATGTAACGGCATATATAGCAAACACACATATATGCTATTATATTGTAAGTCGCTTTGGGATGCCTCGTGGTAAGCAATTCATAAATGAAACAAATAATAATGATATTCTGTCCCTAGTAATAGAAGAGTGGTTATTGCAGAGGACACATGTTTGGAACCTGAAGTATAAAACCCACAGGAGGACCTCTTGTAGTAAAAACCTGCTGAGGACCTCTGTGGTTTGGCTTTGGGAGTTTTCTAAGTCAACTGGGAAAGCATGGGGGTAGGAAGACTGAAAATAAGTTCCTGGAGCTTAGTTGAGTGCTCAGAACACACCGCATCGTATCCAATATTAGTCTGGTCATGTAATTCACAGCAACCGATGACTGTTTGAGAGCAAAGGCTTAACATTAAAGAAGTTCTGTGCATCTGCCTACAAAGCAGTGCGGCCAGCTTGACAGCACATGTGCAGAACCTTATATGCTGAGCTAGGGAAGAATTTCTGGAGAAAATGGCCATTTATAATTCAACCAGGCATTATGAGCTAGACAAATTTGTTTTCCAAATGAACTTTATGAACTCCAGCTCTAGCTCAAGCGCTAAGTTGTAAATAATATTTTTTTAAAAAAATGCAGTAAATTTATGCATGCACTAAAATTATACTCATTTTCATAAAGGAAGGAAAATGAAAAAGTGAGATTTGATGAAGTGCAATTTATATAATAAAATAACCCATCACGTGTAAGAAGTGTAAGAAGGGCGTATATAATATCCTGTGATATTCTTTCACAACCATGTGTTTGTTTATATGTTGCAATGTAGTTAGGCATCTGTGAAGAATTTTTCATATGAATAACCGGGGGGAAACACACATCTGTAGCACAGACTATATAAAGTCTTTGGTATATCAGCAGGCAGGAAAATGAACAGTCGGGAAGGGGAAAGAGAAATGGCAACAGGTGCCAGGCAGTGGCGCAGCTAGCCTCTCAGGCACCTGGAGCGTCGTGTGCCCCCTCCGCCCAGGGGTGGGGCAAGCCACCCATTGGGTGGGGCGAGCTGGGGCAGGGCACGCTGCATTGAGCCTCACCCCCCCAGCTGTAGGGTGGCTGAGGGAGAGGTGGCGGGCAGATGCAAGCCCCATGCTGCCATTTTGGGCACCGTGGAGCCTGCGGGTGCCCAAGCCACAGCGTCACTCCCAGGAGAGACATGTGGGTTGGGCATGCTGCAGGCTGCCCCCCCATGGTGTGGCACCCAGTGTCCCCCGCCCCCACCCCCTAGCTATGCCTTTGCTCTTGATTGATTCCAGCAATATAGTTTGTTGTTCTGTTAGGCATTCATTTTGGGCTGATTGCTTCTATGAATTAACCTGACAGTTAAAAATGCCACAGACTCACATAGCCCATAGCTGCTTTGTCAGTGATGACACCCGGGGCGACCCGCACCCACCGCAACCCCCTTCCTGGGCCATTGGTGCTGGGGAACAGTTGCCAAGGACAAGAAGGCAGGGAAGAAAATGATGCTTGGAAAGGGGTAATGGAAAAACTAGGTGGGCAAAAGAGTTTTCTCTCCCTAAAGTAGAATGACTAGAGTTGAAAGACTGCTTCTGAAATCCACCTGATCATTGTGGGGCAGAATGGCTATGAGGACAAGCGACAGTGGGTCATCCTGCTTATGTGAAAGTTCCAATTGCAGCCACCAATTGAAGTATATTGTTGCATGCCACCCCAATCTCCAAGTGATATGAGATTCCAGGCGTTTATCCAGGGTTCGGTTTCCTTCAGAATGAGGCACAGCAGAGGCTGTGGTGTCTTTATGATACATGGTTTATTTGCACATATCTACAACCTGAGCCTATGATGGAGGGGCTCACAGCATTAACACCCCAAGAGGGTTGTGCTTCTCCCATAGCCACAACCTTGGATTCAAGCAGAGGCTAGGCATGGCTCTGTCTCCAAGCTGCCCAACCTGCAGCCTTGCTTCTCCCTTCAACTTCACACACTCATTGACTCTGGTCTTTGTCTTTCTAACTAACTAACGGTTTAGGGAGGGAAGCCCACCCTGTTGGCTTCTGGTACAGAGCCACTTCCTTTGTTACATTAATGACCCATACTGGGGAAGTGGAGGCATTATCAAGAAACATGTCTGGCTAGTCCAGCAATTGAATCCTTGTTGGATCCAGAAATTGGGAGGGACTCAGGGATACAGCCTAACCGCCACCCCAACCCCCATAATACCGGTACTACCTCCCTACAAGAGCAAGATAAATGTCTCCAGATGTACAAACAAATAAAATTCTTCAAAAAAGAAAAGTAAAGTAAAATATTATCCAAAATATATAAGATCTAACAAAAGCTAATCTGTATAAAACTGTGCCCCTCTGAGGTCTGCACCCTAGGAGCATGCCTAGTTGACCTAATGATAACACTATCCCTGTCCCAGATTCCTGTTTAAGTGAATTTGTGGTTGTATTGGTCAAACATTATTAAACATAAGATTTTTTATGGTCTTCAAGTAATCTGCAGATTGAAGGTAAAATAAGGTTACCAGGTTTTTTTTCAATGAAACCGGGGACACTTTTCAACTTCCTACTAATTAGTTGGATTTTGTCAGGGGACTGACTTGTAAATCTGGGGACTGTCCCTGGAAAATGGGGACGTCTGGTAACCTTAAGGTAAAAGGCAGATAGAGCTAATGTCAGGCAGGCAACTTCAACATCCCACTGAGGATTTAAATAACAGGAACACTGATTATTTTATTTTATTACCTGCCTTCCACCCCAAGGTCCCAAGGCAGGTCACAAAAATTTAAAATGCAACATTAACTAACAGTTTAAAGCAAACTACAACGACAAGAATAGGGTGGGTCCTAAGAATATACACCTCAAGTGTCAAAGGTCAGGCTGAAGAGGTGTGTCTTCAGCATTCAACAAAAGCTGTACAGTGAAGGTGCCAGATTCACCTGTGTGATGAGTTGGTAGAATTCAGCAAAAGTTAACTAATACAGCTTGGCTGCACTGAATATAGATATATGGAACAGAACTGAAAGCAAAACGAATAGCCTGAGATGCAGAGGTTCAAAATCTGTTTCTGATGTGGTCTCTGTTGTTGCTAACACAATTTCATGGTCAAAAATATTTCATGGTCTAAAATGAAGGCTGCTAGATCATGTAAACAATATTTAGGAAATGAATAACCTCAGAGTTAGTTCAACAATAACATGTGTCCCAAAGCTAGTCAGAGCCCCTGTTTCAGTACCAAGAAGTTTTAAGCAATCAGAGTTTAAACATAAAGCCTCTGCTTGCTGAAAGAGATAGAGAATTGCTCTGTCTGCCCATCTATTTAGTGCATAAAGCAGCATTATATATATATATATATATATATATATATATATATATATATATATATATAGTCTGCTTTTCTCTCTACAGCTCAAAACCTTTGGCTTTAGAAAAAACAAGCAAACTTTATTTTATCCGCAACCTCTTGGGTTGTATCAGGGAAAATACGAATCCAGTATTGTGTGAGTTCCTAGAGTAGTAATGCCATAGTTTAAACTTACTCTTCCTTAAGAGAGCAATGTACAAAGCAGACAATTAGTGTTGTCAGTTCAGAGTCTAATTATGGTGGTACACTGACTGCCCTATGAGCCTTTCAACAGCCAGTCTGTTAAAAATACAGCAGAAACAAATGCCCTTTCTCTTCAGCCTCTTCAGCCCTTTCTCTTCAGCCAACTCCTAGGGACTGACATCCTTTCGACTCCCCTAAAATATTTGAGGGGACCAGGGGCCCTCAAGCTGATGGGCATTGCCATTCAAAAGATGTGCGTGTGCAGCGTCTTGTGATCAGTTATGTGGGGTGGGTAGCAAGGATGCTTAGCAAAGAATTAGGAACTAATTTACCAGGCATTCAAGGTCCAGTGACAATAGTCATTTCAGAGCTCCAGTGATCTGTACCTTACATGTCTCCCTGCCCACCAGAATCCCTCACATCTGAACAGATTGACCAGTATAATTCAGGCAGAAATAAAGCATGAGATAAGCTTGTTTTTAGAACTATCAGGGAGATATTTTATAAATGGCAGGTACAACATCAATGTGGTGATCTTCCATGCCACACCATTTCTGGTTTGGGAGAGCCAGCAATCCATGTCCCTGATTTAAAGGTTAAAAGCCAAAAGAAGCAGATGAAAAAAATAGAGTTTTTTAAAAATCCCCCAGAGAGGATGAGATAAATGGACAGTATGCTCTGCAAATATTTTGTATTTGTGGAGTCTTCATTCACGAGAGGAGGTTTTTCCTCCCCTGCACCTTTGTTTCCTGAGCTAAGATGCATTTCAGGGGTCTCGTATGTATTAAGGACATTTGTATTAATTAGCAACAGCCAGTTTAATTGCTTTGGAAATGGAGCTTAGCCTAAGAATGTTGTGCATTTTATTTTCCTCGGCAGGAGGCTGTGGATACATCATGTACTATGAGGATGGGATTAACACACAGTACAAGAAATTCCTTCCAAGATACTTATCTGTTTTATAATACTCTCAACATACGTATATAAGTCCTGGGTGCTGCATGTTACAAATGAGTGAGACAATAAAGTGATGTGGGTCTCCAGTTATCTGTTCAGCAGTGGATCCATCTTGAAAAGGTCAGTTTAATTTGCCAATGCCTAAATGATATTGAGGGACCCAGGTGGCGCTGTGGGTTAAACCACTGAGCCTAGGGCTTGCTGATCAGAAGGTCGGCGGTTCGAATCCCTGCGACGGGGTGAGCTCCTGTTGCTCGGTCCCTGCTCCTGCCAACCTAGCAGTTTGAAAGCACGTCAAAGTGCAAGTAGATAAATAGGAACCACTCTGGCGGGAAGGTAAACGGCGTTTCCGTGTGCTGCTCTGGTTTGCCAGAAGCGGCTTTGTCATGCTGGCCACATGACCCGGAAGCTGTACGCCGGCTCTCAGCCAATAAAGCGAGATGAGCGCCGCAACCCCAGAGTCGGACATGACTGGACCTAATGGTCAGGGGTCCCTTTACCTTTACCTAAATGATATTGAGTGTCAGAACAAATTGGTCACAACAAGGAAATTTTGCCCATGGTATGACCATTTCCCATCCTCCCACTTTGATTCTCTGGCACCCTATCTGTATAATCTAGCAATTCCAAAATATAGGCGTGCCTTTACCCTCGCAAGACTGAATGTATTGCCCTCAGCTGTACTTGAGGGACAATTCCAACAGATTCCACACAAAAAACGCCTTTGTCCCTGCAGAGATGGCAGCACCGAATCAGTGGCGAAAGCCCTTCTGGCTTGCACTCTTTATAAAGACCTGAGGAATGAGATTATCACCCCTCTTTTATTGTCCATTCCAGGTCGCCCAACCACTGCCACAGTGTCTTTTCTCCTGGCAGATCAAGAGGAGCAGATGACTTCAAAGGTTGCAAGGTTTCTAGCTGGGGCAATCAGAATAAGGTCCACTATTTGACTGCTGATTCAGGACCCTAAACTGTGTTTTATATAATCAACTTTTTATTTTGTTCTGTGTATATTGCAATGTTCTTTTGTTGCTATGGTCAATGGCTGACACAAATAAAGTTTCATTCATTCATTCATTCCCTATCCACAGAATAACTGAATACTATGGAAGTGGAAGGCAGGAAGAGATTTCTCCTGTGCAAAAAGTCATAGAAATGAATGCACTTTTTATCTTTTTAAAAAAAGAACACCAGAAATTTATTGTGAGAGAATAAACCTGAAAACCATGCAGTCCAGTTGGATGACTGCAGATTGATGCTGGAGTTTTGATTGCTTTACTCACAGACTTATCTTTATTCCCTCATATGGAAAAGATTGCTTTTATATTTCCCCATGTTTCTGCGAAGACTCCGCCTTTCCCCACACTCAAACCTCAGGTTTAAAAGCCCGTGTAATTCCAACAGGCAAGCCTCCTAGTATAAGATTAGTGATTTGTTTTGGTTTAGAATTGGGCTGAACAAATCAAGCAATTCCCTCAAACAAGCAGAAAATAGCCTGGTTTATTCCAAATGCACTTGGGAGCTCTGTTTGGCCCATGCATGCTCCCATCACTAGGAGTGTGATGGGGTTTGAGCTCCTACCCTCAGTGCCCCCCAAACCATAACAACCACTTTCCACTACCGAGTCGCGGAGTAAATAATGACAGCAGGCTAGGAAATATCCAAACTGCGACTGAACACAATACGTTGTTGTAGAGTGTATGGAAAGGAATTGTGTGTTTCTGCCTTTGACTTACTTCCAACCTTGAACCTCACTTTTATTCTTGCACAAAGATCCAGAAGTTGCAGAGGAACATTTTAGCCCAAACAAAGGTGGGGATTCCTAGTTTGCTTTCTCCATCTCATGAAATCCACCCATGTTTTGTAAGCAGAGGCTCCTTCAAAAGGAGTACATAGGGCCAAGTCCCAAATGTTCATAGCCACGCCTAACTCTTATTGACGTCAATGGGAATGTTGCTGCCATACAAACACAGACCTGTGTTTTTCCTAGTGTGAGGTCCTCTCAAACTGGTGCCAACATTGTGGAAAGAGAGGATAGCCAAATGAACTTTGGAGGTTCAGACCGAGCCTTTCAAAATGCCGGAATCCAGCATATTTGGTGTAAAATGGGGGAGGGGGAGCGTCTGATTTCATAGATGGAATAGCCTTGCCAAGTATTGAACAGGTACCTGCTATGTGGCACTGAAGTGAGCAGAACGCATAAGCCTGTGTCAGTAGAAAGCCTTTCATCTTCCAAGAGTGCATTTCAAATCAGCATCTGGCTATAGCTTATAAACAATAGGAACATTAATAATAAAAAAAGTCATAACGTGAGAGTCTGTCCACAATATGAACATTTTGCCCCAGCTCCAGCAAAGTAAATGTTATCAATTTTCACAATAAAACATTTTAGCCAAAGTCTCTTAAGCATATAACTTTACAACTTTCATAAAAGCGACATAAGAGAGAGAGACATAAAAGTGAAAAATGTGTTTTGCAATGCATCTGCCACTGATATGGGTGTTCAATTAAATGGACCATGCAGGAAAGGAGGAAAAATTTGTTACTGGGATGTTGCCAGTGATATCCTTTGACACTTCAGCGGTCTCATGTGGTCTTGATCAAGCAGCTTAGAGCTTTGGAAAACCCCAAAGCAATAAAGGCTGAAAGTAGAACAATCTGAGTGCACTTGATACACTGGGGGCTTATTAGTCTGGTTGTTACGTTCGAAGGGCTAGCCCTAAATTATGGTGTTAAAAGCTGCTGCATTCCAGACAGGGCCACTGTGTGGCAAATTTGCATTCATAGGACTGGACCAGTGTCCACTGTGTGCTTGCAGTGAGATTCAGGTATGTCCCAGAATGTTGGTTTCCTTACTGATCTAATTCTAAGGCTACGGGCAGCAAATCCTCACCTCACCTCCATCCTATAAAAAGACAGCAAAGTAGTAGAGACAGGCATGTTCAGGACCACCCTCAGGTGATTGAAGTTTCAGCCTAGGTGAGGAAACCTAGTTTGCTGAGGGCTTCTCTCAATATTACGGTTTTTAGTTGTTTGTTGGTGGAGTAGTGGACGGGGAATGTGGAAAAGTGTAGCACTGAGAAATCTTCTCAGAGCAGAAGCGATGATTTCCTGTGTCAGAGCACCAAGGTACCTGAAGATCCCTCCTTGTTAGTGACGTGAGATGATAACGAGGCTTTCATGTTTTACTGTTGTTTGTGGCAGATTAGCGCAGAGGAAGTGTGCACATATAAATCTTTTAAGAAACAACAGTGGTGTAGTGGTAACTTTTAACTGCAGGCAACAATATTTTTGGATAGGTAAAGGTAAAGGGACCCCTGACCATTAGGTCCAGTCGTGTCCGACTCTGGGGTTGCGGCGCTCATCTCGCTTTATTGGCCGAGAGCTGGCGTACAGCTTCCAGGTCATGTGGCCAGCATGACAAAGCTGCTTCTGGCGAACCAGAGCAGCACACGGAAACGCCGTTTACCTTCCTGCCAGAGCGGTTCCTATTTATCTACTTGCACTTTGATGTGCTTTCGAACTGCTAGGTTGGCAGGAGCTGGGACCGAGCAACGGGAGCTCACCCCGTCGCAGGGATTCGAACCGCCGACCTTCTGATCAGCAAGCCCTAGGCTCAGTGGTTTAACCCACAGCACCACCTGGGTCCCTTATTTTTGGATATATATATATATATAAATACACACACACGCACATACAACTCCTTCACTTTTGAACTGTTCTTGGAGATGGCGCTGTGGAGCTGTCATTATGAGCTCTTGCTAATAATAATAATAATAATAATAATAATAATAATAATATTTATACCCCACCCGGCTGGGTTTCCCCAGCCACTTTGGGCGGCTCCCAACAGAATATTAAAAACACGATAAAACATCAAACATTAAAAACTTCCTTAAACAGGGCTGCCTTCAGATGTTTTCTAAAAGTCAGGTAGTTGTTTATTTCCTTGACATCTGATGGGAGATGGGAGGGCGTTCCACAGGGCAGGCGCCATTACCGAGAAGGCCCTCTTCCTGGTACCACTACACTACTGTTGCTTCCTAAAGACTTGGGGAAGGAATGATGAAGGAAAACCCACCTTATACACACCTTTGTCAAAGCCAGAGAGTCTATGTGGGGCCGAAGACATGTATCCTTCTGATCTGTGCTGGAGTTGTACAGAACGTTTAGATGCTGCAAAAATGTGCATCTTGAGCATTTCCTCCTTTAAGATTTGAACTCTCGTGTGTGCAAGCTGTGGATGCTGGCCTGCCTTCTTCCACCCGGTTAGCAGAACCATCGATTTAAAAGCCAAACCTCTCTAAAAACAATATAAAAATTGCAGGGTGATGAAAAGCTGCTGCGAGAGATGAATCATATGGGACTTTAGAGACCGGAGAAGTTTCTTTCTAATCACTGATTTGCACAAATAACTTCATACTAGCCTCTTTGTGTTCAGGACCACCTCCCCTTCCCAGGTTGACTTGCAGAGACTTCCATGGATGGCTCAGCGAGAGTTGCACGGAGCGAACACAATGAAAGAAATCATGCTTCGGTGAAGTCAGTGGAAACAATTGAGTGGGGACAGGATTCCTTCCAAAATTCTTGCTGGCAGCCGCACAGTTTCAACAGCCTCTTTCTGTGTGTGGGATGTCAAGAACATCACACCCTTTTGCCAGACGATGAAAGGATAGATTTCAAGGCCTGTGCTACATCCACGATAGATAACTATTGGACTGAAGCATGGATGGTCCTCTAGATGGTGTTGGACAAGCATGGCCAGTGGTGAATGGTGATGAGAGTTGGACTAAGAAGAAATTGCCACAATGATCAAGGGTCAATCTTTTCCTCTTCCCCGGGCAACAACAATCCCTGGCATGCAAATGAGACTGTCTGAACAGGTAAAAGATATCGGTGACAAATCTCTGACTCAGGCTACGCACCCATTATCAGCTTAAATTGTGGTGAGGTAATTTCCCCCTGCTGTGTTTCAAGTAACGCTTGCATATTGCTGTTCATGCCAGAGAGGAGTAGGAATAGTTTCACCTGGTGTGCATTACCTGTTTCATTTCCCTATACACACCTCAGCTTAACTGAAAAGGGAATGTGTCTTGTTTTTTTTCAAAACTCATCAATTAGCAGCAGTACAGTTATTCTAGAAAAAATAAAGGTGCAGGAACTCACCATGAACGACTTCCTTGTTCTCTTATAATGGCAATGGCGCCCACATGAGAGGCCTGATTAGTAGTATTCTTTATGAAACAACAGGATAAATACGGATTGTGGCTAATGTCATGCATACTCGGCTTCAAACACCAGCGGTGAGAGCACCCTCAGAAGGTTCCCCCTCCTTTAAGACCTGACACATATTGTGGTAATATTTCCACTCTTGAAGTCCAGGTGGTACTTTCTATAAAGCACGAGACTTTGTAAATCCGGCATCCTTACTAAACTCATGAGGAAAAAGCAATAATAATAATAATAATAATAATAATAAATGAACAAATACTAATTGTGACCAGAGATGTAAGAGATGTTTGAATGAGATCCGTGCTAGAGATTGCCAGAGATCTGTGGCAATTTAAAAAGAAAATAACACGAGAGGAATGTTGCGGAATGTTAATCCTCCCGTATCCATCTTAGGCATGTCTGTGCAGATGCAGAGGCAGCCTGGGTGGCAGGGCAGAGCTGAGGAGCCTCTTTCCTGATGCTGGTAACCCTAACGCTAACCTGGGCAGGGTGACAGCAGGGCAGGGCTAAGGTTGAAATTGTGCAGGTGCTGGATTGGCTCTGCTGGGGTATCCACACAGCTATGTTAGGTTGCCCTGTTCTAACCCCGCCCCGGTAAATTCCCTTTTCAGTTTCTTATTCTGTTTAATACAGTGGTACCTTGGCTCTCAAACGCCTTGGTACTCAAACAACTTGGAACCCAAACACTGCAAACCCGGAAGTAAGTGTTCTGGTTTGTGAACTTTTTTTTGGAAGCCGAACGTGCTCCGTTTTGAGTGCCACACTTCCGTTTTGAGACTTATGCTGAGGTCTGTCTATTTTTGCTATTTATTTTGCATTTTTGTTTTTGCGGCTCTTTTGTTTTGGTTTTTGTGACTGTGTGGAACCCAGTTCAGCTACTGATTGATTGATTGTGTGACTGCAGTACATTGATTATTGCTTTCATTTTATGGATCAATGGTCTCGTTAGAGAGTAAAATTCATGTTAAACTGCTGTTTTAGGAGTTGTTTTTAAAAGTCTGGAATGGATTAATCCACTTTGCATTACTTTCTTTGGGAAAGCGCACCTTGGTTTTGGAACGCTATGGTTTTGGAACGGACTTCCGGAATGGATTAAGTTTGAGAACCAAGGTACCACTGTAATTACGATGAAATGTTTTCCCCAACAGTAAGCAAGCAATCCATGGTCACATAACCAAAAACAACCACCAGACTGGGATAGCACCACTAACAGTCAAAAAACGAGGAAGAACTCCAGGTTTTAGAAATTTTGTCTATTAGAAATTTAGTTTATTATAATAAAATACCTTTCTTGCACCTGGAGTTCGTCTTATTCTTTTGTTTTGTTTTGTACATATGATAAAAAACCACCTTTTTCTTAGCATGCTTGTTAATGCAGAATAAAAAAGGTAAAGGTAAAGGACCCCTGACAGTTGTCCAGTCACAGACGACTATGGGGTTGTGGCGCTCATCTCGCTTTACAGGCCGAGGGAGCTGGCATTTGTCCGCAGACAGTTTTTCTGGGTCATGTGGCCAGCATGACTAAGCTGCTTCTGGTGCAACGGAACACCAAAACCAGAGCAGCGCATGGAAACGGTGTTTACCTTCCCGCTGAAGTGGTACCTATTTATCTACTTGCACTTTGACGTGCTTTTGAACTGCTAGGTTGGCAGGAGCAGTGACCGAGCAATGGGAGCTCACCCAGTCGCGGAGATTCGAACTGCTGACCTTCTGATCGGCAAGCCCAAGAGGCTCAGTGGTTTAGACCACAGTGCCACCCGCGTCCCTTATTTGATGCAGGATAGTCAAGAAGAAAGAAAGCTTGCAGCTCAGTACCACTGACAAAGGATGCACTTGTGCCAAAGCAGTGCTTTGAGATTATTATTATTATTTATTGAATTTATATACCGCCCTATACCTGGAGGTCTCAGGGTGGTTCGCAGAACATAATCAAAATATAAAACCACAAAATATATAATCAAAATAAAAACAACAACCCAATCCAATCCCCCCCGAAAACCCCACACTACATTTAAAAAAGGGCATAGGATGTCAATCAAATCAACCCAAGGCCTGTTTAAAAAGGAACATGTTTGCCTGGCACCTAAAGGTGTATCATGAAGGCACGAGGTGAACCTCCCTGGGGAGAGCATTCCACATATGGGGAGCCACTGCAGAGAAGGCTTGTTCTTGTGTTGCCACCCTTCGGATGTCTTGAGATCACATGTACTGGGTCTAATTCAGCAACTAAGCACAGTTGCTATGCAGCTAATATGCCTTTATAATGACCCTGAAACATTAATGGATTTCTCTGATAGGAACAGTCAGTGGGGCAAGGTTGTGTCTCTTACCTTGGGGTTTTTCTTATCATCAACACTGTATTGGTCCTAGTAAACTCGGCTTTACCAGAGGTAGAAACCTCAGCTTTCCCTCAGCCTGTACAGCTCCTGTATTTCTGCTTTGTGACTCACTTTCCACAGGTCTTGACACCTGCTTTCTGGTACCTATAACCGTTTTTCTCAAGCCACAATGACACATTTTTTACAGAAGGTTACAGGTTACAGCACCGTGCAGGACAGGAATTTCCCTTCTGAATAATCAGTGTGAATAATAATGTATTTTTAAAATTGTAGGGGGTCCAGAATTCAGTAAAATTCTTGATTCTGCAAAAAAATCCATTATAGTTTCAACAGAAACACGCTGACTTCCTAGCTTTGGTTTTAATCAGGTTCAATCCACCTTTATTAAAATCTGTTGTTTTTTTCTCTCTGACAGGAAAGTGGAAACCCTATATTCAAAAGACTATCATATTGCTGGATCCCTGGGTACAGTGGGATGAAAGTCTGGCTAACCAGGCTGCCAAGATATCAAGCCACTTGGCTATAATGATGCACAAAGGATCTCATTTTGTGATTTTTTACCTCTGCTTTGAAACTAAACAGATGGCACAATGGCAGGAGCTGCGAGGGAAAGCTGAACAACAGACTTTTCTGAACTCAGACCCAGTATTACAGCCAAGATCAAATGTGCCCTTTAAGGAACACTGGCAAAAATGTGTTCTGGATGGCTGGAAAATATGGAATCCACATCCCACTAAATGCAATTGCTCACCTCCTCATGAGGTAGGGAACTTCATTGGCTGCACTGGTTTCTAGCTAGGTTCCTGTGCTCAATTCAAGGTGCTGATGGTTTATCTACCAAGCATTTAAGTGTTTGAACCTGCAATTTCTGAGGGACTGTCTTCTCCAAGCTTAAATCTTCCTCTCCAGGTTCTTAGGGCCTCTCTCAGAATCCCCAAGTTGTAAAATTTAGAATTTACATCTATAATTTAAATAGAAAGGGGAAGACTGTGGCTACCCAGTTTGCTGCTGAGGTGCTAACTGTTGATGGGCAACTTCAGGGCCACTGTGCTATCTTTTTATTTTTTAAACCAAATTTGGACTGGACAGCCCTTCAAATCAGGACTCCTTCAGATAGAGGAACTATTCACTGGCAGCTCTGCAAATGTAAAATGGGACTCCCTAACTACCAGCCAAAGTCTGTGCTTTGATTCTTGAAGGTTTGGCAATCAGAAGTGTACCTAGGCTCCCTTCTGCCCTTGGCAAGAAGATGTATTGGTGACCACCCCTCTGTCTCTCGCACCATTGGCAAGGAGCAGCATCAGTGCCTCTGAAGCCAGGAGAGACCATGGCCCAGAAACTCAAAAAGTTTGCATTTTGTTGCTCTGTGACTTCCTCTGTGTCCATTGAGGTTGGATCTGCTCCCCTCCACCTCCCCTCCTCCTCCTGGATAGCTCAGTTGGTTAGAGCCTGGTGCTGATAATGCCAAGGTTGCAGGTTTGATCCCTGTATGGGACAACTGCATATTGCTGCATTGCAGGGGGTTGGACTAGAATCAGAGCCGTCTTACCCATAGGCGCTAGGGGTGCGGGGCACCTGGGCGCCAGACTCTCAGGGGCGCCAGGCTGAGAGTCCGGGGCCCAAGAGTTGAGTCTGGGGAACAGCCCGTCACTCTATTGGAGCACCGTGGTGGGCTCTTCTGCTGTGGGCAGCTCTGCGCCACGATTTCGGGGGCGACTGAGCCAGTGAGACGCCCCTGTGTGCCTGGGACTGGGCAACCTGGGGGGTGGGGCGCTGGACAGATCTTTGCACCCCGGTGCCGCATATGCTTAAGACAGCCCTGACAAGAAAGATCCTCAGGGTCCCTTTCCATTCTATGATTCCTCTGTCAGTCCATCTTCCTGTCTCCCTCTGCTCACTGCTTTTCCTTCTGCCTCCTCCCTCCCTTTTCCCTCCTCCTGCAACTCTCACCCTCTCTCTGTCTTTCTTCCGTCTGAGCTCTACTGGACACTCCACTCACACTTCTATTAGCACCACTGGCTGACTGGGGAGGGTGATGCAATCGCCCACACCAGTGACCAATTCTTCTGCTGATGTGCCCAGGGAGCCTGTGCATCTCATCTGGCTGCCCAGAGGAGCAGAGGAGCAGCCTGGGGAGCACATGGATGGGTGGGCTTCTAGCTATTCTGAACCAGCATGGAGAAGTAAGATTTTTGCACTCCCTTGATGGGGCCCAACCTAACCAACCCCTAGGTACACCCCTGATGGCTATGTGTGTGTGCATATTTTTAAAACCAAAGTGCTGGTACTCATATATTGATAAAATGACTGTGGGTGCCAGCAAATGGCTTAGGGTGATGTTCTCTTTGATTAGGGTGATCTATTCCCCCCCCCCCCGCTTGATACTGTAAATACTGAGGTTGGTGAGGATATATCATGATCTGGTGCTTGACATTAATGGGAATCATCTTCTCATGATGTCAGCTGCCTAGATCAAACATGGAGTTCTAAATGTTAATATGGGTAGAGTTTGGGATATTTGAAAAAAGAAAGAAAGATCTAAACACTTTGGAAGTTTTAATTCATTTTGTACTTTCAGTTAGGAGAAGAAAGCAAAACAGACTGCTTTGTGGTATTTTTATTGGCCTCTCTGAATCAAAGAAGGATTATGTTTCTCATGGGAGAACTTAATTTTGCAAGTTTTCCAGATATCTCAAGAGCCAAAAGGTTGACATAGATTTAGATATCTTTCCGAAACAATAGTCCAACTTTTAAAAGGTATTTCCCTGCTTTACTACCACAAGGATTCAGCTGATCCATATATATGGTATGGCTATGTTTTATGGCAAAGCCCACGTCACCATTCTTGCTATAAATAGACACCCACCAAACCATGTAAAAATCCTGGACTATTTTCTTACCCCATTCTCTGTAATGGTAAGGTTCGTGCATGAGTCAATGGTGATCTCATTTATGACTAGCCACAAAGGGCAAGGCTAACCTCATGGACACTGCAGTTGCTTTCACTTATGCCACAGCAGCGATGGGGAACTTGTGGCCTTCGAAATATTGATGGACCACAGCTCCCATCATCCCACACCATTGGCCAAGTTGGCTGGGACTGATAGAAGCTGGAGCAAAATCTGGAGGGCCACAGGTTCTCCAGCCCTGACTTTGAGTTGAGATGCTGCGGGGACAAAGTAGCTGCTATTGCCTTCTCTGCTGTTGTTAACTCCATGGACTCTAATTCTCCTGCAGTTTGGGGGAAGGCTTGTGGGTCATTGTCAAGATACATGTTTTGGACACACCAGGTTCTAAGTTCAGTAACTGACAGCTCCATATCACAGCTGCTCAGCTAGCAGACCTGGGAAAGACCTCTCCCTGAGACCTTGGAGACCCACTGCCAGTCAGAAAGATGTACCAATAGTCTGACTTCATATGTTCATAGTCTCTAAAGTGAAAGTGAAGCATAGAAACGAATATTCTTCCTGAGATGTTATTTGCCCTGCGTCCATACATGTGGCAGCTGAAGTTGGATTCTGAGAGTGCTTCCAGACACTCACTATTTCTGGGTAGGACTCGATCACATTGGAGCTGTGGTGGCAGGGAGGAGAGTTCACCCCCCACCATTCCCATTATCTGATGCAAATTAGCCTCATCGCCTGAGCTGCTACTTGCAGGCAGGGTGGTGTGGGATAGACAGAACCTGTATATTTTTCCCTCTGCAGTTAATCGTGCCACCAGGGGATAGTTTGCAATGGCTTGGGACCCTTTCCCCTACCTTATGTTCTCAGTCCAAATCACTCCTCTTCCTAGAGAACTTTAAAAAAACCACAACCCAGTAAAAACGAAAATACTGGGAGACCTAATCCCAGATTTTCCATTTCACGTGTAGTTTGGCCCTAAGATGCAGTACTGCATAGTACAAATGTTACGGAAACATATGGTTTTTATTAAGCAATGTGAAATTCATAACTCTGAAAGCTATATTGACAAATAAAGAAGAAGAAGATAACACGCAAGCAGTTGTGGTTAGCGGTTAGTGGTTTCAATAAATTTCAAAGCACTGATGAATGGTGAGAAAAGGAAGAAGTTTGCATCCTTTGAAGAAGGCTTGAGAAGGTTCTGATAGCATTTACAAGCTAGGCGTATTGGGGTCAAGGCAGAGGTCTAAGAAAGGTAGTGGGAGTGGGGGAGAAAGCATACTTGAAAAATAAAAGAGAGAGAAAGAATAGGAGGGAGAGGTAGATTTGGAAAGGTCAGGATGATCTGGCGAGCTTTCTCTTTATAAAAGTTAACAAGGTCCTCACAAAAGAACAAAATGGAGACAGAAGTGGGAGGTATTTGTGACCTGAACTGAAAATGCAAAACAACCCAAAGTTTAAATGTGGATCTCTGGCACACACACCTTTCCCTAAAAAAATCTGGCCAGTAAATTAAATGTCTTGTCATAATAAGTTCTTGAACATTCTCAGCTGTGATTTAAACCGTGCTCGACTATATGTTACAATAAATGTCAGAAACTCAAATATTGATATTACTGGTAGTTCTTGTCATTACTAGGCCAGATATATATAAATCTTCCATTTACAGTACAAAGGCCAAGTAGATGTTTTTGGCATAACTAATGTCCAAACTTCATCCTTATTTCTATCAAGTCAACAATGATATTAAAGTTGGCAAGTACCCAAAATAAATTTGGACATTTACTGGTACATTTCAAGAACCCCGCAACCTTCAAAAATTACCCAATTTCACCAGTAATCAATAAGTAATCAATTCAGACTATTGCAGTTTGAGGCAACAATGAATTCCAGAAAAACAGTCCACAATGAGAGGTAAAAATCCTTTATTTAGGTTTTAACCTTTTGTTTCATGGAATAACACCAGGATACCTGTTGTGCTGGTCTTTTGACACATAAGAAACACAGTTCCTTTGTTCATTTCCCTGCACAATTCTTTCCCCCTTATGATTTTATGTTCTTACTATTTATCTCAATGGTCAACATCCTCTCAAGTGCTGCAGGCCAATATACTGGTATGTCCAGAAGCAAGAAAAGATGGATTTATATTGAACTATAAGTTATTTTTCAGGGTTCTGGGCAAGGTATGGTGATGGTTGCTCCAGGAATGCCAGTGGTAAATATCAAGCATTTTGCATCTCAGTTTGCTCCAGTGGCACAACAATTGCAGGAAGTATTATGAGTACTGTACATTATTAAGAGGGTTGGACTATATGACCCTTGTGGTACCTCTATGATTACAAGAGACAGAACTTGTTCAATTCGTTTTATAGTAAACCACACACTTTGTAATTTGTTTTTGGTTCGGTGGACGAGTGCACCTGTAGGGCATATGTGAATATGTAAAACCTACCCAGGTTCACTTGAAAAGACACCATCAAGTTGTTTCAGATCTTCTGTTCTTTAATCTCTACTATTTAATACTCCTTCGGAAAGTTAAAAATACTTTCCCTTATTCATTTTCCTTCGTATTCTTTCAAACCCTTTCTCCTGAAAGGCTTTCAAAGGGAAGCAAAATGAGCAAATCCTTAGCTGATTAAAGGAGCAAACTTTTCAAAACGCCGCTGTTGAGACCTCTTCAACTGAAAGTGAAATGAACATCCAGCATAGTTGTCTGACAGCACATGAGCTACTCATACGTCGTAGCACAACTATAAATAGAGTTTCTCATTTTACATTCATATAAAATTATGCCAGTTTTATATGAAGAGGCACTATCTTGTCTTCAATCCTATTTAACATCTGTATGAAGCCAGAGTTGTCTGAAGTTATTTGCTCGGTCAGGGATGAGTGGGGCACGATGTGTCCCCAACCAAAGGTACTGCCCCTTTCCTAACACCCCTTGTGCCCTGAATCCAGGACTCAGCCACAGATCCTCCCTGCTTTCTTTACAAGCCGCTGGGATAGGTTTTTAGGATTTGGGGGCAAGGCGATATTGATCTGCCGGTGACACTCAGCTCTATGTTTCCATAACATCTGAATTGGGAAAGGTCAAGCAGTTCCTGGACCTGTCCTCAGATGCAGCGGTGAGATGGATGAGGTAAAACAAGCTGACTTTGAATTCTGAACCACAGACTGAGGCGTGAATCCAGAAGGTACGTATGGTCTTCACAATGTTGGGCAATAAACTGAAGCTGTATTTGGAAAAGACAGAGGTGTTATGGGTGGCAAGTCCTCATGTCCAGGAGGTAGGGAGAAGGCCTTCTCCGGATGGGATTGGTCTCATTTTGAAGGATCAGGTCCATAGTTTGGAGGTGCTCCTGGTTTCAGTACTTTCAGTGGAGGCTCCCCCCTCCCCAATTCTGGTTGGTTCACCAGCTACGGTTCCTATTAGAGAAAGATGACTTGGCCACTGAACTCCATGCTCCGGATCACGGGTCAGCAACCTTTTTCAGCCGTGGGCTGGTCCACCATCCCTCAGACCATGTGGTGGGCCGGACTATTTTTTTGGGGGGGTGAGGGGTGGAAATGAACGAATTCCTATGCCCCACAAATAACCCAGAGATGCCTTTTAAATAAAAGCACACATTCTACTCATGTAAAAACACCAGGCAGGCCCCACAAATAACCCAGAGATGCATTTTAAATAAAAGGACACATTCTACTCATGTAAAAACACACTGATTCCCGGACCGTTCGTGGGCTGGATTGAGAAGGCGATTGGACCGCATCCAGCCCACGGGCCTTAGGTTGCCTACCCCTGCTCTGGATTCTTGAACTGTAGATTGGATTATTGAAAAGCACTTGAATATGACTCAAAAACCCGAGTTGGTCCAAAATGCAGCACCCAGATTGCTAGCTGGGGTTCCCATGTAAACATGTAAACTGTTTTAAAACAGGTGCCAGTTCATTTCTGGGCCCATTTCAAGTTTGTATTTAAAGCCTTAAATATATCAGGCCTGCTTGGGGGCCTGCTTGGTTGTTACGCCATCCTCTGAAAATCGGGGGAGGGGGTAGCACAGGATAGAGTACTATCTGTGGTGGCCTGTAAGCTGCAGAACTCCCTTCACACAGAGGTATACATGGCACCTTTATTATACAACTTTCGGTGGATGCTGAAGATCTACCTGTACATGGCTGTTGGCACTTGAAATGTATATTTTAAGGATAGGGACCCACCTTAAATTTTGTAATTTGAAGTTATTTAAAACTGTTATTAATGTTATATAATATTGTGTTTCAGTATTAATATTGAATGAATGAATGAATGAATGAATAATATTTATTGCTAAAAGCTATAAGCCGTCAAAAATCAACACAATTGGGCAGATGACTACAGTGTATAGAATACAAATAATTGGTTTAAAACTGCACTGCAACAACAGAAGAACAGACATACAAAAATGCAAAAATCACACCTGCGTAAGTTAAGAACTCCACAACTCAAACTCCCCATTTTGGTACTTGTCTTGGTGCCTGGCTCTCAACTTACTTGCAGCCAAGGCAAATTTTGCAACCAGTGCAGTAATAGATACATTATTGCCAGCCAACAAAATAGAGATTTGCTCAAAGGGAGGTCGGCTGGAAAGAGAACGAAGGATGTAATCAAGGAATTTTTGACTAGGGGATATATATATAAAGAGAATTGTAGCAAATAGTTTTGAAGTACAGTGGTACCTCGGGTTAAGTACGCTTCAGGTTAAGAACTCAGCTAAGAACAGAAATCGTGCTCTGGCGGCGCAGCAGCAGCAGGAGGTCCCATTAGCTAAAGTGGTGCTTCAGGTTAAGTACGCTTCAGGTTAAGAACGGACCTCCGGAACGAATTAAGTACTTAACCCGAGGTACCACTGTATTAATATTGTGTTTTAATTGTTGCAACCCAGCCTGGGACCTTGGGGTAAAGGGTGTGTAACAAATTATAACAAAAAGTGCCATATATGTATATATCTTCTTCTTCTTCCTCTCTGGCAATCATTCATAGCCGAGTAAGATTGACTTCCATGAACATAGTCTTAACAGTGAGTCCATAAGTGACTGTGGGGGCCAATTCTGGATCCACACATAAGATATAATAAGATATAATCTTTCAAAATTGCTATAGATAGATAGATAGATAGATGATAGATAGATAGATAGATGATATAGATAGATATAGATAGATAGATAGATAGATAGATATAGATAGATAGATACATAGATAGATATAGATAGATATGTCATATAAACACAATGACTTACACCCATTTTTTTAAACATGTATTTTTCAATTTAGGAGATGATAGCTTCTGGATTCATGCTTAAACTGAAGGACCCCAGGTTGGTGAATGCTGCTTTGAAGAAGCAGGTGAGGAATGGCTTCCACTTCTTTTTTTTCGTTACCGTGCATCTTCGCAGTCACCAAATACCTGTTCCATTAGTACCCTTTTTGTGTTTTATTCTGCCACCTACTGCATCTTAGTAGTACTGTGATCTGGCTTTTAAGACTGGAACACACAAAAAAAGTTTACTTCCACTGCCATCCAATCACATCACCCATGATTATAGCCATTGCTGGCAGAGCCTAGAAGCCTGTATGCTAAGAGCGGCGGGGCTTCTGTCCCTTTAAGATAGCTGAGGAAAGTCTTAAGTGCTTCTGTCATAGTGTGAGATAATGAGGGCAAGGCACCTTCTGAATTTTGCTGTCCCTCGGAGCTCTCAGAGGGACAAAAGCCCTGTTCTGCCTTGGCATATAAGCTCCCAAGCTCTCATTCTTTCACAATATGATTATTAATACAGAGCCTTTTAAAAATCCATTGTGACAAGTGCTTATGAAAGGCTGAAGGGCTTGATGCATCTGCATACATTGTAAATGTGACATTTGTGAACTTCCTATGTCCATGATTGACACATGTTTCTCACCATGAGGATGTTTGCAATTATGCCATATTGATATTAGATAACTTCTAGACTTCCTGGTTCCTTTGCTTACATTACTTCCCCCCCAAGCTCAGATGAGATGTGTGGAGCCTGGCACGAAGGGAAATTACTAATCTATACATGCTCAGAGGCATTTTCTTCATTATTGTGACTTTACATGGCAGGCCTAACGCGAGATATTCAAAACAATTTTCAGAGCTCCACCCTCATCCAGGTGAGGTAGTGGGTATTTGATAATAATTAACAGTTCAGTTATTGTTCTCTTGTTGTCTGTTATCGTCAGGCATGGCACCAATGCCAAACTGCCTGCCATTTTAAACCTCCCAGTGTACTACTAAATTATGGGAAATAAAAATGGTGGGTACCTTCCCAGTAGGGATGGGAAATAAATTCAGTTCACATTTAAAGGCAAACCTATCTAATTCTGAAACAAAACGCAAACTGAAACAGGGTCATTCTTTGAAATTCTACCTTCTCTGAATTTTGCAATGCAGTTTTCCAGCCAAGTTAGATGTACAAAAATGCATATGTTTGTGTGTGAAGTGTGCTGATAAATGCATATATTACTGAAAATAATATAATTGGTACTATATATGGGAAGACTGCTTGTGAAAATTTGCATATTAGGCAAAAGGGCACACACACATGAGGAGGTATTAGAACTACAAGGCTGATTAGTTTTCATGAGGCCTTTAGAAAAAGCAAACTGATGGGGAAATGTGGAGAAATGAACTTGAGATTAGGAAAAAAAATGGAACTAAGAGAAACCAAAATTGGACATATCTGCACATCCTCATTTCCCTGTTACAGCTGCTGCTTCCTGATAAGCCAGGGGAAGTGAATAGGCAGATGACTGTGTGTGGTTGTGACATATGAGGGAGCCCACTTTGCTGTGGGATGCTTGGATCCTTCCGCCATAACCACTGCTGGTTCTTGAGCAGTTTCTTTTTACTTGCATTCACTTTCCTCACAACATTTCCCAGATTCTCCTGCCCCTTTCGAAATGCCTCACACCGAGGTGATTGATGATTCTTCTTTATTTCTGTGCTCTTGCTCTCTCGCAGGTTTATTCACCACTTGCAAGAGCCAACTCTTTGTTTAATTCCCCAAGATTAGCACTTTCCAATTCCAATTAGTTTACTTTTTGGAGGCTCGAGGAAGGGATGTGGGCTGCACAGTGTGTGCAGTGCATCTATGGGAGATTTTTTATAGCGACAAAAGTTTTCCATCAAATGCCTCAGCTTTTTACTCTGGCCACAATAGTTTAGCTAAGTGAGAAACACATTTTTCCAGCTGACTTCGTATTATTTTTATTTGTTGTTGCACATACCTAATCAACAGCTCCAGTTGGCAAAGCTCTTCCTGTCATAAATATGGAGACCAGACAAACTAAATAATCAATCATTGACTAAACAAAGTGTGTGTGGCTGGACAGAATGCCATTTATGCACGTTTATTTTGAATGGCAATTATTTCTTCCCCCATTACTCGAACATTCACAACTTGTGAGGTTTTTCCTTTACTCACCGCCCACCTCTGTTTATAAGGTGCTTGCCACTATTTTGCTCCTAGGCCCGACTGCGCTGCTTGCAATTCACAAGTGAGTTAAGCTGGAGTAATTTCACTGTGTAGTGACTTAGGGCCAGTTCACTCATTTGGGAAACTCATTGTTACATGCACGGTTAATTATGGACGTAGCCATCACTGTACATACATAGCTCAGTTGATTAGAGTATGGTGCTGGTAATGCCAAGGTTGACATTTCAATCCCCGTAAGGGACAGCTGCATATTCCTACATTGTAGGTGGTTGGATTAGAGCAGCTTTTCTCAGCCTTGGGTCCCCAGATGTTTTGGCCTACAACTCCCATCATCCCTGACCACTGGTCCTGCTACCTGGGGATCATGGGAGTTGTAGGCCAAAAACATCTGGGACCCAAGGTTGGATTAGATGATCCTCAGGGTCCCTTCCAACTCTACGATTCTGTGAGTTGGGGCACAGGCAGTGTGCCTGTACACCCACATGTCCCATTATTGTGATGCCTGCCCTCACGTCACATACTACTTCATATATATGGTGCATAGTGCAAGAACCAGCTCTTCATGTAACATATAAGACTGCCAGTTTCCCTAAGGTGTGAGCCAGATCCTAGATTATTTATTAGTAACTGCTATTTTTAAGGGGGGGGGACTCTAAGCAGCTCCAGATTTAAATCCAGTGACTCATTGCTTCCTGAATCAGGCTGGTTTGCTGATTTTTCTCATTGTTGTTTCTTGCTGTTATCTCAGCAGCACTATGTCATTGTGCACCTTTGGGAGGACAAAGTGCTGAAGGAACATGGTGGGCATGCCCTCTACAAAGAGCCTCCAGTGTGAGCTTCCAAGAGTCAGTCGGTAGTTTTTGCAGACTTATCTGTACCCATGAATCACTCTATGCAGACCAGGAAGCTGCACCCATGGCTATTAGTGAAGGGATGAATTATTTTCAGGCTTATAAATGGGCTTTGAAAACTGAGCTATAGTTTAAATTGTGGTTGTTACACACCTGATCATATAACTGACAACTGAATGCTGTCCGATTTCTCCCTCAATAAACCACTGAACCTCTCGCCTACTTCCTTCCACAAGCAACAATGAAAGGGAGAAGGTGTCTCTGCCTTTACCTATTCCTGCACCTAGCATACTGCTATGGCTGCCAGCCAAGTATCCAGGGTGTTGGCTTTCCAAGTGCTAAAACTTAATTTCCCATCTCTCCTGGGAATCTGTGATAGTCACAGTAGTGAACCTTATTTCCTTATCAGTTCTGTACCAAGTACTGAAGGCCACCCATTCATTATTAAGTTTCTTGAGGTGTGCTTGAAGATAATATGCAACACCAACGTTGGTAAAGGCTCTGCAAAACAACAATTGCTCAAAATCTCCATGTAGAGTAGTACCTCGGGTTAAGAACTTAATTCGTTCTGGAGGTCTGTTCTTAACCTGAAACTGTTCTTAACCTGAGGTACCACTTTAGCTAATGGGGCCTCCCGCTGCCGCTGTGCTGCCGCAGCGCAATTTCAGTTCTCATCCTGAAGCAAAGTTCTTAACCCGAGGTACTATTTCTGGTTTAGTAGTCTGCAACCTGAAGCGTCTGTAACCTGAAGCGTGTGTAACCCGAGGTACCACTGTACAGAAATGCTGTGCCAGAATCAGTCCTCATTATGCCCCAGGAAATTCATTAACACTCCTTTCAAACATTCCTAAGATGTGGCTGTGTGTGGTTAAATATGCCTTGTGCCCCCCCCTAGCATTTCCTTCCATCAAGCTCTCCAGACTGGTAAAACAATAGATGCTTCTAAACAAAACCCCTTCTCTTCTGATTCATATGCACTGCGCTATATTACACTATTTATATATCTCTATTAACAGTGGAAATATTAGAATAATATAATTTTTGACTTAGGAGGTACCTTGCAAGTTATCTAGTCTCACTTCATGAACAACACCAGCTTCCAGTAGCACCTTAGAGACCAACTAAGTTTGTTCTTGGTATGAGCTTTCGTGTGCATGCACACTTACCAAGAAAAAACTTAGTTGGTCTCTAAGGTGCTACTGGAAGGAATTTTTTTATTTTGTTTCAACTATGGCTGACCAACACGGCTACCTACATATAACTACAGTATTCCTGATAGCCTCTGCTTAAATACCTCCAGCAAAAGAGATTCCACCACCTCCTGAAGCGTCACTGAACAGCACTTGGCAATAGGATGGTTCTCCTAATGCAGTAGCCGGTGTCATGATGAAGTCATGGCTCTCACCTTACATTCCAAGAACTGAGTCACTGCTGCTTACCAGGAAGGTGGGACGAGAAAGCGGGGAGGTTGGCACAGTGCTAACACATTGGCAGGAGCACTGAATTGGCTCTGCTGGTGTGTTTGCACTAGGCAGCAACCTCCCTGTCACTTTACCCCTCCTGTTGTCCTTCCTAGTAAGCAGCAGCAACTCAGCTGTTGGGAGGTCAGGTACGTGCTGCTACTCCTCCGAGCTGTCCACTACTATCCTCATGTTTAACCGAATGTTTTCCTGCAGAGGTTTCCCTAGAACCCACTGGATCTACACCTGTCCTCTAGAGGACTAATATAGAACAATCTGCTCCATCTTCTGTGCTACAGTCCTTCAAATTTTTGAAGATAGTTATCGTGTATGCCTTATTTTTCTCTTCTTCATGCTAAACTCATATATTTCAACCATTTCCCATAAAACGTACTGCCCTAACAACACTATATTTTAATGCAGGGGTAGACAACATGGTGTCCTCGAAGTGTTGTTGGGTTACAACTTCCATCAGCCCCAACCAGAACGGCTAATGGCCAGAGATGATGAGACCTGTAGACTGGCAACATCCAGGGCACCACATTGGCTAATCCTGCTTTAATATTTCTGGGTAACAGGGATGAGCACATGCACATTTTATTTCCATTGCTCATTTCCTATTGCTGTCCTACTTCTACTACTTGTGATGAAAACTTGAATTTTGTCTTGGTATCTGGCTGGCTGGCTGGCTGGCTACTGTTTGTGAGGGGAAAGAAAGAGCTGAGTTGATGGCACTGTTTGTGTGTGGAGTGTGTCCATGGGAGGAACTGGGAGGAAATGTTCCCTTTATAGTTTTGTTTACAATAAAAGTTTCAATAAAAATTAATTCTAGCTGCTCTACTGTTTTGGCAATTGTAGTTAAAATGGTTATTTTAAAAAAAGCATGGAAAATGTGTACAATTTAAATACAGACTTTTCATGTGTTCTTTAAAAAGAACTGCACAAAACAGGGCAAAACATGCCCATGACTGAGTGCCAGGGAGACTGAAATGGGACATAATTATTAATTATTAATTATTAATTATTAATTATTAATTATTGTTGTTGTTAATATATCGCCCTATACCTGAGGGTTTCAGGGCGGTTCACAGAATAAAATCAAGATATAAAACCATAAAATCTAAAATAAAAATAAAAACAACAACCCGATTAACCCCACCCCCCCAAAAAAACACATTTTAAAAGGGCATAAGATGTTAATCAGATCAACCAAAGGCCTGGTTTAAAAGGAACATTTTTGCCTGGGGTCTAAAGGTGTATACTGAAGGCACCAGGTGAACTTCCCTGGGGAGAGCATTCCACAGATGAAGGACCACTGCTGAGAAGGCCTGTTATCATGTTGCCACCCTCTGAACCTCTTGAGGAGGGGGCACATGACGGAGGGACTCAGAAGATGATCTCAGGATCCGGGTAGGTTCATATGGAAAGAGGCAGTCCTTGAGGTATTGCGGTTCTGATCCGTTTAAAGCTTTATAGGTCAAACCCAGCACTTTGAATTGGGCCTGGAAACTAATTGGTAGCCAGTGTAGTTGGACCGGTATCGGTGTAATATGTTCAAACCATTTTGCTCCGGTGAGCAACCTGGCCGCTGAATTCTGCACCAGCTGAAGTTTCTGAACTGTCTTCAGGGGCAGCCCTACGTATAACGCATTGCAGTAATCTAACCTTGAGGTTACCAGAGCATAGACAACAGTAGTTAGGCTATCCCTGTCCAGATAGGAGCATAGCTGGGCCACCAGCCAAAGCTGATGGAAGGCACTCCAGGCCACTGAGGCCACCTGAGCCTCGAGTGACAGCAAAGGATCCAGGAGTACCCCCAAGCTACAAACCTGCTCCCTCAGGGGAAGTGTAACCCATCAAGAGCAGGCGACGTCCCACCCATCTGGTCTAGAGAACCACCCACTAAAAGTGCCTCAGTCTTATCTGGATTGAGCTTCAGTCGGTTGGCAGTACATCCTCAGTCCTTTCTTGGGAAAGTCAAAAAGAAAACCCTCACCAAATCTTTACGAGGTTAGCAGGCTGCCTCACACCTTTATCTAGTGACTGACTGTACCTAGAAGAGACAAAGGAATATGAGTCATATGGGTGGGAAGCCCAGAACAAGGAAGTTCTTAGACTTTGAACATGAATGTTACCTCTATTCAGACACAACTTCCTTACAAAACAAGGCTGCGTCTTTGATTAGTTTTATCCACTTGGAGTATTCAGTATACCACATTTTGTTTTCTCAGCTGCATTCGAGAAAGGTGCCCTAGGAAACTTTATCTTTGACACATCACTTACCATTAGATGAGGACACCCCCACCCCAACCAGGGAGGAATTTATTCAGTCTGCAGTCTCCCTCTTGGAACCAAGTCTACAGGCTGACCTTGTGGCTACAAGACTCTGCCTGCTTTTCTTTTTCTTCGTTTCTTCCTCATTCTTCTCCTTGCCTGCATCTTGACTGATGAAAAGTTCTGGAGAACTTAAAAGCTTGCCACAGTCTAAATGCATTTTGATGTTTCCCCTGCTTTACGGACCAACACCATTGCTTTTTATGTAGCAAGCCATCTTGTGAATAGCTCCTGAGGATAGTAAGGCATGCCGAGTTTTTCCTTTAATAAAACAAAAAAACAATGGGGCTTTACAATAGGGTGCGAAAGTAAATAACTCAACTGAAACTGGCAGAGGATTGGAATTTTTTGGGAGTTGCAGGGCGTGGTACCCTCTGTCCCTTATAATAAATGTTACTGTGTATTTTGTATGACAGTTGAACAGGTTCAGGTTAATCATTTAGCTGAGAGGCTTTGGTTTCGCTGAAAGAGTAAAAGTTGTAGCCTACCTGTAAATGGGTGAGTGCCTCTCTGGCTCACCTTGGAATGCTGTCAGGTTATCCCAAGATAATTATTGAGAAAAGAGAGCAGGCTTTTCCAACATTCTCCATAAAAGCTGAGAAAAGCCAAGCGCTAGGAAGATTGCTTCCACCCCTCCTTCCGAAAGCAGAATCATTCACCAGCCCTCCCATTTCAAGCAATCTTGATCTTTGTGAAGAATGGACAGGAGTGGAACTGGGAGCAGGAAGGGATCACTTAAAACAGGAGAGACCTGCAAAAACTGGCTGGGACACTCCTGAACATGCTCAGCAGTGTCATTTCCTGTTGGGGTGCCCGTACACTACTTTTCTGTGCCCCTTGATTTAACGACTTGGACTGGGATGTATTATTTTACCTGTAAAAATCAAAGCAGTTTCTTCTGCTTTCTTCAGACTCCCACAGGCCGAAACTAACTCTTTAGGAAGTGGTTCCCTCTGCACACTAACCTGGGAGTAAGCTCAGCTGAACACAAGCAGGACTTAAGCATCTAAAACATGCAACAATTAGATCAGTTTAAGATTGGCTGAAGCCTTGGAGGTGTACTAAATTAGGTGGGAGAGGGTAGAAAAACATGCCCTATATACCGGGTAGTACAAAGATGTATCGCTCTGGTTAAAGGAACCAAAATTTGATCCCCATGATACAAGCACTAAGTATAACTTTGTAGCCATTTTATATTTCCTTATATATCCTCACAACAGCCACGTGAGAAAGGTTGGACTGAGAGTTGGTGAGTGGTCCAAGGCAGGATGTGAAGAAAAACAGTGATGAGTTTAAAATGTGAAACTGCACATGCTCAGATTATTTTTTGTATTCCACAAAACCTGTGCCTTAATACGTAAGATTTTGTGGTTCCTAATTTCACGTGTTCCTTTTTTGGAAGAAAGGGACATTGTTTAAGGATTTGCTCCAGGACCCCTGGCCATCTTAATTTGATATTAATTTTGGAGGTATATGAAATAAACAGCCGTAGCAAAAACCTGGTGTTCATTCAGAAACAACTCCCACCTTTGTTTGAAAAAAGAAAGTCTTCAAGAGAGTTGAAACCATAAAATGGGAATACAAGCATTGGGGGCATATTCTGCAAACACCTCCAAGTTCTCCCCTTGGAATATTGTTACATATAGATGTCTTTCATGTACCCCATTTCTAAAAGACCAAGCTAATAGCAAATATGGCTTCCATGCCAAAAGGAGGGTGAAAGGGGAAATCTTAAAACTGTTACATGTTCTTTTAAGTTTTTATTTTTCAAAACTGGTCTTAACACACTAGCTCTTTAAAGTTCTGCACTCTGATTTTCCCACCACCACATTCACCAAGCTCCAATAAGTACATTTACTTTTCAGGTGTTGGACTAGTAAGACTATATGTAGCTGTGATGTATGTTGCTGCTATAAACAGAAAACACACGCACACATAGGCGTTAGAGATAGCTCTGACTGGTGCTTTTAAAAATTGCCTGGTTAATATTTAGCTACAAGATATGCACAGCTTGACTAATTGAACTTATTTTCTCCTCAGAACTTCCTTTTCTGCTTTCGAAAGTAAGGAAGTGGTCTAGCCGATTACTCAAGGAGCACGGATCAGAAATAGTTCAACGGGGGGAAACTCTTCTACGAAGTGCTACTTTTATATAATCACCCTTGATCTTGCTGAATTTTTCTTAAAAAATTAAAAATGGCTGGTGTCAGCAGCTGCATGAAGTACTCAATGTTCATCTTCAACTTTTTGTTCTGGGTAAGTCTGAATTGTTCAAAATGATTGTCACGCGAAACATAACGAATTCAAGGGATATTGAAACAGCAGTTAAACAATAACGAGGCATTTGTAGAACAGCATTATTGCTGATATTTAACAGGTGTTTGCTATCTGGAAACAGTTGAAGACTCTTTCATTTCAACAAGCTTTTCTAGCCGGATGTAAAGGTGTTCATTTTGTATTGTTTTTAAATCCATCCTTTGGCAGTGCTTTCAAAACTATTATTGTATGTTAGTAGATTGCATTGAGACTCATGCGAAAGGCAATTTATTAATTAGTTTAGTGTTGTTGTTTTAAAAAGATTATGTTTGTAAATCACTTTGAGATACACATGAAAGGCAATTCATAACTTAAAAAAAACAAACCACAATTGGGTGGGGAATAGGGTGAAATATCAAGGGCAAGCTCAGAACCCAGGCCTTTTTAATGCCCCCTAAATTCATGTGACCAAAATGACTTATATTTCAGTAGTTTGGTATAGCACATGGACAGCACATTAAAAGGGTGTTGGGGAAAGAAAGGCATTATTTTAATGTTGCTAATAATACGCTGACGACCTGTTGGGTACCTGTGTGTTGTAAGCCATCTGCCACCAACCCAAAGGAGCGTGAAACTTTAATCTCTCCTGATATTTCTAATTGATTAGTGCTCAGATTTCTGAAGATCTTGGCCAAAATTAGGACTAATTGTAATAGTGGCTTGGGAATGGAAAGGCACAGAGTTGGAACTGCAATCTTTTGTATGTCTATTGCATGTGCGTAGCCAGGATTTATGTTGGGGGGCAGGTTTTATGTTAGGGGAGGGCAGAACCTCAGGTAGTTAAGTATTTTTAATTGATTTTTATTGATGGGGAGGCAGCTGCCCACCTTGGCCCATAATATGTGGAAAAACCCATAATACTGGAAAAACCCATAATATGTCTTCCTCAGAATCAATGACTTCCTCATTCTTTTCAAGTTACTTCAGTGAGAGAATGCAAATGCATTTATTCATGATATCCCTGGATGACTTTGTGAACTGGAACCCTTCAGGTCAGAGCTGTTCCTTGTATGAACCTTTGGGAGTAAATCCCATTCCCAAATTCTTAGCAAGACATATTGCAATATGTACCCAGTCACAAAAATCACTTAGAGATCTTCCTATGTCTAAAACATTTATCATGTAACTTCCTCCTCAGATTGAAGCTATAATGTTTTGTTTTATTTTGGCCTAAGCCTTCACTTTCAATGCACATAATCCTTCATCCTTCTTCTACTCTCTCTCTCTCTCTCTGCTTATACAGGTACCTGTGTTTTAGTCACGGCCTATTGGCTTTCCATCTATAACATTTCCAAAATTCATCCTTTTAAATCTATGAACTCTACTGATTCTCAGTGCTGGCCCACCCATGAGGCAGGGTGAAGCAGCTGCCTCAGGCAACACCCCCACAGGTGCCCCACCGCTTCATATTGCCACCACACAACCTAGGCAAAGGATGTGGCAGTGGCAGGGCAGGGCGAAACAGGATGCACCCCCCCCTACTGATTCTCATACAGACCTGTTTTCTAGTATATGCGATGTTTGTTCATCCTCCTCCTTGTCTTTCAGTGGAAACTTATATCTATTATCTTCTACCTTTAATATTTTCTTCACACTCATTGTTTCCCCACTTACAGTTATGGAGAAGAACTGTTGCTCAGTGGCTTTGCATGCCGAAGGTCCCAAGTTCAAGCCCTAGCACCTAGCTTCTCTATGAATAGTAAATAAAAGAAAAGCTTGACTGGGGGGGGGGGAGAATATAGCTTGCATTTTCTCTTCAGCTTTGTCGTTTCTGCTTTTTCTAGACACATGCCATCCCATCATCCTGCAGCACTGGCCTCTTGCTTCTGCTGCCCACAAGAACCAGAGCCAGTGTGGTGTAGTGGTTAAGAGCAGTAGACTCGTAATCTGGTGAACCGGGTTCGCTTCCCCGCTCCTCCACATGCACACTTCTCGGAAGTCTCTCAGCCCCACTCACCTCACAGAGTGTTTGTTGTGGGGGAGGAAGGGAAAGGAGAATGTTAGCCGCTTTGAGACTCCTTAGGGTAGTGATAAAGTGGGATATCAAATCCAAACTCTTCTTCTTCTTCTTCTTCTTCTTCTTCTTCTTCTTCTTCTTCTTCTTCGGCAAGTTGTGCATTTAGGTCCCTGTCTGTGTGGTGGGTACAGGGCCTACTACAGATCACTCGGCCAGGACCCACAAAAATCTGGAGCCAGCTTTGAATCGTTCAGAGGGACTAATGCACACACATACACACACACACACACACAGAGAGAGAGAGAGAGAGAGAGAGAGAGAGAGAGAGAGAGAGCAAGAGGTCCATGCACACCTTATGCTTCTAATCCATCTTCAACTCTGTTATGTTGATGGGCAGGTTAGCAGTATTTTAAATAAAGACAGCCACAGCCTTTCCTCTATATGATAAGGCAACAGCCGCTGTGTTCTCAGCTGCAGAGAATTTTAATAGAACCTGATGAAAGGTATCTATTGATCAGCCATTCAAACAACTGCACAGACTGGGGCTTCCGGTTGGTCTGCACTTAAGCACAGTTAATGATCCGGTCCTGCTTGTGGAAATCTGCCCTTGAGCTGCCTGCATATTGTAAGTTGTCAAAGCATGAGGATACCTCTAGAAGTATAGAATTTATCTACCATATGATCTCTCTCTCTCTCTCTCTCTCTCTCTCTCTCTCTCTCTCTCTCTCCCACACACCCACACACCCACACACCCTGCAGTCTTTAGCTGTATCTGCACACCCCAAGATTGTGCAGCCCCTGTGTAAAAGTGGGTGGAGTGACAGACATGACTTGTATCTGTGTATTCTAGGCTGCATTCTAGCCACACAAAAGCCAGAGGTTTTCACAGATATACACACACTCTAACCAGACAGGCAAGAGGCATTGGACAGTTCAGAATCATATTCTAGACAGACGAAAGCACCTGAGGACAACATGGAACAAGGCTAGATAGGGCTGTGGCCTTGGAGGAGTCCTGAGGGCTAAACAGAGATGCCTAGGGGGGCATGTTTAGACTCAGGTTCCTCACTGCTGCTGAAGGACAACACGAGGTTGAGGCCTGGGGGCTGCCACCTCAGCACTACATAGTTGCCATTTTGAATTGATCTACAGTACTTATCACCTTCTGGGCTAACATATGGAGTAGATTACCGTTATGTTTCAGATTTTGCAAGTCTTGTGAAGCACTGTATCTCTTCAGACCAATAATCAGTGCTGGAACCCACGCCACACATAGCTGAGGGTTTTTCTCCACCTGCTGTATGTGAATAAGCAGTTATTGGTGGGGAGTGACCGTGAGATGGAAGAGAAGCGGTGTGCTGACTGGCGGCACAGTGGAGTGACCATGCGGTAGGGTGGCAGTGGCCTCCCAACAGCAGTGTTGCTGCCACTTACTGGGATGGTACAAATTTGGGACTGTGGGCAAACTGATGGGAGCACTAGTTTTGCTCCTCTCTGTTGTCCTGGCCCATACCAGACCATCATGGTAAGCGACAGTAACACTGCTGTTGGGAGAGGGGCCATTAGGTTTGCACCTATGCATATGCTCTAAGCCAGTGTTTCTCAACCCTGTGCCTCCAGATGTTTTTGGCCTACAACTCCCATCATCCCTCGCTAGCAAGACCAGTGGTCAGGGATGATGGGAGTTGTAGGCCAAAAACATCTGGAGGCACAGGGTTGAGAAACACTGCTCTAAGCCCAGAGGAAGATGTTAACTGGACACCTGGGAGAGGGCTGAAACCTGGGGAACTTGACTCTCTGTGTGTACAGGGTCCATCTGGTCAGATTATTGACCAAATCATCCTCTAAAGCAGGCATGTCCAACAGCTGGATTGCGATCTACTGGTAGATCGTGGGGGTGTTCCAGGTAGATTGCGGGATCTGCGGGGTGCTCCTGATCGATCCCCCTGAAAAGCTCAACAACTCTGGGTCACCCTCCCCCCAAAAAGCTTAACAACTCTGGGGCACCCTCCCCAAAAGATCAGCAACTCTGACCACCCCTTCCCAAGAAAAGATCAACAACTCTTGGCAATGACAATGGGTAGATCACTGCCAGTTTATATATATATATATATATATATAGTGGGAGTAGAACACTGTCTGTTGGGAGTTGGACGTGCCTGCTCTAAAGGAAAATTAGGAGCAAAACACCAGCCAGGGACAGTTCCCAGCAAACAGAGACTGGAGAGCTGGAACATATGATATTATTATATCTACTCTATGTGATTGTATGTACTAAACTTGCAAGCAGGCATCTGTTGAAAAGTGATTGTTTTACATTCTGTTTACACTGCTGATCAATGTCTTTCCATAAACAGATGTGTGGATGTGTTATTCTGGCAGCCTCTATTTACATGCGTGTGAACAAAGATGCTCAGGAAGTAAGTTTATTTTTTTACCATATTATTTATCCTTATTTTTCTATATTATTTCTCCATGCATTGTTGATCCCAGAATGGTCTGGGCATCCAGTCTTGTGCTTTCCAACAAATAATGGTTTTTTTAAAAAAATTATCATTTTTTAAATTTTAGAAATATAATTTTAGAAATCCATAATTTGTCTTGATCTCCTTTTGATTCAAGACACATTTGAGAAACAGGAAAGCTTGGTCACATGTGTTGGGCTCCTGTGAAGAGAAACCTCCTTCATTTAAAGTGTGAGCCTTATCTCAGCTACCCACTGCCTCAAAAATATATTTCATTTTTAGAAATATAATGAAAAACATCATTCAATGGATTTTTTTGGGGGGAGTGGGGATGTAAGTAGTACCACTATGTTCATTGGGATTTACTCTCAAATAACTGTACATAGGATTGCAGGTTTAAACTGTTGAATAATCCAGAGATGCACTCAAATCGTATTAATCTGAATGCTCTTTTGAAGAGAAAGAGAAAAAGAGGTGTGCTGAAGACATTTTATTTATGTGATCAGGGACAAGATATCTGATTTGCACTTTAAACATAATATAAGGAATATCGATGAGTAGCCATCTGTCAAGAATGCTTTGATTGGCAGGGGGTTGGACTGGATGGCCCTTGTGGTCTCTTCCAACTCTATGATTCTATGAGTATATAATATGAATGCATGCTACATTTTAAATAATATACATATACATTTTAAGCCAAATCCAATAATAATAATAATAATAATAATAATAATAATAATAATAATAATAAATTTATTTATTTATACCCCGCCCATCTGGCTGGGTTTCCCCAGCCACTCACAGAATATTAAAAACATGATAAAACATCAAACATTAAAAACTTCCCTAAACAGGGCTATGACTGGCCTGCTGCTGCAGTAATGCAGTCATCTTCTCCTCTAAAAACCTGCCCATCCTCCAACACCATCATCTGAAACCTTTCTTTGGGTGCCTCCACTAACTGAAGTGACTGGAGAGACAATCCTGGAAGTGGAGATGCAACTACAGTGACACCATCTTGAGCACAAATCACCGTGCGCAATAATGATAAAAAAGGATATTTGGAGGTGCTCAAAATCTGCACAGTTATCCCTATATTTATCTACATCAGAACATTTCTACGCTGCTTGATTGTAAAATTATAATAATCTCAAAGCTGTTTCCAGAAAGAATAACAAAACAATAAAATTGTCATTGAAAGCGGCTTTTTTAAAAAAGCATTCCCAAATAATTAAAATCAACAATGAGCTAAAAATAGATTAAAACACACATCAAAATATCTGGCATAAGTTGTCTAAACAAAAATGTTTTTAGCAGCTGCCAGAAAGAATATGGTGATATCAATGGGCAGGGAGTTCCAATGTGGGAGCTCTGCTGCGCTAAAAAATCAATTTCTTACAAAAGCAGAACGAGTATTGTGCGGTCTCTGTAGCAGTGCGCATTCCTCAAATTGAAGCGGTCAAGTGGGCATTTACAAAGCAAGGTGACCTCGCAGGTCCCAAGTTGTTAAGGACAACTACCAGACTTTTAGAAGACATCTGAAGGCAGCCCTGTTTAGGGAAGATTTTAATATCTGAAGGACTATTGTATTTTAATATTTTGTTGGAAGCTGCCCAGGGTGGCTGGGGAAACCCAGCCAGATGGTCAGGGTATAAATAAATTATTATTATTATTATTATTATTATTATTATTATTATTATTATTATTATTTATTATTATTTTATATACTGATAGTAATAATTTGAATGTGACCTGGTAGCAAATGGGCAACCAGTGCAGGTGTCTGGCCAGTGGTGCCGTATGCTGACAGGGTCTCACTAACTGCAGCTTTCAGATCAAGAGAAGCCCCACATTTGCATTCAGGTACATTTCTTGCAGTGGGAGACCCAGCAAAAGGCAGAGTGTACAACCCCCCCCCCCACACACATGTACATTCATAGGCTCTGTTCAACCTTCCACGGAATGTATGGAAGTCAGGCATGCAATGAGCAAGCACCTTCCCACTCCCTATTAGCCATGTGTACATATCGAGGGATATGCCATGTGAACAGGCCTTTGAAGCCGATAGGGCCATGCGAAGTGTTTCCACACACCCTGTGCTGCTTGTGCCCCTTCTCTACTCAAACCTGAGCAATGCAAAACAGTGCATTGTAACAGTTGCTCTGCCCTAAATTGCAACAATACTGCAGTGCCTTTTGGGTATTTGGGTGTAAGAGATATGCAGTGCCGCCACTCATGAAATTGCACTGGTGCAATTTTGCACTGATCCCATCCACAGTAGAGTAGAGTTGTTTTACTACCTTTCACATTGTTTTTGAAGAAGAATGTCCTTTCTCTGTTGACCATATTTGAGGTCTTTTGCTTCTGTCTCCACAGTCATTCAACAAAGACAGCGGCATGTTTGCCGGGATTGACCTCCTCATCGCCGTGGGCGCTATCATCATGGTGATGGGTTTCCTGGGCTGCTGTGGTGCCATGAAGGAAAGCCAATGCATGCTCCTCCTGGTAAGAAATTCAGTAATGGGAACTTCAACACTAGCCTTTCCACACCAATGTTTACATTGGCGTGCTCACTTCTTGTCTCCTTTCTTTGTCTGTGATTTGGAGCATCCTACAGTGGAACCACAGTTTTTGAATGTAATCTGTTCTGGACTTCCAAAATGTTCGAAAACCGAGGTGCAAAAGGTGGCCTACAAATTTACAGAGAAAATTGAGAAAAATATAGTAGTACCTCAGTGGAAGCCATTCGACTGCTGAGGCATGTTCGAAAACAGAAGCATCTCCTTCCAGGTTTTCGGTGTTTGAGTTCTGAAACGTTCGTCAACGGAGACGTTCGAAAACTGAGGTACCACTGCATATTCAATGAAATGATTTAGTGTTTCTAAAAAGTTCCAAAGTAACAGGCGAGAATTCCTTTCTTTGCAGCTGACAAAATTTGGAATAGCTTAGCCAACTGTAAAATGGAACCTACAAGCAACTAATAAATATATATTTTTTAAAAAAAATACATTGGCATCTCACTTCAAAATATGTTATACAGTGGCCAGATTAACAAAAATCTACTTTACCCTGACATGACCCAGAAAACTGTCTGTGGACAAACACCAGCTCCCTCGGCCAGTAAAGCGAGATGAGCGCCACAACCCCAGAGTTGTTCGTGACTGGACTTAACTGTCAGGGGTCCTTTACCTTTAACTTTACTTTAGCCTGCTTTTAGATAATTAATTGTTCTCTTTTTTGTTTCTCTCCCCCCCCCCCAACAGTTTTTCATTGGACTACTAATAATCCTGCTTCTTCAAATCGTAGCTGGTATTTTGGGAGGAGTGTATAAATCTAAGGTACCACATTTTTAGTCATGCTTAATTGTTTCTAAGAAAGTATATCAAATATGCTGATTGGTATTGTGTTCCTTTTTCTAGGTCGATGAAATTGTTAACAACACCTTAACCGAGGAGGTTAAAATGTTGCAGGATACTTCAAGCAAACATCAAGACTTCCAGGCCAATTTTCACAAATTTGAGCAAGCGGTAAATGATATTACTGATTTATTTGAGATAAAGGCAAATGAGGTTTTTGTTTTTTTAAAAAAAAAAACTGTTACAAGAATAGTGATAGCAAGAAATTGGAAAAAGAACACAACCCCTACTCTTTGTGAATAGATTGAAAAAGGTTGGTCTATTGTGACAATAATCATATTAACTTATTACGGAGTACAAGTAAACCAACCCGATAAATCTAACCCAATAAGTGTAAATGCAGCCATATGCTATTTTTAATTAATTGTGATGTTATATATTTAAACTTTAAAGATAAAATAAAAACAAACATGATATTAACATTTTTTTAAAAAAAATGCTAAAAGCTGAAATTCTTACTCATTGGTGCTTGGACTCAAGATATGTCTAGACCAGGCATCCCCAAACTTTGGCCCTCCAGATGTTTTGGACTACAATTCCCATCATCCCTGACCACTGGTCCTGTTAGCTAGGGATCATGGGATTTGTATGCCAAAACATCTGGAGGGCCGCAGTTTGGGGATGCCTGGTCTAGACCCTTAATTCTTGGGGAACCAAGCTGTTTAATGGTTAAATCTATGTTTGTTGCAAGCCTTGGATCTGAAACCTGAATCAGTTTCATGCTTTAAGTCAGACCACTTCCAGACTGTGGCTATTTTGTAGGTGGGAATCAGTCATGTGCCAGCACATTCAGATTGTAAAATTAAAGTGGATTTGGTGCACAAGAAGCCTGCTTCCTAAATAAGTAAATTAATCAGACTTTTTGTGGTAATCAAAGTGATGGGGGAAAGGCAGTGGAAAGAGTAGAATAATACTCACTTGTTGTGCATATAACCTCCCTGCAAACAAATCAGAAGAAATGCTTGTTAAACAGCCAACCTTGTATCTTCTGTTCACAAACTTTGTGCAAACGAATTAGGATAAATGTTCAATAAACCTAAGTGTGTTTGGGTCTTTAGAAATCTCACTCATTCTTACTCTCACCCAAGGCCAGTTCAAAGTTGGGGGGTGGGTGAGAGAAGGGCTTCTACTGAGTGACTGGATCAAGAGGCATGTGGCCAGGAGAACCCATTGCTCCTCATGGCCAAAGTGCTTCAAGGTGCCTATCATAAGAGAGACCTGGTCTGTCACATTAGAGAACTGAATGCAGCAAATACATAGGATTTGAAACTATCACAGTGTCTTTGTAAGAACTTATGGCAAGCATCTGGTTTAGCTTATGCCGGGATGACTGTTCCGCTTCTTGTTTATGTGGTGCCTGAAACATCTCAGTTTTGCTTTCTGCTGAAGGAACCAACTTTCTACTGAACAAAACTATGAAAGAGGGGGGACTAGAATGGAAGAATGTAGAGTTACAGAATGCAGACTCTTAATCTCATTTAGTTAAACTGTTTCCTCCACTGCTGGCTGGTATCCCTTCTACTTCAAAGAAAATGGCAACGGTATTTGGTATTTCATAATGGTATTTCCTAATGGCCATGTTTGGATGATAATATCTTGGTTTAATAAGCCAAGATATAAGGGAGACTTCGGGCTGCGCACAAAGCCCCTTCTCTCTTCTCTTTGCACGAACAAGTAAATCAATCGGAAACCTTCCGTTAATTAGTTTCCCATTTCATCTGAACTAGGAAACTATGGTCAATGGCTTCAAAATAAGGAAAGATAGTAAGCCAATGTCAAGCCAATATGGAAATGTTGGGAATAAACCATCTTAATCTAGTAATATCCCAGAGTCTTTGCTTTAAAGTCTTTAGGGCACCTTCATAACCCAGGCAATAGAGTTGGGTGGGTGACAGACCAATAGAGGTGGCTTTTTTGCCATTGTTTTCTGCCAGTTGCTGACATGCTCCTCAATGTTCAGGTGTTGATATAGACCCTTCCCTAGCTCAAACACTGCAATCTTGAGCCAATGTTTTAGTGCAGCCCACCATGCCTTAGTTGAAATTGGGCATTCACCAGCTTCTAATAAAAGTATGGAGTTGGGGACACAGTTGGGTACCTGAATTGTTGGGTCTCTGGACCGTAATAAAGATTTGATTGATCTAGTAATAAGGGTTTTATTCCTAAGGCAGTAGCTACGCTGGGGTTGAAAAGAAATGATTACCTCTTAGTTGCCCTCTACTTCTTAATCAGTCACCAGTGTATGGAATTATAAGGAGCTGCCTTCAGACATTCCTTAGAAACAGGGCTGCATCTAGGAAAGTCATCTCCTTAGTGCAAGGACTTCTGCCTGAACAATGATATTTCCTTTTCCACTTCTCTCCCTATGTGCCTTCCCAAATACTCCAGGAGTTTCCCCAACCCTCCAGATGTTAAAGCAGAGGTTGGATGGCCACCTGTCATGTATACTTTAGTTGAGATTCCTGCATTGCAGGGAGTTGGACTAGATTACCCTTGTGGTCACTTTCAACTCTACAATTATATGATTCTGTGGTTCAGTTTTTGGAGAGGTGCATGCAGAGAAAAGAGTGGGAGGAAGTTCTGTTGCACAGGTGGAGGACCCTGCTAGATATGACCCAAAGTTTATAAAAATATAGCTGGGGAGAGAAATTTGCTTCAGCCTAATTTGCACTTCCCCAAACAATACCCAAACAAAAGCGCACCTTTCTTGCAAAATTCACGCTTCTCCAAATTTTGTCATACAGTTGTACAGCCAAAAAATGTGTACAAGCTACATATACTGTGGGAAAGTGTGCATGAAAATTCATATGTAAGTAGAAACGACAAACAAAAGCACATAATGTTAGGGGGAAAATGTTTTGCAAATGTGTATAGTTGCATGCATTAGATTTTATTGACCAACCAAATACAGGTTATAGCCAAAAACACACACACACACACACAAAGCAGACAGGTCTCAAAAACACATTAAAACAAACACGATTAAAGCATTATTATACACATCACAGATATACACAAATGGTGGGAAATGGTGGGAAACTCAGGTAGCAAGACAGGACTCTTGGGTTTTCCTAAGTTGAGAACTTCTATTGCAAACTTTGCTGTGTTGCACTGAAAGGCTGATGAGGACTTTTTTCATGAGGACTTTTTTTAAAAAAAATGTTTGTTTGAACATGTGATGAACTGAGCTTAAGACTGGAAAAATTAGAAAATGAGAGAAGATTAAATTGGCAGATTCACCCATCCCTACATAAACGTCCCACTGAACTGAATACAACAGCTGTGAGCCTTGATTCTTGTAAAGAGCGGCACCAGCTGATTTTTTAAAATAAAGTTCAAAGTCAAAACCTTTCTCTCCTCATGAAAAGTGGACATTTGGATAAAATGGGACCAAAATTCTAAAAGAAATCTGCTTTAGTTTCTGAAAGAAAAATGTGATTTCTCTGGATCACACATATCTTATAAAAGGATAGTTAATATTCTGAGAAAGCTGCTTTTCTTGAGAATTTCTGTTTATTTGTTGCACTTAGTCCTCCCTGCTTCCCACTGATTTTTGGTGAGTATCAGTTAACTGCAACAGCAAGAAGAACAGCCATTCAACTTGGTACCATTATTACTGTTTTTACTGTTTCTCCTTTTCCCCCCTATATGCAAGTTTAGTCACATGGTTTGCTTTTAAAAAACATTCTCTGAGATCTTGACACATGCCATTTATCCTAGTTGGGAACTCTCATTGTCTCTTTATTTTCTCCTCTCCTCTAGAACAAATGCTGTGGTTTGCTTAAGGGAGAGAGTGACTGGGGAGCCGCAATTAACACATATAGTGGCTGTCAGTGTGACACTAAAGACATAGGGACATCAGTTTGCAAAGGAAACAAGTATACAACGGTAAGAAAATGTGTTTCATAATTTTCCTTGGAGGGTTATTGTTGTTTGGACTGCTTGAATATTCATGGCGACATGGCAAATTACATATTGGTAAAGGGTTGCTCTATTACTTGCCTCAAACACTTGTCACCTCTTACCTTGAAATGTGAAAACTCATGTTTCTGTTGCCTTTCCTGCAGTCCTATTTATTGAACTAGTTAGAGGCCATGTGGCATATCTGAAGAAGAGTAATGGCCCCACCACAAAATGTATGTGCATTGCACATTGTGTTCTGTCTACCTTGCGGTTAATGGAATGGGTTGCTTCTGGCGTGTGCATTTGGAATTCTCTCCCTAATCATTGCTGCTGTATTATGCATTACAACAAGTCATGTATTGCATTCCGGAATTAAATATAAACATACTGTAGCATCTCCCCTGTACTGTAGCACACAGCGTGCTATCCAGAACCTGATGCGTTAATGGAGGGCTGAGAAGATGAACAAAGTCTGCCAAAAATTGAGAATGAAAATGCCACAAGATATTTAAAATTCTAAGTTGTACATGCCTTCACATTCATTGTCACTGTGGACAGCTTTCAACAAATGTGATGTGTTTGTTGCATTTTGCTTGTATCCTGCATTTCTTCCTTGATGGAATTCCCAATACCTCCATTTTCTGAATGTTGAGAACTCCAATATCACAGTTATAAACTCAGGTACTTTCCTTGGTCACTGAAGACTTCTGGTATTTCTGTGATGTATGGTCTATTTACACACACATGAACGTATATGTGTGTCCGTATGGGCTTAGCATGAGGCTTCACTGCATTAACTTGAACAGATATTGGTTCCATACTCCTCAACCATCCTGATTTGAGTGGGACATCACAGAGTTACAGAAGCCATCCTGGCTTCTGATTGGATCCTGGAATGTCCTATTTTTTGGTCCGGTGCTCTGACGTGAGTCAGCTGGGTCATGCCAGAACACTGGACCAAAAGATGCTTTTTTGTGGTCTCACACTCCTCTGCACATCAGCTGGCTCCCATGAGAGTTTGGGACCAAAAAACAAGTGTCCCAATTTTGATCAGTGGGATATTGTAGGGTATGATAGCATTAGTTTCACAGAGAAGAGCATCAGACCTCTCTGGGTTCTCTCCCCACCCCCACCCCACCCCCCCGGTACTGCCAGCTTCAAAGAGGAGGAAAGAGGAACCTAGTTGAGTCACCTCCATCAACACATATGCATTCCCAACACCTGTTTGGAGATTATGTACATATAATAGCCAGAGAATGCAAAAAATTCATGTGAGATATGCATATTCCTCAAGGCCTGTTGGAAACTGTGTATATATAGTTCCCTCTTCCTGGAAGGATGATGTTCACCTTCTCCATGAGGCCTGGCGAATGTGCACAGGGGTAGCTTGTTTTGCATATTAACCATTCAATTAAGATTAAACTTGCATATATGTTTTAAGACAATAGATATTTGTTGCGCACTGTTTTGCCTTTCTGGTGCCAAGCCCCAAATGGCTTATATTTGGCACAAGATGGGAGATTCCACTAGTTTAGTTCATTCCCATTTAAGTGTTCATGTTAGAAGCCTATGAATTACTAGCGAACATTTCACTTGCATTAATTTTTGTCTCTTTTCTCTTTCAGCCTTGCAGAGAAGTAATAATGGAGTTCTTCAAGAATAACATGATCATTGTTATGGGGATAGCATTTGGGCTGGCATTCGTTGAGGTATATCTACAGCTATTCTTGCTCTTTCTATCTCACTCTTTCTCCAGGGAGCTCAGGGGAAATGTCCCACGTTTGTGCAGCACCTTAGGCTGACTAAGAAGCCCTAGGACAGCATTCGTGTAAATGTGTGTGGGTTTAAAATGAGGAGAGGCAGCCTGGTGCATGCTGACTCCACTTCCAACCTTTGACCTGAAGAGAAGGAGCCAAAGAACAGTTTGTCTCAGCTAGAGATGAACCAATCTGCTGATTTCAGTTTCTCCCACTTAGTATTCCCTGCCCACCTTAAACACAGTTTACCACATTTCTGCATCAGTTTGTATTTTTGCCATTCCTGACTGGCGCAAATTGGTGGCCCTTGTTCTGTGAATTCCACCAGCGTCAGCAGCCACAACAGATGGTCTTCTTTTGGAAGAGTAACCTTGCTGTCTCATGGAGCCACACAGAGTGGTTTAATCTGGCCACTGTGCAATGCATGGTGCCCAGCAGTATCCACCCTTAGCCCAGATGTGGCCCTGCATATGTTGTGAGCCCATGGCCATCTCCCCCTTTGTCAGTATCCAAAAGGTAAAGGTAAAGGGACCCCTGACCATTAGGTCCAGTTGTGACCGACTCTGGGGTTGCGGCGCTCATCTCGCTTTATTGGCTGAGGGAACCGGCATACAGCTTCCAGGTCATGTGACCAGCATGACAAAGCCACTTCTAGCGAACCAGAGCAGCGCACGGAAACACCGTTTACCTTCCCACTGCAGCGGTACCTATTTATCTACTTGCACTTTGACATGCTTTCGAACTGCTAGGTTGGCAGGAGCAGGGACCCAGCAACGGGAGCTCACCCTGTCACGGGGATTCAAACCGCCGACCTTCTGATCGGCAAGCCCAAGGCTCTGTGGTTTAACCCACAGCGCCACCCGCGTCCCAGTATCCAAACACCGCCTCAAATCAGCTGTATTGTCACTTAAACCACTGCTACTAAATTTCATCTGAAGCTGGAAGGAGCCGTGAAATGTAATAATATAAATGGCTGTTAATAAAAAGGAATAACAAACGTTTAACAAAATGAGCTGATGACAAATCATGTGATAATTGTGTGGTAATTAATGATGTGGGAAATCTGTGGGCTGGGAGGTGAGGAATTACACGGCTGCCCATTTGCTTCGCTACTAGAGGAGTCAGACACACGCAGCCTTTTTCTTACTAGCTAGGTTTGAAAAGAATTTCAGGTTTCTAATTAAAACTGATCCTGAGACGACCTTTTATCCATATTTGCACTGAACCTGAAAGTGTGTGTCTTAAAGGAAATAGTATGTAAAAAGCCTGTTTTGTACATTTGTATTTGCTGAATGGCTTTCATTCAAAGGGATGCGTTAGGTAAGGGGGTGATCTGCTAAAATTGAGTACGCCCCCTTCCTCAGTGTGAGAGCTTTCCTCTAGGGCAAAGCCACTATTAAGCAAGTCATTAGAATAACGTCGTGATTCATTTCTGATGAATTTCTGAGGGCTTCATTCTGGGACGGTTCTATCTCTGAGAGAGAAGTAGTATGCAAAACCAAAACCTTTATTAGCTACTATTAGCTATTTGATTCCCTCCCCACTTTACAGCAGAAAACAGCAGTACAAATTCCATAGAAGGCAATGTCTTCACCCGTTAAAGCAATCCATCTTTCAGAATAAATTTAAGTTTCCCATAGTGTGGTATATATGGGTTTAATTAAAATCCCACTATTCTCGAGTCATACTTCTAAAAATTACTTTGGAAATGGTCTTCAGCATAGCACATTTCATCTGTATGTAAATCCAAGAAATTTGCAAACAAAATGTTCTTGCTGTGCATTCGCCTGAATGTGGGGGATATTCTGAAGCTGCCAAATAATACCATAAACATCTTTCTTTTCCAGGTTCTTGGTCTGGTGTTTTCAATGAGCCTTTACTGCCAAATCCAGAGAAAATGAAACCATGGAAGTGTCAGAAATATGCCACCAGCCAAATGAGAAACCTTTGTAGATTGAGAGATGGATGTTTGGTTTGGCACCCACAAATAAATGCCAGAAGCAGCTGTGATGATAACAGCCGAAGCACCAGTGGATGAATACTCTTCATGACTTATGAAATAAAATCTGTTTAAAATTACAGAAACTAATGATCTGTCACTGGTTTCTTTGTAATGCAATACATACCTATGTGTACACTTCTTGCCACCTTCTTTTAATTTGAAGACGACTTGTTAACAAAACAAAGCGTTTGGACTTGACACATATTGTGTTGTCGCAGCGCACTGTTTTCCGGACTTCTAATAAGCAAGGAATACTTTTTCGATCAGAATTAAAACTGGACACACACACTTCAGCTTCACAACTGGAAATGCTTTACTTATAACAGGGACGGGGGCGGGCTGTGCTCCTCTGAATGTTGTTGAACTCTTAATACAAGGCCAATGCTGAGACATAATGGGAGCTGTAGTTCAGGAACATCGGGAGATGCTAGGTTAGTCCACTCAGCGATGAAAGCAAAATTACCCAGCCCAGAGGAGTCATCCCACCTGTGTGGTGCACCTTCTGAAGCAAATATATTCTGTGAGGGTATTTCACTCTTCAGTATCTTTCCAATAGAAATGACTGTATTTTCAAGTCATACCCCATGCAGCCAAATTATCTGGCCCACCAGAGGTCAGCTTGAAAGAATGCAAGGCTAGAATTGTGTAGAATGAATAGATGGGTGCATATTTTGGGCTCACATGAGATTTTTTGTTATTTTCAACAAGCCCTGTTAAGTTTCCCAAAATTTTCCCATCCCCCCCAAAAATATCAAGCCCAGCATTCCTATCCCTTTTCCTCCTCTCCACTAGCTAATTTTTTTCTAAAGGTTCTTGAAAAAGAAGGAATGATGCTATAAAAGATTTGCCAAATCTAGTTTTTACTTCTTACTTTGCCAAACCTTTGTTAGGTGTTACAGGTGTGGGCCATTGTAAAACATCATAAAACATCCATATATAAAAAAATATATACAAATAAACAGCCATGTAAAATATATAATAATGAGGATTGTCATTGGCATTTCTTCCCGCTAAGAGATAGATAGAATCTGATATTTTCATGGGCCATGATATTAGACTACCCAAAAAAGGGAATAACACATGTTTGTGTAACTGGTTTTTAAAACTCTCTGTGTACTTGGCTCAGTTTTAAAAGCCTCAGGTTAAGCAATTCAAAGTTAAAGGTGCTGGGAGCTCAAAGCACTTTTGAAGATCTGATCCAAGGTAACTTTCACTTCTTATCTGATATTTTAACTAATCAAGCATTCTATTAATTCCACTGTGTGTCAGGGACACACACAGGGCAGATTTATTTCAATTGCTGCCTTTTCAGAAATGGTTTGGGGAAAGTGTGTGTAAGATTATTCAGGGATCCAGGAAAACAGAAAGACAAGGTCTAAGGAGAACTTTGTTACAACAAATTCTGTATCAAACAAATATTCCTTAGATTAAAGCCAATGTAACTAGAGTCTTTCATGGCTGCCTGGCTGAATCGAGATTGTGCAGCGCATCCTTCATCAACCTAGTGCCCTTCAGATGTTTAGGAGTGCCATTGCCATCAGCTGTGCTGGGTGGAGTTGATGAGAGTTGTAGTTCAAAGCATCTTGAAGGTGCACCAGGTTGATGTAGACCAGGGGTTGGCAACCTAAGGCCCGGGGGCCGGATGCGGCCCATTCGCCTTCTCAATCCGGCCTGCGGACAGTCTGGGAATCAGCATGTTTTTACATTAGTAGAATATGCATCTCTGGGTTATTTGTGGGGCATAGGAATTCGTTCATTCCCCCCCCCCCCAAAAAAAATATAGTCTGGCCCCCCACAAGGTCTGAGGGATGGTGGACCAGCCCACAGCTGAAAAATGTTGCTGACCCTGAATATATATATATATATAGAGAAAGAGAGAGAGAGAGAGAGAGAGAGGTTGAACCCTAACTAAAGCCTGAGCTGGAGGGGCTTCAGAATCTGATATGCAAGAAACATCAGAAGAACATGGAGTGGATTTCTAAACATTACCGTCTCCTAGACCATTTCTCATAGCCGATCTCTTTGAATAGCAACAGTCAACTGGGTCTCTGCCACTCGTACTATACTCTGTCAAGGAATGACATAGTCTTTTTATGACAGTTATCCATTCCCACCTCTTGCAAGACAAGAGACCTAAACTCTGGGTGAATCCACTGCTGAACAGCCATATTTGTGTGGCATCTCTGAGGAAGACACGTTTTTCCCAGGCCCTTCAAGATCTAATAGAGTTCCCTATCCCTCTGTTAGAATCAGGATTGGAGACATTGGACAGTTTCTATCAAACTCAGCAACTGAATGGAAGGCACTTCAGAGGGAGTGAGGACTGGCATTTTTTAATACAATACTAATATTGCAATTGTCTGAAGAGCTAAGGTAAGTATCTCCAGTTTTGAAGTCAGGGTAGTTATTTGCCAAAAAAATATCCTTTGTGCTGTGTCGAGTACACAGCCTTCGAGCTGCTCTGTTTTGATTATGTTGCTATGATATTTAATTGGTATGAATCCAAGAAAAGATTCAATTGGTTATTCATCTGCCAAAGAAACGGACTGTGGTTACCCTTAGAGGCTTGCCAATTGCATACTTACTGACATCAGTGGTATTGTGCTATTCCCTATAGAAAATATTGGAAACTATTGCTTCGGATTGAGAAGAAGTTGCTGATGTGGGTGCTAAGTATTATCAGATTCTGCCTCCAAAAGCAGCTTAGCTGGCTGCAATGAAAAGAGCCAGAATCACAGCACAAGATCATTTATATAATGCTCTGTTGTAGGGCAGCAGCAACGGAGGAATCTGCAAACTCCATGTTTTTGAGACATCAACAGTACAATTTCCTTTTTTTTGTTTACCTGGAAGGAAGCCCGACAGTTTTCAATGTGGCTTATTCATAGGTAAGGATGCACAGCCTTCTTTGAGTTCTTCACACACTATTTTAAAAAAGGGGGCTCTGTGCATCTCACAGCCACACTATCCTTTCAGTGTGGGGAAAGAGGTGACAGCATTAACAGGTCTGACTGTGGCCTTTCTGCTGCCCTTTCTCTCCTTTGCAGGTACCTCAGAGTTCTGACCTACTCTAGCTTTCCAGGACGGCAACAGAGCCAAGCCTGGGAATAGGGCAGTGCTCGAAGTAAGTACCAGTATGCTTCTGAATGTCACCAGTTGCTGAAAACCACAGGAGACAGGAGAGTGGTCTTGTGCTTGGGTCCTGCTTGCTGGTTTCTCATCTGGTTGCCCTTTATGAGTACAGGATGCTGGACAAGATGGGCCACTGGCCTGATCCAGCAGGCTTTTCCTATGAGCTGTGGTGGGAGAGTAAAGGGAAGGCTCCCTTTTGGTGGGTGGTAGGGCAAGCCATTGCAGCTTAATTTGATATCTGTGCTTACAGAGACAACTTGTTTCTATTCCTTCCCCCCACCCCACCCCACCTCTCTCTGCGTCTTCATATTGTCCAGTTATCACTTGTTATGCCTGCTCATTTTATGTAATTATTCATTGCAACGTGGGAAGGACGGAACACAACGGCTGGATGATGGGACATGGGAATTGTTTCTTACTGTAAGTGTTATCAGTGAAATTTGTATAATAAGAAAGAAGAGCAAAGAGTGGCAGCTTTAAAGACTTAACCAATTTATCATAGCCTTTTCTTTCATGGACCAGAATCAGCTCCACCAGATGTATGAAGCAGAATCTCACCAACAAAAGCTCCTGACACAATGCATTTCTTAAGACTCTAGGGCACCACAAGTTTCTGCTGCAATGGACTGCCATGACTTCCCCTATGGAAATGATCAAAGAGGGCATTCTATCTCAATGTGAGGCAGGGAAGAAGATGCTGGATCCTTTCATAATTGAGGGATTGATAAGTAGAAATGGTGCAGTACTACCACACTTGGAGACAGAATGCTGGGCTAAATGGATCGTTAGTCTGATGCAATATCAGCTCCCTGTTCTTGAGATCAAGGGTATAATACAGTATGTGCCACACAAAAAATCAAATCCTTGGAGATCATCCTACAGCAGCAGGATCAATGAATGGCATTAATTATGCTATGCTGCATATGAGAAAGCCAGTCCATCAAAACATAGATGTCAGCACGTTATTAGAACAAATGTAGCAAGGCAAATTTCAAAAAAAGAACTTTCAATATGCATATGAAAGGGAACAGTTGTATTACCAATTAACTTACTTTTAAAGTGCCAAGAGGCCAATTTCTTCAACCACGTTCACTGCTTAATGTTAATGTCTGGAACAGCTAAAAATGGAATTTGACAGTAAATCCTCAATGGAATGATAAATCTATGCACTGTTTTTTTACACCACAATGATTATAGCCAAGGTTAGGTTGAGCTCTCATGTAAGCCAGTTAAATCAAACAGATGGAAGAGACGTAAGGCCAAGAAATTAGATATTTACAATAGCAGAAATCATAGATGCAAATCGTTACAATATTAGACCATAAGGAAAAGAACAGTAAGGCCAACGACCTGCATTTCCCATTGCCAGAAGAGGTGAGACCCAAATTAAAATCATGCTTGGGTTTTTTTTGCTGCAAGCTGTTGATTTATGTCTCAATATTGAATCCCAACCAAGATGACACTATACTTAGGTCAGACTCTCTCCAAAGAACAATTTGTAACATCAGTTAAAAGGATTGTACCAGGAAAGGTTGATCTCTAAGGGATTCTTATTTGGAGGCATAACAAAGCAAACTCCAAGGTGGAAAAAGCAGAGTCAGAAAAATTTACATTGAATCACAGAATTGTGAATAGCTTTGTAGCTGAAGAGGGAAAACATCTAGAAAGTCAGAACTGCTCAGCAGAAAGATAGCAGATGATAAGCACTGATGGGACCAGATCACACATGCGTGTGTACTACTTGATGACTACATCAAGCAATGATTGCATGTGTGAATGAGGCATCCCTGATCTAATACCAACGCCAATAATTTCCTACCACCCTACATAATCTCACAACACAATCCTTTTCAATACAAAATGTTCGATGCAATTTTGCATGTGCTGACTTATACGGTAATTTAGCTGTGAGAGACTGAGGCAAGTGAGAGCCGGCCCTAATAATTGTTAGCCCTTAAAAATAATGGAAAGTTAGGGAAATAGTAAGGGAAAAGAGATCCCAATGCATTCAATGGGGGTTCTTCCATGAAAATGTGTGTATTGTATTGTATTGTATTGTATTGTATTGTATTGTATTGTATTGTAATCTGATCTGTTGCCCACAATAGGGAGGGTTCAGACAAAAAAGCAGCATGCAGATGCTGTTCATAGTAATTATCAGTGCCATTTTTCTTGAAAAAGAGGTGCCGGAACTCACCATGAACACCTCCCCTGTTCTCTTATAATGGCAATGACTCTCACCTGAGAGGTGCTGGAACTAAGTTTCAATGAGTTCCAGCTCAAAAAAGGCCTGGTAATCACTATGATGCTATATTACATTTTCTGTAATAATATACTATATTAGATGATTCTGATGGCGATGAAGAAGAAAATTACAGTCCCAGAACCCCAATTTAAATTTAAATTGGACACTTTGAATTTGGCACCTGACTGTGAACAAATTGAGTGCAACACAAACTCACACCACTGCTGCTACAAAACAAAACAATCTACATGTCTAATCCCTCACAGATCAGTTTGCACAATGCAGTACAATGTGGCACAAACAGAAAGTATTATTCAAAGCACGATAAGCCCATGATAAGCAGCAAGAACCTTTCAGAATGAACATGCAGAGAGGTACTCGGCTTCCTTTGGAAGTAATTTTGCAGACTAGATTCCATTTGATCAGATGCATCAAGCGGAGCCAAGTCAGGAAGCACAGTCTATCCCAGAAAAGTTCATGCCATAATTGATTCGTTAGTCTTTAAGATGCTACAAGATTCTTTCCTATTTCAGAATGAGAAACAGAACTTCAGATTATCAGAATCATTTTTTTCACATGCTTTGGAGCATTAAAAAGCCCCAGAATCCCAACAAACCAAATAGAAATCACCATTGTGACACTATAATAGGGTTACCAGACGTCCCTGTTTCCCAGGGACAGTCTCCAGATTTGCAAATCTTTCCCCGGACAAATTCCGTGCCCGGATTCCATTAAATGACCCAGGGAAATGTGACACCCTGTTCTCCTGGAGTAATATGCAGCTGGAGGGGTGCAAAGATAGTTTTTGCGCAGGCAGAGGCGGGTAGGGGGATCGAAGAGTGCGAAAGAAGGGCTTTGCACCTTGCCCGGCAGAAAAACCACACGCCTTGCGCCCCTCCTGGGCAACAGTGCGCTGCCCGCCCGTGACTCCAGAGCCTCCCCTGATCTCCTGCCCCCTTCCCCCTTCGTTTTGAGAGATCGCAGGTGGGTGGCCATTGCCCAGGAGCAGCGCAAGGCGCACAGTTTCTCTGCTGGGCAAGGTGCAAAGCTCTTCTTTTGCACCCTGTGAAACTCTCAAAACGAAGGGGGAAAGGGGGCAGGAGCTCAGGAGTCACCTTGCACCCCTTCCGAGAAACAGCCGCCTGCCCGCAACTCCCGAGCCTCCCCCGATCTGGAAAAAGATGGGGGCAGGAGATCGGGGAGGCTCGGGAGTCACGGGCGAGCGGAGCACCGTTGTCCAGGAGGGTGCGCAAGGTACGCGGTTTCTATGCTGGGCAAGGCGCGGAGGGGTGAGATGACTTTGATCCCCTTGGCCAACTGGAGCGGCGGCGGAGCTGGCGTGGAGCCGGGCAGCTGAGCGTGAGAGAGAGAGCGTGAACGAGTGCGTGTCCCTGATGGCCGGGAACTGTAGAAGTCAAATTGGAGCAGGAAAGCCTTATGTTGTTTTAAGTTGAGGCTGCTTGAGTTGAGGTACCTCCATTGCAGGGGGTTGGCCTAGATGCCCCTCAGAGGTCCTTTCCAAATCTGTGATTCTGTGATCATCCCACAGTTGTATTCTCAAACTCTGCTTCCAACTCCACCCCCCAGGTTTCTCTCCTCCTCCAGACTTCTCAAGATAGCAAAACAGCTGATGTATAGATGTAATTAGGGATAATAAAGAGAGTTCTCGGAGAGAGCTTTTGTTGCAGTGGGGGCATGAAGCCATTCCGTATGGTTTGGGGGAAGGGCTTATGGCCACAGCAATTATTGACCAGCTAGTGCTGGCCAAATTTGCATGACGCAAGTGATTGACAGCCCAGCGTCCTTTAAATGGATCTGCACGTGATCCAGTTGGTCACTTTTGTCTGGAGCTTTGGATCTCCCGTCCCCCCCCCTCCCTGGTATAGGATTGTGCTTGACCTTGCTGTGCCTGTCATGGGGCCGTCTTCGCTTAAGGTAGAGGCCTAGTAGAAATTTTTCCATTTGGCTGATTGGCCGTGCCATTTGGTTTTCGCCTACTACGTAGCAATTAGTCACAACTTGTAAGGTTGGCGGTTAGGCATTGGTTCTGTGGTATGGAAGGGCGGTGCCCTCCAAGAAGTGATGATGGTTATGGGAATTCCGTTAAAGGAAGCCAGGGGCTCAACATGCTTGTCCGAACCCGGTGGGTTGCAGGGCCACGCAAGAGCCCCTGTGGACCCCTGGGGAGGGGGAGGCTCTGACTTCACCAGCCTCCGTTAACTCTCCCCAGCTAATGGTTTCCCCAATCACTGGCCAGTGGTCAGCTCTGTCTGGTGGACAGATAGTCTTGCTGACTAGGAGTCAGCCCTGTCCGGTGGACAGTGTGAACCAATGCCTATGCAACCACTCACGTGATTTGTATTTCAATAAAAGTTGTGGCCAAAAATATGCCAAAAACCCAAACCAAAAATTATGTTTCCTGTGTGAGTTATTGGTGGGAATGGCTGGGTGACCTACACACGCAAAGCATGTCATATTTTTTTTAAGTGTCCCCGGATTCATTGACAAAAATCTGGTAACAATAAACTATAACCCAGTGGGGCTAAATTCACCTTGTCTTCACACCCACTGTGCCCATCTCTGCTAGGTAGCTGGACAGTAATAAGGAGGGCAGACTAGATACTTTACATGTTACAGATGAAAACAATATCATCCAGCTTCTTTCTGTTTATGGTTAATACACATTACTTGCCCTACATCAATGTCAAGGAGTGAAATATGAATTCCAGAGTCTTCGAGTTCTGTAGGAAACAGATCATATGTGTTATTCATTAGCACAAAATGTTAGCAAAAAGACTATTACTCTTTGGAGTTGTGCAGCGTCTTAAATATGTACCACATGAGAATGAATCTAGGTTGCCTGGTGCCTTCCTGAAGTGGGTAATTTTCAATTAATTACTCTTCTGCAGCCCTTTCAACAACATAGCCAGTGCTTACCAATCTCTCTTTTAAGGGATACAAAACCTTCCCCGCTGTAAGCAGTTTTACAGGATTGTAAATATTGTGACTGACACTCCAGTCATGTTGCTAAATTATGAGTTCATAAATTTGGAATATATGACAAGGCATAAACGTTCCATTAATCTCTGCCTTTGATTGAGAATATTCACTTCAGAAGGTTTTTTTTTTTTTTTTTTGGCGGCGGGGGGGGGGCATGAACTAAAAATGTACAAAAATAAGTTTCTCAGAATGCAACTTGGCTTCACTGTTAGGGTTCCCAAAAGCCGAGCTCAGCTTTTGGATGGAGGTAACTGCAAGTTGATTTTAATAAACTTCTTTTCTAGCTATAACAACTGCAACAAAGTTATGGGGGAGGGACCTCAATTGTCATGGATTTCATGCTGGTGGAGAGAACCTGGTGATGAGGAAGAATGCATTTTAAATCTTCCGAGGGAGACAGCTGGCATGTGTTCTGCTATATGGCAGGCGTTCATATTATTTTGAAACCATAGGTGGTATAGATTTTTATGGTTACAAATCCTCTCGAGTTTGCTTATTTATGTAGCCTGGGATGGATATTGCTGAGAATTATTCTGGAACAGAACTCTGCGCAAAAAGCCAATAGCCATATAACACAGGCGCTAATAATAGTTCTAAACGTTTTGTTTTAAAATGTTCCATAGCCTTCTCTAGCAGCTCCGGCTGCCAGCATGTGAGCTTACAAGTGCTACAGAAAATGGCTCATTTGCTACACTACTTATTTGATCGCGAGCATATAATTGTAAGGTGTGGCGATAACTGCAGGAGGATAGCTGAAAGAAGTACTCTAGGGACGCATGACCCCTCATGAAAAAGGACATTGTAGTGAAGATTCTCTGCACTGCCAGTATATATGGAACTGGGAAACAGCCAGCCCCAAGTCTTCAAAGGGTGAGTAGGTTTGTCACAGAGCTGTGTCCAAATGGACTCTCAAAATTCTCTAACTTATTTGTGGGCAGAGTTTTTTTTGGGGGGGGGAGCTACACAGTGGCGTAGCATGGGTTGTCAGTGCCCTGAACAAGGTGGGGTGGGTGGGAGGGATGGACAGAGTTCACATGCACATTCAACTGCCTAACAGCATCTGCGTCACCCAGGAGATTGCAGCCACAGAGATAAAAAAAGAAGAGTCCTTCTGGTGTCTGGAGAGGTCACTTCCTGGTTCAAATGGAGAAAGCATTTTCAATGGTGCCCCGGGACAGAAGCACACAGCTGTACTGAGGCAGCACCAGGTGTTGAAATTTTGCGCTTCTGAGAATTTTGAGCCCAGGGCAACGGCAACTGCCCCTATGCCCCTACACACACACACTATGCTACTGGAGCTACATGTTCCACAGCAGGGCTGACTTTCTTAGAAGCTGACTCCAGGCACTTCAAGTAAACTCAGACATGAACAACTTTCTTTTACTAAGTGCCAAGGTCAGTGGACAACGTGCCACACTGGCCCCAGACATATTTCTCAGTCCCAACACCAGGACTGAGGCTCCTATGCATTGGCTAACTATGCTGCAGTCTTCCATCCCGGGTGGCTCCTGAATGTTGGCAACGATGGTTCTCCCCCAAAGTGGCCTTGGCCTTCTCCTGCCACCGAGCGGCACAGCAGCTCCCTGGCCCAACCTATGTGCTCCTCCATCGTTCAGGTGATTCTCTCCTCGTTTGCCTCCATCACCGTTGCCTCTGTCGGTCTCTGATGTCCCTCCTCCCATGCAACTCTCACATCAAGTGACCATCCACCCTGGAGAGTTATGATGACCCCAAGTGCCTGCTACGTCTCTTCTTATATAGCCCTTAGTTGCTGGGGAAAGACTCACCACGGGGTGTGTGTGTGTCTTGGCTTCAATGGCTCCAGCTGCTGGCCTGACTCTTAATTGGCTTCAGGTGGGGGTGAGTCATGTGCTTTCAATCTGGTGCTCCTTCCTCCACCGCTCCAGCTGTTCCTACCTCCTAATCCTCCTCCTGGCTCTTGGAAGGAGTCATGTTCCCCCAGCGTCCTGGTTCCCTCTGAGATGGAGGATTGTGTGATCTCTTCTTCCCTGTGTTCCTAGCATTCCATGCTGTCTTCCTGCTCTCCCATTGACCCCTTGGCCCCCAGCCCCTCTGTCACATCTTCATGTTCCATGAGGCTGTTGAGGTCTCCTGACCTGATGCCTTCCTCCGGGTCATCCTCATCCTGCCAGCCCCGGCACCCCTACCATTCCATGACATCTTGTGATCCAAAATGGTAAGTCCTCTGAGCAACATCAGCTGGGCTCTAGTTTGAGCATACCCATCACCACCTACTGTGCTAATGCCTGTGACGTTATTAGTGCTCTGCGTCTTGTGGTTGGTGATGTCTATAGAATTAGGGTGGCATACAGAGGAAAGGTCACGCAACAGTACAGAAGAGCACACAAGTAATTGTACCTCTACAACTATTGGATGGTAACCGCTGGGAAAGAATGCAGCAGCAATTATTAGCATTACATTTATTTTAAAAAGTTGTTAATGTTGTATTTTAAGGTCACCATCCCAAGAACTTATAGTGAAGGGTGGGTAAGAAATATGATGATGATGATGATGATTACTACACTTCTAGCATAATTAAATTACATTTCTGATGAATATTTTAGGAATTGATTCTAAAATTGAACACACACACAAAGAACACTACAGCTGTAAAAGGGAAATGGCTCAGGGGCAGGTGAAGAAGAAGAAGAAGGAGGAGGAGGAGGAGGAGGAGGAGGAGGAGGAGGGTGAGTGTTAATTTTTTTAAAGTGGGGGGAAATGAGTGGGAAAAATATTAAGGGAGGAATGAATAAGTAAGTGCAAGGATTTTATTCTGAATTTGAGGAAGTTATGCAAAGTTATTTTAGTGTTTATGTTTAAACAGTGTTCTTAACAAGTTTCTAGGTGTTTTTAAATGTTTGTTTTATTTGTATTGTTTTGCTGCTTGGTTGTTTGCTGCTCTGGTCTCCTTTGGGAGAAAGGGCAGGACAGAAATTTAAGAAATAAATAAGTCAGTAAATCCCTTAATTGTAGGTTGTAAACAATAATTAAACATCTCTGAAGGTTATGCTTATGGAACCGTTTCCTCATATTTAGTCTAGAAAGAAAGCTAGCACCTGAATTCATTCTACAGTTGTTATTTTTTCACTAACAGCTAGTTCTCAATCCAATTTGATTCTTGGAGTAGATTTTTATTTTGAATCCTGGAGAAGAGCTCTAGTAGCTCTGAAGAGCGCACACTCTCCACACCAAAGGGTTCAAGTTGAATCCTTAGCACCTCCAGGCAGGGCTGGAAAGCTGCCAGTCAGAGGAGACATTATTGAGCTAAATGCACCAATTGTCTGACTTGTTAAAAGGCAGTCTTGGCAGATTGATTGATTGATGTTAAAACTTCATATAAATCCTAGAGTGGTTTACAACATTAACAACACAGCTTTAAAATGCAATACAATAAACCAAAGTAAGTAAAAACACGTCACAATAAAAACAGATTAAGATGCACCAAAAACCACAATAAGACAGGCTACATCTCAGTAATCTTCAAAAGCCTGGCAAAATAGGTACTGGAAACTACTGGACAAGAGTCTTGCAAAAATGTAAAACAAGAGACTTGCATGCCATTTTATTCTATATATTTCTTTTAAATATACTCTTATTTATATTTTGATTATGTTTATGTCCATTTGCTTTCAATGTCTGATTTTATTGGTATTTGCAATGGATATGTAAACTGCTTAGAGGTTTTTGTGGACTGAGCTGTATTTAAAACTTGTCCGATAAATATATTTTTACAAAAATCTCTCATTGAATGTGATGCTCTCATCAATAGGCTTCAGTTTGCGCTCTACAAAGTATTCTGTGTTTTTAACAGACTTTTCTTCGGCCAGCTCTGTGAGGGGAATAGGGGTCTCCTAGCGACTCTCAGCCGCTTTAACAAACTACGGTTCCCAGGATTCTTTGGGGGAGGCAAGCCATCATTGTTTACAGTGATATGACATTGCTTTCAGTGCACATGGGGCCTGATCCTTACAGTGCAGTGAAAGTAAAAAAAACTACCACCTTCCTCCATTTCTCTGAGAATTTCAGGGCTGGGACTGTCCCTGCAAACTTGCTTTCTGCTTTGTCGTGGTTAACAATACTGAGCTACTCATGGGGAACATCTGGTTTGGTTTAATGCCAGCTTGGGGTGGGGGTGGGGGAAGAAAAGAAAACGCAGAATTAATTTTGATATGATAGTAAACCGGTTTGATTGGCCCTATACTGACACAGTCATTGTATCATTTACAATCTCTAAAAATAAATTGTATTCTATAAAAACGTTACAAGATCCTATTAGGCCTTGCAGTTATGACGGCAGTACTATATGTGCTGCCGGGAAGCTGTAAATCCTTCTGGAACTCAGTGTATGGTTTGTACTGATTTTTCTATTAAGTTAAAGAAAATGTTAGCCATGTAAAAGGCAAACGTGACCCATCTGTTTCATGCAGCGCGGTGCAGTTTCCCTGATTAAAAATACCTGGATCCATTCCAACGTTGCCGTCATATTGGCTGAGCAACTGCTACAAGCCAACCCCTGCAAATGCTCAGATCTGGAAGTTCAAAGCTTATTTAGATTGTGTGTACTTGTAAAACGGGGAGGTGGAATGCTGTTTGTGTTTAAAATAATGCCTTGCACTTTTTTCAGAACCTCCCCCCCCCCTTAATATCACCTGAACGCGATGTGTATGGCATGCAGCAACTTCTAAATAGGAGATATTGTACTTTCCCCCCTCTCTTCTGCCCGCTTTTTTTTTTTGGCCGGTAATTCCCAAACCATCTGGTTAGCAGGTACTGTATTGTGTTTGTAGTGTGACACACCAAATGAAAAAGTCCGATCTTTTAAAAACCACCATAAATTTCCCAAATGGCCTTGTGTGAAATGTTAAAAAGCAGAAGATAGAGGTTTTAGGTTACACAGCCTTTAATTCAAAGAGAGAGAAAGAGAGAGGGAGAAGAAGAAGAAGAAGAAAGTATGATCAGAGCCAGGTGAGCTACTTGCTTCATACCTGGACTGTGCCAGCTTCTTGAATCCGTGAACATTACACCCGGAGACAGATGGAAATTGGAAATAATCAATCATTCTCGCAGGGACTTTATCATTTTGAAACATACCCAAGATGAGTCACTTGCCAGCATCTTTTGAAGGTGAAGTCCAGGCAAGAGCAGATGTTCTAAGGTGGTGATGTGATGTATATCATATGGAGTGTGTGAGGCAGCTCATATAAGCATCATTATGATTTGATAGGTGATGTGAGTGATGGATGAATCATGTATTGCTCAAAATTTCATCATAATATGCATCCCATTTAGCAAGGGTGATACATGTGGAATATACAAGTTGTACGGAATCTCCCAAATCTGGTGAACGTCAACATTCATATGGGAATGCTGACAACCTTAGATGGATTTCCTGAAAGTCCAGAAACAACTATATCTTCCCCACTTTCCACCAGTAAATGCTGCTAATCCACCAGTAAACTCCATGCCTCTCTTTTTTTACACGCATGGTGCCATTTTGAATACACAAGGAATGCTAGTGATACATATATTCAAATAAATTTCCTTTAATAAAAATTGAGGGGTATGATAGTTTACTTAAACATCTCCCCCTTTACTGCTTGCATTCTTTGACCTGTGGTCCGCATCAGCCCCTCATTCAGCATTAAACCTTAGCATAAATAAAATCAGGATCTCTCTGCATGGGGCCATCTTTCCTCGTGATCTTCTTTAGAGGGGAGGATATTGTGAGACGGATGTGTGTCTCCTCGGAAGTAAGCATCCACAAACACCGTCTGCTAAACTAATTGCTTTATTTACAGCATTAAAGTGTCCAGACGTTACAGCTATGCATCCGACCCCTCTGAGTCAGATCCTTCGAGTACCGATTTTCGGCTCCGTCCCCAGCAGAGGAGCTTCGGGAATCCAAAACGCCGCCTCTCCTTCTTCCGTTTCCTTGCCCTCGCCTTGGGTGGGTCTGCGCGCGCCCCTTCCCTTTCACTTTCATCACCCACGCTGGTGGTGTCTGATGTACTGGCAACATCTCTCAGCCCCAACTCCTCCCCGGTCTCCATGTTCTGCTCCCTCCCCATTGGCTGTGCTTGAGCCCTGGTAGGGACCTCCTCCCATTGCTTCATTATCTCCTCTGGCGTCAGCAGGGGCTGTGCCTGTTCCCGATCCCAGACCTTCAATAACTCTTCAGGCATCAGCTGACCCCTGTCTAGGTCCGCTGTTGCCTCTGGCACTGCCTCGGAAACCGGCCAGCCCCTGACAGATATCAAGAGAGAACTTGTTTTAGGAACATTATACATCACCAGCTATCTATCATAATTTTAGGATTCCCCATAGAAAAGAAGGGATGGCAAATACTCAAGAAAGCAATTGTTCTAGAGTCCTTGCCTCCAACAGGGTTTTGAAAACAATCTAAGTGTTCAAAGCAATACAGTCTTTGGAAGAAGGGAGTTTGCATTTCTATTTATTCCCAGATTTCCTCAGAATGTGTGTGTGTGTGTATTTTTGTTTAGCTTTTAACAGTAACATCGACAATATAATAGAATAGAATAGAATAGAATAGAATAGAATAGAATAAATCTTTATTGTCATTGTCCCCTCGCGGGAACAACAAAATTCCTCTGTTGCTATATCAACTCAAATAAGGCACTCCACATAATTTAAAAATACTGATAAACACAATACAATACAGAACAATATAACAAATCCTCGTTGCAGATGCGAAGACCCTCACAATTTAAACAGTAGTCGCTCTGTAGCTGAATAGAGAACATATCCTGTCGACTGTAAATAGGTCTATTTTGGCAGGACAAAAAAGCCAAATTATGAGAAGAACAACAACCAGCCGCTGCGTCTGCACGCGCCGCCAATACAAGATACATCAGAGCTGCAGCTCAGATACAGGTAAATAAATAACTACTTTTCCTGTCATTTGAGCAAAATAATATTTCCCTTGTATCCCAGCGGATTTCCAGAGCAGTAGATGGCGATGACGAATTGATCCCTTGCCCATAGCAAAAAGCACAAGCACTGAGCTTTAAAGTCATCTTTAAAGACATCCTATATGTCTTGTTGCTTTGATTTATAACTAAACATCTCCATAGAGTCCTATTCCCTCAGAGTACCTCCTCCTTCTGTTTTCCAATACTTTGTTATAATCTGCCTTGCTGCCACCAATAAAAAGTGCTGTATTTTGTCCATTAAAAATGGACACAAATGCTATTTAAGCTTGTTTAGCAATTTAGATGTGTTTCAATCCTCTCTCTCTCTCTCTCTCGTTCTCATATACATGCATCCTACCTGAAAGATTATCTTTATATGATCAGTTTATGTGCCTGCGATTATTCTAACTCTCCACTGGATGTCAATAGTCCTTAATTTAAACACTGGATCCTATGCATGGGGGGAAAACTGAGAGAGTCTGGAACCACTGAAGTCGGTGATAAAGTTTTTCACCCATTTTAGTGTAATGATTGCTCCCACGACTGTCTTAACGAAAGTAATTCTGTCCGAATTGCAATTCATACATGATAACCTGGATTTTGCTAAAGTGGGTTTGGCAACTCCTGGTGCCCTGCTTTCCTTTGGACGACATCAGTGAGGCCGAGGACAGGGGTGTTGTCGTTTGGGCAGCCCAGGGTCTCCATACATTCTGCCCAGGCTTATGCCATGGGGAGGTCAGTTTGGTGCTACTAATGCAGCAGTTTTTGACTTCACCCCTGGAGGCACACTCCATTATTTCTCAAGACAGATGGATGCCAACAATGACAACTTAGTTCTCCTTGTGTTGGCATTATACCAGTGATCTCCTGAACAGAAGAATTACCTCAGCCTTTATTTAAATATAATGTCTGGCATCTTCCCTTCAATACTCCAAATATTATCCACATTCTACCATCCATTAATTTATAACATTCATTGACTTTAGCAGTTATGGGTGCCCTTGCACCTCCAAACTCTGTTACCCCAGATCTGTAACAATATTTACTGCTTATATGTGACAGGGGTTAAAGATAAGTGCCTTAATTCACAATTACTATACTTTTTGGCCCATGAGCAAATTTGTAAGCGGGCCTAACTCTTTTCTGGAATGGATGGGGTTTTTTTAATTTTAGAATTTTCCACATATTTATTTGAATTAACCAGCCCATTCTTTGGCTTTAGGTTTCTAGTTGTCTGATAATGGCGTACTTGGCAGCCTAAAGGTTGCCTTAAACACCATATGTAGAAGATCAGCAAAAGTGAATTGCATGCAGTGGGGATGGGAAGGGAACAAGATTTGGAACCAGAACTGATCTAAATCTCACAACTAATATTTGAGTCAGTGGCACCCTGTATTCTGGTATTTTACCTCCCAGTGCCTGTGGTATTTAAGTATAATGAGGTTTTCATACTTGACCCAAAGACAACTCTTTCCCCCCGCTAAGCCTGCAGAAAGTGTTTTTTTAAATAATCGTTTCTGGCATATTTATTCAGAATGTACTATACTTAAGGTTGCTGTAATCACAGACACACATTGGTTTACCGGCCATGATGTTCAAATTATTAATCGTAGGCCAAAATCTTTGGCAGATGTAAAAATGATGTTTTATTTATCAAACTGGCTCATTTGAAAAGGCAATTCTGGTCATTAGATTCTGTTAGCATTACTGGCAAAGGATGCTGGGATACATAAAATTGTAAATAATTTTTCGGCTTGTTTAAGACTCTATGGGCACACAAATGCATGCCGTTGTCGTTGTTTTCTCTGTGAATTCAAACCTGATTGTTTGCTGGCATTTATTCTCCTGCCAGATTATATCAGTAAAACTAGAAAAGATCCAGAGACAGAGCTAAGACAGCTGGTGTCCCAGTCACACACCTGCCATAACAGTGCACTTGAAAAAAAAAATCTTCTGTTGGCCAACTACGCCCAAAAACTGAATTTTTGGTACTGCAAATGTGCCAACCTCACATTTCCTTTCTGGAAAGGGCAGAGAGAAGGACAGAGTGCATTGTGTATATATATAGAAATAGGCATCATTCCATCGGCAAGGCTTTTAAAAGTTTTTGCTGACTTGACAGAAAACTCAGGTTCTGATCTATTCTTATGCTCACCTGAAGCATTCTCATGTTTTATACAGCTGTACTACCGGCCCTGTTATTAGGCAAAATGAGGATCCCACTGCAGATATTGGGTAGCAAGAAGCACCAGTGAGGTATAGAGAAAAGAGCTAAATGGGCCATGGAACTGAAGAGTGATGCTTTGTGTCCTGCGTTGAAGGAAGACTCAGCTGCCAGTTCTGTTCTTTCCCTGCCTGCCTCCATCTTCCACCCTGGCTGGTGTGAGGAAAAGGGCTGCAGATACAGTGGTGATTCTGCTGCTCCATTAAGACCCCCCTCTCCCCACTAAGCCCCATTTCTTCCCATCAAGCCCCACCCCTTTCCAGCTGGGCATTGGGTTGCAGCCTCAGTTGGGAACAAGCCCCATTGAACTAAATGGGCCATTTGTAACTATGTTTAGAATTGCATCCTTAGTCCATTCATCTAAGACAGGGGTCAGCAAACGTTTTCAGCAGGGGGCCAGTCCACTGTCCCTCAGACCTTCTGGGGGGCCGGACTATATTTTGAAAAAAATAATAATGAACGAATTCCTATGCCCCACAAATAGCCCAGAGATACATTTTAAATAAAAGGCCTTAGTTTGCCTATCCATGATCTAAGACTAACACTCTTTGAAAAATCAGCCTAAATATTTTTGAATACCTCTTTCTAGTAGTGAATCAGTGAAATATCTCAGAAACTACCTTATCAGGGATGCCAACTTAAATAAAATATTGGGGGGGGGGGGCAGGTAAGCCCCGCCCTGCATAATCGACCATATGATATCACACACACACACACACACACACACACACACACACACACGATTAGCAATGCCCATCAACTTTGGGAGGGGCAACCCCCTCAAATATTTTAGGGGGGTGAGCTGAAGACCCCTCAGCTCCTAGGAGTTGGCTCTTACGTACCTTATAGAGAGCCAGTGTGGTGTAGTGGTTAAGAGCGGTAGACTCGTAATCTGGGGAACCGGGTTCGCGTCTCCGCTCCTCCACATGCCGCTGCTGGGTGACCTTGGGCTAGTCACACTTCTTTGAAGTCTCTCAGCCCCACTCACCTCACAGAGTGTTTGTTGTGGGGGAGGAAGGGAAAGGAGGATGTTAGCCGCTTTGAGACTCCTTCGGGTAGTGATAAAGCGGGATATCAAATCCAAACTCTTCTTATAATCACAGTGATGTTGAGTATTTGTGAACAAACATCATTTCCTCTATGTTGGCTGGCAGTGCTTCTCATAAGAAATGTCATCTTGAATATTCTGCATTGTGTTTTAATGGCAGTGTAGAATTTTGGCCAAACTGCGAGAGGCAGTGAAGGATAGGCGTGCCTGGCGTGCTCTGGTCCATGGGGTCACGAAGAGTCGGACACGACTGAACGACTGAACAACAACAAAGAATTTTAGAATGCACACCAACACAGTCTAATGTTGCCTCGTCATTTGTCTGCTCTAGAATGTAAGGGGGGGTGTGTGTTTCTCATTAACAACTTTACAAACTATGTGCTTATGGTTTTCATGTGTGGCATAGACCACATTTGAAAGATAGGGAAAGTGTCTGTGTTTCTGTGTGTGTCAGTTTGGTTTCATTTATTTGTTTTAGTTACTTAAGGAATTTTTATCCTTCCTTTAAAAATACCATTTTTCCAAGATGACTCACCAAAGGACAGAGCAATTGAACAGTTTTTTAAAAAAATTAATAAATAGCAAAGTAACAAAAAGTGCACGCAGTATCAGATTAAAAACATATTTATTTATTTTTTTAAAAAAGCACGAGACAGATTTAAAAGGCGGCATTAGTGCAACATGTTGGACTGAAAGAGAGTGAAACGACAGCCAAGCAGATATATTTGTGCAATGCTCCTGACCCCACAGCTGACTGGCTGTCCAAAATGCATTTTGTTTACCACTGACCCTGCTTTTCTGTAAACAGATTGTCTCTGCACAGGCCATGCGGAAGGAAGTTTCTGATGGTTGAAAAATGCCCAGGTGTGGTGCAAACCATCCAAATCGTGTTTGCATTAGCTGCCATTCTAGCGTGCTGAAAATGTTGAAGCTGGAAGCTGCAGAAACAAATGCTTCTCATTGAAACTGAGCGCAGGACAGGGAGGAATTGGGTTTTGTGACTACAGTGGTACCTCGGGTTAAGCACGCTTCAGGTTAAGAACTCCGCTAAGAACAGAAATCGTGCTCTGGCGGCACAGCGGCAGCAGGAGGTCCCATTAGCTAAAGTGGTCCTTCAGGTTAAGAACGGACCTCCGGAACGAATTAAGTACTTAACCCGAGGTACCACTGTATTTTGTTCCTGGGATCCTATTCTTCCTTTAAAAAATAAATTCTATAAATTGAATAGCAGCTGACGGAGGTAGAGTTCCATTCAGACTCAGCTGTTTTCAGGAGATATCACAGATTGCCCCTAGAGGCTCTTTTGTAGAAAGGGTAGAAATGGTGCTATAGATTTTGTAGGGTTTTTGTTTTTTGATTTTTGAAAACTACTGTAGGCTAAGTAGCAGTGATAAGCTCTATGATTACTTGTCCAGCAGGTGGCAGTCATAGAGCCTCTTCTGACTGCTAAACCACAGACAAGTGTTCAGACTGTTCACCTTTATACAGAAGGTCAAGCCTCACACTTGCCAGAAGCTGCTGCTCAGATTTACTCCATGGTGCTGCGGTAGGAGATGAACTCTATACCGGTGAAACAAAATAAAAAAATTCCTTCCAGTAGCACCTTAGCAGACCTACCTTTAACTAGATCTATACAGGTGGAGCATCTCTTAGATGTCCAAATACGTCCCTGATGTCTGGACTTGATGAACACAGGCATTTCTATGGCAAATGTACTGTGGGTTAAGGGATCTGAATCAATTTCGAATTTCTGCATTCCTGAACTCCTCCTTGAGTGAGCCAGTGTGGTGTAGTGGTTAAGAGCGGTAGACTCATAATCTGGTGAACCGGGTTCGCGTCTCCGCTCCTCCACATGCAGCTGCTGGGTGACCTTGGGCTAGTCACGCTTCTTTGAAGTCTCTCGGCCCCACTCACCTCACAGAGTGTTTGTTGTGGGGGAGGAAGGGAAAGGAGAATGTTAGCCGCTTTGAGACTCCTTCGGGTAGTGATAAAGCGGGATTTCTAATCCAAACTCCTCTTCTTCTTGAGTGGGCTTTGAATTGCTGCACCCTGCTCTTCCCATGTGCCTCTTGAAGGTATTAGTAAAGATGTGAGCTGCACACCTTCTGCTTGCTGTTTTGCTGGCTGTGTGACAACACCTGCAGCTACTGTTGGCTCAGGCAATAGCGTTTTCATTAACTGCTTTACTGGATGGTATGGAGCGAACATTCAAAACTAATAAACGTCTTCAGTGATTTACAACATGGTCAAGGCAGTAAAATATGCCTGCCCCGTAAACCCAAACTACAAAGATTTTTAACTTGCACCAAGATTGAAGTCAGTAAGTCCTGCACGGCTAAGGAGTTCCTGAGTTGGATTTTTTCCAAGGACCAGTGTCACTTTATTGAGGAAAGAGTTGCTGTTGGTAAAAGGGATATGCTTCTAAGTATCAAATATCAGACTGTTGATAGCAGTTTTAGCTCATACATGGCAAGCTTTAGCATGCCATTCATGGCAGAACTTTCTGACAGTAAGAGCTGTTCAACAGTGGAACAGACTCCCTTGGGAGGTGGTGGACTCTCCTTCCTTGGAGGTTTTAAAGCAGAGGTTGGATGGCCATCTGTCATGGGTGCTTTAGCTGAGATTCTTGCATGGCAGGGGGTTGGATCAGATGATCCTCAGGGTCCCTTCCAACTCTACAGTGTGTGTGTGTGTGTGTGTGTGTGTGTGTGTATCCTATCCTATCCGCTTACCCTACCCTACCCTACCCTACCCTACCCTACCCTATCCTATCCTATCCTATCCTAGTGTTTCTGTTCCTTGGGCTATTTCATTGAGTTCATTTAGCCAGCTCTTGAAATGTTATTTGTCAGGAGACTCAGCACAGCGATCACATCTGGGATTTTTGAACTGGAAAACTGCAGAGGATTCCAATCCTGTTACAAATAAATGTGTCAGCTCTGAATCCTTTCATACCCTTTTGAGATGGTGATGGTGATGGTGATGGTAATTTACTTGCTCTTCATACTAAGGGCTACAACATTAAAATGCAATATTAATGAAAAACAGTTTGAAGCAACTTAGAATCACATAAATAAGGTGGGTCCTGAAAATATACACTTCAAGTGTCAAAAATCAGAGCAAAGAGGTACATCATTGTACTTACAATGACTGGCAGGAGGAGACGTATCACACCTCATCTACAGTTTCCATCGTCCCTGACCATTAGTCACACTGGCAGGGGCTGATGGGAGTTGAAGTTCAACGGCATCTGGAGGGACCTTGGTGCTCCATCATTGTTTTAAGGGCTTAGTGTGGTCCATCCTATTGGCACCAATATATTGCTCTGAAAAGCAAGGGGTGTGTGAAGAGATTGCATACAAGAGACAAGGCATGAGCAAGCTGCATATCTCCATTCTCCTGCCTCTGATAATTCATTTTATTAGAGGGCCACTTAGAAAATGTGCTAGGGGTTGACAAGTCAGCACCCTACATATGGGGGTGGTTTTTTGTTTGTTTGTTTGTTTGTTTGTTTTTAATGTTGATATTGCCTTTCCTCTCAGTTCCTAGTGTTAAACTTTTCCATATTTGGTCCCCATCCATGACTCATAGCACACACGTTGAAAAGCTTATTACATTTCCTTTCAGGCTGGATCAAAATGTTCCCTCTTTTTGCTTGGTTACTTTGCCTGTGAATCCGAAAGTCACAATGTAATTTCATCCCTCTCTTGTCGCATGGATGATGGTGTCCAGATAACATTCCTGTGTTATAAAATAAATAATATTTTTTTAATGCGCAGCGAAATCTGAAATCAAAACGATCGAGGAAGAAGAGCGTGATCTGAATTATCCAATGGAATATAAAGTTGTATAACTGGGAGGTTGTTGGTGACATGTTTGGCTTTATGAAACTAAAGTACATAATGGAAATCACTCCGTCGAGCTATCTTTTTGCCAAGCTGACAGCATTTAGAAGAGAGGCAAAGAAATGAGTCAATGGGTTTTCACGCTTGAATGCCGCACCTAAAAATCATAGATCCAAAACAAAAGGAACCGGGGAACGTGATGCCATGAATAATGATGAAAGCATTCTTTGCAGCTTAAACAACGCTGCTTACAAAATGCTTCTCTAAAAGTGCAGATATCTTTCCCCAACCTATCTAAATTTTCAAAACAGAGTATTTGAACTGAATATTGATAAGCGCACAGCTGTCCCTAGGAACTGAAATGTGTTTGGTATGTTGTTCCCTATGGATTGCATTTAAGGGTGTGTTTCGTAAGGCCAACAGACAATGTTATTGTACAGGTTAAGGCCATACTAACATCTAAAATGCAGAGCAGGGACTCCTGCCAATACTGTGGTGCAATTATTCAGGAGCAAAGTGTTTGCCCACTTTACTCACTGCACTGGACTCCTTGATGATATCCTGCAACTATTAAGATATCGATTTATAGAAAGCATGTTTTTTATACCACTTTTTAGGCAAAAAAAGAAAAAAAGCTCTTAAGAGCAGCTTAGCTTAGATACAATCAATAAAGATAAGATGTGTCACTGCCCACAGGCTTACAATCTAAAAGACATGATACAAAAGGGAAAAAGGAGTAGGAGGGCAGAGGAAAAAGCAAACTCCAGTATGTCAAGTTAAATTGTCATTCTGCCAGCATCAACCTACGAGAATGGAAAGAGTTCAGGCGTCAATGTAACTGGTATTCCAGCAAAGCTGATGAGGGCAGCTCTGCTTCCCTTCTTTCCTTCTGCTGCAGCCTCGTGGAATGGCTGCTGTCGGGGAACAGTTGAGGGAGGAAAGGCCGGATGAAACTGGTCTCCGAGCAGAGACAACAGAGCGATCCTGCTTCCCGCGCCTCCCTCTCTCCTAGAGACCGGACAAATCCTGATGATGATGTTAAAGTGACATGAGCTCTTATCACAGAGAGCAGCCAACGGCTGGAGGAAAATGGGATGGTCCTCACCTTTCTCCGGAACTGGATGCAACTGGGTCAACTAACCGATATGTTTGAGCATTCAGTTTGGGGCCACATCCGCGCAGTCTAGTGTGATGATGAGGATCTCTACATAAGTCAGAGATGGAAACGCATTTCCTCTTTGCAGAAGAGGCAAGCCGCTTTCTGCCGCAAGCAGTTTGCCAATGTGCAAGTGTAGCACTACTCATTTACAGTGGAACCTCATGTTATATACCGTCCTCCTTGCGAACGCTGCGGGTTACGAGCTCCACTAACCCGGAAGTAGATGCCCCTTGTTGCGAACTTTGCCCTGGGATGCGAGCGGAAGTCATGCGCCGACAGCAGCAGGAGGTGCTATTAGCGAAAGTGTGCCTCCTCTTACAACAACAACAACAACAACAACAACAATTTTTTATTTATACCCCGCCCATCTGGCTGGGTCTCCCCAGCCACTCTGGGCGACTTCCCAAAGAACATTAAAATACAATAATCTATTAAACATTAAAAGCCTCCCTAAACAGGGCTGCCTTCAGATGTCTTCTAAAGGTCTGGTAGTTGTTGTTCTCTTTGACATCTGAAGGGAGGGCGTTCCACAGGGCGGGCGCCACTACTGAGAAGGCGGTTTTGGGTTACAAACGGACCTCTGGAACGGATTAAGTTCATAACCGGAGGTACCACTGTACTGCATGCACTATCCCTGGACCAGCCAGTCGAAAGAGCAAGACACCTGTACGAAAAAACAAATTCTCAAATGTATTGTGATATGGACCTCAGAAAATGGCCCTCAAAGTCCCCCTCCTCACAGTGTTTCTAAACCACACAAGGTTTACAGCTTATGTGTCACTGACCTCTAGGGCCAGGTTTGGGAACTGCAGTTTCTGTACCCAAAACCCCACTGGCTCTGCAGGTATCAATTAAGCCATATATGTATAGCCCAGGCATCCCCAAACTGTGGCCCTCCAGATGTTTTGGCCTACAGCTCCCATGATCCCTAGCTAACAGACCAGTGGTCAGGGATGATGGGAATTGTAGTCCAAAACATCTGGAGGGCCGAAGTTTGGGGGTGTCTGGTTTAGCCAGCCAGCCACCATAGACCATTTAAGACATCTTATTTCTTCTCTGGTTTATGTGATCAACTCATCATAGATTCTGATGTGCCTTGCACTTCTGTAGTAGCTCACCAAGCTGTTCCCCTTTTATTGAACTCTTCTTCTGGAACACTTTGGTGGATCAAAACCCGGAAGAAGCTGTGCTTGCCCAAATTTCCCAACATGCACTGAGCAAGGTGACAAAAGTGAAGCCAGCTCTTTCTCTTGGTGTGTACATGTCTGCCTATATGTTCAGCCTCTTGCTGCCTGCAGAGACTCATGAGGGAAAACCTAAGCAGATGCTGTGGGAGCACACATACCGTATAAAGGGTACATGTTTATATCCTGCCTTTCCCCCCTGACAGGGACTAAAGACAGCTTACAGATAAAAAATAAGAACAGCTAAAAACGTAAGGAAGAAGTATTCAGTAAAAACAATTGAACCTATTGTTCATCAACTAAAACAGATATTGAAAAAATGAAAGAACAGTTTCAAAATCACTGGGAATTGGCAGTGGAGGGTGGGAGGGAGGGGGTGGGTGGTTGATGGCATAGGCAATAGCCAACAGGCGCTCATGACAGCCACCCTATCCTTGATGTGCTAAACCTGCCAAGTTCAGTGTCTGCACAGCTTGTTTCAAGATGCTTAAGTATAAAATCGCAGGTGTGTTTTCAGGGCAATAAAGGGATGTTAAGGTCAGCACTGCCAACGTCAAAATTTTACAAATCTTACCTTTGCTAGTTACAATGTATGTCATTTCCACTCAGTCTTTTAAAATACAAGGGATCCACAATCTGTCAAGAATTAAGTCCCCAACAGGACTTGGCAAGGGAAGCTGCCAAAAATTAGCACACAAGCACCTGTATACCCAGAGATAGAAAAGCTGAACTGAAAAATGGAGATTTGAGGTCAGGGAATTCCTGCCTGTATGCTTCTCTTCCTAAATTTTTGGTTCCATGAATCCTGAGACCTTCCTAATAAATGTATTTATTTGCACACATATACCTGCAAAACCACCTGTGCCTGCCTTTGGAAATTGAACGGTCTTCCAGAATGGATTACATTTGAAAACCAAGGTACCACTGTATTTGTGCTTTGCTTTTCCAGCAACAAATGCTGATCTCAAAGCGACTCACAAGAATCCCAACAGCATTGGACAAGTGAACCATTGCAAACACTATAATATCAAACACATAAATGAAGCAAGCAACAATAAATTCACCAAAAACAATACGTTTAAAGCACATTGCTTCTCCCCCCCCCCCCGGAATCCTGGGAATTGAAGCTGTGTGAAGGCGGACAATAGTTCCGAGGATTCTTGGGGAAAAGAAGGTGCTTTAAATGCAAGGTGCATATAAAGCCAATGATAACTGACCAGGCTTCAGTCAGGAGATATCTTCTAAGTCAGGAGTGAGGAACCTAAGGCCACTTAGATGTTGGACTCCAGTTCCCATCAGCCCCAGCCAGCATGGCCATTGGTTAGGGATGATGGGAGTTGTTGTCCAGCAATATCTAGAGAGCTACAGTTCCCCTGCCTTTCTTCTAAGTGATGTGTTGTATCCTTGGGCCAGTTTTTGGAATCTTTCCCATGGGGCCCCAAACTTTATTTCAGAACTGGGTCAAAGACATTTCAAAGCACTACTTGTGCAAGAGCAAATAACTATATCTATCTATCTATCTATCTATCTATCTATATCTATCTATCTATCATCTATTATTTATCATCTATCATCTATCTATCTATCTATCTATCTATCATCTATCTATCTATCTATCTATCTATCTATCTATCATCTATCTATCTATCATCTATCTATCTATATCTATCATCCATATCTATCTATCTATCTATCTATCTATCTATCTATCTATCTATCTATCTCTATCTATCTATCTATCTATCTATCTATCTATCTATCTATCATCTATCTATCTATATCTATCATCCATAACTATCTATCTATCTATCTATCTATCTATCTATCTATCTATCTATCTATCTATCCAACCAACCCAAATGTCCCAAAGTTACCCCTAACTAAAATGACTCAGTCATTCAAACAGTTCCTTTAGTAAGGAAACCTAGTTTTAAAAGCTCAAGGCAGCAAATGTTCTCCTAGCCGCACTGTAGACAATGCGCAAACCTGCGAAGCAGAATCCCATTGCACCGGGCACAAGGCTCTGGAGGAATTTTCTGTGGGCAGCCCTTGGTATGCGCCCTAACAGGGTCAGAGTGGGTTTAAGAGAATAGGAGAACCGAGCGAGAAGCTTAATCTGCAATGAAACTGGGGTTTAACAAGGAGTATGAAGTGTAGCGAAATATTACTTCCATATGCCGGAGAAAACCACATGTTGAACAGAAGCAAATGGTAGCCTATCAAAGTGGCAACTCAAAATCTGTGAGGGTTGGCAAGCTAACTCGGGACCAGTACCAAAAACAAACCACTTGAATGCTTCAAAAAACCTGGGTTGTTTCTTTTTTGGGAGGGTGTGTGTGGCCGTTACAGTCATTGTAATCAACATTTGTCAAAGGAGGCGAGGCAGAATTGTGTCCCCCCCCCCTTTTTTAACTTTTATTATGTTTGAAGACGCACTTTTCTTCAGGAAACAATTCCTAACAACTGCTGTCTAAATAACTAGGGATGGGCAAATTTATCCATTTCTGTTGCTCTCTGTTTCTCATTTTTTCTTTTTCAATTCCTTTATTCACATTTCCACATCCGTTCATGTGTTGTTGTTTTTCTTTTAAGAAAAATCCTCATGAAAATTTGTCAGCTGTGTGGTGTAGACTTCTTCTAATATGTCCATTTTGTATGCAGTTTTGTATATGTTTTTGAAAGCAATTTCCCCTTATATAATGCATCTTTGTAAGCTATTTTCACCAGAATATACATTTTTAACGTACACTTTAAACTACTGTAGGGCTTTTTGTACACATTACTTGGCTGGAGAACTGCATTGCAAAATTTGGAAAAGAGAGAATTTTGAAAGCTTTTGATTTGTGTATTGCTTGAGAAAGTGTGAATTAGGTAGTTTTGCCTTTAAATGTGGCATGAAGGCTGGAAACATCAACTCCGCCATGTGGGAATCCCTTGCAGATGGCCACAGTGCCTATAAGCAGACAGGTTGTGCATCCATAGTAGTGACCAGAGGAGGAATGACCTCTGGGAGGAGCGCAGAGAGAAGAAACGCCATGGCGCATCTGCAGCAGCACAACTGGATGCCTTCATCTGCCCAGCTGCAACAAAACATGTCTCTCCTATATCGGTTTCTACAACTGTCCAACTGCTTGACTTCACTTCCAAAGGCACCCTCCTCTGTTGTTTCCCAAGGCAGATGGATGCCAGGCAGGACATTGTGAGCTGAGTTGAATTTCTGACCCATCCCTAATAATATCACTATGTTATAACCTATCTGTGGCATATATTGCTGCTGTTAGCTTTGCTGTCTGGTCTTTGACCGCAATAAAGATTGATTGATTGATTGATCTGTTGCAACGGAATCTGGATATAATGTGATAACAGTCTCAGGCTCATATGAGTTGCATTTTTATGTCTAGTTCCTGTGTGTTTGTGTGTGTGTGTGTGAAAATTAAAAAAGAACACAGCTGTATCTTGTACGTACCAAATTTTAAAAAATCAGCATAGCATAGTCAACAGCGCACAGTTGCTAATGGATTCCTTAAAGTGCAACTGAGTCTTACCAGGACCTATTAGTCAAAATCGAAATATCATGCATTATTTATGAAATGAGATGAGTTCTTTCAAAGAAAGAAAAAAAAATCTGTATGAGGTTATTTGATGCTTTCAAGTGCATCTTATCAACTTAACTTCAAGGCTACTTTCATTCATCAAATATTGAACTCTCTTGCCGACAAACAAATGACTGGGAGTCACAGGTCTGATTGTTTGCTGTTACTTGGTTTTTAATGCCCGTCGAGGCAAACAGACTGTAGATGGTGCTCAGATATCTCCCCCCCCTTTTTTTACAATAATTGGAATGGGGAGAAAGACCTATGTTTATAGAGCGGCGAATGATTTCCTGTCATTCTTGTTAACGTTTACAAGGAGACCCTATACCAGGCATCTGAGTCGCAGACTGTGATTTATGTTCATTTGATATATAGTTAAAGTCAACAGCAAACACTGTGAAGGACTGAATAGGCTGTGTGTTGGCAGATAACCTCTTGTCTAGCTTTTACAAGGTTTGCAAAGAGTCGGTCGCTCTGATTTGTGCTGGCTAAAATTAGTCAAAACATCTCAGCCATCTTTGTGTATCCAAGTTAACAACTAATGTAAGAAGCCAGCCGGAATTAATGAACCTTAAAATAATGAACTGCTGATAACCTTTCCTTTATGTACACTTTTACATACAGATACACAGCTTGACTGAGTCACTGTGGCAATGGCAGTTGAGTTTTGTTCTGCTTCACTATACTAGGCCTTCCGTAGCATGAGGCTTGAAGGGCAACATTTGTTGTTGAGGTACTTTGATGCTGGGTTGGCACAGTTGAGGACTCATTTATCAGTGGAAATGACAAAACTGTAAGTGGCCAATTCTAGTTCCATAAACTAGAAGGAGGGGGAACCACCTTTACATGGGTCTGTCAATAGAGACCTCCTTTATGAGCATCTTGCCTTAACGCTGAGGTAGATGGCTGTGCAAATGGATGTAATATCATCAGTGCCTTCCTATAAACAAATAGGGGACTGAAGCCAATAACTACCCGAAGGAGCATCTCCACCCCCATCGTTCAGCCTGGACACTGAGGTCTAGCTCTGAGGGCCTTCTGGCAGTTCCCTCACTGCAAGAAGTGAAGCTACAGGTAACCAGGCAGAGGGCCTTCTCGGTAGTGGCACCCGCCCTGTGGAACACCCTGCCATCAGATGTCAAGGAGATGAGTAACTGGATAACCTTTGGAAGACATCTACCCTGTGTAGGGAAGCTTTTAATGTGTAATGTTTTATTATGTTTTTATATATGTTGGAAGCTGTCCAGAGTGCTGGGGCAACACAGTCAGATGGGCAGGGCATTAGTAGTAGTAGTAGTATTAGTAGTATTAGTAGTAGTAATAGTGTCTAGTCATGTTTATACTACAATTCATTATAGTCAAGTATTTGTATGCCACTCCAGAGCAGAAAGTTATCTACGTTGAGAGATCACAACTTGTCTCACTCTGGGATTTTTTTTATGGAAGGGCAGCCTGAAGGAAGGCATAAACTGTGGTCTCGTTACAGCACTGACCGCTCCCAGCATTCACATGACTGGTCCTCAATGGGTAATTCCACATATAGATATATTCCCACTCATTGAAGATCAAATGGTTTTTTTTTTCAACTACAAAAAAAGGCACTTGATTGTGGGCTACCAGAAGTAGCATTGTGGGCCAGATCTAGCCTGTGATCTGTGGATTCACTCCTGGTCTAATGCATCAAATGGAAATGCAGACAAATTTGAAGACTAGAAAGGTTCTCTGGAGGAGCAAAAAAGTCGGGTGAGTTAACTTCGTGATATTTTATTTTCAAAAAGCTGAGTTTTATGCACTTTCTAATCTCCCCAAGGAATTCTGGATTGCAATTATTAATATTGTAATTTGGTTGTTGTTGTTTTTAACTACCGGCTAGCCACCTTATAAATAGATGTTGAAGGTAGGTGGATATAAATTATGTGCATCAATCAGTAAGCAATACTATTTATTTTAGAATCCCTGCATTAACATGTGATAAAGGATGTGCCCAGCACCTATTTGTGCCATACCGCCGGCTGCAAATAATGCTTGCTTCCAGATCAGCGTGTTTTCCCTCCTGAGCAAGAGTCGATATGTCACAAACATGCCCTCCAGCAAACACAATCTAGCTTTTAGGCAACTATTTATTTTGACAAATCCAAGGTCATGCCCCCACGCTCTTGTCAATTAACTAAAAATAACCCTGCAGGTAGGTGCAAAGAGCAATTGATGCAAACAGCCACAGCACCTGTGGGTATGCTCTGAAAGGAGGATAAGAAGCCAGGCTTTCCCCATTCTCAAACTACACCACCTGCACATAGGCTACATAAAAGGTAACGGAGTGATCCTGAGCACATTTGAACCCTTAAAAGGGCATGCATTCAGATAAATTTACAGGTTGATTTACCTCCCTGTGGCCTTTCCTGGATACCCAGACCAACACACACACACACACACACACACACACACACACACGTACTTTCTGCTGTAGCTTCTTCTACTCTGACAAACACCCACAGCTGAGTCAGCTGACTGAATGGGGAAAGTGTCATTTTAAGACGTCTTCCACCCACTGAAAGAGCTCTTTCAGCTCCCATGGAGAGAAGTCGCAAAAGGTGAGAGAACGCAATTTGAGGTGGGAGTGGAATGACGCTAATATACTTGTGAGACACAAATGAATAACTTAACCTCTCCTTCCCCAGAAATCATAGATTCTTATGCTTCAGTGCGAACTCAAGACTCTCATTATGTAACTGGTGGGGAAATGTATTGGCCTTTAAACGCATGCACACAGTGAGGGAGACAGAGACAGAGAGAACCAGTCCTTAATGAAGAACAACAGTACTTGGGTATAAAAACAAAATAAAAAAATTCCTTCCAGTAGCACCTTAGAGACCAACTAAGTTTTTTCTTGGTATGTGCATGCACACTTCTTGGGTATATCTTCTATATTTGTGAGACCTCTTTCTCCACACCATTGTGTCTTCAAAGTGGAGAATGTGGGGCTGAGATCAGGATCTGGAGATGAAAAGGCAGCAATCAACTAACACTGCTTGATGCAACAGCCACAGAAGACAAGCAATAGCGATCTGACATTACCGAATACTGTTTAAGGTGCAGAGGAACATAGGAAGCTGCCTTATACCGAGTCAGACCACTAATCCATCTTGCGCAGTATTGTCTGCACTGACAGGCAGCCCTGCCTGGAGATACCAGGGATTGACCAAGAAAAAACCTTATGCTTGCAAAGGAAATGCTCTATCACTGAGCTATGGTCCTCTTCCAGCTTGAATGCTTCACTAAGTAGCCAGGCTTGTGGAGCCAATAATGAAAAAACCACAAGCAAGATGTGCCCACCTTTTCCTTCACTGAAAACTGTAGCGGTCTTTGCTTGGCTATAGCATTTGGCAAGAGAAATTTTGAGAAAGAGACATGCCCAACAACTAGCGACTCCTTTCTGCTAATCTGAGAATGTTACAACTCTAAAATCAATGCAGATTGATTTTGCTGTATTCGCCCCTCCCTTCAAGGTGGTGGCATTTCTATATACCACCCCTCAACTATGTCCTCTGGGTGGTCTACACACTTAAAATAAAATTTAAAAATATGAAATGCTAAAGATCTAAAATACACTAAAGCATATCATTAAAATGCCTGGGGGGAAATAAAAAAAAAGGTCTTCACATGGTGCTGAAAGAACCACAGTGTAGGCACCAGGCAAGCCTCTCTGGGAAGACGATTTAAGAATGGAGGCACCACTACCGAAAAGACCATGTTCCCAGTAGTCACCTGTTTCACTTTACTAGGTGCAGGAATCCTGAGAAGTGTCCTTGTTGAAAATCTAACTGCCAGGGCAGGAATATATGGGAGAAAGTAGTACTTGAGGTAACCTGGACTCAAAGTGTTCAGGTATTTAATGGTTAATGCCAGCCCTCTGAATAAGGCACAAAAATGGACTAATTGATTTTAATGGAGAATTAAGTGTATAATTAATTTCCTCCTCAAATCCATATGATGTAACTCCAACTAAAAGCTGCTAACAAGAGTAATACAAATACAATGAAATATGGGGAAACAACAAAAATCTACAGTGGATAAAAATGATTTTGGGGTCAGGATGATGCCCATGCTTTGTCTCTGTGTTTCTAGCAAATATCGGTTGGATGACTATAGGGTAGCCTTTGCCAGTCTGGTGCCCTTGGCCAGTCTGGTTCTATGGGAACTGCAATCCAAGACTGGAGGGCATGAGATTGACAAAGGCCACTGCTGGCTAGTGCAGTAGGACCATCTAAGCAGCCAGAAGCAAATATCTCTTGCAAACCAAGAAAGTGCTAGACCAGGCTGTTCGGTACCTTGTAAGAGACCTCTCACACTTAAAATTCCATGTTTGTCTTTAAAAACCATGCTGGAGTACATCACTACAGAGAGAACATCAAGATCCCTGCCTGTAAGGATCATTTGCCACCAGTGGCGGAGCTTCATGCTCTGGCACCGGGGGGCGGAGAGCAGGCGGGGGCGGTGCTGGCGTGTGTCCCAGGGGCGTGGCATGCCATCTGCGGGGGCGTGGTGCCCAGCATGGGTGGGGGGCAGCTGCGATGGCACCCCACCGGGATCGCGCTGCCGGGGGCGGTGCGCTCCCCCCGCACCCCTCTTCCTCCGCCAGTGTTTGCTGCCGAGAGTGGTATGGTTGGTATGGAAAATGTGACTTGTGCCTGCGAATCCTGGCCTTTCCAACAGGGAGGTTATTCCAAAAGGAAATACTTTGCAGCTTATCTCTGACCATTTCAACTCGAAGTGCGAGACTAGAATGTTGGGCCACTGGCTGGCATCTCGCCAAAACTATGGCTGGCGCCAGACAGGCTCATCATATTAGTTAGATCAGGCTCTTGCCTGTGTTACTTGAGCTTATAATTGTTTGTGTGGTATTCTTAGAACATGAACACGACTGCTTTTGCGGCATTCCAAATTCATTCCTTTTGATTTATTTGATTTCTCGAAGATGGCAGCAGGACGAAGCTTAATATTTATTTTGAGGAACCTAAGATATGGCGGTATCGCAGTGAGGGTGAGGGATCAATGAGGTTTAGTTTCCTTCCAGTTGCAGAGGATACAGCTAATGTACAAGATTTTGGCTGCAGTAAGGAGACCAGTATAAATGTTTGCTTCACAGCATAGACCAAGATATGATTATGCATAACATGATCTTGCGAGGGGGAGGGACTGCTTATGTTCTCCTTTAAGTGGCATCCATATATCTTCTGAAGTTCACCCAGAGGTCTTACGGGAACTGCATAAACTACCCAGAGTCAGACTGAGGATATTTTACATATGATACTGGAATGCATTTCAGATGCACAAATGTTAAGATGGAAAATGAGTCGGAGACTTTTTAAAATCAAAGATAGCCAATGTAGAATTTAGATTTGAGTTTCAGCGACGGGAAGTGCAGCGGCTTCAAGTGGCGCTTGTGAAAGTTTCTACTGGCTAAAATCTTTGACGCCTTTGATCAAGAGATTTTAGGAATGTAGCGACAACAACCGAGCAGACGAAATTAAATAAAGTAGGCTTCGCAAAGACAATCCATGCTGCTCGGATGCTGGCCCCAGATTAAACAGAAGGTGATACCTTGACCTCTTTTGGATTTGGATGTTATCAAATGGAGTGGAAATGTGGACCCCTTAATAAAATAATAATAATTGTCTAATATGATGAGGCACTTATGAACTACTAAGACATGTGCAGAGCTCTGAGTCAGAAAAGAAACATACTCTCTCCTCTTGACAATGGTATCCACATTCAGTTCTGAGGGTATGTTGACAAAACAATTCCTTCATCTAGGTAACGGATCCAAGAGGCTTGCTCAGCATATTAACATTCGGTTGAAGATGGATGCCTAGCTCCCAGTTTCCTTCCTCCTCATGGACTACCATCTGCCCATCTGTCTCTCTAGGAATTAGATTCCTAGCAAATTGGAATAAATGTGCAATTAGGGGTGGGAAATCCAAAGCTGCTTAGGAGGAATAACCAAGTAATAGTATATTAGTATACTGGTGACTTGTAGTTCATTCAGCCTGGCTTATATAATTTTTTAAAAAAATATATTTTTATTGAGATTTTGTAATTGCAGATATCAAATATCATATACCATTATCCAATCCTACCTTACCACTATATTTACAATCCCCTCCCTCCCTGACACCCCTCAACTTCCCCTTCAGGTTTGTTACATTGTTTGCTGTATTCTGCATGTATATATACTATTAAATGTTATTACATTGTTATCCAGAGCCAGTGTGGTGTAGTGGTTAAGAGCAGTAGACTCGTAATCTGGTGAACCGGGTTCACGTCTCCACTCCTCCACATGCAGCTGCTGGGTGACCTTGGGCTAGTCACACTTCTCTGAAGTCTCTCAGCCCCACTCACCTCACAGAGTGTTTGTTGTGGGGGAGGAAGGGAAAGGAGAATGTTAGCCGCTTTGAGACTCCTTCGGGTAGTGATAAAGCGGGATATCAAATCCAAACTCTTCTTCTTCTTCTTCTTCTTCTTCTTCTTCTTCTTCTTCTTCTTCATCATCATCCTCTAATTTTTTATTCAATAAAGTTGTGAAAGTTTATTCAAATCCTGCCAATGAGTCCATTTCTTTTGGTTGTTTCTGCAGATAAATTGTAAATGGTTCCCATTCCTTTTTAAAGTCACTGTTATCTTTTTCATGTCGTTTGTCTGTTAACTTTGCTAACTCTGCATAGTCCATCAATTTTTCTTGCCATTGTTCTTTTGTTGGTATTTCTTCAGATTTCCAGTTTTGAGCTATTAAAATTCTTGCCCCAGTGGTCGCATACATAAATAACTTGCATTTCCCTTTTGGTAATTCTTGACCTAAAATACCTATCAAAAAGGCTTCTGGTGTTTTTTTTTACCAGCCTGGCTTATATAATGGCAGTCAGGCAGTCTTGCTTTGACTCCATTTGTCTTTCACACACATGCCTTTGCTATCATTGCTGTTGCGGTGGACCATTTTTTCCTTTCACTCGAGGTCAGAGAGGTGCCAGTATAAGCACTAATCTTCATATTAAAATCCTTGCCAACACTGTGACATGTTTCTAAGACACTAAATTATTCCTTAGATAGGGAGCCTAGAAATGCTTTGAGGCAAATAGCCTTGTGAGGAATTTCTGGGCTATCGTACAAAACCCAAGGTATGACATATAGACCATTGCATCAACGGCAAAAATGCTCTGCTATGCATTTCCTCTCAGTTGTCAACCAGACTCATAGTTTTTCTATGCATTGGAAAGACTTTTTAGTAAAGCCTTCCTATAACACAGAATGCATGGTGTTTCTGAATGTGTAATTTGACTTTTAGGCAAAAGTCTGTATTATAAAAGTCTGTAGTACTGCCAGTACTCCCCAGAGGGTACTCAGTAGGGCACATCTTTTTGTTGCTGTTCTTAAAAAGTGTGACACTTACTCTAACAACTTCATGGTGAGTTTTCTAGAAAAAAAACCCTGGGAAAACCCTAGAACTGTAAGTGATATATATGTTAGAGATACTGTAATATGAGTTACGTGGTTAATGTCCATAAAAACCAGCCATTGTGCACATTTACTATATCTCATGAAGAATGTTCACATTATCTGTCCATGAAGAAGAAACTGTACACAATTCCCAGGCATACATATATACTTTGAGGAATGTGCATATCTCGGCTACTTTTTGGATATTCCCTGGGCACTCTGCATACTCCCCAATAAGCCTTGAAGAGTGTCCATAACTTAACAGGGTTTTGAACATCTTCCAGGCAATGTGCATAATCTCCAGCCAGCCTTGGGGAATGCATACTGTACATCTCAACTGCATTTTGTATGTTCTTTGGCAATATACACATTTCCCGGTCATTATGCATATCTGCCAAGAAACATGTCCTTTGTTGCTATTTCCAGTTCACTGGTGGATAATCCATTGCCACAGCCCACCGTCACACTCCACATACAGTGGTACCTTGGGTTACAGATGCTTCAGGTTACAGACGCTTCAGGTTACAGACTCCGCTAACCCAGAAATAGTACCTCAGGTTAAGAACTTTACCTCAGGATGAGAACAGAAATTGTGTGGCGGGAGGCCCCATTAGCTAAAGTGGTACCTCAGGTTAAGAACAGTTTCAGGTTAAGAACGGATCTCCAGAATGAATTAAGTTCTTAACCCAAGGTACCACTGTATGTGCCTGTGTGTAATGAATCTGCACATTATAATCTCCATGTTATAAGGAACCACATATTCCTTAATTAAAAAGTGAAACACATACCTACAGAATATACAGTCTCAGACATGGGTAAAAACTGCACAACTGGAGAAAATAAAATGATGTGTGCATGAAATGTTGGTGGGCATGTGTGCATAATGCTTCCTGCAATAACATACAGCACTATCAGGAGCCGGCGCACCCATGAGGCAAGGTGAGACAACTGCCTCAGGTGGCAGGATCCACAGAGGCAGCAGATCCCAATGTAGATATTTAGTCCCCTGCCTGCTTTTGATGTAGAACTTTGCTCACCCATTCTTCTGTGGAAAGGAGGGGCGTGCCATTTTGTGGTTCAGCTCAGGTGCCAAAATGTCTTGGGCTGGCCCTGAGCACTATCCTAAACCAAACCCTCTGCCTATGGACTGGACGAGAAGGATTAAAAGAAGCCTTTCCGACCTTTCCTTGACTACAAATTAGGAAACTGTGCAACCTCCTATATTGCCCATTGGTATTCTACAAGTGCACAACCAGGCACAAGCTGTGTGGTCATGATGCTAAACATCCTCCTGTAATACAGATGTGTTGGTGAATTTCTGTGGATGATGACGAAGAAGCACGATGGGACTCAAGGACTTTTAGGATCACGCTGTTCTTGACTAAAGAGGTACACTCTGTTCTCTTGCATTGGACCTTCTGAAATAAGACCATGCAAACACAACATAAAAGAGTCCTGTTTTACTAATGAGTTTCCCAAGAACATATAACATTTTATCAAGCAGCACACCAGCATTTGCTGACCAATTCAAGATTTTCTATGCGGCAGAGGAAGATAAACTGTTGACTTGGTATCAATACGTAACCAGGATCAGTTTATCTGACCTAAACTGCCAGCAGTTTCTTTACTTCCTTCTCTAGCTCCAAGGAACAACAGCTCTTTGCAGTTTTGAAAGCTAGAGGGGTTTTTGTTTGTTTGTTTGTTTTTGAGAAGGAGCTCCCAGTTGCCTTGAGCTGAAATTGAAGATTAAACATCTCATTCTTCATTATGAATCATTTCAGGATTCTTCTTGGCTTTCATTAAGAAGAACAAGAAGGCTGCTGTAAAGTTTGGACAATGTTTACTCCAGTAATCCAGGAGGCATTAAGGCCAGGATCTGTCATTCCCCTTCCCCCCAAAAAATGAAATGTTTCACAGGGGATCTGTTTGGAATTTGGCAAGTTACAAAGATATCTGCCAACTGTCAGCTTTTTTGCAAACTGGAGAGCTTGGAAGCTGTCATTTTAAAGATGTGTGCATTGCTTCCTTGAATGCTGCAGCCTTCACACCTGCCAGAAAATGTCAGCTTGTTTGTGCCAAGAATAAAAATGTGGACATATGTCTCATTCTCCAAATAAAAAGTACAGCGTCTATATTTTTGTATCCACTCCCTGACGAAAGTCAGTCATGCTTTTCCTGCAAATCAGAGATGCAGAGAACATAAGAGCCATCTGGGATCCAGGTAAGGGTCTGTTTTAGGGTGCAGAACCTCGGGCCTGGGGGGGGTCAAATGTGGTCTTCAACGCCTCTCTGTCTGGGCCTCAGGACTCCCCCCAGGTAACACCCCTTCACTGCCACACACCCCTACTGGCACTGCTTCCTATCCTCCATGAATGTTTTCCCCTGACTGGAAAGCTTCGTTGACTTCTGGTAATGCTTCTTGCTTGCCTGGATGCAGGACAGAAAAGGATGTGTGAGTACTTGTAGAAATGTAGGCACCTGTACAAAGGGAAAATGTACATTAATTGCTCCACCTACTTTTGCCTCTAGTCCCGCCGACCACTGCCATGTGGCTCCCGGAAGGTTGCCCACAGAGTACTTGGACTTTCAACAAAATACCTCACCACAGAATCTTGAGAATAGGAGGAGAGGTCAGAAATTGGTTAAGTTGCAGCAAGCAAAGAGTAGGAATAAATAGACGGTTCTCCAGATGGAGAGAGGAAGAAAGTGGAGTCCACCCCAAGGATCAGAATTCGAACCTGTGCTTTTTAACTTGATCTAGAGTTAGGAGTAAGCAGTGAGGCGGCCAAGTTTGCTGATAATACTAAATTTTTTCAGGGTCATTAAAATGAAAAGAGGTTACAAAGAGCTCGAAAAAGGATTTCTCCAAACTGAGTGAATGGGGAGTAAAATGTTGAATACAATTCAATGTAAACTCCCTGCTTCCTGCTACTTAACCCAAAAGAGAACCTCTCCATGACTGCTAAGCTAACTCAGGAGTCTTTGGTGAAGTACCTTGTTGAAAGAGTTTTGAAAGTCTAAGTACACTCTGCTGACTGGATCGCCTCTGTCTGAATGCTTGTTGGCTCTCTCAGAGAACTGCCTGAGAATCTGGACATTCCAATTAATCATGTTAATAGCCATCAGTTGGCCTACTCTGCCTTAAAGAATCTTATGTCCAACTTTCAGGAGAGAACAATGTGCATGTTTTGCCAAACACTCACCAAAGGGGGTTTGCCAAACACTCACCAGGGGCTCTCTGTTGATAGTCAACACTTTCTGTTTCAGTGATGTATGGGTCTCTGGTAAGGTGGCATTCCACCGCAGAAGACATATATTAACAAAGAAGGTTAATGAATGTCTGGAATCCAATATTACATTTTCTCTGATGTAGCAATACAATATGAAAAAAGACTGTCTTAGATTGATCCACCTTCCATGTGTCTTCCACGCATTTTTTCTACATTAATGAGAAAGACTAATAACTTATGGAGAGTATACGTTCTCGACAAAATATATAATAAGCAGCATAATGACATTATTCACACAGATATAATTGTCATTATACAGAGAAATTAGATTAACTACCTCTGTGACCCCAAAGCAACTTCAGAATGCAACTCTTATTAGGTAGAAATCAGCAGCCATTTTCCCCAGTCCATTAATGCATGCAGTGTTCATATTATCTTGTCCAATTCGTATTTCCAGGATTTAAGTACACTGTGTAGTTCTCCTACGCAACCATTTGATCAAAAAACTGTCATGAACAATCCCAGAAATCCCAGAATAGCATTGAAGTTGACATGTTGGAAAGTGCTCACCCTCTGGCTGCTACGCTGTCATTCCAAGTCATCCTCGCTGCTGACCAAATCTGTACTTTCCAAGAATAAATCTTGTGAAATTGTGTAGTCAACATATTTCGACGGAATGGAAGAAAATCCCAGTAATGGGAGCACTTAAGACTAGTTTCCACTGAAAATCAAATGAGCTAAATTGCAACAAGCAACTCCATCTTGGCATACACATTAATCTTTGTCCTATTTACAGCCAGCTTATTTTAAAGAATAATAAGATTGATATTTATGCCTTTCGTAATGAAATTAAACTGATACTCAGTGAAAGATGCGGCAGATCCACACCATGTATTTAAAGCACACCCAACACACATTTAAAGCACATGACTTCCCCCAAAGAATTATGGGAACTGTAGATTAAATCACAGTACCCTTAAGAAACTACAGCTCCCAGGGTTCTTCAGAGGACACCATATGCTTTAAATGTATAATGTGGATCTGGCCATAACTTGAGAACTTGGAGAGCCAGTGTGGGGAAGCAAATAAGAGGGCTAGGTTTGATAGATAGATAGATAAATAGATAGATAGATAGATAGATAGATAGATAGATAGATGATAGATAGATATAGATACTTTATTGTCATTGTATGTAGTACAACGAAATGGAATGCCATCCCACATTTACAGCCACATATACGCATTTATACATTTACAGCCACACATACACATACATACCATCCATCACGACTCCCCAAAGATCATATCATTTGGTTACAGCATTTAAAATAGTTATAGCTCTTGGATAAAAACTGTTTTTTAGTCTATTTGTTCTTGATTTAATTGTTCTGTATCTCTTGCCCGAAGGCAACCGTGCAAACAGACTATATCCAGGATGAGATGAATCCTGTTAAATGTTGTTTGCTTTTTTGAGACAACAGGAGAGATGGGAGAGGATGGGAAAGGATGACCGATAATCTTTTGGGCTGTGGTTATGACCTTCTGGAGCATTTTCCTGTTGGTGACTGTGCAACTGGCAAACCAAGCACAGATACAGTATGTAAGAATGCTCTCTATTGGACTAACCACACTTGGGGTCAATTCCTTGGACAGGTGCATAAAATCAGAGCACAGGATCACGATCACCACCAGTGTTAGCACACCTCTTTTAAGTGCTTTAGGATTAGATTTGAAGATGGCTGGTCATCTGTGTAGATAATGTCATTACACAGTTTAGTAGCTGGTTGGTACTGGCCTTAGTCGTATCTGTATTCCGAACAGAGTCTGGAGTTTCCTGTGACTGTTCCATTCTTGTTGGGGAGAGACAATTGGGGAGAGCCTTCTATGATGCCCTTTATTGTGTCACACTGACTCCAAGCAGGTTGTCGACTCTAGGAAAAAAGCACCAGATAGATGCAGAGATCATTTGTCCATGCCATACTTCTGTTTCCCCCCCCCTTCAGCTTTCTGAAGGATTTCATGATGGCACAGACTTTGAGCATGAATCTTTTACTGCCACTTACTGGAAACAGGCATCACTGCAACCAGTAAAACTCCTGAAAATTGCTTTCAAGAAACAGACTCCTAGGTGTTTGCTGTCCAATAGTACTGGTAATTCAAGTTCAATATATATGTACCAAGATGGCAGGGTGGGATTTTTTTTTGTAATGATGAAGTTGATGAAACAATTTGAACTGTAGCTCAGTGAGAGGTAAATGGCAGTTCCTAGGATGTACAATGTGGATAATGTTCATGGACTATGTCTCCCATAGAATGCTATGAGAAACAGACAAGGAGGAGATGAAGACAGAAGTCCTACCCACTACTGTAGTTTGTTTCTAGCATACGGCATTGGAGGTATACTACCTCTGAATACAGAGGCTCTGTTTTCCTATCATGGTTAAATATACTGTAGTACCCAAAACCACATTTAGGTTGCAATCATCTTTGCACTTTCAGGAGGGAGACTCATTGAACTCAGTGATGCTTACTTCTCAGACATGCATAGGATCACACCATTACAGGCAAAATCATCACCAGACAGATTCCTAAATGCACTTATCTCTATCATTCTGTTGCTCAGGTTCTCAGAAAACGCCACTGTTTTCAACTTGCAGGTGGAAAAAAATATGTATCTTCACAGTCTTCCTTGTTGTCCTAGGTTCTTAGAACCCACTCATCAAGGCCAGCCACCCTTTCTCCAAACAGTTTAAAGAAAATTGCAGAAGACCTATAATTTTGGATTATCTCTATTACCAAGAGAAAGGTAAACTGCTGTGTTGAGTTAGGAGACTGAAGTAAATTCTAGTTGGGAAGACAACTTAATATGTTCGGTTGCTAGGGAAACCAGACACATCAGATATGGAGTTTACTCCTGCGATGCAGTAAAGACACTAACCCACCATAATCCAACCCACAAGTTTCTCAGGTTTGATACTGCGGGAAAGTAATATCCCTGGTGATAAAGCACCACAGCTAATAGGACAATAAAGGCACATGAGGCAAGGAGATCAGCAGCAATACTGGAAAGGAGAAGTCTTCCAATTGAAATCTCACGAGTTTGAGATCCCACCCACTTCCCTTGTTGGAACACACTTCTCAGCAAGGCATGTGTGGAACCAACTTCACTATCATTTCATTGGTAGGTAAAAAAGTTTTTATCCTCCTGCACATGTGGGGAGCTCTCATGATATTGTTGTAACAGTGGCTTGGTTCACATGGCACACAAAGCCAAACCATGGTTTAGCGTGAACATATAAGTGGGCATCTCTTGGAAAGAAGCCTTGCTTCTCCCGGGTCCTTTGTATTGTTGCACCACACTGAGTCAAGTCAATGATTGGTTTAGCATGTTGTCCAAGTTTGGACTCATGCTCCAGTCTCTCCCAGACTAACCAAAAATGGTAAATCAAGAGCAGCCCTTCGTAACAGCTCATTGCACATCTGGAAAGAGCTCAGCCATGAGCCAAGGGTGAGATGACATGTTGAGCCTATATATATATATATATATATATATATATATATATATATATATAATGTCCAGTAGCACCTTAGAGACCATCTAAAATGTCCAGTAGCACCTTAGAGACCATCTAAGTTTGTTCTGGGTATAAGCTTTCATGTGCATGCACACTTCTTCAGATACACTGAAACAGAAGTCACCAGACCCTTATATATAGTGGGATGGGTGATGGACTCTGGAGGGTAGTAGGAGATGGGAGAGACCTGGTCTTAATAGAGATATTGGATTACTGTCTCATTACATATGCTAATCATCTGCATACTATCCCTGCTTTTTCCTGTAGGACTAATTGCAGTCGTTAACAATCGTCAACAGGTTTACCATACCCATTGAGTCAATCACCCATCTCCTACTACCCTCCTGAGAAAAACCCCACCCCACCCTCCCACTATATATAAGGGTCTGGTGACTTCTGTTTCAGTGTATCTGAAGAAGTGTGCATGCACACGAAAGCTTATACCAAGAACAAACTTAGTTGGTCTCTAAGGTGCTAGTGGACAATATATATACTTGACAGAGCATCCTGGGAATTGTAATATGCTGAGATCTCTAGCCCTAGCTTCGTTATAGGGAAAGAATTGTTAAACCAGTTTTAAGTCTGTGGTGTGGATTCCTGGAGAGATTGAGCACTTTTATCCTTTATTTGTAAACCATATGTCAGGTGTCCTTTATTATGTAGATACATACATTAAGTGCATTTTATAACAATGTAAACAGCCTTTGGTATGTGGCCCACTCTCTTTCCCACAGGCAACCAAATGTTAACTCTGTGGTTGAACATACGAAAAAGTCATAATGAATGTATGTCACACAGCTTTGAACGTTACTTAACTGAGGCAAACAAGGAACTGAGTGGGCACGAATTTAACCAGGCAGGTTCCCACAGACCATTGCAAAGTGTTTCTCAGACAACAGCTTGCAAATCCAGTTTGAAATTATCTTGTCTGCTTCTGCTTATCTGACATAATAACAGCTAAAAAAACAAAAAACAAAAAAAAACCACTGCAGTAAGTGAATAGGTTTCAAATTATGGATTGGAGGAAGAGGAGTTGAACATAACTGAGGAACATATTCTTTTTTAAAAAATATGGTGCATTGACTAGCATTAATAAAACATGCTCTTTAAGATGCTGCTCTTATCAGATATTTAACATTGAAAAGGATAATTATCCTTCTCAGTTACTAATATCTTAAATAGGTGAGGGGCCATACCTCATGCCTTGAATGCAGAAGACCCAAGGCTAGTAAAAAGCATCAAATAGCAGTGAGGAAATAGCAGTGAGGAAAAACCTCTCCCTGAGAACCTGGAGGGTGTTGCTAGGTAGAGTAAATATGGGACAAGCAACTTGTAGCTCCCCCTATTGTTGTTGGGCTGTCATCAGCCCTGGCTACCAGCCATACTAATGGAGTCCAACAACATATGGAAGGTCACAGGTTCCCCATCCTTGGGAAAAGGGAGTGATTGTTAACCCATCTGGAAATTGTAGCTCTGTGAGGGGAACAGGGGTCTTCTAACATCTCTCAGTGCCATTAATAAACCACACTTCCCAGGATTCTTTGCAGGAAGCCACGATGGTTTAAAGTGGTATGATACCACTTTAAATGTATAGTGCAGATGAGGCCCAAGTCTCACCAAGAATGGTTGAGAAGTCCTGCGTATGTTTATCTTGGAGGAGAGAAATTAAGGGGAGGCATGATGCGTGCCTCCAAGGGTCTGAAGGGCTGTCATGTAGAAGATTAAGCAAACCTGCTCTTTTTAGACTTGCTTTAGAGGGCAAAACTAGAACAAATGGGTGGAAATGGCAAGGTTTTGGGCCCAGCATTATAAGGAACTTCTCCACTGAAGGTATTTAAGCAAAAAGTGGACAGACATATCTCAAAGGCTCTGTAGTCACAAGATTCATATACTGAGCAGTGTGCTTGATCTGAGGACTTTGAAGGTCTCTAAATAATAAACAATAACCAACAACATTCTACTTTGGGATATGAGGAGGAGATATCAGCAGACTACTCCCTTCCAAAGAAAGCCCCACAAGGCCTTTTCTTGGCTGCAAATGTTGCACATTTCCTTATAGATGCCTGCTGTCTTGTGGACAAAATACGGAGCAGGACTTTTTCAATTGGGATGCCTGTGGGGTACCTCACTTCCTGGCCCACCTACTCCCGACATTAAACATTTTTAGGTCAGTTATTGTTTGTATCCTTTTCTGGTTTTGCATTAACATTGTGTCCCCCCCCCCCCAATCTGCTGTTGCATTGTTTTCATGAAAAAGATTTTTTAGCTTTGTATTTTACCTGGATTTAACACCATGTGTTAAAAGTGCAGACTAGAAATGTGTCAAATAAATAAATAAATGTTGTCATTTTTGTTTTTATCGTTTGAAGCTATGATTTTATAGTTGCAAATTGGATTTTATTTTATGTTGTCAGCTGCTCTAATTTCTTTATTTGAAGAAGAGGAACAAAGTTCTTCTCTTCTCTTCTCTTCTCTCTCTCTCTCTTTTGAAGCAACAAGCAATTTCTTTCTCAGTAGTCTTGGAATCTTGGAAATGATGCTCTGCATGCCATTTATGGATGAGGAAAGGAATTGTGGGGCTTTCTGAAAGCAAAGACTGACTCTGCTGTCTGTAATTGCCTCTTCTTTCCCCAAGTCAGGGTTGTTGTTGTTGTTTTGACTGGGAAAGGTGTGGGAATTGGCACAAGAGGTGAGATGCAAAACCCAGTTTGAGGTGGGCACAACTAGAAAGGTGCTGGACCTGATGGACCTGTGGCAAGTCTTGCAGTAGCCCTTCCCTGCCATCAGTGAGAATGTGCTATTATGCATGTCTCTAACAACTTTGTGTGTGCGCGCACTCACATGTGACCCTTAAAACACATTTGATATGGGTTGACTGTGCAAATAGCACACATTCCCTCCCTCCAAGTCAAGGTGAAAATGATGATGCTGATGACTCCATTTATATGCCACTTTTCCTCCCAGGATCTCCTGATGGCATACATGGTCCTTGACACCCAATTTTTATCTTCACAAAAACCTTGTGAGGTAGGTTAGACTGAGATATAACAACTGGCCAAAATGTCACCCAGTGAGCTTCCAGGCTTAACGTGGCTATGAACCCCGATATCCCAGCTCCTAGTACAACACTTTAACCACTACTTCTGATGTTGGCACCAGAAATAGTCAGTCAAATTCAGTCAGAAATTCTCCAGCATTTCCTTTTTGAATTATATAGGGAAATCTGTTATTTGTTCATGGATGGGAATAAATACAAGACACATAAGGTTTCTATGTTTGCCTTAGCAGCCCAACAGCTCAGACAAAATATAATTTTACCACATGGGGTGCCATGTGCTGGTGACCACCTCTGCTAAAATGTACTTCATTTCTGCAGCAGCCAGTGGTTTCTAACAAATGCACCTGACAGACAGACAGACTGAAGCAGAAAAATCCCACACATGCCTCTCTCTCTCCCTTTATATAATAGTACATGCAAAGTAGTAATACGCTGAACTTTCATGGCACTCAAATTCAACTGTCTGAGGTGGCTGCAACATGGCCCTCTCACTTTGCCTCATGGTAGGGCTGGCTCAGCTGGCCGAAACAGTTTTTATGGAGTCGGAGGCAGAGTGGGAAAATATGGTGGTCACTGCTTGGACAACTGTAGAGAGTTAACCCAACTGTCTGTGTATCACAGTATGCAAGGTGGGTGAAAATAAGGGGTGGCGGAATAGCTCAGTCGGTAAGCATGAGCCTCTAAATCTCAAGGTCGTGGGTTTGAGTCCCATAAGACCCATTCACATTGCAGGGAGTTGGGCTAGATGACCCTCGTGGTCCCTTCCAATTCTGACCAGCTGTGGCAGCTGACTGAGAGATCTGGTCTCTAGGCTCTTCTATTGCTCCTTCTTCCCCGTCCTCAACTGCCTTTCCAGACCCAGGGACGCGGGACGCCCCCCCCCTCCCAGCTCCCCGAGCCTGTCTACTTGGATGCCTGCCTGCCATCATCCAAGCGCCCCTCCGGGCACCCCCTTCCGCCGGCAGCCGGCTCGGGCGACCGAAGAGGGCCGTCGCTCAGCTCGCCGCAGCTGCGCACGCGCCGTTTCCCCCAGCGTGCTCATTAACCAGGAAGGAGGAAAACCTGATGGGAAGCAAAACCCCGAGCGCGGCCAGAGCGAGCGAGGCGGAGATCGGCGCTCTCCCAGCCGCAGGCGCGCACCATGTGGACGACAGCAGCCTGCCTGCCCGTGGCGTGCCTCTTGCTTCAGCTCCAGGCTGCAGGTAAACACGCAAGAGGACCCAATCTGGCCGTGCAGAGCAGCCGAGGCTTGGGTTGGAAGGGGTCTCTCTGAGCGCCCGGGCACGTTGAGAGGGAGAGAGGGAGGGAGAATCGGGGCCATTAAACCACCTGTTGGGTGGTCCCCCTCCTTGGATGCGGGGCCACCATCCTTTATTGGCGTCCCAGGAAGGGTTTTGGGGCTGAAAAACGAGCAAATAGGCGTTGGATCCTCCCCGCTGTTCATCTGCGCGTTTTAGTGGGTCATTTGCTTTTGCGCGTTCCAAAGGGTGGATTTGGAGCAATAGCTTGTTCGCTTTAGTAGAGACAGACCATCTGGTTTGCAGCTCCGGCGACGGGTCTTAGCCCCGCCGTAATCTGGGCTAGATTCGCCTCGAGCTCTCCCCCAGCAACCCGGAGCTGCTTCTCTCGAAAGCTGAAGATCCCTCTTTTGTTCGGGAAAAGTGTCTGTTTTCTGCCCAGACAGGAGCAGTTTGGGGGGAGCGGGTGGGGCTGTTTTCTGTCGGTGTTGTCTGGTGTGGGCGCCTCTGTCCGTCTGTGTACAGTGCATGTTTTCGGGTTTCAGCACCAGGGTCAGCGACAAGCCGAAATACCTAGAAATGCGAAGCAGCGGGGAACCGGGCCAGACAATTCTACATCTTGCAATCATACGGTCCCCGCTGTCCTGAGCTCTGTTAATAAGAAATACGGTAATTCAAAACAACACAGCATTGCAAACGCTCAGCTGCTGCCCTTCCAGGTAACAAGAGATCGAAGGACTAGAGGTTTATGCCTGTGCACGTCTTTTTGTTTGCAGGGGGAATCGCACAAGTCATTATTGTAGCATGATGGAGGCTGCGCTTTAAATGCGTGCTCGGATGTGGAAGTAGCATTTAAGGAAAGGTGAAATCCCGCTGCGACAGCTCTCTCTTGTGCAATAGCCCTACAGCGGGGATAATAAATCCCCTCTCTGCTTACCTAGCAAAAGCTTTGCCGCCTTCGGGGAAACGCTGCAATTAAAGCATTACAGCCCCCCCCCCCTCCGTGAACACCTTTTCAATCTTGGCCATCGGTTTTAGACTAGTTATTATATGCTTATATTTCCGCACAGAAAGAGAAAGATGGTTCAAATAATATCACAATCGTCTTGGGCTGCTGATCCCCGTCATTTAAAGTGCAATGTCCTCATTTTAAACAGAGGGGCCATTACTTAAAGATAACTCTCTGTTAATAGAACCACAGCATCACCTCATTTCAGCAAACATTGCTGTTAAGTTCTTCCTGCAATGAAAATGGATGTCGTCTGCTAAGGAGCTTCACTCCCAGTTTGTCTGAGTGGTCTTACATGGCTACAGTTTGGCGGTGGTGGTGTGGTGGTGGTGGGGAGATGTTAGTTGCCCGAGGGGGTTGTTTGGAAAAATCAAAGGAAGAAAAATCTTGCGGACTCAATACCTCACTAATCACAGGCTCACACTGATTTGGAGTTGCGCATCCCACCCCCAGCTGGTCACATTTTGTTGCATAAAACTCAGGTATTGCATAAAACTCAGGTGTTTTAAGTATGCAGCTTTCTTACATGCCTTTTCAGAAGTAAATGCTGTAGCATTCATTGGGAATAACTTTTAGGATTGCAATTTTAAGTCATCTGTCTAATATTGGAATGATGTACCTTCTCTCCTGCTAATTTAATGCACCATTTTAGAATCTCTAATTGTATCTAGTTAGTGTTGGATGATGGAGGCTATGAGGCTGCAACCCTGTATCTACTTACCTGGAAGTAAGTTCCACTGAATAACAGTGACACTTACATCTGAGTACATATTATAAGACTGTTCAGTGAGAACCGTTAAGGCCCTGAGCACGCTCTATATCTCTGCATTCATATGGATGGTTTGCCCCTGGAGGGCTTCCACCTGTGGACCTCCATCTCCACAGGTGGACCTTTCCCTCCACAATATCCTCTGGCCCCTGGGATGTACTCTTGGGGACTGCAACGTTGCACCCTAAAACCAACTATACAATGCAAAATATTTCAAAGCTACAATATAGTGGAAACAGAGACTGATGCAGCAAATACAAATTCTGGATCAGATAAACCTAAAGCCTACCAAAGGAAATGGTTTTTGCCCTGTGGCATAAGAGAAGGCACCAACTGAGCCTCACAGGGCAAATACTTCCAGAGTTTAAGTGTGGCCACAGAGAAAGGCCCTTTTTATGCCCCTCAACTGATCTTCTGCCATGGCTGTGACATTCTAAACTTGCATGTCTGCATGTGTTGGGATGGTAGTCACCTAAGGTTTACTTGGAGTAGACCCATTGAAATGACAGTATATGACTAAGCTAAATCTATTAATTTCAGTGGGTCTACTCTGAGTAAAACTTAGCTGACTATTGTCCTTTGTTTTTAAATAAAAGTTTGTCGGCTAAAATTACTTTGGAGATCAAATTGGAAGCTAATATTTAGAATAAGACCCCTGAAGCTCAATCCAGAAGAGGGTAGGTAGATCACTGCCACTTTTTTTTTTTAGTGGGAGTAGATCGCAGTCTCTTGGGAGTTGGACATGCCTGGGCTATAGGAAAGGAGAGCCTATGTGTGTTCAGCTGTAGACTCTCCCCACCTTCAGGAACTTTACATCAGGTGGATAGGTTGCCCTTTATGGTGGTCTGCTGAATACATGGGCATGGAGATGTGTTTTAATGGGCAGTCACACCTCCTCATGGACAAGCACATCTACGTACTTTGAGTGTGTAGGCATAACAATTGAAGAGCCATTCGATTTGCTTAGGATTGCATCTGTGCAGCCCACTCTAATGGAAACCCAGTCCTATTTATTTCATTTGAATCTTATTTCATGAATCAGTATTCTTAAGAATGAAGTCTTGGCTTATAGGCCACAATCTTAAGCACATCTAGCTGGAGTAAGCTACAAGTAAATGGGTTTAGGATCACAATCCATTATGCAAAGGATAGCTCGGTTGGTAGAGCAGGAGTCTCTTAATCTCAGGGTCATGGGTTCAAGCCCCATGCAATGCAGGGGGTTGGACTACATGACCCTTGTAGTCCCTTCCAGTTCTATGAGCCTGTGTCTACTAGTTCTCATGGTGGAAGTAAGCCTGTGTCTAAGCTGCACTGCTTCATAATGCTTCTCCATTAAAACAACAACAACAACTTTGCACATAAAATACTTGGTGTCAGGGAAGAGTTCTAGCTTAGCCTTCTCCAAGACAGTCTAGTTTTCTAAGTGAGAGGATTATTTTTAATGGAGTAATTTTCACCCCAGAGAGCCCTCGCATGCTGTCTAAAACTGTACCTCCCTGATGCATGGTTTGATATACACACAAATTTTGACGAGCTTCCCCATATTGTTATTGTGATACACCTAGCTACGATTCCTGGATCTCTTCCATACAGCAAAAGAGGAATCTGGCCAACAAGATTGTGAAATTCATCTAATCACAGTATACAGTTATGAATTATACATGGTGGTTTCCATCTATAGCCATCAACTGCATTGCACTTAGTGCAGCTGTGAGTCTCTCATTATATCCTCTCTGTGAGACATGGCTGAAACATCTCTGGTTCTCGGTATGGCTCCCATTCTGTGGTACAAGTGGAGACTTTTTCAGTGTGGTGTTAACAATAAGCAACACATTAAAAAAAATCTCTAGCATTCACTAAGTTAGAGGGGGAAATAGGTTTGTGAGCTGATAGAAGAGATCCAAGAACCATATAGTTTGGTTTATTGCAACAGCAATAGAAGAAAGCTGATTGAAACAAAGTGGCTGTGCTTTGGGCGTGAGAGGACAGCCCCCAGCTGTGCCACGGTTTAAATCTCCTTTGGCCACGCCTCCCTCCAGCATTGATTGGCTGGTGGGGTCCCGCCCCCACACTGATCTCCACCCCCAGCTGGATCACTGCGAGGCCCTAGGCCCAGCCACAATGCCACCCACCCAAAAGTTAAGCAGACTTAAAAAGCATATAGGCTGTACAGTGTCTTTCCAGCATCTTATCCCATTGACTGGGTGTGGAGGATGTCTTATGTAAGTGAAAGGCTTGCACTGACAATGTCTACAGCTTAATAAAAATACTGCCACATAGGCTTGTTGATTTGTTTTTATTAAAATATCTATAGGCCACACATTCAGTAAAAGGCAGCAAGGTGATATACAGCATACAAGATCACAGTAAGGTTGGTAAAAGCATCAGTAAAATATATAAATAAATACTAGTTGGTAAAAAGAAATTCACATTGTAAAGGCATGTCTGAATAACACAGTTTTTAGGAGACATCTTAAGGAAGGCAGTAATGATATCTAAAACTGGTAGATATATCAAGTACTGTGCCAAACATAAACCTTGGAGTATTTATTTACATTAGAATATTTATTTAAAGGCTATGAGTGCAATTCAGCTCATTAAAATGAATTGGCATAAGCCGCGTAACTGCTGGATTGCAGCCAATGGATCACATCTATAGGGCAGATCTGTCCCTGTCCCTTACTGGATCCTGGACATTTGGGGAAGGTTTTGGGTAGTTTTGTTCAGCATCAGAACTTGGTCACCATCGCTAGGAGATAATTGATTCAGAAGATCTTTATGTAAGCCTCTAAAACAAATCTATCAGGTCACATTAAAGCTCTCAACAATAATGCTATGCCGACAAATTATCCTGAATTTTTCAGCCATTCTACCACAAATTTCTGTAAAAGTCTCATGAGTGGAATTCAGGACTTACCTTGCCTCTGGCATGGCCAAAGGATGCTTGTGAGTGCCTTTCATTCTACAAACCCAGTGTTCTGCACACCTGGAACAGAGAAAGCTGCCTTATATGGAGTCAGGCTGTTGGTCCACGTGGCTCAGTATTGTCAACACTGACTGACAGCAGTTCTCCAGAGTTTCAGACAGGGATTGAACCTGGGACCTTCTGCATGAGAAGCAGATTGTCTGCCACTGTCTGGGCTATGACCTTTCCTCAGATGGCCATGCTACCTGAAAACTCTATGAGCTTAGGCTTTTCATAAGTTCAAGGACTCTGCCTACCATGTGCCTGACAGCTGTGCATTGTTGTTTAGTTAGTTTGCTTTTATAGAAATCAGCACAGAAATAAATAAAGGAAGCACTTCCCTTAAAAACAAAACCAGTGAGTGAACCCATCTTAGGGGCTCAGCAGCCACCCTCCCTACTTCCCATGCTTCAGTCAAAACCCAGGGGGAATACATCATGAGAACGTCTCCCGTGAGTTATTTTTCTCCCCAGAACAGGAAGCACAGGCAACTCTGTAGGCTGCAGAGCCCTGAAGAAATGTTTCATGGGATGGAAAAACACCCACACTACCCACATTGACCTCGCAGGAATAAAGCAAACTCAATACTTCACCCAACCTGCAACTGAGGTAGAAAAACAGAAGGCTCTTTTGCAGATGAAGATAACTTTTAAGAAATTGGGGGGGGGGGGCAGGTTTCAGCACAGCACTAGCCAACAACGTTTTATTTTATTCTACTTTATTTTATATCCTATATTTTAATCGGTGCAAGACCCAAGGCAGATCACAACAAGAATAAAAAACAGATGCAGCTAAGAACATGCATAGATCAGTTATGAATATTAAAACCCCCCCACAAATGTTAGCATATTAAAACCAGCACTGAATCAAAACAAGTTAAAAGCATCCAAAAACACAAGAGGAGAAGAAAATGTACAACACCCACTCTTAAAGGATCTTGTCACAACAGCCAGTTAATGGCCAAAGACTCTTCTAAACAAAAAAAGGCATTGCTTGCTGGTGCAAGAAAATCAGAGAGGGGGCTGGCCTGGACTCCCATGGAAGGGAGTTTCACAAGGCCCTCTCTCATGTCCTCACCAAATGTGTGGTGAGGGTGACAGGACATAGAAAGGTGTCCGCTGAAGATCTGAAAACCCAAGTAGGCTTGGGTTCAGGCCAGTGGTTCAGGCCACTGGATTCAGGCCAGTGGTTCATCTGGCTCAGGGTGGTTGGTACTGACTGAAAGTTGCTCTCCTGGCTTTCAGAAAGCAGTCTTTCCAGCATTACCAGGAAATGAATGGATTGAATCTGTGACCTTTTAATGATAATAATAATTTTATTATTTATACCCTGCTCATCTGCCTGGGTTTCCCCAGCCACTCTGGGCAGCTTACAGTACGTATAAAAACACGGTAAATCGTCGAATATTAAAAGCTTCCTGATACAGGGCTGCCTTCAGATGTCTTCTAAAAGTTGTGTAGTTCTTTATCTCCTTGACATCTGATGAGGGCATTCTGCAGGGAGGGTGCCACTATTGAGAAGGCCCTCTGCCTGCTGTAACTTCACTTCTCGTAGTGAGGGGACTACCAGAAGACCCTCAGAGAAGGACCTCAGTGTCCAGGAGGGGGGTGGAGATGCTCCTTCAGGTATACTGGGCTGAGGTCATTTAGGGCTTTAAAGGTCAGCACCAACACTTTGAATTGTGCTCGGAAACGTACTGGGAGCCTGTGAAAATTCTTTTGCACCACTGTTATGTGGTCTCGGTGGCCGCTCCCCGTCACCAGTCTAGCTGCCGCATTCTAGATTAGTTGTAGTTTCCGAGTCACCTTCAAAGGTAGCCCTATGTAGAGCGCATTGCAGTAGTCCAAGCGGGAGCTGAGTAGAGCATACACCACTCTGGAGAGACTGTCTGTAGGCAGGCAGGGTCTCAGCATACCAGATGGAGCTGGTAGACACAGAATGGACCTGTGCCTCCATGGACAGCAATAAGTCTAAAATGACTGCCAGACTGCACACCTGGTCCTTCAGGGTCACAGTTACCCATTCAGGACCAGGGAGTTGCCCACATAGTATATCATATGCTCTGCTGACCCTTTCTGGTTTAACTAAAGCAGGGATGGGGAATCTGCGGTTCTCCAAATGTTATTGGACTCCAACTCCTATTGGCCCCAGCGAACGTAATCAGAAATGACAGGAGTCCAGAAACATCAAGGTGTTTGTAAGGCGCAGGTTCACCATCCCTGAGCTGCATGAGAAGCCGTAAAAAATGCACCTTCTTTATCACTCTTTATCAATCTGGTGCCTTCCAGATGTTGCAGGACTCCAGCTCCCACCATCCTCAACTGTTGGCCATGTTGGCTGGGGCCTGATGGGAGTTGTAGTCCAACAATGCCTGTAGGGCGCCTGATTGGGGAAGGCTGATCTTCATATTGCTTACATGCCATGCTCCAGGAACTCTGCCTAAACTGAAGCAGAGAATAACAAAATATATTATCTTGAGAGAAGAGCTTGTCACCACGGAGGTGGACTGCTTGGTGTGATCCAACTACATTCTACGGCAATGCAATTTCCAAGTACAGAATTGTTTTAGGGGGAAGGAGGACTTGCGCTGCTATGTACATTGCAAGTCTACTATGCATATGAAAAGAATATTTAGAATGAGTGTAGCCGACTCTGCTTTGAAACGTGTTTAGAATTCTGCTTCACAGCATTAATTAATTTAAACACTTTCCAGCCATTATCCCTTAAATTTGTTCTGCTGCAGAAGGTTCCCTGCTGAAATTTTATTAGGACGTAATCTATGCTAGGAAGATGTAGACAATTATCTTTTTTTTCTATGTGAAAGCTCAGCAGACATATTACAAAGTTATTTTTTGTTTTGTTTCAGAAGAAGCTAGTTAGGGTGTGTGCATGTGAAATAGCTTGGTGGTTCTGCATTGAGGTGTGTGTGTGTGTGTGTGTGTGTGTGTGTGTGTGTGTGTTTATTACATTGAAAAATATCTTCAAATCTGTAGGATGGAAGAATATTGGTAGAGAAGATTCTGACCAATTCAGGACTTGTATGGTAATATATGGACTGAGTGGACTCAATCTCACTTTAGAAATGTGGTGGAGTGGTTGCATCATCATCATCATCATCATCATCATCATCATAATTAATAATTTCAAAGCATACCTATATTTTATTATGTTGCCACCATACCCCTGTTGGAAACCAATGGCACGTTGAAATCTGCCTTTATGCACATGGTAAAGCAATCAAATGAGCACTGCATGGTGCAAGTCACATTGATTGATTTCCTGACATTTCTATCCTGCCTTTGTTCTGTTGTGAAACTCAAGGTTCCTCAGCAGTTGCTCATCAGGCCACTGAACCAAACCCAGACCTGATTAGCATCAGCAAGGTGCTAGCTTTATGTGTCTTCAGACCATAGCCTGTCAGCACCCCTGTAATCCAGCAGACAGATTTGAGACTGAGATCGAGGAGGCCTGGTTTCCACGTGCGCTGCAGATCTTAGTATGATCCTAAGCAAATCCTTATCTGTCAACTGAGAAGATTGATGAACTGGGATATTTTTGGATATGTCTTCCCATTGTACATGAAACCTGAGAAAGCTGCTGCCAGTCAGCGTGGACAACACTCAAGTAGATGGACCAATTGTCTGATTCAGTATAAGGCAGCTTTGTACATTGCTAATGGGATGGTATATATAGGAGTAAATGGTACTTCAGATAGCTTCATGTCATTTTACTTAATGACGTGTGAAGAACAAGTAAAAAAAATATTTATATTCAAAAACAAGTGTGGTTAATACAGAAGGCAGACCCTCCGGAATATCTAACACATGAACACAGCCTTGGATGCATGAAAATCACCCCAAATTCATTCCTTGTAAAGTGAGATTATCCATTCTATTCAATGGAACCTCAGGGAGGATGAAAAAAGGCACCTTCTGGAAAATGTCCAAGTTTTGCGCAACATTAAATGAATCAATATTCTGTGTATGAGTGAGTCAGGATTGTGAATGCATTAGGGACCAATCCATCAACCCTTAATTCACATGAGTGTACCACAGAAATCCAATTGCCCACAATATCAGATTTCCACTTCACTTAAAAGTTGATCGTGAAATGCATCTCTATAGTCAGAAGCTCAAATAAGCCCTTTTTGGTTTTGAGCCCTAAAATGCTGCCTTGGTCATGAGTTAAACACATATGGGTGATTTATTCTCAGTGACTTCTAGCCTGTCAGATTTTTGCCTAAAAGTGTACTGAGCAGTATTTTATTATTTCACAAAGTATATTTTAAATGCATGTTAAAATATGCAAAATCAAGGAAGAGCTTTGCTGTGGATGCAATGGATTTAGGGGGGGGGAGGGATGCAGGCAATGAGTCTGTTGCAACTGGCATGTGACCTCCTGGTCATTTGAGATGGATTTGTTAAGCAGATATTACAGATGCCAGGGATGCTAGCTCCAGATGGCTCTGTATTCAGTTGGACATTGAGCATCATTTGAAAGCATCCTTTGGGTAAATATGTTCTATGCTTTGGTTTGTTTAATTGGGAAAGGGGATATAATTAAAGCAAGCTATTTGTCTAAGCAGTTTTTAGTAGAGTTGTCCATGGAATCCGATATGTGTGTTTACTTATGGGGTTTGAGATGGGGAGAACACACTCTTTATACTTGCACTGCTTCCTCTGCCTTCAACTATCAGCAAAATATTGCAAGCAGAAGTAACTCAAGTAGGCTTTAGAATTCAGTCCTCCAAGTGGCACCAGGTTTGTTATCTTTTTGGCACCAACTGAAGATGTATTTGTATTTATTTAGGATTAATAGCGATTATTATAATAGGTTGTGTGTGTGTGTGTGTGTGTTTACCCTTCGTGGCTCTGGGTTTCTGTGGTTTTACAGAACGACTTCTGTTTTCAATGCTTTTAATTTACTCAGTACATTTTGCTATTGATGAATGCTGATTTCATTGACTGCTTTAATGGTTAGGCTCCCTGATCTCCTTGAGACTGAATCAAAACACTGTAAATAAATGACTACTTCTATCCGTGTCTCTTTTTAACCAGAGATGGAAGACCTGTGACCCTCTGAATGCTGATGGACTCCAGCTCCCAGCAGGCATGGTAAAAAATGCTCAGGGATTATGGGAGTTGCAGTCTAGCAACATGTGGAGGGTCACAGGTTTCCAGCCCCTGTTTTAAACCATAGGAGTATGCCAGGTAAGCAGAACTTTTGACCTTGTAGATATTGCTGAACTATAACTCCCATTACCACCACCCCTGACAAGCATGAAAAATGGCCAGGGATTATGAGAATTGTAGTTCAGCAACATCTAGAGGCCCAAAGCTTCCCCACATGTGGAACAGGTGATGTGATAATGATTATCATCAGTGCACACATACTTGTAGGAATAAAAATGGTAGCTGGAATGGTTAAACAGGTACCTGGGATGCTTAAGGAATACAGAGAGCAACATCACCATGAAGCACAGAATCTCTTCTTTGAAGTCGGTTGAAATCTATGAATTTCCAAACCCAAGACCATAATAGTCCAAAGCTGGATGCGCGCACACTTTCTGTGTAACGTTTAAGAATACAAGTTATGAGAGCCAGTGTGGTGTAGTGGTTAAGAGCAGTAGACTCGTAATCTGGTGAACCGGGTTCGCGTCTCCGCTCCTCCACATGCAGCTGCTGGGTGACCTTGGGCTAGTCACACTTCTCTGAAGTCTCTCAGCCCCACTCACCTCACAGAGTGTTTGTTGTGGGGGAGGAAGGGAAAGGAGAATGTTAGCCGCTTTGAGACTCCTTCGGTAGTGATAAAGTGGGATAACAAATCCAAACTCTTCTTCTTATGTGGTGGGGTTGATACAGCTGAAGTCGGGGGTTAGATGTACTGTATTTGCTCAGATGTAACACACATCTTTTTTGGCCAAAATTACATCACAAAAATTAGGGTACACATTAGATTTGATGGCGCCAGCAAATACTTTTTTGGTTTCAAGGTTTTGAAAATTGAGGTGGGCATTAGATTTGATGGTGCATTAGATTCTCTTAAATACGGTAGTAATTTGGTTGTCTTCATGAGAATCAGTATGATCTAGGGATTTGAAAGAAGGCTTGAAAGATGGGGAATCTGGATCTGAACCATGACTGGGAGAGTTTAGAGCATCAGTCCTCTAAGCCTGTTCAGTGGTAACAACAGTGATGTTCCTTGCAGGGTGTGTAGGAAACTACAGACGCAATCTTGTGCAAACTGGCTAATAAGCATGGTCAGTTGAACTCAGACGGACTTTCTTCTGAGTAAACATGCTTAGCCTCATGCCACGTGTAAGATAAACATGGGAACACACTCTGCACAAAGACAGCAATAAGGAAGTTGGCCACAAGTTCATGTTTTTCAAGTGTTTGTTTAACATGGAAACTGTATGCTCCTATAAAATTGAGGCCAATTTTGGAGGGAGGGGAAAGGCAGCAGTGAGGCTGGCATGGTGCGGACACAGCTGCAGGAGCATTGAAATGGCTCCGCTGCCATGCCTACACCTGCCAAGCTCCTTACTTATAGAAGGAGCTATAAGTAGCCCTCTTCCTCCTCCTGGTGCTGAACGGTGTTTGAAAGGTGGGAGAGGAAAGCAGCCCCTCTCAGCTGCCCCACCAGCTGCCTTTTCCCCCCACTGTTGAAGGAAGGGCATGGGAACCTGTAGTTTCAGAATCAAAACTTAGCACTCCTTGTTAGGAGGAGATGGCATCATAAAGATTTTTAATTTTTCCTCCTTATTGCAGTAGGACACTAGGACAAAAATAGCCACCGAAAGATTAACAACTCTGTCACGAGTTCTCACTCGTTAGATTTGCCTCCAACTGTCAATTAATGGTCCAGTTGATTAATCTGATTAAAACTTGCAGTCCTGATTTATGAGTAGTAGTCTTCGTTGTTAAGTGCATTGAATAGGAGGATAGAAGAGGAGGCAGCCTGTTCTCTCAGTAGGAAGCACCATCTGCTGTGAAGAGGTGGCGAGTGGGATGTCGGGTCAATTCAAAACCTATACAGAGCATCCAATGGATTTTATGGATAGCTATAGTGTGTGTGTGTGTGTGTGTGTGTGTGTGTGTGTGTGTTGAGGAATGAGGGCATAAAAAATACCTGAAACAGAGGTCTGAATGGTAGGTCAGATCTAGATTGAGAAAAGAAGCCAGGAAAGGAACAGTGGTGATAAGAGACAGAACCTGTCTTAAGAAAGATAAATCTTTTTCAGTTTTCAACAGTAAACAAAAGAAACCCAGTTTCAATTAGAATGACTACCCAATCACAAAAGGAGCCAATACTCTCAGACTTTTTCCATCACTACACTGAGATCAGGTGATTGTATGAAAAGGATTTTATCTTTTTATTCGGTGGAAACAGGAAATTCTTTTTCTTTTTCATTTTAGAGAAAGACAAAACATATTAAGGGGTGGGTTCTGATTTTTTCTTTTTTCTATTTTTCAGAGCCTATCTCTATGGTACGCTCTGAAAAAGAAAGTCCTCAAGGTTGGGAAACTCCGGTGTGAAGTAGTTTTCCATTCCTGAACATCCCCATAGACCCAAGATAATTACCAGAGGATAAAAGTGAAATAACCTGCCATTAAGCTGACGAATTATAATTCACTGAATTTTATTTATGCCAACAGAATGGCAGATACCATGTGTCGTTGCCTCTCACTAAGAGGAATAATCCATCCCTGCGAGATCAAAATTCATATGACCAAATTGTCCCAGTGGGAATGTGGGGTGAGGTGTGGGATGAAAGGATTGTGCGATTCTTCACCCTGACTGTAATTCCCAAGTCAACTTGTATTTAATGTTGTGAAGCTACTGAAAGTTAGCTGAATGAAAAACCAGGATGCTCACTGAGTAGTGAGCGATGAAGCAGTCATGTTACCCCAGGGGTGGGAAACCTTCATCTTGGGAGCTGAATGTGACAATTTAGGCCTCGCTGTCTGACCTTTCTCCCTAGGCCACATCTATCACTGATCCAAGTGCTTTTGCCTGACTAAAATGCTTCCTTGATGCCCTGGCTCAGTTGATAGAGCACGGGACTCTTAATCTGAGGGTCGTGGGTTCAAGCCTCATGTTGGGCAAAAATATTCCTGCATTACAGGGGGTTGGACCACAAGATTCTCGGGGGTCTTTCCAATTCTACAGTTCTATGATTCTAACTCTGATAATGCCTCTTGTGTGTCTGGATTGAAGGTATGGAGTGTTTGAATGTGCGTAAAAACTAGCCTAGTGTACAAAGCTAAACGTCGTATTTGTTGCTTCACCCACTTCTACCTCTGACCCCCACACCACCCCCACAGCAAGCAGCATTCAAAAGGTTGCCCAGAAGTGATGTGGCAGTGACACGGTGTTCAGACTGAAAAATGTTCCCCACCCCTGTAATACTCCTTCTGTACAAGCAAAACACACAATTTCATCAATCCACATTCCCACCATGTCAGAGTTGTGGTGTAGATTGTTTTTCAAAGTATCCATTTTCATTGCTTGCTCTAAAACAGGGTTTCTCAAACTTGAGTCTCCAGCTGCTTTTGGACTACAATTCCCATCATCCCTGGCTGCTGGTCCTGCTAGCTAGGGATGATGGCAATTGTAGTCCAAAAACAACTGGGAAGCCCTGCTCTAAAATGACAAAAGGGCATGAGCAGAATTGCCAAGATACGTCAATATGGTTTTGTCAGGAGGGGGGACAGGGGAAAATTAAGCTGAAAGCCCCTTAGTGCCAACACTAAATATTTGTTCCCCTTTGTGGTAGGCTTGAGCTAAGAGGTGAAAACATCAGTCCTTCCAAGATATAGGGGAAGTATAACAAAGGGATCCGAAAATGTTGGTTGGCTCTACTTTTTCATGGCACTGACTCAAAATGATTACTGGTCTAAAAATAGAACTGACCACTTTTGCAACAAAGGGAGAGAATGTTGGGAGTCTGGAAGAAGAATTCCATTTCTGGAAGAATTGTTTCTGTGGGAAACAAATTATAAATATTAACTGATGGCCTTTTGTAGCTGCTCAAGTACCTGGAACATTAGGCAGCTGAAACGGGCTGTGTATGTTTCCAGAGGTTAACGCTGCTATAGAGGTAGGGTCGGTGCATTGTTATGCTTATGCATAATTATCTTGACAGGTGTCAACTCGGATTTCTTTGATGTGAACACCTGCCCGTTTGGTGCCTAGACTGCAAGCCTGAATCTAATATCTAATGGCTACTGAAATACATATAAATGTCAATCACTCTTGGCTTGATTTTGATTTGATTTGATTTTTGTTACAGGATTCTCTTTTTGTTTCTCCTGGCTTGCTCACATAGTTGTAAACCTGTTGTCTGGTTCTCTTTCTACAAAAGCACAGATTAAATGTCACCTGAACACAACTAGGAAAGCACTCACTTGCATAACTGTCCCATAGATCAGAGTGTTGCAGCTGTTTGCAAGATCTGAGTTTTGGAAGCTCCTTGAGCATCCAGAAAACACTGCATAGTTCTTGGGGGGTTTTCCTTCTTCCATGGAACTTCAGCTTCCTTAATTTTTACATCACAGTTCTAAAGTTCAGATGCTACAATTGCACTGGGACTCCATCCATCCTTTCCCCCTCTTTCAGGTTACTGAATTTTTTCTCACTACTAACTCTGCTATACTCAGCCTTGTCCATCACTTGCCAAAGTTCAGGTGCTGCTACTACACAAGGTCTTCAATCTATCCATCCATCCTTATCCCCTCTCTTAGGTTATTGAACTACTTTCTGGCTATTTAACTCTGTTTTATTTTGCCTTTTCTATCACTTACCAAAGCGAAGTGACAGACTGCAATTCGCTATACATCAGGAGAATTAATATTCTTGAAGTCTGTGCATGTGAGAGTGTTTCCATATGATCTCACACACATGATAATGTTCAGTTGTCCTTTTGTGTTACTGAATTCACATGAGTTCTCCTCCACTACCCAGCAACTGAAAATTAAGAAAAGACAAAAGTGTTTTTTACCGTAAAAACTTGTCTGAAATTGTCTAATAATTCTGACCTCTTAAAATAGGGAAATACCAAAGTTTGCCTAAACAGAGCGTTTTCCTAGAGCTAATAGAGTCTGCAGTGGAGGGTGTTGCACCCAGTGCTATTTTTCTAGAAAAATATGTGCTGGAACTCACCATGAACGCCTCCCTTGTTTTCTTATAATGGCAATGGTGCCCACATGAGAGGTGCCAAAACTTGGTTCTGGTGAGTTCTGGCTGGAAATAAAGCCCTGGTTACACTCCTTTCCATGTGTTTCATAGTCCCAATAAAATCCACCCCTGCTCTCTGCTTCTTCTTGTTTTAAGGACACAGCAACAAGTGATGCATTTAGCTTCATATCTAGTTTGAACCCAGGCTAGGGTGGTATACAAATCTGAGAAGCTAAGAATTCTAAAAGAAAGGAACTCCCGAAAACTTTCCTCTATACGTTTGTTTGGAAGCACTTCCTCCCTGCATGCTCCTGTAAAATAGAAGAGGGAGCCCGCCCTAGATAGCCAGCCCAAGAGGGTAGCAAGATGAGACTATTGCGAGGGCTTCCAAGGCCAAAAGGGTCACAAACTAGCTTCAGTGCCCATCAAAGAGGACTGGAGAGAGAATGGAAGAATGCAGTGCCTCTTCTAGGTTAAAGAGACACACAGTGAACTTGCTTTGGTCATGGATCCACCAACTCCTGGAGCCGGTTCTGCCCTGTACAAAACCTCTTAAACTCCACATGTACAGAAGAGCTGAGGCTTCCTCTTTTCCGTGCCAGTTTTCCACAGGAAGTTTTGTGTTGCTCTGAGGGACCATCCCTTGTGGCGTTGGAGCACGACGCTGTGTTTCTGTCACGCACCAGCATAGACTGATACACCGAGAGTCAAAAGTCTGCTCCGTTGCTTTGGTTCTTTTTCACACGCACTTAATAATGACAAACAGGAATCACATTAAGCAAGCCTTAACAGCTTCCATTCACTCTGCGTCCTCAGTGCAAGCCAGACGATTATGAGCATGTTTTGTGCTTTTTAAAGTGTAGGCAACATTCAGCGATTAGTCAAGTCCTTTCATGAAGCGGGAGAATGTTGTGTGGGTTGCCGTTCTGAGGCCAAATTCTGATCTCACCGATACGACCGGATCCAAAGACCACTAATATCAAAGGGAGACTTCCCACTGACTTCATTTGACTTTGATTCAAGCCCTTAAAGGCCACTTACGTCAATGGGGTTGCTCATATTTTCAAAGAGTGGATGCTGGCTCAAAAAGTTGCTTATGAAACATATTTTGATCAGCGATTAAAAAAACACCAACAACTTCAAAGACTGCAAAAGTTGCTCTCCTGGTGTAGTTTGTTTCCGAATTATGTTGAGTAATCAAATCCTTACCCTCTCATTATCTAGAATAAAATACGAAATAACTGGTAAGCTGCATTGCCTGTATCTGTATCCTGTATCTGAAGTTGACGGTACAGTCAGGGCCGGCGCGTCCATTTAGGTGAACTAGGCAATTGCCTAGGGCGCCAAAATGGAGGGGGCGCTGGCCAGCCTGCCCCCCGCCGCCCCCCCCCACCCAACCAGCGGCGGAGCAAGCAGGTTGGGGCGAAAACCGCGGCGGTGATGGCGCCAAAATTGCCAGCACCGGTCCTGGGTACAGTATGGACTTTTGTCTTTTATTGAAAGCAGGGAGATATGAAACAATTGAATATTTCCGGGATAATCTTGTAACCGTTTCAGGATTGTCATAGTATACTTGGGAAATCTTGTACTGATACAATCACATCAACCCTAAGGGACCGCGTCTCCTGGTATGCCCCGTGTAGGACCTTAAGGTCCTCAAATAATAACATCTTAGAGGTCCCGAGCCATAAGGATGCTAGGCTGGCAGCAACTAGGGCCAGGGCCTTCTCAGTACTGGCCCCGACTTGGTGGAACGGGCTGTCACAAGAGACCAGGGCCCTGCGGGATTTGGCATCTTTCCGCAAGGCCTGCAAGACAGAGCTGTTCCGCCTGGCCTTTGGGTTGGTTTTAGTTTAACCCTGATGTTTTATTCTTTTATGGTTTTATTGGTGGGCTACTTAAAAATGAGGCTGCATTTTAAACTTTAAATTGTATTTTAGCTTGCATTTTAATTGATTGTTTTGTATGTTTTGTTGTGGTTTTTATGGTTGTTAGCCACTCTGAGCCTGGTCTTGGCTGGGAAGGGCGGGGTATAAATAAATTTTTATTATTATTATTATTATTATTATTATTATTATTATTATTATCCCAAGGTCTTCTGCTCACAATATAACTGGTTAAATACTATGCGCAGAAGCCACTAGCCAAGCATTACAGACATGCCAACCATTCCCCCCCCCTCTAGAATTCCTTCTTCAACACACACAGAGCATCTCTGTACTATGGTGTCAGAGACATTCCCTCCCCCAGGGAATTCTGGGGATTGTAGATGTGCAAGGAATGGTTGGGATCTCTAACACAGCATTCTCGGCACCTGGACCAGATTCAGTATCCCAGGATTCCTTGGCAGTTCTTGGATTCTGTACATTTAAATGAGTATGCAACTGATATGGCTATACACTCTTTTCAAGAAGATACAATTTTGGGGTTATAAACTGAAATCGTAGGTGTAAGATCCTGATTTTAATTAGTCACATCCTGAAAACAGATTGCAGGATCTTTCTGCAAGTTCATATTGCTCTGTCTCATGTTACTTTTCGATGTAGCAAACTCACAGGGTTATTTGATGTCATTGAAGTCTGATGGTAAATCCGTAAGATTATATCCCCCGAGCTGCGAAAGCCTGTTAGTTCTCTGACTCTTCACCTGATATCATAAATACCATTTCGGTTATTAGAGATCCCATCGCTATTTAGAGATATCTTTTTCAAGGACAGGTCTATGCTGATATGCAATATTGCCAGAACAACAACCCACCCCATCCCGTTATGCCACCAATACGATACCATTTGGAGGTTGATTAACTCCATCCCCTATCAGCCCCAGCCAGCATAGTCACTGGATGATGGGAGGGCACCCCATCAGGAGGGCACCACACTGGCTACACCAACCTCCTTTTATGTTCATCTAGTCACAGTCCTGTGCAATCCTTCTGTTTCCCCTGCTGTGGCTGTGTTCTATCTCCACTGTCAGAAGAGGTAGGTTTCTGAAGGCCAGTTGCTGCGAATCCCCAAAGGGCTGTTGTCCTCAGGTCCCGGTTTTGGGCTTCCTGTAGACATCAGGGCGGCCACTGTGAGAACAGGATGCTGGAATAGATGGACCATTGGCACCATTCATCAGGTTCTTCTTATGTGCTGGCGCGGATGTATGACAAGGGTTGTTTCACAGTGTAGAGCAGGGTTTCCCAAACTTGGGTCTCCAACTGTTTTTGGACTACAGTTCCCACCATCCCTGGCCACTGGTCCTGCTAGCTAGGGATGATGGGAGTTGTAGTCCAAAAACAGCTGGAGATCTAAGTTTGGGGAACCTGGGCAAAGAGCTAAAAAGTAGAACCTGTGTGCCACCCAGATGTTGTTGGATTACAATTTCCATCAGCTCTGACCGTTGGTGGTCACTATTCATGATGGCTGTGTTCTGTCTCTGCTGTTAGAGGCATCATACTTCTTGCATACCTGTTGCTTGGAATCACAAATGGAGTACAGTTGCACTCAGATCCTGTTTACAGGCTTCAAAATAGGTACTGTGTTGACCACCCTGAGAACAGGATACCAAACAAGATAGGCTTTTGTTCTGATCTTCTTATGTTTATGGTCTTAGATCCTTCTTTCCTTGATTTTTCAGACTGATATGAGGTAGTTCATAACTTCCAGTGTCATCTGCAATATAACACCTAATGAAATTTGCCACAAATCAATTGCCAACCCGATTGGGGAACTGTGTTTAATAACATTCTTGGATTTCCCTGTATCACAGGCAATCTGGATTAGTTTCACCCAGATTTCATAGCCCATTCCTTTGGGAACACTATGCTCCCAAATAATTGTGTCCAAGGGGTTTGTTTGAAGCATCATTGGTATTAAAAATACAATATTGTTTTTGCACTTCCCGTTCCTCTAAACCAGGGGTAGGCAACCTAAGGTCCAGGGGCCGGATGTGGCCCAATAACCTTCTCAATCTGGCCTGCGGACGGTCCGGGAATCAGCGTGTTTTTACATGAGTAGAATGTGTCCTTTTATTTAAAATGCATCTCTGGATTCTTTGTGGGGTATAGGAATTCGTTCATTCCCTCCCCCCCAATATAGTCCGGCCCACCACATGGTCTGCGGGACTGTGGACCAGCCCACAGCTGAAAAAGGTTGCTGACCCTTGTTCTAAACCAATACAGTAAATGTCTACCTTGAGTGAAATGCTAAAGAAAGTGGAACAGAGATATTTTTCTTAACAGTATTCACTAGTGACACTTCCTAGATTAAAAGTCATTTCTAATGTGAAAATGCCCTTTAGATGTTGCATGTAAAATCTGGCAAAACACGCGCATGATATTGGATGTGTTAAATCCTTTCCAATCTTGTGTCTACAGGGACATACCTAGGGGTTAGTTAGGTTTGCCCCCGCCAAGGGTGCAGGCCCAGGGGGGCACAAAAATTGCACCTCCCCACTTTGTCTCAGAGTGGCTAGGAGCCCACCTGCCTGCACACTCCCTGGGATGCTCCTTCGTAGCTCTGGACAGCCAACATCTAGGGCACAAGGGATGGGGTGGGGGCACCAGTATAGCTCCTTGCCAAGGGCTACATGACTTCTACATTACATTTCTGCATAAATTCCTTGTAATAAGGCAGACCTGGAAAATCATCTGATGCTCAAAAAGCTCAGACCCAAGAACTCAATGCCTTTGACTTCCCCTCCACTTCCAACAAGATGTACCATATATCCATCCTTCTCTGAGCCGAATACTGCCAGGTGGGAGTCCTGCCTTGTTTTTTAAATTCCCAGTCCCCATCTGGTTTTGTTCTATCTGTGAAATCTGATATCTGGAGACAAGAGTGTGGGGCTGTTTTTGATCAACAATAATTGTTTCCCCCTTAATCGACAGACAAGGTACAAATTACGTTAATTACATCAGAGATAGGAGCAAACCTCTTCCTTAACTGCAGCTGTTGGGAACATATTTTGAAGAGAGCATCATATATGTAAAGTGGATTTTTTATTTTAAAAAATACATCTTGTCATATAGCTTAGCAAATCCAGTCAAAGATTTAGGCAGTGTGCACATAGTGCATACTGTATGGTGGCCAATGTAACAAATTTACAAAAAGTGAAGAATAAGGTTTCTTATGAGCTGTATAGTGTGAGCGTTTAAATGACAATGTCAGCAAATACAACCCCACAAAACATTTCAGGCACACAGCATACCCCATTCAAATGTGCTTCTCTACATTTTCCCAATAGTTTATTACTTCAAGATGGCAAGGAAATGGGCATAACCAAAAAATGACTCTCTCTTTTTCCTTTCTGTAAGAGTCTTGTTTCTGTTTTTGTTTTAAATCATCCTAAATCAAGAAATAGTAAGGGGAAATAATGACTTCTCTTCCCCCTTCTTCTTTTTTTAACAGGATGCTTTTCAGGAGACAATGATCACTTCTTGGCAATTCATCAGAGAATGAGCAGGAAGCCAATATTCATTTACCACCATGTGCAAAGTGTCGAGAAAAGTTTGGATACAAGTGATCGGAAGGATTATGGGCACAACTCCCACTTATCTTCCCATGGAAAAATAAGCAAGCTGCACCCTGCTGTCATAGTTAAGCCAGCGTACGAACCCTCCCTCAACCTATTAGCTATGACCGGTGATGAGGTCCAGGAAGTGGAAAATCTGCCTATTCCAGCAGCTAATGTGATAACTGTGGTAAGTTTTCTGGCTCTTAAGTTCTGGCATCATAGCTGAGAACCATCTACCCCAGAGGTGAGGAATCTGTGTCCATCCAGATGTCATTGAAGTCCAACTCCCATCAGTCCAAGCTGGCATAGACAGTCAGTGGGGATAATGAGAGTTGCAGCTCACCACACCTCGGGGGCGATGTGTTATCTAACCCTGGTGTAGCCTGTTGTTGGTTTTTAGGCTGCTGGTGGCACAAAAGGCAGAGGCCATGTATGTTTTAGAAGTTAGGGGTTGAGTGTGATTGAACAATCCTCAACAAAACCAAAACTGTTCCGATGCTACAGGGATACCTTGGGAACATCTGCTTTGTTGCACTTGCTGATAAACTAGACAAACCTAGCCGTAGCCTGTGGTACACAGAAGGTGATAAAGTGTAAGAAGCCCTGAAGGCTTGCTAGGAGACGAAGAGCACAATGATGAATGAATTTGATTTTACAAACTTTCCTAGTGTAAAACAAAAAAATGTTGAGGACCACCAACTCAAGATCAAGCTTTTTTTGCCATTGGTTGCCCTGGGTGTATTAGAGACAGCATATGCAGGACAAACTATTGCATTTCCAAGAGTTGTATTCCCTTTTTCATCTCTGCAGGAAAAAGAGGAGCAACAGTGGTCATCCCTGACCACTGGGCACAATGAGTAGAATTACGGGAGTTGGAGCCTAACAATATATGGAGGCTATAGGAAATGTCGCTGAGGAGATGCAGTGATGAGGACATCTGCCTCTCTTCTGTGTAGTTGTTAGAGATACAACACCAGTGTCAATGAAAATAAGGTGGAAAATTCTCTGGTACAATCTTTGCCGACCTGGTGCGTTCCAGATGTTTTGGACTACAACTCCCATCAGCCTCGGCCATCCGAGTGACTGAGATTGATGGGAGTTGCATCCAAAGCACCAGATTGGCAAAGACCAAAAGAATTGCCCAACTTCCTTTCTTTTCCCGCATGTGGATAAAGCTGAGCCACGCAGGTGGGAGGCAGGCGCACGCTTAACACAGCTACCATAAACACAGCAGCAGCTGCTTTTTAAAAGGAAAATGTGCTGCAATTTGCATGAATTATATGGCAACCCCACATGTGAAGAACAGAATGTGAAAGCTGCCTCGATGTGGCCTGAATTCTTCTACTGTGTGGGGGTTTGGGGTTTTTTTTTTTTTTTTACATAAATACCTGAAGCCTGAATTAAGCACATTTGCAGTTGGTCATTCTTACATAACTGCCCTATTAAATCTCCATTAGCTGCCTAGTGAGAGTCCTGACTTCCTCTCCTTAATGCATTTGTGCAGAGCAAAGGCTGCTCTCATATGTTTGAGTGCCGACCTGACTGAGAGCCATATGGGCAGCAATGGCTGGAGCACAACAGTGTGAATTAAGCACCCGGTTAGCCTCTATTTAGAGTACAAGCCCTTCTGTGAGGATATCTGAGGACTTTCTACTTATAGTATTGCCTCGTTGGGGCGGGCAGAGAAGTACTTCAGTGCACAATTATGGAGAGGAGAGTCAACTGCCAAACTGAATAATCATTCACAAATAAATTTCCCTCAGGAATGTCTTTGGGGAAGCCTTGACAGTTGGGGTTCTCCCGTGTTCCAGGAAAGCTGTGGGCCAGTGAGCGGTTGGGAGAGATTTGGGTTTAAGAATCTGAACGTTCTTCCCCACAGAGAGTAATTCCCCTCTCAAAGCATTTTATGAATGATTTGCATTTTATTGCCATGCACTTTTCCTCTTTGTTTATTTGCTTCTTTTGCTCCCCCCCCTTTTTTTGCTTTGAACTTTCAGGAACATTTTTTGTCGCCTTGCTGACCTTTTCAGGAACACTAATACACAAGAATGCTCCCCTGTCACCTTCAAAGAAATGAGGTTATGTCAGGGTTGGGGAACTGGTGGCCTTCAGAGGTTTTTTGGGACTACAACTTCCATCAGGCCTGACCATTGGCCACACTGGCTGGGACTGATGGGAGTTGGAGTCCAACAACACCCAGGGGTTGTGGTGGTCACAGCTTCCCCACCCAGTTTTGCTTTTTGGAAATCTTAGTGAAGGCTTTGATAGTAGGGTTTCTCCCTGTGTTCTCTCAGGGGGTCTTTATCTAAAATCTATTATATTTATTCATTTATTAACCCCCAGTTGCACCACTGTTTGATCACCCAAAGTGCCACTGAGGCAGGTTTACAATATTAACACAACTACTCAAATAATGGTTCAGATCTGCAGCTGGTGACGGGCCAGCGGCGGAGGAAGCCTCTCAGACACCTGGGGCGGCGTGCCCAGGGGCAGGGCGAACCACCCATGGGGCAGTGCACGGTGCCCATAGAGACAGAATGGGGCACTCAGCATCCCATGCCATCCCTATGGGCGTCGCGGGGTGCCCCGTCCCTATAGGCGCCACAGGGCACACGGCACCCATAGGGATGAGACTGTGCCCCTAGGGATGAGACGGGGCATGCAGCACCCATAGGGACAAGATTGTGCCCCTAGGGACAAGACAGGGTGTGGGGTACCCATAGGGGCAGGGCGCATGGCGCCCATACAAGATGCGCAGCACCCATAGGGACGGGGCACTCAGAGGGGCCTCAGCCGCCCTTCAGCTGGGGGGGGGAGGCAGCAGGCGGACAGTGCGGAGCCTGCGGGTGCCAAGACGCGTGGCTCGTGCGCGCTGCAGGCCCCATGGTGACGAGTGCCGCCCACCATTTTGTCACCCCCTATTAGGGGGGTGACACCCGGGGTGGACCGCACTTCCCGCACCCCGTGACTTGGGCCAGCTGCTGTATCTCATGCCAGCCTACCTCATAGGTAGGGCTTTTTTTCAGCTGGAACTCGATGGAACTCAGTTCTGGCACCTCTCAGGCACCATTATAAGAGAATAAGGGAGGTGTTCATGGTGAGTTCCGGCACCTCTTTTTCTAGAAAAATAGTACTGCTCATAAGGTTATTATGAGGATAAAAAAAATGGGGGAAGATCAGTGTAGGATGGCCTGGGCTCATTGGGTAAAGGGTGGAATAATGTTTTAAATAAAATGATATTTATTACAACCATTTACTCAATCTTGCTAGGGTGGCTTACAAAAATCCAGGAATCCCTGCTTTCAGGTTTACAATCTAAGAAGACATGGCATGTGAGGGAAAGGGGGTGGGAGGAAAGAGAGTTTAAAGCATGGGGACTAGTTATTATAAAGAATATGGCTGCCTAAGATACCCCCTCTCCCCTCCCGCCGTCAGATCAGCAATTGTTATTTTACAGGTCCCATTTCTTTGAGTGGGTTTTGCCAAGGAAGCCTGACCTTTAGATCCTGACTTTAGCAGTGCTCCTGGTTCTTGAACTCATGAGAGCAATTGCAGGCCGTACTATTTCCTGCAATCCAATTGCATCCTTTGAGTGCATTATGATGGAGTAGGAAAGTCTGGAAAGCGAGCTTATTTTTCCCTTTTAAATGCTGCCAGCGCTTGCAGCAGAACAAGAAGGTTCTGAGCGCAATCCAGTTTTATGTATTTGCAAAGTAGAAGCAGGGATGGTGGGTGGGTGAATGTGCTCTCAATCCTCCTTATTAGGAGTGAAAATTTTGCATTAATCTTAAAAAAAAAAAACACCAAAAGCTGTATTTCTACCCTATTACCATTTCCTTGAAACAGACTGCAGATGCTGAGAACTGGATGTAGCTAAGCAAAAATAAAAATAAAATTGCTTTGTGAATCTCTCAGTAAAGGAACCACGCTAATGGATAATCTGAGGATACATCTAGGTGTAAACCTGGTCATTTTATTTGCATGAATAGGTAGAGGGATTTTTTCCCCCTCCCAGGCATAATTTCATATAACCTTGAGGGGCTTCCTACTGCAAGACAATGTTGTTCTTATCTGATGTTTTTAGCCTTTTCTATTAAGGAGCAACAGGAAATTGCAATGCAATTTCTAAGTGCCCTAAGCAGAATTTGATTATACCATAAGTAGGCCCCACAGATTCAGACTGGCTGTTCCTCTTTAAGTTGGTGCTTTAACTGTGCCTTCCCCCCCAAATGTTCACAGTCGACTGCCTTAAGTTTTTTTTTTTTTGTTTTGTTTTTTTAAAGAAGCACTTGAAATAAAATATAAGATCAAATGTGGCTTTCCTAGTTTCCCAGAAGATTTGATGTTCACAGAACTGGCTGAACTGAAAACCGAAGAATCCAATCAAACCTGACAACTTGCCCTGTTTGAATGGGAACTGTCTGGTGCAATTTGAAAAATAAATTAGAAAGTAAAAATGAAAGGTGTTATTATTTGCACCTTGAAATGTGATCTTCTGGCCTGGCCTTTGCCCTAGGACTCTCGCAGGCAGGTGATTATTGTGGAATAGATGCTCCTCGATATGGAAGTTTTTTGCAACTCCCACACAATGGCAATTTCATCAAAATGCCAAAAACACCTGTTGCCATTGAACTGTGTGATAGCTCATTGACCCATGTGCAGGGCCAGCTATATGCATAAACAAAGCAAACTACAACTCAGAGCCTCAGATTATGAGGGGCCTCTAAATTCAATTTTCAAAAACTAGATTTCAAGTTTTACAGAATTGGTTAATAAAGGAAACAGGGTAAACAGGCTATAAAACAGATGTTGTTTTGAGGCATACCTTCCAACATCTTGAGTCCCTAAACCAGTATGTTGGGTCTTCCCACCTGTGATCCCGTTCGAGTCACATGACCAGCGCAAGATCACAAAGCCCAAAAGATGCACTTCTTTTCAGGGCCATGCTTGCATGGTGCCCAAGACTGTGGTCTCCCAAAAAGTCCTTTTTCAGGGCGAGATCTTGGTACAAAATTGCATGAGATCACGGCACCAAAAATGGTTTTCTGTGTTCGCACAAGAAAACAGCGTGTCCCTTTTTTCTGGGGCACTTGTGGGGTATGGTGAGATGGCAAATATGTACTTAATAGCTACACAATTCCTTGTCATATAGTGTTGATAAATCTGTGCATAAATGACTATAATGTAGTTTTTGTATATGCCATTCATAAGGTGTTTTCATTTAAAGGTATTTCATATGCAAATACCGGTAGGCTGATGGCAAGTTGTTTATGTTTTTGTTAGGTGATTAGTTTTCGCTGAATCCTCATATATGAAAATTTAAAAGTTTAGTATTTCTGATTTCATCATACTTTGTGCCACCGAAAAACATGTGTATTTTTCTAACATGATGTGGCCTCCTAAACTTGGCAAAGCTTAGAGCCTCAGTATGTCTTAATCTAGCCCTGCAGGGCTAAGAAACACCACTTAGCAGGGCTGGCCCAAGACGTTTTGCTGCCTGAGGCGAAGTAGATGATAGCACCCACCCTCCAATCCTGGACGCTGTCCAACTGGACTAGCAGTTGAATCTTTCTTTAGTATTGGTGACAGAACAACACTGTACCCGAGGGTTGCAGGGTAGTTCAGGGGGGCGCAGAACAGGCTAGCACTGTAGATTTAGGGGAAACAGTAAAAGGGCTGCTGTGACCTCTGGCAGCTGCTGCCTAAGGCAGCTGCTTCACTCTGTCTAATGGTAGGGCTGGGCCTGCACACTGGTACCAAGTCTGGCTTCATGCAGGGTGGAAGTAGGTCATTACATGCATGTCTCTTATCATTTAACTTCACCTTCCTGTGATTGTTCCCCCCCCCCAAAAAAAACCCCTAACACCTTCATTTTCTTTTTATGGTTTGGACCATTTTATGGCAACATGATTCCTTCAAGCTATGTAGCCCTCGGATCCCAGATTTCCTTCTTAGGGAAAGATGCCTCGTCCCCTTTATCTTGTGAATAATTCTAATTGTCACGGCACGTGTTCCAAATGGCATCCAAGGAGCCTCCAGCTCCTCTCCAGCTCTGTCGTTCTGGATTTTGTTTGCACAAAGAAGTTTGCTGGCCTCATTTCCTTTTTGCTTCCTTCGGTGCACTTCAGCAGGGATAATTGTGGGACGAACTATTATGCTGGCATTGTGCTTGCTGTCAGTCTTTGTAGAGACGGCAAAAAAGATTGTGTTTGGAGTCTAATGTACACTAGAACATCCCAAAGGCATATTTTTTATTTTAGTCATGTTCCATATAAAATGAAAAGGAAAAATAAGAGTACAATATATTCTTAATTTATTATGTGTGGAGTGCAGTGCAGTCCTGTGCACATTAACTTGGAAGCAAGCCTCACTGAATTAAATGGGCATTGCTCCCGGGTAAGTGGGCATAGGATTGCAGCCGTAGGACTGCATTCAACTAAATCCTACTCAAATCCGACCCATTGAAATGAATGAACATGTTAAGCATGTCCATTAACTTCAAGGGGTCTTTTCTGAGAAGGACTAGTGTCGCATAGCATGTATACAAAACCCACTGTGCCAGCCCAGCCCTCACCGCTGCTGTTGTGGGGTGGGCACGGGGCACAGAGGGCTTACAGGGCTGTACTGCGGCACCTGCCCATCAGCCTGCGCAGGGGGGAGCCCAGCCAACCGATGCAGCCCTAGGCGGGTGCATCACCACAATGCTGGTCAGGCGTCCATTCAGAGAGTGTGGTGTAATGGTTAAGAGCGGTAGAGTCGTAATCTGGTGAACCGGGTTCGCGTCCCCGCTCCTCCACATGCAGCTGCTGGGTGACCTTGGGCTAGTCACACTTCTCTGAAGTCTCTCAGCCCCACTCACCTCACAGAGTGTTTGTTGTGGGGGAGGAAGGGAAAGGAGAATGTTAGCCGCTTTGAGACTCCTTCAGGTAGTGATAAAGTGGGATATGAAATCCAAACTCTTCTTCTTCTACTACTACAGCAAGGCCAGGCTGGAATCTGGGACCCAGATATCAGCAGCAGCTGGCAGGGTGGGGTGGGAATCCCTATGCTGAGGCACATGGTTCACGCCTCCTCAAGATCATGTGCCCCCTGCCCCCCCCTGCCCCTGATCCCACACTGATCCTTCTGTTCCATCTGGACCAAAATGGGGACAATCTTCCTGATTATATGACTTTGTGGATGATTAATGGCCTATAGCTTGGTAGGCTGTAAATGCACAAGGAAACCTTGCCTTCTAAAAAACAACTAGTGGACTGTTAGCAAGTTTTGCAAATGGGGCCAAGCTGGGATCTCTATTATCATTATTAGTACTATATTATGGCTCCCATAGCAAATGTTGTATCATCCTTCTGTTGTCCTTTGCTTCAAGGTCACTCCTGACTGACAATTGGTAATGGAGCTTAATTCTTGTTTGGCTGTGTTCCAGAAAGAGATGGGTGAAAGGTTTTCAGAAATCGAAGGTTGAGTTAATGCATGTCCTGTTCACTGCATGGTGGAAGCCTTATGGGGAAGAACTAGAGCTAAGAATATATATGCAATAAAACATTATAATTAGGCATTAGTATTGGGTATGGTCAAGAAGATATATGATAAATATATGTGTTACACACATGCAATCTTTGTTCCAATGAAATAGAGTTTTATGTCCTTTATCCGTTCTTGGATAATATTGCGAGAATATATCCTCCACAGTCTTGGGTGATATATACTTGAGAGATGATGGTATGGAAATCATCGAACTGTCGAGTTGGAAGGGACCCCAAGAGTCATCTAGTCCATAAATGCATTTATGTTATGTTAAATTTAAATTCAGATTAACAGTTTGGGTAGTTGTTTTCCTTCTCTCCCCTACCCTATTATCCTTCTCCTATAATTATTTATTATTTTGGGCATTAATATACTGTTTTGTGGGGGGGGGGGTTTCCAGCTGGTCCAAATAACACAGTTGAGCAATACAGTATGAACCAGCAAAATTAAAGAATGCCAGATGAAAACAACATTATACAGAGATTTCAGTTAGTTTTGAAATTAATTGTATTGGCTACGCTGTCTTTTTGCCCAAGAATGGTACAAGTGGTTTTTGTTTGCTTGCTTTGGTCTTTCTGTGATCTGTTAGTATTTTTGTAATTATGAATTATTTGGGCAAATAGCTGCTGGCACAATTTACATTGTGCTGCATATAATACGACTTTGACCGATAACAGAACAGCGCTCAGGCTAATGAACACAAGCCCTGCTTTGCTGGCAATTCCTAACTTCCTCCATACAGGGCAAAACCTGCATGTAATGGACTCATTTGTGCCGTCCTAATGTGACCAATATGTCTTGTCTTTTTACGAACCACCCTTATTGATTGCCTGTTCAGTTTTATTCTAAACACTTATAGGAAATCATAGCTAATGTACGTCCAGTGCAAAGGCTCATGGATTTTTAGACTCTTAAGGGGAAAGCCAAGATAGCGACACAGGAGAGCAAGCAGATTCATTAGCAGCATGCCAGACAACTTCCATTAACGTATTAATTAATTATTGCAGTCTAAAATCTAATTATATTCAACATACTTACAGACCAGGACTAGACTTTGTCTAGTGTCCTTCACTTTAATCACTTTCTTTATTCAGTCAGTGTAAATGAGCCGCATAGACCCAACTTTTGTCCAGCAATCTGGCATAGGATCAAATGCGTAAAAAATGCTATATGTACAAATGGACTTCTTAATCCTTCCAAGCCGTGTTGTTGGCGTCCAGCTGTCTCGAGAGGCAATGGAGTGTGCCTCCAGGGGTGAAGTCAAACCGCTGCACTAGCAGCACTGAAGCAGCTTTCCATAGTGTGCAAGCCTGGGCAGTGTGTATGGGGGTCCTGGACTGCCCAGACAACAAGACACACACCCTCAGCCTCTCTGATGTGGTCCAAAGGAAAGCAGAGCAGTACGTTTGCTGCTCTGAAAAAAGTCCCAGAGCTGCACTCCTCCACATTCCCCCAACACAGCCCCACTGGTCATGTCAATCTACTCCCTATTTTTGTCCTTTTAACAGAAGATTTCCATGGGAGATTGTTGCAATGTGGGATGACAGGCAACAATTGACAAGGGGGCTTTGCTCAGTTTCCCAGGCAGTTTGTTCCTTTAGTTCAAAGCAATCTCTTAAAAGCCTACCTCTGAAGGCATTTAAAATCAAATACATTAGCATCCACCCAAAGGCAAACTAGCAAGAAATTGCCTCTTTATTGTGGTTCTTGGCTTATACAAGAACTGCAGGGACACACAGGTGATTATAATACCCAGTTAAAGGCATGTGAAGAATATGAGAAGCAAACAACAACAACAACCCCTAACGGGTTGACATAAATGCTTTGTGCTGCCAAGTGTGAAAGCATTCAGCATTGGTAGTTTTGAGCTCTGTATTGAAAATTGTTTTTAGAAAAAAATATTCAAGTAAGGTGCTGGTGCTGTTTATTCCCTGTGTTAGGGATAGGGAACCTCAGGCCCAGGGACAAATGTGACCCCAGGTGGCCCTTCCCAGGCCACATCCCTCCTGAACCGCCCCAACTCACAGGGTTGCCAACTTGGATAAAATATTAGATGGCCCCAGGTAAGCCCCGTGCCATATACAGTGGTACCTCGGGTTAAGTACTTAATTCGTTCCGGAGGTCCGTTCTTAACCTGAAGCGTACTTAACCTGAAGCACCACTTTAGCTAATGGGACCTCCTGCTGCCGCTGTGCCACCAGAGCACGATTTCTGTTCTTAGCGGAGTTCTTAACCTGAAGCGTACTCAACCTGAAGCGTACTTAACCCGAGGTACCACTGTAATTGATCACAAGACATGGCGTGCACATCCCATTTGAATGGCAATGCCAAACAACTTAGAGGAGGGCAGCCTCCTCATATTTTATTATGAGGGCTGAGGGGAGTTGGCTCTTATGCCACCTCACCATCCTTGCTTTGGCAACCTCCTTTGCCAGGCTGAAATGTGTCCCTGAGCTCTGCTAATGCTTCTTTGGACAGATCCACACCAGACATTTAAAGCTCACCTGGCACTGTCATTACGTTTCTTTAGGCACCAGGCAAAAACATTCCTCTTTACCCAGGCCTATGGCTATTAAATTATGGCCTGTGGAAGTGGGGGGGAGAAGACTGTTATTATGATGACTATTTTATTATTAGGCTGTCAGTATGCTTTTATTATGTCTTAATCGTTAATGTTCTGTAATGTGTTTTTTAATAATAATAATAATAATAATAATAATAAAATTTATTATTTATACCCCACCCAACAGAATATTAAAAACACGATAAAACATCAAACATTAAAAACTTCCATAAACAGGGCTGCCTTCAGATGTCTTTTAAAAGAAAGATAGTTGCTTATTGCCTTGACATATGATGGGAGGGCGTTCCACAGGGTGGGTGCCACTACCGAGAAGGCCCTCTGCCTGGTTCCCTGTAACCTCACTTCTCACATTGAGGGAACCGCCAGAAGGCCCTCAGTGTCCGGACTGAACAATGGGGGTGGAGACACTCCTTCAGGTATACTGGGCTGAGGCTTTAAAGTTCAGCACCAACCCTTTGAATTGTGCTCGGAAACGTACTGGGAGCCAATGTAGGTCTTTCAAGACTGGTGTTATATGGTCTCAAGAGCCACTCCAAGTCACTAGTCTAGCTACCACATTCTGGATTAGTTGCAGTTTTTGAGTCACCTCCTTCAAAGTTAGCCCCACGTAGGGGGAATTGCAGTAGTCCAAGCGGGAGATAACTAGAGCATGCACCACTCTGGTGAGACAGTCTGCGGGCAAGTAGGGTCTCAACTGGCTTATTATTATTATTATTATTATTATTATTAGTAATAGAGCAGGATTTTTGGATTTGATCTTGTAGGGTACCAGTCAGGGTAGATTTACAAAGCACAAAGAGCAAGAGATCACCCAAATCTCATCAGCAGCCAGAGCCCCTATGTGTGACTTTGACCGTCTGTCCTGCAAAGATGTCCAGAAGTGCTCAGGCTGAATGAGATTACAGGATTCTACTGTGAATATAGTATAGGGATGATCCAGCTGAGGTGAAATGAATGGAAGATATAGGTGTTCATGTGCAAGTGCACAGTACATCATGGTACCATGCCCTGTGAAAGCACACACCATGAAAAGACATGTAAGAAGACTGTTTGTTCCTTTGGAAGAAGCGTGGGATCTTAAGTATTTTGCAGAATGAAAAAACTATATATATTCTGGGACCTTTTGTGCAAATGACCTTTCCTGAAAAGTATGAGGGTGAATAGTGTAGGATCTTTTTTAATTCAGCTCCTGACAACCACGTTCTGTTCATAAGCAGGAGATCTGTACCGTTCTGCTTTCCACGAAATCATCAGCAGTTCACATTTTCCTGCAAAGAGACAGCTGGACCAAAGAGAATACGACAACAAGAGGAGATAAAAGGAAATCTTAACTTCAGAGTAAAGGAAATGGCATACTCTTTTCCTTGAGCAAAAAGAAGAGTGCGATAGAAGATTACCCATGCCTCCTGATTCATACAATAACAAAAACGTTGTTTTCTTTTAAATGCTTTTATTTTAAAAAGAATGGAAGCTGCAGTTTTCTTTTTTAAGGCTTAAAATGCAATCCATGTGCCACTGAAGGCAGTGATTTTCATAGCTGTAAGAATGCATATTTAGAGTGACTGGAATCCACAATTTTAACAACGAGGCAGTTCTTTGATGGCAATAAAATAGCTTTCAGATACTTTACTACAGATGTGTTACTAGAACAACAAGAAGTGGGAACAGCAGCAAAAGGTTGCAATGTAAAGGGCTCCTATTCAGTGCCATGTACCTTTTCCAGGACACTCCCTTCCGCTATCAGCTCCCCAGTTTTCCATTCCCTACTTTGACTTGCCAGCAACCCATCCTTACTGGCTATTTGGATTTTTTATTATTATTATTATTATTATTATTATTATTATTATTATTATCCTTAGGCTTTGTTTTAATTTGTAAACTACTGTTTGGCAAACTTTGGGGTTCCTCGGCTTCTTGATCTCCACCCCCTTTGCGTGTGAAGGGTGTCATCTTGGCTATAAGGATCCACCCTCGGAAAATGAGTCACCCTTAGTTTACAGGATGTAAATGAAGCTGATTCGTTTACATTTACAGGGAGCTAACTATATATTTTAATCCTGTCATCCTATTTGAGGCTTCTAGGAATATCCGTAGTGGCGTAATCTCATAGCATATGATGCTTTGCTTGCTGTGTACGTGTATGGAGGCAACTTGAAAGTTTAAGAAAGACTCTCAAATTAATGCACAGCTTTGAACATACTGGCAAGCACCAGCTACAAGTACATTAAAAAATGAAGAGTGACTATGTAAGTACTGATTATTAAAGAGCCTGGGGATTTAAAGTGTCATTAACATTAAGAGGGAATCAATAGTTAGAAATTTATCTATTGATAGATTTTGGTAAATTTGGTATATGTGATTTGATTAATGTGATTTGCATCTCTGCATTTGGATATTATTATCAGATGAACCGAGATAGTAACATAACAATTATTTCCCCGTCTCCTATATTGATTGACCTTATTAGATTTTAGTGAACATTTGTTCATTTACTTCATTTTTCCAGTTGCCATCTGAAAACAACAACACCTGGAGTGGTTTTCATTCCTTTTCGGTGTTTGTGCCTGGCACAGGTTCAGGATCATATAAATCTTAAACATCTGTAAAACCAGAGTTTCTAATCCAGTACTCAGATACATTGGGGAGAAGGTGCAATATAACTGTGGAGTTTAATGTGCAGTTTTCCTGTGTGTTCATGAAGAAAATGGAGATGCAATAATAATAAATACCGGTAATAAAGAGGGGAAAGAAATACTTGAGCATCCCACTCACTGCAATTATACAGCTAGCCAGAGTTTCAAATAGTATAGCAGGGGTTTCATTGCAAGTCAAGTCAAATAGTCTATGATAAATAATTTGCTTTGAATAATTGGACCGTCTTTAAACATTAGCAATGTGCATATAGGTCTGGTAAACAAAAACGGATTAAGATTAGTGCAGAAACCATAAAGCCTTTACGTTCATACTGGAAGCCTCTAGAATATCTATCAACCTTTTCTAGCCTTAATAAAGAGATAGACTTAAATCTGATTTGCCATGCTCAAGTTTAGAATTTAGGGATACAATGAAAACTTTGGCTTGTAAGGAATTAATATTTGTCTGCGATAACAATGCTATACCAAACCTTGTCACTGAAGCAATCAGAATTATGGTAGGGTTGCAAAATGTCTGGAATTTCCCGGATATAGCTGGTATTCGGCCCTCTTAAAAAACACCCACAACCCCCCCCCCCCACAAAACCTGGATTTTCACTTTTTGAAATATGGCAGCCCTAAATTATGGACTGTTTGTATATGGCTCCTTTTGATATAACTCATCCTTACTCACTTGGCCAAAAAGATGTGCTGCTCTATTGTTGGAATAAATAGAAACAGAAAATAAAAGGAGCAAGAAAGAAAAGCCCAGTGGTAAAAGTCTGGCTGCAACCCATAATTATAGGAATGACTAAATTTACCTCCATAATAGGCACTTTATTACTGGGCTCAGTCAGCAAATCACACAGATGACACAACTGTTCTTGCCTTTTAGCCTTACGGGAAACATTCTGCAAAAGACAGAAATAGGCTTGTCCTGAACATTTAAAAACCAGAAACACAAACTCTGATATTTCTCTATATGTGATTCCAGTTTATTATATATTTGGGACTATAATACCTGGCTTCAGAAAAGCTTTATTTATATGAAGTGGTGCATTCTGTGAAATATGCTCCTTTAATGCAACTTTGTATTAGGGCTGTGCACCAGATTTGGCTGAGGCCCAAGTACTGAGCCAAATCAGGCATACTCGGGATGACTCAGGCATTGGACGAATCGGGTGCAGATGGTCACATGTGGGGTTGGATGGCCCAGGACAATCCAGGGCTGTCAGGGAGGCAGGGCATCAGGAAGGAAAGAGTTGCAGGCATTGGGTGGGGAAACCCAGCAAAAAGTTTGAGACCTATCCCATCTACCAGCTGCGACTGGTAAACAGGAGGTCAGGTAAGCCCTACCAACTGCTACTATGTGTGTGAGAGAGAACAGTGTTAAGCCAGAATTTCTGCAGTTTAAAATGGGTTTAATGAGGAGTTGTGCAGACTTAATTGAGATTAGTCTCTGAGCTTTTAAGTTGCACAGAGGGTTGTTGTGACTAAGAAACCAAAATGACTGATCCCCTATTTTTTGAAAACATAACATCCAGCACTTTGCTTGCATCTCTCTTAATCCTTAATTGAAGCATATCAGTCCCCCGAGAAGCACGGAACAGAAGCAAAGAAAAATGTGGTAGTCATTATATTAGCAAAGATAATTTCAGCTGATTGCCTAGATAAGAAGTCAAGGGAAGCCAAATTGGGTAATATTACTTAGTGGTCAGAAATCATGTCGCCTCCCCCCTCCAAAGTAAAGCAATGCCATCTTCAGGTGATAAAAAAATTACCTTCCTCTTATTTTAGGGTCCTTCTCTTGTATGGCTAAACTTCTACCTGAGGACAACACCTTAAAATTGCAAAGATTTTAAGGGATGTCCGCAACTGAAATTGCATGTTGGGCAGTCTTAATCTGTATCCAGATTAATTTGCCTTTTGAGGGATGGATGAATCTGCCAATTTTGCTTCTCTAAGTTTCTCATTTTTCTAGTCTTAAATTCATTTCTTCACACTTCCACAGCAATTTGCAATTTTTCAAAGAGAAAAATCCTCCTGAAATTCATGAGCAATTTAATGCAAATTCCTCCTAATAGACACAAGTTTGTATGCAGTTTTAACTAACACACACATCTTTGCAAGCAATCTCCCCTAATGCATTTTTGTATATTATTTTCACCTAATATGTGCATTTTGTCCATACAGTTGAGTTGTAGAACTGTATCACAAAATTTGGAGAAATGTGGTTTTCAGAGGATAGCTGTGTTTCCCTTTGCTCATTGGTTTGAGAAGTGCAAATTAGATAGCTTCTCGTTAAAATGAAAATAAAATAGAATATCTACTCCATCCCTAGAGAAAACTTGATGGCTGGAGTTTGCTACATGCTCCAGATCTTGCCTATTGTTATAGCCTCTGCATTCCTTTTTCTCCTGAGCGTGGTAGTGTCTGTTACCACTGAGGAAGGAGGCAAGGTAAGAAGAGGTTTTACCAGGCTTTAACCAAAGCAACAGCCCAGAAACAGGCTGGAAGGATGCTTTAGGTCTCCAGTTCAGTTGACTTTCCTCCACCTCTTGTTTCCTCTTTTCCGAACATATGTGCTAATATGCTTTTTTTTAAAATTGGTGGTGAGCTCTTGGCACTGGGGAAGAATGAGATCAAAGAGAAACAGCAGAGATATTGAGCATGCAGAGCTGGAGTTTTGGAGAGCTCTTCTGCGTGCACTTCAAAATGAGTGTCAATAGGATTCGAAATGAGTGCAGGAATCTCCCCGAAGTCTGTGTGCACTAAAGAGCCCGTGAGATGCTCCAACAGCAGGTATTAATTTCTTCAGTCAACAGGCACAGAAAGCCATGGCTCAGGCAACCGTGCCGTGAATAAGGTAAAAGCAAGCAAAGTGTGGCTTCAGGTGTGTTGTGTGACTATGCAGGGGGCAGAAAGGGAAGCTTCTTGTTCTTTTCTGCATCTCTGTCAGATACTGAAGGACAGTTCTGCACCTCCCTCAGCTGGGAAATAAGCAACCTTCCAATATAGTCCAATAATAACACATAAGAACATAAGAAGGGCCTGTTGGACTGATGGCCAGCATCCTGTTCTTACAGTGGTCAACCAGATGCCTGTGGGAAGTCCATGAGTGTGACAGCATTCGCCCCACTTGTAGTTTCCAGCGAGTTGTATATAGAGAGGCATGTCTCCAACAGTGCAGGGAAAACATAACTATTGTGGCTAGTCACCACGGACAGTCTTCTCTTCTAGGTACTTATCTAATCCCTTTATAAACCTATCCAGGTTTTGTAGAAGGAAGGGAGATCTCACTTTTCACTCCAGCCTCTGATGTCTGGGACACTGCTATGGTTATGTATCAGGTGCAAAGAGTGTAGGGAAATCTAGTTTTCCAGCTCTCGGTGAGCAAGTCAAATACAGGGCTTTGAGAGATGCAGGCAAGTGGATCGGTTAGCAGCAGAGTCTGAATTGGCTCAGAATTAGCAATTGATGCAGCCACATTGTGAAGATGCACAGCTAGAAGCATTCCAGGTAGCATATTTCATCTCTCTTTTGTAAAAGTATAAAAAGCCTGGTATGCTGCTTTATGTTCATACCTTGTACACAAATTTCATTTAAGTTTCTTTTAATTGTTTAGAAACAGTTATTTTTCGAGAATGGGTTGTTTACATTCCAACCTTTATCAATCACACCTGAACTTTTGTAAAAGCTGCATTTTGTCGATTCTAGTGCGTTCTACCTCATTGTGACTTGCAGAATATCCGCATCATTATGTGACGATAGTTTGATCATTTTGGAATGTGCTGCAAATGATCAGTTATAAAATATATGCAGGTATCTTGATGGGCTTTACTGACATCTGTGGAGTCTCGTTTCCTTAGCTGAGTTTCTCTTTTGCCATGTTGAGTACTTTCCACAATTCCAGCATATTAAAATGCTAAATAATATATCACTAATGAGCTTGGTCTCTAGAGTTCATAATATTTGACTTTTGCGGATACAGTAATGCAGAAAGAGAGATAATGAAAATCAGAAATTAATTCACTGGGAAGCTTCTTTCTCTTTTCACATGTATTTTGGCTGGTACATAACTCAACATTTTTTTCTGGTCTCCTAAGTATCATTGGCAAGAAATTGGAGCATTGCAATTATTTCTAGTCATGAGTTTTGTCATTTTCCTATGATTAAAATCTCAACGTCCGTGTTATATGAAGTCTTAGCTTATTGTGGTTTATATCCACACTATGCACACACATGCCTACATTTGCTCCTTGTTTTTCTGTATTGCTTTTTCATGTTAAAAGCAATGGTGTATTCTTTCCTGGATGCAACTTTCAATTCCCATTAACATTAATGGGAGAAAGCCACAGGCATCAAGGAGATAGAATAGTCCCCTAAGGCCATTAGGTTCTCTTCCATGCTTTCAAAACACATGGCGAGGGAATGGAAAGTACAAGGGCATTTCAATGAGAGATATTAAATTACACTTATCCCCCCCCCACTCATTGCACAGAGTGAGTGAGAATGGGGGAAATGGGCATGGGCACAAGGCCAAACACACACACATCAGTGTGGATCACTTGGGGTAACTGATCCATTCAGCAAATGATTTCCCCACCACCACCATTGCTAATTAGGCTAGTAAGGCCAGCATATGAAGATTTTGGTGAGGTTCAGGAAAAGTCTGTTGTTAGACTTAGCTGATCCCACGGTTGTTCCCACCTTCCACTTTTTGTCAGCCTCTTTTTCAAAGTACCAGTGGCCACTTTAAGGTCTCGGTGTCTCTCTGTTTGAACTCAGTTTCCTTAGATTTGCATGATTAAGACACAAGCTGCCAAGATCAATACTTTAATAACATTAGTATTGGCATACACACAGTAAAAAAATTGGTAAATGTACAGGACCCTCCAGGGGATCATTAGTGAAAAGGAAATAGTTTTAACAACCCTTTAAAGTGAATTCTGGCCCCTCCAAATCTTCAGATGAGCGCTCTCTATATACACAGCTGCTCAATAGTGTATATTTTTGGGACACACACACACACACACACACACATATATACACACATATACATATATATGGAGAGCAAGGGAGAGATTTACCCAGTTTCACAATTTGCCCCTGAAACAAGACACAATTTCACCACCTTGAAATAGGGGCAGCTATTTCAAGGGTAAGGCCCCAAAGCAGTTTGTCCAGTATGGATGAGGAATCCTTATTGTAACAGTGGCAGTGGCTTCTTTTTAAAAAATTTGAAACTGTGGGTCACCGACCTCTTTTTTTGTTGTTACACCAGTGGGCACATTTTGGAATTTTGAGGAAGCGCAATGGGCGCAAGTCACGAAATAGCTACCACGGTGATGTTGCTTAACACAGAATGACTACCACATGTAAAAGAGCTGAAAAAGAGACAAAAACCACAAGAAGTGTGGGCATGCCCATCCCTCCCCGACCATGAAAAAATACACATACACCAGCCACTTCCGATCCTGGCATCCAGTGAAACGTGAGCATTCCAGGGCAGAGACGCCAAAGCAGTGCAAAGACTGAGAAGAAAAGGTCTTGTGCATTGTGGATTATTGTGGGAATATATACCTTTCACAGGCTGCATAAGAGGTACTCGGGTTGCAACCCCTGTTTTAAACATTCAAAAAGTTGCTGAATTGAGACCACTGGTGGTTGGGCAGTGGGCTCCTCTCCTCTTCCTCCACATCTCCTCCCATGTTTACAATTAAATCCATGGCCACTGGAACAAGAACTCCAGCTGCCTCCATGTTTCTCCAATCCCAGAATGCTTCTGGAATTCCAGAGCCAGCATTCTTAATGGAATATCTGTTGCTGTGCATAATAAATGTGCCAGGGGTTTATTCAGATAGTCATCGTTCCTTGTAAACATTGCTTGTAAACATCTGTGATCCTTTCGAGGATAGTTACCTTCTTTAATCATTTGTTACTTAACTGGATCACAATAAAAATAATAGTTAAACAGCCTTGTCTTGTGGAAGAGCAGAGCAATGACTCTAAAGGATAATTGGTGTAATGCACAGTTTTACAAAGATGAAAGCTGCCCACCTAGACCTTTCTAGGCATTGTTAAGTACATTAGGGTGATATGGAAGAGTCCATTGAAGGCAAATTAGTTGCAAGTGAGTGATCAGTGTAATGCAAAGTGACAGTCAGCAGGAGGTCCTACTAAAAACCCATTTCTATAAATCTTGTATTGATGTCCCCCCCGCCCCCTTATACATATCAGGCTTTACTCTGAAAGCTTGGAGGTTAGCAAACCTAATTCCTTGTAAAGTATATCCAGTGCTTAATAAGGTCTCCATTAACAACTCCATTGAGTGCAGTCCTCCATTGGGGTGGGTGGGTAGGATTGCATGAGTGAAGCCGGAAATCTAATCTTTTGTCAGGAGCCATCTGGAGCTTGTACCGGGAGGAAACAAGGCAGGGCAGTGTTTTCAGCACCATGGAAAGCTCCTAGTGAGCAATGTCCTCCAACAAAGGCTAGAGGTGAACCTAAGAGTCTCTGGGTCCAGCCTATTCACCCTTAGCTTCACCCGCTTTCCTGAGGGGGATGAATCCTTAAAAGAGTAACCTCCCATCGCATTGCTCCTTCTTTCTTTGGTGCTATTGGGCAGGCACAATGAAATAGAAGGCACTTAACTCAGGTAAATCACACCTGGGGAAAGGCATCCATGAGAGTCCCGGCACAGATTCTGCAGGCTTCTAATCGCTAGCCTCAGATCTAGTGTCAGGAACTCTGTCCAGTTGCCCCCAATGATCTCAGCAATTGTCTTGGGGTGTACAGGACAAAGTGATTACCCTTTATCACATTATGCAACTCACTCATTGCCTCTTTTTCCTTCCCCAGCAGGGGGCAACAACACATAAATCATCCAGAAGGGGGAAAGGCTTTTTTTGCTAGTGTTGAAATTTACATGACTGGCGGCTCAGAAGCTAAGAGGATAAGATCACATGGCCACAGAGTGGTGTAACTCTATCCCTTGGCATCTCTGTGATGAAACCCCCCTATGCTTGGCAGTGGAAGAGAGATGGAAAGCCCCTTCATTTTGAAAGTGGAAGTGCCTGTGGTGGTGTATGACTCCAATCCAGGCATAGGCAAACTCGGCCCTCCAGATGTTTTGGGACGACAACTCCCATCATCCCTGACCACTGGTCCTGTTAGCTAGGGATGATGGGAGTTGTCGTCCCAAAACATCTGGAGGGCCGAGTTTGCCTATGCCTGCTCCAATCTTTTCTATGCAGTAAGGCCACAATTTATGCACATTTAACTTGTATGCATTCAGCTTTATATGCGTGGCAAAATGTTTGTAAAAAGTGGGCAGGGTTCTGGGAAATATGACATTGGCAATCCCACCTGCCGTTGAACCCAATGCATTTTGACTGTACACGATTTTGACTTTAGGCACGATCTGCGGAACATAACCTCCGTGCAAATCACTGGCTTACTGTATCTTAATTTTTGCACTCCCAATCCCAGTGCAAAGTACAGAAAAGTTCATTTTAACCACAGAGATTCCATAGAGTTTCCGCTACCTTTTTCATGGGAAATGATGTCTTAGGCTGCAGTAGAGGAAGGACTGATGAGCCAATTTTAACATAGATAAATTACCCTTACAATATGTAGTGAGTCTTCTATCCATACCATACACCTTCACCAGTCACACCTTGGCCTTTCCCACCATTGGCATGCGGACCCTGGAATGTTGCCCAGAAGGGAATTTGGCCCTCTCTTGCTTTTAAAAAACAACAACCAAAGTACAGGTTCTAGCTTGCTAACCCAATGAGAACAATGAAGTGCCTTTGTTTCTCCATCAACAGTTCATATTCTGTCCTGGAGACATATATTGGATTAATCTTTTTCCCATTCACCCCAAAGGTTCTGTTATTGTCCTATGCAGGACAAACCCAGAATGATAAAACAGAAGAAAAGCAGGACACTAATAAGACTAAAACCGACAAAGATTTTTCTTGAAAATATTTAAGCTAGCTGTTGACTTCGAACAATGGACTTAAAATCCATGCTAATGCTTCATAGGAATAAGATCACACCTCCTCTTAGAAGGTGTCTGGGATTCTCCTTCTGCCTGGTAGATAATTCTGCAACGACACATCCTAATGCTTTTTGAGTTAGTGAATCAATTCCATTTTTGCGCATTGCAAGCCTGAATGGCTGGCAGGAACTTGCAGTTCATTGAGAAATGTAGGTCACTGTCTCCCAGTAACACTTAACAGTGTCTTCCTCTGAAGTTGAAATATGAAGTGGCTTCTGTGATTGAAAAACAGAGGTGGGCAGGCAACAAGAAAGCCAATAAATGTATGCTTGGAATAGATCAATCATATTTACACAATGGTCCCTAATAAGCATTGTTCGTTAGGCCAGAACAATTTGGCAGGGGGACTTATCCTTGAATTTGAAATGTTGCCTGTCTGTTTTATTTCGTTCAAGAATGAAGGAAGGAGAATTGGGGGGGTGATAGGTGTGCTTTGACAGGAAGCAAGGAGGAACCAGCTGTCTTCCCAATAACAGGGGTCAGCCAAACATTGCAAGAATCTAGAGCAATTGAATGGCCAGTGGAGAACCCTTAATGTCCAGCTCCAAAGCTGGCCACAATTTCTTGGTCCTTCCTGGCCAGATATAAATAAGTGGGACCTGCAACACTAAATTATACTGTAGAGTGCTCTCATTCATAGCCACACAATTTCCCATTCTATTCTCAACCCCAGGTTTTCTGTTTCCCATAGTCAGTTAATATTACCTGGCCTCTGAGCATTTTCAGTTCTCATTGTCTGTTGTTGTTTTTTGTCCTTGTTTGGTATTTCCCCTATATATATATATATTTTAAAAAAATTGTACTACTGCAAACAGGGCCGGATTTAGGTTTGACGAGGCCCTAAGCTACTGAAGGTAATGGGACCCTTTATATGTGATCTTTTAGGGAGCAGGCTAGCAGGTGGGGCCCATTACTTACATCATAGGAGCCTACACAACACAAAACACTGTTGCTGTATGTAGGTTTTATTTTTTTTGTTTTTTACTTATATTTTGGATATGTACATCCAGTTTTTTTCCCTTTAATTTTTTTTGGGGGCCCCAAGAGAGTGGGGCCCTAAGCTATAGCTTGTTTAGCTTATACATAAATCCGGCACTGACTGCAAAGATTGGTATTCCCCCATGCCTGCTGATACTTCTATCCATCTGGGTGGTGCTGTTTTTGCTGCATAAAAGTGTAGTGATTCTACAAAGGACCATCACTGTGTCGTTGCAAAGGTACTAAGTAACTGTCTCATCAGAGCAAGGATGTCCACTTGTGTGATGGGACTTCCACATCTCCTTTCCCCCCCCCTTGCACCCCACACTCTCCCCAAGATGGTTGGGAAGACTCCCAGAACAGATTTCGAGGGCGCACAGAGGTGGGGAAATCCCTCTGTGCAAGCGGAAATCCTTGCACTGATGGGACAGCTGCTTCATGCTACATTCTGGAGAAGCCAGAATGTTTCTGAAATTGCACCCCATCACACTGGTGCAGAGACAGAGGCTATGTAGTGGCTTAAAATTCAGCGAGGTCATTTCCCACCCCCTCTGTGTTTCAAGGCACATTTTCATGTTGTGATACACAACAGAGAGAGGGCAGGGATATCTTCCGCTGAATTACGTGACCTGTTTGGTTTCCTCATGCATGCCACACCCGCTCTGTTCCTATTCATGAAGCTGTCATGTGCTTGCACACTGCTTTGAGAGAAAATGCACAAACCAGCAATATTGGGATATATATATATATATATATATATATATATATATATATATATATATATATATATATATATGGATTGTGGCTAACATCAAGTGTGCATGGCTTCAAACTTTGCTGGTGGGAGCATGCTGGAGCCAGAGTAAACGGTAATACACACACGCAGCCAGAGACTTCCTATTTTCTCCTCCCTTCCCCGCTCTCCACCATGCATTCAGATGCTCTTTTCTTTCAATGCAAGTATGCGATGCCAAGTGTTGATGCAGAATAATTGCTTTGCCAGTTTTCTAAGAACCGGCTTTGATATTTGCATTAGGGATCCACTTACCGAAGACCTTCACCAGCACCACGGCGCTACTTCAAAGACGCCTTGTCTATGCTCTCGGTAATGTGCTTTGCCCTTTGGAAAACTAATCAGTTAAATCTGATCCTCTTTAATGTTGACATGACTTGCAGCAAGAGAACTGTCACAGTGCATTTCAATTAGGTTTGATTTCCTTACCTAAAAGGTCTTAAAAGCTAATTGCCACAGAGTGCCTTTGTCTCCCCATCGCAGAGGGAGACACGATTATCCGAGGGGCTGGGGAGAGGGAACGCATGGGACTCGTGCAACTTTGCAGTCGCTAAGGAGTGCATCTAAAAGGGTAAGGGGATCGTGTTACATGGTGCTTTGGCACAGGACAAGAACATGTTGTTTTAAAAGCAAGGAGGAGAAGGGAGTGAGATAGATATGGCTCAAGTGCAGAGACTCTCCCATGCTGGGATCCATTTTGCCAGCAGGTGCTGTCACATGCTAAACCAGCAGAAGGGATGTAAGGAAGTGATACTGTGGTATCTAAGAACAATGCAATGTGTATGCTCTCCTCAAGGAGTTGACAAGGTACAAATCTAAGCCTAATCTATATATTGTTACAAAAGTCGTGTGCTGCCCCCACTGTCTGCAAGATTCCTAAGGGTTCCAGGCACTTACCCAGGGTTCGTGTTCCCTTGGTGAATTGATACATAGTGAAGGCTGTTGTAGCTTTAAGAAATATGGTATATTCGCCTATTTACACCTTCAGTCTGCATGGAGGGAGACCAGATCTTACAGCACGGTCATTTCTAGAAGGGCTTGTCCCCCCCCCCTTCAGCCAGCCTGCCCAAGATGGATCCCAGTCTTTCTTCTTCTTCTTCTTCTTCTTCTTCTTCTTCTTCTTCTTCTTCTTCTTCTTCCTAGAACACCTTGCTAAAAACTCTCTTTTCCTGTCACCTCACACCCAGTTACCCTGGCAACCTTCCAAATCCCCTGTTCACACCTCAGGGCAAGGAGGAGATTGTTTCTCCTTTCACACCCCCAAATAATCAAAAACCTACCATTTATTAATTTCTAGGGTTTGGCGGGGGTATCCCTCCCAAAATCTATAGCAATATATATCAGTAATAGGGTGTTCCTCACCCCTACCTCACCTCCTAAGCCTAATAGCAGCATGTAGGAAGCATGGCTAGGGAGAAAGGACTTAGCTACCCATCCCATCACACTGCCATTGCAATAAAAAGCATCTCCCACACCTATTATTTTTTAAATCTGCCTTTGTCTCTAAGGACACCTTTATTTTTTAAATCTGCCTTTGTCTCTAAGGACACCTTTAACATCACAGGTACTTTGCTGTTTACTCCCTAAGTAAGTGTGTGCAGGATTGTGGCCTTAGGCATTTGCTTTTACTTCAGTATTATTTCATTTACAGTATATGCAGTTTATATATTTTATACTGTTGCAAGCAACCCTTGGGGTGCATAAATTGGCATTAGCCTCATAAGCAGCCTCCAGCACTTGGTTTGCACTGAAAATAAATTTGTTGTTGTTTAGTCATTTAGTCGTATCCGACTCTTCGGGACCCCATGGACCAGAGCATGCCAGGCACTCCTGTCTTCCACTGCCTCCTGCAGTTTGGTCAGACTCAGGTTGGTAGCTTCGAGAACACTGTCCAACCATCTCATCCTCTGTCGTCCCCTTCTCCTTGTGCCCTCAATCTTTCCCAACATCAGGGTCTTTCCCAAGGAGTCTTCTCTTCTCATGAGGTGGCCAAAGTATTGGAGCCTCAGCTTCAGGATCTGTCCTTCCAGTGAGCACTCAGGGCTGATTACCTTCAGAATGGATACGTTTGATCTTCTTGCAGTCCATGGAACTCTCAAGAGTCTCCTCCAGCACCACAATTCAAAAGCATCAATTCTTTGGCGATCAGCCTTCTTTATGGTCCAGCTCTCACTTCCATATATCACTACTGGGAAAACCATAGCTTTAACTATACGGACCTTTGTCAGCAAGTTATTGCTTTTCTCCCAAGAAGCAGGCGTCTTTTAATTTTGTGACTGCTGTCACCATCTGCAATGATCATGGAACCCAAGAAAGTAAAATCTCTCACTGCCTCCATTTCTTCCCCGCTGCCCATTCATATGGTTTCACAGAATGGCTCGTTCTTAAATCTTTAGGTTTTCTCACTGTTATGACTGGTTGTTGTTGTTGTTGTTGTTGTTGTTGTTGTTTTGAAATTCAATAATCAGATAAGTAATAATGCAAAAAAAAACAAACCTGGTTACAATTTGAAAGACTGGTTGAACAAGAACATTCTAAAGATAAATCAGAGGGAGCTAGTTTTATATGGATGGGGAGGGAATTCCCTAACATTGGTGCTGCCATGCTGAATACTCTGAATAAGCTTTTTCCATGCAAGGACCACATTCCTTTGTGGTTGTCCTTCCAAAGGTCACATGCTAGTGGTGGGTGGAGCCTGAGGCAGAAGAGGACGGATCTCTGTGTGTTTGCGTTTTCTAGCTATGTGAAAACCAGGGGTTTCTACATCCATCCCCATATCTCTCCATCCAGGCACCTGGTACCCCTAGAATCTTGCACTACTTGAATATTTGGGTGGAACTGTGGTCTAAACCACTGAGCCTCTTGGGCTTGCCAATCAGAAGGTCGGCGGTTCAAATCCCCACGATGGGGTGAGCTCCCGTTGCTCTGTCTCAGCTCCTGCCAACCTAGCAGTTCGAAAGCATACCAGTGCAAGTAGATAAATAGATACCACTGCGGTGGGAAGGTAAACAGTGTTTCTGTGTGCTCTGGTTTCCATCATGGTGTTCCATTACGCCAGAAGCGGTTTTGTCATGCTGGCTACATGACCTGGAAAGCTGAAAGGGAAACGCCGGCTCTAAAAGCAAGGTGATCGCCACAACCCCATAGTTGCCTTTGACTGGACTTAACCATCCTGGGGTCCTTTACCTTTTAGTGTGTAACAATATTTTTTTTGCCAATGTTTCTTTTAATTCTAACTTTCAGCTTTCATGCATTATCTATTATTGCTGTGGTGCTTGTCCAGAAGTAAAATTTCATTGTTCGTGTTTATTTGCTTTACTAACTAACCAGAGAAGCATCTATTAGAAATCGCTGTTGTTGTCATAGCAGGTCCATATGTAACGTCCTATTATACAAATGTGATTTCCCTTGGTTTAAAAGAGGACACCACGAACCAAAATAGAACATCAAAAGAACCCTGTTCATTCAGAAAATTCAGAAACTAATTGACTTTGACAGGTTTATGCAACAGTAACTATATCCTAACATTGCAACTGTCAGTAATCCAGTTCCCCTTAAGGAGTGACCCATATAAGGTAGCAGGAAAACCTCATGGACAAGCAGGAAAGTGTACAATCTTTCTTTGGAAATAATGAATACAGAATGTAATCAGAGAGCAGAAGTAACTAATCATCAAGCATGCAAGCGTATTAGCACCCCAGCCCTGCTCATTGCTGAGATCTCGGCCGGTGATGCTGACCTAATTTAATTTTTTGCCCAGCTAGCCATAGGATTGAATCATAAGCATGTTCTGGTTAGCTCAGTATTTGCTTAGGCTTTTTAGTTCCTAAAGTGGTGAGATTTGCAATGAAATCAATAGTATTTTTCCTGCTTTTATTTTTATTACATTATGTACCTAGTTCTGTGACCACTTAGGGAAAATGTTGCTTATTGTTTCTTGATTCATAATGAAAGAATTAAAAAGAAAAGGGACTCGCAGCACTTTTCAAAAAACAACCAAACTCAGTAATTCACCTCCTGTTACTTTTAGTGTTTGCTAAAATATCCCCCCAAATAGTACAGTTTTGTTTCGATGAGACTTTGTAAATGTTATCACACTGTTATGAGTGTGATTTAAATTTTGCAGTTATTACACTTAATGTGGCATAAAACACTTAATTCAGTTGCATTCAAAAGCAGCCTTACATTTCATCCCTGGGCCAGAAGGGTAAACTTGCTTGCATTCTTCTGTTAACAAAATATGATGTTGAGGAGCAGGCATAAGTGGGGTTTATTTAAAAAGGGGGGGATTCTAGTGAATTGAAAGCACACTTAGGCTTTTAAAATGTATTTCTTTGTGTTTATCTCAAATATCTATTTTCAGTGGATTTAATATATTATTTATTCAAGGTGATGCTTTTCTGCAACCTGTTAAACTCCTCTATATTTTCCCTTTGGACAGGAGCCTCAAAACATGTAAATTACAAAAGTTTAGAAATGAGTGTAGATGAAAATAGATGGATTGTTATAGTGTGTGTGTGTACACACCCAAATGAAGAGCACTAGTTGGTGTGCCTGTGGAGCAGTGGCTCTGGAAGTAAGTGTGAGCCATAAAACCTAGGGCAGTGATGGCTAACCTTGACACCCCAGATGTTTTGGAACTACAACTCCCATCATCCCTAGCTAACAGGATCAGTGGTCAGGGATCACTGACCTAGGGCAACAGCAACCTTTGGGCATCTGGTGTAAGGAAGAAGACTCCGATTCCACCAAGAAATTGTACTGGTGTATCTGAGCTGGACTTACCACAGCTATAGGTAAGCAGCTACATCATAGCTGTCAACCCTCCCTTTTTTTTTTGCGGGAAACTCCCTTATTCCAATGCCATTTCCCGCTGCTATCCCGGATTGTTGATAATTTCCCGGATTTCAAAGGAATTAAATTTCCCGGATTTCAAAGGAAGCAGCTCCTCTCCCTCCCTGCCGGCCAGGGAGGCTCCTCAGCTGCGTTGCTCGGCTGCCAATAAGGAGTCTGAGACCGACTGGGGGCGGAGCTTGCATGCCTTGTGCAGCCAGACCCTCATGCCCAACCCGACAGCCAGCCTGCCTGCCATCTACGCGCTCGCTTTTTCGCTCACCCGTTCGCACGCAGCCTCTGGAGCGCAGGGTGGCGAGGCTACTTGGTGCCATTGCACCGCCCTCGCGGCATCCCTTATTTTCAAATCCAAAAGTTTGGAAAAAATCCCTTATTTTCAAATCCAAAAGTTGACAGCTATGAGCTGCATAGCCTGAAATGTGTGAGCTCACAGATTCTAAAATGGTGGCAAGAACTAATCCCAATAATATTTCTGTTAACCCCGATTCCTGAAATGGCCAACATTCCTCCTATGGGTGGCTTTTCCGCAACCTCCTCTTCAGGGTGTGGTTAAAGAGTTCTATTTTTAACTTTTCCCTTTGTGCTTGTGAAATGATTTGGATGAATTTCATGAGCAGAAGGGTGGTGGCAGATGGCGAGGGAATGAATAAGAGTAATCCATAGCTACCAAGAGGGTATAACATGTATTGTATTTCAGGGGAGGCAGGCTGGCATCCAAAACTACATCAAATTCACAAATGAGCCCTTAGGGGGAAATGCAAGGGAACATTAGGCTGGCTTCCTGAAAAGACAGGAGCTCTGTTGAAGTCAAAGGTGACTAATGGATGGCACACTTCAGTTTCATTCATTGTTGAGTTGAGGTTTGGACGATTCCTGTCTCCTTGTTACCCTTGCGTAGAATCCGATTCTTAATTTGAGTCCCTTTAGGTTTGCCTATAGCTTTAGGCTGATTCACACCTGGATATAGATAATTTGATTTCTCACAGCTCATCATGTGACCTTCCCTGGTTCCTTTGGGAGGAACGGTGAGATATAAATGGAATGAATAAATAAAAAGCTCTTTGTTTGCACTATTATTGGGATATATACAAACCCTTTCTCATCTTGGTATTTGATTGGGGATGCAAGTCTTGCAAGTCTTCAACTGATGCTCTTTTCATTGATAAATATGTACATGTGAACTCACATGGTATCCAATGATTGTTGGAAACCACTCTGGTGCCTACTGCACTCGAAGCATCGTTGCTGAGTTGTTTGTGCTAATGTTCAGCAAGGAGGGCAGCGTTAGGAGCAGCTGCAGCTGCTAAAATGGGTGATGTAACAGGGTCAGAAAGTGTACCCAGACACAGGGCCTGATTTAGGTTTGATGAGGCCCTAAGCTACTGGAGGTAATGGGGCCCTTTATATGTCCAGCTGTCCTTTGTCAACAACAAATCGTCACTGTTTTTTGTGTTGAATATATGTTATATGGTAATTTATGGACCTAATAGGTATCTAAAGCCATTTGCACATAACAAAATATGTATTTTATCAAAGTAATTGTTGAACTGAAATACAAGTAAGAAGAAATATATTAATAGTGATTTTTTTGGGGGGGGCCAAGAGAGTGGGGCCCTAAGCTATAGCTTGTTTAGCTTATATGTAAATCCAGCACTGCCCAGGCAGTACAACTAACCCCCTTTTCCTTTAATGATTTAAACCACTTTAGTTACTGCATTTGCAATTGGAATTGGTGTACCTGTGGCAAATTTTCGATCCTTTTGCAATGTCATATATTGGAACACAAATATAATAAAATTGATAAGGGTATATACATAAAAGCATAATTTTAAAAAAAAAAACTAGACTGAATGGACTAGATGGGCTATTGACATGATCCAGCAGGGCATTTCTTATGTTCTTAACATTCCTGAAGCACCAGGAAACACTTCAGGGAAATCTTGGGACAGCCTGATACAAATCCCTCTTCATCTAGGGAAATTCTCAGATCTCTTCAAGGCATTCCTTTTTGTCTTGGGATTTGGGGTTCGTCTGCATCTGATATACTTCTCTGGCTTTTCTGTGTTTTTGGTGAGGCATGGGGCTAATGTGAAGAAACTTATTTTGGTACACTAACAGTGCAATCTTGTGTAAACTCAGAAGTAAACCCCACTATGTTCAATACACTTTCCCCCACACAAGTGTGCAATTTGCCTGAAATCTTTTGTACGCTTTTTCCAGGAATTAGCTGGTAGAACACAGTAAACATATATGGGATTTTTCTGCACATACGAAATTGTGAAAGGTAATGTCTAACTGTTGGCAATGTCCTGTGTTTTCTTTGTGGGGCTTATTCAGTGGTTTAAATTGATGTTGTGCTAATTAAATAACACCTACAGGAACCAGGAGCAAATTGCATTCTGTGCAAGCTACTCCTCAGGTGCTGTGTGTCAATTGCTAACATTCAGCTCATTAGCCATAATAAAGTCAATATGTGTTTCCAAAGCTAGAAGCAGCTGGAATATCGCCCTTCCCCCTCCTCTCTGAGTTGCTGTTTGTAGCTGACGGTAATAACTTTTGCATTTTTAACCCAATTTGCTAGAGAAACTAAAGCGAGAAACTCCAGAGAGGTATATTGTGCATGAGACACCCAGAACTTTCACTTCATCCACTATAATAGCCAAATCACTGTTGGGTGATGTTAGTGACCAATGGTTGAGCGTGTTCCTGGAAATGTAGCCACAATCACGCACCTGATCCTAAGAAGGCACAGTGCACAAAAATGGATATTTTCAGTGGAATTTTACTTCAGTGTGCTCAGAATAAAAGTACTAGGCTTGGACCCAAACTTGAAGTCTGTGAATAAAACAGAATTCCCTCCACAGTCTCCCGCACCCATGAAAATCTTTAGAAGATCCTAAATATTGTCCTGGGAGGCAACATGTAGAGGTGGTTATGACATTGAAGGAGGAAGCTGGGACACACACCCCAGGCCCACTGACTCTCATGCTGTTAGATTCAAGCCATAAAGTCATACCTCGGCTCCTGAACGCCTTTGGAGTTGAATGTTCCAGCTCCGGAACGATCAAAACCCGGAAGTGTCTGTTCCAGTTTTCAGACGTTATTTAGAAAGCCAAATGACCGACTGGGCTTCTGCTGCTTTTGATTGGCTGCAGGTGCTTCCTGCAGCCAATCAGAAGCCGTGCTTTGGAAGTCAAACGTTTTGGAAGTCGAACAGACTTCCGGAACGGATTCTGTTTGACTTCTGAGGTACGACTGTACTCTCTTCAGGCTACAACAATTTCCAAACTGGATTTTCTTTTCCTCCTTTCAGGAAAGAATATTTTTAATCTACATTTCAGTGATACTGTTACAGACATTTTTCTGTTACAGACATAGTCACTTTGGCATTTCACCACAAAGGCAGAAACATTAGACAAAAGCTGATGGTAGCAGCAACAGCTGAGGTGTGCAATCACCTCATTCATTAGAACAGGTGAATAGCATCTGAATGTAGAAAAAAGGAGTGAAAAATTCCCAGTGGAGGAAACATGATAATACCTTAACATTTGATCCAATTCCCAATCTTCTGCTGGTATTCTCAATGAAGAGCTCATGTGACACCCCCTCAGTCCAGCGCTGACTTTCGTTGATCATTCAATCCATTTGTTTTTAGCCATTCTCTTCCAAATCTTATAGGACGTTTTAATTTAGCCCTATTTGTGATAACGAGCTTTCGCAAATCTATGCAGTTACACAGCTGTGTGCCTTAGAGAATTTGAATATATCCAGCAAAAAAGGCAAATTACAACCAATACCAAAATGTTTTGTGAGTAGTTTAACTTAGGAATCATATTTATTATTATTATGTATTTATGAACTTTTATTCCACCTTGGCTTCTGAAGTGCTCAGAGCACCACACATGGTTATGATGTCCCCATCTGACCTTCACAGCAACCCTGAATAAAATGAGAGAGTGACAAGCCCAGCATCACCCAGTGAGCTGAGTGGTTGATATGGGATTTGAACATTTTCCTAGTCTGGATGAGCCCTGAGAATCTAAATTGTGGCAGTAATTCCCACAGGTTAATGACGGGCTGTGTGTAGAAGTGCTTTATTTTCTCCGTCCAGAATCTATAGTTCTGTTGTTGCTTATACCTCATCAAAGACACCATGAAGACTATTCAACACTGTGCCTTCCCCAGATCTTCCTCTTGTGAAACGTCTCTGTGTGTTTCAGTTCCGATAAACTGCAGAAGCAACAGCAGGCACCTGAGCTGCATCCCAAAGGAGCCGGTCTCAGCAGTTCTGGGACCAGTTATGCAGGCAGTGAGTTTACAGGGACTGAATGGGAATTGCTCTGTATTTCTCTGTTGGCTTAGAAACCAGTGTGGTTAGAGTGAATCACACCCTGACGAGAAAATGAGACAATCAGTGTCTTGCACATGGAGGTGGAGACATCAGCCAGATCTGGAAAAAATAGAGAAGCCAGGAAATTATCCAAGGTACAATGTTGTATTTTTTCTTCTTTCTACAACCTCCCTGCCCCTTAAAAAAGAAAACACAAAACAGAACAAATTGTATATTGTAAGAACAAATTGTAAGGCTAAGAATTACGGTGTGTGCAATATGATGGGTTTTACAGTTCAATCCTATCCATATCTACTCAGAAGCAAGCGCAGTTTACTTCAATGAGACTTGCTCTCTGGTAAGTGTGCAAAGGATTGCAACCATAGTGGCTTCAAATCTGGTTTTATATAGTCTTTGATTTTATATTTGGGCAACCCATTTTTTTAAAAAAAGCTTAGCATACCATGTAGCTTGGTTGCATTAGTTTATTAAACTAAAATAATAATAATCTGAATGAGATATTGCAAGCTGGGTGCAGGTATATTGCCCAATTTCCAACCATTTCATTCAACAAAACTTCCTTGCCACCTCCTTTCGAAAGTGTTCTGTTTTTGGTACCTCAACCAAAGCCATCTTTTCATGTGAACCAGCCCTATCAGCTTCCAGGTGGATTTACTTGCAATAATGCTTATTTACTAGATACAGCCTTCGGGTGTTTTTGATACAGTGGTGGTTAAAGCTACATTTTAGCCACCAGGATGATAAATGACCACAAGTGATTAAAAGGTGCTATTTTCCAGTTCTTAGGTATCTAATTTAATAAGAGCATAATTGTTTTTCCACTTTAATGTTCTCTTCGAATCAGCTGTGGTTTAGAGTTTGCTATGGTGTTAATAACAGGAAAGCAAATTAATCTGACGGGGGGGGGGGAAATGAAATTTTACTTTCACTTTACCTGGTCCAGTTATGGGAAATGAGTAGTCCAGTGGCCCTGGTGTAGCCCCCCACCCCAAAAGCCATTCTGTCTGACCCCTGAGTGCCCCACAAAATACTCATCAAGGTGTTTTCAAGAAGCTATTGGTTCACGGTTTCCTTCATAGCCTTGCTATTGTTTCATTCAAATAAATCCTATAGTTCAGAAACAGTTTCACTCAAAAGTGGGGAAAGCATTTTCTTCAGCTCTCAGAAACAGGCAGACTCTGCATTTTGATTTGGATTTGTATGCAATTTTCGGTCTGTGTCTCTGAGCACATGTGTTCCATAATATGTTCAAATGATTTAATTTATGCTGCTGCTCCCGTTCGCACCCCACAAAAATGTATTATTTATTTTAGTAAATCTGTATCTCAAAGAAGGCTAGGGCGGCAAACAATACAGTTAAAAATAAACATGAGCATAAAAGCAATGCCGTTAAAAAATCAAAATACCTTTAAAAACTTTAAAAGCAAGCACATGCTGTCATTTGTAGCTTGACTAAAGCAGTTTTCTTGTATTGTATGCAGCTCCAGGATTTCATTCAGGCTATTAAGCAAATTGGAGTGACATAGAATGTTTCCCATTTACACTTTACAATATAGATAACTACTTTTTCATACCTCAATGGAATTAAACGCTGTTACTGAGAAAGGCTAATTTGACATATAAATGAAAAAATCAAAAATCTCTGTTAAATATTATGGTTTTTGCTTTTGTTTTAAATGGTCTGAAGTAAAATGACCCCCCCCTTCCCTGTAATTCATTATCCTGTCTCCAATGACCATCTTCTGCAACGGCATGCAGCATTTTCAGGGATAATCTAATATTCTTAGCATCTGGGCAATTCCAAAGTATTGTGCTGAGAAGCTTTGTTTTGTAGAATGCTTAATGTAATGTATTCAAACAAAATGAAGTTTAATATTCTGTTTGGAAATTGTTTCAGAGAGTGGCAAATTCATCCAACATTTGAACACCCCTCCAACCATTGGTAGTTTAAAAGTCTACAAACAAAACACTTGTTGCTTTACATGCCTCTGTCTTGGTATTGTCATCTGACAAGTTTATAAATTAGCAATTCAGGTAGGTAGCCGTGTTGGTCTGACGCAGTCAAAATAGATAAAAAAAATTGTGCAGTAGCACCATAGAGACCAACTAAGTTTGTTCTGGGTATAAGCTTTCATGTGCATGCACACTTCTTCAGATAATAAATTAGCAAGGAAGGGGAGATCACCCCTCCATATGTCCTTTGTGTGCACTCATAAAGATTTTATCAACGCAGCTTTCAATACTGTTTGGGCCTGCAAAAGTTTTGAGGAGGACATACTGCTTTGTCACCAGTCAGAGCGTGTCCCATAACTTCCTGCTGAAATCCTGACACTTTATACACCACAAATGTTCTGGTTTATTTTATTTTTGACCCCACTTTTGTTGCACTGTACTGGAAGACCGCCCCTCCAAATGGCAATAATGCAACAACACTGCGGACACATTGCAGACCATCTAATAAAGTAGAATTATGTTTGAACAGTATAGTATAAATCCACCACTGTTGTTGCATCCTGAATATACCTTTAAACAAGCAAACACACACCTGTCTGCGAACTAAGGCTAGTTTGCATGAGAAGAAAGTGACCAATGGGGGTAAGATTACTTACAGTTGATGTGATGTGGACAGAGAAGAAAAGTATTGTAAAGAGAGAGAGAGAGAGCTGAAGGGGTCCATAATTTCTTGTTATTTTCAGCCACTCCCCACTCCAGCCAGACAGTTTATTTCCATGGCTGGCAAAGCAGTGTAATGTCACCAGATAATAGCATGAAGGCATATACATACAATCTCCATTATTCACCACCCGGCGTATGTTACTGTAGGTTTTCTACACTGTGTTCTCATGCATGTATTGTGAGGTAATTTGGAAGACTAGGTAAGTGTAGTTCAAAAATCAGGAAATGAGTTAGTTCTTAAGTGGAAATATAGTTCCAAACCAAAGCCACAGGACATAAAACAGAAGACAAGGGATTTTGTTTGGAATTCCTTTGAGACTTTGCTCCCTCAGACCGCTTTCGATCTCTTGGTATGGCACTTTTAACTTTAATGAAAATTCCACACAATCCTAGCTCTGATTGAAATTTTGTGGGAAGTTTTGTTTTGTTTATTTAAGGGATGAGATAAGAATCCATGGTAGTTTGGGTAATGAATTGCTACTTGACAAATCTGTGGTAAATGTGATGCGCCAGTCACAGCAGGACTGCCAGCATGGATTGGCAGCCTCTCATCTTCCTTCAGAGACTGCAAAAGAGGAAATAGAAAATTTGGTCAGTGTGCACAACTTTTGCATATGCAATGGAGCTTTCATTTTCTCTTCTGTCCCCTCCAGCCCTCTACATGCCCTCAAAATATCCTCTGGAAGGTTGGAGGGTGTCAGGTTCCCTTAACGGTTGCTCATGAGTAAAGACCAAGTCCTTCTTGTCTTTCAACTATTTTTATTGTGCAAATATGTACAGTGCGGAGCTAACCCTAAACATGACCATCTAGTCGCTTGCGGAATCCGAAAGTGCCTCCCTCCTGTTGCGGCGCCAACACCAGAGTCTCGGCACTCTAAATTGCCGCCTTCTCCTTCTACGTAAAGCGGGCGCCGGAAACGGCATCTCCCTCTCTGACTGGGTTTGCTGAGTGGTGCTAGGTCTCTCTGCATCTTCCTGGAAACCTCTCACTACCTGGCTCCCTCCCGGTAACTGCTCCTCCCCAGAGGAGGAGCTGGCAGACTCACTGGGAGACGAGTCCATCATCAACACAGGCTGAGGCTGCCTGTAGCCACTCAGTGCTGGACTGGCAGGGGTGGGCACATCCCTAACAGAGGGGGACCCTCCAGAGCATATATTTTGGGGCTACGCAGGGGGAGGAGAGATAATGGAAGTTCTGTTGCATGAGCCAAACTCTGCTTGTACAGCATTGGGTTCAACCTATTACCTCTGAAGCAAAGCAGGTGTTCGGGTACCTTTCTTGAGGATAACCAAGGAGACAGAGAAAGGCTACCTGTCAAATGTACCCAGAAAGAAAAATAGAGGCATTCGGCAACTCCAAATGTTCCTCACCGCTAAATGAAGTGGCTGCTTTTCCATTCACTTTCTTATCTGTAGAGTTCATACAACAAGGCAAACGAAGGGGCAAAGTACAAGGTAAACAACCCCAACTAGAAGGAAGTTAATTAGCTCATGTTTGCACATGGCTTCCAGCCTCTAAGCCTTATATAAAGTTTAGCCTGGTCTGTGATTCATTATGTTGAAAGAGGAAGGAGGTTCACCAAAGTAAATGGTGGCGACAGCAGTCTTGAATTTGAATTTCTTTCCCAACGTTTTTTAAAGTGTTGCGTGAAATTGAACTTTCAAACTGGGTTGTTGTTTTTGTTTTTAAAAAAGAAAGACCATGATTTACAGAGTCATTTTTAATTTCATTAATTTGTGTCAAAATATACACTTCTGACTCTTGTCGAGCTTCTGGGTGTGATCATGTCTGGGCGTCCTATCTGAAAGGTGTAGGCAACTTGAGTGAGGCTGGCACTCCCTTAGAGACATAAAGATACATGCATAGGCAAACATCCCTCCTCTCCCCGTGGTCAGGAATCCTGCAAGAGCAGGATTTCTAATCCTGAAAAGTGGTGCTCTATATAGCCTCAAAGCTGGATTATTGCAATGCACTCTATATGGAACCACCTTTGGGATTCATTTGGAAACTGCAGCAAGTTCACCAGGACAGCTTGCCAAGAACGTATTACACTCATTCTGAACAAGTTGCAGTGGCTGCCAGTTTGCAGTGGCCAAGCCAAATCCAAGGTACTTGTTTGGACCTGTCAAGCTCTATGTGGAATACCTGCTCCTATACCCAGACCAGATGTTCCAATCGAGCTGGGATGCCCACATTTGCCAAACATCTGCTATGTGGAAGCATGCAAGAGGGGGTTATCAGTACTAGCATGCCAACTGTGCCATGCCCTCTAGGTTTAAGTGATGCCAACCCTGGTGGGTTCTGGGCCGCCGGTTAAAAACTCATTCACCTTGAGACCTACAAAGGTTATGCCAAAGACATGGTGGCCATTGAACACCACTTCTTTGGGGGTTCTGCAATAGCCACCTTAATATCTAAGTTTCTCTGTCAGCGTGCAGACCAGCCCGATTCCAGACTAGCATGGGCAATGTGCCTACCGGCGCCAGCAAACCATGATGAATGAATAATGCCTTGGCTCTGTTTACGCTCTTTAGTGCTACATGGAAGGAAGCACCCCATCTGCTTTTTGCTCAGAACTGTTTTAAACAGAAATGGATACTGTTGCTTTGCTGTTTTCGCGGAGCAGAAGACAATGCTTTCAAGGTCATTCCTTGAAAAATTTAAATGGGGTTTGTGAGCCATCAGGGTCCACCCACCATCTCCGGGTAGCGGAGGTTGCTGAAAGCCTCCTTTCATTTTAGTGGGGGTTCTTGCATGTGTCGTGACAACAATCAGAAGAACCAGCTGGATTGGGCCAAAGACCCGTTTAGTCCAACCTCCTGCTCTCAGAGTGGCCAACCAGGTGTATGCAGGAAGCCCCAAAGCAGGACCTGAGTGCAGCAGCACTTGTGATTTCTAGCCAATGGCATTCCAAGGCACACTGACTGTGTTGGCAGAGGTAGAACATAGCCATTGTGGCTAGTAGCCTCCACTCCCATTGCTCAGCCTGGACACTGAGGTCCAGCTCCGAGGGCCTTCTGGCGGTTCCCTCACTGTGAGAAGTGAAGCTACAGGGAACCAGGCAGAGAGGGCCTTCTTGGTAGTAGTGCCCGCCCTGTGGAACACCTTTCCATCAGATGTCAAGGAAATAAACAACTATCTGACTTTTAGAAGACATCTGGAGGCAGCCCTGTTTGGGGAAGTTTGGGGAAACTCAGCCAGATGGGCGGGGTATAAATAAATAAATTATTATTATTACTATTTTAAATTTTATTTTAATGGGATGGCATCCAATTTCATTGTACTTGTACAATGACAATATAGAAATCTTACCTTATCTTATCAAGCACCATACTTGCTTTTTATATTGTTTTTATTTTGGAAAGTGCAAATTAGTAGCTTCCCATTAGAATATTAACTGAGCCAGCAGGCAGTTGGACTAGATGACCCTCAGAGTCCCCCCCAACTCTACAGTTCTATGATTATATGTTCTGCCCATGTGTAGCTACTTCATTTCCCCATTCTCGTGAGTGACAAAGGAAGCCAGGAAGCCGCAGTTCCTTGTTGATACCCAAACTGGGAAGATATGGTTAAAGGCTTCCAAACAAACTGGAACACGAAGGCATGATCTAAAGCTGGATTCCAGACCCTGAATTGCTTGGAAGCCATTTGCTACAGTTCCTGGTTTCGTCATCCCTCAAAGCTATGGGAAACTTTGGCTTCTTGGCTTGTTCATTGTCTTGCACAAAGGGAGAAGCAATGAAGGAGCAGAGGGGCTCTCAATGGGTGCATTAAGTTCATCTGCATCCCTTGGGTTATTGAGCTGAGGCTTATAAATGCAGCCGCAGCAATAGTTGCCTCATATTTTAATACTCAAATTTGTTGGGGGTGGAGGAATTAAAGAGATCTAAATAGACGCTACTGCGCTAAACACGCTTGTAAGATGACATTATTTCGAGGACTGCAGACATCTTTCAGAAGTTGAAGCGAGATTTCACAGTGTTTGTAAAGTACTCCTAATACCTACACATGCAGCATGCGAAGAATGGCAGCTTAAACGCACAATTGGGCTCAATGCCCTTCATGTTTCTCTTTATTATAAGCAATCTGCTTCTATGGGAGACCACGCTTGCCAATTACTTCATGTTGCTTAAAAGAGAAACCAAAATCGCCCAGCAAGAGTGGAAACTTTTTAAAACAGGCTTTGAAATATATCTCAGACTGTTCTTTCAAGCATCTTCCCACCACTTTGTGCTCAATTCGTTTGCACTCCCAGAAGGAAATGTCAAATCAAACGATGGCGGGATCTGAGCAAACTTTTCAAGGCAGAGTTGGGGATAAGTATTGAAATCAAGCTGTATCTAAAGAAAACATCTCTGGGATATTTTCTTCCCTCCTCTGTGACTTAGCCTAGAATGCCAAAGCCTGAAAGGACAAAGGGGTTAGCTTGTCAAAATGGCCATTTTCGAAAAAAGAAGTGAAGGCTTTTATTCAGGTAAGGGAAATGTCTGTCTTTATGTATTGGATTTCTTCTTTATCAACAGCTATGAGAGCCATCAGGGCCGGGCTGTCTGTGAGGCAGGGTGGGGCAGTTGCCTCAGGCAGCAGTTCCTGAGGGTGCTCCTGCCACTGCTTGCCTGTAACACACCTGCTGCTTGCTGCCAGGCACCCACCATAGGAAGTGGTGGTAGTAACCAGCTAGGCGGTGCTGCTTATTCTCTGAGGCAGTGGTGGATGAAGGCAGGCCACAGGCACATCTGCCTCCTTGGCTGCTTGACTCTGCTCAGCCAGTGGCTGCCCTGCTGTTGTTGTCCATTGTCCATTGTCCATGCAGTCTGTTGTCCTTATCTCACAGTTGAACTGAGGGCATGGCTGAGAGACTTTCCCATAAGTGCCATTTTTAAGGAGCAGTTCCTTATTTGAATTGTGTTAGAGCTCCTGGCAGCGGGGAGGGGAGATCTCCCTCATTTCATAATTATCCGCTTGTGGAGGAGCAATGTTGGGAGATGATACAACAGTCTGGCCACTTTAGCTCAAAATCCTACACGTGAGCAGGGACAAGTATGCTAAGCATGCACAAACACACACATTCCCCACTATCCCTGTCATCCTGCTTGAGTTGGGGGTCCAAGTCTGAAGTGGGGACCCTCCCTCTTCTTTCTAATTCACCTGAGTGGTCGGTGGATTCCCCTGTTATGCTAGACCAACTGAGATTGCTTCCATAAACTTTCATAGAAAGTACTTAGGCTCCCTTGCACCCTTAGCAAGGAGATATATCAGCATCCCCCCCATCCCTTGTGCCCTTGGCAAGGAGCACCTTTTGTGCTCTGCCAGTGACTTCTTCCGCAGCCACCGGGGTCAGGCCTGCTCGGCTCCATCTCCCCTCCTCCTCTTCCTCTTCCTCCTCCTCCAATTCCTTCAGTTCGTCTGTCTGTGTGTGCACTTGGAGCCAGAGTGGAGAGGCGCAATTTTTGTGCCCTCCCTGGGTCTCCATCCTTGACAGAGGCCTACCTGGCCAACCTCTAGGTAGAAAGGTAAAAGATAAAGGACCCCTGGACGGTTAAGTCCAGTCAAAGGCGACTATGGGGTTGCGGCGCTCATTTCGCTTTCAGACCGAGGGAGCCGGCGTTTGTCCACAGACAGCTTTCTGACTCATGTGGTCAGCATGACTAAACCACTTCTGGTGCAACAGAACACCGTGACGAAAACCAGAGCACACAGAAATGCCATTTACATTCCTGGCGCAGTGGTATCTATTTATCTACTTGCACTTGTGTGCTTTCGAACTGCTAAGTTGGCAGGAGTTGGGACTGAGCAACGGGAGCTCACCCTATCGCGGGGATTCGAACCGCCAACCTTCTGATCAGCAAGCCCAAGAGGCTCAGTGGTTTAGACCACAGTGCCACCCGCGTCCCTAACCTCTAGGTATGCCCCTGCATATAAGAGATATGCCTTGTAGTTTGGATAGTGCATTCCCTCCTTTTCTCAGATCACCTACTTGTCCTCCTGTCCCTTCTATAGAAACTCCAGCCAGATTCCATGATGCCACTGATTTTACCTTAACAGGTTCCTCTTTGTTTTTAACTCCACCTTTCCAGACCCCTCTTGACAGTGTAACACCATTGCATTTATAGCCTGAAGCACCGCAACCTGGAAACTGTTGCTAACAGTTGCAGTAGCTAGATTAATAAATTGCATTGGGAACATGTTCCCTCCAAGGTGACTACCTTCCGCTCCTTTAGGCATACAAAGTCACGGCTGACAGCACGTACCACACATTCAAAACTGTATTGCCCTTAGGGAACAAGTGCCGTAAATGATAAACAGTACAGATCAGCAAGGAATAATATGATTCATTAGTGTCTGCTGACTCTGGACAGTTCAACACTTCCTCTGTTGAATTAAAAGTGTCTGCAATACTTGGAGACTTAAAAAAATAAATAAATCAGAGTGAACTCGGTGCCCGTGATCTGCTATTATATTCCATGAATACCCTAGATGTAAAGGGCAGTTTGCATTGTTGTTATTTAGGTCATTATTTTATTTAGGTAATGTATATACCACTTAGCATTTCAAAGGAAAACTCTTAAGCAGTTTACGGTGTCCCCAAAATACCACAAATGAACTGCAGAAAAAAGTTATTAAAAATTATATGTTTTAGAGCAGTGCAGAGAATAATTAGATAAGCTATCTTCTTGAACACAACTATAAACTGAAACATATGGGGACTATAATAACTACAAGCAGATTCAAAATGCAGAAATGCAGCCGAGACAACCAGACTCCTATAAGCTGCAGCACTCTCCCTCTGCTGCTGTCTCACCAACTTAAGCTCAGTTACAAGAATCTATACCAGGGGGTAGACACTTCAGACTTCCCATGCGAAGGCCTGGTTGTTCCAGACAAAAAGAGGGCATGGTGTATGTCAGGTGACTTACGGCATGTGCCCTGATTAAGATCAGCTGGATTAGGGGGATGTAATCTGTTGCACGTTTTACAAAGTAGGATGAGTTCTTGCATGGCAAGAAGGGTGCATTATAGTCCTAAGAAAACAGATGATTCTTTCTAGGGAGCCATTTAGAATGCTGGTGAATGAGCAGTCAGCAAGGCTTCATTGGCGTCAAGGATCAGCCAGAGAACATGCTAGGCCAGTGATGGCTAACCTTGACACTCCAGATGTTTTGGAACTACAACTCCCATCATTCCTGACCACTGGTCCTGTTAGCTAGGGATGATGGGAGTTGTAGTTCCAAAGCATCTGGAGTGTCAAGGTTAGCCACCACTTTGCTAGGCATATCAGGGCTCAGTTCAGGAATGTGGGAAGTGGCGGTAAAAAGGATGTTCATCCTCTCCCATCTTTGCAAGAACTATACAGTTCCCGTTGCCTTAAAAAAAGTAAACAATATTTTACAGGATCCATCTCATCCGGGATATAGTCTTTTTGCACCACTGCCTTTGGGCAAGAGATATAGAACAATTAGATCAAGAACAAATAGATTGAAGAATAGTTTCTACCCAAGAGCTATAACCATCTTAGATGCTGTAACTAGATAATATGACATTGGAGAGTTGTGATGGGTGTGTACGTATGTGCATGTGTGGCTGAAAATTTGTTTTTTGTTTTGTTTTTTGTTTTGTTTTTATGGGATGGCATTACATTTCGTTGCACTTGGACAACATTGTATTTGTACTTGTACAATAACAATAAATCTTATCTTATCTTAATGACCACAGCTCAGGAAACAATCATGTAAAGCCATCAAATTTTGTACTCAATTGCTTTATGCCTCGGAAGTGAAATGGTAATCAAAAACAAACCTTTGCTTATTTTATGTAATGCTGTTTCATTTAGAGGGGTCACTACCCTGCTGCTTTTGCTCTGATTGACTTGTGGGGGATTTACTCCTGAGTAAAGCTTTTAAGATTGCAGCCAAAGAAGCCTTCTAACGTTCCTTGACCTCACCTTGAACTGAAGGTTGGGAGAAGACGAGCTGTTACACTCTTTAAATTAGCAGCCTTCAACACACTGGAAGTCCCCCACCAACCCTGAAAAATGACAACAACCCCCCCCCCCTTCTTGATTTAAAACACACATTGGCTTCACAGATTTCAGGGCCACGTTTTGCTAATTGTGGGCAGGACAGCAAATGGCCCTCCTCCTCTGGTCAAGGCACAAAGGACCGCAGGACCGTCATGTTATTTGGGCACCTGAACAGAAACCCCCACAAGGTCCTTCATGATAACAAATTAAATAACTAAACAATTTGCTGCCTTTTCATGACCCTCCTAAACTCCTCTGCCTCGGGGTAGAGCCAGCGCAGCTTTGTCGTCGTCCTGGGAAAAACCATTTGCACAATTCACCGAAGTCATTCATTAGCAGGGAACTGTATATGCATTTGTCTGTTTGGGATTTGTTTTGCAGACTCTGCAAATGGATGTAAACAAGCTGAATATCACGTTGCTTCGGATTTTCCGCCAAGGAGTGGCTGCTGCTTTAGGACTGCTGCCGCAGCAAGTGCACATCAACAGACTCATTGTAAGTGGTGAGCATTTTGTGTGGCAATTTGCATTTTTAGCTTTCACGTCCTGGGAATAAAAACCCAGCACAGTTTTAAACTGCAAGGGTGACTTCTGATGGCCACTGAAGCTCTTTCATATAGTTCATTCTTCTCTAGAGAGTTCCAGTTTATATATACCACCACGGTTGCACGAGTGTGAAAACAGACAATTCCCCCGCCCCCCGATATTGTCCTGAGCACCAAAATTACCCCAGAACCTGACCACTGTAGAGTCAGAAGGTCAAGTCACATGATCACATTCCACATGGCCAACCAGCTTTCTTTAATTTGCATCTTGAACTGTCATTGGATATGGTGAATGGGTTATGTGCAAGGTCTACCGTAGGACGTAGCAAACCTTCCAGGGGTGACACTGTGCCCAGAGAGGCTGTGATGGAGTTGAGAAGTACCACACCCAACACCTTCCCCCTGGGCAAATTCCTATTTGGGCTGGAAAAGTATCCTACCAATACTCGTAAGAATCTGCCTAATTCTAGTGAGACCACTAGCCCACCTAGTTCAGTTTTTGTCACCACTGAATGGCAGCAACTTTCCATGTTTTCAGAGAGGAGACTTTCTCTTAAAATATGGAGATGCCAGGGGTTGAACCCAGGCTTTGTTTGCATAAAGGCATGTAATCCACCACTGAGCTACAGCTCTTCAGGGGATTACATCCTGGTTCCTTGAGTAGTTAGCAGGCATGTGGCAGACATCTAGCAAAACAATGATCAAATTATGAATGAGCAGTTGAAGTTTGCTCCAGATTTTTGAGAAGAGAACTTCTACCCACCAATTTAAGGAGGATCATGCAGGGTCATTTCTGAGCTTCTTTTCTCCCTCAGGTCCAGGGGCTGAATATGGCCCTCCAGAACTCTCTATCTAGCCCAGTGTTTCTCAACCAGTGTGCCTCCAGATGTTTTGGGACTACAACTCCCATCATCCCTCGCTAGCAATACCAGTGGTCAGGGATGATGGGAATTGTAGTCCCAAAACATCTGGAGGCACACTGGTTGAGAAACACTGATCTAGCCCTCAGAAGTGTCACCAAGAAACATCCCTCAGTGCCTCTGCCTCATACCCTAAGTGGTTTTGCCTGGCTGGAATGTGTGGCCCTTGGGCTGAAAGGGAGTTTTTCAACCCTGATCTATATAATGTTATACACAACATATTCAAAGTGCATATACAAAGTTCTGGTTATTTTTGCATCTGTTCTTAACCACTTCATTTCTGCAGAACTTACCTGGTGAAACTGGTCCGATGGGGAGATTTTACTTGCACTGTAACACAGAAATAGGTTAGCAGTGAGAGACATTATATTGTGTTCCACATGTACAACATGCTGTATATCGCCTCAGTCAGGGACGATTCATTTTAAAACCAAATTTAGTTGTGTGGATTACAAGACACAGTCAACATGCTCCTCTTAACACCACAAGATGGATGTGCACAGCTCATACATGGCCTGAGGAGCAGCCATGGCTGAATTTGGCAAAACACAATTCCACTTCTGACTCGGAAGAAATGTCACGTGGAATGTTACGTGAATCACAAATGTGAGAGCTTCACCTTTAGATTTATTAACTTTACAACAATTATGTCTAGATCAGTTTGCCACTTTCTACTTTGGCCTTTGAGAGTTCACGGTCCTGTAGCTGGCTGGACTTACTTGTGGTTGGTTGACAGCATGTCATGTGTGCCCCTATGGGGGAGATGAAATGTCTGTTTTCATGGCAGTCAGAATTTGCTGGAGCAAACTAAATGAAGTTAAAGTTGTCCAAATGTATGATGTAGCGTCTTTCTGATGGTGTGAATTCAAGTTTGGATTATTTGCTTAAGGGTAACATGACACATTAGAAAACTGTAAATAAGTAGCTATCATCAGGAAAGGAAGTGAATCACCAAATTTAATCCATGGATTTCAAACCCCCTATATTCAGCCCTTGTTGGTTTTTATCTTCACACTGATGGCGTGCATCTCACTCCTAAACATTTGCATCCACATAACTGACTGTAACATCACTTAATAGATGCCACAACCCCAGATTAATATCGTAGACACTGCATGGATGGACACACTCTGCACCATATTCCAGTATTCATGTGAATCTAGTGGTAGATTTGGGGTATTTGATTCTCTTGGATCCATGTGGGATTTAAATTCTAGGTCTTCAGGAATCTGTCTGCTTTAAAATACACCCAGATAAGTCCCCCAGAGAACTCTAGGTTTTTCCAGAGGCTCCTCTGCCCTGCCCTGGTGTGTAGCAATGACGTCATCACTATGCACCCAGATTTGGAGACTTTTAAGCACAGCATAAGGAAGAGGAAATTTAAAACATCTGAAGTGCCATTTGGATGTTCTAAATACCAACTGGACTCAGTTTGGTAGATATTCTACTTAATCCAATAATTCTGATTTGAACTGAGGGGAATTCACTCAGCTCTGGTCTCTCTTGAAAACTTGTAAGAAGAGCAAATCTTAGAATCATACCATGTTTTGTTATTAGTAGAGATTTTTAGAGGTCAGCATCCTGCTCATATTTATGTTTTCCAATTCTGCTAGGGCAAGAAGAACTGTGTTGAGCTCTTTGTATCACCAGTAAACAGAAAGGGTGTTTCTGAGACACTACCATCTGAAGAAGTCTTGAGATCTCTTAATATCAATGTGCTACACCACAGTTTATCCCAGTTTGGAATTACCGAAGTCTCTCCAGAGGTAAGCAATCATGAGTATATCATGCTGCATCTCATTATTCAATATGCACCTCATGTGTGCTCTTATTAAGGCCTCTGATCATTTCAAAACTGAGGTGGTGATATAGTGCATAGTAGATAAATGTGCTGCTGGTCATGCCAAAATACAAATACAGATTGTAGCCTTAGTCAGATGTTTCCTACCCAGTTCTCAGTTTCAATTTTTTCAGTCTGGAGTTTGGTTTTTCACATTTTCACATCAGTTTGCAATTTTTAAAAAAGTCCTCATGAAAATTCATCATTGCAAATTTCTCCCAACATACACATTTTTGCAAAGCAGTTTTGTAATATGCAGTGGTACCTTGGTTCTCAAACTCAATCCATTCTGGAAGTCCATTCGACTTCCAAAACGTTCGAAAACCAAGCCACGGCTTGTGATCAGAAACTATGTCGACAGCCGAAATGGACATTCAGCTTCTGAAAAATGTTCGCAAACTGGCACTTACTTCCGGGTTTGTGGCATTCGGGAGCCAATTTGTTTGTCAACTAAGCCGTTTGAGAACCAAGGTACCACTGTAATGCGCTTTTGTGGGTTATTTTCATTAACATATGCATTTATATGCATTCATTACCTTAGCATATGCATTTTGTTCTGCATTGCAAAATTCAGAAAATTGTTAAGGATGGCTACATATTGTTTCAATCTGAATCAAATTTCTCTTCCATCCCCACCTATGAAAAGGTCAGTGAGAATGTGAGGAGCGAGCTCTACTACTTCAAACTGCTCATTGGCCACTTCCTCCAGCTGACACATAGCTGGCATTAATCAGCCTCCTTCAGACTGATGTTAATTGCATGTCATGGTGTGTGGTTGATGCACACAGCAGCATTAAGGTCTGGTAGCAGCCCCACACATGTTCTTGGTGTGTTTGGTAACCACAGGTACCAAATGCATGAATGGGGCTTCTGATGTACGTATTGTGGGGGGAAGACCACAGGCTCAGCTGGAAGGTAATCAAAACATTAACGCAGAACTTTGTGGCACCTTAAAGCTTAGCTGTTTTGTTTTGACATGAGATTTTCAAGGCTTGTGATTAAAATTTTAGCCTATTTGAAACAAGACGTACATCGTTTTGACTACCCAAATACACATGCATACACTGCAATTGAAAAATGCAATTTAGCTTGAGCAAAAATTTAGTTCCACTCCATTTGAGGATGTATCAACAGAGAAGAGCCTTGACTGAGCGCCTTGTGAAGCGGCATAATATAAAAGTTGGGTTAGATGCAGACTAAGTCAGGATTTTTATAACTTATCTTTCTTTGCTTATCAGATGCCTCCTAAGATTTCATTTGCACCTGCTTTCAGTTCTCTATATGGTTCACAGATTAAGGCTGCCTTATATAGCTATTGAAGGAGTTGTGGGCGGAGATACAAAACCAGTTGACCGAAGGTTTAAGCAATTCCAGTTACCTTCTCACCTGCTGAACCTGGTGATTTCCAAGAAGGAATTAGACTTGGCTATATAACTTGACACAGTTCGATTCATGGGTAGAAAGACTTTTCCAGTGCTCACTAAGGCAGGTACAAAGTCTCCTTCTTAGACAGGTTAGGATGGTTTTTGTATCGTATTTGTTAGAAGTGTGATTGGAACTGATTCATCCAAGCATTTTATATTATAGAAAAACACAACAAAGATTTTTTTTATTTAAAAAAACCTTCATATCTACCTGACAAGGGCTCTCAAGTGTGCAACCAGAACAGTGTAATTACATTTTGTTTTGCTTTTGTGTTTTTATAAAATCAAAGAAAAACGTCTTGCAAGGCAAGCACGAATCGGGTAAACTCTGGAGCAAAGAAGGATTTTATGCTGTCATCATATTTCTCAGCATCTTTGTTATCATTGTGACATGTCTGATGGTAAGTCTGTTTCTTTACATTTTCTTTAGCTCGTGCCTGTCTCAAAAGCCTAACCGGCAGATTTGTGCCAGAAGTATTTACATAATGCAGTCCAGTCTTTAACCACTAACAAAAAGCAATAAAAAAAATTATGCACAGCCAAACTTGATGTAAGCTGGGTGTTTGCATCTGGAACGACTAAAGCTTTTCTGCAGCTGACTCAAAAACGGCTTATGCCTCGCATTTATTTTGTAAGAGGTAGAGCCCAATTCAAAGCACGTGTGCTTACTTACAGCCAGTGTTGCTGAGCATGAGGAGCCCTCCTCAAAAATCAGTAAACCTTTTTCTCAATGGGGAGAAAGAGTAGAGCAGATGACATCCAGCCCATCGGTCCTTCCACTAAACAGCTGATTGGTGTGTACTTATACTGCTTTTTGGAGAGAGGGCTTCACAGATGAAGGCTATGCAGCTCGACTGGTGGAGAGAAACCATGGGTGATATTTTCCTACTCAGAGTAGAGCTATTGAAGTTAGTTGTTAATAAGCTTCAAAGGCTCTACTCTGACTAGGACGTGCTGAACACCACCCTATGTATGCAGCACTCTTTGCATAGACCATTCTTCATTCAGCTGGGGGGGGAGGAAGAGGGCAGAGGGTAGATTAGGAGCCCTTTGAAGGGAAGTTTTTAATGTTTGATGTTTTACTGTGTTTTTAATATTCTATTGGAAGCCACCCAGAGTGGCTGGGGAGGCCCGGCCAGATGGGCGGGGTATAAGTAATAAATTATTATTATTATTATTATTATTATTATTATTATTATTATTATTATTATTATTATTATTATTATTTATTACCCTGTTTCCCCTTTTTTAATACGTAGTCATAAAGTAAGCCATGGCAGGTTTTTTTTACCTTAGTGAGAAGTAAGACATACCCCAAAAGTAAGCCATGGTGCCGCCATTGTTCCCATTGCCTCCTCAGCCCCTCCTGCGTGCACAGGGAGCCAGCGAACCAGTGAGAGGCACGGGGGGAAAATGCGCCTCTTGCGAAGTTCTGCCCCGCCTGCTTAGCGCACAGGGAGAGGCGCGGTGGGGGGGGAGATGCCTCTTCCTGCCCCGCCTGTTCCCCGTGCACAGGGAGCCAGCGAACCAGCAAGAGGCACGGGGGGAAACGCGCCTCTTGCGGAGTTCTGCCCCGCCTGCTCAGCGCGCAGGGGGAGGCTGTACCGTACCATACTGACATAATAAAAATAAGACATCCCCCGAAAATAAGCCACCCTGTGTTTTTTTGAGGGAAAAAAATTATAAGACGGTGTCTTAAAAAGGGGGAAAGACGGTATTATTGGATCTACTGGTTCAAAGTAGCATCGGAGCTACTTTGGTTGGTTGGTTGCAGGTTGTTTTGGTCAATTAAAGTGAATTAGCAAATATAATAAATAATAGTAATGAAGTATATCGTCAAATGTTTATTATTCCCAACTGCTAAACAACATTAACACCAAAAATGCCCCCGCCTTTTCATTTATGCTCATGAAATAAAGGAAGTTTGGGGCAGGGAGCAGAAGTAGATTTTTCTGCGCAAGGATAATGCAGTTCTGGTACTCCAAACAAAATCCCGGGCTACTAATTCTTTAATTGAAAATGTCTATTTTTTGCATCCATTTTCTGGTTGATGGATCTTGAGGTTCTACTACTAAAAAAAGCAATGTAGATTCCACATGCCTGAAATCTGCTGACTCCAGGGCTGGGGGGTATTCATGCAGAATCCTTTGTATATATGTCCGGCTTAGATGGATTGGAGTGGTTACATTTTTTGAAGTGTATGCTAGGAGTTAAATGGGAACCTAGATTGTAATAAATCTATAGATTCTGTAGGTCCTGGTGTGGGAGTAAGGTCCACTGAACTGAATGGGGCTTACTAATGAATAGACAAGCATAAGCTTGCACCATTAAGAGGTATGGGGCACTATGCAAGATTGCTGTTTGAAGGATAGGATCAATATTTTGAAACAGTACGTTTTATACATTCTGCCCCAATGTTTCTTTTCTTTGCAATAATTCTGGCTCAGTTACTTCCCACTATATCTCATTTATCTTTTTCAAAAAGCAACTGAAATGATAAATATTGGCATGAAGATGATTCCCAAAGAACCCTCGGCTGCAGACAATACAAATTGAGGTTTATTTACAGGAAGTGCTGAGTGTTCTAGTCTCATCCCTACCATACATTTAAAGCACATTGCATGCACATCCCAAAGGATCCTGGGGAATGCAGTTTACCCTTCACAGAGCTACAATTATTAGCACTTTAAACAAACTACGGTTCCCATGATACTTTGGGGGGAACCATGTGCTTTGAATGTGCTTTAAATGTGGGTGTGACCTCTTTTGAAAAGAACCTGTAGCACAAAATGCTCATTTTAAAACATTGCCACTGACATTCTTTGCTGTTGACTGATGCCTTGTTTAATCTAGTTTGTAATCCCTCTGTCCCCCACCTGAATTTAAGATAAAATCAGCTCTTCTCTCTGTTTCCAATAGGTCCTGTACCGACTGAAAGAGAAAATACAATTTTCGGTGAGACAAGATAAGAACAAGAAACAGGAAATACACCTTTCGTCCATCCCACTGCAGAGAACTCCGTCTGAGTACAAGGCAGCAAACAGAATGGTCCAGCCCGAACCGGCTCCTAAAGCTGTGAATGTCATAGTAGATCCACAAGGGCAATGTGCTCCTGAGATCAAGCCCACCCTTTCAACCAGCCCATCACCTTTCAAAATCAAGTCAGTGGGGCTTCAAGAAAGGTAGGCTTACGCCTCTCCAGGTGCAGTTTGCCATTGTTCCCCTTTGCGGGTATAAGCAGGTGAGACAAGTTATGTGGTCCCTGCAGATGTTGTTGCGCTCCTCCTGCCATCAGTCCCAGCCAAGCATGAGCAGAGAGGATGAGAGCTCATTCCTTCATTCCATTTGCATGCTGCCCATCTACCCAAACGTCTGGGAGTTGTGCTCCAGCAAGATGCAGAGGGCCGCAGGTTGCCCACCCCTGCTATAAAGGATGTTATTTTCTGAGTACTTCAGAGATTATAATTTGCACTTAAACTGCCAAGTATTGAAATAATGTTTGGAATCAGTACAGGTAAATAATAATAAAAAAAAAGTTGGAAGCTTCCGAATATTTCCAAAGAGGAAAACAAACATGCTTTGAATCCGAAATGTGATCTTTTTAGATTGAGTGGTTAATTTCATCATTTTGCTTTCCTGTGTTTATGTCCTGGCCTCGGTTGCAGCACATCTGCTGGAAAGCCATCAATTAGAAACATACCTTCTAGTGCAAGCACTTTTCATAAATCATCAATATGCTGTGCAGTGACTCTTGTTGGCTAAAGTGCCTAAGCCCAGCTAGCAGACAAAAGAAAGATGCAACAGAAGCGAGGCAGGAGGCTGGGTGATCAAAAATACTGTTATTTAAAAGCATTGGTGTTTAGGAAGAACAGATTCCTATTAAACAACAACATCTCACCAATAGATGTGTTTTCATCAAAGGTGTGTCAGAAATTGCAACAGCGTACAGGATGTGTTCTGAACACTTAAAAGGGCTTCTCTTTTGTTCAAATAAAGGAGTCCTGCTGGTTTCTCTGTGCAATAAAATAGTCAACAATGAAGAAAGGCCATTGGTTCTCAAGAGGGAAATGGAAATTCTACAGATATGCCTAGGTTGCATGGATATCTGTACCTGGATGGGGAACCATAGCCAAGTGATGTCTCTGTAGCTTCCACCAATCAGCTGTTCTGGAGAGAGACCCAATCAATCAGGAGAAAGATGGGAAGCTGGCTTTGGTACCCCATCATCGCTGCCTCCCCTTCCCCTGCCAAAAAACTAGTAAATAGAGATCTGCTCAGTTGGTTTAGAACCATTATGTATTTAGGGATCCCAAAGGTTCTTTTGAGATCTTGAAATCAGCACATACATAAAAAGGTAAAGGGACCCCTGACCATTAGGTCCAGTCGTGACCAACTCTGGGTTTGTGGCTCTCATCTCGCATTATTGGCCGAGGGAGCCGGCGTACAGCTTCTGGGTCATGTGGCCAGCATGACTAAGCCGCTTCTGGTGAACCAGAGCAGAGCATGGAAGCACCGTTTACCTTCCCGCCAGAGAGGTTCCTATTTATCTACTTGCACTTTGATGTGCTTTCAAACTGCTAGGTTGGCAGGAGCAGGGACCGAGCAACGGGAGCTCACCCCGTCGTGTGGATTCGAACCGCCGACCTTCTGATCGGCAAGCCCTACGCTCTGTGGTTTAACCCACAGCGCCACCCGCGTCCTGCACATACATAGCTGTCACATAAATGTAGCAGTCTATCACAATCTCTCTGGATTACTGAGCTGCAGATAGACACAAATTCTATTTAAAGAGAACAGAGTAAGATTGCTCCCCACACCCTTTTCAGACTTCATGTGTTTTTTCTTCCTCCAGAGCAACTACAGTTCTGGCCAAGTCATTATTTTTACAAGCTGGAGAGAGATTATTAGCAGGCCCATGCCCTAGGTATACATGCTAGAGGCATAAATCCTTTTGCTTATAAAGGTGGGCCCTTTGACATTTGTTGAAAACATTGCTATTATTATTATGTTCATAAAAAGTAACAACATAAAGTGTTCTTCAAAGTGCCCTGCTTCCTGCCTCTCCACCTCAGATCAGTCTTAAAATATAGCTTAGGGTGGGCTTTTGATCCTTACAGAACATTTTGCTCCCCTTAACACACTTCAATATGAAATAGCACTTTGGCAAAGTCTGAAACAGGTGTACAAAATTCTAGCTAATATGGGATATATGATATGAGCAGACAGATCTCTACTGCATTGTTGAACAATTCATACCTGAATTGGGTGCGGTGCAGCAGAGATAACTAAGTGAATCAGGTGTCCGTGTGAAATAGTTTCCTCATACGTGACATTGTCTGTGTGGTGAAGAGAAAAGGGCATGTCTGTGCCAAAAAAAAAAAAAAAATGTGTACTATGTTTCCTCCCAACATCTCCCTCAACCATTCTCCATCGGAGAACAAGAAAATAAATAGCATTGGGAAGGAGAGATTTTTTTTGGGGGGGGGGGTGAAATTCTCATGGATGAGGTGCAGGGGTTTAGATTATTATTGTAAGTTATCCTTATAGTAGTTATCCTAATAGAGCCAGCATGGTGTAGTGGTTAAGAGTGGTGGACTTGTAATCTGGTGAACCGGATTCGCGTCTCCGCTCCTCCACATGCAGCTGCTGTGTGACCTTGGGCTAGTCACACTTCTTTGAAGTCTCTCAGCCCCACTCACCTCACAGAGTGTTTCTTGTGGGGGAGGAAGGGAAAGCAGATTGTTAGCCGCTTTGAGACTTCTTCGGGTAGTGATAAAGCGGGATATCAAATCCAAACTCCTCCTCCTCCTCCTCCTCCTCCTTCTCCTCCTCCTCCTCTTCTTCTTCTTCTTCTTCTTCTTCTTCTTCTTCTCTGCAAGGTAGGACAGTTTTAGCATCCCACATATTGCAGATGCAGGCTGAGGTGATGGCGACTTGCCTAGGGCTTCTCACAGTGCATTCCTACACGTGCCTACTCAAAAGTAAGCCCCATTGAGATCAATGGGTTCGACTCCCTGGTAAATGTGATGGGGATTGTCATTCGTCACCAACCTAAACTTTGAACCAGGAACATCTTGCCCTGAAATTCACATTCTCAGATGCTATGTGAGACAACCAGACAAATACTGATGTTTGAAAAATTGAAAGTAGGAAATATCAAGTGGATATAATCTGATTGACAATCGCAGTCCCAACACATTATCCTAACTATTTTTGAGCAGCTTGAATGCCATGCAAAATGCCACCATGAAGCACCGTGTACAGTGGCGAAAACATCATTAATCAGGATTATGCCACATCTTTCATTATACTACCAGGCATTAGTTCTTCAAGAAGCTTCCTGATAATTAGCAATATTTTGTGAGCTCACTAAATTCACTCTGGAGTATTATTTAAGTGCATACGGTGTGGGCCAAGAACTTGCCACAGAGTTCTCCCTGGTGTAGGCATGATGCTGTTGCTTGATGGAGAGTGACATCTAGAGGAAGAAGATAATATTGTCAGTGGATCTTCTGTTCTATCTGTTACAAATTCTTGTAAGAGTTCATTCGAGAAATTAGAATGCGCCCCCTGGTGGCACTCCTTCTGCTTTAACCAGCTCAGTAGTCCGTTTATCTTTATCTTTCACTATAGTGTGGCCTAATACTACTATCATAAGAGAAGTTACTGGGAAGTAACAATCTGGGGGGAGGTCTCTTCCCCCGTGTGTGGGGGGGGACCCAGGTGGTGCTGTGGGACGCAGGTGGCGCTGTTGGTTAAACCACATAGCCTAGGGCTTGCTGATCAGAAGGTCGGCGGTTCGAATCCCTGCGACGGGGTGAGCTCCCGTTGCTCAGTCCCAGTTCCTGCCAACCTAGCAGTTCGAAAGCACGTCAAAGTGCAAGTAGATAAATAGGTACCGCTCCGGTGGGAAGGTAAACAGCATTTCCGTGCACTGCTCTGGTTCGCCAGAAGCGGCTTTGTCATGCTGGCCACATGACCTGGAAGCTGTACGCCGGCTCTCGGCCAATAAAGCGAGATGAGCGCCGCAACCCCAGAGTCGGACACGACTGGACCTAATGGTCAGGGGTCCCTTTACCTTTACCTTTACACAGTGAAAAAGAGAGTGGATAATAGGGTGCATGTCCTGAGCTACCATTCCTAAGTGGTGCCAACTGATCTCTGTGGATTCCATTGGCTACAGATCAGGAAGCAGCCCGTTACACTGGCATGAAGCAAGATACAGCATTGACTTGCACCTTGGCATCATTTCCCTTTCTTAGACTTGTCTTTGCTTCACCTGTTCCTCTGGGCCTTGGCTAGTTTACCCTTGTTCATATATCTTGGGGGTGGGGGGGAGAGAGAGCTACAGCAGTTAAAGAGGTGGGCAACCTTTTCAGGATCAAGGATCAAATTCCCACTGGAGAAAGTGACTATAGATGCTGCAGGCTTCAAGTCAGCCAATGCCTACCTAGGCTTAGTGATCCCAGGAGGGGAACATGCAGCTCTCTTCCTTGTAATTCTAATTAGATTATCTAAATACCACAGACTGGTGTCATTAATAATAATAATAATAATAATAATAATAATTTTTATTTATACCCCACCCTCCCCAGCCAAGACCGGGCTCAGGGCGGCTAACACCAAGTATAAAAACAATTGATTAAAATACAACATTAAAGTGCAGCCTCATTTCAGTAGAAACTCCAATCAAAAACTATTTGGGGAAGAAACCGTCAAATCTTCACCAAGGCCGACTATCCAGACTGGTCCTACATGGGCCAGAAAAATGCCAGGGAAGTCCCCAAATAGGAGTTCCATCCCGGGGGGAAAAGGAAAGAGGGGGGAGGGGATCAAATTGATTCCAATCCAAAGGCCAGGCGGAACAGTTATGCGTTTATCCTATCACGTTTCAAGTGTTTTTATTTTTCAAACACAGATGTTAATGATTGAGGCTGCAATCCTAACCCCACTTACCTGGGAGTAAGCTTCATGGTTCAATAGAACTTTGAGTAGACATGGGATTGTATCCAAGGTTAGTGGACCCGTCGGAATTAATGGACATGACTAACTTAGGCCTGCTAATTTCAATTGATCTACTCTGAGTAGAACTTAGTTGGCTGCAACCCATTATTAGGATTGCCCTGCAATTTGGGGAAATCTATACTGGACCTAACGGTCAGGGGTCCCTTTGCCTTTATATGTTACAATGTGGGGAGCAGTGCCGGATTTACGTATAAGCTAAACATGCTATAGCTTAGGGCCCCACTCTCTTGGGGGGGGGCCCCAAAAAATAAAGTGGAAAAAAACCTGGATGTACATTTCTAAAATATAAGATAAAAAAACAAATAAAATAAAACCTACATACAGCAACTGTGTTTTGTGTTGTGTAGGCTCCTATTTGTTATGTGCAAATGGCTTTAGATACCCATTAGGTCCATAAATTACCATATAGCATATATTCAACACACAAAAAACAGCTACCTTCAGTAGCTTAGGGCCTCACCCAACCTAAATCTGGTGGGGAGCCCTATTAATGTGCAGGCATGTGCAGCCTCTAAGTGCATTTGGTTCAGCAGGTATAAATTAGGCTGGAAAAGGCCACCATTCACCTGTGACAAGCTATCTGCTTTTTCAACTACTTCTGTGGGGGGGAAGCAGGGCCTCAAGTGTCTCTTCCGCTCTCATACCTTTTAGGTACTGATAAATTCCTTCCTTTCTAATATTTAATTAATTGAGCAGAATTGCTGGCGTAAGTATCGCTGCTTGTGCTATATATAACCTAATTATTATTAAACATTTCCTGCCTTTATGGTTCAGCATTCTGTTAACGGACTTTCAGGCTTTGTGTAGCTCTCTGCAATTTGAATAATGAAACCGAGCCAGTGTTTGTGGATGGTTTCACAAGCATGAGAACCTGATATATATTTACAGGAAGGGATCTGGAATTTCCTGGCCGAAATACACAGCTTTGCATAGATTTGGAGGATAAATTTACTCCATTGTGTTGAGATGAATATGCTTTTCTTTGTGCTTAATATAACTCTTAGGCATTTGCTTTCAGGGAAATGTCAATAACAATTGTTTAAAGCAGAAGCTTGGGATAACCCCCCAAAAAAGTTGTTTCAGAAGAGTATTTCAAAGATTGGACGCAATGGAAGGGAGAGTGCTGTGGTTTAGTTATTTATAAAAATGTTTGTATACCACAGTTTCATTTGAAAAATTCAACATGGTATGCAACAATTATAATACCATAAAAAGCAGCACAAAAGCGACCCCCACCAGGTTCCTATCAATGTCCAATGCCTTACCCAAGCCTATTCTTTCCTGTAATCAATAAAGTTGTGGCTTAATTCAACCCAGTACCAGTCTCCTATGGCATTGTTGTGGCCCTCCCTTCACCTGCCATAGCCATTATGCACCTGTGCCGGCAATTATAATACCATTAAAAAAAAAAAAAATTAAACTGGATCACCAGCTAACTATTATTGGGGAGGGGGGGGTTCATCGTCTGCATACGTCAGGCAGCAAAGAAACATTTCCGGCAAACATTCCAGAGTTACTGTAGAATGCATTTGCTGAATCTCTATTGGAAGAGGAATGGGTCAGTAACGCAGAAGGCTTGGTTTCATGTTGATGTCAAATGAGCCCCACCAAGATGAGACCCACGATGCTTCTGCAGATGATAGTGATCGAGCTGGGACTTAAGGGTTCAGGCGGTCCTTAAGGTACCCTGTTCTTATGGATTAGATAAGGGTTTCCCAAACTTGGGTCTCCAGCTGTTTTTGGACTACGATTCCTGAGCACTGCTCCTGCTAGCTAGGGGTGATGGGAACTTTAAATCATTCTTCTTGAGCATTGAAAGCATGAATAGACAACATGTGTACTAGCCCCGCTCTCTGCAATCTGTGCATTGGGTGGCCTTATGAAGAACCCCATGTGCAAAGAGATGTAGATGCCTAGGACTCCTCCATGCAAGGAGGAGTCTCTTGGCTAGTCCAGGATTCCTCCTCTCATGGAACAGCCAGATGTGAGGCCAGTGGATGCATGTGGCTGACATGCATGACATCAGCAGGGGGCCATGCTAACTGCCACAACTCCACAAGCCCCTCACACGTTTTCAGCACACGAAAGACCTTAAGACAAAGTAATTAGAAATATCATAATTTAGGGAAGTGAATTTAAAAGAAGCTAAAGTTTTAAGTAGGCATTTTCTCTTACTGATTCACAATGCAGGTATTTCAGTCTGAGGGGAAATGGAGAACAAACATCAGGTTAGTATCTTCAGGGCCGAAATACAACTGTTTGTGACAGTAAATCAGGAACAGGGAACTTGAGGCTCTGGAAGTGGTTTTGTTTTGTTTTTTTGGACTACAACTCCCATCAGCTGCAGCCAGCATGGTCAGGGATGATGGGAGTTGTTGTCTAGAGGGCCCCACCCCTGCAGTTAATATTCACAACAGAGACTTCATATATTTACAACAGGAAGCTCTTTCCACTGAACACAGAGCATTGTCTTTTTTGCTGCATGCTGTGGCCTATACCAAAGGAGGTCTTCCACCTTTCCTAAGAAACAAAGTTCAAAAGAGCTCATAAACTGTGGTGGTTATATTTTGGATTGGACAACTCCCAAGAGACACTCAGTTTTTATGACAATTCTACTTACAGCATCAGCATCTCCAGAGTCAAATAAATCTGCAGTTGCCACCACACTAATACAAAGCCTTTTATGTAAATCAGCCCAGTGCTTTGTTTTGCTTTTTTTCTAAGAGAAGCGTAAGCATATTGCAGGCTCACAGTTCTTATCATGGCTTGATTCTTGTTACAGTCGTTGCTACTGGTTTTAGCTTGTACACAGGAAACTGCAGTGCCAATCAATTTCATTCCCAAGGTGACAGGAAACCTTCTTCAGTCAGTTGTTGATTGCGCTTGTCTTTGCTGCACCACCCATTGCATTTATTCCCTTTGGCTGAACTTAAAACAGATTAATCACTGGCTGACATCTGGCAGACAGTTTGGGTAGCTTGTCAGTGATTTGTCTCAGTGGCCTGTTAAAAGGTTCCTTGTATTTATAAGTGGCTGTGGGTGGGGGGAAGGGAAGGATCAATAGCTTAGACTTCAACTTAGGGCCCACTTATCTAGGAGTAAGCCCCATTGAACTCAATAAGTCTTATTTCTGACATGAGAGCACTAAAATCCTTTTCAAAGAGTTTAGAGCTTTTCGTTCCCCCAACATTTTAGGAGGATGAATAGTGTCAATCTGTGGCTATGTAGCATGTACAAATTAAAGAATTGTTAAGTCTGTATTGGTCTGCCTTGCTCACTTGCTCAATTGTTCCTCTGAAGTCCCACCCTAACCCACCCCACAGCTGGTGCAAATAATGGTCTCACCAGCTTTTGAATGCAGAAAATCCCAGGTTCAGCCCTGGGATTTTCCAGGATTTTCTCAGCATCTCCAGGCAAGACTGGGACTGTCCCTTGTCTGAAACCCTAGAGCCTCAGAGTGTGGACACTGCTGAGCTAGCCAGACGATGGATCTGACTTGGTATACGGCAGCATCCCTGGTTCTTCATCAGCCAGGCTAACGCCAGCCTTGATGACAGGCTGTATGGGGAGAGCAAGCATGACTATAGCAGATGCACTGCATACCGGTGTGTTCTGCATACAAAGACATGATTCCTTGTGGAATCACTGTCAGCAAAGGATATGTTTGTAGGACTGAACGGCAACCAGTCACTTAATACAAGAGGAAAGTAAAAGAATGCACTCAGGGCCATTGCTAATGTGGTGACCCCAGTTGTTGAGAATCAAGTCCTCTCCTAACCACACAGACCATCTGATTTGTGTTTCTTGTGCACAATAGATGGGGAACCCTCCAACTCCCAGCATCCCTGACGGTTGGGCCACACTGGTTGGTGCTGATGGGATAAATATCTGGAGGGCTATAGATTCCCAGTCCCTATGCTAGAGAGTGATGGACCAGCAGGAGAGCAGGACAAAATGTTGGGAAGTTGATAGGTGTGTGTACACACATAGAGAGAGGCATGAATTGGGGGGGGGGGTGTTTACTGTCAATGTTTCATCTGAAAGCATGGTTTACATGATAACATTCCAGTTCGATGGTAGAACTAATTGACAGGAAAAGATGGGAGGCTGTCTAAGCGTTCAGTTTTGAACAGTCAGTTCCCGTTGCTCGGCAGCGCGGCCTTATCGAGGGAAGTACAGGAGTGAATTGGCAGTACTTTAGAAAGCCTGATTAAAAGAGGGAAAGCTGAAATTGCTCTCATGTCAGCTGTTTTCCTGCACAGGATGTTGAGCGATTCCTGTCCCAACCAGATACTGATTGCTTAAAACTTAAGTCTAGAAGTACTTGTCGAAATCATTTCCTTCTTTTTTTATTTTTTAAATTTTATTTATTTTGAGATGATAAAGTCTGAATAAGTGACTTGGAGTGTGAAGTTGGGCATTGAAGATGCTGGGCAGTTCATGAGACATAGAATCAACAGGGTTGAAAGGGAGCCACAAAGATCATCCAGTTGACTCCTCTGCCAATGCAAGAAACCCACGACTACCACATCCCTGGTGGGTGACCATTGAGCCACAGCTTTAAACCAAGGCAGTCTGTGTGGCCTAAGTAATACAGGTGCCTAAGTAATGTGGTCCCACTTCCCTTAAGTGACATCAGGCAACACACAAACATACAATAAGCAGAAAGGAGAACCAAGGAAGGCAGAAGTTGTGTCAGAAAACTTGGGGACAACGGACACACAGCTTGTTTAGATGCGATCCTGATTGTGTCGCTTGCTACCAGGAAGCAGGGACCATGGAGATGTGCCACTGTACAGTTAGCTGTTTGTATGAAGGATTGTCACCTGGCATAGGCTAACAGGGACACATACCTTGAATAACATCCTGTCTCCCTGCTCACACATTTCGCTAACTGGTCACCAAAGTCCCATAAAGAGTGGTTTATTTAATTTTAGAATAGCCCTATAATTGTTGAATTGCACACAATCTTTTGCCCATAAATGCAACAAGTAGCTTAAGCAGTCACTACTAATCCTGTGTCCTGTCCCAATTAACACTCGGTTTCAAGATAAATTTTAAAGTACAAGCAAGGCCTTCCTTCCTTCCTTCCTTCCTTCCTTCCATCCATCCATCCATCCATTTCCCACCTTTCTTCCATCATGGAACCCAAAGTGGTTCTCAAATGGTCTCCCCTCCAGGTGGATTCACATACGCATGTATATCACTGAATTTATCCCAGTTGTCCTACACATGTCAGGGGTGTTTAAAGGTGCCTGTATGATGTCCTAAATGTGTTCGGCTGTCTTCCAAGATGCTGTGGCTTGAGCTGTTGGTGTGATAAAAGGGCAGTGGTTGTGAATAGTGTATGCATGGACATTAGGTAAAGGTAAAGGGACCCCTGACCATTAGGTCCAGTCGTGACCGACTCTGGGGTTGCGGCGCTCATCTTGCACTATTGGCTGAGGGAGCCGGCGTGCAGCTTTCAGGTCATGTGGCCACCATGACTAAGCCGCTTCTGGCGAACCAGAGCAGCGCACGGAAACGCCATTTACCTTCCCACTGGAGTGGTACCTATTTATCTACTTGCACTTTGACGTGCTTTTGAACTGCTAGGTTGGCAGGAGCAGGGACCGAGCAACGGGAGCTCACCCTGTCGCGGGGATTCGAACCGCCGACCTTCTGATCGTCAAGCCCTAGGCTCTGTGGTTTAACCCACAGCGCCACCCGCGTATGGACATTACTAGGGTTAAACCAGATGGTGTTTTAGTGTATTCATGCCATCTGAATTAATGGGGTGGTTAATTAAAAACAACCACCTGGCATATCTCAGCAGCAGCTGGCACATGCCACCCTAGACACACAAGTGCCTTCTTTACAGGGCTGTTGCACAGTTTTCTTGACCAATCCCTTGAAATGGAAAAAGCTATAAATTCAAAGTTATAATTAGATCTGGCCACATTTCTTTCTTTCTTTTTGTTAAAAAGGAAGTAGCCCTTTTGCCATGACTGACAGATATAACAATGCAAAAGCCAAAGAAAATATTAACATTTCAATTGTGCTTTGTTACAGAACAAAACAAATGGATTTTCTCTGCTTGCTAGGGAAAAGAAAACGCAGACCCTTTTAGAAGAGTTAAGTTTGCACACTGTGTGAGGGAGCAGTTGATCTAGTTGCCTGGGCAGCTTCTTCCCTCTGATACTTGCCCCCTTGTGAACAGTTTCACACCCATTTGCAAAGTGCTCTGGGAGAGTGGAGTATTGAAATGGGGACCATTTTCTATGTAAAATAGCAGGAGCTGTATTCCACTAGATGGCAAGGATGACAACTGTTGGAAGTGAAACAGTGGGGATCATTCAGTGTATAACCTAAGGGTTAATTCTGCTCTCAGTAAGCCAGCTAACCAAAAGCCAGTGTTGGAGGAGATGTTGCTTACCAACCAGGCAGAGTGGCATGATCACTACTGAGGAGGCTTGTAATCTGACTGGCTGTGTAGTTCTGAGGGAGCTTTTCCTCTGTACCTGTGGTTGAATGTCTCCCTGCTGTGTCCAAGGCCTGAAATAAGAAAGATAACCTATTTGTCTCTTTCTCCTTAGTTATATACTGTTTTTATTCAGTTTCCTCAGTAAAGTGTGTGTGTGTGTGTGTGTGTGTACATATATACACACGCATGCCTCTGGACTTTGCTAAAAGCAAGGATAAAATCAAGGAAGATTCGCTTATCTTTGATGCCCTCCCACTACATTCTGAGTGATTGTTCCATATACAGTAGGCAGTACTTTTTTTCTTTAAAAAATGTTTAGGGGTACTCTCATTTTCCTACTCATATTGAAATACTGCCCCTCAATGAGGCCAAACTTAGATTCACAAGATGTTTAGGGGTATGCGTACCCCAGCATACCCCCAGAAAAAAGCACTGCATATAGGCAGATCATCAGACTACAATTGATTGATAAAAAATATTTATATGCTGCTATTCATGAAAAATATCAGAGCAACTGGCAACAGTATATACTGTACATAAAACCAGCTTTAAAAACCATGGAAATTTTAAAATCAGAAATTGGCTAACTATTGTAAGAATAGCTATAACCCTGACAGACTAGGGAAGTTTTCAGGAGGCCCTTAAAAGTTGAAACAGAAGGCGTCTGCTGAATCTCTATTGGCAGAGTGTTCCATGTGATTAGCACCCGTGGGTGGGTTTCCCTTAGAAAGGCAAGTAATAGCTCAGCTGTTAGAACATGAGACTCTGAAACTCAAGGCTGTGGGTTTGAGCCCCACGTTAGGCAAAAGATTCCTGCATTGCAGGAGGTTTGACTGGACGATCCCCCTTCCAACTCTACAATTCTATGATTCTTCGGGGGAAAGTGCCAGAATGAGGCAGCCGGCTCTTTATGAAACCGCCGTGTGTGGAGGCTATGAGAGGAAGGCAAACATCTGTCAGCAACTTTGAACTCTCTTTCTTGGTGGATACATTAATAATTCCAAAGCTCTTATTTAAAACAGATATAATAAACCTGCAAGCAATAGTGTTTTAGTTGGCCTCATTGATTTTTAGCAAGTGCTCTTTGCCAGTGATAAATTATTCCCAAGCGACATCCAAATAATTAAAGTCATTTTCACTCTTGCAAAATGGCAGGAGAGAGCTGATTCAATCAAACAAACCTGAGTATATTGGAAGGATCCTTTGGCAGCAAATAAGAAAGAATGAAGGATTGTGTTTCCAGAATATAAAGAAGGGCAAATGGTTCTTTTCTAAGTTAGTTTTGCAATGCAGGAAGCGGCTAATTAGCTCAAAAAGCAGGGCAACATTAGCAGCAACAGAATATTTTTCAAGGGGGCAAGTCCATAAAATGAGAATTAACAGACCCAACAGTGACAGAATTGTATATTACACAGAGTGATCCTGCAGTGAGTCCATGATCCACCTATTGAAGTTATTTATTTCTTACATTTACTGGTATATTATATCTTTGTTCCCAAGGTGGTTAACATGTGGTTCTCTAGAACTCTTCCAGCTGAGCTAGACAGCCCTAGATCTGCTTAGTTTCAGAAAGGTGATGGCCCCATGCCCTTTCACACCATACTCTTATTGCAGTTTAGGTCTCATCCATAAGATTACATATACAGTCGTACCTTGGATTCTGAATGCCTTGCGAGTTGAACGTTTTGGCTCCCAAATGCCGCAAACCCGGAAGTGAGTATTCCGGTTTGCAAACGTTCTTTGGAACCTGGACATCCAACGCTGCTTCCGATTGGCTGCAGAGCTTCCTGCAGCCAATCAGAAGCTGTGTCTTAGTTTCTGAACGTTTTGGAAGCCGAATGGACTTCCAGAACTGATTCTGTTCAACTTCTGAGGTACCACTGTATTAGTAAAAATAACAGACAGAAATGCATTGTATTTGGGGGAATTGCTTAGAAATATGTGTATATTGGTCAAAACTGCATAGAAATATTAGGAGAAAGTCACACTAAATTGTGATTTTTTTTACCCCCCAAAATGTGCAAATTTCTGTGGAAAAGCAGAGAACTGAATTTAAGATGGGGGAGGGGTAAGATTGAGAGAAACAAAAATTGACAGATTTTTCCATCCCCAATTCCAACAATATGTTCATATGATTTTAACTGATGTGACAAAAATGCCTCTTGGTAATTTTTACTTGAAACTACCTCTTCCTACCTCTGCCTCTGCCTCTGCACATGCACAAACAAACCTGACCCAGAAGATCATAGAATCATAGAGTTGGAAGGGACCCAAGGGTCATATCGAGAGCCAGTGTGGTATAGTGGTTAAGAGCGGTAGACTCTAATCTGGGGGACTGGGTTCGAGTCTCCACTCCTCCACATGCAGCTGCTGGGTGACCTTGGGCTAGTCACACTTCTCTGAAGTCTCTCAGCCCCACTCACCTCACAGAGTGTTTGTTGTGAGGGAGGAAGGGAAAGGAGAATGTGAGCCGCTTTGAGACTCCTTCGGGTAGTGATAAAGCGGGATATCAAATCCAAACTCTTCTTCTTCTTCTTCTTCCAACTCCCTGCAATGCAGGAATCTCAGCTAAAGCATCCATGACAGGTGGCCATCCAACCTCTGCTTTAAAACCTCCAAGGAAGGAGAGTTCACAACCTCCTGAGATCAGAAAACTGTCCAGAGGCAAAGTTCATTAGGTGCAAGGAGCAATGTGCTCTAATGTGAATTAGGTTTCAATCTGCCTGACACATAGCAGAGAGAAGCAAGCAAATGAATAGTGTGAAATAATAAGAATAGATTATGACTCCCAACTGTGATAACTGAGAGCAGAACCATGCCAGTTTGTTTGCCTGCATTTCCAAGGACATCAGGACAACAGCAGCACCTAACAGGTACTGGGCTGATGGGCAATCTTCTGATGTTCTTAGGAAGCTTTTAGGGAGCAGGTTACAGAGTAGCAGAGATCAGACGAACACACATGGCTATTTGTTCACATGGAACCGAGAAAGCAATCCCATGCATCCAAGGGGACTTACTGCCCAGGAAGTATGTTTGGGATTGCAGCGCATATCCACATGCAAACACGCAACCTGGATCAAGTTTTAAAATAGCAGATAAGATCCTCATGCGATAAAGAGCTGATTGCACATCACTTGTTTTGTAATACAGGCGAGGATCCAATGTATCGCTCACCTTGGATATGAGCAGCTTGGGCAGCATCGAACCTTTTGTAGCCGTCCCGACGCCAAGAGAAAAGGTTGCCATGGAGTACCTGCAGTCAGCCAGCCGGATCCTGACAAGACAGCAGTTGCAAGACACAGTGGCAAGTTCTCATTTGCTCCAGACTGAATTTATGGTGAGTCTATTGGCCTGGTGTCACAACTAGCTCAAATCTGTGACCCTACTCTACGACTTAGCTTATTTTTATATATTTATTTTAGAGAGTTTCTATGCTGCTTTTGCCTTCTGTTATCAATTACCAAAATGGTTTACATATTAAATATAATGCAAGACCATATACTCAGAGGTACCCAGTTGTTAAAGCCAAAAATCCAAACAGCCAATATCAAAACAGCAAAAAAGCGGCAAGGACAAGAAGTTCATTTCCCCCTTCTGTTCTGGTTGAAGCCATCCAGCATCAGTGCCCACTGCTTGCTTACCGCCAGAAGAACTCTCTTCTGTACAATGGCCAGGTGGACACCTGTGAAGGCAGTACAGCCAGCAGAGCCTCTTGCAGCTTGATGCAACTGGTCCTGATGAGCTAAGTCATCCCAAGGGAAACTGAACTCAGCAACATTTCCACACCTGCTACCCAGTAGTGGGCAGCGCACTGGGGCTGTGCTGTTTACCCGACCTCCTTCTGGCCAAATTGCTGCCTACTGGGAGGGAGACAGGAAGAAGTAAGGCAGCAGCAAGGTCGGTGCGGTGCAAATGCACCAGCAGGAACACCAGATTAGCTCTGCCAGCATGTTTGCACCGTGCCAACCGCCCCGGCAACTTTCCATCCCCTTCTGCAGCAGCTACTTAGCCAGAGGGAGGACAAGTATGTGGCACAGCTCCACTGCGCCATCCACTGTGAACATCCATCACCCTTGGAGAGGCCATTTTGAGCCGGAGAGATGGCCAGCAGGAAAAAGACTAAGCACCCTGACTCCCTCCCATTGCTGCTCTACTCAAAATTATAGTCTTTCAAGGCTGCTTTGTGGTTTCTTTCATGCAAGTGGTAAGTGGCACTTTATAAAGGCTAATGGGACTTGATTATGGGTATGTGTGTTTCCTTCCTCTCTAGGAAATCCCCATGAATTTTGTGGATCCTAAAGAAATTGACATCCCTAGTCACGGAACTAAAAACCGCTATAAGACCATTCTTCCAAGTAAGTCCACCATTTAAACTGATGTTTTCATCCGCCTGCTATTTAATCCAGTGGTGCAACCCTCCCTTTTCCTATCATCAGTCCACTGCTGATGTCAGCCTTTCCATTCCCAACACTGGGTGTGCCTTTTGAACTAGGGCACCTGACAAGTGATGTGTGAAACGATGGCTTTTCTTTGAAAAGGGCTGTAGGCTGACAACCCCACCCTGTGCATTGCTGCAAAGTTCGCCAGTGACTTGTGTTAAAAGTTTTCCGTACTTCTGAATTATGATCTGTCTTTCCTGGGCTGGTCAGTAACCTAACCGTAATGTGGCATGGTTCTTAATTTTAAAATGACAGAATTTTCTCCCCCCACCTTTTTTCAGGGGGGAAGGACCATGTTTTCTTTTGATTTGTGGACCTTTCATTTCCCCCCTGGTATTTATAGCTTATTGCAACATTATTTTCTTCAAAATTCATTGAGGTTTCTTCTTATTATTCATTAAATTTCTATACCACCCTTTAACCAAGGTTCACAATATAAAAACACAAAAATGCATACCATAGTAACAAGTGAAAACAATAATCCCTTCACACACAGGTTATTATTATTATTATTATTATTATTATTATTATTATTATTATTATTTACTCAATCAATTAGCACTATGTCTTTTGAACGTCTGGCTTCAATTGTATTGAAACTGATGCTGTAGATTTTCAGCCCACTCTAGAAAGCAGTCAAACTCAAATTCATGGATCAGGGGTGGCTAACCTGTGGTCTTCCAGAGGTTGATGGCCATGGTAGCCAGAAGCCATGATGCTTATGTTCTACCTCCACTGTATGCTGGGAATCACAAGAGGGGAGACTGCTATCCCCATCATTCTTGACCATTGGCCACCTCACCACCTATTCCTTTTCGTATGCTTCTGTAGCTCTTAAAGGTAAATGGATGTTCATTTTGATGTCCAAGTTTGTTTTTCCCCTCCCAGATCCTGTAAGCAGAGTCTGGTTGAAACCAAAGAACCCAAGCGATGCTTTGAGCACCTACATAAATGCTAACTACATTCGGGTAAGTAAATCAATATGAATTGTGTGAGGATTTACTTTCTTAAAGTTCATTTTCATGCCTTCAATTTACTTGATTCTTGTTTACCTAGGAGACTATCCAACATTAGTACCCTAGCTTTGCTGAATTAAAGACCACCATGTTTCTCTTTACTTCTGCTTTCTGTCTATCCCAGGAACCCATGGGTTGCATTCAATGCTAGTCCTGCTCTAAGCAGGCCCATTGAAATGAACAGGCATGACTGACTTAGGCCCATTTATTTCAATGGGTCTACTCTGAGTAGGACCTGATTGGACGGGGAAATGCAGTATATAAAAAAAAGATGGGATAAATGACTGATTAATCAGCAAGCATATAGCCATCGTACAAGTAAATGACGATAAAATCAGGAAGAATGCTCATTGTCAGATAGCCTCCCCACAAACAAATCAGAGCAAATGCCCAGGAAAGACCAGATAGCATCTAACCTTTGTGTGAGCTTTATGCAAGCAAATCACAATGAAAGCACAATAACAGATTGTCTGGAGGAACATTGAGATTATTGGTGCTTTAAGCTAAAAGGCTGTACAAGCTTTCAGTGTTAGCTCTCTTCTTTTTTAGGTGTCTGATTCTTTTATACAAATGAAGATCTTTAACTGTTAATCGTTCAAATGGAATGTATCTTGTTTCTCAACCAGGGTTATGGTGGCCAGGAGAAGGCTTTCATCGCAACCCAGGGCCCGATGATTAATACAGTGAATGATTTCTGGCTGATGGTGTGGCAAGAGGACAGTCCTGTCATTGTTATGATCACAAAGCTGAAGGAGAAAAATGAGGTACGATTTCACTTGTGAAAACAACCCCTCCGAATGTGGAAACCAGCCAGTGCTGGGATCAAATGATCAAGACCTAAACATCATCATGATGAATGCTATATACAATCAATACCCATTGCCATGTGGAACATATTTAGGAGAAGAAAAAGCTAAGGAGTACACCCTACACAAATCTAGAGTGGAGGCCCTAAGATGGTTGGGTGGTGTCTTCTATGCCTCCTTCTGGCAATTCCTGCAGCCAAGCTGGTGCCAAATGTATTGCTCTGCTTTCCTTTGGACCACATCAGCGAGGCCAAGAGGTGTTTTGTTTTTTGTTTTGTTTTGTCATCTGGGCAGCCCAGGACCTCCATACACACTGCCCAGATACACACGGCTCATTCTGCATACCTTGTGTCTGGACTTCTGCCTTCAAGTCCTACCTTGACAACATAGTTGTATTGAAGCATGCAGGGTGGGTGGAGTGATCAGGAAGAGAGTCTATGTCAGGGTTTCCCAAACGTGGGTCTCCAGCTGTTTTTGGACTACAACTCCCATCATCCCTGACTACTGGTCCTGCTAGCTAGGGATGATGGGAGTTGTAGTCCAAAAACACCTGCAGGGCCGAGTTTGGGAAACCCTGGTCTAGGCAATTGATTGATGACCTATCTATTTAATTATTACCCTATCCAAAATATACTTACGTGACATCTAAAATATTGTATTTTAAGGGCACGTGAGATATCGTGAATTAAACAGATCCTTGTCTGACCTGATCAGAATGCTTATAGAAACCTGCGATGACCACCAACTTGGATGGATTTAAAAATGGATTGGACAGATTAATGGAGGATAAGGCTATCAATGGATACTAGCTATGGTGGCTCTGTTCTGCCTAATGTTTCTAGATACCAGGTGCTGGAAGCCACAGGAGAGCAGAGCACTCTTGTGCTGCGTCCTACTTGTGGGTTTCCTACAGCATCTGGTTGGCCACTGTGAGAACAGGATGCTGAACTAGATGGGCTGTTGGCCTGATCCAGCAGGCTCGTCTTATGTTCTTAAACCTATAATATGACCTATAGTAGAAATATTTTCCCAAAGGAAATGCCAAATTTTTAAACACTTACATCTAACACTGCTTGAAAAGAATGACTTGAAAGGAACACCCAATGGTTTCCAACATATCAGGAAGCCCTGTGTTTACCTGAATTGCCTAGGCTCCTTACAATATTGTTTATCTACATTGTCATGGACTGACAGTGGCAATTTCCTCCTAATAAAAGAAGGGGAGACGTCTTAAGTAGTTCCCAGGCTATATGGAGAAAGTCTGTATTTACATGAGCTTCTGACATTCCGCAGAGAAACCCTGGCAAGAGTATTAAGGACTATTGCGATGGTAGATGAATGATTCTGTCACCTTATTTGCTACTGGAAGCACAGAGGTTTGGGTACATGGTTGTTTTGATATCTAAATGTCTGTCAAATATTCAGAGGACATGGGGGGGGAGGAGCTGGAAAAGGACTGATGAATAAAAAAGAGAAGAGACAAACTCCTACTTACCTGCAAGCAAGTTTTCCAAAAACTTAAGTGTGTGTTTGGTTTTAAAAACATGTGCATACAGCAACGATGGGTGAAAAGTCTTTTCATGCACATAAGGATACAAGGTTAAAAAAAAAAATAGTATTTTAGGCTGCAATCCTATATACATTTACCTAAGAGTAACCTCAACTGAACTCAGTAGGACTTATTTCTAAATAGTCAAGTATAGAATTGCACTGTAAATGTATGCTAATGCACAGAATTTATTTTTCAGAAAGAGCCATGCTTAGTCTCTTTTTTATAATAGAACTTACTTCCAGTTCCATGTGGAGAGGACTGCAGCCTTAATATAGCAATGGTTTTTAATCAAGACATTTATGTGCAGCATGAGATTTAAATAAAATAATGTCATAGGCGCTGGTATAATAATGGAGCTTTTAAAAATGTGTAGGCAGTTAAAAAAGAGAAGCTGCTAACAGTGGGGAAACTGGACTTTTATGAAAACTCAATGGAAAAGAAGTCAGGCAATATTCTATGTATTAGCTAAATGAATTTTGAACATGCAGAGCTCCTATTTCTGATCTGTAACATTTCTTTTTCACAAATTGTATGTTGGTTCCCCCACACATACCTTCTGTTATCTGTTCACAAAACAAGGCGTGTAAAGGCAACTGTAATAAATTTGCGAAGTAATTAAAATGTGTTATGAATATATGCACATGCATTTGAATTCAAGGTTTGCATCTAAAGTTCACAGGGAAAGGCCATGATTGACTATTTTTTTCTGGCATCATAAACCATTGGCTAGGATCACTGGGTTGCCCTCCAGGTGTTGTTGGACCTCAACCCCCCATCACCTCTCAGCACTGGCCATGATGGGAGTTGTAGGTCAACAACATCTGGAGACCAAAGGATGGGAAAGCCTCAGTTAAAGGTGTGTAGAGGGTAGAGAACATGAATCGTCATAAAATCTGTTTTCAAAAATTCAAAGTGAGTCTCACTAAGGTGTGAAATGCTAGCATGTGCTGTAGGTGTGCTGTAGTGTGTCTGCATATTCATTTATGTAGGTGTGGGCTGGAGACAACACACACACACACACACACACACACACACACACAAAACCCTCTACCTTAGGGTAAGTACCATTGAACTCAAATGACATTTTTAAAAAGTCACCTGCAACTTCTCCCCAAAAGGCAAAGAAGGGACAAAACAGGGTCAGTTTTCCAGAAAATGGAACTGCTCATGGGAAATAAGGACAATATTGGAAATATTAGCATTTATATTAAAATTGATATTGAAATATTAGCAGTTCTAACAAGGGCGTTATTCCATCACCACTATCAAGCAAAACAGGGTTTGTTTGTTTTTAATCAAGCATTTTAAAATTTCTCTTTTCCAGAAATGTGTGCTTTATTGGCCGGAGAAGAGAGGGATATATGGAAAAGTGGAAGTTCTTGTTAACAGTGTGCAGGAATGTGAGAATTACACTGTCCGTAACCTTACATTAAAGGTAATACAAGTTCTGGTCATTTCTCGCCTCCTACCATATCTGCTTGTTTCTTCTTTTAACGATTAATACAATTAAGAAAGCACTATTCGTGGTTCGTCACCAGTGTACACGTTTATTTTCAGCAAGGAAGCCTTTCAAGACATGTCAAACATTACTGGTACACATCCTGGCCAGACCACAAAACTCCAGATAGTGCTCAGCCCCTTCTACAACTCATGCTGGATGTTGAAGAGGACAGGGTGGCATCCGTTGGTAGAGGACCTGTAATTGTGCATTGCAGGTAAAAAAAAATTTTTTTTAAGTTGTTTCTCTTGCAAATTCAGTGAAGCAGAATTTCTACAGGGGTGCTGGGGGGGGGGATTCAGAAACCAAATCCCTATATAAAGACACCGTTTGCTGCCATCTTCTCATTTTCCTGATACCACTTGATAGGAACATAAAAAAACTTGTACTTGGTTATTCCCATCCCAATGTGGCTAACAACATTTCAACTGAATTAGAATTACGGTCGCAGAAATGTGTTTACCTTTGAGTAAAGGTAAAGGGACCCCTGACCATTAGGTCCAGTCTCAGATGACTCTGGGGTTGCAGCTCTCATCTCGCTTTATTGGCCGAGGGAGCCGGCATACAGCTTCCAGGTCATGTGGCCAGCATGACTAAGCCGCTTCTGGCGAACCAGAGCAGCGCACGGAAACGCCGTTTACCTTCCCGCCGGAGCGGTACCTATTTATCTACTTGCACTTTGACGTGCTTTCGAACTGCTAGGTTGGCAGGAGCAGGGCCGAGCAATGGGAACTCACCCCATCACGGGGATTCGAACTTCTGATAGGCAAGCCCTAGACTCTTTGGTTTAACCCACAGCGCCACCTGCGTCCCATGTTTACCTTTACACCATTGCTATTCTGCCAAAGTATTGCCTCGACTTTCCCCTCAGCATTTCTCTATATGCTAATTTTTAATATAGCAGTGAAATGTGCAATTGCATGTTCCCACCATGCTGGGGCAGGAAACCATTACAATTTTGTGCTGTGCATCGCTGCTCAGTTATGAAAGGAGCAAACTGAAACATAAGCAAACCTAGAAAACTAGGAGGGAACTTGGCAGATCAAAGCACACCTTTCATGCTTTGAGGAAAGGGCACATGTGTTACTCCTTGTCAGTGTTAACAGTGTCTAAATTCTGCTCCTCTTTTTGGAAAACAAATTTCCTCTGTTTATGATTTCAAACATTATAGTCTTATATGAATAGAAGGCAAGATCATCCCAGTGCCAGATTTACGTATAAACTAAGCAAACTATAGATTAGGGCCCCACTTTCTTGGGCCCTCCCCCCCAAAAAAATTAAAGGGAAAAAAACCTGGAAGTACATTTCCAAAATATAAGATAAAAAACAAATAAAATAAAACCTACATACAGCAACAGTGTTTTGTGTTGTGTAGGCTCCTATGATGTAAGTAATAGGCCCCGCCTGTTAGCCTGCTCCCTAAAATATCACTGGTTTGCTCATCTCTATATATAGGGTGCCTACATTCTGCATAGGGACGCGGGTGGCGCTGTGGGTTAAACCAAAGAGCCTAGGGCTTGCCAATCAGAAGGTTGGCGGTTCGAATCCCCCTGACAGGGTGAGCTCCCGTTGCTTGGTCCCTGCTCCTGCCAACCTAGCAGTTCGAAAGCATGTCAAAGTGCAAATAGATAAATAGGTACCGCTGCAGCGGGAAGGTAAACAGCATTTCCGTGAGCTGCTCTGGTTCGCCAGAAGCGGCTTACTCATGCTGGCCACATGACCCGGAAGCTGTACGCTGGCTCCCTCAGCCAATAAAGCGAGATGAGCGCCGCAACCCCAGAGTCGGTCACGACTGGACCTAATGGTCAGGGGTCCCTTTACCTTTACCTTATGTTCTGCATGGACTGGTTGTATGGCAACATGTGCAAATGGCTTTAGATATCGATTAGGTCCATAAATTACCATATAGCATATATTCAACACAAAAAACAGCTACAATTTGTTGTTGACAAAGGACAGCTGGACATATAAAGGGCCCCATTACCTTCAGTGGCTTAGGGCCTCATCAAACCTAAATCTGCCCCTGATCATCCCTCCTAGTATTGGGGGCGGAGGATAATTTCAAACTGAGTTTATAAGGATATATTAAAACCAACAAAAAAACCATTTAAAAGAAAAACCCTGCATCAACATAATCAGGGCCATATGTGTTGTTACAGAATAGAAACCTGAACATGCCTATATACTAATTCACCAAGCATTAATATTTTCTGCTAGTTGTGGTGGGTGAAATAGGAACCAATAAGATTATCCTGTGGCTCACCATTCCTCCTTCTCCATGGATAGAACTTTGACAGGTGATGGAAGATGATAATGACTGACATTTTAGTCCCTTTGATGTGACTTTTTTTTTTTTAACTTTCAGTGCTGGAATAGGAAGGACTGGGTGTTTCATTGCTACTGCAATTGGTTGTCATCAGCTGAAGGCAGAAGGAGTTGTTGACGCATTAAGCATTGTCTGCCAACTTCGTTTGGACAGGTAAGATGACGCCACATGCAAAATCCATCTGCAGTCCCAGTCCTGGTCATTTCTCCCACCCAACGCTATTTGCCAAAACATCAAAGAGATGGAGATTCATTCATGCATTGCCATCATCATATCTAGTTTGGCCCTAAGGGAATCAATCTAGGAACAAACTCACTTTTGTGTATAATGAAGACTCAATAAATTCATTTGGAGTAGGAATGGGGATAAATCTGGTTTGGTTTGCAATACCTAATTCACACTTTCAGATATAATATGTGAGCCAAAACTTGGATATCCTTCCAAATTCGCACATCTCTGAAATTTTGTGATGCAATTCCCGAACCAAAATATGTGTACAAAAATGGGTATTTGTGGGGACGGTATGCTTTAAAATGCATGCACCGGTGGATATAAAGTACAGAAATGCATTATATTAGGAAAATTGCTTGCAGAAATGTGTTTATTAGTCAAAACATCCTGCGAAGATGTGTATATTAGTAGAAATGCACACTAAAATGCTGAATAATTTTTGTGAGGTCTTTTCTGTTGTTGATTTTTAACACAAACTGATGCATGACTACAGCAAACAGAGCTTAGGGCAGGAAAAAGTAGAAATGGAGACAAAGTGAAAATGACAGATTCGCCCATCCCTAGCTTGGAGTTTTTGAAGAAAAATATTAAAAAGCAACCTCAACAGACTGCAATTTTCAGCAGACAAGTGGTGGTGGTGGTAGGATTGGTACTTAATTCTTTCCCTGCCTTCCCTTTTAGTATGGGTCCTTGTTTGACAGCGGTGCAGAAACTCCAGGGTACTTTTGCAGTGACTTTTAACACATTTGTCATAGGTATCCACACACTATACTTTTATGGTCAAAACCAAATAAGAATTGCGCTGCTGAATGCTGCAGTCAGTGAGTCACTGCTGCAGAATTTCTTCTGTGTCAGCTGGTAAGGCAGGAAGTCTGGGAGGCGTTAGAAAAAGGACAGGAAAACCTGCACTTTGTACATGTGCCCCTACGGTCACAATAGGTCACATATTTAGTGTAAGAATGAAAACGCATTGACACTGGGAGCCAGGTTTTGATTTGCTGCTACGTTTTAAGACGCACGTTGCTCTGTCCAAATTAATTTGGAATAAATAGTTCAGTGGCTGAGGCACTGCACGTTGCAAAAAGAGGAAGCAAAATCTGACAGTGTGATTTTAGATTTTCATAGCATGAAATATAAAATGCAGCAGATTCTCTGCAAACATCCATCTCTAACATTACGTTTCTGCTCGTTACCGTATTTGGGGCCGATACAGAACCCCATGTGAAACCTCTTTAGACAGAAGTGAAAAGTAATGTGAGCCTACACACCATAAGCCAGAGATGAGAAACCTTTGACCCTCCAAGTATTTGTTGAACTACAGCTCCCAGCATCCCTATTCGCCATGCTGACTGGACCTGATGGGAACTGGAGCTCAATAGCATCTGAGCGGTCATGCCATTAGCAGTGATACCCCTTTAAGTTCTCTGGGGTAGTGGGAACTATTCTGTCACTAAAGGTACTTGCCACTCTCTTTCCACCTCCCCTTTTTCCCCCCCAGAGGTGGAATGGTCCAAACCAGTGAACAGTATGAATTTGTGCATCATGCGCTGAACCTGTACGAAAGCAGGCCATCTGCTGAAGCTGTCCAGTGAAACCAAGAAGGAAGAAGCAAATGTGTTGATCTCTCTTGGGGTAATTTGATTCGTTACCTACCAGCAACTTCTTCAAGGAGTTTACAGCCGTGAAGAGGAGTGGCGCTGCAGCCAACTTGTAAAAGGAATGTGGATGGTTAAAAACAAAAACAAAAGCATACAAGATTGACGGACCTTTGTCTTGAATGTATTGTGAGTTCCCTGAACCAGTTTTTAAATGAAGGTTAATGTACTGGTGTTACATTTGGATTTCACATATATATCTTATGGAGGATTTGTTTCTGTATTAGTGGGATCTGCCACACAGAATGTATGTAACGTATGTTTGTATGTTCTACGATAGATGGACTTGGGAAATTCCACTGAAGAAATGTGTACAAATGCTTTAATGTTTGCAACAACAACAAAAAGTCTGTCTTGTGAATAGGCTGTCAGGTGTTCTACTGTACCTGTTAAGTGCTATTACCTATTATGTGGTAAACTTTATTCCGAGCCTTTTATGATCCTGGCCACTGAAAGCTGCAAGTGGTCAATTATTGGGTTCAAATGGAAACAAATATTTTTTTAAAAGCATTCAGAAGAAGAGCCCATTGTTTTTGAAAATCAGTTAGGTATTTTATAGGACAGCTCCTAAGTTGTCTTATACGACAACTCCCAAGTACTCTTAGATATTTAAGTGTGTATAGTAAATTCTGTAAAGCATTGTGGAACACAATGGCGGCCACACAAAGGGAGCGTTTCCTGTGCGAGCCTGACTGAAACAAATGAAAGTTATAAAAGAAATCCTGTGTTTCATTCCAGGTTGCTGTACCCTTGTGGACTTCTCTTTCGCTTCATTGGGGCTTGCACAAGTGACATTTCCAGTGGATTGAGCCCAGTGTCTTTTTTTCAATGTTGATGTATATATTTGATACTGTCGATTGTCTTAGAAGCTGCTTTTTGCTCCAGGACAGAATCCGGTGTATTTGTAAATCTCGTGAGTCGTTTTAATTTTTAAAAAAGAGAAACTTTGTAACATATACTAAATGGTAAGAATTTTAAATATTTGCCTGTCGTTTACCGAAAGCTTTTTTTTTTTAATTAAAAAAAAAGTTCCATTTATTGTAATGAGATGGATGGGTGTTCAGGGGAACACAAACTAGAATGGACCGTGAGGATCTTGGTGGTTGTTTCTTCTTTTTATCTTCGCAGTGATCAGTTTGTAAAGACAAAAAAGTATCGCTGGAACCCCCCATTTTGCAAGAACTGAGGAGTCTCAGCATAGGATTTGATAATGAGTTTCTAAAGCTGTTATGTTACCTTTGCTTCATCCAACCAATAAACTTGATACAAAATATTTAAAGATATCACACCAGCCGATTGTCCTACTTTTCTCCCTCAGCAAGCCCATGAAACTCAGGTCTGTCTCTTAGCTTCATGTTGAAGTGATACTCATCTCGGAATACCCTGCCCTGGGCATTTTACTTCTCACAGTACCCTGTAATATGCTCCTTCCCCTGGTCTACCTAGGCCTAATCCAAGATGTCTTTTCTGCTTGAGGTGAAGGACAAATTGACCCCCTCCCTAATTCTATGTACAAAAGATAGTCTTATTGGCATCTGAGCCTTACCGTGCCCTACAGTGCACCCGGGGGCAGCAGACTAGTTTCCGACGGCCTGTAGGACAGGACTCATTACAGCACACATAGGTTTGTCCTCCAACACCTCACCACTTGTACCCACCCCAGCATCAGCTGTTAAAGGTGGCCACCCCACTCTATCTAATGGTAGGGCTGGCTCTGGGCCATCTCCTCAGCTGGCAGAAAGTGGTGTGACGCCATTGGTGAAATCATAGGGCCTTTCCCTGAAACATCTTCTGCCATTTCAGCTGAGTACTTCAGTGTTCAACCTGCAGTGCAGAAATCTCCCCTCTGGATATGAGTGCTAGAGAAGTTGACACACCCATCTTTAAAGATATGTGAAAGTAAAGGTAAAGGTAAAGGGACCCCTGACTGTTAGGTCCAGTCGCGGATGAATCTGGGGTTGCAGCGCTCATCTCACTTTACTGGCCGAGGGAGCCGTCATTTGTCCGCAGACAGCTTCTGGGTCATGTGGCCAGCATGACTAAGCCGCTTCTGGCGAACCAGAGCAGCGCACGGAAACACCGTTTACCTTCCCGCCGGAGCGGTACCTATTTATCTACTTGCACTGCGTGCTTTCGGACTGCTAGGTTGGCAGGAGCAGGGACCGAGCAATGGGAGCTCACCCCGTCGCGGGGATTTGAACCGCCGACCTTCTGATCGGCAAGCCCTAGGCTCTGTGGTTTAAACCACAGTGCCACCCGCGTCCCATATGTGAAAGTAGTATTAGCTAAACACGAGGCAATTAGCCAGAGCCAAGGGTGCAAGGTACCTCAGGATTATACATGGGTAGGGGCGAAATGAGATTCAGTTTGCATTTAAAGGCTACCTAATCTGCACTTTCTGAAACAAATTGTGAACTGAAACACAGACATCCTTCAAAGTCATGCTTCTCCAAATTTGTGATGCAGTTCTCCAGCCAATGTGTCAAAAATGCCCATATTAGGGGAAAGTGTACATAGAAATGATTACTGTATATTATTGAAAATAACATACATAAATGCATTATATTAGGGAAACCGCTTTGCAAAAATGTGTATTTTAGGCAAAATTGTATACCCAAATGTGGATATTAGAATAAATCTGCACTAAAATACTGATTAATTTTTGTGAGGCCTTTTTAAAATAGCAATTGCCTGGAATTGTGAAGAACTGAACTTAAGATTGAGAAAATGAGAAACAGAGAGAAACCAGAGAGATATAGCAGAGATAAAAAGGTAAAGGGACCCCTGACCATTAGATAGATAGATAGATAGATAGATAGATAGATAGATAGATAGATAGATAGATAGATATAGATAATTTTATTTGTCATTGCACCAGTACAAACACACGCTATACCAGTGCAACGAAATTGCAAGCCATCCCGTAAAAGAAGGGGGGGGGAGAACAAAAAAAAAAAAAACCACACACACACACGAAAACACAAAGCACACACACACACACACACAAAGCCACACATACACACAACACAGCTCTCCAAGATCACATCATTTGGTTACGTCATTTAAGAAGGCTATAGCTCTTGGGTAGAAGCTGTTCTTCAGTCTGTTTGTTTTTGCTCTGATTGTTCTGTATCTTCTACCCGAAGGCAGTGGCGCAAAGAGACCATATCCCGGGTGAGATGGATCATCTAAAATATTGTTCACCTTTTTAAGGCAGCGGGAACTGTACAGTTCTTCCAGAGAGGGGAGAGGGTGACCAACAACCCTCTGGGCTATCGATAGGTTCAGTCGTGTCCGACTCTGGGGTTGCGGTGCTCATCTCACTTTATTGGCCGAGAGCCGGCGTACAGGTTCCAGGTCATGTGGCCAGCATGACAAAGCTGCTTCTGGCGAACCAGAGCAGCACACGGAAACACCGTTTACCTTCCCGCCAGAGCGGTTCCTATTTATCTACTTACACTTTTGACATGCTTTCGAACTGCTAGGTGGGGAGGAGCTGGAACCGAGCAACAGGAGCTCACCCCGTCGCAGGGATTCGAACCACCGACCTTGTGATCAGCAAGCCCTAGGCTCTGTGGTTTAACCCACAGTGCCACCTGGGTCCCTATAGCAGAGATAGACATGGGTATATTTTGGTGGGTAGATTGAGAGACATGTACATGCCCCAGTCTTCCTGGAACAAAGGAAGAAGCCCTAAGATTTACAGTTGTGCACTCAGAAGGGGCAGACGTTGCATAAAAGTGTTCCATCCATCTGGACAAGGTAGGATCATAAAAGGATACAGTGGTACCTCGGTTTTCAAACATCTCAGAAGTCGAACGTTTTGGTTTTTGAACGCCGTAAACCCAGAAGTTAAATACTTTGGTTTTTGAACACGCCTCGGAAGTTGAACATGCCACACGGCTTCTGCTCGGAGGCCTAGCTGTCGGCTATTGAGTTTTCGGTTTTTGAACATTTCAGAACTCGAACGGTCTTCTGGAATGGATTACGTTTGAAAACCAATGTACTACTGTGCAACTGAGAGAAGAATCAGAATTCAGTGCTGTGCCCTTCCCTTCATGCTGGCTTCCTAATACCAAAGGTCCAAGCCATCGGCATCAATTAAACTCACAATAGGAGAGTTTACACATGACATTCAACAAGTGTTCAGTTTGTGTACCTGGGTGCAGAACAGCTGAGCTGTCCAAATCTGCGAGTGTCCATTCTTTCACACAAACACTTGTACACCCATAGGGACAGTATAATGTGTGAATAAGCCTAATGGGGGAGACTTCTGGGTGTGAGTCAAACGTGGTATCTAATCACGTGGCGCTCCTGGATGGATTCATAACATCTCATTACACAAGCTTGAGTGTTTACAGGACAACATAGTATATATTTACATCAGCCAATCAAGAATACCTGCAGACACAGAATGGTTTACAGACAGGCAATTAAAGGAAATTATAGCCCCTTTTCCTCTGCTGAGTTTTCAAAGATGCTTAAGCCCTGTATTTGTTTTTGAAATGTACCCCTCTTTTGCTTGTGCTTTGCCTAGCCAGGACAGATAGCTAATGCATGCTGAAGAATCATATGAAAGGACAAAGTGGTATAAAAAAAAAAACCCAAAGAAACAATTGAATAGAAGGAAGTGTTCGTCACTGACATTTTCCTCCTGTGAAGGCACATTTCCTTCCTAGCCTTCGCTTCACTTATCTGGGGTATGCATTTTTCTAAAAAGAAAAAAAAAATGAGTGAGAGAGAAAGAGAAAGAAGCAATGGGAGTTGTTAGAAGAAAAATGGAGAGTTTATTTCACATTCTAATTTCTACCTGCCTGGCTTTTGGGATCTCTGGTAAGTACAACTCCCCTTCAGATTTTTGTGTTTCTTGCTCGTTCTGGCCGTGGTTCCCAAGAGTTCCTGGGAGTTTCCCCTGAGTTGCTGAAAGGGAATGATTTCCGTGCTTCAGTTTATACAATAAGGGAGAGAGGCATTGGCCGAGTAAAACCCGAGATTGTTTAGGTTTCAATCAAAAAAAGGAAATAAACTTTCTTTTGGATCATTGCTTCATTCTTTGAGAAGTCCTCCCCACTGGACACTCTCTTTGGTCCATGCTCATTTGTGAGAGACTCTGAGACTTTATCCATGTTTTGTGCAGGCAAGTTATAAAATCAGAGGCTTTTACAGATACATTTTTGCTAGAATTTATCGTAATATAAATCATCCCACAGCTAATTACAAATGAAACACAGAAAAAGGGAGCAGCCAGGCATATTCTTTAGCTGAAGATGGGGCTCATCACCGAAGAGCGGGCAGAGTTTAATACTGAAATTGTATTTTATTTCATGCTGTAAAATATGGGATGGGAAAGAACTTATTTTGTAATGCAAGGGGTTGATTCCTTGTGATTTTGTGATTCCTGACATGGTACCAGTCAGTCATTATTGTAAAGTAGTGAATGGAAACTGCATTGCAATGAGCAGCATAAGTCAGGGAGTTTATATCAATAACACCATATCTCATGTTTATATGAAGTAAACGGAGCCCAAGGGTGAGAGAAGCAGAGACAGATTTGAAAACACTTTCAAGCAAATGGTTTGCATGTTGCAAACCAGTTTTTAAAAGGATTATTAAGAGTTTGACTTATTGTTTCATTGTGAAACAATGGCTTGGTTTGATTCCCCCCCCCTCTATTCTGAGAGGAATTAAGTTTAGGGAATCCACAGAAGTATGCAGAAAGTCTGTACACCATGATCCCAAACCAACTTTTTACACAACTGTGAACTTTCTTTTCACCATGATTTGTAGGTGAGTGCCACAACAGAAAGATAGTGAGATGATAATGGTTATGGAAATGGGTTATCACACTTGTGGAGCTTGTATGGTTGCTATTGTTTCTGTTCTGTGAACATTCACATATACTCTGTCCCATTTGTATGGGTTCTTCATTTCCCCTCTCAGGTGGTTTTCTTATTATCCATCAGCTAAAACAGCAATGTATTTATGAGAGCAATAAAACAGTATATGTGGGAACATGCAACTTGACCAATATAAACCAGCAGTGGAGATGGATGAAGAATGAAAAGCTCCTCCACGTTAGATCTGGCCAATGTCTGGCTATCAGCAGGTTTAAGGCGGCCCATTCGCGCAAAGCCATCACCACCAACTGCTCTGAGGCACCCAGTTGGACCTGTTACAGCAGGGAAGGACTCCTTGAGGTGAAAAACAGCTTTCTGTTCCTCAAGAAACAAGGCCCAACGGTAGTAGTGAAGATGGGGTGGAAATATCTTCATAGTTGGAAAAGAATTGACATCAACAAGAAGGGAGAGACTCTCCATGACAACCTGTGCTCAAGGAATGGTAAGCCACTCCTTCAAATATGCTTCCCATGAACCGTAAAGTGTGTCTTGCGCTGACCAATTTTGGAAGTTTTTGTTTTGTTTTGTTTTGCATTTATATCCCATCATTTTTTCAAGGTAGTGTATGTGGTTCTTCCCCCTCCTTCCCTCCAACAACCCTGCGAGGTAGGTTAGGCTGAGAGGCAGTGACTGGCTCAAGGTCACCAAGTCAGTTTCATGGCCCTGTCTGCATTGACATTTAAGTCACTGGAGAGTAACATGACTTGCACTAATAAAAAAACATTAAGGGTAGCTTCAAAGCCACATTTTTAGGAAAGGAATAAGATGTCTTCCTCGTATGTTTATGTATTTTTAGCCTGTCAAGTGCTTTCTTAGCTGAAACCCAGTATGGGGTAATAGTATGAGTGTCAGACTAGGAGCTAGTAGACCAGGGTTCAAATCCCCACTCAGCCATGAAGTTCACTAGATGCCTTTCTGCCAATCACTGCCTCTCAGCCTAACCTACCTCACAGGGTTGTTGTGGGGATTAAAAGAGGGGGGAACCCATGTATGCCACCTTGAGTACCTTGGAGGAGAAGGCGGGATATAAATTTAATAAATAATAAGGCAATTATAGTATTTGGTCCTTTGGCACTCTGAAATAGCTTTTAAATTGCCTTTCTTGGTTTTGTTGTTTTGTTTATTGTTGTGTGTAGGTCTGATACAGTCTGCAAAAAAAATGAGTATACAAATTACTCAACATCCCCTCTTAATACATTTCATCACAGAAATGAAGAATCAAAAGCCAGCAATCTTTTAAAAACAAAATCAAGCAACAGTAGTGGTGCATAGGCAGATATATCTTCACAGACATAAGCTCCTCAGTTGCTTGTTCATATGATATTACATAGCATTTACAAGCACTTAGTAATCCTAATAATAAGCAGGTAATGCAGAACTGTATTATTTATTTTAATAATTTATATGCTGCTTAGTACTATAGTTTCTAAGCTGGATACAATAGAAGAAATACAGGGGAAATTCACAAAAATGTTGACTTACAGACCCATTTTCCATTTTCCAATATAGTTAACATGTTTTATTTCATTTTAAATATAATTTCCCAAAGTTTTGTTATCTGGCAACAGTTCTTTAAAATTTTACACTTGAGTGAAAAAACTCAGGACGCCTGGTTCCCCCCTGCCGCCACCAAAGTTCTGTTAAAGACCTCTCCAAGAAAATACACCATGACCCTTTGTTGTCTTGATAGTTTTGCTTTCCCATTGGGTGAATTGACAAGAAATTTTATGTTAAGAACAAAATCAGTAAAAATTGTGTTGGTCGAAATCCTTTCTTAAGGTTCTTAGCCTTAAGAAAAGGTGCTGAAATGTTACCTGAAATGTGTTGTACGTGCAATGTGACAAATGTAATATACCACAACTTACATAGCATAAATGTACTGTCATTTAAACCTATTTTTAGGACAGTCATAATTCCTTCGCTGAGAATTTCATAATTGTTAGGCCTGTTATTTCTACCATATCATCAGTATAGGGCATCTTACAGAGTTTTACAGAGTTTTACAGAGACAGGTGCCTGCCATCAAGGAACTTAACTTATCTGAAAGATAAGTCAGACAAGGGGAGTTGGTCATATGGTATCAATTTTAGAATAAATGTAATATAATCATGTGTTGATATATTTAGTAATTAGGTACCATTTTATGGTTAATGGTCAGTAACTTCAACCTTAGTATGGTTTAGAAAAGCATAGAATGTATATTTTTTCCACTAGACCCTCACCTGCTTTCTTGAAGCTTGTTACCAGCTTCCCTTCAGATGCATCAAGGAGGCAGGTGCGTCCTGATTGGCTCTCCCTAGCTAGGATGAATAGTTGGTGTCATCTAGAGCAGTGTTTCCCAGCCTTGTGCCTCCAGCTGTTTTTGGACTACAATTCCCATCATCCCTGACCACTGGTCTTGCTAGCGAGGGATGATGGGAGTTGTAGTCCAAAAACAGCTGGAGGCACAAGGTTGGGAAACACTGATCTAGAGCAGTGTTTCCCAACCTTGTGCCTCCAGATTTTTTGGACTACAATTCCCATCATCCCTGACCACTGGTCTTGCTAGCGAGGGATGATGGGAGTTGTAGTCCAAAAACAGCTGGAGGCACAAGGTTGGGAAACACTGATCTAGAGCAGTGTTTCCCAAACTTGGGTCTCCAGCTGTTTTTGGACTACAATTCCCATCATCCCTAGCTATCAAGACCAGTGGTCAGGGATATTGGGAATCTGCCTCATGGGTCAAATCTGTCAGAACTGCCCACCTGCCAAAACCTCTCATTCCCATAGGAGCAAAGGTGGGCTTAAAGGGGAAGAGGGTGGAGATAGGAAAGTAAATGAGGCAGTCTCATCACCTATCCTCAGCACAGATCTGAGTACAATGGAGTTTAGCTTTAAATCAAAGGCAGTGTAAAAATGCCTCTGATAAAAACTCGCTGTTCATCTATCAAGGGCATCCTACTTTTAAGCAGAGTGAGGTGGCCACCCAGTTAAGTATAGTACTATATTTCACTGAAATGATAAATGCTTGTATGCATTACTTTGAGTTTAAATCTGATTAGTTGGTAACTGAATTCTAGAGAGTTCTCTAGTAGTTCTCATGTGATTGGCTAACAGGGGTCACATGAGAGGTATATAATGATGGAGAGACTCCATTTTATGGGAAGCAAGATGACTGTGTTTTAGAATCCACTGCGAATACTGCTAAATTGAATAGAGTGTTGGAGTGCTTCTCTGCTTGAAAGAAAGACAGCAAAGCTTCAGGAGAAGGTAAAAGTGGTAATCTCTCAAAGGAGCTGCAAAGCATGGCCTAACTGAAATACAGAAGGTTAAGTACTGAGCTCTGGAAAGAAAGAAAAAATGCAACTGGTTGGAAGTTAGATGATAATAATAATAATAATAATAATAATAATAATAATAATAATAATAATAAATTAATTAATTAATAAATAAATAAATTAAGGGAGCAGTCGTGAGGAGTACCATCAATGATATTGGCAAACTGAAATCCAGAAAACATTCTCAGTAGATCAACCTGTTAGAAAGCAGACAGGACATTGAGTTGTATCACTAACAGTGCAATCCTATCCATGTCTACTCAGAAGGCATGGCCCATCCTATTCTGCTGCCTGGGAAGTTGCCACCCCCCTGCTGCCAACCCCCCCCCCACACCGCCGCCAAAACCTCCCTTACCTGGGCTGTGCAGTGGGGCGGTGGCAAGTTCTGGCAAGATCTCACGAGATCTTAAAAGAGCTCGCAGAGCTCTGCAGAAGCCATTGGTGCTGCTCCACAAGCAGTAGAGCTGGGGAGGCTGGTGGGGTACCCACAAGGGTGGTGGGGCACCCACTTGAAATCCCACCACCCAAGGTGGCAGCCTCAGCTAGCTTCGTTGGTGGGCCAGCACTGCTCAGTAGTAAGCCCCCTTGAATTCAACATGGATTAGTTCCAAGTAAATGGATATAGATTTTCAGCCTTTGCACTGCTATACCTTTAAATCAGTGTCATACCACTTCAAACAGTCAAAGCATCCTGTGAACTGCAGTTTGTTAAGGGTGCTGAGAGTTGTTAGGAGACCCCCTATTCCCCTCGCCATGCTACAATTCTCATCATCCTATGGGAAAACAGGAATGGCTGTTAAGCCACTCTGAGAATTGTAGCTCTCTGTATGTAGTGCATATGAGGTTTCATTGAACTTCCTTCTGAGTAGGCATGGCTATGATTATGCTGTAAATCTTATCAGCATTGCACAAATTTTGAGACTCAACATATTTATATAACTTAGGAAACAACTCATTTGTTTAAACTGTTATTTGCAATTTGTCCTCAAAAAATAGTTTGCTAGCTAAATTTAGGGAGTGGATAGTTCACAAAGCAGAGAGAAGGAACACTGGTTCAGTGGTTGCAAATGCAGTCCTTACTTTATTTTAAAAGCAAATTCATTTTTAGTTTTATTTGAAAAGCAACTCTACATATTATTGATTGACTAGATTGTACTATGGTTAGAAGACTAATAATTTTTTTTAATCCCCAAAAAGAATCCTCATTTCGACTAAGAAAAAAAATTATCAGACACCAAGTGTGACATGAGTCATTTTACTTGTACTTTATATCCTCCCTTTGTTTTGTCTGCAGTCTTAAGTAGACAAAACAGAGGATAAGCGAAAAGGATATAGCATAATAGCTAAATGACTGATGTGCGTTTGGAAGGCATGGTGATAAGAATGCGCTTATAGTTTCTCCTAAATAGTCCAGCTATGACTCAACGAGCCCAATTATGAGAGCAAAGTTGTGATCCAATGAGCCCCATTACATACAAACGCATGTGTGTGTGCGCACAATAAGGGTTGTGACTATTGCTATAATGATGGTGGTGATGTGCATATCCAGTGGTATCCTTTGAGCGCAGAATAAAGAGGGAAGCAATTTTCTGTGATTCCCCTTCTCCCCTGCAACTTCATGCCTTTTTAAATCTGCTCTGGATGGTCCCTAAACTTTCAGAGCAGATTTAGCTGGGTGTGGGGTAGGGATGGGGGAGAAAACTGATTCTGTTTGTATTTAAAGATGGACCTCCCAAATTTGCACTTTCAGATACTATAGAACAGTGATGGCTAACCCTGACACTCCAGATGTTTTGGAACTACAACTCCCATCATCCCTGACCACTGGTCCTGTTAGCTAGGGATGATGGGAGTTGTAGTTCCAAAACATCTGGAGTGTCAAGGTTAGCCATCACTGCTATAGAAGAACCAAAACACAACCATCCTTTAAAATTCGTACTTCCCTGAATTTTGCAATGCAGTTCTTCAGGCAGTTACTGTGTATTAAAAAAAACATATATTGCAGTAAACCATGCACAAAAATGTATGTATCAGTGAAAATAACATTAACATGCATCTTATTAGGAAAATTGCTTGGTAAATCGTGTATAAAGGTAAAATTGCATAGAAACATATATATATATATTGGGGAACATCTGACTAACATGCTGGTTAATTTTGATGAGGACATTTTTTAAAAAAAGAAAAAAGAAATGCAAACTGTGGAAATGTGGGGTATTGAAATTGATACTGCAGGAATGATAACTTGAGAAAAACCAACATTTATGGATTGGCTCATCCCTAGTGTGTGAGGACATTGGGGGAGCAAAAATTGCTTCCCTTCCCATTCTGTTGATGGAACCCTTACTAAGAGCTGAGCAGCATTGTTGAGTATTTATTACATCATCATAATCTACTACTACTATTTTTGCCACACTGCTCACAGTCAATGCAAAAACAAAACAAATATACAAATCAACTAGTCAATAAAATAACATTGATTGTAAAACCATAACAGCAACTCCTTGTGCTGCATCACAAACTACTTTGGAACCCACAGGTTTGAAATCAGCTTTGTCTCAGCCACAAACATACTTTCTATTCAAGAGTATGTCCCACTGAGTTCAATAGTACTTGCAGGCAAATGCTCATAGGATGCAACCTAAAAGAGATTACTAAAATTTGCAAATGTCATAGTCCTTCCCAGTGGGCACAGCCTGGGCCTTAAGCTTCACTTGTCGCTCCTCCACCACATTTCTTCTACTGTAGTTCTGGTTTTTAAAAAACAACACCACAGTCACATGCAATATTCCAATATGCATAGTTTATTATTTGTTCCAGTCCTGGCACTGGTAAGCGAAACAACACACTTAGTGTAATAAAATCCACTGTGTTGATTGATTCAATCCAGAAGTGATGGTACTCATTCTATGGTTCCACATTGGAGTCTCCCTCTGAAGTTCAAGAGTCTCCCTTTTTGTTCAAGGATGGCCACCTTATAGTTATAGAACATACCGGGAAGTTGGAATGTTCCCCTGCTGGTTTGGTGGTGTTGCCATTTCTGATATCAGATTAGTGCTAATTTATTATTCTTTTAGATAAAGCCCTGTTTATGCTGTGTAGAGGGGCATTGTGACACATATGTCACATTAAAAGATGAGAAAAATGAATGAACCCAATATGGTAGGTGACACTTTTAGGCCCTGTAAGAGTGTTGCCAGAGAAGACACTAGGATAGAATTGTTATATGGTCTTTGTGTCCATATCTCTGTAATGTTGTTGCTGATGAGTAGCAGTTTTAGACTGAGGGTGGAGGCTGTTTGTAAGCAAGTATAGATCTTCCACCACCAAGGCCTGAGAGAGTGAAGTGCCATTGTCAGGACTGATCATTGACAGCATGCTTGAGTGGTTCGTAAGTAGAGATGGGTGAATATTTCGATTTCAATTCTGAAATCAGGACCATGATGGGGGAAAGGGTTAATGCCCAACTCTGTGCCATGCGGCTTAGGGATCCCCACGCCAGCTATTTGCAAAAGAAAATACTGCTATGCAGAGGCAAACTGCATGACCGTTATCATCACCTCCACTTTGGCCCTGAATTAACTTGGCACATATTTTTTTAGCGTATTGTTTACACAGTGTTGCCCATATGTTCCAAAATCTCCTGAAGGCAATAATTGAAGCAATCATCATGTCACAAAAGCTACATCGCTCTATAATAACATAGAGTAGTGATTCCCATATGAAGGAGTTTAACCCACAAATGTATTATTGGACTCCTGTGAATGGATTGTCACAGGGCCAGTGCTGGATGTTGGGCTGGCCTCACACTTACAGTGACTTTTGTGTGTGCAATTTAACAGACTCCTACAATTTCCTATTCACAGAAGAGCAAAGATTATAGTTTAAAATAGAAAAGAAAAAAAACATTTGAAGTGAGTCGTGTGTTCATTGACGGGGGTGGGCCTTTCTGAGGGGTTCAAAATAGATGTTAGGCTAACATAACATGCATGTTTTACATTGAAAAGGACCTCAGAGGAACATGCATCTTGTACATGAAAATAGAAGATAGACAGTTTTATTTTACTGGTAGCATTAAACATGCCATGTCAATGTTGTTGTTTTTTTAAAGGATGTTGTTCACTTCAAGATGAAAGTTCACAAAGTGGTCCTTTTGACAGGGGAGAAATCATAGGTTGACATTCTAAGACTTCATAATTACACACTGAGTGATCATATTTGGAAACATCTGCTGCTTCTAACCTAGTAATTACAACTTTTTAGAGGGGCTGTGAGCTAAAAAAATTTATACGTGGCAGGCAGCCTACTGTTGTGGCAGCAAAACAAGGTTTTGCCATGCATGAAACTCTGCTTCTAGGAGTAATTTGCCTCAAGCAAACGCATCATGCTATTGAAAGGTAACCTGGTTTTCTGTGAGAGGGGGAAGTTCACATTGCAAAGGAGCAGTCCCAAACTTTTTGGCCTATAAATGTAGCACTAGTGGTCATAGAACACCACAGATTGAACCTTAATTCCCAGCCACATAGAAAGGACATGACATTCTCTTACCACATAGGGAGAAGTACGGAATGTGAACGGAAAATGTGTAAAAGTTTCTTCCTGCCCTCTCATTGTAATTTTGGCATTCCCTAAAAGATAGGTGACTTTAAAAAGCTCATATAATTACAACCCATTACCAGAAGTTTGTGGGGCTGTGCCCTCCAGGTTATTTCCTAAACAGAGCGAGCATGAGATTTTACATGGAAGAGTTCTGAATATCTGTTATTATAAAGCAGTCTTGAGCCATTTGTGACCAACCAGGCTTAACGCAGCCTATCAGCAATGTACGGCAGTCCAGAAAAGAACTGGAGAACTTCTTGCTTCTGTAGTAGCCCACCAAAATCTCCAAAAACAAGTTGCTCCCGTATGCCTTGTACAAAGAGGTACAGGGCACATGAAAGGGTAGAGGAGAGGGCACACGCAGGAACATCAGGACCAGATTCTCCAAAGCTGAAGGGTTACCCATGTCTCCCTTGATGAACAGTGGAGAAAGCACTGGGTGTGGAGAGGGATAGGAACTTGCCCCAGACTGCTAGGTAGTGCTTCAAGAACAGGTGTGAATAGGCTTAGAGTTTACAGGTTTGTCAGGGACACAGTTGCATATATCATGCACACCCACATAATGTACTGAACCTTGTATATACAGGTGCTTGTTAAAAGTGAATACCTTGACCTTGGGCAGAGGTCTTTCTAATAACCAGCCCACATAATTGATTGAATTCAATTTAGTCTTTTATTGCATATGCATTTTTCTGTATCCATTTTGAAGATCTCGAACAAGCTTGCTATTGTAGGGTGGTTGCTGGTTATCACATGACAAGCATGTTTTTTGAATTCATCAGTCATAATAAATGAATAAGTCAAATTAAAATGGTAAAAAAAGCAACCTACAACCATATTGTTATCTGTCTGTCTGCCATAGCTCAGTAATAGTACACCTGTTTTACAATGAGAGGTTCAATTCTGCACATCATCAGGTACAGTATGTCTGGGAAATACTTCTCTCTGAAATCCTGGAGAGTCACTGCCAACATAGACCATACTGAACTAGATAGCTACCTGGAAAGGTAGCTTCCTATGTCCCATATCTATCTGTCTGTCTGTCTGTCTGTCTGTCTGTCTATCTATCTATCTATCTTTGGGCACTTCACTTTTATTATTGAACTATTTGCTAATCTGCCTGCTCTTCAGTCTTTAAATTGGATTTATTTATTTTTTGGGCGGGGTTAAATAAGTTTGGTTGGATGTGGAATTGACCCCCCCCCCTTTTTTTTTTAAATTGGATTTCTTCTTCTTTTTGTCATTTTTTTTATTTTTGGGAGGACTTTTCCATTTCATTCTTTGTGGATTAAATATATGGGTTTCCAAGCTAGAACCTGGAGTTCTAGTTAAAATATATTAACTGCACTCAGTTAAAATATATTAAAATAATTGCTACTATGCCAATCAAGCACTTTCCTGAGATAACCAACCCTGGAAAGCAGCTTGTCAATATGTTGTTGCTGGTGTTTTCAAGAATTGAGCTCTGTATTGCCCTTGAACAAGTGTCAACTAAGGGATTGGCTATTCTGGATAGAATCTAGAAGGCGACCTGCAACTAATTAGGAGCATTCAATTTCCCCCTTGGTACCCACTCCTGATAACAGCATTTTAGAGCTAGTTATCTGACCGAACTCTTGCCAGTTTCATTAAGAAATGCTTTTATGAAGCTGCTTTTCCAAGTGATGCCCACCACAGTCTTTGAAGGCCACTATAACAAGATCCCATACACAGACACACTTTGTATCTGTGGTTAACCTGAGGTGGAAGACATCACTCATTATCTTTTAGCCTTCCCCTTTTTGCAGAGATCCAAGAGATCACTTTCTGAAACCTTTGTTCTCACTAGCAAGCAGCAATGATTTGGCTTCTCTTGACAATAACACAGAGAGTGTCCGGTATGCACTAGCTGCAAAAATAAAATCAGGACGAATGAAATAGATAAAATTGTTATAGGTTTTTTTGGTGATTCTGAGGTTTAACCTGAAATTAAGCTAAATTTAAGATTCTTGGTGACTCTGGTATCTTCTCTCTCATACACCATGGAGGTTGGCTTTTATTATGGGTGTATGTTGTTCTGGATTATTTTATTAATATTACTGCTGCAAGTTTCTCATGGCCTTTGGCTAGAACAATAAACAAGATCTGATTAGTATGCCTAAAAGTATTTTCAACTATGCTTAGCACTGACTTTATTTACTGTCATTTATTCATCTTAGATTTTGAAGATGCTGAAACATTTGTTCGAACCACTAGAAACACAGCTCTTACATTTAATTCTATAACACACAGTCCACAGAATATTCTTGGCACTAGCAGTCCGGTGGTTTTCATCAGCAATGTCACAGAAAGCAACAATAAAAACATGGGCAAAGTCAATCCTACCCAGAATGTACTTGAAGTGACAAAAACACCCTGGATTCCCACACCTACCCATCATTTCTCTACCACCAAAGAACAGGTAAGTTCAGTTCATAGCTGGGATTGGCTGTAGTTCTTTTGCAGCTACTTTGAGGATAGAATCCTTCAAGCTTCACAAATTGTACCTAATCTAAGGCATGCAAAACTGACTGAGAATTGCCAGAAACATGATCGTCACCTTCATAATGGGAAGAGATAAATCATAAGGGGCGGAGGAGTTTATGCGGATATGTGGTTCTATTGTATGCTTTAAATTGCCAAGAAACAGCAACCTATGACAAAGCAAAATGCCTCAAACACTAGAGGATTGGACGGTGGTCCTCACCATTGGCAATTGATTTAGCAAGTAGAGTCACATCTATATTGCAGCTTCTGGCACCGGCTGGTTGAGCTACTGTGTTAGATAATGGTGCAGCCAAAATTCATATTTCCTGGCTCAGGAAAGGCAAACATTACAGGCTCACAAGTTCTCTAGCTCATGGTCACAGAAGAACTTTAAGCCCTGCCTCCCTGTTCTTTCCCACCCCATTCCTGCCTCATAACCTTTCACTTATCTTCATTGCTGTTCCAGCAGCAAGGGAAGGGAGGAAGATATCTTGCCCCCCTTCCTTCTCTGAGGATGCTTGGTATGCTACTATGGCAGCATGCCAGGTATTAAAGGCGGGGAGGAGAGGGAGAGAAATCTTCCTTCTGCTGCTGCTACTGGAAGACCAGCAAAGACATTGGGGACAGCAATGGCCGCTAGCCCCGCAAATGTCCCCCTCTGTTGGAAGGCACAACTGTGTATGCCACATGGCCTGCGCTGGATCCCTTAAGCTAAGCATACTTCCTCAAGTGCAGTGGAAGAGACTATCCCATTGCCAGTGTGGAAGCACAGGTTCAGCTGCCGGTTTAGTCAACTTCTGAACCATGGAATGGGAAGAAGGCACCATCTTGGTCTTTGCCTCAGGTGGCAAAATGCCTTGGAACAGGCCTGAGGATGCTGTCTCATTGCAGGTGTCCAAGTATGATTTATTTGCCAGGCCTGTTGGTTGTTGTATTTGGGATGGAGGATACTATCCATAAACTAGGATAAACAATAAACTAGGAAGTGGCTTGCAAACCCTAAAGGGGCAATGGGAACCAAAAAGCAGCATTCTCACTCAATTTCACATATTTTTGAGCTGAATTAGACAACCAGTTTTTGGTTGCAGGCTTCAGGGTGGGGAACTATGTGCCACACAATAGAGACAACAGGTCTTGCTATCCATCTGCCAGCTCAGAAAAGACATGTACCCCAAATTGGGAAATGAGTCCGGGGAAGATTTCACTCCTGTCCAACCAGGGATCAAAAGCTTCTTTAAGAAGGGTTGCATAAGAAGGCTGAGTTATATGAGGCTAAAGGGTTAGATGCTGTGGCTTGTGCAAATTATCGTTAATTTGTTAAGGGTACAGGGGTAGGAGATTTATTTATTTAATATTGATTTAGGCTAAATACTTATATGCTGCCTTCCAGGCCACTTTCAAAAGACCATTACACACGAGGAAACTGTAGCTTCATACACAGAGCACAGAGGTCACCATGGAGCCCACAGCATGGGGCAACTCCACTGTGAGAAAAAGTTGCAGCATTTGGGATTTCTTAGGTTAGAGAAAAGGCGAGTAAGAGGTGACATGATAGGAGTTTACAAAGGTATGCATGCCACTAGAATTTGTGGACATCCAGTGAAGAGAAATGTTGGAAGATTCCTCTTCCATTGATGGCCTCAGCAGTGGTATATTTCTGGTTTGATTCATTTATGTGTCAAGGCATGTTTCAGTATACAGCACATCTTGAGTATATTTTTGAAAGCAGATTCCTTTTTATATGGATTCATGGTGGGTTGCGGTGTTAATTGTGCTTTACGTTGTTTTGCTTCTGACCATCCATATCCATGTATGTCAATTGTTCAGGGAGGCACATATATGTTCATTATATATCTGAGACATTGAAAACATAGTGAACAGTGTTAATATGCTAAACATTATTGTGAAGAACAGTAACATTTATTCATTTACACAATGAAAGGCTGGATGCTGCTGTTTGACTGAGGTCAACTGATTTTCAAGGCACAATGGTGGTTGCTTGGTGATGATGGTTTTAAAAATTGTTTACACAAGGCCAACCTTGGGTTGCAAGTAAATCTGCAGCTCGCACTTTCAGAACTATGAGAAAAGCTATGCAAAGCCCATTTCCTCTTGATAAAAAGGGGAGAGAGATTTGTGTGTGTGTTTTAAAGCCAGGAAACCTTGGGAAAGGATCTAAAGCAGACTGGAACCTACTATTGATGATATGTTCAGTCATTCCCCACAGTTACTTCCAGCTCTTTCTTGCACTCTGTCTTCTTAAAACGTGGGTCAGCAGAAATATTATTGTTGCACATCTGTTCAGTATCAGCTGTAATATTTATTTGGCACTACTTACATTTGTTGTCCCATTACAAATTATGGTTATGTTGCTCTACTAAGTGTTCATATGGTACACTTGAACCTGTTTGTACTGCATCTTGTTAAAAGATAATTAAAAGTGAGTTCTTCAGTGTCATTTTAGACCTCACCTTAGTATCGTCTGCAGTAAGAGGTAGACATCAGACTCAGCTCCACAGTGGTGCAGTATTTAAGATATTAAAAGCTGCAAGAGCACTATATCTATGTAAACCAAAAAGATTGCCTTCCATCAGTGCTACCTTAATTCTCCTGCAAACTTTACCATTTGTTTACAGATTGTTTCTTTAGTGATAAATAATTCTAACTAATTAGTGATAATTCTAACTGTTATTGGAAAAGAAATGACAGAATTCATTTGTCTGTTCTTTTTCCAAAGGATAGGCAAATATTCCTTGAAAATATGGAAATTTGCTTGCTTTTAGTTATATATATTTCTTAAGGGCAATTTATTTGGGTCCAGGGTGGTAGTTGCCTCCAAGGCACATGCTGATCCAAGGAAAAGAAAAACTGAGACAAATTGGCAGTTTTTCAGGCTAATGATATTCCTACAGCCATGGAATTGAGATACCATTAGACTTTTTGCGCTTGACACAGCACTTGTTGATTTCAAGGTAGCAAGGCTATATTTTTAAGCTATATTGGCTGGAATGTGTGAGAGAAAAATAATGGTTGTCTGTTGATTACGGATTTGTGCTTGCTAAGACAGAACAGAGGAAATTTGCATTTCCGGTAAAAGGGAGGAAAAGAGCTTGCCTACAGAGAAAAAAATTATATCTCAGCTCTGAAAGGGCACTTAAGGTCTTGTTTGTACAGTCAAGAGAGTTTGGAATAGTTGCTGAGGTGGTTGTTGTGGGGAGAGCCATCTTTGCTCTCAGTTCAAGGGAGCCCAACCCCAGAGACGGCATGTGGGCTCTGTGTTTGTAGAAAACTCACATGAGCCATGTTCACCACAGGTATCAGCCACGGTGTCCATGCAGCCATTTTCCCTGGGCACAGCAACTGTGTTGAGGGAACTATTACTACCCCTGGGTTCATTTCCTTGACCCTGATAACTCAGGGGTGCCAACTTGAATAAAAAATGGGGGGGGGACTCAGATAAGCCCCATAACACCCGCACCATTTGAATGGCAATGCCTATCAACTTTTGGGGGGCAGCTTCTAACTTCGCTTCAGCCTTGGCTCTACCCACTCCACCTCACGACCCCATGGCTGAAGCGAGGGAAAGCAGTGGCTGCCTCTCTTTTTGTTGTTGTTGTTGTTGTCCAAACAAGCTCTGGATCCCGGGGAGAAGAAATCCCCTGAGGGGAGAGGAGAGGAGAGAAGGCGGCAAGCGACCACTGAGGGGCAAGTGGGAACTGAGGAGGTTTACAGAGGACATTCCAGGGGGAGGAGAAACGCCTGAAGGAAATCATCTCCAGTGTCAGAAATAGCCCTGGGAAAAGAAGGTCCGAGGCGAGCGAGGGGAGGAGGAGGAGGAGGAAGGAAGAGGGGCAGGGTGCGGCGGAGGAAGAGAGAAACGCGGGGAGGGCATGATGGCGAGGGAGAGCGCGCGCGCCAAGGCGCTGAGGAGAGGAGCAAAGTGAAAGGCGGCAAAGAGCTGTTGGCTGAGGCAGAGGGCTCCCTCTCTCTCTCTCTCTCGTGTGTGCCGCCTCGGACATTGACTCTGCGAGGGGCAGAGAGGAGCAACCGGCCGCCGAAGCGCCTGGCTATGGCCGCGCGGGGAGAGCGGCGGGCAGCCGTATCCCGCCGCGCCTTCCCACCGCGCCTGCTCTCCTTGGGCAGCGGCCCGTGCGCTCGGCCGGCGCGAAGGAAACTTCCTCGAGGAGTGTCTTGAGGGCCTGCCTGCCGCGGTCGAGCTGGCCAGCAGAGGGCGGCCGCGGGCTGCTACCCTCGGCCCCGCGGGTGGGCAGGCAGGGGAGGGAGCTGAGGAAGCCGCCGCCGCCGCCGGGGCCAAAGGCGCCTCCTCGCCCCCACCACCTGCAGGCTGCCTTGCAGATCCAAGCGGATGGCAAGGCTGAGATGCGGAGCGGGAGTCTCCTTGTGGATTCTCGCGCTGGCCCTTCTCAAGGTGGGTGGCAGCCACGCGCAAAGCAAGAGGATGGGAAGGGACGGGGGGGGGGTGGACTTGCAAGACAGCCGGGATAGCTCCGTTGGTAGAGCATGAGACTCTGAATATCGAGATCCAAAAGATTCATGCATTGCAGGGGGTTGGACTAGATGACCCTCGGGGTCCCTTCCATGATTCTCCCTCCTGGCAAACGCAGCCTGCCTCCTCCAGTGCTACCTGTCAGATAGAGCCTCTAACTTACCTTTGCTTTCAGCGCCAGCTTATCAAACAGGATCCCATCCAGGATGGAAGTTCTCGCCTGCGTTCTCTCCCCCCACCCCCCTACATAATGATACTTCTCCAAGCTGGCTGAACTGAAGTTAACCACTACTGATGCAGTTCTCGGTATTCAAAAAGAGTTCATCATCTTGCACATGAATTACCACCATCCTTTCACACCCATGACTCGCGCACACCTATTCAAAGAGGAGAATAGGGCGAAGTGGAAGCTGTGTTCTGCGGCTGGGGTTTGTGTCTACAGGTGTTGGGTATTCCATGTACAGAGTGCAAGGCATGTGTGTGTGTTATTTTACATGCACACATATAAGGAAGTCATTTGCATCAAAACTGAGGGACTTGTTCCATGTATGTTTAAAATTAAAGTGCAACAGCCTGAAATTTAGAACGATTGCCTCAGGTGACCGTAGAAGAGACAGAAATCATTAGCTCTTGGATGAGATAATCACTGTATGCTGTTTCTGATCCCTCTCCAGAGTGGTCTAGGAGCTGCAGTAAAATGCACCATCAACCAGACAGAGTGGAAGGTCTCCAGCCAGTCTGTCCATCTCAGGTGGAACAGTTTGGGATATCCCTGTAACTTCAGCGTTACCTGCAACTCCCGCAATGCCTTGTACAGGGTTTGCCAGCCCATCCAGAAAGTCAACGGTTCCTATGATTGTGACTACAACGGCTTGGAAGCAGGGACTTGGTACTATATCAGGATTGTCTCTCTGTCTGATGGAGAAACCAGCAATATCACATTGCAAACAGGTATGGGTGACAGGTGCGGGTTTGATGAGCACTTCGAGGGGAGTTTTGGCATAGAGGGAGGATCTGTCGTTGCCCTGTTGTCTCTGTGACGCTCAACCTGAACTTGTGAAATGGAGATTATGAAGGGATAGCAAAAGTCATTCCAAACACTTTTCAATATATTCCAAATGTAGGTCAGTGGGTACAGAATTAATCCACACACACCCCACTTGCTAGAACTTTATTCTAGTTCCTAAAAACAATCTCTCTTAGTTAAGCTTAATACCTGATTTGACTTTCAAGGTGAGCAATGATATGGAACTCATTAAAAGAAGTGGCTTGAAATCTAAAAAAGAAAAAGAAATTCAAGCATATATATCTTACTTTACAACTGGGCTTATATTTCGAGTTTCTGTTTATATTAGTCATAATTTTTAGTAAGCTCACTTTAGTAATTTTCAAAACAAAATAAAATATAAAAGAATTCCTTCCAGTAGCACCTTAGAGACCAACTAATTTTGTTCTTGGTATGGGCTATCATGTGCATGCACACTCCTGCAATCCTATGCTCCTTTACCTGGAAATAACTCATTTTGCACTGCTGGGCATCTTTCCTGCCTTTAGTTGTTTAGTAGCTGTATACAGATTTTGCACAGGATAGTTGAGTGATACTTGATGATAACTCTCTAAGTTACTTTCTTTTCTCAAATAATGCAGTTAGAATAACACTGAAAAAATATGGATGGTTCTTCCTACGGGTACATAGGTGAGATTAGTCACTAATACTCACTTACAGTGCAATCCTATGTATGTCCACTCAAAAGTAAGTCCTATTGAGTTAAGTGAGACTTACTCCCTAGTAAATGTGGATCGCAGGATTGCAGCTTTAAGAGTCAAAGAGAAAGTGATTATGATAGCTTTCCAAGGGAACATACTTGGCCCTATATATATTTAAAGGACCTGCAAATGCTCTTAGTTTTTAGCATCAATCATCACAGAGCATTTGTGCAATATTCTGTGGTATGTTATCAAATGCAGTCCTAGATGCACAGTTTTAAAGTGCATTGTAGTTTGTATTTGAAATTGATAGCAGCAGAATAATCCAAAGTGATGATTCTTAGTTATTGTCTCAGGACACATTTCCTTACCTACTTACACCTCAAACTAACAGATAGATTATTAATGTAATTTCACACAGTCCAGCAAAGCTTCCACTATAATGATTAGGGTATAATCTTGCAATATCATATTACTGATAGGACAAGTTCTCAAGGTAGAAACAGACTACAGAACATTGTTTTTCACAGCAAGTGAAATGTTACGCAAATACAAACATTTCGTATTTGGTTTGTAAATATCATTTGCAACATATATCCATGCTTTTTGGAAATTGTGTGCTGTAGAAAGGCAATGGGTTGTATTCTTCTTAGTCCTCAGAGCAGACCAATGAAATTATTAAACCTAAGTTAGACATGTCATATTAAATATATATATAGCTAGGAAGTCTTCATCCCCTTCAGATACAATATAATCAATTGTCCAATATACCAGTAATCTATTCCTGTGCACAATACTCTAAAATGCTTTTTCAACTTGGATGTTTTAAAGAGTAATAGTACACCCCTGTACATGCGTACTCAGAAGCATGTGCCATTGTGTTCAATGGAATTTACTCCTAGGTACCCATCACTTGGGAGTAAGCCCCCATTGGACTCTGTAGGACTTACTTCTGAGTAGTCAAGCGTAAGACTGCTCTGCCAATGAAATACTAAGACATTATTGTACTGCAGGACACAACTTAATAAAAGTAAAAGCATTTTTGTATGAGAACAAGGTTCATATTTTTCAAAATTTGAGACAGATGGACATCTAGATTCTCTGTAAGAGCACTAGCTTTTTGTCAATACATTAATTTGATTTGGCAACAATAAATTGATGTGGAAGGTAAAATAGAGACTCCTATTGAAGCCACTTGCAATACCTGTACTTTGCTAGGAAGCAGGATAGAAACTGAAAAACTAATAACTGGTGCAATTGGCTTCTTATTTGGAATCTTTACAAAAAGCACAACTTTTCAATGTTTCAGCACAATTGATTTCTTATTTAAATGTCAAATTGTGTAGCCAGTGTTCGATAAGAGTCCCGCGAAAATATCTTCTTAGAAATATCTTATTTCTATGATATATCGGTATTGGACAGCCGCCAGTCAAGAACTTTATAACAATGTAAATGGTTTTTTAAGTGTTTGTTTCCAGCCAGGGCTTTTCAGGCCAGGCACTTCCCAAGCTCATTGTTCCTTTGTTATAACGGATGTACAGAGGACTGAGTGTTTTGTGTTCTGGGCTAGATAGATTAGATAAAGTCTGAATTTCTGAACTTCGCCTTCTAGGCACGCAACCTTTTAAAATTTGCTTTAGAAGTTGTATCCCACCTCCACGTCTTTCCTCATTTGTGTAAATTTTTAATTTAAGGGGCAACCCCAACTAGACTTAAGCACCCTGAGAAAGATGTATTTGCTTAATTCTTCCGCAGAAATCAATGCAGGTCTTTAAAAGGGACTGGATGACTTGAAGCCTTCTCCATCCCACAATTCAGGGCAGTAACAATCTGGTAAAAACATAAAACTCTATCAGGTGTTAAACCTCAGCCCTTATACCATCATATTCTTCTACCATCCAAAATCCAGAAACATTTTTAGCGCTTTGTAAATCACATAGGCAGAACCTTGAATTTCCAGAGCACCAATTGCACATGCTTCTAATGACCAGCCTCTGTCAGAAGGCAGTTGCAGTATTCAGTATCAGCTGCAGTTTCCAAAAATGCTACCAAGGGCAGTATTTTGTAGAGTAAATTGCAGAAGTCTAGTCGTGAAGTTATGAAAAAATGAGTGGTGGTTGCTAGGTACAAATCTGAGGAAAAAGGCAGTGTAACCAGGTGGATTACAGATGGCATGATACAGGAATGGCCAGATGGTAACCTAGGTTGGTGAGGGCAGCACACCTGTCAGATGAGGAGTTGGTTTGTTCTTGCAAGCCCCAGCCAATGAGCTACTGAGATGGATAATGGGGCATCTACATTAGAATCAAAACACAAATCTCTCCGGTGCTCAAGGCCACTGGCCAAAAGCGGTGCGGAAGCGATCAACACACAGCTTCTGACCCTTATATTACTTCTGAGAAAGCAAAATGAGAGTATGTCCCTATTGCCATTGCATAATCACCCCGTTACTTTCCACGGTGGTGTTGGTATCGGTGCACAAGTCTTTCTTGTGCTCCTTTTGACTGTGGCACCTATTCTGGTATGAAGGAGAACATGCTCTGAAGATCACCCTGTCACTTTCTTTGGGGCGCCATCCAGGTGAGAAGCAACATGCCAGTGTGGCATGATTGCCTTTGGTCTTGCTCCCAACAGAGGCTACTGAGACAGCATTGTGCACTAATAACTCCCACTGTGTCATCATCACCTGTGTCATCACCCACTATGCCCCTCCCATCTGAACTGTGATCACTCTCAGTCAAATATCTTCCTCCTCCATCCTCGTCCTCAGAGTGCTTGCTTTAGCCTTTTTCACTTTGAGGTATCATCCGTTCCTCTCCTACCGAACCCTCGTACTTACGGGACCGCCTAGGACCCTCGTACTTACGGGACCGCCTCTCCTGGTATGTCCCACAGAGGACCCTAAGGTCCATGAATAATAATAGCTTAAGGGTCCCAGGCCCAAAAGAAGCCAGATTGTCCTCCACCAGGGCCAGGGCTTTTTCAGTGATGGCTCCGACCTGGTGGAATGCTCTGTCCCACGAGACTAGGGCCCTGCAGGACTTGATCTCCTTCCGCAGGGCCTGTAAGACAGAGCTATTCCACCTGGCCTTCAATTTAGCCTGATCATTCATTCCTTTTTTCCCTTCCCTTTTTCTATGAAGAAACCCTTTCCGAGACCCCACATTTAAACTCTTCCCTGGTCTCCTTGCTGGCCCTAGCAGGACTAACTTGGCCAGTTAGCCCTGGCGATGTGACATTTATGTTGTATTTTATGCTGTTTTTAAGCTTTTTTTAAGTCATTCTTAATCAATGGTTTATATTTGTTGTTAGCTGCCCTGAGCCCGGTTTTTAAATTGGGGAGGGCGGGGTATTAAAAAAATTATTATTATTATTATTATTATTATTATTATTATTATTATTATTATTATTATTATTATTTATTTTTATTATTACTCTCCAAACACCACTTACACGCTGAAAAGCTCCTTTCTGCTCTTTTTCTTGGCATGTTGTTGACCTCGGCTCACCTTCCCAGTGACTGCTGTGGAGAACTCTTATTTTCATACTTGTTAAAAGATTAAGTGAATTTGCGTGCATTGCATTAGGGTTTATTACGTGTTTGTTTGTTTTCTGGAATGCAGACCCCTTGCCACCTGCGAGATTTGAAATTAAAAAAGAAGGAATTACAACCACAACCTTGCAGGTGTGGTGGAGCCCATCCTTAGGAAAAGTAGACTGGTATGAGCTGCAGTTACTTGAGAGTAACGCCAACAAAGTCCATGAGATCCAGGTTCCTGGAGGCCTTTCACAAAATGAACAGACATTTGCCAATCTCACCCCTGGCAGCAGATACACTATATCGATCAGTGCAGCTGCTGGAAATAAAAAGAGCCTTTCAACTAACATCAGTGGTTCTACCGGTAAGATATCTTTCTTTGACTAATCCTACAATAATATTATTCCACTTGCATTTCTCATATCCCATAAAAGGCTATGGGGAAAACATAGTATCAAACAAGAAATAAGCATTAGAAAGTTGACAACGGGTTAGTTACTGAAAATCAGCCAAGTGATATCCACAATCCCACCTAGCCATTTAAACAGGTATTGCATCAGAGAAGCATTAGGATGACTTTCTGTTTTAATTGCAGCCATTTTGATTTCTCTTCTAAGCATAAATAAATATTTTGAGTGAAATGTAACTGTCTTTGTTTTGTAAAATACGCAATATATTTTAAGGACATTTGTGTTGCAAATCCTAAATATTTTAACAGCTGTACAATTTTGTTTGTATATAAACCATTTTTCTCCCTCCCTACTCCTCTCTTAACAGCTCCTTCTCCAGTAGAAAATGTTCAGGTCTTAGTCAAGGCTGAAACAATCCATGTTTCGTGGTTGCCAGGTGCTGGAAATGTGGATCAATACGGGCTGGTTTTGCTGGATAAAGATGGTCCAGTTCAACAAACGGATCTAGAGAAACACTATTTGGCATACAATTTTTCAGGACTAACACCAGGACGTCTGTATAATCTCACTATCATTTCCAAAGCTGCAGGGCTGGAGAACTACAATTTTAGACTAATTAGGACTGGTAAGGTTTTACAGATCTTTCCTTGAATAAGAGAACAGAGTGTGAGGATAAAACTACCAATACATTTTTCAGTAGAAATCTAACAACTTGGTCTCCTGCGAGAATCGCAATCGACATTTGAAAGATTTGTTCATATAAATGTCCCTATAGATTGACTGCAGAGCATGAGATTGTAAGTAGTGCCTGCAGATTTTGGGGGGAAATGTGAAGGGCTGCAGTCTCGAGCAGCTTGAGATCTTTAGGAGATTTGTGTAATTCAGAGTCTCATGTGTAAATCTGAGTGCATATGAGTATCCAGCATATATGGGTTGTCCCTCTCGCATCAGTAAGGGAAGTAGCTCCAAGCATCCCACTTGGCGGAATCCAAGGAGCACACATCAGACATCCAACCCACAGCAGCCAATTGCTGGATCAGAGCAACTGAATATAATAAAGTCAGCAGTTGGCACATTGTAGGTATTTCTGAACATTCGCTTTACTCATTTAGACTTTGAATTAAGGTAATTCTATTCATCATTTATATTTTCGACTCTCTGTGCATTGACCGTTTCACTTGCATGTTTTGTGTAAGCACTGTTGCCTTAAACAAAATATTAGGTAGTAGTCAAAAAGCCAACTTCAAAAGCAGTTCGATATGGTTGCTCAAAATTCTGTGGCTTTCCCAATGGTTTGCAGTTCCCATTAACCCTGACTCTTGGCCATGCTGGTTGAAGCTAATGGGAATTAGAGTCCCAAAACCACTGGAATCCCCAAACCACATATTATCCATCACTGCTGTAGACTCAATGACACCATATTGAACCTGGGGCCATCTGTGTTCAAAGCAGATGCTCTAGCACTGTGGTAGGGCCATTTTGCAAAATGTCCTGTGTCAGAGCAACAAAGAATTCTTATTAAACTGTAAACCACCCTGTGATCCTCGGGAGGTATAAGTTAGCAATCTTACACCATTATAAGCTGGATAGCCCAGTTGGTTAGAGTGTGGTGCTGATAATGCCAAGGTTGCAAGTTCGATCCTCATAAGGAACAGCTACATATTCCTGTGTTGCAGGAGGTTGGACTAGATGATCCTTAGGGCCCCTTCCAACTCTATGGATTCTCTGTAATTAGGGATTTTCTCTAAAACAGAATGTTGAAGTCAAATCACCTAATGTCATGTAATGCATGATGGCTGATAGTCTGTGGGGTGGGGAAATTTGGGACCCAGCTCACTGGCTGAATCTGGTTCCCACCCCCTGGTTACACAGAGAAGATAAACCCTGCCAAACCCATTTAATCGTGCAATTTCCAAGGCCGTTTGCTAGATGGCATCCACTATTTTTCCTCTTCACTGCTGCTATTTTCCTCACTTCCATCTTTCCACAAGTGTTCCTAGACAATTAGGGATTGTGTACTAGATGTGATGATGTTAGTCTATTTGGCTGTCAGATTTGGCTATTTGCTGATTTCACTAAGAAACAATTAAGCCCATTTAGTGAAGGCATTGCTGCTTCTAAAGGTCACCCGGGTCAACACCATTGCAGCCCTTTATGAATGATTTGTAAATAATCACTTAAAAGGGTGTCATTTCCCAAATTTTGAGAAACATTTTTGTACGCAGCCATAGTATCTATTACTGTTCTGTGCATTGGTATCCTTTATTCCAGTATTACATACAGTTCTGAAGTCTACACAGCCGATAAATTTCTTACTCTTTTTTTAAAAAAATAGTTCCAGCCAAAGTTTTAGATTTGGTAGTAACTAATGATGGCAGCTTGGATACCCTAAAAGTGACGTGGAAGGGACCTCCAGGAAACCTTGATTTCTACAATGTCACCTTGTTTCATCTTGGATCTGTTAAAGAAAGGAAATCTTTAGAACCACACGTCACAGGGACGTACTTCAACAAACTAATATCGGGACGTCTTTATCACGTTGATGTCAACACAGTCAGTGGTGAATTGTTCACTGAAGCAACAGCATATGGCAGGACAGGTATGTTTCTACAATTTTCTAATCAGAAACATTTTCACGTTTTCCACCTATTACCTTCCATACAGAAGATATTATGGGGAAAGACAAGCTTTTGGTTTCAATAGAATACAAAAGGGACGCAGGTGGTGCTGTGGGTTAAACCACAGAGCCTAGGGCTTGCCGATCAGAAGGGCGGCAGTTCGAACCCCCGCGATGGGGTAAGCTCCCGTTGCTCGGTCCCTGCTCCTGCCAACCTAGCAGTTCGAAAGCACGTCAAAGTGCAAGTAGATAAATAGGTACCGCTCCAGCGGGAAGGTAAACAGCGCTTCCACGCACTGCTCTGGTTCACCAGAAGCGGCTTATTCATGCTGGCCACATGACCCGGAAGCTGTACGCCGGCTCCCTCGGCCAATAAAGCGAGATGAGCGCAGCAACCCCAGAGTCGGTCACAACTGGACCTAATGGTCAGGGGTCCCTTTACCTTAGAATACAAAAACATTGTACCCACCTGCAGTTCTCTCTACTGACCGGTCCATATGCAGCAGCCTTCTTTTTGCAAATCTGTGTTATATCCTCTGAAGGAAGATCAGGACAGATCTTGATATTATCTCAGAAAACACATGGTCTTGGCCTGCATTTGATGAGATAGTCTGGACTGTGGGGTTGGGTACTTGCAGGACAGAACTGCTGTCGAGAGGGGTGCTTAAGTGTACCCCACATCCATCAGTTCACTGTGCAAATACCCTACCTATCAGCCATTCTTCATCCCAGCCTGGTCACTTCTAGTTTGAGTCTAGCTGGATTAAAAAAGCATTCCCACCCACCTGCAATTTCTCCCTTACAAGCGTCCTCCATTGCTGGCATGATACAGGAAACAGGACCATATATTGTTCTTTAGATAGATAGATAACTTTATTGCAGCTATAAGCTCAAACATATATACATAAATAGACACACAAATCAAGCCTCTCTTACAAACCATAAAAAAACAACCAAACAAGCAACAACAACAACAACAACAAAACATCTAAATAAATTAGATTTACATAGGACTGATGAAATAAAATATATACAATCAGTCAATGGAAATAAAAATGACATCAGCCTATGATGTCATCGGAGCTATTGACCAGGAAAGGGTGGAAATAAATTATTGAGATTCGTGTAATAGACCATTTCTCCTCTTGTGGTTCAGAACCGAAGTCAGATACCTTGCCACTTGCAAGGTTACCGTAGGGTTGGAATCCTGGAATAAAAAGGTAAGCTGCCTCTCCACTGACAATCCATAAAATTTTTGGACCAATGGGGTCAACAAATTTCTCCTCGCATTGCTGTATAAAGGGCAAATAAAAACAATGTGCAGTAGGGATTCCCTCGACCGCTCATCACATGAACATAAATCTGATACACTTCCCCTAGAGAATCTATGTGACAGGACCCCTGAGGGAAAGGCATTAAACCTTGCCCTAATAAACGCAAAACGGTGCTTTGCAGTAATAAGGGATGAGAAGTAAGATGGAAGGTGCTGGCCCGATGTAATACCCAAATGCCGGGGAGAGCATACTCCCCCACCCAACATGTGATTATGCTGCAGCTCGATATCGTCTAGTCTCAAATTGATAAGTTTTTTTGGCAGAAATTAGATCTAAATTCAGAACTTCGGAAGGGGAAATTCCAATATTCAAAAGCTTGGCATGGATCTTACTTGCCCAGGGACTGACAAATTCGTCCCGCCATAGGCATTGGGCTAGGTAGTACCCGGTAGTCCGGAAGTCTATGCCAGAGTGTTAACCAAAAATTTAGAGTTCGTTTCCATATAAGTGTTTCTATTGATGAGATTTTCAATTCTAGACGTATCGCTGCGTTACTCACGCAAGGGGGGAGTTTCAAGAGACGACGCAAAAAATAATTTTGGGGCGTCTCGAGGGGTGTTAGGTTGGACATAGCAGCCCAAAGTGGTGCCACATATGAAAGTATAGCGGCTACTTTTGCTTTAAACACCCTCAGTCCCGAGGGTACATGCAAGGCCCCATCAGAATAGTAAAACTGAAGCAGGGCATGGGACATTGTTTTAGCCTTGTTCAGAAGATACTGGATATGAGATGTCCATCGTAAGTTCTTATTGTTCTTTCATTGGGCATTGAAAAGTAATGTTAAATTCACGCTTCCAGTATTGTCTAGCCATTTTAAGAACAAATATGGGAAGCTAGAAGGTTGTTAACTGAAGTGCACTTGTGAACCAATGACCTCTTCCATGATAGAACACAGTCTTCTGTTTCATGTTGTTGAAATTATATGTTTCAGTTCCCCAAAAAGTTTCAGAGCTGAAAGCCGACAGCATGGGCTTGTTAAGAGCTCTGAAAGTGAGCTGGTTGCCCCCTACTGGAGACTGGGAGAAGTACTGTATTGTGCTGTTTGACCATGCTACGGTGCTGCTGAATACTACAGTGGAGAAAGACCAAAGGGAATATATTATCACTGGTTTAAGGCTTATTCCAGGAAGACAGTATGAAGTGGAAGTTACTGTCATAAGTGGAGGCTTGAAGAACACAGCGCGCTGCAAAGGCAGAACAGGTAAGCAAACTTTTTTTATCGTAGTCAGAAAGAAACTTTGAAAACTGACAGAGAGATTGTTTGCGGGTGATTAGATGTAGTCTATTATGGGATGCATTTGCCTTTGCAAAACGCTTATGTGTGGATTTATAATGCTATTCTAACGTTGGCTGTATTTGCATGAGCAGATTCAATGAGCATTAAGTGTATCTGTAGAGATCAGTCACAAGAAGGTGGCTTAAACATTTTATTTTTATTTTTACTGTCCTTATTGCAATAGGTATAGTTTTACACATTTATAATAAGCAACCCATTGTTTACTCAGACTGAAATCTTTTGCATTACCTGTTACGTGATGTCTTTTAAGCGGATGTCATCTAACTGCCATGGCTTCTCCCAAAGAATCCTGGAAACTGTGGTTTGTTAAGGGTGCTTAGAGTTCTTAGAATGCCCTTATTCCCCTCACTGAGCTACAATTCCCAAATTTTCCTAGGGAGATGCATTGATCGCTAAACCACGCTGGGAATTGTAACACTGTCAGGGGAATAGGATGTCTCCTTACAACTCTCAGCAACTAAACAAGCTACAGTTCCCAGGATTCTTTGGGGGGAGCCATGACTGTTTAAAGTGGTATGGCACTGCTTAAAATGTATGGGACATATGTGGCTAGAATAAACAAAAGGCCATACTTCAAGTTGGCTTTGGTTTCTTGCTCTTGGGCTTGCCGATCGGAAGGTTGGCGGTTCGAATCCGCGCAATGGGGTGAGGTCCCATTGCTCTGTCCCAGCTTCTGCCAACCTAGTACAGTGGACCCTCCGGATACGAACTTTATTTCTTCCGGGGGTCCTTATGTACCCCGAAAAGTCCACAACATGAGGCGCCACTTCTGCGCATGCGCGCTGCACAATAGAGTGCTTCTGTGCATGCACGCACGTGCGCGTGCAGTGAAACTCGGAACCGCATTCGCAACCCGAAAGTTACGTTACCCGAGGGTCCACTGTAGTTCAAAAGCACACCAGTACAAGTAAATAAATAGGTACAGCTGTGGCGGGAAAGTAAATGGAGTTTCCATGCACTCTGGCTTCTGTCACAGTCCTCCGTGCAACAGTAGCTGTTTAGTCATGCTGGCCACATGACCCAGAAAGCTGTCTGTGGACAAACGCCGGCTCCCTCGGCCTGAAAGCAAGTTGAGCGCCGCACCCCATAGTAGCCTTTGACTGGACTTAACTGTCCAGGGGTCCTTTACATTTTACATGTTACCTACCACTCACGGGCAACCTGTGTCTCTCCACCTCCCTAGATGCAGCACCCCAAGTCTCACACAGCTACTGCTGCTGCCGCTGTAAAGCCCTGTTCTTGCCAGTAGGGAAATGGCTAGTAGGCAATGCTGTACATGCTTGAGCACAGCAAATAAGCAGCCGTTTGGATCTCTCCCCTAGGTCCATGGTCTGTGGTTTGATTGCACAGTTTGCAAGAATGCCTACCTGCTGGATACTTTTCCAATGGCAGCAGTCTCTGGCAGTGGCAGTGGTGGCAGGTGTGAGAGGCTTCAGTTATAGGAAAAAGCATTGTTATAAGGAAAAGTAGAATGGGCACAGCACAGGCAAGAACAGAGCAAGCTGTCTGCAGCTGGTTTACTGGGAGGGACCAGATTCTTGGGGTCACAGTGGGAGGAAGGCATGCAAGCTGGGCTGGGGTGTGTGGCAAGGGGACCCTATGTGTCTACATCAGTTCCTGTGAATTGATTTGACAGAAACAGAGAGAACAAATAGGTGCTGAATGATGAGAACCTCCCCCAAACTGCCACATTGCTGGTATTGTATAAAAGTCAAACAGAAGAAGTAGTAATAGTATATACATTTATGCTTGCCTGTTTTGCAGTCATTAATCTAAAGGAGGGTGATTTTTGCAACAGAATATCACATTGTGATGTCTCCCATCACCTATTGATACTTATTTAAGCACAAGGTTTAGATATTATTATTATTTTATTTATTAATGAACTGAAAACTGGTTTTCTTATCATTTTGACAAGAAACTGCACTGCATAAAAAAAGCCTTAAATGGAAGTTGCCTCCTCCTGAAATAAGCTATTGCTGTGTGCAGCAAGCCAAGTATTCAGAATTCACAAAAAGGAAGGGAGTAGCCTGGAAAACAATAGATAGAAGGGTGTATAAGAAATCAGGGTGGGAAACTGTGCCTTATCTTACACCTCGTGTTGATTATTTTTCCTGCTACACCCTCCCTTTTGATTCTTTAGACATTGCACGCTTTTTGACTCTTTGACACCATATTTTTTTCATAACCACAGAATGCCAGATTATTGTGGATTGCAGAAATGCGCTATTCATAGTCATTTTGTGATCTTGCAAAGTTCAACAAGCATCCTTTTGATGTCATTCTGAAGCAAACCCTTTTAACTTAGTGGAGGGAAACTGCTATTAGATAAACAGTAACGTTCCCGTTTAGAGGCAGTACTTATGGTGTCTTGTGTCTGTTATAGTCATTCCACATGAATAAAATGGTGTTACTAAATAGAGCTATGAGGTTAGGCTCTTGAGTTCAAGTCTCAGTTGATAAAAAGTGTTCTGTGCTTCTTTTAAGAAAATGTAGCCAATTGGACGCAGATGCAGAATCCTGCATCTCACAGAAACTTCCAGACATTTCTGTAAATCACTGGATCATACCTTTTGATTTGTTCAGTTTAGTTTAGTTTAAAATCTGATTACATACGGATTGTGAATTTTCATAAGTGAACACTCCATTTGTTGAATAGCTGAACAAATGTTCCTCCCACACAAATTAGGAGCTACGTTGTTAAATCCTAATAGCATAGCTAAATAGCAGATGGAGCTTAATTGTCATCTTTGATACTTAACACACGCGTTTTCATTTAATAGCAAGAGAATAAAGCCTGTTCTAATAGTAACTTGCAGGCAGAAAACCAAAAGAAACACAAAAAGTAAAGGTAACCACGCTGGCCCATAAGAAAATTTCCAAAATCCGCATTAGGGCAGTAACTTTCATCAGTCCTGCCAAAAAGTCACAGAATAGCATGCAAAGCTTTTGAGTTCTCCATAACTCTTCATGAAGCTAGATGATAAATGAAGCCAGGGTTTCTAACCTTTTGGAGAACTCAAGTGCTTGCACACGGTGATGTTTGGGTTCACCTAATAAAGGTATTGTGCTTTAAAAGAAAAAGGAAAGCTCTTTAAAAAATCCACTTGCGAATCTGCAAAAAGTAAACCACACAGGTTTTGAAAGCTGTGAGCTGAAGCTCGGTTATGATGGGCTGTTTCTCCCTGGGGAAGGGCCATAACTCTGTGGTAGATCATATCATAGAATTGGAAGGGATCCCGGTGATCATCTAGTCCAACCCCTGGCAGTGCCAGAATGAGGAATTGCATGAAGAAGTCCCATCCCACTCCCAGCCTCAGTCTTTGGCATCCCCTGTTAAAAAGGATCAGGTTGCAAGTAATTTAAAAGACTTCTTTTTGAGAGCTATTACCTGTCAGAATAGATATTACTGGGCTTAATAAACTGGGCTTAATAAAGACTGTTTCCTGTATTCATTTGGATAGGATGTGGGGGTTGCTTGAAATTGCTTCTGCATGGCTGCTTTTTCTCTTCTGACTTATGGATGAGGCCCATCTGTGTAGCTTTCCTGAAAGCTTTTGCTAGGCATGTCTGGCGGTGGTGTGGGGCAGCTAGCACCCTACAGAAGCAGTGAGAATTGGTGCCCATCTCATGTTGATATTATGAGTCGCAAACCCCGTGCTTAAGATGTTGTTTTATTCTCTGGTTAATTGTGCTGTTTTGAATGTGCATTTTAGAACAGACTTCCTTTGGCAATGTTTTCTTTTGAAATGCTCAGTATTTTTTTGTTTGTTAACTTTGCTGTGCTAAATGTAGTTGGCCTCTTTGTAATTATTTGTTTCGGAATCTTTAAGATAATTTAGTTTCCTGTTAATTATGTTGCTTCGAGTGTACGCTTTATATTTTACTCTCTTCAGTAACGTTTTCTTTTGGATTTTTTTTTTATGTTTCCATGCGTTGTAAACCACTTTGAGATTTTTTTATTAAAAATATAAAGCAGAATAGAAATGTAAATAATAATAATAATAATTAATAAAGTAACCTGTAGAGGAAACACAGCAAGCTGAGTAGAATACAGATAGTATCACAGCTGCTTTAATCAATGTCTGTTTACTAACTAATGTTGCCAACTGTCATCAGTTTGTTGGGACATATGTAACGATTATTCACGTTTAATCCATTGTATCTATTTTCCTGTAACAGAAATCGTAACTGCTATGATTCAGCCCATTGTTTGCAGTCACGTTCAGCATTGAGCATTAGAATTTAGAATGACGGCTGAAATGTGTAGCGGTATTAATATTTTGTCGGGCGGATCCCTCCAGCCTTACTGTTTAGTGTTGTGAAATCCCCTCTTGCTGTGGCTCATCTGGTGTTAAGTATTCCTCCCCCCACCCACACTTACCCCCTGCTTCTCTTTCCCACAGCTCCACAGCCAGTTCTCCAGCTCCGTGTAAAGCACGCCAACGAATCCTCTCTCACCATCATGTGGGTGACGCCTCTGGCTGAGTGGGATGGTTATGTGGTTTCACTGGGAGACAGAAGCCTCACAGTCATAAACAAGGCTCTTGCGAAAGAAGCCAAAGAATTCACTTACACAGACCTGTTACCTGGACGGAAGTACATGGCTACAGTCACCAGCATAAGTGGGGATCTGAGCAACAGGACTTCTGTTGTGGGACGCACAGGTACCATACGGTTGGCATACTGTTTCTTCGAGCTTTGCTTAAACAGCCACCATCATGTGTTGCTTTCTGGGAACTTGAGTTTCCTGCATAGCAGAGGGTTGGACTAGATGGGCCTCAGGGTCCCTTCCAACTCTACAATTTTATCATTCTATGAAACATTCATTTTGAACCCGTGCAATGCATTGCAAGGGGTTGGACTAGATGAGCCTCAGGGTCCCTTCCAACTCTACAGTTCTGTGATTCTATGCCTTTTTAAAAGTAGGGGATGTGCACACTCAAAACTATTGTGAATGTTTTAATCAATATACCTAACTGTATTGTTGCAGCTGTTACGGTTGTTGGGTTTGTTTAGGATAAATAATCTTTTATCTGTTCACTGACCACGATGCTGGCCTTGAATTGCAGTTCCGGCACAAGTGACAAGTTTAAATGTGGCAAACCAAGGAACAAGCAACAGCCTATTTACCAGCTGGATAAGGGCCCATGGAGATGTGGATTCTTACCAAGTGTTACTCATTCACGAAAACGTTGTCATAAAAAACGAAAGTGTTCCTAGCGACACCAACAAATACCACTTCCAGTCTCTAAAGCCTGGAGGGCTCTACTCAGTGGTTGTCACCACGGTTAGTGGAGGAGTATCTTCAAGACAAGCAATCGCAGAAGGGAGAACAGGTAAAGGGGGATAAATGAAAGCTTTGTTGAGATAGAAAACTGTGAAAAATCACAGGCAGTATTCTTATTTTCCATCTCAAGAAAATATATCACTCAGTGCTTCAGTTTTCCTCCATGTGCAGCCGTGTTTCACTGTTGTTCCACAGTTCAATTCAGCAAAAGGTTCCACGTGTTTTGTATATTGTGCTTTATCTACACTTGCACAGCATCATGGGTTCTCTAGTCTTGAGCTTCTCAGTTCCAGCCATATATGCATATTGTGTGTGTGTGTGTGTGTGTGTGTAAATGACTATAGTTCAAAGACCTTCTGTACCACCACTAAAATCCAGGTATAGCAAGAATGTGTCATGACTGACCATTCATATGACGATGATTTTTAAAACATAAGGTAAAGGTAAAGGGACCCCTGACCATTAGGTCCAGTCGTGACCAACTCTGAGGTTGCGCGCTCATCTCGCATTATTGGCTGAGGGAGCCGGCATACAGCTTCCAGGTCATGTGGCCAGCATGACAAAGCTGCTTCTGGCGAACCAGAGCAGCGCATGGAAACGCCGTTTACCTTCCCGCTACAGCGGTACCTATTTATCTACTTGCACTTTGACGTGCTTTCGAACTGCTAGGTTGACAGGAGCAGGGACCGAGCAATGGGAGCTCACCCCGCCGCGGGGATTCAAACTGCCGATCTTCTGATCGGCAAGCCCTAGGCTCAGTGGTTTAACCCACAGCACCACCCGTGTCCCTTTTTAAACATAGCTGATTAAAAAACTGAATTTTTAAAAAATGACACACTTTTTTTTTTAACTAAAGGTTTGTCAGTAGCAGAACTGAAGCATTTAGGTGTGAAGTTTTATATGTTGGAAATATGTCCCATTGGGATGTGGCCCTATATATATATATAATACTTCATACCCTCCCAGATTTTATATTTATTTTTTTAATTATAACATGACAGTCTCCAATTAAAGAACAACAGAGAACAGGACAACAAAGCCTAATCTGGAAGAGCCTCCCCACCCCCTCCTCACTGAAGACTTTCCCTGACTGAGTGTGGATTTTTCATGATCACAGTCACCCTATAATAAATGACCCTGAGAACAACAGCCTATATAGTAACATGAACATTGAAGTGTTAAATGTCCGGCCTTTGTATTAGGGGCTGGAGTTAAACTCCACCTCTTGGACTTCCCTTTGTTCTGCTTTTCAGTTTCAGCTGTTTAAAGACAGCGATAAAGCACGTTTGTTTGCCTGCTGTAAGAATCAGAGTTTCTTTCTTCTGCAGTTATTATGATGCGTAGAACAGCACTGGGTGTTTATTGATAAGGGGTGAAATAATGAGAGAGCTTAAAGTGACCTGGGGGGGGAATTATCCTAAATTATCCTTTTAAAGCACTCACTATACTCGCAGTCATAGAAGCATTTTTCTCGAGACTTAATGGGAAATAATGAAAACAGTCCTAGAAGAATAGAAACTGTGCTGTGCCCAATACAGTTAGCTGGCTGGCCACCCAGGCCTAATTTCCGATTTTTCCAATGTATGCAACTCAGCATGAGGCCTTTTCAGAGATTCTGGGCAGATAAGTCCACCCAGCAACCATTTTTTTTATAAAAAATCCAAATGCTTTCCACAATTAGTTTCCAGTTGCTTAGTTTGTTCCTTTTTATAGCACCCAGTTTATTTCATGCTTATCAAGCATTTTATAAGTTTCTGAAAGGAAGTCTATTATGCAGTAAATACTTTACAAAGTTAAGGACTTGGTCACATTGACTTCAACAAGGAAGAGATATGCATATTATTTTCATTACTCTTTAAATATTTGCCTGTGATGGCATTGTAATGTACTCTGTTTCTAAAGTTGGTTTTTTTTTTAAATTGTTATCATTGTGATACAAAAGTATAACTGAATTTGCAAGAAAACAAACACCACACTAGGTTTTTTTTAAAATTTCTTTGTTATGGCATAAACTATTTTGTTTGCTTTAAACCATTTTGGTATCCGCTTGTTCACAAAAGGATCTTTAACATCTTTTTTTTTTTCTTTTGAAAAAATTAATTCCTGGTGTTTATGCTGCCTTTTCTGCTTAGTTGTCCTTTACATACCCATTGTGGAAGTTAACACAACTCTGAATGGAGGACTGAAGGGGAAGTTCCTCACATCCTCTCTAGCAGTGAGTGGGGGGAGGTAGGCTAGTGCTATGTGCCTCCCCACAAAAATGTCCCACCTAGAAATGTGGCTGTTATAACAAGGAAGGTTGGCTACAGGGCTGACCTGCATAAACTTTGTTTCACCTCTTAGAAAATTATTCATAATTCTTTCCACTAGAGGGCAGGAAACTCTCGATATTTCTATGTAATTCTTAGAATTATCTGCTGTGATGCTTTTACCAGTTTTAATGTACAACGGCCTCTTGTGAAATTAGTAAGTTGTGTTACTCCAGGCGCTTGCTGTATTTCTTTGGTTGAGTTTGGCTTTCTTCTGGTTTTTTTTTTCTCTCTTCAAAATTGTAAATAAAATTCCAGGGACTTTGATGTTTCGTTTATGTTCTGTGACTTAGCTGCGTAGTGCTCTTAATAATTTGCTGATTCAGTGTACAGCACTTGTACCATGTGTGCATGGAAACTGTTTATTTCTCACATATGAGAGGTGGTTTTAAAAGTTATAAAAGTATTATATTAGCCTTTATCATAGCCACCTGAAGGAAATATGTACAGTGGTACCTCGGTTTACAAACTTAATCTGCTCTGGAAGTCCGTTCTTAAACCGAAACCGTTCTTAAACCCAGGTGCGCTTTCCCTAATGAGGCCTCCCACCACCAGTGCCCTTCCACCGTTCAGCTTCCATTCTTAGACCGAGGTAAAGTTCACAAACCGGGACACTACTTCCGGTTTTGCGGAGTTCGTAAACCGAATAGTTCGTAAACAGGGCTGTTCTTAAATCGAAGGAACCACTGTATTAGGTTTTGGTCCACTATAAGAAAAAAAGTCCATACATACAGCATGAGGAATTTCTCTAAATACATTGTAAACACATGTTTGTTTTAATGCTCTGTTGTACAGTTCCTTCCAGTGTAAGCGGAGTAACAGTGAACAATTCAGGGCGGAGTGATTACCTCAGTATTTCCTGGCTGCCAGCTGTTGGAGATGTAGACAGCTATTTGGTAACGCTCTCTCATAAAGGGCAGACTGTTCATACTGTCACAATTGCAAAATCTGCCAACGAATGTTCCTTCAACACCCTCACTCCTGGGCGACTCTATGATGTGACAATAACTACAAAGAGTGGAAAATATGAAAAGCAATCCTTCAGTCAGGAAAGAACAGGTAAAAAGGTGGGGGAAAGAGGTATACAATATACTCGCTGTCACAGAGAAACCATGTCACTGTTACTAGGCATTTTTTTTATTTATTTATACAACTTCAGGGAGCATGGGGTAAATCGGAAAAGAGGGAAATGATGATATGACAACAGAGGAATAACGTCTGCTGTTGGTCCCCCTAATCTTAAAAGCAACATGTCAAATGATTTCAAATGACTTCTTCATAAGAATGTTTAATTATATTCTAGGGAAAGTTTACAAAAGGAAAAAATATATTTAAAAATAGACATTCAAAGCTTAGAAATATTTGCATGCACATTTTCCTGTGAAATGCATTTGATACCAAGGCAGTAAAGGACATGAACAGTACAATCCTATGCATGTCTACTTGGAAGTAAGCCCCACTGAGTCACACCTTAATTGCAGTCTCAGGTGTCTATTTCTCCTGAAATCTACTTGCAAAAGATCCCTTGTTAAAGGTCATTTATATCTCAGGAAACCTGAGACTGAGAGAAAATCCATGGCAGAGGTAGTTTGTCTCTTTGCTCAGATTTCACATGTACGAATAAAACAAGGGAGAGGAACCTTTTGTCCTTCAAATGTTACTCAGCCACAGTTCCCATCAGCTGCAGCAAGCATGGCCGATGGTCAGGGATGATGAGCATTGTAGTTCAGTAACATGTGGAGGGCCAAAGTTTTCCGCCCCTGAAATAAGACATGCCTACCTTGCTCCAGAGGACCCAGGTGGCACTGTGGGTTAAACCACAGAGCCTAGGGCTTGCTGATCAGAAGGTCGGTGGTTCGAATCCCTACGACGGGGTGAGCTCCGGTTGCTCAGTCCCAGCTCCTGCCCACCTAGCAATTCGAAAGCACGTCAAAGTGCAAGTAGATAAATAGGTACCGCTCCGGGGGGGAGGTAAACAGCATTTCCGTGCGCTGCTCTGGTTTGCCAGAAGCGGCTTAGTCATGCTGGCCACATGACCTGGAAGCTGTACGCCAGCTCTCGGCCAATAAAGCGAGATGAGTGCCGCAACCCCAGAGTCGGACATGACTGGACCTAATGGTCAGGGGTCCCTTTACTTTTTACCTTGGTCCAGGTAAGACATGGGTAGGCAAACTAAGGCCCGGGGCCGGATCCGGCCCAATCACCTTCTAAATCCAGCCCACGGACAGTCCGGGAATCAGCATTTTTTTACATGAGTAGAATGTGTGCTTTTATTTAAAATGCATCTCTGGGTTATTTGTGGGGCATAGGAATTCGTTCATTCCCCCCCCCAAATATAGTCCGGCCCCCCACAAGGTCTGAGGGACAGTGGGCCGGCCCCCTGCTGAAAAAGTTTGCTGACCCCTGAGGTAAGATGACCCAGGCATATATGACGTGCTGGATCAGAATTCAGGAATTGTAGGCAAAAAATGTGAATGTTGTCGTCTTATTTTCAGTTGAATCTGGATGGGGTCTGAACTTACGTCTCCATCCACATTTTGGCCCATCTAGTCACATTAATTATGCATGACAACAGCTGGATCTGGCTGGGCTTCATTGTCTTCTCTCCGCTCCCAATACACACACACACACACACACACAAACCAATTTCTTTCTCAAATTAGCCTCAGTTTGCATTGCACGTTTATTATTTCTGAAATCAGGACACGTTGGAGTGTGTTCTATCTTTCCAGTGCCTTCAAGCGTCCAGGGACTTACAGTGAGCAATTCTGCAAGAAGTGACTATTTAAAGGTGTCTTGGCTGCACGCCTCAGGAGACTATGATAATTATGAAGTGATCATCAAGCACAACAATGACTTCATCCAAACAAAAACCGTCCCCAAGGATGAAAACGAAAGTGTGTTCACTAACTTGGTTCCAGGAAGACTTTATAGTGTCACGGTCAGCACAAAGAGTGGAAAATATGAGACTAGTGAAAGGGGCAGTGGAAGGACAGGTAAATAAATGTTCCAGGTGGATAAAAATAATATTTTCTCAATGCTGAAAACGTCCAATTTAATTTTTAAATATCCAGTGTTCCAGTTTTTGCAAATTTCTTCAGTGAGGGGTCTTCAAAATATGTTTTTCGAGGTGGGGAATTCAAATCTGCTATTATTTTTGTAATTGGACAACATTTAGCTTGGTAAGTCTATGTTGATTGAGAAACAAAGAAGCTGTTTTCAGAAAACTGAAGAATTTTTAATTTTACCTTCTGAAAGCGTCAGGTAGTATAAAATATGTATAATATATTAATATTAATATAACTGCAAGTACTTGGCAATCATTTTTAATGATTTCTATGCAATTTTACACACACACACACCTTATTTACCAAGCAAAACTAAATTATATTAATTTAAATCAAATATCTTTTGAATTCCCAAGTCCTGAATTTAGCAAATTCCCCTCATTTTTGGAATTTGAATATCAAAAGATTCAACATAGCCTACAACATTGTAGTAGTTTATTCCAGGTTTCACCAATGCGTCTTATTGAAATCAGTGTCATTACCCATTTATTGAAGTTTGGTGTGGTTTGCTTTCTCCAAATTGTTATATCACATGTTTGTATTATTAATAAATTAATATATGTCACCATGCAGACCTATGTATTTACAAAAGTTGTGAGAGCCTCTGAGAAATTATACATATGCAAAATATATCTGTGACTTTGTTTTTCACAAACTAGACTTTTATGCTCAACACATTATTGCTTTCAGCAATGTATTGGCACTTTATATACCTTTGTTCTCAATTTATTTCTGTTTCGGTAATAGTCATTATTGCTGCCTGACAATGTTCTGTCATTCCTTTCCCAGTCCCAGAATCTGTAAAGAAATTGACTCTAAGTGGTAAAAGCACTGAAGAGCTGTATATCACTTGGTCCAAAGCTGATGGTGATGTTGATCAGTATGAGATACAGCTTCTGTTCAACGACATGAAGGTTTTTCCACCCAATCACCTTGAAAACACCTTTGAAGAATTCAGGTTCACAACTCTAACTCCAGGACGCCTTTACAAAATTGTTGTCATCACAATTAGTGGAAAAGCACAACGAGCTACTTTTATACAAGGACTGACAGGTTAGGAAAAGTCTATATCAAACAGATTTTGAGTCTGTCTGTGTTGGTATGTTACAATGTGATTTTTTTTGCAAGTTTTCAGAAACTGATAGGTCAGATTGAGAAATACAGGTGCCATTTCTCACCACTCAAGACACAGGCAGACCCATGTCTTTAAACATTATTCTGCCTCAATCACACGTAAAACTGGGGATGGAGTGGTGATTTAAAGTGGAAAGGAGGCGTGCAAGTGAGGAGTACTGAGCCACTCACTTTGTGCCATCTTGTTTCCCCATCACTGTATAACCCCTAAATTCATTTTTCTCTAGTGCTGGAAACAAACTTGCATGGAAGAAATAAAGTTTTTATTAGCAGATGGGAATGTTCATCAACCTTCACCTGCCTGTCCCTTTTATCACTTTACATTCACCCGCTACCTCCTGCTATTAGGGCAGTCATGTTTTTTAAAGACTCAGGTCCCCCTTTGCCATGCATAATACGGCCCATTATATAACAAGTTCAAATTATTTATTTTATCTCCCTCTGACACTTGCCTTTTTAGCTCGTCACTTCTCGACAGCCTCTTTGTATCTTTCTCTCTGTGTTTCTGTCTCTCTCTTTCTCGTTCTCTGTATTGTAACTATGTAATATTAAGTGAACCTTCGCTGAATGGTCCCATGGCGAGTGCCACAATGAGAACAAGTAGCATTTACACTGAAATCGTAAAATAAAACCACCAATGACAAAGTAACAAAGCAGCAGCACAGAACAGCAGTGCGCAGCTGCACCCAGAATGTTAATTGCCGTCTCAGCACAGGACTCTGGCTATATCATAGCTGTCAACTTTCGGATTTGAAAATAAGGGATTTTTTTGAACTTTCGGATTTGAAAATAAGGGATGCTGCGAGGGCGGTGCAATGGCACCAAGCAGCCTCGCCACCCTGCGCTCCAGAGGCTGCACACGAACGGGTGAGCGAAAGAGCGAGCGTGTAGACGGCAGGCAGGCTGTCTGTCTGGTTGGGCGTGAGGGTCTGGCTGCACAAGGCATGCAAGCTCCGCCCCCAGTCGGTCTCAGACTCCTTATTGGCAGCCGAGCAACGCAGCTGAGGAGCCTCCCTGGCCGGCAGGGAGGGATAGGAGCTGCTTCCTTTGAAATCTGGGAAATTTAAGTGATATCAACAATCTGGGATAGCAGCGGGAAACGGCATTGGAATAAGGGAGTTTCCCGCAAAAAAAGGGAGGGTTGACAGCTATGGGCTATATGTGCATTCAGGTGCAGGATTTGGGAAACCTCCCTCGGCCTGTTACCACCACATCCTGAAATGCCGCTTGTCATGACCATGTGCTTTCTGTGGGTTCATGGACAGAGATTTGCCATTCCTCTACAACTTGACTGTGCCATTCCTGCGCCCTGCTTTAATGCCAACCTTTTAATACTCTGTTACAAAAACCACAAGGTAAAAGCCTTCCATGTCTTGTGGTCTGGTCATTATCTAGCTTTCACAATTTTGTTAACCACAACTTTTAACAAAATAATTGGCATGGTATGAAAATATTTATTGACTTATTTGGCGTTCTTATTGGTATTTCCCCCTCTTTAGTTCCAAGCGCTGTCAAAGACATTCATATTTCACCCAACGGAATGACGAACAGCTTGAAAGTGGTTTGGACCCATGCAGGAGGAGATGTTGATTCCTATACGGTCACAATATTCCATCAGAACCACCCCCTTGATACCCAGACCGTTTCCAAAAATGTGAATGATCACACATTTAACAAACTGGAAGCAGGGGAGCTGTACAAGGTTGTTGTACAGACAAGGAGCGGAACCTTGCACAACAACTCCACAGCCTTTGGGCGAACAAGTAAGTTTCTCCCTGAATCAAAGGAAGGCAAAATAATTAAGAAGACTGAACAGCACGAAGGAATGGGGAAGGGGGAAGAGAGCGACTCAATTGTAATTTTAGGTTCACAGGCTAAAAATTCATTGAGTGGAATTCAACGTCGCACAATTACAAACATTCTGTCTGCACAAGCATATCAGCTTGCCAGGAAGAACAATCCCCTCCCCCAGTGTGCTATCTGGGGTTTTCTTGATCCTCCAGAACCTGTTTCTTGGGGTGTGGGAAGCCCCATTGCACAAGTGGACACCCCTGTGCAGGGCTTCCCCCAACACAGTTCATTAGGTGAATCTCATCCATTATTTCTGTAAGTTCATGATCTCAGAACAGTGATGGGTAAATTCTCATCGATTTCGTTTAAATCATAGTTACCTGCTCCAGCACAAGTCAGAATATTAAAACCAAAGTCAAACTGGGGGTTAATATACTGATCTGTTCCAAAGCTGGTAACCTCTGTTTCCCAGTTTGAATAGAAAAGGAAAGGATAGTTATAAATGCTGTGAAAAGGCTTGTTCATATCTTGGCTCATTACACCTTGATATGATTGTCTGAATATGGCCAATGAATGCTAAACATTATTTACAGAATCTCAAAGAGAAAAGATTTCACTTCTTCAAGATCTTCAAAAAGGCACACACACACCCCAATTTGAGGTGGTTTTTCCCCCAGAATGTAAATACATTTATACTGAATTTCTCAATCATTAAATCGAGAAAAACTTTACTAGGTTATTAGGCCTGACATTTATAATATACTATCCATCAGTTTTTGAGCACTATTTGCATCTAGCTGACCTCAGGTCTGAATAAATATGAATGACTCCTGGTTGAACCAAAATGGGTATGTATGTCACCCCCCCCCCACTCTACTCTGTCTTGCAAAATATAATTTTAATGAGGATGGATACGAAAGACAACAAAATATTTTGTGTACTAAGGAAATGGGAAGATGACACAGATTGACCTGAACAAGAGATCTGGTTGACTGAATTTGATAACGTGTGTGTGTGTGTAGTGTATGTGTGTGTTCACAACTAATTAGTTAATAATTCTCAAGACGCATGAATGAGCCTCACCTTTTAAACCATTGTTCCCAGTCCCTGCTCCTGTTCAGAAATTACATGCAGACAATGCATACAGCAGTTACTCGTTGGTTGTAACCTGGCAAAGCGCTGCTGGTGTGGCTGAACGATACGACATCCTGCTTCTGACTGAGCACGGCATCCCTCTGAGCAACAAATCAGAGCCAGCTACTGCTAAGCAACACAAATTTGAAGATTTAACACCAGGGAAGAAGTATAAAGTACAAATATTGACAGTCAGCGGTGGCCTCTTCAGCCGTCGGGCAGAAACTGAAGGCCGAACAGGTAATTGCAGCATTTTTATTAGGGGACAGCAAAATAACTGTGGCTATAAACGTAGAATATGCCAGAAGACCTGCTCCGTCTTTAATATCTTGGGAAGTGTATTGTGAATATTGGTATTTGTACCTTTATGAATGAATATTGTTATTTTTAATTACTTTCTTTTTAGCTGAGGCACCAAAATAGATTTTAAATATGTCAGCACATATACAAATAATATAACTCCTTAAATCATCCCTCCCTTAAGCTTTTGGAAACTGGCCTGCAGTACCGCTGCTACCTGTAAAATGGATTGTCCCCGTTCAGTCAGAAGGTTCAGCTGAAATTAATGAGAACTTTGCTTGAGCAGGAGATGGAGGCAACTGATAGTGCGGATACTAAATATAAATCTAGCAAAACAGATTTGGGCCACATGATGCTTAAATCAGCATTTGCTTTCCCAGAATATGCAACTTAAAAATATATAAAAAGCAACATTGGCTAGAATGTATACTCAGCATGAAAATGATTTTCTTCTGCTTGTTATTTTGCTTACTTTGTCCCTGATAAAAGGGCAATCTTAGTACCATATGAAAATTCTTTGGCACTAATTTTGGTTTGAGCAAATATTTTTGCACAAATACAAAAATTTTTAAATAAATTTACTGTATCAACTACACGTTCTTTGGCATTTGTTAGCTATTTTGATTTTGATTCAAATAAAGGCAGGATAATAAATAAATTAATAAATGCAAAACCATCTACGGTACTCATGATTCTGAGAATGTCCCTTAAACTATGTGTCTTTGTGTTTAATGATAGCAAAGGGTTAATCCACATAGAAGGAAAATATTGGCATGAAACATGTATAAACATAGTTTCTGAGGTTCAAAGGACATTTCTGCTGCCCATTTCTTACTGCTTGCCAAAAGCTACAACAGTGGATGCAATATCTTCTCTTATTTCAGCTCCAGCAGCTGCCACAAATCTGAAGGTCACAAATACCACCACTGGGCGCCTGTCTTTCAGCTGGACAACTTCTCAGGGAGAGCTGGACAAATATGAAATCTTTCTATATAACCCAGACCAATCTCTCCAGGACAGAACTTCAGGAGACCAGAATCTCAAGCAGTATTCTTTCCAGAACTTAGTACAAGGAAGGTTGTACAAAATGGTGATTGTTACCCACAGTGGCAAGCTTACTAATGAATCATCCATCTTTGGGAGAACAGGTAAAAGTATCTAATGAGCTGATCCATCAGCAGCGAGGTACACTTTTAAAACCTCAATGGGCTACTTTAATTGTAGGAAGGGATTGCTAGAGGAGTTGCCAATAAATAAAACCCAGACTGGTTTCCTATGTCTTGATAGAAGGGTTCTCAGAAGCATCTTAAAACAAATAACGAAGTTTGATTTTCTTCAAGGGAACAGATCAAAGATGCAAATTCGTGTTGGCAAACCCCAGTTTGGCTAAAGCTTAACTGGGCATGTGTTTGATGTACACAAAGGTGGATCTAGGGGAGGGCAACCAGTTCAGTTGTTGTCAGCAATATGCTGATGACACACAGCTCTACTTCTCCTTTACATCTACTGGTGTGACAGTGGAAGTGCTAGACTGGAAGTGCTAGACTGGCCTTGGTAATGGAGTAGATGAGAGCCAGTAAAATATAGCTTAATCCAGACAAGACTGAGGCGTTATTGGTGGGTGGCTCCCTAGACCAGATAGAAGTGATGTGGCCTGCTCTGGGTGGGTCACACTTCCTCTGAAAGAGCAGGTACATAGCTTGGAGGGTACTCCTGGATCCATGACTGTTGCTTGAGGCTCTAGTGAGCTCAGTGGCACAGAGTGCATTCCATCAGGTTCAGCTGGTGGCCCAGCTGCACCCCTATCTGGACTAGGATAGGATAGCCTAACTTCTGTTGTCTGTGCTCTAGTAACCTTCAGGAAGTACATGGGGGGCTGCCTTTGAAGATGGTTTAGAAACTACAGCTGGTACAGAATTCAGCATAAGGTTACCAGATGTCCCCATTTCCCGGGGACAGTCCCCGGATTTACAAATCAGTCCCCATGCAAAATCCTATCATTCCTATTGAAGTTGAAAAGTGTCCACGGATTCATTGAAAAAAATCTGGTAACCTTAATTCAGCAGCCAGATCGCTGATCAAGAATACAGACAAAATGTACCTGTGCTGCTGATACACATAGTAATCTAGTATAACATATGCAACACGTACATACGTGTTGCATATGTTATACTAGATTGCTGATCAAGGCAAGACCAGTCTGAGCATATAAAACCAATTTGGGCATAACTGCACTGGCTACTGATTAGTTTCAGTTAAAAGTGCTTGTTTTGACCTATAAAGCTAATATAAAACTAATTGTCATCTTCACCTGCCCTAGGATGCAGAGTGACTCTCTACTGTTTCTTTCTTTTTCTTTTTCATAGTTCCAGCCTCAGTTACCAATCTCAAAGGATTCAATAAAAACATGACAGAGAGTCTGTGGTTTACCTGGGACCCAGCAGCAGGAGATGTTGACTCCTATGAACTGAATCTCTATAACCCAAATGGCACACAGAAGGAAGCACAGTACGGAAAAGACTTAACAGAATGGCACTTCCAGGGCTTAGTCCCTGGCGGAATATACACCCTTGTTGTAGTTACCTATAGTGGTGACCTGACCAATACAGCAGATACTAAAGGCAGAACAGGTAAAGAACAGCAGTTCCTTGTCTTGTTTATACTGTTGCTGCCATCATTGATTGCTTCAATGCTCTAATCAGCAGGTGTAGCAAAGTAAAGACACTGGGAAATCCAATCATTGATCTGCTTTGGCCTTAAGTCCAACAATTTCACTCAGGTTTGCCTGTGCACCTTGGATTTGACTTTTGCATTCCCCTCCCACCCCACCCCCCAGGCTTTAGCACTCTCAATATTTCATGTTCCGCTAGTAGAAAACTTTGGGAAGTTCTCCAGTGAACCTGCTGTCAGTAGATGATTTTGGAAATATGAAAGGAGTCTCCAGTAAAGGTGGAGAGACCAAAGGGCTTGTCCACGCCTGACTTTAATGTGTATTTCAAGTCCCATTTAAGTAGAATTCTCCACATGATGTCCCCCTCAAACTTCTCCTATCCTGTTGGTTTCCTAATGCAAATTTGAATTTCCCCAATCCATTGATAATATGATAAATTTTGAAAAATGCAACTCGCCTTCCACACACCTTACACTTCCCTAACACCAGTTCTGTGCTGGCAGTGGTAGTACCTATTTCTTGCAAACTCCTCAGGCAGTTTAAAAAGAAAAAGAAATCATATTTGTACAATACTGGAAAACAAAACCCATTGTTTCTCCAGATCTCCCTGCTTCATTCCTCCCTCCCCCCCCATTGTTTTCACTATATATTGCTCTATCACACAACCATATTCCTATTTTAGAATGGGAAATGCATGCCATTTTAGGATTTAACAGAAAGTGTGCACATGCAAACATATATGGAATTGGGAATTCCCTAGTGTGTGTTATTGACAATTCCTGGGTGGATACCTTTTTTATTTTTATTTTTAAAAAAGGTGTACACACTGCTCAGCAGATTCCTGCATGCTTGCCGTGTTTGCACAAAATTAATACATTTGAATCAGCAAATTTGAATGCAGGGAGAAAGATAAAAGGGGATGTCTACAGGTATGGATGGAAACAAGTGGATTTGATCTTCAGCTGCAAATGAACACAGGTATGGACTAATAAGGTCAAATCTGAATGGAGGAAACATGGATTCCAAGTGAGAGCCAACTGAAATGTGAACAAGCCCAAATACATAACTCCTGAACAAAACAGAAATCTATTTGTTGGTTTTCTTCTTACAAAATGTTGGAATTATTATGTATTACGTATTCAAGAGTAACTTGATTATTTATTTTACGCTTTCTCTCTCTTAGTGCCAATCCCTCCGAATACAGTGTCATTTGCTGATGTCACCAACACCTCCTTGTCCATCATGTGGTTGGGCCCTCCTGACTGGACAGATTATGATGACTTCGAACTTCAGTGGACCCCAAGGGAGACCCTCACAGTTTCCAATCCTTACAGTAGTAGCAAATCAAAAGGACGCAAAATGAATGGACTCCACCCAGGGAGACTGTATCACTTCAGTATTAGGAGCGTTAGTGGAATCATTCATAAAACATACAGTAAATCACTTTCTGGAACTGTGAGAACAAGTAAGACACCATATTGGGACATTGATGAAAAGTTTGGTATTAACCTCCAGTGCTTTAGTTAATGCTCATTTATATTATATTAATTTGTATTAGCACATTAATCAACAACATCCATCCATAGCCCCAACATCCATTTGGGGAACTACTTCTTATTATGTTGCCATATATTTGTATAGTTGTGGTACTGCTGTTGTGATCCACCTTAATGTCAGTCTTGACCCAGTACTCCACCCCAACAACCAGCTGATTCATGAGTGCTTGTGCAGGGATTGATGTCTTTACCTGTTTCACATTTCTGTTGTATGAGCTCATCTGGTGAAGAGCTCAGAGCTCTCGCTGATCAAATGCATGCACCAGGTTGTCCTGGTAGGACAAAGGGGGGCCACAGGAAGGAAACTAGGTCGGGGAAAAGTTGAGAAACACAGTAGTAGAGGACTCTAGCCCATTGCCAGAATTGAAATAAAATCTAATGCCCAGTCTAGTTGGCTCCATTGTGCATGGAATGATGGGGATGCCATCCTGCAAAGTGTCTTGGGACAATCCTGTTGATTTTCTGTGCTGTCCCCATCCAGATACTGAGAAGACCCTGAGCTGCTTAGCTTCAGTGAGTTTGCTATATCCATATGTCTTCAAACCTTGCCCTTGGACTTAGCTCACATGGCTGTTGTGAGACTGTAATGGGATAGGCATATCTGTGGACCCCCCCCCCCCGGGTTCCTTGTAGGGAGGGTGCGGTATAAATATTGCATACACACAAATAGCAGTTAGATTCCTATCTCTCATCTCATTCAGCAATAAAGCAGTGACCTAATTTAATTACAGGATTATTTTGAGGGTGAATAAGACAAACACTGTAAAGACATAGCAATTTTTTAAAGTGTTATATAAATGATTCATAACAGCAGATATAAGATGTAAATAGGATTTTGCAAAGTAATAGGTTGAGTTCAAAGGAACTTAAATAATGTGGTTGCCATCTAATTAACTGTAGCATTAACATTAGCATTAGTACATTACCATGCTGTTCCCTAATTTAATTTTAGCTTTCATATGGCGAGATACATCTTTGTGTTATAAAGTAAGCTTGAAATATACAATGCACATTACTGATTCTGTTCCTGCTTTGCTTCAAAGGGCCAGACAAGATACAAAGTTTGCATTGCCGGCCACAGAACTCGACTGCCATTGCTTGCTCCTGGATCCCTCCTGACTCTGATTTTGATGGATATAGTATTGAGTGCAAAAAAATGGACACTGCGGAGATTGAGTTCTCCAGAAGAATAGAGAGGGAGAGATCTGTGTATAACATCATGACCCTCGTGCCCCATACAAGATACTTGGTGTCCATCAAAGTGCAGTCAGCCGACATGACCAGTGAGGTGGTAGAAGACAATACCATCACTATGATAGACCGTAAGCCTTTTATTGTATGGATGGCTACATTGCAAAGGGGGCGGGGGGAGAGACGGCTTCCGATGCATGATGCAATACTTTGAAATGAATGACGTGGCCAGAATGTGGAACATCTGTTCCGCTGCATTCAGTGCATGTTGTAATAGCTGGCACTAGTTCTCAAAGCACTGGATGTATTTTTAATTGCTAAACTTGCTTGCTTGACTCATATTTGTAAGAGTCATAGGCAGTTTATATATTCTAACATGCCAGCAAAACTCAGTTATTGGTTTACAAACTGTTTCTTTCACCTTTTCCCCCTTTTGCATCCTTCAAACAAAACAGCTAGGCGCATCTTCTTCCTTCCTACAGTTATGAAACAGGAAATCTAGATTCTCTCAAGCCTTTCTCCCTTCTCTTGATGTTTGCTTATTGTACCAGATGTTAAGGGAAGAAAGCATAGCTTCTGTGAATCCTCAACAGTTCAACCATTTCCCCTTCAGAAATAAATGGAGAAAATGCCATAATGGCAGGTGGCTACCATTGGTTTATGGGCATGTACACACACAGTCTGATAATGTGCATTCAGTGCTGGATGCAGTTGTATTTAGGGGTGCTGTACACATATTGCCGCCGTGTCAGTTCTGTCCCACATTGTTGGTTGATCTAAAGTACATTCTGGTTTTAATTCAATTCATGCTGAGAATGCACTTCTCAAGCACTTGCTGCCACCATCTGTATACAGAGAGTGTTTTCTTAAGTCACTTCCTATTGGAGTAGACCTAGTGATGTCTCAGGGTTATGCCACATCTCCTATCCCACCAGAAATCTGGTTTATTAAAACACATGCGGGGGGGGGGGGGAATTAAGTGAGGAAGGAGTTGCATGTGCACAGGTACAGTGAGGTGTTACCTTATTTCCACTAGGGATGGAAGGACTTTCCAATTTCGGTTCTCTGTTTCTCATTTTCCCCATCTTAAATTTGGTTCTCTACATTCTCTGCAGCAATTTGCATGGGTTTCCTTAAAGAAAAATCATGATGAAAATCCTTTACATTTTAGTTCATTTTTTTCCTAATGAACACATTTTGTATATTGTACCAGCAGTTTTCCCCTAATATAAATGCACTTTTAATGTTAATTGTTCTATTATCAAAGAAGGGATGAGCAGCCTGAAACCACCGTTGAGGCATTAGAATTAGGATTCTAAAGGCATTCACAGCTGATGGCTGGGTCTTGCAAAGTGCCTGCCCACCTAACAAACTTGACTTGTAGTGGGTGAATCCAGTTTCCTACCCCTGATATACAGAGATGAAGAAAGACTACAAAAGTCTGCAATGGAGCTCACTGCAACCTAACACACTGCTGCATTCTATTTGTTAATCTTCAACTATAAGAGATGTTTTGGTGGCTAGGAAGAGCATTTCAGTGGATATATGATTCCACTTGGGTAAAAGTTTGCATTTAGGTGCCTAGTACGTATTGACAAAATATAGCTTTTGTAACACAACTACTGCTGTCATTTAGGCCCTCCACCACCACCGGCACATATTCGAGTGAACAAAAAGGATGCAGTCATTACCAAATCTTCCATCCACTTCGCTTTCAATTGCAGCTGGTTCAGCGACACCAATGGAGCTGTGAAATACTTTACCGTGGTTGTGAGAGAAGCTGATGGTAAGTTTCCATGGCTATACAAGACAACTTGCATTGACACAGTGCCTTTGCCGTAGTCTTCCGCAATCTGGTTGATCATTGTAAAATCCCATTATGACCACAAGAGTGATTTCAATATACAATAATCATGCATAAAGCATCTTAACAGAAAAGGATCAGGGGTCCTTGGTAATCTACAGGTCTGTAATTTGATCCCCACAAGCCGTGTTCTGCAGTAATAACACAGTATTTAACTTCCATTTTTTAACTTTCCCAATCACCCCTTTCTAGGCAGTGAAGAACGGAAGCCAGAACAGCATCACCCTTTGCCTTCTTACTTGGAATACAAACACAACAACTCCATCCAAATCTATCAAACGGATTATTTTGCGAGTAAATGCACTGAAAGCCCTGACAGCGTTTCAAAGAGCTTTGATATTAAGCTTGGAGCAGAGATGGAAAATCTGGGAGGAAAGTGTGATCCAAATCAGCAGAAATATTGCGATGGGCCACTAAAACCCAGGACTGCCTATAGGTCAGATTTAGTGCGGTAATCATGCCACAAAAAATGTGGCTTGTCATTTGGAACTGTGCTTTCTTAGAAGCATTTGAACTACCGAAGATTAATAGCCTCTGTTGCATGATGTTATCTGTGCTTTACTGTGCCATTTATAATAGCTTTGCCCTGCTCTGTCTCATAGATAATGTCTAAAGATTTCCTTCACCCATGTCTGTCTATCCTGCAGTGTATTAGATAGAGGACTCTGTAATGTGTCGTTTTCACACTGATCAGTGAACGTGCTGATCCCTCAGCGGAAAACCTTAGGATGGTCCCTAGTCCTCATTTGCAGTATAAAAGTGTTCAGTGCAGCTAAAATACCAGCATACACATGATGGATACTTTTGAAATTGTGGGCAAAATATACTAGACTCTTTTGTCAGTGTAAGACCAGTTGCCAAACCCAAATGGTCCAAAAATCATGATCAAGTTATTTTTCCATTTCTCCCTCCCTATCATAAATCCTGTTCACTTGCAAGAAGAAACGCCAACCTAGTAGGGTCTGAGTTTTTACTAGCCTATTTAAACTACTGTCTATAGTAAGTTTTTCTCTAAAATCTCAGACTAGAAAAATGATCTCATAAAAGTATTACCAGTTGGATAACTTTGCCATTGTTCCAATTTAAAAACAGGTATACAATGTTTTCTGTCTTCATTTTCTGAGTGTGGAGTTACTAACCAGGGTCTACCTATTAGTATGAGGCTACTGAAGAATCTGTTGCAGCCCAGAACTTAGGTTTGCTGTGCCAACAAATACGTATTTAGGATAAGTGTACCAAACTCTCTGCCAAAACAATATTAGTCATCATAATGCAGAACTTTAGAATCAGAGTGCCAGTTCTTAAGAAGGTGGGCCCAGTTTTCCAAATGTATTATGTAGCCAACTTTGACTGAGAATTGACAATGATAAAGCAAAATAAGCAACACTCCGCACTGGATAGTAAGACTAATCGTATGCGGTTTCTTTCATCTCTTAACTGTGCATTAGTCTCAGTGCAAAATGGGCCAGCATGTCTCCCACTCTCTTAGAGGTCATTGCAAAACTTTTGTTATCATGCATTTCCTCTGACTATGTTCAAAGGGCTTTTTGAGCTTCCTTGCAGGACCATCACCTAAAACAAGTGGGGAGCATGTGTGTGTGTGTGTGTGTGTGGATTATGAAATGCCCTGTGCAGTTTGTGATCAACATATCCAAAGACAAAGACCAGGTTCTGCATTGTGATTTAGCAAACTATATGAAGCACTAAGAGTAACCAAAACAGCTTTGCTGACCTCTTGCTGCAATACAGGCCCTGTATCCCAACACTACCACTACAGCTAATAGTAGCTTTGAATGTGGGGTGATTTAAATGAAGGAAAGTACACAGAGGAAAGGATGGGAAGTGTTAAAACTTCTTCTCTGTCCCCACACTTCAAAGTGTTGTGGCCTTGACCCTATATGGGCCCCTTGCAGATGTTTTCTGGCTGGCTTTTGCATCACTCGAAAGCAGTAGGAGATGGAAATTACTAGTAAATTACAAGTAGTGACAGGTTACAAGCCTGGCTTTGTATGTCTTATTATTTTGTGTAGCCTTTAATACAGAACTGGGGTCCTTTGGCCCTCCAGAGATCATTGGCCTCAGTCCCAGCCACGTGGCTTTTGGTCAAGGATCATGGGTGTTGTAGTCCATCAACATCTGGAGAGCCACAAGTCCCCAGCCCTGGTTTAATATTCAGTATTCCTATAACCTTTAATAATGCAAATGCTTCCTTCCATTTAGGACTATCATTGTAAATTATACATCCCAGGGAAATCTAATTTTAAAAACCATTCCCCTCCTTTCCAGGATCAGCATCCGGGCTTTCACACAACTCTTCAAAGAAGACCTGAAGGAACTTCCTGAGCCCCTGTTCTCTGATACCTATTTCTCTTTGCCAATTATTACCGAGTCAGGTTAGTTTCCCCTCCTGCCTATGAAGCATTTCAAGGTATCTAAAACCTGAGCATTAGCTGGAGACAAAAGACAGCAGGAAGGGGTTTGTAGAGCTCTATCTTGGCCAAAAGTGACCTTCGTCAAATCCATCCACTTAGAAGGCTGATTCAGCCACTGCTATTTAATGAGAACCTGTAAGCAACATGGTTCATGCCGTCTTCAGTAGGAGACTCTGTAGCAAGCCGCCTTTGATGAATCTCTGGAGAGCGTCTGCTGTTGTGGAGAATGTGGAAGCCTGCCTCTTGATAGGGACGGGTCATCAGAAGACGATTTTGCAAGTCGGGGACTCGTAAAGTTTTATATTGTTTTGCTTTAAGGATTTCTTTTTCTTCACTCCTTCTTTATACAAGCATTTTTTGCATATCAGAATTACAGTACTTTTGAAACCTGAAATAATGGGGGTTCAGCACTAGAATGTTTATTTTTAACACAGTTATCCCCACTCACACACTTATATTTATTATTATTATTATTATTATTATTATTATTATTATTATTATAGCTATTCATTCATTCCAAATGGTCACAGGTTGGTTTATAATTTTAAAAAATATTGTGCTGGCTATGTTCACTGTTGGAGGCGGTATGCCCTCTGCATTTCCATTTGCTTGGAATCACAGGTAGGGAGATCAAACAGGAGATGAAAGTAACAACCCCTCTTCTGCTGTTTGTCCTCAACATTTGGTAACTGACAGAATACTACCCTTTGAACATGAAGGATTTAGCTATTGCTAACCCTGATAGCTATGTTCTCCCTCCACAGGGAGACAGTATGCTTCTGAATGCCTGCTGTTGGAACCCATGAGGAGGGGAGAGTGTTGTTGTATGCAGGTCCTGCTTGCAAACTTCCCATAGGTTTCTGGTTGGCCACTCTAAGGGCAGGATGCTCGACAAGATGGGCTTTGGGCAGATCCAGCAGGGCTTTTCTTACATTCGTATGTGATAAATACATAATTTAAAACACTGAAACAGCAAACTGAAAAAAACAACAACAATATAAGCAAACTGGCAGTGGTTCTAACAGTTACATAATTCTAATCGGTCCAAACTGTCCCATTGTGTGTGCTCGCACATGTGTTTGCCTGTGCAGAACCTTGCTAGGAATTGTAGCAAAAGGTAGACATAGACTATTATATCATGACCTTTCTTCTAACTTTAAAACTCTTAAGTCTGATCTTTGTATGCAATTGTTTCAGAGCCCTCACTTGGAGTTGTCGAAGGGGTGAGCGCTGGTCTGTTCCTAATAATTATGCTGGTGGCTGTCACTGCGTTGCTTGTCTGCAGACGGAAAGCAAAGTGAGTAGAAAGAATAAATGTAAACTTATTCATTATGCAATGTAAATTTCACTTTATGACAGGTGCTCTAAATGCAAGAACTACAATTTTATAGTTGCACCTTTTGAAGCTATTCCTCAGTACTGTAGGTCCTAAGCTCTCTCTCTCTCTGTGTGTATTTGAATCTTGGATGGCAGGTAGATTTGCTATAATATTTATTGGTTGATATATGTAAGGAGCAGGATTGCAGCCTTAATGCTGCTACTGTGCTTTGAAGAGGAGATGCATCATGTGCAAAGCAGCAGCGTCACACAGAAAAATAGAGGATTGCGATGTTGCAATGATCCAGTCTTGAATTGTTCTTGTAGCAGACGTGATTTGCTTTTGGCCACAGGAGGTGACTGTCCTGGCAGGGCAAAACAACATTTCTCCCTCACTAGGGCACTAGATGTAACAAACACTTGACAACTTCTTGTGTTGCAGTAGTGGCCATGAAAGACCAACGGTGAGGATGAGCATTCGCAGGGACAGGCCGCTCTCTGTTCACCTGAACTTGGGACAAAAAGGGTAAGGTCAAAGCGCTTGCCCAGGCATCATTGGACAATGCAGTCTGCTTAATCACCATCTGACCCTTTCTTTCTTTTTCCCCCTTTCTTTCCAACTAACCTGAAGGAACCGGAAGATGTCCAGGTAAGAGCCAATGCTAAGTCATCCTTTCTACTGAGTTGGAAAATACTGGCTCTTTGTTTTAATAATGTGTTAACATATGGTGTTTTTCTTTCTCTCCTTGCCCCTCCCCATGCCCTGCTTTGAATGTTTTAGCCCAGTAAAAGTCAGTCAGTTTGAAATGCACTTCACCAAACTCCAAGCAGACTCAAACTACCTCCTGTCAAAGGAATATGAGGTAAGGACCAAACAGAGTGAAAAGAATGGGCTGTTTAGGTACATCTGGCTATCGTTCACAATGCATTGACTCAATACCAGTCATATTAAAGGAGACCAGATCAGTGGCAGTTGGTATACACTGGTAGAAAAGGTTGCATTGCTTGGGAATCAAGATGGGAAGGGACATGACATAGATAGCAGCAGGTGCCTGCGGGAGGTATCAGTGGAATAGGGCTCTAGGGCCTAGGCTAAAAAAATGCAGATGCCATTTTGGGGTCCTTGCTCAACAGTTTTCAGCAACCAACACAAACTGTTTATATCAGCATTTTGACCTGAAGTGGCTGCTGAATATTACTGTATACTATTTGTTCCTCCTGGTTTGTTCCCTCTCTGCTGTTTCTACTCAGCAGTACCCAACAGTATGTATATATGGTGCTTTTCCATTCTTGGTTGACATTCATTGGGTCTCTGAGCAGTGCAGCTCATCCATCTATGTACATTGCCCTCAGGCATCCCCTCTCAATCTGATTAAGAAGAGCCATTCCTGGATCATGCTCATCTTGTGCAGCATCCTGTTCTCACAGAGGCCAACCAGTTGCCTATGGCGGGGGGTGAGGGGTGGGCAGGACGCCTGCAAGCAGGACCTGAGTAGAACATCACATTCCTTTCTTGTGATTTCCAGATTGATCCTCTATGGACAATACGAGTACACTGCATGTCAGCCTACAAAGTCTTTATTATTCGCATATATTTAAGCAAGTTCCCAAGTTTCCAAGCAACAGCTTCATCTGACATGATAAGAAGTGGCTCTATTGTATAGTAGCTTAGCACTAGAAATTGCCTTGGAGAGGTGAGGAGCAAAGGCTTGAACCACTTGGTACTTGGCACAAATCCAGAACTGCTTGAATTCAATCACACATCTGTTCCCATCCCTTAGTCTTGAATAGCTGACATGCTATAGAGACCATATATTAATATAATTTAACCATTTTCATCTCCCCTTTTCTTTCTTTTGGATTTTACAGGATCTAAAGGATGTGGGTCGAAACCAATTGTGTGACATAGCACTTTTGCCAGAGAACAGAGGGAAAAATCGATACAATAATATATTGCCCTGTAAGTTTCCTGCTGGAAGCAAGCCTTTTATTTTTCTCTTCCTGCATCTTTTCAGCAAGAATAAGAGAGACAGGAAATGTGGTATATCCTTCATCCCAGTACTTCTACCTGGCAGAAAAGCACCACCCCCATCAAGGGATCTTACCCTTTGATATTCATACTGCAGGTCGCATAATGAGAGAACTCTCTCACTTCACACCCAAAGTGCAGTGACTAATAATGTTCCTCTTGGTTATGAAAGGCTTCAGCCGTTAAAGTAATTTTGCTGAATTGTCACTGTTGATGGTAGGCAGATGTAGCAATAAATAGCAACCTTTGCATGCATGGTTGGTTTTATGTGATCAGCCAAAAGACAAACAGCAGAGTTTAGTATTTGCTCAAAAAAACCCTAAACTAAACCAGAAACCAAACCTATTCTAATACGTCCATAAATCACTCAACCAACATTACTGATTTGGTAGGCAGTAGATTTTTCTTTTATCTATCAGAATAAATTTAAAGTCCACAGAAAGATTAATGGTCCATGACTTTAGAACACAGAACAAGTGAAAGTAGGATGCGTTTTCAGGGAGTGCATGTGTTTTTTCATCTACAAACTCTAAGAACTCTATTGCAACATGTAGAGAAGAGAATAGCAATAAAAACAGGATCTCCATAGTATACTCTTTCATGTTTTGGGAACATTTACTGGAACAGTGAGGACTCCCAAGTCAAATAGCCAAGATAAGAGGAACAGCCCCCTCATCTTAACTGGTGACGGTGTCAACCTAACCTTCCTAACCTTGAGAGCCAGTGTGGTTAAGAGCGGTGGACTCGTAATCTGGTGAACCGGGTTCAATTCCCTGCTCCTCCACATGCAGCTGCTGGGTGACCTTGGGCTAATCACACTTCTTTGAAGTCTCTCAGCCCCACTCACCTCACAGAGTGTTTGTTGTGGGGGAGGAAAGGAAAGGAGAATGTTAGCCGCTTTGAGACTCCTTCAGGTAGTGATAAAACGGGGTATCAAATCCAAACTCTTCTTCTTCTTCCATGACATCTTTTCAAAGGGTCAGTTTAAGTGATCAGAGAGAAGATATCCCAAAGCTAAGAAACTTCTCAAGCAACATTTCCATTTTTAGTATAGTTTCATGTGTGAGGGTTTTTCTTTCAGCGGTTAATAAAAGTAGTACTGAGTTTAGATTAAGGTATCCAATGATAAATCTGGGCTACAGTGTTGTAATAGAATTTGGCTCCATGGTGAAGTCTGCATCTCAGTTTCACACAAGCAAGTGTCCTGTCCCATAAATGGAGTCTTGTTTGAGAAAAGAACTGGGGACAGAAGATCTAATTTTAATCCACAAAAACATGGTCACATGTCTCTACTCTGTCCAGGAATAGAGGTTTTGTGGGGAATCCTAATTGGGCAAGCTTATCATATTACTTGCTTGCTAAAAGGTAATAAGAGGACAATGAAGAATGCAACCAATTTTTATGGCTGCAATGAAATATTTTTCATTTGCTGCTGTGCCTCCAGAAGACTTGTGTGTTGTGAAATAATAATAATAATAATAATAATAATAATAATAATAATAATAATAATAATTGTACCCTCCCATCTGGCTGGGTTTCCCCAGCCAATCTGGGCGGCTTCCAACAAAGATTAAAAATACATTAAAATGTCACACATTAAAAACTTCCCTAAACAGGGAAACCTCAACAGCTGGGCATGTCTATATGCTGACCGCTCCTCCATCTCTCTTCCTTGATCTTGGAGTCATGGAAGAATCAGCTTGTCATCATTTCTCCCCTCCTTGCACCCTCTTGTACCTTCTGCTGCCTAAAGTAGTGTCCCAATAAACTCAAAATCTGGAACCTGAAAGCTGCTCCAAAGCCATGCAGTATAGCCATCCAGTAGTATGAGGAACTGCAGCCAGGAAAAAGGAAACACCAGAACGAATACATGGAGATGTTCTTGCACAAACCCAAGGAACACTGAATCCTGGTTCTCTGGCTTTGTTATAAAATTGTCCATTATATAAGATACAAAAGAAATAGCCTGATGACACATCTAAAAATCTACATATATATTTCCTCTATATTGTCAATTCCTGCATTAGGTAATCAGAGGTTTTGCAGCCAGTTGGAATAATTCCCAGTATATTTGCCTGTAAGAATTAATTTCCAACCCCATATTTCTGCACCGTGCTTCTGAAAGTTTTCAGCTACTATGTTTCACCAAAAGAGAGGGCAGCCAGATAAAAATGAGGACAAGATTCCTCCACCTCTAATTGTTGTGTAACAGAGAAAAATTCTGCAGCTGTGACTTTCATGTTGAAATTCCTTCTTCTACACAACTATTAAAGGCCCAGGAATCATTTCCCCGCTAAATGGCCACTCTACTAAATGGCTGTTCTTAAATAACCATGAAGAGCAGGGATGTCCAACAGGTCGATCACAATCTACTGGTAGATCCCCAGGAGGTTTTGATAGATTGCGGTCGATTGCTGGGTCCCTTTCCTTAGTGTAGGTAAAATAGAATCCAGCCCCGCCCCCTCGCCCCGCCCTCCATTGTTGCACGATCTGCAGAACGGAAGACGGAGTTTTCTCAGTGAGGCTGTTTGTTTCCCCAGCGATTTGTTGGTGAGTGGCTGTTCCCCTTTCTCCCTTGATCTTAGGCTTGAATTTCCTCCTCCCTAAAAAAAGCTCAACAACCTTTCCCTGCACTTTTCCTCCTCCCTAAAAGAAGCTCAACAAACATGACCTGAACCCAAAAAAAGGGGCTCTCCTTCCTAAAAAAAAAAAAAAAGCTCAACCACCTTGACCTGAACCAGGGGCGGAGGAAGCCTCCTCACCACCCGGGGCGGTGAACGGAGGCTTCCCCTGGGGGCGGGGCATCGTGACGTTGCGTCGTGACGTCACGACGCAACATTACGACGGAGCACGCGTGCGCGAAATGCCGCGCATGCCATGCGCACTCTGTCGCCGGGCGCTGCTGCTCCCACGGCGCCCTTGGGAAGCGCCGTGCCAAAAGCAGCGGCGGCACCCCCCAAGCCGCCGATCGCGTGCGGCGGCTCGGGGGGGCGTCGCTGCTGCTTTTGGCGCGGCGGCTTGCAAGGGTGCCGCAGGAGCAGCGGCGGGGCCAGCCCAACTGTCACCCCCGCGTGGAACCCGGGGCGTACCGCCCCCTCCGCCCCCCCTTGTGACGCCAGTGACCTGAACCCCCCAAAAAGGAGTAGATCACTGCCCGTTTTTAATTCTGTGAGTAGATCACACTCTCTTGGGAGTTGGCCACCCCTGATGAAGAGGATAGTTCTGTGTGGTAGAGGTGAGCATACACTGGAAGAAAATATGCTGTAGATCAGGCATCCCCAACCTGCGGTCCTCCAGATATTTTGGCCTACAACTCCCATGATTCCTAGCAAACAGGACCAGTAGTCAGGGATGATGGGAATTGTAGTCCAAAACATCTGGAGGGCCGAAGGTTGGGGATGCCTGCTGTAGATGCTTATAGTTTTAGGACACATCACAGTATAGCACAGAATAACCATCTTTTCTAATGAGGGCCTATTCCTTCTATGACAGCACAGATTTTGGGTTTAGATATCTGCCGCTAGCAGCAGTTGGGCAGGGCAGCATTGTTCAACTGGCTTCTGAATGAACAGTATCACTGCCACTTACCAAGAGGGGGAAGGACAAGGCATGAAGAGCCCAGTGTGGGTGTGGCAATGGAGGCAATCCAACACTCCTGCTGCCACACCGTGCTGAGCCTCCCATGCCTCACCCCTCTTCCTCTTGGTAAGCGGCAGTAGCGCTCTCCATTCAGAAGCCAGATGCAGAGTTATTCCCTGCCTACAACACCCGACAACTGCTGCTGCCCACTGGGGTTTATAAATCCCAGTTGTGCTTGTTCACTGCACCTGCAAGCCAAATGGCACTCAAGTCTCTCCTATGCTAATTCCTCATAGGGAACCACGGGTGTGCAGTCAACACAGAAGGGAAATTGCTCGGATGCAAAATAATGTCAAATTAACCCATTGTCCTTTTCACTCTTGGGTATTACTTTCCATAGTTCCATGTTGCTGTCATATGTTGCAAATTCTGGCTTGCACCCAACCTCATTCCTGGCTCTGATAATGGGGCAAATCCAGAGCAGCGTTGGAAGCAAAAACAAAGAAAAAGGCTTTTCCAGCCTCACAATATTATATGGAGTTTTACCATTTTACCAGAACCTTACCAGAACCTCAGCCACCATTGATTTGGGGGAGGTGAAAACTTTGTGGATTTTAAAAAAAATAATAATCTAATGCATTTTGAGTCATCAGCATGATTTGTCTCCCAGTTAAGAAATTCCAGGCCCCCATTTCTAGCATGCCTAGATGAAACATACTGAATAAATATGGACCATCATTGCTACATACAATCGAATATTTAGATTCACACCTTGACTGTCAGTACTTATTCATTGTTATGCATTTATTAAAAGTAAGGGAACCAATAGTGAAAATGTTTTTGCTATGAATCTCTTCCACAGATGACACAACGAGAGTGAAACTTTCAAATGTGGATGATGACCCCTGCTCTGACTATATCAATGCAAGCTACATCCCAGTAAGTGACTCCGTGCTTCCTTTTTACAGCCCTTTTAAAAATTGGATATTTGACAGCAATCTTTACTCCAGTTCATAAACCTCTAATCTTCATACCCAGCCCAGTTATACTTACAATCCAAATTCTGAAAATTGTGCCTGACGGGCTACCATAGAATTGAAATTCAGTAATCACTTAAGGCCATTTTCTGGGCTTTCTGTGAGCAGCGTTAGAATCAGCCAAGAACAACTTTTTAAATATCTCTACAGATAGGTACAACTGTTTGGCACACAGTGCCCGAAATTGTATTTCATCTTGAAAGCATGCATTTCTTACATTAAAGCACAACTGGCAAAGATTACACTCTCGTTTGTCATAAATGGCAGAATGCCTCTAGATCCATAGATCACCAAATAATGCCCTATCTGTGATGGTCTATCTACCTCCCACAACCTGTGATCTAGTTTCTAATCCCTGTATTAGTGTTTTCCTAAGTCACATATACGTTTTGCTTTCCTCTCATAAGGTAGACCAGTGTTCTTCAACCATGGGTTCCCCTGTATTGTTGGACAGCATCTCCCATCATCCTCAAACTACTTAGCCAATCATGGGGGATTCAGAGACCCAAGGCTGAAGGACAATGAGCTATACTGTTGTGATCACTCAATGTTAAGATTTTCGCTGTGTCATCTATTGTAATTATATTTCTGAACTCTCCAGAAGACCTTGATGAATTGATTGGGTGCCTTTGTTGCCATGACATCCCAGTTTAGGATATTATTTCTGTTGTTATTGATCCTGGCCATCCTTCTGGTGGCATAATGGTTCTCCTTCTCACAATGAACCTATGAGGTAGGCAAGATAGGGAGCAGTGGCCCAATTTCACCTAATGAGTCTGATGGCTGAAGAGGGATTTGAACAGCTTTGGCCATGCCAGTGCTCCCCAGATGCTTTGTACTACAATTCCCATCATCCCTTGCCATTGCCGATGCTGCCTGGGGTTGATGGGAAATGAAGTCCGAAACAGCCAGAGGACAGCAGGTTGGTAAAGGCTCACCTAGTACAATACAGATAGCATGAACAAGAGGAGCTAATAAATATCTCCCAACTAGATCCAAGTTGTTGGGTAAACTGAATTTACACAACAGTAACATTTCCCTTAGGGACCCAGGTGGCGCTGTGGGTTAAACCACAGAGCCTAGGGCTTGCTGATCAGAAGGTCGACGGTTCGAATCCCTGCAACGGGGTGAGCTCCCATTGCTCGGTCCCAGCTCCTGCCCACCTAGCAGTTCGAAAGCACATCAAAGTGCAAGTAGATAAATAGGAACCGCTCTGGCAGGAAGGTAAACGGCATTTCCGTGTGGTGCTCTGGTTCGCCAGAAGCGGCTTAGTCATGCAGGCCACATGACCTGGAAGCTGTACGCCGGCTCTCGGCCAATAAAGCGAGATGAGTGCCACAACCCCAGAGTCGGACACGACTGGACCTAATGGTCAGGGGTCCCTTTACCTTTACCTTTAACATTTCCCTTGGCAAGAATCAGTGGATAGGCTTTGCTCATAATCTGGGCCAGAGTGGTTGCTGTTGTTTTTTAATTTCAAAACAGTTAGGTTTTTTTTTTACCTATAGCTATTTGTCTTTCAGGCATCTTTTAAAGAAAAACCTGCTCTCTCCTTGCATCATTCTCTGTTTTGCATTGTGTGAGTTGATCTTGAGAGGGCAAGGACGATTGGCTGGTGAGGAATGGATGGTATTGTTTTGAGACATGGTGCTTGGAGTAGAGTGCCGTTTGATCCCCGTGATTCAATGCACTGACACATTCTCTCTTTCTCTTCTCCAATCACCTTACTGCTCTTAAGCCTCAAAGCAACCTTCAGCACTGTGCTTTAAAGCCAGTTATCCAAGAAAAATGCCTCTGCATATTACGACACTATCTAAACTAATCATAGGTTTCTAAATTGGCAGGGCAATAATTTTCGCAGGGAATATATTGCAACTCAAGGACCTCTGCCCGGCACAAAGGATGATTTCTGGAAAATGGCATGGGAACAGAATGTTCACAATGTTGTCATGGTAACCCAATGTGTTGAGAAGGGTCGGGTGAGTAAATAGCTTTCCTGATTCTTGATTACATATATGTATCTATATCTCACACTCGCACTTGAGATAACCCAACCAGGGTCAGGACATGTTGCATTCCACATTGTGTAAAGAGCTTCACGACACATGCATGAAAAGATCTACAGAAGATAATCCAAGTAGCCTTCTGGCTTGGAGCCATTAGTCCTCCAGTGGCAGAACAGTGTGCTAATGTGATTATCTTCCAGAAGGAAGGCAGGGTGTGGATCAGCGATGCTATTGGTGCACAGGACAGCTGTCGTTTTAATGTGAAATTGCTACTCTTTTCCCCATAAGAAATGAGTGAACATTGGCATGACAGAAGATAGCAGGATGTACCTGTTGAAGCGTGGCTAGTTATGTGGCTTACTGTGGGAGAATAATGAGTGGGCAGCACTAAAAACCCTCTGTCTGAAAGCACCCTAGCATTCTACAGTTGTAATTTGCATTCTGATAAAATCTGCACTGTGCTTCTAGAAGAGAATACATCATAATTTGTGCCATCCATGTAACTGTATATAATTGTATATAATTTGCTGGGCCTTTTAAAGTTAAATATAAAGAATTCACATCAACTGATGTTATGTTTTGCCATTTTTGTTTATTGATTACCAAAGGGAATATACGCATAAAAGTAAATTGATTCTTCTGATAGTAAAAGCAGACTCTTCTTTGCTTCTTTAGGTGAAATGTGACCATTACTGGCCCTTTGATCAGGACTCCTTATATTATGGAGACTTAATAGTCCAGATGCTATCTGAGTCAGTGCTCCCAGAATGGACAATAAGAGAGTTTAAGGTTTGCAGTGTAAGTATAATGTAACTATTTTAGCAAGCTTTCCTCAAAAATAAAGTTACACTGGCAGAGACTGAGTATTAAATAAACATCTGGTTCCTTGTGACAGAAGTTAAAAACTAGGAGTCCCACAATCCTATACTTATTTACCTGGGAGTAAGTCTCACTAAACAAAATGGAAGTTACTTCTGAGTAGGCATGTAAGAACTGCTCTATGGAAGCTGTTTCTCACATTACAATGCAACAACATGAGAGTATGTTTGCGTTTTGAAAAGGCATGCAGATATCATTCTACTGTCACAGCATGGAGCACCCAACTTCCAGCTAACTCTTTGAACTGTTAGATCTGACTAGTGTGTGGCAAATATGGCCTGGTTGCTGCTGTGTCATAAACTTAATATACCTACCTATCTGCCAGATCCTTCTCACAGTTTTTTGTTTCCTGGTCTGACTGAGAGCTATTTACAATTGAAATAAAAAGCCAAGTGTCATCCCTTATCTCAGGTGTGGGGGTGAGCTTTGGCCCTCCAGATGTTGCTGAACTACATCTGCCTTCATCTGTGGCCATTGACCATGATCGCTTGGGCTGGTGGAGGGCCAAAGGTTCCCCACACCTCCCTTATCTGTATAGTGTGAGAACCTGCCGTCAGGCAGGAGATACTCAGTGGTGTATATTGTCTGCTTTCCATGTCTAATTTTCCCCTCCGCCTTCAATTGGCCTTATAGGAAGAGCAGCTTGATTCCTCTAGACTCATTCGTCAGTTCCATTACACGGTGTGGCCAGACCATGGTGTACCAGAAACCACCCAGTCCCTCATCCAGTTTGTGAGAACAGTACGAGATTATATCAACCGAACACCCCGCGCAGGACCAACCATAGTACACTGCAGGTATAAGCAGGACAACAGTTCTTTGAAGACTGGGTTGGGGGCGAGAGAGCAACAAAAAATATTTGCCTTTCCTTTCCAGACTCATTGAACAGGTAGAACTTCTGATAGCCAATTGGAAGTTTGTCTTCTCCAAGTGCAAAGTGTACCTACCAAGAGATCATTCTTCCAACCGTTTTGCTGGTGGGCGGCACTGAGAAGTTTCCCTGCTTCTCTCTCAGTTAAAACACAAAGGATTGAAAAGATGGAAATACAAATGAGAGCTCAGCTTGAGCCTCCTGTGTCTATTACTAGCCAGAGGAGGAAGAGGAATAGCAATTCAGGAGACACACTGTTTTTGTATTCTTTTTCAGTGCTGGAGTTGGAAGAACAGGCACCTTTATTGCACTGGATCGAATTCTTCAGCAGTTGGACTCAAAAGATTCTGTGGATATTTACGGGGCTGTGCATGATCTGAGGCTTCACAGGGTCCACATGGTCCAAACAGAGGTAAGCATTATTAGGATGCCACTATTATCATACTTCTCTGTGACCCTTCCCCTCTGCAGGGAGGTGGAACCGATTTGGATGGTCCGCCCCTGCCACTTAATGGATCCAAATGGTTTCCAGAGAGTGATAGGGGATGTTTTATTCCATGTTGATGGCCTTTCAGCTGATTCCCTGGTGGCCCGCTGGAATGTGGAGTTAACCAGGGCTATTGGCCATTTGGCTCCGAAGCACCCTCTCCGATTGCATGGAGCCCAAACAGCCCCGTGGTTCTCCACGGATTTGAGGGCAATGAAACAATTGCTGAGACAACTAGAGCGCCGATGGCGGATAACTCATTCTGAATCTGACCAGACACGGGTTAGAGCTCAATGTCTAGCCTACCAAGTGGCGATCGTGACGGCGAAGAAGACCTTCTTCACCGCCTCTATTGCATCTGTGGAAAACAGCAGCAGGAGACTCTTTCAGGTGGTTCGCAATTTAGCGGAACCACCTGCTCCATTGGGGCCCAGTACAGGCCACAGGATCTCCTGCAATGATTTTGCAAAGTTTTTTGCAGATAAAGTTGCTCAGATTTGGGACGAGGTAGACTCCACCGTGGGAGCAGGGCCGGGGTGGGAGAGTGCTAGAGTCCTGTCTAGTCAAGTTGCGTGGGATCAATTCCAATCTGTTACCTCCGAGGATGTGGACAGGCTGCTTGGACGAGTGAAACCAACCAGCTGTCTCCTTGATCCTTGCCCATCCTGGCTTATAAAAGCTAGCTGGGAAGGGCTGGGCGATGGGCTTCGCGGGTTGGTGAATGCTTCTCTCTGTGAGGGAGCCTTCCCAGACCCGCTGAAAGAGGTGGTTATCAAACCGCTTCTTAAAAAAAAACATCTTTAGATGCGGCCAATATGGCCAACTATCGCCCAGTCTCAAATCTTCCCTTCCTCTCAACAGAAATAAGCCTCTAGACCAGTGGTTCCCAACCTTTTTTTACCCATGCCCCACCTAAACATCTCTAAAATCCTGATGCTCCCCACCCTGTGACATATAATTCTTATTATTCAAAAAGTGAATTCCTATTCACATGGTGGAAGCCTAAAAGACCATTAACTGTTGTTAACTATTCTCGAATTGCCCCCCTGTGGTGTGTGTGCCCCACATTGGGAACCATGGCTCTAGACCATGTGTGAGGTTTCCCTAGCTCCCTTTTCTCCTTGTGCCCTTCTTTCCTCAATTCTACACCTTCTCCCTCACCTCTCAAATTGCTGGTCAGCTAGAAACTGCTCATCAGCTAGGGGAGGTGGTCAGCTAGCACAGATAAGCTGTTCTCATTTTAATGTGTTTTTATCTTGTATTTTTTATGTGTACAATTGAAAGGTGGTATACAAAGTTAATAAATAAATTGCTGGTCAGCTAGCAACTGCTTGTCAGTTATGGGAGGAAGTCAGCTAGCAAAGGTAAGCTAGGCATAGGTAACTTTCCTCTAGGGCCTCTGTTCCCTGCTGTGATCTCAGATGGCATTAGAACACCACTGAAGGAAATGGAACGTGTGTTGATGCTGGGGGTGTTGGCATGGGCACCAGTTGGTTAAAGCCTACTGCTTCCCACACTAGAGTAATGATTCAGGTCATCGTCCCCCCTCAATCCCCTTGCTGGAAATGTGGGGGGGGGGGTTAAATAAAAAACACCCTGCACTTAAGGGCACAGATTACTGAGCCAATGTATCATCTAGGCCTTAGCTCATCCCTCTTTGTCTTCTTGGACCTCATGCATCATTTCCTAAAAGTGCTGAGCTCTCATGTAACGTCTGGATTTCTATGGCTATCCAGCCACCTGTCCTATAACAAAGGTTTGCTTGTACAGCAGTACCTTAAGTACCTTTTATCTCCCATGATGCTAGCTAGCAGCACTTCGACGGGAGGTTTTTCCCCTCTTCTCCTTTCTTCACTCCTTTTTGTGCACCTTCTGTATTGCACAGATGAATGCTGGTACTACAAAACAATCAGTAGCTGCTGCAGCTTAATTACTTAACTTTTTAAAATACAAGGGGGATGTACTTGCTCCGGAACAGCAGCCTCACAAGAAATGTAGTCCTTTACAATAAGGGAAGTGAAAGCAATTTTCACCAGCTCTGTGGAAGTGCCTATTTCGCTATCCATTTATATAGACAGTAATTTACAGGCACTCTGGAAATGCTTCAGACAAATAACTAGAGATTTTCCCCCCCTCCCTGGGTGAAATAGGGTCAGTGTTTCAGAGCATTAGGCTTAGCGGGATAGACAATGGTTCAAAAGATGAGACATACTTAGAAGCTCTGTGTATGAGTGCTTAGAAAACCATCAGACAAACAGGCAGAGATAAAGAAGGATATACAATGTAGATACTTATCTGTGAGCTTATTACTTAGAAACTGCAAGGTCAGAGGGAGGGACGACTTTTAGTGTGTTCTATTTATTTACCAAGCAGGTCCAGCCATCATTCATTATTATGGTATTGGGAAGAAGAGATCAGTCTCTTCCCAACATGTTGTTCACAAGTGGGTAATAAAACAAGATGAAAGCACAATTCTTTAATTTAAAACACACACACAGAGAGAGAGAGACAGAGAGACAGAGAGAGAAGTCAGTCCCATAATGCTATTTAACCAGAGATACTAGAAAAGAAAGAAATGCAGTGTGTACATTTCTGTGCTCTCTAAAGAGGTATTGCAATCACAGGCTAACCCAAAGTGAGCTATGATACCAGTGGCTTTACTGCAGTGCCAATTCCCAAAGGTTGATGCGGACACTTGCTATGCTTGCAATCAAGGTGCTTCCAGATAGGTGCTCCTCGTCTGTGCATGTTTGTTTGTTTGTCTAGATGCCATTGCTGGCATCAACATACCAGCTATTTTCCCCCCTCATTTAATCTGGATTTTCAGTGTAAAATAACACAAGTTAAAAAAAAAAAAAACCACCCTGATGCCAGCTTCCCATTTGCAATATCTGAAGGACATCTTTGCAATATTAAGCCCCTATCTGGAACCATCGCAGCATTATGCATGCTGCTATGAAGTCCAGGAAAACATGCATCTTGCACCAGTAAAATAATAATAATATAATTTATTTATACCCCACCCATCTGGCTGGGTTTCCCCAGCAACTCTGGGCAGCTTCCAACACACACAAAAACCTAATCAAACATTAAGGACTCGGCTACAATGGCAAATAAAAATTGCTTTATATGCATTGTTTATGCATTCTAAGACTGTGACACCAGTTGGGTACTGTGGAGTTTCATTTTTGCTAAGCCGGTTTCGCATACAAAGTTTACAGCACATTTAACTGAAATGCTTCTTTGATGTGTCTAGATCCATTCCAGCCTAATAGTAACAATCTGATCCAATATAAAAAGTCACAATAACTTTAAAATAAACAGCATATCAAGCAAAGCAACATTTAGCAATCCATCAGAATCTAACAGTAAACAGTAAAATTAAACCTCAGCAAATAATAATTAAAGAGTTTGCACTTATCAGCCACAATAAAGAATTACAGTACATCTCCCTCACTGGTAGAGAACAGGGGAGGGAACACACAGAAGGACGAATAGGATGGGGAAGTCTTTTTATTATGCTAGAAATATGGAGTGGGGGAGGATTAAACATGAAGAGTAGCAGAACTGGGAAAGCGGATTGTTAAAGTTCAGTGTTGTAGTCTGGGATCCTGCAAGCCTTCATTAGTTTAAATTCTTCCTGTTTGGCTGTTGGGAATGTCTCCCTCCCCTCCAACCAGGCACAATGAGAGAGGGACTATTCCACTATATCAGAATCTGGGTCTGTTTAATTTGTCAGGTTACAGTAATCTACAAATTCCTGTGTGTCTCTTACAATACAGAGACTTTGAAAATGCTATGGTGCTGTTGCTTGGGTCATAATGAAAAATCCAAGTGCTTCCTAATAAATGAGATGCTCTAATAAGTTCAGGCTTAAGGTTTTTAACAGGCAAAGCTGAGAAGCCTGTGTTACAATTGTGGGGGAGATTTTCCATGTAGGCACTAAAAATGATTGCATTGCAAAAAAATGATGCCTTAGTCACAAGGCTGGCATCACTCTGGAAAAATATTACCACCATTAAGATGATGAAAATCAAATATACATGCATTATTATTAATTGAGTTAACTAACAGGGATATTATTCCTTCCTAGTTAGAAAAGTGAACTAATTTATTTTTAGATGGGATTTACAATAATATTTCTGTTATCTGGTATAAAAGTGAGGAGATGATTGAATGGTTTTGAGTTCTTTCATTACATTCAAAATTCAACATTAGAAGTGTTTGAACTTTATACTATGATCCAAGCAGAATAGGAAGGAGGCAAAGAGGCCTCCGCAGTCTTACTGCCAGAGTTGAGATTTGTTGACTTGCTACTTCTGTTAAGGAAATGGACCTTTCATATCTACCTAGCATGGCTATGGGCTAAAATGTACTGTGCAGTCATGCAATGCAGCTCATTTAAACCAATTAGGCCCTCCTCACTTGTACATTTCTGGATCAAGAGGTCAATATACCATAGCATGTTGGGGGCTAGCAAAAACTTACAGGTGGATGTTGAAATAAACAGTGGGAAAATTTCCCCACTCTATAATCTAGTAGCATTACAGAAGTCAAGCCCGGGCAGGAGCAACCATTCTGAACCATCTAATGTGGTGTGCATGGTGGGGAGCTAACATTCCATTCCAGTCTGGTGGTATGTCATCCAACCTCAATGCCTCCAGTCCATTCAATTATTAGGAATTCTGTCCCTTTAACACCTTAAATTATGGGGGAAAGAGAACACTTGGATAAGATGTAGTTACAGGTAGGTAGCCGTGTTGGTCTGTCATAGTCAAAACAAAATAAAAAATAAAAAAATCCTTCCAGTAGCACCTTAGAGACCAACTAAGTTTGTTCTTGGTAAAGATGAATTCCCATCCTAATAAGCCAGCTGCAAAAGGCTCTCTAAGCTGTGAAGGAAGCAGACTGCCCCCACCCAAAACAACTTAATGATTCAGGTGTTGATTGGTGTCAAGAGATGAGAGGGATCTGTCAGTTTTGATTTCTCTGTTTCTCATTTTTCAAATCTTAAATTCAGCTTATCTAGTTTCTGTGCACATTTGCAATTTTCAAAGAAGCCGCATGAAAATTCATAAGACAATATTGTGTGCATGTCTCCTAATAGACACAGATTTATCTATTATATGATTATTTGCAAGCAATTTGCACCCAATGCATGCTCTCTCTTTAATATGGTTTGGTTAGAGAATGGCAATGCAAAATTCATAAAATAGTGTGGGTTTTCCCCCCCAGGGAAAGCTGTTTTCCAGTTCATATATTGGTTCAGAAAGTCCAAAATGACCTGAACAAATATGTTCTCCTATCACTAGGAAAGGAAGACTCGAAAAAACATTTTTTCCTCATCTTGACACATTCTCTTCCTTCATTGTAGTGTCAATATGCGTATTTACATCAATGTGTGAGAGATGTCTTAAGAGCAAGAAAGCTACGCAGTGAACAGGAAAACCCATTGTTTCCAATATATGAAAATGTGAATCCAGAGTATCACAGAGGTAAGGATGTTTTTTTTAAGATTAAAAAATATATTATAATCATGCTGTTACACATCATAAAGTTATACAGTAACTGGTAGTTATAGCAAAAGCAGCCATCTCTTTCAGTAAATATAAAAATTGCAGTTTTGAATGTCAGAACACAACCTGGGACAATGGCAATGGATGGTGAATCCTATAATCTGCTTCTTACATGCAAGAAGGTATCATGAGCTGAGAAGGAAAGCAGCCTTCAGAAGCAAGATGGTTCTGAGCATTAACCCTCATTTTGTTTTTCTTCATTGTTCATGCAGTACCTTTGAACCTACAACTCCCTGATATTTCTTACATTTGCGCTGTTATTGCACAGTCCACCACAACACAGGATTAAATATTTTTATTTAAACCAGTCTACTCCCATTGAAAAAGTTGAGAATTTACATCCCAGAACTTTGAACGAAATCTCATGGATATAGTTTATTACTGTCCTCCAACTTGACCTATTATTTGAAAGAAATCTCCGCCATTCAAGGCATCTCTAAGCACCATCTAGTTCTTTCAACTTTTCATGGGCTATACTTGAAGGCTCCATTACAGGCTTAATGTGTTTCCTTTCATGTGTTATATGTTCATATGCCATATTTTATGCTATAGAATAGCACCCTTTTGCTGCCTTTCGAGGTTTTAGTCTTTCTGGAGAAGGGAGAATATATTGTGCTAATAAAATACCAGACATATTTACTATACCAAACAAATGATCTTGATAGGAATAACCTGCCTTGTCCTTCCATCACTTTCTTTGCTTGACATCTTGCTCCAGTGTAGGAAGTTATAACGAGAGGATTTACTAAAGCCTTCTTATCAATTTTTGATAGTGGAGTCCTGTATAGTAATCAGTTCTGTGGTGGTAGATTCACAGAATATCTGACTATTCTGCAGCTAAATGCCCAGTAAACTTTTTATTTAATTTTTTATCCATACTGACAATTTTTAAAAGCCTCTATTTTGTTCAAGGATAGCCAATGTGATGTCTTCAGATGTTATAGACCACAACTCTCTTCATCCCTGGGCCACGGTGGCTGGGGCTGAAGGAAGGTTTAGTCCAAAACTCCGGAGGATAGGCATGATAACTATACCTGATTTAGATTTATTTTTACAAGATTAATGGATGTTCCTTTGCAAGGGTTTGCAGTTTGAATCTTATTGCTGTTTCATAGGTACAAATGTGTGGTTGTTTTATGCCAGTTTAACTGCCATAGTTCCCCCTCCCCCGGCAAAAAAATGATCCTACTGTATGAATTATAAAGATTTCTGTTAATTCCCTGCTAGAATTGTTTTCAACACGTGTATGCCAACTCTCCAGAGCATAGATTATTTACAGCACTGGTGAAAGCCACTAAACAGGCTTGTTGTTGGACTCTGACCATTGAAGTCTATAACATCTGGGGAGTACCAAGATGGCTGCCCTGAAAAAGATATTATTTTTAAGAACCTTTTCCCCTTTCACAGAACTAAAGTTCCCAGAGTTCCCTGGGGTAAGGAATGATGGCTTAACCAGTTCAAAGCTGTAACTCCAGATGGGAGGAAGTCCTACAAAACTATGCAACACTTGCATCTGAGTAGACAAGTTTAGAACTGCACTGTAAGTCTGTAGTATAGATGATACTGAATACTAATATGGCTACCTCCTCACCCCCTGTTGCAGATTTTATGTCCTTTAAGAGCTGTGTGATAAGCAGAAATCCAGCAGGAAAGGCTTAACCTCATCATAGTACTTGTATGCCAAAAGGAGCTTTCTTTCCTCAATTTCTGCTTTTTATATAGCTTGGTTTTGTTATTTGTTTTTATTTAAAAGATTTATAGGGCAATGTCCCATTAGTGTTAAAAAGGCAGGAGTCCTGTCAAGAAAAAAATATATATGACTGTTCTGTCTTGTTGTTCTAAGGCATAGTTGCCGCTTTCTTATTTTGCATAGAGACACAATTCTGGTCTCCAGCCATCTATATCATTCTAGTACTTTCAGGAGGACATGTTTACAGGCTGGCGCTGGAAATACGAAAACAAAACCATTCTGTGTGCACTTCCTAACTTCCGTTTTCTTTTTGTTTCAGATGCTGTTTATTCAAGGCACTAAAGCTCCAACAGATCACTGCTTGTTGCAGTTGTATCTGTTGTTGGTTTTTTTAAAAAAAATACTTTATGCACTACAGAAGTGCCAGACATGTTTGATACTGTGTATAATTTATTAGTCTGGTGACATTTTTAAAGTATATAATTTAAATATAATAGATATTGTTGTATATAAATGTACTTTGCTATTATGTAAATATGTATTTTATCTATAATGTTTATATTAAGCTTCAGATAATACTATTTTTCCATGCTAAAGTTATTTTAATGAATTCTTCCCTATAAACTATCTTTTGCTGAATAAGTAGCAGGTTTTTAAGCATGAGAGAAAAAAGTGTAACACTACACTGCAAAAACACTTCCAGGCATGGGTGGGCAACCAGCACACCTAGTTTACCTCCTCCTTGCATCTATGTTGTTAAGGGTTAAAAAGTATTGATCATTCAAGAGCTGCAAAAAGCATGCAGATTTCATACCTTGTGCACTGTGATATCAGCTTCCATTCATCTGTGCACATGTCATGTTCTTTAGACTTCTGAAGGCATCCGGGTTTTAAATAATAATGAAGACTGCAATCCTGAGGGGGAGGGAGACAATAAAGAGACTGTCATTGGTGACAGGGGAACACCTGGCACTAGGGATAATAGCTTCATTGATGCACAGGAAACTGAGGTGGTGCTCCAGAAAACCTGCTAAAGGTTGGGAAACTATAATAATAATAATAATAATAATAATAATAATAATAATAATAATAATAATAATAATAATTTATTATTTGTACCCTGCCCATCTGGCTGGGTCTCCCCAGCCACTCTGGGTGGCTTCCAGCAAACATTAAAATTCATTAACACATCACAGATTAAAAACTTCACTAAACAGGGCTGCCTTCAGGTATTTTCTAAATGTCATGTAATTGTTGATCCTTTTAACCTCTGATGGGAGGGCGTTCCACAGGGCGGGCGCCACTACCGAGAAGGCCCTCTGCCTGGTTCCCTGTAGCTTTGCTTCTCGTAGTGAGGGAACCGCCAGAAGGCCCTCGGCGCTGGATCTCAGTGTCTGGGCTGAACGGTGGGGGTGGAGACGCTCCTTCAGGTATACAGGACCGAGGCCGACGACCAAGGAGGAAGCTGCTGGAGAGAATGACTCATGGTTTCGGTTGTCTCTGTACTAATGCACAGAGTAAGGGGAAACAAGCAAGACAAATAAGAGTTCTTAACACATTATGAAGAAGACAGATAAATACTATTAGGTGACAGAAGGCGGAACACCTACTTTACCTCTTTCTTCACTCAAAAGAAAAGCAGTGCCCAACTTGGTGAGAACAGAATAAACGATGCATGGAGGGAGCTACAGCCCAAGATGTGGTAATGGAACATCTAGCTACTTTAAATTAATTCACATCTCTGGGGCCTGATGAAGTGCACTCAGGGGTGCTAACCTACCTTAGAGGTTTCTTTTTCAGATTCCTGCATTGCAGGGAGTTGGACTAGATAACACTCAGGGTTCCTTCCAACTGTATGTCTCTCTGCCTAAGGCCTGCTGCCTATTTTTCAGCATCAGATTAATTTCCATTGAGACACTCTGGATTGAACAAAGTTGCTCAACTTTAAGAACAGTCAGATGCTTTAATTGGCTCACTTTTATGAAGATGCTGCAATATGTTAGGTCAATAGGAACAGATGCGGGGCATTAAAGAGTTCTATTAAATAGAACATGGTTACTAAATGGGACAATAAGTTGAGATTGAACTCTTTTCACTGTTGACACTTAACTTCAAATTTTCACTATAAAATGAATATGCAGCCTGATCTGAAAAATGCATGCAGTGAATAAGCACTTATACAGCACAAATGTATTTTAGATGCAAAGGCTAGAATATTTGTGCAGCACATTTAAAAGGTTTTGAAGACAGATCCTGAGTTTGATGAGAGACCATCTGATAGAAAAGAGTCTTCAGCCCAATAAAGACATAAAGACTATCATCAATCCTCTCTACATGTGGAGGACAAAGGCTCTATATGCAGAGAGAATGAATTATAGCCAAGATTTTGCCACATTCTTAAAATACTTCAAACCTTGCTGTTCATTGCAAATTGCTTTCTTTCCAAAAAGAGGTGGAGGGAGGTCATTAATAGTTATAGCCAATGTTGTGGTGTTTCTGGACACACCACACAAAGAACCCCTGCTGTACTTCATCTAATTACTTCATTTGTATGCCTCCTTTCCGACAAGGTGCCCGAGGTGATGTACAAAAGAAAGCATTTACAGTCAAAAGGCAATGCCAGTAAAATCAAATTTTAAAGCAACAACTGGATACAGAAAACATATAAATACAAGTAGCAGCAAATTAGGAGAGAAATTTGTTTATGGCACAATACTACATATTGTCTACTCAGATGTAAGACCCACTAAGGGCAATGGCACTAACTCCCAGGTAAGTTGTGTATAGGATTGCAGCCTCAGCAAACAAAATGACTCAACTAAATCACAGATGGCAAGAAGAGAGGTAGGCTGCCAGGCTTTCACAGGGTCACTCCATACAAAAGCAGGGATAGGAACACTGTGGCCTTCCTAGTTTTGTTGGACTACAACTCCCATCATCACTGACCATTGGCCATGCTTCCTGGGACTGATGGGAAATGCAGTCCAACAACAAATGCTCCCCATCCTTGACCTACATCCTCTAATTCAATGATGGGGAAGCTGTGACCTTTCAGACATTTCTGAACTACAACTCCCTGACCATTTGCCATGCCAAACTTCCTTAACAAAAGTGACATGCACCTCCCCCATGTAACCTTAATGGGACGTGAATGTTCTATATAGGAAACAATTCCTCTTACACACACACACACATCATACAAACATTTTATTTGAAGGTAAAGACTAATTCATGTAACCCCCCCCCAAAAAAAAAAACTGGTCCTAAAATTACGGCAACTGAAAGCACACATTGGCTGGCTGCACAGTGAAGTGGTCGTCTCATAGCTTTCATTAGTAACTGCTGTTATAAGCCTGTGGTGATTCTTTTTTCTGTTCTGGTCAATCACATGTAGAAAAACTCAAAACAGATTGCTAAGGTCAACCAGAAGACCCCTGCACACTTTTTTATATTTTCAAACAGCAATGTGGTTGTTGGTAATCCATCTAGTATTCTGTAGGAGTAGTAACTTGATAAAACCCGTTTTAGCCCTCAGAACATGGGGTCGTTGAACAGAAGCACAGAATTTATATTTGAGGGGACCTGCCACCAGGGGCGTAGCAAGGGGGGTGCGGTGGGTGCAGCCCGCACTGGGCTTCCCCACTGAGGGGGGTGACAAAATGGTGGGCAGCACTCACCACGGGGCCTGCAGCATGCCCGAGCCATGCGTCTCTCCTGGGAGTGACACGGTGGCTTGAGTGTCCGCAGGCTCAGCGCTGCCCCAAACAGTCCACCCGTTGCCTCCCCCTCAGCTGTAGGGCGGCTGAGTGGGAGGAGGCAGACAGACTCCTTGGAGGCCCCGCGGTTCCCCTATGGGTGGGTGGCCCTGCCCCCGGGTGCAGGGCACATGTGCCACCCCAGGTGCCCAACCGACTTGCTCTGCCGCTGCCTGCCACCCCTCTGTCCATTGCCTCCCTACTCAGGAAGACCTCAGCAGGCTTCTGGCTGTTTGGCTCTCTGTTGTTAACAGCAGGTGTATGTTTACACTGGTTGGACACAGGCTCAGATAAGCAGAAAATCAAAGTTAAATTTAGAATCATTTGTCTATGCTAGGAGAAAGAAACTGGGAGCCAGTGTGCAACCCTCTTGTCACCAAGGAGACAGATGGAGCAGATGCTTCTTCATTTTTAGCACTTCGCAAACCAGGTGTTTTTCTGCTACAAAACGCATGGCAGGGAACAGCTGAGGAAGAAATCTCCCTCCCTGATCCCATAGAATCTAATTCCACTGAAGGCCTCCCTTCCAGTGTGGCCCTTCCTTCACCTGCTATGGCCATGATGCTCCTGTGCTAGCAAATCAGCACATTCCATGACTCCTTCTCAATAGCTATCATACATGATAATAATTATATTATTATTATTATTATTATTATTATTATTATTATTATTATTATTATTTTATTTATTTATACCCCACCCATCTGGCTGGGTTTCCCCAGTGGGAATGAAATGGAAAGTACTGTGTTCAGGAAGACTATAAATTTACATCGCTTCTTACTTCCCTGTTTACCTACCAAAACAATGCAGTGGGAGGGGGGGAGTGAATTTAAATAATCAAAACCTTGTGTCTCTTTTGAGGGCAATTGATTCAGCATTCATCAGCAATCCTGTTTCCTCAGCATCACGGCAAAAATGAGATTCATTACCAGTAATACAATTACAATGTGTTGAGCAACTCTGAAGAAACATCAACTGCACTATATAAATTATCTCCGAGATCTATTAAAGTGTCATCTTTCTGCTGAGGAAATGAATCCTATTCAGTAATATATGATGTGAGAGCAAGCATTTTGGATTATACATCATTCGCCAAAGAATACAAATGACACTCCTTTTCTCATTTCCACTGCTCTTTGTTTTCATTTTTCTCCTTTGTACACTCTGTGTGTACAAATAAGACCACATCATTCTGTGGCTGCCAACAGGCATTTCCAACCACTTCAGGAAGCCACACTTGTGATTGGTTCAGAAATCTATTGCTCCCCATTGTTACCATATTCTCTGCAGAATCAATGTCTGGTATGTTCCCAGAGACCAGATGAGTAAAAGTAATGACAGATTACAATGCTTTTGCGTAAGGTTGGTACCACTATCTGCTATATATTTTGGAAATTATTTGTCTCTTCGCTATGCCTTTGGACACCATTTATAGCAAAGCCAAACTGGAATGCTGCTCTCCGTGTACATATTGGACCTCATATGAACTCTCCATCCCCCTTTTTTACTGTATCATTTAGTTCTTCAATTCTGCTGAAGAACAGAGTTGATCTATTTAATTACTAGCAGCCTCACACCCTCACACTCACATCAAAAAAACTAAGATCATGGCCACTGGTCCCATCACCTCCTGGCAAATAGAAGGGGAAGAAATGGAGGCAGTGAGAGATTTCACTTTCTTGGGTTCTATGATCACTGCAGATGGTGACAGCACTCACGAAATTAGAAGACGCCTGCTTCTTGGGAGAAAAGCAATGACAAACCTAGACAGCATCTTAAAAAGCAAAGACATCACCTTGCCAACAAAGGTCCGTATAGTTAAAGCTATGGTTTTCCCAGTAGTAATGTACGGAAGTGAGAGCTGGACCATAAAGAAGGCTGATCGCCGAAGAATTGATGCTTTTGAATTATGGTGCTGGAGGAGACTCTTGAGAGTCCCATGGACTGCAAGAAGATCAAACCTATCCATTCTTAAAGAAATCATCCCTGAGTGCTCACTAGAAGGACAGATCCTGAAGTTGAGGCTCCAGTACTTTGGCCACCTCATGAGAAGAGAAGACTCCCTAGAAAAGACCCTGATGTTGGGAAAGATTGAGGGCACAAGGAGAAGGGGACGACAGAAGATGAGATGGTTGGACAGTGTTCTCGAAGCTACTAACATGAGTTTGGCCAAACTGCAAGAGGCAGTGAAGGATAGGCGTGCCTGGCGTGCTCTGGTCCATGGGGTCACGAAGAGTCGGACACGACTGAACGACTGAACAACAACAACAGCCTCACACCCAACATTGCTTGGGAATTCTAAGAAACTACAGCAGCAGCAACAACAACATCACAGTTTTGAAAGGTTCAGCCCACCCTCTTGGTTCAAAATGATTCAAACACAGATGAAAACCTGCTCCATGATCTCAGGAACCATCCTGCACAATTTATTCTGTGAACTGATAATTGCTGCAAGCAACATAGGCCACTAGTCCTAAAACGTATGGGAAACCACCCTACTGGGAAAGCTAACCAACAAACTCAAACTAGCACGGGGACAAGCTACGGAGGATGCCTTCACCCTAGTGTGGTTCCCCTTTATTAGATACACAACACAACAGGACAATGACCTATTCCCCCTTCAACCACATATGAATCAATATGGCTCACCTGACCCAACAACCTAGCCCACCTCCCTCACACAAATAAACCACACCGCAATCAACTAAACACAACCAAGCAAGCTCAGGAACCCCTAACCTCTCGCAATATCAATAAAAAATAAATAACTAAATACTCAAACAAAAAACCCGCCCATGTGATGCTGACACAATCCTCCCCCAACACTAAGAATAGGCAACAGAACTAAAGAACAATATCCCCATTTTTCTCCCCCCTCCCCAACTGCATGATGTCTATGACAAAAAATGTCTCTCACCAAATGTAAACAAACTGTGAAAAAGACTGGATTCAAAGTGGAGACAACAGATGTACTGTTCCCCTGTTTATCTGTTTGCTTTGTAACACAAAAAACCAATAAAACCAAATAAATAAATAAATAATACTGTATATTCCTGCATATAAGACTACTTTTTAACCCAGGAAAATCTTCTCAAAAGTCGGGGGTCGTCTTATATGCCGGGTCGTATTTCTTATACGGCGAGTATATCCCAAACTCTATATTTTAACTGGAAAAGTTGGGGGTTGTCTTATACGCCCAGTCGTCTTATACACCGGAATATATGGTAATAATAATAAGAATAATTGCTGCAAGTGTCCTCATTGCTGTCACAGCATTCCATGACACACAGCATTCCATGACACCAAAATGAGCAAGGCTAACCATGTGCATCACTAGAGTTCTGTGTGCAAAGAAGAACCCTGTAGAACTTTGGATCATGTTAATACATTTTAAATGTAGGTACAGTCTAAAACGAATATAAACTAAGCAACATGAAACTAATTTGGCAGTCCCTGCTTAGCAATCCAACACTTCTGATGAGCTGTGTTAAAGCTGCACATGTTATGCCAGTATTGAGTTTGAGTGTTGGACTAGGATTGGGGAGACATGGGTTCAAATCTCCACTCACTTGGTGACCTTGGGCCATTCACTATTTCTCACCCTAACCCACTTCACAGGGTACTTGCGTGGATAAAAATGGAAATAACCTTAAACTCTTTGGAGGAAAGAAAGGATATATTTATCTAATAAATAAATGACATGTGATTAAAGTAATAATTCAATGCAAGGAAATCCCATTGAATTAAATGGTGCTTACTCACAGGCAAGTCAGTATACGATTGCATCCTAAAACAGCAAATTAGGCATGCACAATGCAGGGAGCTTAAGCCAATGCAAACTTCCCTTTTTATGAAATACATGGTTAAAATAACATGAGAGGACAGTCTAAAGTTCTTACTATTTTATTTTTAAAAAATAAAGCATTGCAGCAGAGACCATTGTTTCCTTTGCCAAGGCAATGAATTTTTCATGCTGAGAACTTAAGTCCTATAACATTTCTGTTTATAAAACCAGAACTCTATGGATTTCAGGAGAACGAGGACTCCACAACCTCAGTTCATCCTATGATCCAGATAAAGTTAGGCACTTCCAATTTTTCTTCCTTTCAGCAGAGAAAAACTCAGCATATTATTAATGTTGGCTGGATTGTACTGTCTGTGCATGAGGGTGTGTGTGGGTGTGTGGGTGTAAAGCACTACTATTCCTGCAACTGACTAAAAGTTTGCAAAGGATAAAATTGTGTTCCATTTAAATCATTAAGGCACATGCAACAGGCATAAAAGCAAAATGTCAAACTCTTAGGCCAAAAGCAGATTGCAAAAACAGGAGGCTAATCAAACACCTGGCAATTTGCACTACGCGGCTGGTGAATGAGTCTGGCAAGCTTGTTGTACTCATTTGTTTTGCTATCATTAAAAAATAATAGATATGGAGGCAACTCACTTGCTCCACAACACTTCTGCAAAGGGTTCGTGTCAGAGGTAGATGGCTTGATTGCAGATGCTATTACTCAGGGTCTGTCATTCCATGTTTTCCAGAATGCCTGAAAAATAGGTATTTGTGTGCTTAAATGGTTTGAGTTTTCTGCCAAATAATAATCTCATACAGTATCACCTTTTAATCCAGGAATGGGCAACCTGCAGCACTTTCATATCATTTTATTTTTAAAAGCATTAACTAGCCAGCTCATTAAAAAAAATATTGTGGCACTGCCACTAAAATCCTCATCCTCATCCTCATTTATTAAATTTCTATACCACCTTTCATCTGAGGGTCACGGGGTGGTTTAAAATATAAACACACAAAAACACACAACACAATAGCCCCCAGCCCCCAGTTTAAAATACCATAAAATCATTAAAAAAAAATACAGACCAAATGCCCAAGCACTCAGTAAATCTATCCTCTAAAGGCTCTTGGCAGATCAGAAATGTTTTCAGTGGGAAATGAAATATCAAAAGTGCAGATGCCTGTCTGATTTCAGAGGGAATAGTGTTGCAAAGTAGGGGTGCCATGACTATGCTGAAAGGTTTCATTTACATAGAAACTTGGCCTAGTTTGCTGTAGCCTCTGGCATAATTTCAAAAGCCATCTGCATAAGCCAGGCCTCTGGCCAAAGGGATTTGTTCCTCCTCTGACAGCCTCCTGAGTGGGAAGAAAAAGAGAGGTGTCAGAAAGGGAGAAATGTGGTAGGAGGGGGGACAAAAGTGGGTGGCTCTGCCCACTTTGGACTTTGGCCCATTGGTCCAGCCCACCATCAACATAGATTAGTTTTTGGCCTGATAGATTACTTCCAAGAGAATGTACCCTTCAACAACTCAGGGATGGGGGGGGGGGACAGAGAGCATATCAGATTAGACTGTAGATCACAACACTTCTCTAATGAAAATAGGGATGTCCTATTCCAGGCAAGGAGAAGGGGACGACAGAGGATGAGATGGTTGGACAGTGTTCTCGAAGCTACTACCGGTAACATGAGTTTGGCCAAACTGCGTGAGGCAGTGAAGGATAGGTGTGCTTGGCGTGCTCTGGTCCATGGGGTCACGAAGAGTCGGACACGACTGAACGACTGAACAACAACAACAATTCCAGGCATGTCCAACTCCCAAGAGACTGATTTACTCCCAGTATAAAAAAAACTGGCAGTGATCTATCTACCTATTGTCATTGGAGGGAGGAGGAGCATTCATGGGGTGGGTGGATTGCCCAGAGTTGTTGAGCTTTTAGGGGGTAGAATTGCCCAGAGTTTTTCAGCTTTTATTTGTTAACTTTCAGTAAACTTTCTTTAATCCCACAATCGATAAGGGTCCCACGATCTACCAGGATAAGCCAGGGTTCTACCAGTAGATCATGATCTACTGGTTGGACATGCCTGTCCTATTATTATTAATGATGTTAATAATAATAATAATAATACCCTGCTCATCTGACTGGGTTGTCCCAGCCACTCTGGGCGGCTTCCAACATAATAAAACATCAAACATTTAAAAAAACTTCCCTATGTAGGGCTGCCTATAGTTGGAGACACAGGTGGTGCTGTGGTATAAACCACTGAGCCTCTTAGGCTTGCAGATCAGAAGGCTGGCGGTTCAAATCCCCGCGACGGAGTGAGCTCCCATTGCTCTGTCCCAACTTCTGCTAATCTAGCAGTTAGAAAGCACACCAGTGCAAGTAGATAAATAGATACCGCTGTGCTGGGAAGGTAAATGGCGTTTCCGTGCGCTCTGGTTTCTGTCACGGTGTTCCGTTGCACCAGAAGCGGTTTAGTCATGCTGGCCACATGAACCAGAAAGCTGTCTGTGGAGAAATGCTGGCTCCCTTGGCCTGAAAGCAAGATGAGCGCTGCAACCCCATAGTTCCCTTTGACTGGACTTAACCATCCAGGGGTCCTTTACCTTTTTACTTATCTCCTTGGCTCGGGCGATGCATAGCTCCATACCCTCCAACATTTCTCCACCGAAAATAGGGATGTCCTAAGGAAAAGTGGGACATTCTGGGATCAAATCAGAAATGGGAATGGCTTCTGTAAATCCAGGACTGTCCCTTGAAAATAGGGACGCTTGGAGGGTATGGTAACACCATTGTATAAAATAACCATGTACTCTAGAGTAATCCCATTAAGGTTCAATAATATTTGTTATAGGTCACCTCACCATCAACAGATGTTCAAAGACCATCTACAGAAGCAGAAAACCATAACTTTGCAGCTGCTGCCTGTTGAACGCACCAACAAAAGAACACATTGGATTATTTTTAAAGTCCTTGGGGGATGGAATAGTGATTTTGACAAGCTCATTATATTTAACAAATTTTGTAAAAAAATTAAAATTAAAATAAATCAGATCCAATTGCATGTAGAAGTGATTAATTTTCCATGGGTTATTTGAAAGCAAAGTAAATAAATAAAATAGTGTTGCTAAAAGCCAAGCAGCCAAACACATCATATTTGAAAGAGGGAAATTGTTTACAGCAGTCCAGGAATTATTCTGAAATATGTAGACCATAAATTCTGTTCTGACCATTGAAGTCTTTAAAAGTATCTGGGGGAATATAATACATTTTATATGCTGCATTATTGTATCCATCTGTGTTCCTAACAAACCATTTACTAACCAAAGGCAATACAGTTACTGTTTATTTAAATGATGTATCTTAAGTGTATTTTTATACTGGAATCAACAAATCCAAACTCTCTGAGCATGTGCCGCACGTTTTTATGAACAGTTCATAAATAAAACAATTGCTTATTTAAAGCAAGCTCTTTGCATTCTACCTGACTGCTTTTTTGTATTATGGATTTTCTTGTCAAGCTGTTCAGAGAAAAGGTCATCAGGAAGTTTGATTGGGGAGGAAAGCATTTCCAGGGAACTTAAAATTAATCAAACGCCCTTCCTTTATATTTCCTTGTACTTGTGTGTCACAGATAAATAACCCTGTTGCAACTGATCATTAACTTCTTTCTTCTAAGCATGTTTGCCTTTGTGTTTTTAGCAAGCAAAAGGAATACATTTATAGCCCCATCCTAAACATGTTTAACCTGGGAGTATATTTCTCTCCCAAGCAAGTTTGCATAGATTTTCAGCTCTAGACTACAAAACCCATACAAATCCCATACACATTTACCAGAAATAAAGCGCATTGAACACAGTGAGGCTATTTCTGAATAAAGGCTCTCTGGTTACTTGGTATATTATTTATGCTGTCCTAAATTCCAGGAACTAGAATAGTTGGTCTTTCAAAAAGCACCCCATGGCCCATGGGCAGAACATATGTGGCCCTCCAGATGTCAGATTCCAATTCCCATCAGCCCCTGCCAGCAAAGCCAGCAGAGGTGCCAAATTGAATAAAATATTGTGGGAGCCCAAGGTAAGCCCTGCCCCCACACAATGGATGACAAGGTGCACACACACTATTTGAATGGCAATGCCCATCAACTTTGCAGGGGCACAGCTCTCTCAAATATTTTGTTGTAGGTGCCGAAGTTGCCACGGCCCCTAGGAGTTGGCTCCTATGATAGCCAGTGATCAGGGATGATGAGAAGTGGAGTCCAGCAACTTTTGGAGGGACAGAGCTTCCCATCCAGACTGAGCATACAAAAGGATTTCTCTTCAGTTTAATGGAGAGGAACGGCAGCTCTGTCCTTATGCCAATGGCAGGGGAGTTTCCACTTGGCCTGGTCCTTTCAGAACACTGGATTCCCAGGCATAGTGTGTAGTTTAGCACTAGCAGGGCTGGCCCACCCCATCGTTGTTTCAATCCAAGGGCTTGCAGCTGGGTTGGGAAGCAGTACTGGGTTCTAGGGTTGCCGTATTTTGAAGAACAAAAAAGAGGACACATTTGCCGACTTCTGCTTTTAACTATGGGCCGCTCTACCCATGGAAAAGAGGACCTGTTCCGGAAAAAGAGGGCATATGGCAACCGCGCACTGCAATTTATCTCTCAAACATACACACTCCAAGCTAAGGTTTTCCTTGCAGGGCACATAGCAGCTTCAGGGAGAAGGAACAATTTAAACTGAGAAAAATGTGCAGTGAGAAAGGTTAAGCCTTCTGTCTGGCTTGCTTCTTCTTTGACTCTATTCCCTCCTTCCAGTGGCTGCTTTGGTTGGTTGGTTTAGAACAGGCATGGCCAAATTTGGCCCTCCAGCTGTTTTGGAACTACAATTCCCATCATCCCTGACCACTGGTCCTGTTAGCTAGGGATGGTGGGAGTTGTAGTCCCAAAACAGCTGGAGGGCCAAGTTTGGCCATGCCTGGTTTAGAAGAAGCTTCACAATGTCACAAATGTCCCACCTCAGCACAGGCCTCTCACTTCAGATCGAGTTTGGCTCGTTAACCACATGGAAATGGCAAGAGCATCACACAGGTCATTAAAGAAGTGCTCCTAATCCCTATGAAACTGTCTTATACAGAGGTCTCCCTAGCTTAAGTACTGTCCACAATGGTGGGCATTGTCAATCCTTACACATTTGGATGCTTAAGCGGTGTCATTTGGGACAAAATTTGATTCGCTGTAGACATACATCTACAAGCTTGGAAAACCACATTCTTTGATTTCCCTTTGCTCTCCCAGTCTGGGTTATGTGTGAAGCCTGGGGACTTGAGTGAGCTTCATTGTGAAGTTAGAGGTGGGTGGTGTCAGGGAGATGCATCGAATTGACACCAGCTTCTGCATCAACAGATGGGCATTCACATTCACCAGAGGCTTCCAGCCAGAGCATAACAATGGCAAGAGGGACCTGCAGTCAAACGTGCAGCTACTTCAGTACTACCGGTATTTACCTGAGCAACTCCATGCCTTTTTTTTTTTAGGGGAGGAGTGTTTCACCCCCATCCACTTTTTACCTCTGAAAATTCCAGACATCGTCTCCCATTGGACCGAGGAAAACCTATACAGCGTTGTCATGCACCTTGGAGATTTAAAACAGAGGAGAAAAATAATTAACAGAACAAGTTTTTCTAATTATTGAAAAATTCCAAGGCAGGAAATAAGGGGTGTGTATTGTAATACTGAGATCATTCATAATGGGAGCAAACTACTAAGTGGAATGGTAAATTAATTGTGTCCATAAACTATAAAATTGATTTTCAGCTTTATCTCCCCCCTCAGTATGCTGCAGTCCAAAGGCAAACTACTATTGCCTCTGCTAGAAGGGATCATTTGAATGCTACCCTCACCCCTTATACAGGAGGTCATACCAAGATAATTGGCTTCGTCTGACCTTTAAAATGGATGTGCTCAGCAATTACAGGAACAGCAGCAAATCCAATATCTTAAAAAAAAATAGTGAAGATGGCCATGAACATTCTGAAATGTTTCCAGCTGTGGTACATTAAATACTAACCTTTTTCAGAAAAGAATTGTTTTAGAAATGATTTTTCCCATTTTTTCCTTAATGCTGTTTGAGAAAATGCCTTCCCCAATCAGGTATTATTGACACAGGGGGCAAGTGCAGAAGGGGATTATGAGCCATATATTTTTCACATGCTCTGTCTCCTCTTCCTTGAAATATAAGCTACCTCCTTGAAACCGAATTAGACATTCGGGGGAAAGTAACTTGTAGCTTTCATCAAGTAAATTGTTTAGCTGAAAATCTGTTTCTGGGCAGGTAACTTTACTTACAGTTGGAGTAAGGAGGAGTTGGCAGTCCTGAGCCTTTTTGGATCCAATACCATTGTCTCTCAAGACAGATGGGCGCCAACAACTTTGTCCAACTGGGGAATGAAAAAGAATCTGGGATGCATTATGGCTGGGCTGCCTAGACTGATCCCCAGTTAAAAATAGCCTTTCATAAAAATGGCAGAACATTCATCATCATCATTCCACCAAGGAAATGCCTCCCTATGGCCCTGGGAGCAACCAGGAACACATGGACCATATTTATTTATCTCTAGCAATTATTTATAAATCCTACCAAGGTGGCTTACATATTACATATTTTAAAAATAGCAACATATGAAAAACACATATACTTTGGGGGGCACAGGTTATTTTAGGCCCACCAACAGAGCAATCCTACCCATAACTACTCAAAAGCAATTGGCTTTTGAATTCAGTGGAGCTTACTCCCAGGTAGGTGTGATTAGGGTTGCATCCTAAGACTGTAACATTGTGAACAAGGGAAGCCGGTGATGCAAAACAATATGGTTCTGAGCTCTGCAGACCAACATACGGAGTGCATTGGAAGGATGCTAAAATCAAGTCAAACTGCATTCTTGGGCCACAAAATAAGGGCAATCTGGGTAGAACTCAGGCAGGTTTTTGTTGGTATGGAAGTGGCTTCCAGTATGCGATAAGGTGCTCCACAGTGCTATTTTTCTACAAAAAGAGGTACCAGCACCATGAACGTCTCTCTTGTTCTCTTATAATAGCAATGGTGACCAGCTGAGAGGCGCCAGAACTGAGTTCTGGTGAGTTCCAGCTGGGAAAAAAGTCCTGGTGCTCCATCACATTTACTTCTTGAAATCCAAAGAGATCTTTTGATAGCAGGCAAGGATTGAGCACTGGGGCAAAAGGTGATGGAGTCCCAAATGTAAAAAGACAGAAAGGTGTAATACAGTTTCCTCGGTGTTCACATTTCACTGAGAGGGACCAGATGAAGGAGAGATGCCTATCTCTCTTCTCCCCACACAAAAGCCCCACATCCCACAAATTGACTTTCCTTTGGTAATGAATATGTTTTGGGGTTCAATTTTAGAGGGACAACCCTTCAGTAGGAAAGTATGTGAACATTGCCTGGTTGCAGGACTGAAGAAACTAAATTCACTCAAAGCTTTCCTCCTTAAGAATCATCACGCTTACAACCTTAGAGATCCTGGAAAACAGTTCAGGAAAGTGTACATTTAAAAACTCCAAGAATGTTGAAGGAATCTCAAGGGGAAACATTGTTTTTGCATTTCAAGCTCATTTGTTCTCATTTAGCTGTGAGCATATTAAGCTTGTAGCTTTTACAGTAGACACATCACATACTTTTCTGCATACTTCTCCCTTCTATACACATCATCCTTGAATTACTTTTCCTGTGTTCCTTCTCTCAGTAATTAAATTATGCAACTCATTTGAGCGTCTTGGAAAACAGACAGTGTGAAAGATGGCATCTAAAGTAGGGGAATATTATTATTATACTATTGTGGGCACATATACCCCAGAGTAAATTGCTTATTCAGAACTTTCTGTGTGGGGCTTAATGTCACCCATGTGTTGAGGCCAAGCCTAACTTTACGGGACTCATCCTAGAATTGGTCGTCCTACCATTCTGTGTATGTCACCATGAGGATGTGGTGGTGCTATTATTGAAAGAGTGGATGCATTTAGTGCGGACATTAGACTGGGGGTCCTCCAGACTGGTGAAGATTTTTGCAGGTGTATTTTTTGCAAAAACAGTGCATTTGTGGTGGATTTATACTGGACTGCCCCCTCATCATTCTATTCTATGAGTTGTTCTGTGATGCTCCCCCAATGTTATCACACTGTTGCCATCTTGAAGGGGACTCTTGCACTGTAAAGCAGGGGCCAGCAAACTTTTTCAGCAGGGGGCCAGTCCACTGTCCCTCAGACCTTATGGGGGGGGCGGACTATATGGGGGGGCGATGAACGAATTCCTATGCCCCACAAATAACCCAGAGATGCATTTTAAATAAAATGGCACATTCTACTCATGTAAAAACACACTGATTTCAGAACCATCCGTGGGCCGGATTTAGAAGATGATTGGGCCGGATCCGGCCCCCGGGCCTTAGTTTGCCTACCCATGCTGTAGAGCAACGAAAGTGGAGCAAACCATTAAACCTGAAGAGTCGTGCTATAAAAATTTGCAAGATTTCAACAGCAAGCTACATGGCATACACTGATTGGAAAGGAACAGCATGGCCACCTCAAAACTTTCGCAGGCACAAACAGTATTGAAAGCAGCACAAATCATCATGAATGCACAATTAAAGGGACATACTGAGGGGCCCTGGGTGTAGCTAAGGTAAAGGAACACCATGATTTTCCCAAAACCATTAACCAGAATTATATTTTATTTATGCAACAGGAGACCTTTTCTGTCACATAAATGGTCTTAAGAACACCAGCTTAACTAACAATGTTGGGCAAACCTCAGGTTTGTTTAGTTTGCTTCAGCTTTATTTAATTTGCTCTGAAACTGTGAGCTAAATTGAATCAGACACTCAGTTTCCACTTCTGTGACAGAGTCAACCAACCACAAGAAGAAAAAGTAAGTTGGGTATAAGTAACATCCCTGTAACATCTTATGAATCTGTGGAGAGAATTACCAATAACCAAGTTACAAGTCAGTCATAATGGCCTCAGTAAGAGGCAGTAAGGCATGATTAAATCTCTCTGGCATCCATCTAATTGCATCGAGCTGTGATTTAAACCCCATTGATTTGGTGCTAAACATTTTCCTGGATTGCACCAGGTGCTTTTGAAAGTTATGTAGTACTCAGCTTCAGGTCTGAAAGCTACAATTTCAAAAACAGTCGCTAAATTTGGTTTGGTTTAGTTATTGGTTTTCCAACAACAAAGTTGAGCTCAAAGCATGTCACAGCCATAACAAAGCAGTGGAAAATTACATAATGCCCCCATCAATATAACACTACAAATATTATTTTTTGAAATGTAAGGCATCCTAGTGCTGCAGAAATAAAACTGTTAGTACATTTGCAAAGCTAAAATGAGTCCTATCTGGTTTCAGATTGGATGAGGAACGGTGTGTTGAGATTCCTGCATTGCAGGGGGTTGGACTAGATGACTCTCAGGGTCCCTTCCAGTTCGACAAGTCTATGATTCCATAATAATAGTAAAACATGAAATCATTTCAGAGGTCCCCCTTCCTCTGCAGCTCTCAAACACACCTCATTTTGACAGTTGTGTTACAGCTCATCCACATTCATGAACGGAAAAGGTCACCTGAATCAAGTCCAGGATATTGTATTGGAGGTAGAGATGTAAAATTTCTAGAAATTTCGAAGCTCGGAAAAACCCCGTTTTCCCCCGGGTTGTTTTTTTTAAAAAAAACCCAGAAACTTTCAGAAAAATTGGGGGGGGGGGGAATGCTACACTAGCACTTCTTTTTTCTTTTCCAGATTGAAAGTCATTCTGTTACTTTAGAAACATAAAATATAACTATGGACAATTTTAATGGGCATAAAATTATCACAACTAGCATATTAAAAATATAGTGTATCCAAACAATTATTACAAACAGAATTTACTTTTAAAATAATATTTATTTGTATTTGTAACAAATGAAGCAACAATCTCCTGAACTGTTTACTAGTTTATGTGGAACAAAAAAAACTCCACAAAACGATTTTTTAAAATCCAGAAGTAACAATTATTCATATTTCCTCTCCACAGTATTTAAAAAAAACATTCTCATAAAAAGAACTGAAGAAGGAAGTGGGACTAAGTTTCAATGAATGGGAACAGATCCAATGCATACCACATGCAAGCAAAAACAAAACTGAAACCTTTTTCTTTTCTGGTGACAACAGCACCTCCTAAAGGAAGAAATGTATCTTGTCCTTGCATTGAAGAGTCCAGTTTGTAACCTACCGGTAGGACTTGCTTGTCCTCACAGAAATTAGAACAATCTGATACCATACATATTTTTTTTTAGAAATGGTTAATAAAATATTTGAACCCCTTATCTTAAAATATTTTATTCATCGTGTTAAAATAAAACATTCCATAATCTATTTTTTTATTTTTCCAATTTTTCAGGAAAAAAAACAAAAAAGGCTTCAGGGAAAAAACGGGGGGACGGGTTTTTTCTGATTTTTTCCGGGTTTTTTCCAGGCCTTCACATCTCTGATTGGAGGGGAAGAGTCCCTCCAACAACCTTGTTTGTAGGGTAGGGAACTGCCAAGGTTCCTACCCTTCAAATGTGCTCGGCAGTAGGCTACTCTATTTCTGGCCTGGACTGCTAACCCCTCTCTTGGGCCCAGTGCACAGACTGTCCATTATGCTGACATCACCTAACATTCTGCAGTCCAATATGGCTTTGAACATCAGTTACATTTACTGTTTAGCTTGTTTTTCCTTCTCTCAGCCAAGCAGCTGCAGCTCCCCATCAAGCTGTGTTCAGGTTGCTGCATTGTCCTGTATTATTCCTTTGTTGTTGATGGCTCTTTGGTGCCAGTATTATATTTTCTACAATTTATATTTGTTTTTAACTTTTAATTAACTTCCAAACAGTACTTTGCTTAATTTTGCCTGTATCTATTTACCTAAACTGCCATAGCTTTCAAAATATTTTCACTAAATCCATTCCATTTATAGTTTTGGGATATATTACCATGCAGATCTGTGCATTTCAAGCTCAGCTCCCTCGATAAAACATAACTTGATTTTCTACTTCCCTGCTAATTTGTTTTCCTGTGCGGACACTATTAACTTTCATGGAGCACAGGAAAGCAGTGGGTTTTCTTTCTTAATCTCATAAAACATTGACCTAATAAAAACCACTTTTTCTATTATTGTCTGAGCATGTTATTCAGTGCTGTTTCTACGGGGCTGGCGGCCGACTTTATGTTCTTTTTCAAGACTTGTTGCCTGATTACATTTTTATAGCGTTCTGGAACCACTTCAAGAAGCTGGTGAGGAAAATAAATTACATAAATGCAAACATGAGGTGTCCACCATGGTTGCCATGCACAACCTTGAAGAAAATGGCCGCCCAGATGTTGTTGCTCCAACTCCCATCAGCCCCAGGCAGAATAGCCAATGGGCAGCGGTGATGAGAGCCAGAATCCAATGAAAGTGCAAGAGCCACAGGTTCGTCATCCCTGCTTTAAAGCATTGGGCAAAGGGGGGGGCAGGGAATCTCTGGGATTCAAGACAGTTACTGCCAGTTAAAGTACTGAGGTAAATAAATAGTTTGACCTAGTAAAAGGCAGCTTCTTGTGTTCATAAACTCTGTTTAAGTCCATTGTGCTCATAATTTCACCTCATCAATGTGTCTCTGTTGCTTATTTGAAACTTGACAAGATATGCCCGAAATAGCTAACTTTAATATTATGAAACTCAACACAAATTAAGATTAAACTCTGCCAAAACAAAAGGCAAAAGAGATAGGTACAAAGATACAGATGAAGGGGAAATTATTCCAAGTATATAGGGAAACAATATTAAATTGACCGAATTGATAGCATTTAGGAATCTGCCACTGAAGTCATTCCTGGCTGCTCATTGATAGCCATGCCACAGTGGAACAGGCTGATAGTGCCATTTCATGCTGCTTACTCAGAAGTAAGTTCCACTGTGATCAATGGTTCCGACTCCTAGATAAGTGTGCATTAGTTTGCAGACTAAGTGGCTAACAATGTTCTGAACTGCTGTGTAAAGATAGGTATGTAAATGTTATAATGCTGTTTTCAAAAATCGGTGCTACACACCATTTTTCAATTATGCTTATATAATAATAATAATAACTGCTTACAGTTCTAATCACACTTTAACGCAAGAGGTTCTGTCTTTTCAGATGCAGAAATGAGTTAAACAATGTTTTAAAAATTGTCACTGCAATTTAAAACAAAAAGAAATGCACACACTGTCATAAATGATAATAGTGGCATATTTTAAAACAACAGTCCCAACATAGGATTTAAGGTGCTTAACTTTCAGTAAAATCAGTGCTGTAAGCAGCTTGAGCCTATCCAATTTGCATTTGAAGTAATTAATGTGGGGCTATTCATAGGAACAAACCTTCAGTTGATCCACAAAGAACATTTTGCTTTTGTTTGAAAACCACCTGCTTATACAGATGACCACATAATTCAAGCCATGTGTTTATGTATCACCTGCTCCTGATGTGTAGTAAAATCATCTTTACTATTTGGCAGGATAAATCAAATGCTCAAAGTTGTCTTACCTCAGGTAAGAGAGCTCATTCACCCTAAGGAATTTCACTGTCTCCATAGGCTCAATGGCTCTGTGACTTCTACAGAACAAGTGACAATCAACATGCACTCAACACAGGCATTTACAGCACATTGGAAGCTACCAGTGGTTTCTTTGTGATGGTAGCCACAAAGACTGAAGTACCATCACTTTTTTCTTTTATTCTTTTTTCTATTTTTGTTGCCATTGGCAGCCATTTTGTGCTGGGACCCACAGCTCTTTTATCAAGATATGAACCCTATTTGTAAAGCACCTTAATAGGGAACTGTTGCTTTTGCCATGTCTTCATGTCCTGAACCCCTGGCCTACCTCGGTCAGCACACCAATCCAAAGTTCAAGGTCTGGAGGTCAATCCACACAAACAAACTCCAAAGGTCAGGAAACACAGTCTAGGGTCGATCCAAGGAGCCAAGTCCAAAGTCCAGCAGTCAGAATACAGCCCAGAGTCAAACCCAAAGCACAGTCCCATAGAGGTCGAGGAGGAGCAGCCAAGCCGAGGTTCATCAGCACAGACAGTCAAGCAGACCCAGCACCTCAGCTCTGCTTCCCTTTTGCACTTTGCATGCTGATTGCAGCATCTGGGCTTGATGAGACATGTGACCCTCACCTGTCATGAGCCTACTTCAGCTGAGGAATCACACACCTCCTCTCAGAGCTAGCAAGCCTCACCTGGCCAACTAGGAAGCTGAGCTGTGGGCCCTTTGCCTGCCTCGGCCTCCTAGAGTGTTCCTCACGCCTCAGAGTCTGTCATGTTTGGGAAGACAGGGCCCTGCTGCTCTGGTTCCTGTGCAGTGACCCCCATCCCTTCACTATCCTCCGTCGCCCCATATTTCCTGCACCTCTTGTTCTCCATCCTTAGTTTGCCCCAGTGTGTCCTAGTCCCGACTAAACCCCTCACTCGGATCCTCTTCCTCCTCCCTGTCGTCCTGCCAGTTCATGACACCTCACAATAAATGATGGCTTCGGCAGTGTCAGCCTAAACAGGGCCCAAATGGCACTCCCCTCCTCCACTAACTTCAACACTTTAAACAAGCCTTGCTGTCACCATTTATACACCAATTCCTGCTTTCACCTTTCCTGTTCCACCATCATGGTGTCCCCTGAAGTGGGTTGCTTCACCCTGCTGCACAACCTGACACGGTGTGAAGGCCAGTAAGGCCAGTAAGGAAACTTGAGTTTTAAGCATTCCTGGAGGTCAGGGCTATGGATCTACTGAACATGAAGTGCAACCTCATTCTTAAGACAGCCATCGTGTTGGCACTTGGAAGGAAGGACAAAGAATGGCTGCTCCACAGTGCCTAAAGAGAATATCAAAAGAGGGCACAGATTTGCAAGTGCTAATTTATATGTATAAATGCATATTTAGAAATACATTTCTATTTTTTTTCCTCAGAAGAAAATGACCACAATGTGTGCTCGCATAGCCCTCTGTCTAAGGGCTACCTGTTGATGGGCAACTTTAAGGCCTCTTTGATCTCCCTTCTTTATCTTTAATCTGTACTTGAATCAGACACACCTTCAAATAGAGGGTTGCCCCACTGTAAAGAAGGATATATATGACCATCCTAGACTAATCCTAGAAAATCATCCAGGACCTAAGCTAGTGCCTAACCTGAATGTCTGTTTAACTGGAGGCCCAAATCATCCTTCAGGGTCTAAGGACCTGATTCCCTTGGCTCACCTGTTCTCTTGTCTGTTGACTCTTTAGAAAAACAACACTATAGGTGAAAATTTTCCTTGTGATCTAGTATCTGGGATTGTCATAAGATTTGTAGTCGTAGTAGTAGTATAGTAGTTATTTAGACTTGTTAGAAGTCTGTTACCCAGTGCTATTTTTCTAGAAAAACAGGTGCTGGAACTCACCATGAACAGCTCCCTCATTTTCTTAGAATGGCAATGGTGCCCACCTGAGAAGTGCTGGAACTGAGTTCCGGTGAGTTCTGGTTGGAACAAAGTCCTGACTATACCCTTAAAAAACATACAAAACACCTACCATTCATATAAAATTATAAATGCACACACACACACACACACACACACCAGCCACAGGAAGCTTTGGCAGAACACTAATTCCAGCAACATCACCTCAGTCCATCAAGAGCCTACAGGAAAAATGAAGTCTTTACCTGGTGCCGAAAAGATGTCATTGAAGCCACCAGGTGGACAAAGAGCTTTATTGAACTGCAAAAAGTTCTATGCAAGAAAAGAAATGCACATATGACAGCTTCTAATACAAAAGACACTATGGGGGACGATGACATCCATTATAAGGATATATCCTCTGCTATAAAACACATACCCAACATCTTACGTTATTCCTTCAATCATGAATGCTTCATCTTTCCAAATGTATCCATTACACTTCGTGATATTTGGAAGAAGAATATGTCCCTTGCTGAGACAGACGTACTTCTTGATGTTCATTTGATCCCTATAAATATTGCTCAAGGGGAGCTTTCAAGAACCTCCAACCATTTTATTTTGCTGTTGGAACTTGCCATTAAAACAGCATGATCTCTTTCTTTTTCTTTCTTGTCTTCTCTTATCTCATTTGTAAGGTATAAGCAAACAGCTCTTTCGTTCCGTTAAGGAAATCTTTCATATTCTTAACATTTTAGGTTAAAATATGCACTCCTTGGGAGATGATTGGACTAAAGACAAGCATATACACTAGAACAGTGTTTCCCAACCAGTGTGCCTCCAGATGTTTTGGGACTACAACTCCCATCATCCCTCGCTAGCAATACCAGTGGTCAGGGATGATGGGAATTGTAGTCCCAAAACATCTGGAGGCACACTGGTTGGGAAACACTGCACTAGAATAAAAAGAAGTGGAGAGTGAAAAAAACGCCATTATTCTCAATAGAAACAAATGCTCAACAGTTGCTTCAGACCAACCAGTAGATGTTCCCTAAATGTATATGAATAGTCTACTCTTTCAGAATAGAAGCACACAAATGAACGCTTGTTCTTATACTGGAAAAGTACCGGTAATTTCCCTCCCATTTTTCAGGATTCAGATGCTCATAATCCATTAAAATGTTTCCATGAGGTTGAGTTATGCAAGTAGGGAGTTATGAGGAGCCAGTTATGCAAGTAGGGAGGAGTGGATCAAGGAATCTGTTTCCCCAATCAATCTGGTCAGTAAATTGCAGGTTAATTTCAGAAGTTTTGCTAACCACACCCATTTCCTTTCAATTTGCATTTTAAAAAATCTGTTCATGTAACATATATTGTGGGAAGCATTGCTTTTAAAGATAAAGCGATAGCTTGGAAAATGTGGCTCATGATCTGGTGGATTTTTATTAACTCTGCCCAGGTACCCAGCCCTACCCACCTTTCTTGGTTCAACTGACCAAATTGTGAAAAGATCTAGCATCCATCTGTGGCGCTTGTGTGAACCTCTCGTTTCTCAGTTTTGATCGCTCTGGTTGTTGTTAGGATACCTCTGATTCCCCATGCATCACACCTGGAACAAAGCAGCGGTATAACCAAGATATCATAGAAGAGGTCAGTATTACACCTTAACAGGAAACCTCCTCAAGTGATGGAGGCATTGGGCTGTTCACAGAGGTCTTGCCCCGAACATTCAATGGCCTTATCCAACAGGTCCCCACATTTCTTGTGTTGAATGGGAAGGTCTGAAGGGAGCTTTTCCTTGAGTTTACTTCAATATGTATGGAAACTTCTGCATGATCAAGGACCATACTTTATCAGGGTCCCCAATTATGTGGAGGGTTCTACTTGTATTCAAGCAAACATAAGTAAGCACCCTCTTTAGACCTTCCCCATACATCATGAGGAAGGTCAGGGCAGTATGCACCAGTAAGGACTTATGTCTGTGCCCATGCTCCCATTCACAGTTATAATATTCACCTGTTCAGGCAAATGCTAGACAATAACTTTAAATAACTTTATTGTCTTGTTTAAACAAAAACAGTAACAGGAAACTTCTGAATCGACCCAGGTACACCTAGGTCTTGGGCCACTTACTAACTCAGCTATATAATGACGCTAAACTGTGTGTGAATATGCTTTCTGCAGACCCAACTCCTCTCAAAATGGTCAAGCAAGTCATGCCCAGATCTCATGGACTTTAATATTACTTGAACAGAACTATTCAGGAATAAGTGAACTACAACCTCATATTCTGGATGCAACCTTACTTTACACATGAGAATTGAGTCTCTCCTGTATGGCTCTTTTCTTAAGATGAAATAATTATGGAAAGACAGTTGTACAGTAGCTCCACAAACAACGGTGTCTCAACCAAACATGATATGTTTATTATATTCAGACTGAATATACACACTGAAATGTGTATTTGCGTTTTTAAGGTATAGTAAAACTACTGTCTGAAACAGTGGCTCACACTTGTCTTGTAGCTAAAAGCAACACATACAAAGCTGAATTTCAGAAAAGGTGTGTGGTCATGTTGAAATTATTTCCTATGTCAAATTTAGAGATCTGAGCAATAAAAAGCTAAGCGGATTGAGATATTATAATAAAAAGAAACCTAATTGAAACACATGAAAGAGAATTAGCATCCTTTAATAAAGCTGAGCATCGGAGAGTTTGCTGAAGCAGAATTCTTCAAAGTAATGGCAATATAAATATTGAATAAAACAGAAAAATCAGGACAGTTGGCTGTGTCTTAAAAGATACATACACTCAGCAGGATATGTTTGAAAAATGTGCAATCGAAAGGATCCTTCAAGACAGACGAAACCAAATGTAAATAAATGAGACCTCCACAGAACTGAGGAATAAAAAATGCAGGTTTAACAAGAAATGCTAACGTTGTGACCCTCCAGGTGTGATGGGACTCCAACTCCCATCAGCACCAGGCAGAATGACCAATTGCCAGAGATGATGGGAGTCAACATCCCACAACATCTGGAGTTTGTTCACACCTTGCTTAATGGATCAAGTAGCTGTGCTGAAAGAATTGACTCAGTGGCCAACGAACAAACCCTTAGTAGCACTTAAGAGACGTTGACATTTCTCACATGCTGTGGCAAATCTCACGCTTGTTCACTTCAAAGTTTCCATAAAGTTCAGCCAAAAACAAAGCAAAAAGGGGGGCATGTTCTACTTGTCATATTGTCCCATTCTCCTGATCTGGGTGCAGCTATATAAGGGGGCAAAGCAGAGAGAACCTTATTCCAAAGGATGCAACACATGCTTACCCCAAACGTTACACTAAATAAGTTGCAGAGAAGTACCAATAATGTACACTTCTCCCAACAACCTCTAGAGTCTTACCTTCGGATGTACACAAAATGTGCTAGGAAAAGCCCTGTTAAGCTATAGGGAGAAGGAAGATGATGCAGAGAAATGCACAACCCAGTTAGCCCAGTGCCAGATATATAATTTGTGAAAACATCTTGGGCACTAGAGAAGGGGTACGATTTGTGGCATCTGCACTAAAGATAAATTCCTGGTGTCTGGCATGTTAATGGCTTTCTGCTGCTCAGCAAGGCCTCTTAGTTTGCCAACGTTTCCTCCTGCCAATCATTCACTCCAAGCTGAAAGGCAAGGAGGTGATTTACCTTCTTAGAACTGATTTACTTCCACTGAGCTCATGCAAGCGGCATGGGGCTATCAGATTCTGAGGTCAAAAGGGTCTATAAAAGAGGACAAAACTGTCCAAACTCGCTTTGCCTCTTACCTTTGCGGAGAGTCAACTGGGCGATCGTGTCACAGCGGGCCTAACGGGGGCATTTTGGTCAATAAGCCTTTGAAGAAAATCAAACTGCTGAAGGAAAACTTTCAATGAATTTATAACTGAATTCCACACACAAAAAAGGAAAAGAGAACAAAACAAAGGGCTTTTATTCAAAAGTGTTCATCCGCACTGACTTACGCTCAAAGGACACAATAAAGAGGTTTGCCATAATTTCAGTCAAATGGCAAAATGGTCAGAAGGTGGCAATTTTCTGCGTTCTGCCAAACCTAACAATGCAAAGCCCTGGAATGTTTTCCTTGGTTACCAAGGTAACAGAACCGCAGCATATGGAACAGAGGACTCAAGAGCGACTTAGTGTAGCAGGCTAAAAAAAGATGTACTTGGCTGATCAATACAGCTTCACACAGTGATTTCCACTGGATGCTGGTTTTGGTTAGGTATGTTAAATAAAAATCGCACCTTTTATCGATGACACGTTGCACTTCCACACACTCCAATGAAAGACACTCCCCGTGTGTAGTATATTTTCTTGGTTCCAGGTGGAAGAAAGGAGTGATTTGTTTTAATTGCATACTGCACTGAGACATGCAGACACATATACACCCTGCCTCCTGAGATCAGGCAGATGCCTTCACTGTACTCTTTTGGTTAAAAGCATTTAGACAATCCTACCCAGACACGTATAATGTTGATGTATCAATCTGCTTGCAGTTTATTACTGATCTTATTGAGGGTTTGAAATGTTTTAAATAGCTGTTTTTACTGATAATTTTATTGTTTTATTCTCTTTGTAAACCACTTTGAGGCGTTTTTGTTTTACCATCAAGTAGCGCACAGATTTTATGAAATAAATATACTACCCACTCCAAGAATAATATGGAGGATTTCGCTTAATTTCACAGATTTCTCAACCTCCAGTCTCGGGTCTCCATTTCAGCCCATTACACAGCTATGTGCAAGCACAAGACTCCTCATCGGGCCTTAGAGCTGGAAATTAACAAAACCAATGTGAAATGGCAAGTGTCTAGCCGTCACAGTTGAGAAGATGAAAACAGGCAAATGAACTTTGTGCAGGATTTTGTCAGCTGACACACACCTTCCTGTTCCAATGTTTGGTGTTACCATAAATTGGGAAGAAGGTAGCTTGGGATCTACGGATTGATCTCTAGGTGACTCAAGAATAGATTGGTGAGGATTTTGAGTCCCAGTTCTGGCTTTTTACTCCAGCTGCCAGCGGCGGTCCTTCTGCCCTCCAGTTGTCACCACGGGGGCTTCTGCAGAATCATCTTGCCAAGAGAGAAGAAGCAAGCTGTGTACACATTACTCCTTAAAATGCAGCTAGGTCTTTCTTTTTCTCAGATCGAAGGATTTCCTAAGGAACAACATGGATTGTGGCTAACATTGCGTGCATCCCGCATCCATACTGGGAGCATACTGGACGCAGAGTAAATGGGATTATTGTACACAATTACAATTGTATTTTCTGTGGTGTTATAACTCTTTCCCCCATCCCATCCCACAATGCCTATTGTTGCAGTAATCTTATGCAAACTGCTTTATGAGGCTTGCCTGAAAAGCAATATATAGAAACTATAAATTAAAAGAAAACAAATCATACTACTGAAATGGCAAAAAAGGGAAAAAAATCTTCTTTGGGGGTGGAGGGCAGAATAGCCAAATGATATTTGTGCAGGAAGATATTTGTGCAGCTCTGAAACTGAAAACAAATGGCTGGGTTCAGAAGTCTTTCAATCTAAGGGCATGATTTTTATACCTAGCTCCCGTTGGTGACTCTCAAGGTTCTAGTGGAAAAACAAAGTAGATTCCACAACTGAAATTTGTTCACCCCTTATATAAGCCCTATTCTACCTTTCAAGAGCTCCGAACTTTAAATGCATGCAAGCGTGCCAACTTGAATATGGGAGCGGGGCGGGTAAGCAATTGATCGAGCAATAGGATTTAGGTGCTTAATAATATGCTTAGCATCCACTGATCTCAATGGGATCTGGACTTGGAGAACACCTTGTGGATTTATTGTTTCTAGAGCTTAAAAATGCCACAATAACCAGACAGGAATTAAATTAGTTTCAGCAAAATGTGCTCATAATGAATTCATTGTATTTGACTTTGGTCAACAGAAAACTGCTATTCCTGTTGCAACAAAAAAAAAGGGAATGCCACTGGGTTGATAGGTTTTTATCTACAAGACAGCTAATGCTATGAACTCAATCCAGTGTCCCCACTCCTTGGGAGAGGGGAGCTGCCCATAGAGGAGTCGGCAATAAGCAGAGTTTCCAATGTACAGAGCAGCCTATGAGAAGGGTGAGTATGATGAGATTATCCCTGAAATTCTGTTGTCAGTCAGTAGATAATTTCGGCACATGCTTGTGTTTAAAATTCTAATTCCAAAATGGCACTGTTGAGGACAATTGGGTCATCATGACACTTTTTTGTGTGTGTCTTTGATTTGGAAGGTAAACCCACTCACAAAATAAAAACACAGACTAATAAAAACCAACCACTTTTTAATATTTCAGAAATACAGTCTATGAGAAAGGAAATAATAAATATTCAATACTAAATAATAATGGTAAGAAAGATCATTTTGCTAAGATGAAGTCAACCACACGCTGGGGGTCCTCCCCCCAAGAAACTGTCCTTCAGTCCATCAAAAGACCTGGAGTGAAGAGCCATCGTTCACATTTCATAAAATGCAGTACAGCCAGTTTGGTGCAGCTTAGGATCATTTTTTTTGGAATAGACACATTTTTGCTTTCTTTAGTGGCAGAAGCAGCTAGCTAACAATTCGCAGCGTGGTCACCTAAGAGTAATCTTCAGGCATCAGCAAGACCAACAGCTGGCAATACACTGGGAACGGGCATCGCTGAGAAGCGCCACGGGAGTGCCTGTCAATTGCATTTGGCACTGCTTGACTCTCCTCCTACAAAATCCCCTCTGCTTTCGTCCAAGGAAAGTGAACGCTTAGGAGTGCTTCCTTTTCTTTATCGCTTCTGCTTTGACAGCCAAGCTCTTTGCACATATGGTGAGGACCACAATGAGGACCCCAACCAGGAACGTCACCACCGGCCAAAGGAAACAGTGCAAAAGAACCGACTCGTCGTGTGTGCGTCGTAACAGTACGTCGTCCGGTCTGCAATAGGAAAGGCAGAATTACAGGGGGAAGGAAGCGAGGAAAGCAGGGCAGGAAAAACCAAGACATCCAGAGTAGATTTTTTAAAGGGGCAAGGCCTGCAAGTGGAAATTGGTAAAAATTATCTCCAGTGCTTCAACCTGCAGGACCATCTGATTAGTGGTATTCCACCCTGTAAATAAAAGTCAAACAATAAAAGGAAGAGGAACTACAGTAAGTTCTACAAATTGGCACCATGGCGCATGGCAAATATTAACTGGAAATAGAAATTCTAGAGTTTTCCACATTTGAAAATGACTCAGAGAAACATTGCACAACAACTTCAGACTGCATAACATTTTAAATAAGTGCATAGGTGTTGGGATATACTAAAATATTTTAATTTTCAAAAATATATTCAAACATCTTTTCTTTAAATTAAGCCAATAATAGTTAACTAGGCAAGTGGGAAAAACTGTGAGATACATGGACAACAATTATTATCTCAAATCTTGAATTACGCCATCTGAGTTGATTTATGTGTCTAAGCATCCACCTCAAACAACTGGGGGATTGAAAAAAGGCTAGCAACCAGCTTGCTGAGTGAACCAAAGGTGGCAACACAAACCCACAGTGAGGCCAGCTCCTCATGCCCAGCCAATAGTGATGGTTAATGGGTTTCCCTAGGGTAGGTGGCACTGTGGGTTAAACCACAGAGCCTAGGGCTTGCCGATCAGAAGGTTGGCGGTTCAAATCCCCGCAACAGGGTGAGCTCCCGTTGCTCGGTCCCTGCTCCTGCCAACCTAGCAGTTCGAAAGCACATCAAAGTGCAAGTAAATAAATAGGCATCGCTCTGGCGGGAAGCTAAACAGCGTTTCCGTGCGCTGCTCTGTTTTGCCAGAAGCGGCTTTGTCATGCTGGCCACATGACCTGGAAGCTGTACGCCGGCTCCCTTGGCCAATAATGCGAGATGAGCACCGCAACCCCAGAGTCAGTCACGACTGGACCTAATGGTCGGGGGCCCCTTTACCCTTTACCTAGGGTAGGACACCTTATCGATTTGTATCCCTAGGTTGTAAAACGTGCCTTGGAAAAGAACACAACGGAATCTGACTTGTGTTCCTGTGAACACTTAGGGCGTTTCCAGACAGAACGTTTTGCAAGCCTCCAGCAGACTGAACCCACTAGCCTTCCAGGGACACTGCCAACCCAAAATACTCTGTGTATTTTGCCTCTTTCCCATAAATGCAATGAAGCAGGTGAACTGGAGCTCCCATGTGGTAATATTTAGACCGCATCACCAATCAGTTTATATGACATATACTACATTTGCAGAAATCTACATTAGCACATAATTTCTTGGGAGTGCGGGTGCTATGATGCGCATGTGAAGCACCCACACCTGTAAAGGTTTATCCCATGGGTAGGCAAACTAAGACCCGGGGGCCGGATCTGGCCCATTCGCCTTCTCAATCCGGCCCATGGACGGTCCAGGAATCAGAATGTTTTTACATTAGTAGCATTTGCCCTTTTATTTGAAATGCATCTCTGGGTTATTTGTGGGTCCTGCCTGGAGTTTTTACATGAGTAGAATGTGTGCTTTTATTTAAAATGCAACTCTGGGTTATTTGTGGGGCATAGGAATTCGTTCTTTCCCCCCCCTTCAAAATCTAGTCCGGCCCCCCATAAGGTCTGAGGGACAGTGGACAGGCCCCCTGCTGAAAAAGTTTGCTGACCCCTGGTTTATCCATTCACTTCCCTGAAAGCAACAGTTCCATGAACACCTGGAACATTCAGACAATGGGGCTGTTTCCTGTGAAAGGGGAAACTTCTCCGAGAGGAACCTCATGGGCAGCCTTGCACTCCTAGATCTCTGGGCCAGAGTGCCTTTCCAAGTCATCAACATCTGCATGCAGCTTTGCAGGTCTCTGCTGATTGCAGCTCACTGGCCCTCTTCTTTCAGCCTGTCCCACCCCTGTAAGACTCTACTCGCTTCCTTAATTCTGTTACATAAATGAAATGCATTCAAAGACAGATTGTCTTGCACAGCATGATCTTTTCAGCATGGGGTCCCGGTTTCAATCTGGATTTGGTTGCCACTCCAAAGAGGAGAGATCAAACTACGAGGACAAAGCAAAGCCTAACAGATGCTCTAAAGCAGAACAGTCTCGTAACAGTAAGTCCCCCCCCCCTCCGCCAGCAAGTAATTATTCCAAGATGGATGACCCCCAGGGTGCAAACTAGTGATCCTCAGATAGTCATCAGTCTATTACATGCTTTCCTTTACTGAACCCTAATCAAATATTTGTGTATAGCACTTTCTCCTGGCACAGGATAAAAGGTACAGCTGCCAAGTCACAATGGAAAATAAACAATGAACTTATTTCAGCACAATGGGTGAGGATATATGCACAGCCCCCAAACAGCCATGCTAATTGCTTGCAGTATTAAAAGGTGGTGGTGGTAGGGAGATAGGAAAGTCAACACCTGGAAAATAACTTTCCTTGAGCAAACATAATCTCACTCTTCAACCAGAGATGCTTAGTAGGGAGTACAGTGAGACCCACACTGGTTCCCAGTCAATTACAGTAACACAGCAAAGTTACAGCAATTTGGGCTGTTTGGGTTTAGGGAAAAAGGTGAGTGTGGGTTCAGAGAGGTATACAGAGCCATGTGTGGTGTGGAGAGACTCCTCCATCTCTCGTGATATTAGAAGCTGGGGTCATCCAAGAAAGCTGCTGTTGGAAGATTCAGGACAAAGTGAAGTACTTATTCCCACAGCACGTGGTTAAAACGATGAAATTTGCTCCAAAATGTAGGTATGGTCAACAATTCAGGTGGCATTTAAAGAGGATTAGATGAATTCATGGAGGTTAAGGCTATTAATGGCTACAAGGCATGATGTCTATGTTTGAACTATCTTCAGCCTCAGAAGCTGTTTGCCTCTAACACCCATTGCTGAGGAGTTGCTGAGGAGAGCACTCTTCCCTCATGTCTTGCTTATGGGCTTCCCATAGGCATCTGGCCCACAACGGTTAGGAACAGGTGGCTGTACTGCGTCCGCATTCACACCATACTTTTAAAGTGCTATGATACCAGCTTTGAATATTCACAGCTTCTCCCAAAGAATTATGGGAGCTGTAGTTTATTAAGGAGCCTGAAAGGTCCCTGTTCTCCTCACAGAGCTACAAGGCTTCAGAGTTCATGACTGTTAAGCTACTCTGAGAACTGTAGTTCTGTGAGGGGAATAGGCAGTGCTATTTTTCTAGAGAAAGAGGTGCCGGAACTCACCATGAACACCTCCCTCGTTCTCTTAAAATGGCAGTGGCTCCCACCTGAGAGGTGCTGCCAGAACTGAGATCCGGTGAGTTCCGGCTGAAAAAAAGCCCCAGGAATAGGGATCTCCTAGCAACTCTCAGCACCCTTAATAAACTACAGCTCCCATAATTCTTTAGTAGAAGCCATGACTGCATAAAGTAGTATCACAGTGCTTTAAATGTATGGTGCGGATGTGGCCTGGGCAGGTCTTGGGTTTGATCCAGCGCATTAATTCTTGGGGTCTTAAGCTAGCCCACACATGTTACATGTAAAATTTAAAACAGTGATGTAACATTACAGGTTGAAATATCTGCCTTGCAGCACTTTGTAAACAGATTTCCTTATTAGTGAAATTTTGGGAATCCCCCCTCCCTGAAAAAAGGTAAAAAAAATGCTAGTAGCAAGGTCAACAGGGACAAGTTAAATGGCTTTGTAAACTCCACATCAAGGCGGGGGGGGGTGAGCTTGTGACACCCTCACAGGCATTACTGGAGTCCATCAGCTCTGCCCAATGGTCACAGATTATGGGTGCTGGTGTTCAGCAAAATTTGGAGGACTACAAATTCTCCAACTGTACTCTACATTATAAAGTCTAACTCAGGGGTGGGGAGCCTCAGGACTGTGGGTGAATGTAACCCTCCAAGCCTCTGGCCATCAGGAGTTTTCATCCCTACCCTGTCACACCCCACCTCTGGCCCTCCTTCATGCCCTCCTTGGGTGTTTTTGCCTAGAAGAAGAAGAAGAAGAGTTTGGACTTGATATCCTGCCTTTCACTTCCCTTAAGGAGTCTCAAAGCAGCTAACAATCTCCTTTCTCTTCCTCCCCCACAACAAACACTCTGTGACGTGAGTGAGGCTGAGACTTCAGAGAAGTGTGACTAGCCCAAGGTCACCCAACAGCTGGATGTGGAGGAGCAGGGAAGCAAACCTGGTTCACCAGATTACGAGTCCACCGCTCTTAACCACTACACCATGCTGTCTCTCCTAGCATGGAATGCATCCTTTAACTCTGTCCATGACTTTGGCTTGGCTGGAAGAATGATGGAGAGGAATGGATGTCTAGAAAGTTACAGAAGTGAAATTAACATTCATTGCTCTGCCCACTTTTGCCTCTGGCCCCACCCACCAGTGGCAGGTGGCCCTCAGGAGGGAATGCGGCAGCTAGACTGGTGACTGGGAGCGGCCGCCAAGACCACATAACACCGGTCTTGAAATACCTACATTGGCTCCCAGTATGTTTCTGAGCACAATTCAAAGTGTTGGTGCTGACCTTTAAAGCCCTAAACGGCCTCGGCCCAGTATACCTGAAGGAGCGTCTCCACCCCCACCGTTCAGCCCGGACACTGAGGTCCAGCTCCGAGGGCCTTCTGGCAGTTCCCTCACTGCGAGAAGCAAAGTTACAGGGAACCAGGCAGAGGGCCTTCTCAGTAGTGGCGCCTGCCCTGTGGAACGCCTTCCCATCAGATGTCACGGAAATAAACAACTATCTGACGTTTAGAAGACATCTGAAGGCAGCGGGAAGTTTTTAATGACTGATGTTTTAATGTATTTTTAATCTTTTGTTGGAAGCCGCCCAGAGTGGCTGGGGAAACCCAGCCAGATGGGCGGGGTATGTATGTATGTATGAATGAATGAATGAATGAATGAATGAATAAATATTATTATTATTATTATTATTATTATTATTATTATTATGAGGCCCTCAGGCTGAGAGTCCTCAGCTCTCAACAAAATAGAAAACACAAGAAATAAACGAGGCCTTCCCCCACCAATCTTTGCAATGTTGTTTTCCATCTGTTAAACTGCATGCCTAGCCTGGCCCTGCCTACAAGTCAAACCTTCCAAACCCCATTTCTGTCTCTAGCAAGAAAGGACATCAGTTACACTGATTGGCTTTGTAGGGGTGTCCACTGGACTGCTGCTAATGCATTTTTAGTGATGAACTTCTCTCTCCCTCCTTTTTACAAGCTCCAGCATGATCACTAAAGGGAAACATGGCTGGAGGCAAAATGCTAAAACGCCCAAGCTTTGCCAATGCGTTTGCCAATAAAATTTAAGTTCATTAATACAAAATACAAACATTTCGAGAGAAAACAAACCTGAAGTGTCATGCAATCAATTACAGCTTTGCTGATGGTGAAAGTAATTAAGGCTGGTGCAGTGAGTCAGCACAACCTAACAGGTGCTGCTTATTGCTGGCATTCTCTTTCAGCATTGTTCCCCTCTCTGCTCCCGGTCTTTAGAGATGAGCATCATCTGAAAGGGCTCTTGATGCTCATTTTTTGCCGCCCTCTTGGGGAAGTGGACTGATAAACACTGCCAAAGAAGCAATGTGTTGTACATACTGGGTATCGAAATGGAAACAGAATGAAACTGAAGCTAAATTACAAAGTCAGAAATCACGATGTCCAGGAGTTCTTCTGACCTACGAATGATGGTTTTCTAAACCGCCAGGGTTTTCTAAACCGCCGGAGGAACTCCATGAGCAGAAGAAGCTGCCGCATCAGATCTTTGGCCTCAGACTTATGGAAGTCTGTAAACGGGGAACTCAGCTATGTTAGTAAAAAAAACCCAAAAAACCCCAGCAATTTGAATGCATTATAAACATGCAACACCAGAGAGAAACATGGCACCAGAGACCACAAAACCTTTCTAAAGCGTTTTTACATAGGGTTTTTAAAAAACTTTTGTTATAACGATTTAATTTCGGACTTCAGTTATAAATAACGGGGCTTGTAGATTCACCCTGGGTGAAAAAGACATGCTCCTGTTCCTTACGCACAAGTAAATTGAATGCCCAAACAGGTTCTCAAATTTGCTATACAGTTATATCTTAGCTTGAATCCTGGAATTTCTTTTCCAGTCAGACAGACCCGAGCACTGTTGAGATGTATATAAACTAGCAGGTGTCTTGCGCACACCCAGCTGAAGAAAGCAAATGGCCGATAGTCAATTTTTTTTATTGGCAAAAGCACACACACTTGCAGCAGCTCCTCGGGTGCACCTGATACACAGGCTTCTGGAGCCTACATAGCTGGCATTAACTTTTCCAGGTTTGTGTCTTGCCTGGCGGAGCAGTTGAAGCAACAGTGGGACCATGCCTCCCCCTCCCCCGGCTTATGTACCCTCGTCTGACAGGTTCGTGCACACAACCTGAGACTTCTGCTGCATAGAAGTCGCTGTTGTGCTTCCATCTTCAAGCCCCTCCTGGTTCTAGGGTATTTGACCAGCCTGTGGTGGTGTAGTGGTTAAGAGCGGTGGACTTGTAATCTGGTGAACCGGGTTCGCTTCCCCGCTCCTCCACATGCAGCTGCTTGGTGACCTTGGGCTAGTCACACTTTTCTGGAGTCTCTCAGCCCCACTCACCTCACAGAGTGTTTGTTGTGGGGGAGGAAGGGAAAGGAGAATGTTAGCCGCTTTGAGACTCCTTCGGGTAGTGATAAAGCGGGATATCAAGTCCAAACTCTTCACCTGAATGCATAAACAGCGCATATGCATTCTTCCTCTTCCTTCGCTTCCGACAGGTCCTGAGCCCCGATCTCTGTCTCTGACTGCTCAGACCCCAATTCCCTTCGCCCTGGCTCCTGCCTCGCGCATGGCACCCAACCCCTCTCCTGGGTCAACCTCCAGCCCCGCTGCCTCCGTCCCAAACTCGCCAGAGCCCTGCTGGGACTCGGCTACATGGGCAAAGAAAAAATGCTTTATACGTGTTGTTTATGCATTCTAACACTTGTGACACCAGATGGTGCTGTGGAGTTCCGTTTTCGCTCACCCGATTTCTCATACAAAGTTTGCAACGCATTTAACTGAAACGCTTCTTTGATGTGTCTAGATCCAACCCTGGCAGCAGATGAGCCAAGATACTCACCTGAGGTGTTGATTAAAGTAGCACGTGAAAGGCTGAGAGCCAACTTCATCTTCCCAGTAAACCTGCCAGAGCTTTACATTTTCAGTGTTTTTCTGGTTTTCTCTTTTGCAGGGAGGGATATACGAACACTGTTGAAATAAATGGCATTAAAGATGGCATCATTTTTGCTTACAACAAGTAAATAGTTCCATTCTCTTTGGACATCCCTCAACAGTTTTTATAATTAAAACGAAAGCATATGTTACAGGACTGGGCAAAAAGACAAGCAGGAGGTTTAACTGAATACTGTTGCTGTTTAACAATTGTTACTGGATGCTCAATAGTCTGAGTCAAAGTGGGTGGGTCTGCCATGCACATCCCTAACCTCTAATTTTAGACAAGTTACATAAAAGGAATGCATGCATAAATCTGTCATTCTTCACGTTTAAAACACAGAGGATTAGTTGCTGTTTTATCTCTAATCAAAATCTATGACTTTGAAACTGGAAAAAAAATACAGATATATGCATGTACAAAATCCTTATGCAGTGTTATAATTTAGTGAGCAATGTGATGAAGTTAGCCACTGGCACACAACAGGCATGGAGGTATTACTCGATTCAGAGACAAGGAAAGAAGATTAAGGTGAAATGAAGTACAAGGAGATTAAAGCTCCCACCCACCTTGGTTTATTATGAGGATGGAGTTTAGTTCATTGCTAACCATAAATATTAAGGATATCTTGGCTGCTGCTGCTGCCTCTTCCAGAGCACCAGAAATAATAACTAAGTGAATTATGGGTAGCACAGGCTACACTTCAAAAACAGAATTCAGAGATCTGTCCACGTAGAGGTGGACCAGGGAGAGTGAGATTGAAGTTTCTGAGCACAAACATTATAAACCAATCTCAATGTCATACTCTTTTCCAAGCAGGCAGCTGGTTAGAACTCCACCTGTTCTCCAGGCCTAGTGCTTGGTGCTTTCCATCTTTATACATATAGTACCAACAAAGTGTTTCAAAGGAACGAATATCCATCAACATGGGCACAGATTCCCACCGCAGGCACTCAAGTTCACCTGAAGACCCTTAGACCAAATCCATCTAGCCCACCATGTCTAGTTTGACAATCTATGGCCTCAGACAGATGCCTTTCGCAGCTAGAAACCACATATCTTTATTAGCTGCAGGTGGTGGCAATTGAACTTGCAGTCTCCTTCATGCAGAGCACAAGCTCTGCTGGTGATGATCTATGGCCCTCGTCCCTCACCCCCAGGCTCTAACAAGCAACATGCAGCTTGCCAGAGACAGACAGACAGACAGACAGACAGACAGAACCTGAACTGGGTCTTTGTTAATGAAATCAGTGGCAAGAAAGGCATAAGGTTCAAACACAGTTATTCTTGTCCCAAGTCTCTTAAACTATCAGTCTCCGGCATGGATTAAAAATATAGACTGCTACTTAAGGAACCAAATGGAAGGCCACAATGATGTAATTTAATTAATTTATCTTCAAAACAAGATCCACAAAGCAGATGGGCTGAGGCTGTTTTAAGCCAACAGAATATATACAGTTATAAATATAGATAGATACAGCTATATTTTAGGCTTTACTCCACCTTACCTGGCCTAATCCTTTAAGAACCAAAACAAGTTGAGGGCTGCATCAAGGTATTATGATTTCCTCCAAGAGGACAACTGTTATGGATCCAGCAGTCACACTCTTGGGGAGACAGTTTTGTTCCTTCACATTTGTGGCACTTGCTAGTGCAGGAATAGACTGACTGGGTATTATGAATCTAAATCAGACTGTGATACTATAGAAACTGGAAAAAATATTTTTACAGCTCCAAGAAGTGTTTGGGGAAGATTTCAAATGGCAGCTAATTTGGTTTTGTTGTGTAGGAAGTACTCATGAGACTAAAGTACACATTCTGCCCCTCCCTTAAGCTATTGGTTTAGTAGATGGCAGATAACCCTACTGAGAAGTAAAACAGGAGAGGGGCAGAATAGTCATCTTTTAACATGGGGGGGAATGCACCAACAATTAACTTATTCACTGTAGTTTTTTTCTTTGAATAATTACAACACATCTGGTTGCACGACATAGAATACATCTTCAATGGCATGTCTAGGGAAACACAATGCTGATTCACAGATGCATGTTCATCACTTGACTTCCGCGTGCAAATGTGTCACCACAGACCTAAGAGCACGAATTGAGCTTTTGTGTCACTCAATCCCAGTGTCAACCTCAAAGAAAACATTTTCAATGGAGCCTGCTCCATCAGAGGCAAGTCCTCAAGTGTCAAACGATGACAAATGAAGTGGTGAATGATCAAATCATGTGCATGTATGCCTAACAACAGGCATAGGCAACCTTGGCTCTCTAGATGTTTTGAGACTACAATTCCCATCATCCTTGACCACTGGTCCTGTTAGCTAGGGATGATGGGAGTTGTAGTCCCAAAACATCTGTAGAGCTAAGGTTGCCTATGCCTGACTAACAAGCTAGCTAGCTGATAGGAATGATCACCTTCCTTATATATCGGGAAAGTGATACCCATTTTCCATCCAGAGGGCATTTGCCCCATGTTGTTTATAGTGGTAAATATGCCAGCCAGGATAGGCGAATCTAATCTATATTTCATCAATTTTTCCATGGGTTCCTCTGATGAATTCTTACGAGAATCCTTAACTGCCTTAGCCAGAACTTTCTTAGCCACTTTGCCCTGACCCTCAAACCACATATGTTACTACCCAGTTCAAAAGAGATTGATTATGCGACGTATGAGGACTTTTGGATATGGTTGGGAGGTTTTTTTAGGGATCTGTAAAATAATCAAAATGTATCTCCTCTATGCAATTCTTCCAGTGTTTGTTTAGTTAAAATTATGCCCAAAGAATTTACTTACCTAAACAAATATACCCTCTATTATGTACTTAGTCTCATCCAATTAATTAAAAACGCCGCAAACCAAAAGGGCGAACATTTCTACAAGCGTATTAGAAACATCCAGTAGTCCATGCTAAAAAGATATTTTCAAGTTCATGCATATGACATACTCATTCTTGGCTATTCACAACTACCCTTCATGTAGCAACACACAAAATTATTCCAGTCCATTTCTGAGCCTCTTTGATACTATTCTGTACATTTCAGGATCAACTCACACAACTACAGACACTGGTATGGGAAGACTTGGCCTTTCTGATGTTGCTGAACTAACAACTGCCATCAACCCTAGCAACCATAGCCATTGGCCAGCAACATCCGGATGGCCAAAGTTTCCCCACACCTGCACTATATCTGGGCCTTAACCCAAGGGGGCTCATGTTACATGGGAACCATGGGCCCCAATTGTGACTGGGTGCCTTTGATATATTTTTTTACTTAATTATGAACAATGTTCTTAACGGGACAGTGGATTTCTCTGCCCTTAGGCTGTCTCTTACAACTTTTAACACTGACATATGTCCTTATTAGTATAATTTGGAACCTCTGCATTCCTTTGTTTTGATGTGCAACATCAAAGCTGGATTGCTAAGCAGATAAAAATTAGGTTATCTCAAGGTGCTTAAACACCTTGAAACTCTACAGATCCTCAAAAGGACAATGATTCACGAGGTTTTCAGGATTGTTAAAAACAAAAACAAAAATACTTGAACTGTTCTATGCAGCTAGGGACTTAAACCCCTAATACCCTGCAATGTTTTCATAAGCTGGAAATGCCAGAGCAGCCCTAAGTATAGAAGTGAGTGTGTAATCATAGGACAGATGCACTAAAAGTAACAACAGCAACGAAAAATGTCAGAATTGCAGAATTGCAGAGTTGGAAGGGACCACGAAGGTCATCTAGTCCAACCACCTGTAATGCAGGAATCTTCTGCTCAATGTGGGGTTTGAACCCACAACACTGAGATCAAGAGTCGTCTTGATTTACTGAGAAAGGCAACCCTGCTCAGTACTCATTTCATTAGATTTGGAACTACCGTAGCTAAAGCACAGCACACAAAACACAACAGAGACAGGTCCTCTCTAGAGGTCAGCCAATTTTTTTGATATATATTTTTTTACAACTAATACTGAAGGTCTTGGAGCTTCCCAATGCCTCACTCAGCTAACAAAACAGTCTGTGTATGTTATATTTCTGCTGATATTGTCATGGCTGCTTTTAATTTAATTTACCAATTTATAGCAATCTTTGGGATGATTTTGTTTTATTTATCGTTCACTGATATTTTGTTGACAATCATTCTGTAATATTATAAGCAAAACAAATCATTGGATTTCCTTAATTGTTCCTTTTCGGTCGTATTCTGAATTGTTATAGAATGGCAATGTATTTTGGGGTTGTATATTTTGACATTTCTATAGGTTATAAACTGCCTTGGGTACAATAATACAGAAAGGCATGAGACAGTTAAAAATGAAATGGAATGAAAAAGAAATTGGGGGAATTGGAATATCTCTGGCAGAAAAGCATGCAGCTGTGTCTAGGGACAAACAAAGTTGAAATGGGTTCATAAACCAGGATGACAAGAAGGTCCCTAGCTTTCACTTTCCAGGTGATCAACCACCTTTTATATCCCTCAATTATACAATATTTTACTGTGTTCCTTCTTTGAACTCCTGCTTCTCTCTCTCTCTCTCTCTCTCTCTCTCTCTCTCTCTCTCTCTCCCCGCAACTCCACCCCAAATTCCTCTTGCCTCTCATAGCTAATAGACACACACATAAATAACTTCAGTAAAGTTGGCTGCATAGTTATTCTCAATTTCTTCCTTTAGCCTAACATTTTGTTGCTTGATGATTAAGCACTAAAAAGTAACTCTTCAGGAGTTTCGGTACAAACATTAAGTAACCCTCACAACACCCCTGTGAGTTAATTAAAAGCTACTGTGGCCATAGAACAGACTGGAAGAGCCTGAAGGACAGCAAACTAATAAAATTGCCATTCAGGTCTGGGGAAGATGTTCAAAGTCATGCACTCCCAAATTTGGCTGTATACTCCCAACAAGTTCCCCTAGAGCACAACATGAATAAGCAGTTGATTAGAAGGGTCTCTTGTGTCCTTGCAGGTTAGCCCTATTCTGTACTGAATCCTTTTCGGAGCTGTTATAGGTAGCACTTATTTCTAAATAAAAACACAACCCTGCAGATAGACCTCAAAGTCCATATCCACAACCTCAGGTGCGTTGGGACCAGTAGTGAAGGAAACACTCTCTATATAAGGACCGATATATGTACCGTACATTATGGCGGGACGTGGGTGGCGCTCTGGTCTAAACCACTGAGCCTCTTGGGCTTGCTGATCAGAAGGTCGGTGATTTGAATCCCTGCGACAGAGTGAGCTCCCGTTGCTCTGTCCCAGTTCCAACCAACCCAGCAGTTTGAAAGCATGCCAGTGCAAGTAGATAAATAGGTAGGAAGGTCAACAGCGTTTCCGTGTGCTTTGGTTTCTGTCACAGTGTCCCATTGTGCCAGAAGCGGTTTAGTCATGCTGGCCACATGACCCGGAAAGCTGTCTGTGGACAAACGCCGGCTCCCTTGGCCTGAAAGTGAGATGAGCGCCACAACCCCATAGTCGCCTTTGACTGGACTTAACCATCCAAGGGTCCTTTACCTTTTATCTGTATGTACATTAGCCCTAGCAATGAAAGCAGATTCTGAGACAAAGCCTGGCGAGTTGTGGTTCATGTTCTATCCACAAAAAGGAAGACAGGTAAGCAAATGTATATATTTATTTTTATTTTGTAAATATGTAAAATACTATGTCACATGTCTTCACTAGCCCAGAAAGGAGAATATGAGCAACCCATGTCAAACAATTCATCTACTGCCCACCAGGAACCTGTAGGCTTCCCATTTGTGCTGGGGATACTGGAAGCCAACAGAGAAGGGATGAGGCAAGTGGCAATGGAGGAAACAAACCTTTTCTGTTCTGATATCCCACAGCTTCTCCACAGGAATACTCACTTGGCGCTGAAGCTGATGAAGACTCTCGCCCCACCCTCCAATTCTGTCAGGCCTTTCAGTACTTTTCATGATTAACCTGATCCATCTCTGCTGCCTTCTTAGTCCTGAGTTTCAATTTCAAGTTTCTTCACTTTTTTAATGTCAACTTCTGCTTTTACATCACTAATGTGATCTTGGAGACTGTTTCAACATGGGTCGTATTTTATTATCCTATAAGCTGCCTTAAGAATTCTAGGTGTGGGGTGCAACAGTTATCCATGCTCTGGGCAACCTCCTGGTTAGACTACTGCAATAACCAAGGTGGGAAATGCTCACAGTGAGAACACTGCGACTCATCTTTAAAAGCTTAACATGAGTCGACAGTGTGATGCAGCAGCAAAAGACACTAAGGCTGCATCAACAGAAGCAGAGTGTCCCAATCAAGGGAAGTCATAGTCCCACTCTATTCTGCCTTGGTCAGAGCAAACCTGGAGTCCTGTGTCCAGTTCTTGGCGCCACAATTTAAGGAGGATGTTGACATGTGCAAAGGAGGGCAATGCCACACGCAGCCTTCTGGATCCCATCAATGGTAACAAGTTATTCAGCCTTGTAAATAAGCCCACAAAAGTTACTAGCTTGGGGGGGGGGAGAGAAAAAAGAAAAGCTTCCCTCTGCTGCAGCCAGCCAGCATGGAAATGCAAACCAAGTAGTCTTCTAGCAAGTAGACTTGCAGAGGAGGAACAGAACAATCTGTTCCTCTTCCACTAACCTGTCCAGTTTCCATGCTTGCCATGAAGAAAGGGACTTTCCTTCCTCCACGGCTAGCATGGAAACCAAGTGGACTGGGAGGAAAGATCCGTCCTGCTCCCTCCACCTTGCTCACTCGCCTGCATGGGATTCCTGATCACCAATGGCTACCAGCCAAGTTGTTAAGGCAGTATTTACTTGAATGCTCCTTAAATTCTAATTACATTTGTCTTGATCCTGGAAAGGAGATTTATATACAGACGTAGGCATGGCTAATATGGATGGTGATATGCACACTGTGATGCAGATCTGAGCCTCCTTTAAAAAGGGTGGGTGTGTCTTCTGCCTGCAACTAGAGTGGGATTAGGCAACATTGACTCTCATTGATTTTGATGCAAGTTGTCCAAATAAGTATGTTTAGGATTATAGCCTTTATTCAACAACACACAAAATCTCGCCCATACTCCTTTCACCTGTAGTAAAGCAAGTAAATTGGAAAATTCCACTTTAATTGCTTTCTTTTCTGATCCTGGATCATCATGACCTATCATAGCAGCCATCCTGAAAACCTAATACTTCACAAAGCAATCAGAGTTAGTGCTTTATCCATTTTAAACAGCAGACAGGCATGCAGGCACGCAGGCACACTTGAATTAATAGCAACGCTCATAAGACACCTTCCACCAAGAAATGGTGCCTATTTACAAAGTAAATACTATGGCGTCTCCAATTTTGTTTAAAGGCATTAATTCTCATTGTAGCACAAATACACATTTTAGTAATGTTCAGTTAATTAAAATAATAGTTTGTCCATTTTTGGTTTTGTATTCCAAGCAGAAGGAGGTGGGGGGACTGGATGGGATATCTATGGGTCACTTGCTTCCCAAATATTGTATTGTTGTTAGAAACTCAATGCTTTTGCAAGTGAGTGCCCATGAACTGAGAACTTAAGAAAAAAAATTGAGGAAAAGCTTGTTCATGGATGATAATGACTACCAACTCTGATGGCTATTTTATACCTCCATTGTTGGAGGTGGTTTGACCTAAAAACCCTTCTCTACGCTACACCCTTGCCAATTCTGCCCCTCCAGCCTTGCTGCTCCATTTCCCCCTCTCCTTTGGTTTCTCACTTTCCTTCTTCATCTTGCATATCCAATTGGGAAAGAAGCAAAATTTGGTTGCCATGCAACCAAAGGACGCAACCTCTGTTGCATCCACGTTGTACCTTCTTTGTTTTCCCCCCTCAACCAAAAAGATGCTTCTTTTTCTCTACCTCCACCCTTATTAGCAACAAACAAAACAAAAACACAGTGGCAACGGCTTTGAAGGGTACATTGCACCTGAACAGAGTGAGAAACACACAGAGGAGTAAAACGGCTCTACTAGATTCCAGACAATAGCAACATGTAAAATGAAGATCAGCTATCCTTGAGCAAGCAATGGAATGAGAATTCTACAGAATTCTCAGATATATAAGCAAGGTGCCAAATGGCACCTTAAACCTAGGTTACGGTCGCCACAACATAATGTCTATTAGCCAGAGGGTTGGACTAGATGGCCCTTGGGATCAGTTCCAACGCTGCAGCTGTATGATTCTGTGATCTCAACCACATTGCTTGACTGTAGCTTGCTCTTACAGCAACTCATTTGTCCCAGTATGCAAGAAGGAGAAGCCCACACAGGGGAAATGGAAGTGGTATTAACTATGGACTAAGGCAGAGGATTTTTAAACTGCTGTCACCAACCTGTCACCCAGAAATCTCCACGCGGTCACAATTTGACCTGTGCCAGTAGCAAAATGTGCCTGGCGTGTGCCTAGTTTCGAACACTGGTCTGGAATGTGTCCCTGAGCTCTGATAAGGCCTTTTGCTTGCCTAGGTAGAGGATAGAGAGCGGCGGTTGAGTGTGTGGGTAGAAGCTACCCTACTGCAGAAAGGTAACATTTACAGGCATTGCTCCACCAACTTCTGCCCCCAGGCCCACTTAACTACTGGCATGTGGTCCTTGGCATGTTGTGGCCCATGGGCTGAAAACTTACATATGCTCCGCTAAGGTATGATGATCTGAAATGTTCCAGGCTGTAAAAACAAGAGAGGCTGAGCTCTGCCAATAGACAAAAGTGCAAAGCGGTCTTCGACTTTTAACGGCAAATACATCTTCAAAGCCTGCTGGTAAATGGGAGGCCTCTGTGAGGCAAGGGAAGTTAGACACAGAGTAGCTTGACTAGAGTTTACCGGTAGACAAAAGTTTTACAAGCCGTTTATTCTCTCAGAATCCACTAGCTCTGAAGTCACCCTCTCCCGATACGAGAAACACTAACTCATGGGTAATGAGAAGCTCAACTAATTGCAGGTCTCCTTTACCCCATTTCATGAGTCTTGAACATAAAGTCTGAAGCATCAAAGTAGGAAGCTATAGAAACAACAGATATTAGGGAAACTAAGCCTCGATTGTGCTTCCTGTTCTACTTGGAGATGCCTCCAGTTCCAGTTAATGACCATTGTTTTTTACTTTCTCTCCTATTTCCGCAGTTTATTTATTGAATTCATTTTCTCCCCTTTCTTCTCATTTCTTCGTCCATTTCAGTTCACCAGGCTTCCCCTCAGGTGTGTGTTGCTCACATGCTGAGCAATGTTCAGCAACTCCCCAACCCTCAGTCTCGAGACGGCCAGCACCCCGCAGCTTGGCCCATTCTGTCAACTTGCTGCTGATCTTAGACCCATTTGCACCTGAAGTTAAAAAGGCAGAGTGGTAACCCCGCTTAAAAAGTGGAGCTCACTTTTAAAAAGTGACATAAAGGTAAAGGTAAAGGAACCCCTGACCATTAGGTCCAGTCATGACCGACTCTGGGGTTGCGCGCTCATCTCGCATTATTGGCCGAGGGAGCCGGCATACAGCTTCCAGGTCATGTGGCCAGCATGACTAAGCCGCTTCTGGCGAACCAGAGCAGCACACAGAAACGCCGTTTACCTTCCCGCTGCAGCAGTTCCTATTTATCTACTTGCACTTTGACATGCTTTCGAACTGCTAGGTTGGCAGGAGCAGGGACCAAGCAACGGGAGCTCACCTCGTTGCAGGGATTCGAACCGCCGACCTTCTGATTGGCAAGCCCTAGGCTCTGTGGTTTAACCCACAGTGCCACCTGCGTCCCGAAAAAGTGACATACAAGCAACATAAGAATAGCCGTGCTGGGTCAAACTAAAGATCCATCTACTCCAGCAAGCTGCTTCTCAAAGTATCCAATCAGATACCTCGACTGGGGGAAGGAAGTGAGTTGGCAGTCTCTCTAGAAACTTCTGCCCAGCTTCATGTTGCTTCATGGTAAGTCCAGCCCTGTAACCACAGCTAAGCTTTGCTGCACCACTGAACAACTGGTTTTCTCTTTCCTCCTCTGCCCTGCGCTGTAAAGTTTTCGGCTTTTTATGCTCAAAAGTCCTAACAGCCATTTATATCCTAACTTGATTCTGCTCAGCAGTTTCTTTTCATTCAGAACATCACGCTTATGAACAGCTTGGTGCTGTAAGACACCACAATCAATCACAATACACTCTTCCCAGCATTTAAATAAGGAACTTTCAGATTTGAGCCAAATATAAGGGACAAAAGAACCAACCCAAAACTTCACAGCATCTTTTTAAATGATAACGGGGCATCTTCTAAGCGGCTCTTCCAGAGCTACCCAAACAATAAGACAAAGCCATGAGCTACTAGTCACGAGATGACTAGCATCTTTCTACTAGATTCTCACCCCCACACCTTTCCCTATTCATTCTCCAACGCTGGTAGGTCGCTCCCATCAGTATAGACAATATGTCAGGTGGAACAATGGTGTGACTTGGAATGAGGCAGCTTCCGATGTTCCTAAGCACCATAGGTGTTTTTCCATTTCCTGAACCTGCTTAAAATATGTCTGTGCCACAAGGGAATGCAGCAATGATGTAAGTAAACGAGGGCAAGAAGGAGGAGAGGAAAGGGAGGGAATGATGGTAGATGCAGCCAGGCACCAAGGTCAAAGCTAAAGAACAAGAGAAAACAAAGGGGATGATGACAAATCCAGTCAAGACTTTGGATTTCTTGTGTTTTTTGGACTTATAGCTCAACTACCACAAGGAACAATATGTTTCTTATTCAACATCATATCTGGTCCTACCTTTAAGCAGAGTGAGGTAGCTATCTCAGGCAGCAGATACTGGGGACAAGTAATATGCCCCTGGAGCCATTTCTCTTGAGCTTCCTTGACCCTTTCTATCCTCCTAAGCTGGTGACTTGGCAGTGGCAATGTTTGCTTGTTGCTGGCATGAGTTGGTGTCATGACCCTAGAGACCAGCAGTGACCAAGCCACTGAGTCAGAAGCTATAGCACCACCAGTTGAGCAGCTCGACCAGGTTCTTAGCTCTGAACACGAGGCTGGCACCTGCCGAACCAGATCCCACGGCACCAGAGTCTGTAGGAGCAGAGCCAGGACCTTAGTAGGCACTTCTCTGGGCCCAAGGAACTGACTGCCTCCCAGAAAGAGCACTAGGTGAGAGCCCATGCAGCAAAGGAGAAGCATCAGTCTTCGGGTCAGAGGGCTGGCCTTTCAAGAACTGCAGTTCTTCAACAAAAAGGGCAGAGCACAGAAGAGGTGGAATTGGCAGCAGACACTCAGAAGGTCTCAATTCACCTCCAGCCTTCAATGGAGAAAGTTGCTCACTAAGAGCTCTCCTTGGTGCTGAAAGAACTCAAACTGCCTTGTTCCAGTGATCTCTTCCTGAGGAGCAGAACAAAACAGTTGGCCGGCCATCTTGCCTAGTCGCCTTTTCACAACGCATCACAGATAACACTGTCAGGAAAGGCTCCTGACCAAGGAAGGAGGTACAGAAACAAGTATGCCCAGGCCACGCAATTCCATCAGACATTGCACATGGGCACAGATTGCCCACTCAGCTGGTGCCAGCATTGCTACATTATAGCCATTGTTTGAGCAGGCAGTGAGCAGGAACCAGTGAGCATGCCCTGCCCTGCATACCCTAAATTTGCCAGCTGTCCCCTAGTGCAGTGGAGGACACTGTCCCAATGCCAGGGTTGATAGGAAGTTTCAGCTGTCAGTCTGGTCAGACTGTATGCATGGAATGAAAGGGTAGCACTATCTTGCCCTTATTGTTCTAGTAGTGACTGCCTCTGCTTCACTGCTCTTAAAAATCACAGCAACTACCTTGGACGTTTCCAAGACCTACCGGTGGACCTGATCCTGCATTTTGAGTATTAGAGGCAAATCAGATCAGAGGTGAAGACGAATAGCCAGAGTTAGTTTATAAGAGCAGAAGTACTAGGAAAGCGGACACACCTTCATTGCCCATCTAACGGACTTACTGTAGCGTGAACCTTCAAACCCAATAGCCTATTTAATCTGATGCTTGAGGTGGATACAGGAGGAGATAGCGATCCATTTATTTTAGAGGTTGCCTCAGGAGTAGCCATGATTCTGCCACCCACTTTTTTATTGCTTTAGCCACCATACTTTTTTTTTAAAAAAAAGCAAGAGCAATTCATTTGCCATCTACAACTTTTACAATGAATAATGGACACAGAGCTTTCGCCACCCGAGGAAAAGAAAGAAACCAGTCACACTTTTAAATTGCCACTATTAAAGAAAAAGATGGCGCAAGTAAGAATCTCAAGGCATTATCTGGATTTCATTAGCGCACATAAATTGCAGGATGCTCTCCGTCTCGCCTACAAAACAGAGCAAAATTGCTGTTGTGTTTTGTTAAAAATAAAACTCTTATTAATTCCCCCCCTCAACCTGCACACTGGGTTTACAGGCCTGATGAGAACAACTGTAAGTGTACCCCCAGAAAATGTGAGGTGGAAATTTGGAAACATATGCCTCATATAGGAAACTTTGTCAGGCCACTGTTACAGGTTGCAGCTGCCCTTTGGGTATACGTTCAAGCAGCTGGGAGTTTGCAGCTGGATGCAGTGACTCAAAGAGTCCAAGTGAACCTATCTACTTGAACTGTAAATGGATAAAAGTGCAACAAAAAAAATTACAATAGTAGTACCACCCAATATTTGGATATTCAAGTGCTGAAGGTGCTTCACGAATGCTGCCCATGTTTGCACATAGAGCAAAGCCAAACCGTAAGTCACTGCAAATGCGTGGGCTCGCTGTTCAGAGATCACACCCATTTTGCTCCTCCCTAGTCCCTTTAACTCAGTGCAGCACACCAGCCAACCCAAGGTTTGGCTTAGCACAGTGATGGCTAACCTTGACACTCCAGATGTTTTGGGACTACAACTCCCATCATCCCTGACCACTGGTCCTGTTAGCTAGGGATGATGGGAGTTGTAGTTCCAAAACATCTGGAGTGTCAAGGTTAGCCATCACATGTCATCCAGGCATGGGATTGTAGTTAGGATTTGTTCTTGGCTAGAGCTCGTGGTTAGTAAGGAGAGAGTTTAACTGCAAGCCCAGGTTCAAACGACACACTAAGAGCCAAACCTTGGCTTACCTCTGTGTAGTGTGTGATTAAAAAATGGAGGGGGAGGGGGAGAGTAAAGCCGGTGATCTATACACCAAACCCTGCAAGGTAAATCTGTATAAACATCTCTCATATTTCAGATGGGAAGACCAAGGTGGAGTGGTTTCCCTATGGCTACCTAGAGAGCTCGGGGCAGAGATGAAATTAGAGCAGGGGACTTTCTGTTTGCAGCTTAATCCCTTTATTGCAACTGGGGTTGGGGGTCGGGGATACAAATACATTTAAGTGAGATATTTGTATCTCAGTGGGCATGGCCCAAGCCTGTCATGGTTGCCTCCACTACTTCTAATAGATTCTCAGGCAACAATCAATCAGTTTTTGGCTCCTTCCCTGAAATTAATTAGAAACCTCCTTTCCTTTTAAATCAGGTTCTGCCCAGATTCCCCTCCAAAACCACGGCTACTTTAATGCCAAACCCTTAGCAGGCACATCCACTGCCAGGAAGAGGTGAAAGAACAAGAACAGAAATTATTTATGGGGGAAATTTTTGAACATTCACACTATACAAAGAGAACAGCGGGCAATTTACTTCACCCAGCTCAGTTTTCCGGTCTGTGAAATAGGAACACCAGCACCTTACTTCACAAGGTTTTAAGTAGTAGTAGTAGTATTCCTCCTGTGGCAAATAGAAGCTTCAGGTGGGGGGACAATTTGCATCAGGACCATGGTGCAGCAAGGAGGATTCAAACCTGCATGCTCATGTGTCGCAGGTCCGATCACACACACACTCCACCCCTGGCAGCTATTTACAGTTTTTAAAAGATACAAGCAATGCCAACCCACGTGTTTAACATCACTTGTGGTTTAAACCCTAAGGAGCCGAGGGTGGTGAATGTACCCTCCCCTTGAAATTTATCCCAACAACAACCCTGTGAGGGAAGCTATGCGGTGAGAAAGAACGGATGTCCCAAGGTCACCCGGTGAGCTTTGCCACACAATAGGGATTTGAGGCAGAGCCTCTCTTGCACTCTAACCACTGCACCATGCTGCCAGTATTGGGCAACCTTCGTTACCGTTATCGTGCGATGAGAGGGCAGAACAGCTGTTCGTAAACGCGCTCTGCACACTCTCAGAAACCCCGTTATACCACATGCTCCAGCAGCGATCCCAATCAGGAAAGCGGGGACGAGGCGCAGTGGGGAAAGACATCCCCACCAGCGCAAAATGTCATCGGCGCAAACTTTCCAAAGCTGCGCCTCTGGCTACTCTGAAAAGAACCGGAGCCCCGGCTTCCTATTGGAGCGGGCGACTTCTAGAGCGTGGGTGGCCCAATGGGAAGGAGGTCCTGCATTCTAATGGAACGGAAGGATGTTCTGGGCTACGGGGCTGCGCTCTGGACTCGGGTCCCGTCCAGTTAGAAGGACAGATCCCTGGCAAGCTAGTCTGGCACTGGCAATGACGAAGCCGCAAGAGTTGCCAGCTGTCTCGAGTCCCGGAACATCCCCGGAGCCTCCTGACCCTCTTTCTTGGTCCGAGAGTCGACCGCTGCCCACAGAGTCCAATGGAGACACCTGGGGACGCACGGAGGCGCAACAGGCTACCCCTTCTTACACTCGCCCAACTCCAGGACGAGGGCACGAATCCCGCCTGTGGACCTTTCTGCGAATCCCCTGGCGGATCGGGCCGGCGAGTAACGGGGCTTCCTTTCTCAAACCCTCCAAAGCGCCCCAGTTCAATTCGCTCCCGTTCGTCCCCCTCCCCAACCTTTCCTCCTCGGTCCCAAGATTTCAGCGGATTACCCTCTGCACGTGCCCAGAGGCCGCTCCCGCTGGTGAGCAGCGCTTGCCGAGGAGGGTTACGGGGCTGCTCCTCCTCCTCCGGGCTTACCTTGGGGTTGGCGAGCAGCTCGTGCTCGTCCTGGTGCAGCAGCGCCCGGGCGTCGGACTCGGAGTTGTTGACGTAGATCTGGAGGCAGGGGTAGAGCGCGGTGCCCTTGCAGTCGGCGCCGCACGTGAAAGTGCACTCGAAGAGCTCGGCGACCTGCTGCACCGACACCACCGTGCAGTTGGCCGCTTTGCCCTGCAGGTCCTGCAGGGCCGGGTTGAGCCAGCAGAAGCCCAGGATGAAGAGAGACACGATGCCCGTGGCGATCAGGAACAAGCCCAGCCGGATGCTCTTGTCCTCGGCTTCGGTGTACTCGTAAGACACCCGGATCTTCGCCATCGGGATCGCGGGAGGCGGCGAGCGAACCAAACGGAAAGGCGGGCGGAGGAGGAGGGAGGAGGAGAGGGGCGGGAAGAGGAGGGAAAGCAGCAGAATCGGCGAGGGGGTTCGGTTTTGCGTCTTGCTCCTTCCCGTCCAAAGCGGGGAAGCCCCGCAAGACCCGCTCCGTCCCGCCGCCGCCCGTTCGATCCCAGCTGCGGGACTAGCCCTGGCCGGGCTCCAGCCCAGGGGGAGGCGCCTGGGGCCGGCGAGCAGGCAGGGAGGCTCCCCTCGCGGCGCGCAAGGCGGGAAAAAGACCCGGGCGGCTTGCGCTGCGCTGCGCTGCGCTCCTCCCGAGGACAGGGGGCTTCCCCGGAGTCTGGCGGCTCGCGGCTCGCCTCCCACCGACTGGATCCGAGCTGGCTGGGAGCCTGGCGACATCTGCCACGAGGTAAGCGCCTTACGGCGGAGGAGGGAGCCCGAGCCGGCGCGCTGCCCTTGCTCAATCTCTTCCCTCCCTCTCCCCCCACCCCACGCCGCTCCAGGGGAGGGTGTGGGGAGGGGAGGGGGGGCTCGCCATTGACAATCGGAGAGAGGGACCCAGGCAGGCAGGCGGCACCACCTTCTCCTTCTCCTCCTCCTTTTTTCCCCCTTCCCTCCCCCCACCCCGCGTGCCGCTCCCTCATCTCCAGTGAAAGCGGACAGGGACAGCTCGGCCCAGGATTATCTCTTGTTTTAAATCCCGGAAGTGGAGCTTGATTACTCGCCCCGATTAAGGGTGTCCGCAGGGAGGCAAGTCTTGAATGGGGGCAGCGCCACGTGCAGCTCATTCAAGCGCCTCCAAGCGTGGGGGGGGGGGCGGGGAACGCACGGGAGTCGCGCTGGAACGGGAGCGAGCACGTGGCTCGCAGCAGGCACTCGCCGCCCCCCCCCTCCAGGCCGGCTTGCTCGTCTCCTTTTTTTATGAAGGGGTTAGCGCTTTAATCTCCTGGAAGAGACCGAGAAATCTCATTCAGTAATTTCTCGTTCTCTTCCCCCCACCCTCCTTGCCCTCCACGCCCGGCCGGCCCAGCTGGCCAACCATCAAGCTCGCAGCAGCAGCAGCAGCGACGGAAACCACATTCGCATCCCACTTATTCTCTTGCGCCCGTGTAAAAGTTTCCAAACCGGAGCGGATGCTTTGCGTGTGCACTGGAATGATTTGAAATAAAGGAGTGCCCGTTATAAAATACGATGGTGGTGATTTCCTGGCAATAAAACTTTAATTTAGTATTACTATTCTTTCAAAGTGTCGTCATCTCTTGAAATAAGGGTCTGGTGGCTTCAGTTTCAGTGTATCTGAAGAAGTGTGCATGCACACGAAAGAAGAAGAAGAAGTGTGCATGCACACGAAATTCTTTCAAAGTGTCGTCATCTCTTGAAATAAGGGTCTGGTGGCTTCAGTTTCAGTGTATCTGAAGAAGTGTGCATGCACACGAAAGCTCACACCAAGAACAAACTTAGTTGGTCTCTAAGGTGCTACTGGAAGGAATTTTTTATTTTTTATTTTGTCTTGAAATAAGGGTTTGCCTACAGGGCAGCTGGGCGGTGCCCCGTGCATATTCCGCACTCTTCTACCGATCGCTCAAATGGCAAATCAGGTTCCCGGGGCAAGATCAGCCCAAACTGCACAGTCCACCTGGGCAGCGGCGGGGTAACCTCGTTTTTCCTCCCCTGCGCGCGCAATGGATATTACCTCTCCTTTCTCGAGAACGTCCCCCTATCCACCACGCCCTGGGCTTTAGGGCTACAGAGCAACAACAGCCATGGGATAAAACCACCAAAATGTCCTTACAATAAAGGGAATCTAAAGCAACTCCGACAAACAAACACAGCAGTACCATCCCAAGTGCCTGCTCAAAAACAAAAACGAAAAGCCGAATATACAAAAACCCAGTGGCAGGAATTGCGACTAGCTGTAATGAAACAGAGGGAAAACAGATTCTGGGAACTGGTGGTCTGGGTTTAATGGAAGAGAGTTCATCGCAGGAAGCCTCAATTCCTCCTCTGACTGGGTTAAATATTTCTCCAATCCAGCCAGGGCCAGCCCAAGATGTTTTGCTGCCTGAGGCAAACCAGAAAATGACACACATTGGTTGGTTCACAGGCAGGGTCCTGCCACTCTAGTGTCTGCTTTTTCCTTTTTCTTCCCTGAGGAATAGGGTTGCCATATTTCAAAAAGTGAACATCTGGACAGAAAAGTTGGGCTTTTTTTTTTTTTTTTTTTTTGCAAAATCTCAAAAAAATAAAATAAAATAAAAAATGAAGTTTTGAAGCTATTTTAAAGGAAAATTGCCAAAAATGACACTAACATGGCTTTTCCTGGACTTTTCAGTACTTTCTGCCAGGACACTGCTTCTGAAGGCCAACTGCCAGCTATGTCCAGGAAATTCTAGTCATATGGCAACCCTACTGTGGGAGACAGACCCAGCAAAGGGGCTTGGTTTACAGCAGCTGCATCTATCTCCCTCAGGTGTGAATCTACCACCCTTCCCAACTGTCCAGTCTGCCGCCCAAGGCATTTGCCTCCTTTCGCCTCATCAGGCCTACAACAGGAGAGGGAACAGTTGAGGGGTTAGGGAAATGCCCTGTGGCATGATAAGGGGACTGCAACAACAACAGCCACAACACATTCCCCACCAAGTGCTCAGTGGGGAAAGGGTCTTCCCTGCAGTGGCATCCCTAGATTTCGGATCCAGATTTCCTGGCAGCAGTGGGAGGGCACCGAGTTAAGCAGTGCTTTGAACTGTACATTTAAAGTACGCCCCTCGCCCAGGAAACCTGGGAATTTATAGATAAGGGTGCTGGGAATTGCAGCTCTGTGGAGGGTAAACTACAGTTCCTAGTCTGGCACTCTAACCACTCCACCACACTGGAGATCATCGGCTCTGAAAAAGCCCACATGCTTTTATTGGGCAGTGGGAGCAGGGAGACAAGAGGCATAATCTGGATGGGCACTGCTAATCCAATAGATGTTCCTGTTTGCACGCAAGCCTGAGCTAAATCCAACTTGCATCTCTAAGAAGATCTGATGGATGGAGAAGCAGAGGCAGAGCTGGACCAACCTTGGTATTTAACTTCCACACACACACACACACACACACTCACGCTGTTGTTTGATACAGAATGCTGCTTCCCGCTCAGCAGCCCATCAGCATTCTTCATCCTTAACAACAGAAGCCATGACACTTAATTTCTCACCACAAGAGCCTAGCAGTACACTACAGGCAGTCAATAACCACTATATCACTTGAGCTGGCCGCTATATTATAGATTCCCCCTTTCTGTGAACTCAGCTGACTACTGCAGTTCCTTCAGAATGCAACTTCGCTTCCTGGACTGTAGTTCAAGAACACATGTGCGGGTGTGTTTTAAATCTAAAAGTCAGCAGCGTCAGGAATCAACGTGGACCGACTGGGTCATAAGGAAGCATGAGTTCAGGGTGGATTTTTACAGGCCAGAGTTCAGCACTGGATGTGGAGCATGGAAGTATTCAAAGAAAAGCATATAACTAGGCATGCAACCCAGGACTAAGGGCCAAAGATGCAACACAGATTGGACACAGGAGGCTCAGCCATGTAGAGGCAATTTAACCCTTCCCACACCTAAGGAAAATCCCTCCTCTGAAACTGCTCTTTGCCAGGGTGGGGGGAAGAGATGCGGTGAGGCAATCCCCCAGACATTTAATACATTTCATTCATATAAAGATATATGGCAGAAATTGTCAAGGTACTGTAACCTACAGCAAGGGAGTTTCCTTCTCTTCCTCAGTGTTCCATTTTTAGGTTTCGTTTAATGATTTGGTTTTCATGCCACCCTCAAGTCAATAACCCACAATTCTCCCTTTCACCTGTTATTCACACAAGCAACTGCGTAACAAATTTATTATAGCCTGAGATTTCATTTTATGGCCATATTAAATAACATTTCTCACCTTTAAGATGCCGCAAGGCTCCGATGTTTCCAGAGAAAAGTAATCTTTCTGTCTGTACATACATGTGCACACCTACAACCTGTGCAATGCAGTAGAGGAAGCATATGCAGTACATAGTATTATGAGGAAGGTTGATAATTCAAGAAAATTGTCTTCAGAACATGACAATATGCAGTTACTGGAAGCTTGCAAAGATAAGCTCATTGAGACAATCTCTCTCTCTGAAAACTCTCTGAATGATCTGTAGAGATTTGCACTAACATCTGGTTAATGCAAGATTTAGCCATTTCTGCAGTTCTTATTCAGTGTTTTTGTACAGTACAAAACAAACTGGCAAAGCTAAACTTTTGCAAAAGGAGAAGCTCTCCTGTATACCATTGCTAGAAAGCTGGGCAAGGCAACCCCATAGTCATATTAAAGACCACCACATCAACCCTGGATCTTTTTTTTTTTTTTTTTTTTTTTTTAAATAATTTTTATTGATTTTACAATATTGTCTGGCCCCGATTCAGGCCAGCTCACTTGTATTACAATCATTGTCATGCTTCCTCTCGCCCACTCCATTATTTTCCATCTGCTAGCATTTAACAATTTTTAACAGGTTCCTAATTTCATAATCAAATAATTATTTTCCTAATATCCATCTTCAATCTTTAAACATCATATATCTTAAATCACTTATATATCTTCATCTACATCCCTCTTGCCTCCCCTGGTCCCCGGGTACGCAGCTGTTATTTGCATTGTTCACTACTTATCATACTTATCGTCTTAAACATAAAGATACTTATCTTTCACTTATATATCATAACATTTGAGCAGTCCCTGGCGTGTCCATAAATCAAAAACCATAAATCCACAAGTCAGGCCATACTTTAACAGTTCTTATCCTATTCCTGCTGGTGGAGAAGCCCAGAACCAGCATGAGTCCTGCATTGCGTCCTCCAGAGAGGCCTTTTCCCAAAACTGTGTCCAGCCTTCCCAATTCATCTTCGGTTCGTCTCGGCTTTCCTTCGGCTGCTTGTCAGAGGATGTCAGTGTGCTGTTTTTTCTTATGGTTCTTCTCTTGCTTCTTGGGGTAACAGCACATTTTCTTTTCCGGTTGTAGAATCTTTTCCTGCAGCTGATGTTTGGCAAAATAATCTTTCGTTGTCTAGCCTTGACGGGTCCTGTCACTTCCTTAGTTATTTGTACATCTGGTTCAGCCGGCACAGTGTTTGGGTTTTGCCTTATCTCATCCACAGTCTTTCCCATCGCATTCCTCTCTCTCAGTTCCGCAATGTATTCCTGCATCTTCTCCAGCACTGTTTGCCAAGTAATATCCGGTTTCATCGCCATTTTATTTAATCACAGTTTTTATACTTTTAAAACTTTAAAAACTTTTTCCAACTTTTTCTTCTTGTAACACTTCACAACTTTTCAGCTTGGAAATGAACCACAAATCTATCACAGTTCCCTCTGCTTCCCTCAGGACCAGGGGAGGCTTAAGGGTTAATTTAAAGCCATATAACAAAAGAGTCAATTCAGTCCTTTTCAGTGCAACTGTATCTATTTCCTGCTTCACTGTAACAATGGAAAGGAACGGACCTCCGTGTTTGCGTTCCAATCCAGTCCAAATTTAGTCCAAATTTCCTTTTTATTGCATTTTACTCACGATTCCAATTTGCAGGTCTTGGAGAAATCAGCGTGCTCCGAGGAGTCGGTCTCGCAGCTTCGCCCGACGGGGAGTTAGCGGACCCTGTGGCTCCGCCGCCCGCTCGCACTCGGGAGCCCTTGTTACGGTCTCCCGGGGAGCAGGTCCGGCGTCCGAGCCTGTGCAGGTCCTGTAGACCCCGGGACGCCCTTCCCGGGGGTTTTGAGGATCGCGGCGCTGGCGCGATGTCCCCTTTTCCCAGTCGGACGGGGGAATGTCAGGAGCGACATGTCCCCCCGACCGTCTCCTCCGGCATCGCCGACCGGAAGCCTCACATCAACCCTGGATCTTTACACCAATGGAGCTAGCTAGCATCCTATGCTTCCTCTGCAGCATCAGAAGGACTGAAGAAAATAGCACAAGAAGGGGAAAAAAGAGGAATCAGTCAGATGAACTCGTTCGTGTATCTGCTGGTTATTTACCCAGCACACCTCTTCATAAATCACCCCACAACCTCCCTCATAGCAATGCAAGGCTAATCACATCAACAGTAAATGGGGCAAGGAGAGGACATAATGGTAGACATTAAGCTGCAAGGACTTTCAGCTTTCTCCTTGTTAGTGCTCCAATGGCAAAGCCACAGCTTGAGTGAAAATCCAAATGGCGGTCCCATCCTGAAGACGTTCGAAGAGAATCTGAGAGTCAGGGATGGTGAAGTTCCCTATCTGCTAAACATTGAAAAAGAGAGGCAGTTGAGAAAACAATCGCAAGTTTTAATAGAGTGAGTTTGGAGGCAGAGTAATGCTGCCATGTCCCTTGGGATGGGCGTAGGAACCTTGCTACTTGTCTATCTTAACTCAGTATGGCCAACTCTGACTGGGTTGGCTCTCAGCTGCCTCTTTTAAATGGAAGATGCCAAGAATTGAAACTGGGATCACTAAGCTATGGCTGGAGCTTCTGTATTCTGGTGATGAATCACGATTGGCAAAATAGTTGGGGCCCTACATTTTAAGGGCGGCGACATTGGGGATTTAGCAGAAATCCTCATCACCCAGCTAGTGTGTAACTTCAGATGTTTTCAAATATGTAAAGCAGGGGTAGACGTAGTGCTCTCCAGATGTTGAACTACTATTCACATCAACTCTTTGATTGTTGGCCATGCTGGCTGTGACTGATGAAAGTCTGGAGAGCACCATGTTGGCTATCCCAAATGTAGAGCAACTCTAAGCATGTGTACTCAGAAGTCACACTGCGTTCAGTGGGGGTTAGCTCCTCTGTATGTTTAGGATTCCAATCTGAGTCTGTACTAATGAACTGCTATTGTAAGGACAAACCGTAAACTGGCTAGATTGCATTCACATTGAACATCTCAAGCTTTTCAACAATGTAACATAATTATATCAGTTTTCTCAGTGGTTTGCTAAGGTTAGCACTGTGTTAAATCCTGTGTGATAAGAGGTACCGTAATACTTTTAAAATGATAACACAAAACAAAACCCATAGGCTAACATTTGCTTTATGAACATGTCTAGTTTAGGAAACTTTTAAGATGATGCCTGAAAGTTTCCCAAACTAAAAATTCAGGGTTTTCAAGCTCATGGAAAACACACTTGTGTTTGAAGAGGTAAATCATGAGTGGAATCAAGAGAAGGAAGGGAAGCAATGCAGTTATGCCTACAGATAATTTAAAGCAGTCTAAACAAATATGAGAGCTGGGAATGCAGTACAGGGACGCGGGTGGCGCTGTGGTCTAACCACTGAGCCTCTTGGGCTTGCTGATCGGAAGATCGGCGGGCAAATCCCTACAATGTGGTGAGCTCCTGTTGCTCTGTCTCAGCTCCTGCCAACCTAGCAGTTCGAAAGGACGCCAGTGCAAGTAGATAAATAGGTACCGCTGTGGCGGGAAGGTAAACGGAGTTTCCGTGCGCTCTGGCACTCGTCATGGTCCTCCGTGCACCAGAAGCGGTTTAGTCATGCTGGCCACATGACCTGGAAAGCTGTCTGTGGACAAATGCTGGCTCCCTCGGCCTGAAAGCGAGATGAGCGCCGCAATCCCATAGTTGCCTTTGACTGGACTTAACCGTCCAGGGGTCCTTTACCTTTTACCTTATAGTTAAATATCATGCACGACACATGCACATTTCTTTATTTCAATAGAAAGAAATTTGCATAAACTACAAGATGGGAAGTAATGAGTTGGCGATGGCAATGATACATAAATGGTGCCTGTCAAAGCTGACCTGATTACAGACATGATAGCGATTATAAAGGAACTTGAAAAACCAAAACCTGTGAGAACAAAATAAAATAAAAAAATTTCTTCCAGTAGCACCTTAGAGACCAACTAAGTTTGTTCTTGGTATGAGCTTTCGTGTGCATGCACACTTCTTCAGATACTCACTTCTTCAGATGGTATCTGAAGAAGTGTGCATGCACACGAAAGCTCATACCAAGAACAAACTTAGTTGGTCTCTAAGGTGCTACTGGAAGAAATTTTTTTATTTTATTTTGTTTTGACTATGACAGACCAACACGGCTATCTACCTTTAACCAAAACCTGTGAGATACATGATGGCGTATGTTCAACAGGGAAGAAAAGATCAATTTACTCGTGTATATAAGAAATAGAAAAATCTTTGTATGTTGAGAACCAGAGGAAGATAAATGAGTTTAAAGGAATGTAGAAGCCTGCAGCTAAAGAGCTAGTTCTGACTAGCATTTGCCTCAGTTCCATGTATCTTCCCATTATTTCGATTGCTAAACAACACCAGAGGTTATTAAAAAATAAACCTTATCTGGAATGCAGCCTCACGCCAAATGATTTTAGCATCTCTCTCCCAAATAGGTGGCTCAATGGAGTTCTTCCTAATGCTACATTTTAATCACTTTCTGCATTTTAATCACTTGCTTCATTTAGAAGTTTTACAATGTATTTATTTATTTCAGCCTCAGTGCTGGTTACAACAATATAATATACACCTATTAACACAGAATAGCTACAATGATAAAGAAAAGTAAAACCCACCAACTACTTTATAGGAGTGGGTAAAAATGCAGTAATGGGACGGAAGCTAATTGGAGAAAACATTGTTTTTCTTTTCTCCTATCAGCTCACATTAATATCCAAATGTACCTTGCAGATAGGTATGAGAGTTCCTTGTTTTACTATACCTGGACACGGCAAGTAATCAAAAGTGAAGATTCTCAGCACTCTGTTGACACACAGCGTCTTGCTTCCTTCCAAACCAATTACAAGTGTTGCTTTTGGTTACAATCCAGAGAAATCGCAGGGACTTGCATCAAATTAATTCCAGAGGGACTTGGTGTATGCAGTTTCCATAAAAGCAATCCAGGCACAATTTACATTATTAAGGCCTTTTAATAATTTGAAAACAAAATCCCCTTGAAATGAATAAGTTTAAAGCCAGGATACCGTGCCCCATGTTTCATTTTAGCCAGTCATAATATTTAGTTTGAAGAATTAATGAATAAAGGAAGACTGCTAGTCAAATTTACATTTAAATTTTAGTCCATGTAAATATACATTAAAGGGTACGTACTTAAGCTTATGGGAACAGTACCAAAGCTAATTTAAACACTGGTTCTCAGTTTACATCTTTTTAGTATTTTTTTTTGTTTTGTTTAGAAATCAGCTCCAACCTCAGCAGTATCAAATTAAATAGACCTTTAGGAAGAAGAAAATACTAAAAATGCTGAAAGCTATCTGCTGAGATCAGGAGGATGTAGTCGCCAAACCAGAACATTTAAAGAGTATAGTTACTAAAATAAATGGAATTGCCTGCTTCAGAACCAGCCATTTTCATTTAAAGTTAGTGCCTTCTATAAGCGAGAAATACTGTGAATAGGCTTCCGGTCGACGTGCCGGAGGAGAAGGTCGGGGGGACATGTCGCTCCATGACATTCCCCCGTCCGACTGGGAAAAGGGGGCATCGCGCCAGCGCCGCGACCCCCAAAACCCCCGGGAAGGGCGTCCCGGGGTCTAATGGACCCGCACCGGCTCGGACGCCGAACCTGCTCCCCGGGAGACCGCAGCAAGGGCTCCCGAGCGTGAGCGGGCGGCGGAGCCTCAGGGTCCGCAAACTCCCCGTCGGGCGAAGCTGCGAGACCGACTCTTCCGAGCGCGCCGATTTCTCCAAGACCTGCAATTTGGAATCGTGAGTAAAATGCAGTTGGATTGAATTTGGACTGGATTTGGACTGGATTGGAACGAAAACACGGAGGTCCGTTCCTTTCCATTGTTACAGTGAAGCAGGAAATAGATACAGTTGCATTGAAAAGGAATGAATTGACTTTTTTGTTATATGGCTTTAAATTAACCCTTGAGCCTCCCCTGGTCCTGAGGGAAGCAGAAGGAACTGGGATAGATCTGTGGATTTTTTTTTTAAGCTGAAAAGTTTGTGAAGTGTTATAAGAAGAAAAAGTTGGAAAAAGTTTTTAAAGTTTTAAAAGTATAAAAACTGTGATCAAAGAAAATGGCGATGAAACCGGATATTACTTGGCAAACTGTGCTGGAGAAGATGCAGGAATACATTGCGGAACTGAGAGAGAGGAATGCGATGGGAAAGACTGCGGATGAGATAAGGCCAAACCCAAACACTGTGCCTGCTGAACCAGATGAACAAATAACTAAGGAAGTGACAGGATCCGTCAAGGCTAGACAACGAAAGATTATTTTGCCAAACATCAGCTGCAGGAAAAGATTTTACAACCGGAAGAGAAAATGTGCTGCCACCCTAAGAAGCAAGAGAAGAATCATAAGAAAAAACAGCACATTGACATCTACTGACAAGCAGCCGAAGGGAAGCCGAGACGAACTGAACATGATTTGGCAAGGCAGGACACAGTTTTTGGAAAAGGCCTGTTTGGAGGATGCAATGCAGGACTCATGTTGGTTTTGGGCCTCTCCACCAGCAGGAATAGGATAAGAACTGTCAAAGTAGGGCCTGACTTGTGGATTTATGGTTTCTGACTTATGGACACGCCAGGGACTGTTTAAAGATTATGATATATAAGTGAATGATAAGTATTTTTATGTTTAAGATGATAAGTATGACAAGTAGTGAATAATGCAAATAATAACTGCGTACCCGGGGACCGGGGGAGGCAAGAGGGATGTAGATGAAGATATATAAGTGATTTAAGATATGGGATGTTTAAAGATTGAAGATTGATTTTAGGAAAATAATTATTTGATTATGAAATTAGAAACCTGTTAAAAATTGTTAAATGCTATCAGATGGAAAATAATGGAGTGGGCGAGAGGAAGCCTGACAATGATTGTAATACAAGTGAGCTGGCCTGAATCGGGGCCAGACAATATTGAAAAATCAATAAAAATTATTTAAAAAAAAAAAAAAAAGAGAAATACTGTGAATAAATCACTATACACAAAGGACACACGAGTAGCATATAAACATTTGAAATGACTGCTGGTCCCATATGCATATGACCCACTCTTAAAAGCATTATCATGTTTATAATACACAGAAATAAAGGATTGTTTATCATTCAGATTTTTCCTATGGGGGTGGAAGGGAGATAAAGATAATTTGAATCAAGAAGCCATAGGGATAATCCGTTAGAACGGGCACAAACTTTACAATTTATCTAATCCATGGGTCCCTAATTCATCTGGGTCAGTGGGGACATTTGAAGTTTTCAAAAGGTTTCAGTAGCCCCACTGGGAAATTGCTGCCTTAAGGGGCTTTGCCAGTTACAAAATGGCTGCCGGGGCCTTGAGCAGGCACACCTAGCCATGGATCGTTGGGGGTGTCCCCTTGCTAGCTTGTACTCTGTGTGCATTTCTTAGGTGTTGGGAGACAGATTGGCTAGCCGGAAGAAGGGGAAGCCAAACGGAAGACTTCCCACAATGATTCCAAAGGGTTGGCGAACCAAGAGTCACAGAACACCAAATAGGAAGGAAAAACAAGTGGAACTGCCCCCCAAGAAGAGGGAAACAAGCATACAGGTGCCCAGAGCACAGGTACACCTTTGAACAGAGGGAGGACGATAATATGCAAGACTTCTCCCCAGAGAGGGTGGAAACCCAAAATTCAAACACAGACCCCCCCTGGGGTGGCACACATCCTCACCTTCAGGAAAAGGAAAAAACCAGACACACAAATTCTGTTCCGTTCCTTTTCCTTATCCTTGGTATCCAGTTAGGCCTCTCCTTCCCACTTTACTTTCTTACACAACTACTTCCAAAATGCTATCTCACCATCCATTCCGGTGGCTGTGCTCAGGAATAGAGGAAGCTTCCTTCCTCTCAGGTTGCATTCTTAGCCTGGAACCACAGAGAACCGGAAGAGGAACTAGGGAGGAGCAACACTCTTCGTACTTCCTCTCCCAACCCTCTACAGTGCTCCAGGCAAAAATGGTAACTCTTGGCAAAGACAGCCCTGAGGGAAGTGGAGGAATGTAGAGGCTCTGTGGGCTTCATGTTGGGAACATTTGATCTAGTCGAATGCCTGCTCCATAACACAAGAACATCCACTCAGCAGGTTCATCTAGAAAGCAGCAAGTTACAAAAGCAGAGCAAGTGTGTTGTGGGAAGACACTCAACGACAAGAGCAGAGTCCCACAATGCAAGGCAGCCAACCCCTTCCCTATTCTTTCGACCTAAGGAGAAATGCCTTCCTGACTGCACAGACCTTGTCCAGAGAGAGGCAGTCAGACATTATTATGAAGTCCCATCAAAATCAAGGACATCAATAAAAGCTAACATGTGCCCTTGTTTTTGATGCAACTTAAGCAGAACCGTTTGTCCTCTTGCCATGGTGTCAAACACCAGGACAAGCAATCACTCGGAAAGAAAATCAGGTGCCCCTCCAAGCTATCCAATGTTCTATGCAGTACTTTGGCCCAAGAGCTACCACGACCCATTGTCAACCCTTGAGAGGCCACATAGAAAACTAGGCATGGCTGAGGCAGAACTCCCCACCCCCAAAAGGGAAAATGTTATTAATTTCTTCCTTTTTGCCCTCAATTTCATTCCCTTGTTTTCATTCATTCTGCTTACTTCCTGCAAATCAATTTTGTTATTAACTTATTCCTTCCAGATTTGGTTTTCTGCCTTCATGATTCCATTTATGCTCCTTCTTCCCTCCTCCAACTTCATTTTCATTTGCTCACCAATATACTGAAGAGGTGCTACTGCCTCTGCTGTTCTTTCCAGCTGTGATGTTTTGGGCAGCAGGCAGGGCAGATCGTCTTCAGCTGCCGATGGAATAGCAAAATAATGGGCCAGTGCAGCTGGCTGCTAAGCAGAAGGTTCAAGCCTACCCAGGGATGGCTGCGGGCAAGATTCCTGCACTGCAGGGGGTTGGACTAGATGACGCCTGCGGCCCCTTCCAACTCTACGATTCTACGAGTGGGGCTATTGATAGCGCAACCAAAAACCGAAGCATCCTCAGACAGAGATGATACATCTTTAAAATAAGCCCCCGAGAAATGGAAGTCACCCCCAATGTAACAGAGGGCACATGAGCAAACCCAATGGAACTAAACAGCTGTGTAAAACAGAAAAAGGGGATAAATCGGAAAAGTATTTTTTTTAAGTTACTGAATTGTTGGAAGGTTCCCCATAGGCCACTTAAAACCTTCTGGTGGACCATATAGCCCACAGGTTAGTCACCCCTGACTTAAATACCTTGCAAAACTATATTCTACAATTTTTAAACTGTTAATAGAATATTTGTGAATTCAACCTAAATTTGCTCATGCCCACTTCAGACCATTCTTTGGGTGATGAGCACACATCATAAAAGTTGTACTGCTGAAACTAATCAGGTCTAACACCTGATTAGAAACTGCCTGGGAACTACTTGCAAATTGTTCCAAGTTTCTTATTTACTATAAATAAATGTGCCCAGCACCTTCTTTAACCTATGGTAATTAGCTCTGCTCCCTCTATTGTGGTGTCAGCATCTTTTCTTGTTTAAAAAATGAAACACAATTTGGTAGTGCCCATTTATGTATTCTGCAGAATAGGGATATGACGGACATTAGCAAAAAGCAGCACTCTGAAATCTAAAAAATCTGTACCCTGCCAATAAATGAGGTTTACATATAGAAAGAAAGGAAAGTAAGTGCATATAGGACTAATTTGGAAACAATTAAAACTTTCCCACCGTTGAGAAAGATATGTTGTTTTTCAACTTACCTTGTGAATTGTAATGCAAGCGAAATTTCACCATCAAAATTGGCCCACAGTAGTATTTATAGGACTGCACAAATCACTATGGAATTGCTGTCGTTTATCTGTCAATATGAACTTGATGTAGGCAGGAGTTCAGCAACTCGCTGACTTCAGTTCAAGTCCTGCTATTATTACTGGGACTGTTCTGGAGCAAGTGGATAATGCCCAGTTTCACCCTTCTGTAACCAGAACGATGACATGAGAGCTATATTTAAAAATACAGCAATATGTCCATTTAGTTTTATCTAAAAGGAAATATTTCACTTTTACCTAGTTGTTCCTCAGTTTGGCATAAAGGATCATTAAAATAGCATTGAATTGCAGCTCTCTTTCAAAAGAAATTAAGAGGCAGATATTTAATCCTGTGGCAGTCTTCTATTTTTCTCGTGCACAAGCATTTTGTTCATAATATTAAATTCAATGTTAAATAGATCAAATGTGTGAATGTGAAGGGCACAACGGTTTTATAAACCACTACTACCTATTCTCAGCTCCGTAACAATGATAGTCTAAAGTAGAATTCTGTTCTTGGCAGCATGTAATGCTTTATTATATTAGCATCCAGCATCAACATCCTGTTCTTGCTTTATTCATTTCCAAGTTTCGATCATGTACAATACTGTGAATTAGGCCACAATAAAGTGCATCTAAAGTTATACTTAGAAGTATTTTAAAACAAGCCCTTTGAAACAGCAACATTATTTATTAGGGCACATTGCGGGAGACTAGCTCATGCCTAGCAATCATCCCAAACTATAATGCAACAGGAACATTTGAATGCATGGGGTCCAGCATAAAATGAGAGAGGTTATTTTGACACCACAAAATGTGCCAGTGCTGACGTTACATATTGTGTGTGTGTGTTTTGTGGAGACTTCCTATGGTGATGCTCTATGTTTCACAAATTAATAGATTGTGGAGAATATTTTCAATCCCATCCCTTTTAAAGGTCTTTGTAAATAACACAAATGTATTGAATAACTGAGAAACAAAACCAAGCAGCTAAGCAGCATTTGTCACGGTGTAAGTTACCAGCATTAACTGGCTGAGGAAGCACTTTGTTTTAAATAAGAAGAAGATGATGATAAGTTGTCATTTTATATTTTTATGTCTGTCATTAACCCAAAATACATATAAAAATGTAGAATTTATATTTGCTGTACACCTGATACAGAAAACATAGCAATGTTACTAAGCAGCTGCTTTCCCAAAGTCACTTGAGAAAAGAGCTAACATATTTATTTTGCGCTATATAGAAAAAAGTTTTAAACTAAACATTTCTCTCGACATTATTTTGCTGTCTTTTCCCACTTTGGTAACTTCAGATAAGTTGTAACAACTTATAATATCCGATTGCAATATAATTCACAGTTGACTGAATTATGTGTTAAGAAAAAAAGGATACACACTATCCCCTTTCCCCCTTTGCCTAGAGAATAGTTACAGTGCCTTTCACAAATTAAATGCTTTTCATGTTGGTTTATTTAGATTTGAACCTCCAGGGGAAAAAATAGCCATTAAATGAAATGTACCTTCTCTGCTCAAAAATTTTAAACAACATACTCATGACAAAAAGAAAGTTATTTCAATGTGAATTTTTGGACCATCTTCCATGATTGCCCATCTTACCCCATTGCTAAAAATACATTGTTCTATTATTACGTCAGCCTGTTCTGACATTAACAAGGTTTGATCACGAATTCAGACCTACAGTGGAAACGTACGCGACTCTTATTCAATGAAGCTCCAGCAGCAAAAAGACTCTTCCTTTTAAGTGCCACAAACACTTTATAGCTTAGTATGTTTTAATACTTCAACTTTTTTTCCATATTTTTCTCATCGTTGAAGAAGTGATATCACAATCTCAAATCAAAGTCAACACTGCAGTGAGGAGAGCTTTTCTACTTTATTACAAAGAGAAGAAGCCTTTATGTGGTCAGAAAATACAAGATTGATCTTTTTTTTTTTCTCTTCCTATGAAACGCTGCTGTTCAAACAGCCAGAGTGAATTGTCTCAGTTCACTTCGTTAAGTCCCATCACATTCACTTGGGTATGGATGTCCTTGGCTGCTGAAATCTGGCCCTTTAGTGCACAGGGCGACAAAGACGTCCCCTGACCAGCAGTTCCAGAATGTCCCGTTTTCATATATTGCATCCATGCACACCTCCTAAAAATGAGGTACAGCAGGGCAAACATTTTCCAAAATAGATGTCATATATATAATATATACACATTCGTACATACATACCTTTATTCATGTGATGTCCAAAAATTTAAAAAAAATGTACACATTTATTACAAAATCGTAACAAAGACTGGACAGTGTTTTGCTCATTCTGGAAAGATGAAGCTCAGTAACACACAACCCTGGAAATGAACCAAAGGTTGTGGCAATATCTTTCTTCTAAACAGTCAGATATTCTTGCATTAAGTTGGCGAAAACTGCCTTTTCAAAAACTGAAGGGGAAGTAAAATGAAGGAAGCAGACCTTGCTCATCTTTCCAAATGAAATACGAGAAGGATCTTCACATAAAAATGCACAAACATTTTTTTTTATTACCAAGAGTGCTACAATGAACAATGCAAATTTTATTGTCTATTTCTTGTTTCTTTTTTTCCTTTTTTTACATTTTGGAAACTAAGTGGTAAACTTTTGTCAGTGTACTTGCTTGTCTTTACAGACCCAAGCTTGTCTGCTGGCAAAAAAAAAAAAAGTAAAAATAAAAAAAATTAAATCCGACCCTGCTCAAACTAAAGAAAAACAAATTATAAATTTAGTTGTTGGGCAGCACATAATTAGTAAGGCAGGACTTCAAATGGTGACCCTTTTGCATGAGCCAATTGCCAGATCCTCATAAGGAATTAAAACCAGGATGCCTGAGCCACATCAGTTTTGCAGTTATGTTGAGTATTGTGCTGAGACAGCCATACCCCAAGACAAGGGAAGTCTTTAGAAGGCTTGCTGAGCAGGGTTGTAGTTGAAGGTGGATGGCAGATGAGGCCTTTCTTCTAGCTTGTCATATTCCAGATGAAACTCCTAGAAACCAAATAAAAAAGACGATCACTTCATTATCAGCAGATGGCCCACTAAATTCTAAATTCTATAACCCAAAGAAAAATGCTGCATCGGAGGGGGAAAATCTGCTAGATTTTCTCTTGACCAAAGAAGCTAATCTTCTCTTGGCCTTGTCTCCTTTTATATCATGATGGTGAGGGGGAAATTAATATTCTGCAACAGCAGCAGCAGTCTTCACTTTTGATATTGGTTTTACAAAAGCTCTCCAGTAGCTACTTAAAAACTTATGGCAGAATCCAACATAATGCCCATGAACTTCCACTCCTGCAGAAAGAATTTGGACTTCCTGTCTCCCTGCAACCTCAAAATCTGTTCTGGAAGATCATGGTAAAACACTACATACAAACTTTAAAGTATTTCCCCCAAATTGTCCATCTACTATTTCCCCCATTTTACTTTTTTCTTCTGTGCCACATTCTGCAGATGTGCAGAATGCATAGCATATTCTAAATTTTGGGAGGTGCTGGACTATAAATTACATTTCCCCTGCAAGTTCTTTTATAAGGAGGCAGGGGAAGGCATTCTTGACAATGAAGAAGCAGCAACTTGTGAAGTGAAAATGATGTAGTTTTAAATTCTACTAAAGGATATATCTGGAATGTAAAGCCAGTCACCTGGCCACCTGTAGCTGGTAAGAACTACCTCCAGATGATAGGCAGACATCTATTTATTTTCATTTCTCTATATATTCTGCCCCTTTTCACTTCAGTGATCTCAGGACAGATTATAAATAACGAAAGAAAATTGTCTGCCAGCAATATCGCCTTGCAGCTCAACCGCAGTGGCATGTGTGGGAGCTCCAAACTGGCTCCAAATGGATTGGCTCCAAATTGTCCCATGTGTGAGCAGAAGGCACTTTTGCTCACATGCAGGAATTTCCCATTTCTCCCGTGATGCAATGCACTGACCCTCAGGAGCATCTTTCTGGGGGATGTGATGGACTGCAGCTGAAAGATGGGGGGGAAATCCATGTACAGAAAGATCTGGATGCTTAAAACATAAATAACATAGGCCCATGAGGAATAAAGCAAGGGAGTACTATTCATAGTCAGAGGGTTGCCAAATAAAAGGATCTGTTCTTTATGGCCACTTAACTTACCTATGAAAGGATGGGTACAAAGAGCAAGACTTCTGCAGAAGATCTTACAAGGGGGGAATATGAGAGCAGGTAGGCCTTTACTTATGCCTCAACATGTTCAGAGTTTTATAGGTAAAACACACATATTGAAGTGTGTACTCAGTGTAGATTTTTAAGCTCTGGCAGTACTTTGGATCAAAGTTCTCTGAATGAAAGAGCTTTCCTGTCCATCTCAGTATCAGGGACAGATCTGCATGTTATGTGTACTAACGGTAGCAATCAAATGCAAGTTTGCGCTTGCCAGCATGTTTAGGAATACCCATTAAGCTTAAGATTTTAAAGGCAAGACGGCATCCAAACACACCATTCGTCTTTCTGTGATGAAGGCTAACAAGAAAAAGTCTAATGTTTCCTGGTGATCTGAAGTAGCTATACAGTATTTTCTCATCCATTTCTTTTAAACAATGGTTTATTTACCTACAATTTGTATCGAGGCACACATTCAGGATAGATAACATTCAGTTCAGTTCAAAATTACAAAAACAACGTTTTTCAAAGATACAAGGTCACACTCAAACTCCTTCTCGTGTCCACAGGGAGCAAGACCAACTCCTAGCCATTCAAGCCTCCTGCTATGTTGGCTAGGACATGCCTCTCTCTCCCATCTTGTGTGTAAGCAATTATTCCAAGGTTTAAGTTGTTTCTTCTCCTGTCTTTAGATTGTGAGCTGTCTGGAGAGAAATGTCCTCATTTATACAAAATATCTATTACTGACCCTGTGTACTCAAGTCAACAAATACTACATGTAATGTAATCCACATGTGATTTCCTTCCTCCTTTCGCAGGTATGGCTTGATTTTAAGATGCTAACAATCCCCCCCCCCTTTGCAGCCCAATTTGAATAGCTGCAGTTGAGAAAGAAAAATGCTCCTTTGCATTTGTTTGAAGTTTGACTTCAAGCCGGGTATACAGAAAAAGGGAAGTAGGATATGAGTCACAGTGCCCAGAGTGTCCCTGGTTACCTCTTAGCAACAGATTCTGGATGCTGAAGATGACACCTTGCTTGAGCCTAAGTAGTGGTTCCCCACTGCCGATATATAGATTTGTGACAAAATAAACTGCATTTTACCACTACATCTACTTTTCAACCAAGATTCACAGAAAGGTACAAATCATACCTCCTCCTAAGGCGAACGAACTATTGTTTTAAGAGCCATTTCTAGAATGTGAAATCAAAACCCCACAGGCTTTCTACGAAGCTGGTTGAAGGATGTCATCCTTACATAATTATCCCCATGACAATAGTCTTAATACGTTTCAATCACTTACACAACGAGGGGATAAACGAAGGCTGGAGCAAGTTGAAAAGAAGGAACACAGTTCCGACTTAACTGGGGGATCCTGATATATACTTCTGGGTTCATCTTCCAATAAGCATTTGTGTAAAAAATAAATATGGCCATTATCCGAGGCATTCCGAAGATGGGCAACAGTCAGTGAACCGAGAGGGAACCAAGGTAATGAATGCTGGTATGCAACTGCCTCCACCCCAACAGAGTCTCCTTCCACATAATCAGAATTTTTGGTGTAGAACAACCCACCCTAAATGTGCATAGCCTTGAATGCCCCCCTTTTACAAATACTAGTGAGAATGTGCACAAAGTAAACATTTTACGTGCAACTTTAAAATGTTTCTCTGAAGAAGAAAACTACCTTAGCTACTTTTCTCCAGTTAAGACAGTCAAAGAAGTAGTATGTTCCCCTCTCATATGTATTGGTTTTCATTGTTGGCTCCATGCCTGGTGCCCTGGTAATCCATACTCTTTCTTCTTTGTGGTATCTCCAATCTCGGTTGAATCTATTATTATCCAATCAGGAAGGAAGAGATTCTGTTAGCTTGGCTAATTTCCATTGATTTAATCTTCTTTAAAACTCAAAATGTATCTACGCCAACATGGCTGCTCAACATCTTTAACATGCTACAATAATCTAGCCGGTATCAAAGTTAGTACCTCAAGCAAAAAATTGAACATATTGTCCTATATGCAATGCTAATATTAGGAAGTGTTAATGAAATATTTTTGCACAGCATGAAGTAGGCAATACAAGATAACTAAATTGCAAGACTATTTATGAGAGCTTAGATTATGGTTTTAGTTAATGGCTTCAATCTAGAGGATAAAGCACACACACACACCCCCCCCCACTAAGAACTCCCAGTATTCTCCTTCTAATGAGTGATGGGTGTCCATCATCTGGCAGAGGTTAGAGAATAGGTTCTCCACCATGCAAGCACAAGTGCGGGAAATATATAAGCAGAAACCTCTTTCCTTTCCACTGTCATTCTTGCTAGCATGGAATTCCCTAACATGTGGCATATAAAATAACTTGCATTTGAAACAGCAATTTAAAAATTTTAAATAACCAGAATAATTGTCTCCTTTGTATCCTAATACAAAATTCACTGAAATCTGAACATACAGCTCTACTGCTGCTAATAGCTGTAATACATCTCCTCCATTCATGTAATAGAGATAAAACAGTAGATCTTCCCCATAGCGGCCAAGCTTTATTGCAGCCAACTGTAAAGGAAAAAAAAAAAAGATGAACACTTTTTAAAGAAAGGAGTTTGCATAAAGGCACTAAATCCAATCAAACTTTTACTGACCTATAGTTAAGGGTGCTATTATGAGACAAATTACTCTGGTAGAATTCCAGCTGGCTTCAACGAAGCAGGAAGAGTGTAACTGGATTGTGAACCTATCTCCAAGCATGTTGCCAACACTTTTTCTAGCATGTATAATAAAACAATCCATTTCCCCCTCTAGCGTCTATTTCAATTTACCTATTTAGCAGTTGTAGAGCTAATGTTGTAGAAAATATTTGGTCTTATAATTTTCTTGTCCTTCACATATTCATAGTCCTACTACTAATGTGTTTACGTAACAAGTATCTGTTAAAATAGTTTTCCTGAACTGTATTATCCTGGGAGAAGTAAAGAATTTAATCTGTCTAGAAATCAAGTTTTTTGCTGAAATTATAGACAATTCAAAGAAACTCGCATTATGCATTTCAACAGGCAAATGCTTTGTTTATATAAAGGGACAAGACAGTATGCTCACCTTATCCCTAATGTGAATGTTCGTTAAATATTCAGATGGAACATGGAAGTCTAGATAAAGGAATGAAAAGCGATTTAATTCTGATCCCATGACATTGACTCTCACTTAGGAATTTTAACCACATACAACACACACACACACACACACACACACACACACACACACACACACACAGAGGTACATCCACCCTACCTATATCTTGAGGTCGACAAGGTGAAGAAGCCCAAGGTGATGCAAATTTGGGATAAAGATTTCTGCACAGAAAAAAAAGTGACTGAATTGGTATCAAGATCCATCTTTCTCCCAACATTTGTGTTATTTTTTTCACAATACTACTTTATGCACACACACAGGCTAAAATTCATACATTATCTAGACAACACAGTAGCCATTGAAACCCTGATTTGGTATGGCTTGGCTCCATTGCACAACGGTAATGTATGAAATCGCAAAATATGTGGCCTGCTTGATCTTCTTGGGTATTTCCCATACCAATACTTCATCTCAGACCTGAGAAGCAGCATACCACTGCTTCTCTTCTCTTGCCGAAGGAACTACACCATTCCTCAGGTTTCTCATACTCCAAAGAGTGGGAAACAACCGTTAAGATACCAGCAGAGCTATGATCTTTCTTTTTGAGGTCACAGCTTCCCCTGTTTTCTGGTGGAATGGAGGGAATGTAGATGAAGGAAATTTTCCAGCTGAAACTGTTGATAGGTTCTAATATTCACCATGTACGGCCTGAAAACTATTACGATTTAACTACCTTCAAGCTTACTCAATTACCTTTCTGCTCTGAACATGGGATGTGTGGAGAAATAGTGCACTAGGGAACTTGTTCTTCGCATACATTCACACGCAGCAAAGGAACTTGAAGCGGCAGAGCCCTCACATGCTATTACCAAACATTTTTCTTTTTGCAAAAGCCCAACACACAACACAAAACCAGAGTTCTGATCAAAGTAGCGGCACAGGCCCAATAAAGAGGGGCATGGAACGAGATTGTGTCAGGGGACCAGATCTTTCTGTTCACCCACCCCTATCCCTGTCAATCACATGGCACCGTGATGTATTCCCCACCCATCTGTGACAACGTTTTCAAAAGAGGGTGCTGTAGCCACTGATTAGCTGGCTAACAGCAGCTTCCTTTGAAAACGTGCTTTTAGTGCCTTCAGCTGATTGGTGCAGGGACTTTGCAGAGACTCCATGTAACTGATTCTCAGTCAGAGAGCTCCTCAAGTCTCTGCAAAGGGGAAAAATGCTCCTAAAAATGTAGTGCAGTGGGGGGCGGGGCGGGCGTCCATCATGCCCCCCCCAAAATAAAACATACATTTAATAAACACTTTCAGCCATTCTCATGAACCTACTCTACTAATATCACGTGTACATCCTCAGTTGCACACTTTTCTATGGAAAGCTTGATAAATAAAATCAATGGCTATTCCTCACCTAGCAATAAGGGCAGCAAACTATGGTAATGCAAGTAGTCTGGCACATTGCTGCTAAGACAACAAATAACTCAAGAAAAGCAGGAATTACATAGTCAGTGAAAACAAAGTCTTTCTAGGGTGTGTGTATTATAAATGGTAATGATTGTGGCTGTACACCTAATATGACCCATTATATTCTTTTATTAATATTGGTTGGTGCAGTTGGTTGGTTACTGCAGATATTAAAACTATATTATTGTGCTTTATTATTTTATTATTAGCAAGGTTTTTTACAATCAAGCAGTAGATAAATTTTATGGCATAAATAAATTATTCTTTATTATTATTATTATTATTATTATTATTATTATTATTTGTATGTTTTCCCCCTTTTGGACACTGCTTTAATATTCTCAAGTAAGTGTTATGAAAGTGTTTTAAACAAAAAAATGTGCACAAGAACATACACTATTCACAAAGGCAAATCAATATCTTGTTTTGTTTTAATTGATTTGATACGAAGCATTTTTCCAAATCACACTCTTGAAAACAGAAGGAAATGAAAAGAGGATCTTGATTTATTGGAAGCTTGCAGAGCTGAAGTCAACATCTTGAAACAAACTGTATTTTTTTTTTTTGCTTTCCAATATTACATTTTCAGTTAGCAAAATATATTTAAAGTTTTGATTTTTCAAGGCTGAAGTCATTAGTTTGAACAACAAATGGTACGGAAACTGAAAACAACTTACTCAGGAGAGTTGAGATTGAGACCTAGAGTTGTCAAGTCACTTCCTAATGCGAGATGTACCATGCCGGGGTCTGTCTCTGCTGCCCTGATGAATGTTAACAAACCAATCATTCCAAACTGGTCTGTTACCATCCCTTGAGGAATGTTGGTAACCCGACCTAGGCAAACACACCACGAGATTAATCCCAAAATGTCCAGTGCCAAAAAAACATTTAAAAGCTTTTGTGAGAAAATTTAATGGAAAACAGGGGCAAGAGGAGAAAGAGATTGAGCATACCATCAGGTAACACCTGGATCCCTTTTTTCTGCTGGTTATTGTTTTGCGTTGTTGAACTTTTATCTCCAGGAAATTTAGGTCCATCTGCACTAGAAGATGTCTTGCCTGATGTATTCAAATTCTATTCAGAGAAAATGTAGCAAGAAATTTAGCATGAGAAAAGACATAAAAGGACAAGTATACATAAACTGTAATCCACAGAATCCCTTTAGAGGTGTACAGAGATACGTGCTGGTACACAAGCACGTATTTTTTCTTCCCAATGACAACTGTTTCCTTGCGTTAGAGGTTGATCCTGAACCTCCCATGAGCTTTGAGTGCAGCACTGTAAGGGAGGACAACAGCCTTAAAACCATGGGCTCAGAATACTGGCTGTGTGCATATTCAAGGAGTCCACAGTCCAACCCTTTGGAATAGGGCCTTAAATTAAAGCTGCAATTCTTTTCTTTTTTTAAGTATTTGTCTAGCTGATTTCACCATATATCATTTTTGCTATGAGGTCTTTGCAGGTCTCCATTTTGTTCCCCATGTTTTATAGCATCTATATCAGGGGCGGAGATCAGGAGGAGGAGCTCCTCAATCCCTGCTGGCCATTTTGCTGGGTGGGTGAGGATGTCAACATGTCAATCACCTGGCGTTTTAAGTGCGCTCCCAATTCTTTGAACTCAAGGAAGGCTGCAAAGTCACATGACTGGGAACGCCACAGTGCAACCTATCATGGAAAAGGTTTACTGGTACAGTACTGCTGATTAGCACCAACTGCAAGCTTTGTTTGCCATGGAACAGTCAGGAGTGTACTTGAAGGCTCTCTCTTGCTCCTTTGCAGCTGAATCTTTGCCTGCCCAGCATAATAAATGATTTAAGGTGTAGGGCAGGTGGGCATAGCTTTATTAATTTGGCTTTGCAGGCCAAATTAAGAGCTGTGCTGGTCCTAATCTGGTTTGCAGGCTCCCCACTGCTGACGTGTATGAAGCCGTTCAGTGCCATGAACGGGGAAATTTGAATGGGGCATCATCAATGTGCTGACAGCACCCAACTCTATTTCTCCTTTACATGAAATTTAGGGAAGTAATGGAATGCAAAATTAGTACCACGGTACAGTAGTCGACTCTGAGGGTCTATAAACTGATGTTCAACACTAACAATACAGAAGTTCTGCCAAAGAGGTTGATGTTCAACCTGTTCTGGATGAGGTTAATTCTTCCTAGATCCATGGGTTCAAAGTAATTGTTTCTTTTTTTAAACCAGGAGACACTTACGGATTTACTGTCATCATTACTCGATGTTGGATCTTTGTAGTTAGAGCCTGGTAAAGCTGGGAAATCTTCATTGTGTATTGAGAAGTCCTGGGTTTGCTCACTTGCTGGTTTTGTTACCATTCCAACTGTGTTGAAGATAAGTGTACCAAATTAGATATTATATTTCTGTGCTGCTATTGATTTTTCTCACTTCCATCAGCAAAATTTTCTACCTCAACAGATAATGAAAGAAGAAATTAAAAAACAGGGAAAATATGTTCTTTCAATGCAGCAGTTTGCAGAAACTATTATAAATGTAGGTCTATTGAACCAATTCTTCATAAAATATTTGATTGTTATTTTTAAGTTAACATCCTTACAATTAACAATGTCAAGGTATGGGAGGGGGGCAACAGGGTGCTTTAAAAAATAAAATAAGCAGCATTTAACACAGTATTATTAAAGAAAGCAGTTCTAAATTGCTTGGGCACATTTCCTCATCTTATATCTTCTAACATACTAAGATAATTGGTAACACAACATGGTCATTGCAATTGTTTATGGTGACTAAGTGCAGGAGAAAAACTGCAAGCACTTAGACTGGTAGATCTGCAGATAGCCTCTAGACACAATCCTTCAATCCTTACACAAAAAATAGGCCAAGCTATTCAAGATGGGAATGTGAAACTGGGCTAAAGAGATGAATTCTTTGCTACAACAATGGAAAGTACATCAAAAATAACTGTTTGACTCACATATAGATAAAAAAATACAAAGTAGTAGTTGAAAGTAGAATGGGGAGGCGGTAAGTGAAAACAAGAAAATGTATAGCACAAATTATCTGGCAATTCTCTCGCTTCTCTTAATTATTCTCAGATTAGGACATCAAAGTTCTCTCTTGATTTTAGGAACTCTGCCTCTTTTGGGCTTCTGGGTGAGTTGGTATAGGATTGCAGCCTAAATATGTTTTAATTATGTTTCTATTGCATTTTCCTTTTGCCCGAGAAATGACATTAACTATAGAACAGTGTCAAGTACTAAGTTCAACACACCTGTTTTCAAATATCCATTGTGCCTTGTGATAAAAGCAAACTAGACTGCCAAAGTACCAGTTTTAAGTGACACACACTCACCATAGGGTGCCCTTCCAGCTAGAGGGTTTATTAGCGGAGTTGGATTCCCACTTCCTTCCCTTCTGTTTCTGTCTGCTAGTGCCGGAAAATCTGAAAGGTCCAGTCCCGTCACATTTTCACTGCCATCTAAAAGTAAATGTAGGCAACTTAAAATTCTTCTCAAATATTGTCTCCCATAAAAACGACACTGCAGAGTGAATAATTACTCTCAAGCACCAGGGTGATATTTATATCACTTTCTTGCCTCTACAACAAAAGGAAAGAAATATCCCAAAATGGAGAGATCAAGTTAGAGAGGGTCTCGCACTGTAAATATGATCAGGAGCTTAATGCAAGCTAGTAAAAAATAAAATGCTAATTCTTGAATGGACACAGAAAACAATTTTACAGAAAACAATTTTAAGCAAAATTAACAGTCCTAAAACCATGTTGTGGCTATAGCTAGCTGGCAAAAAAAGATGAAAGAAAAAAAACCCATTAACAACAACATACTGGAGCAGGTTCAATATCACAGTGGTTTACCACTGGGACTACAGATGATGCAGCTCTGGCATCACTATATAATTTTAATTTAACTAGTAGTTGTCTAGTGTTGAATTACCCAGTTAATGATCCAACAGTAGTTCAAAACATCCTACATGATAAAGGGTTTAAAGAGGGGAATTATGCCTGATGTCTAGCCAGCATAAGCAGCTGAGTCCCAGGAAAACCAATGGATAGTTGTGTGTCAAATACTACCATCACAATTTATGATATGCCCACTGCAGTGAGAAAGTCCAGTGGCTGGGAATGGGGAGAAGGCCGTCATTCCAGCATTGTGGTATCTGCTTCCCCTGAGATCCCCAGGGCTCAGTTGGAAGAAGGTTGCAAACCCAGAATAGAAATTTGGTGGAGTTGGGCTATGATTATATGCAAGACATTTAACACACATTATTTAAATGTCTTTGTAAATAAAATAATTTAGTTTGCCTTCTAATTTATACGACTCAGAACTTAAGTCATTTATAATTTAAGAACTCTGAACATTTTTTGAAAAACATCATGAATGTCTACACAAATGTTGAAATTTTGGAGGGAACCCTAAAATTGTATACAAAATGTGCTTCCAGCAAAGTCTCTCAAGTGTGCAGTTTTAAGTGAGCTTACCTGTTCCATTAAAAATGTTACTTGATAAAGAATTATTCATTCCAAACGCCTGATTCCTGTTCATTCCAAATCCAGACATACTATAAAAAACAAACAAATAAAAGTAGAGTAATGGAATAGATTTAAAATCACCTGTGGGGGGTGAGAGAAAATGATACATGACTAACACCTAACTAACTGTTCTTATATGACTCCCCAACACACACAGCTCTGCAAAACAAACATTAATTTGAACACAATATAATATTAAGCTTAAAAAGAAAACTCAAAATTTAAAACAAAAATATTTATTATACTGCTTCAATCACCAAAAATGCTTTGGTCGTCTTTCAGATCTGGGTGACTACATTGGCTAAAATAGGTAAAGAGCTAACTGGCTCCTGCTGGAAACCTAAATAGATCCTTAAAGGTTTTTTTTAAAAAAGGATCAGGGATTTTAAGTTGACAGCCCTTTGAGCTCTTAAAAGAACCAATCCTTAGTACAGCTAGGATACCATGGAATGCTGATAAAGGCAATCCATGTGAAGAGGAACGAAAAACCTAAACCCTCTGATAGAATTTAATGGCACACCATTGTATTCAATGCTGGTCAAAATGTTAGAATGAGATTGTTTCAACTTTTCCATGAATATTTAACTTAATAAAAACTTAAGTGGAACCTCGCACCAAAAGAGGTCAAAAAACGAGCATTTTAGTGGGTTCAACGAAGCGTCTTTATGCATATCCTACATCTGTTTAAGCAGGGTGTGCATTCCAAGGTTGCTTTGTCTCGAAAAAATCCTTTCATGGAAAATGTTAGAGCAAGGTGTAAAGTGCACATCTGAGGAACTGCAGAAGTAAGCATCCAAGCAAGCTCTCAAAACAACAGAGGAAATTCAAAACCTCCCCAGGAAGTAGAGATCACTTATAATACTGAAAACAATCAGTATATGGTAAAAAGAAAAAGAAAAAGGGGCTCTTAGTTGTTTCAGATTTGAAACATACTCATAAAAGTATAAAACTATTTTAATACTCAGTCTCTCTTCCTGTTTCTCCCTTTCACCAGCTGTTTGGTGTTTTTTTCTATTTAGCCACTTCTTCATTTATACTTCAAGTGTTCGGTCCACCTGACTTTGGGGGTGAGTGCAGAGAAAGAACAGCCATGAGTATAACATGAAGGCTATTAACATGTTCTCTGTAATTTATTAATGCAACAATAAGCTTGTTTTAGTATGTTATTTGGAAATGAGTATCTGACGGTCAGATTTAAGATTCTTCAAGTGAAAAGAATGGCACTGCTAATGAATGATCAGTCGCATTCTGACACACCTGCCTTCCATTTTTAAAAATGCATTGTTTGGCATACAGTGGTACCTCGGGTTAAGTATGCTTCAGGTTAAGAACTCTGCTAAGAACAGAAATCGTGCTCTGGTGGCACAGCGGCAGCAGGAGGTCCCATTAGCTAAAGTGGTGCTTCAGGTTAAGTACGCTTCAGGTTAAGAACGGACCTCCGGAACGAATTAAGTACTGGTACTTAACCCGAGGTACCACTGTAATTGGTTTTGTTCACTGTCAGAAAACTGGAATGATGGCTGAACAGATTTCTGTTTTAACAGTTCTTATTTAAAATAAACATGTTGGAGGAGCATATACAGTTCTTTGTTAGTTATTGCCCTAGTAGTTTATGCCTTGGTAAAATTTATGTCTAACACTCATATTCTTAAAACACAGTAATACCAATACAGTATTGCACCTCTTCCAGGCTAAAAATGTTCAGAAAATGGATATTACATTGACCAACAGACCCAGCAAGTGAAAAGATTTCTCTATGAAACAACTGCACAAACACAGAAGTCTTCACTGTACAAAAATTGTTGAGAACTGAAGCCAGTTAATAATTTAAGAGGTTTTAAAAGAAACCTTGGCTAAATTTGATAAAGTACTGATATGACCTCCCTTAGATATGGGAACTTGCTTATTAGCAATTGTATTTATTTCCTTATATGAAGATCTACATTACCTATAAAAAGGTAAAGGTACCCCTGACTGTTAGGTCCAGTCACGGATGACTCTGGGGTTGCAGCGATCATCTTGCTCTATAGGCCGAGAGAGCCAGCGTTTGTCCACAGACAGCTTCCGGGTCATGTGGCCAGCATGCCTAAGCCGCTTCTGGAGAACCAGAGCAGCGCACGGAAACACCGTTTACCTTCCCGCCAGAACGGTACCTATTTATCTACTTGCACTTTGATGTGCTTTAGAACTTACCTATACTGCAACTTAAATACTAAATATATAACATTATTTTACTTCCTATCACCACTTTCAAGTTATTCTGTCTGGAATTATAAATACATGATACCAGTGTACTAAATGTTATTTTTGGTCTACAAGCATTCAAGACTGAATCTCAGCAGGTTAACATGGGTGACTAGGTGTTCCGTTTCAAGTTTGCTTTCTTTTCCTAGTCCTTTTAAAAAAGCTTGGATCAGGAAGAGTAGATGAGAAACACTATCTCAGGCATAGGCAAACTCGGCCCTCCAGATGTTTTGGGACTACAGCTCCCATCATCCCTGACCACTGGTCCCGTTAGCTAGGAATGATGGGAGTTGTAGTCCCAAAACATCTGGACGGCCGAGTTTGCCTATGCCTGCACTATCTTATCCAGAGAAGCCAGTTATATTTGTGCAGGGGCTTGATCTGTTTCAGTAGCACTGTTCTGGATGGAAGGAAGGGCAGCTTGTTGGACATGGGTTTATGTCAGAAGAAAAGAAGCTCCATTACATACATGAAGTTCATGTATTCATATTGCTCCTTGAGCTGGGAGAGTTGATACATTTAACACGAAGCTTGGCAACACGAGCTAACTAATCCTAATGCATCGCAAGTCAGCTTTGGCTGCTGTTCCACTTGGAACAGTAAGATTTCATGCTCACAATGGCTCTTCCTCAGCCTCTCTTGTCCCTCATGCACCCTCAACCTTGGCTAGGGGGTGGGGAGTTGGCAACAAACTGGAACAGATTTTGGGTGGCTGGGGTGGGGGAAATGGAAGTCCTGCTGTGTCAGTGGAACACCATTGGTGTAGCATTCAATACAATCCCAAATAATTATGTTTTGATAAATTTGATAAAAATAATATGTTTTGATTTTAGTTTGTAGGGCTGCAAAAACTGGTGAAAGCATTTCAAAAGAAACCCAGCCAGACGGGCGGGGTATAAAAATATTATTATTATTATTACTACTACTACTACTACCCATTCACTTTCCCACAAAAAATGACCTAATTTAACTCGTAACCCAGCTTTGAAAATTCAGATTATTTGCTCAGCTCATACCAGTAGCAGCAAACTGGTTCCTAACACCGAATCTGCCTTACCTGTTCACAGTAAAAGGTTGTCGAGAGGGTTGTTGCTTTGGCATACAGATTATGCTGGGTGAGCTTCGATTAGGGCTGCCTAATCCCGAACTACTCATGCTGTTTGTCCTGCTGGGAATTCCGATGCCCTGACCGACCTGGGAGTGGTTCATCATATTCCTAGGATTCATAGGCAATATACCCCTGTAAAAGAAGATCCAACAGATACAATGATGTTCAGCAGAATATCGTTATTTTGAAGCAGTCAAAGCAAACCATTCTTTTCAGAATTGCATCTAAACAAACTGGCTATCAGAAACATATGCATATAAAGAGCTGCCTGTATTGTCTACCTTGACTGGCAGTGGCTCCCAAAGTTTTTCCCTAGCACCATTAGTTTCAGATTTTTTAAAAAGGGTGAGCAAGTTTAGGACATTCCATATATAGTGTCTTATTTTAACAAGCTGCACAGCAGAATGTGAATATTATTTTCCAAAGGCTGGGATCAATATTGCATTACAAGCTTTCCTCCAGTACCCTCAAACACAAGCCGTAATCTAGAAAATTAAAACATTGTTCTTTTTAATGTATGTGCACTGCAAAATAATTTAAAGTAAAAACATATGCTACATATTTTAGGAGCCCCTGCAGAAATAAGTGCTGTCAATAAATACCTGCTTGGAGATGGAGGCGTGTGAAGTGACATTGTTGGTACCCCTGTTGTTGGCGTTACGTGGCTCGGTAACTGAGTGCCTTGCGATAAGCTGCGATTTAACTGAGGGGTATTGTTGCTCATTCCCCTCATTGGAAGGCCTAGTGCACCTATTGGAAAAAAGTCAGAGGAGTGGCAATGTACAGAATTAAGGAAGACAATTATGGTTTTCGCGAAAATGGGTATTCATTCTGATTTGAAAGCCAAATGTGCTGGGTAGTTGTTTTTTTAAAACAAAAATGCACACAATAGGCTATCTTTTTATGAAATCAGTTCTAAATTCAGTGGGTGCAGTTTCCAAACTTTTTTTTTTAAAATTGGGTAAAGGGGACTTCCATTTTGGAGATAAATTACTTACATATATATTAATATAAAGTTTTCCCTGAAATGTTAATGTGTTTTATTGACAAAACATTTTTTTAAAGTGAGATTTTCAAGCAGCATCTATGTATTCAGAACTTATTTTACATTTGAAGGGCACCGTAAGCCTCCTAAGCAAATATTGGCTCCAAACAAATTTCACTAACAGAAACTGTTCCATTTGCTTTAAAACATCAGGAATTTTAAAAAGTGTATACCAGAAGTCTTCATTTCCAGTACCGTGTTTCCCCTATTTTAAGACACCGTCTTATATTTTTTTTCCCTCAAGAAAACGCACTATGGCTTATTTTGAGGGGATGTCTTATTTTTATTACGTAAGCCCAGCCCCGCGTTTTCCTTGGCACCCTCCAGAACTGCGCCTATAACTATGGCTTATTTTCGGGGTACGGCTTATATTTCACAAATGCGAAAAAATCCTGCTATGGCTTATTTTATGACTACGTCTTAAAATAGGGGAAACAGGGTATTTATTGGTGGACTGCAATGTCACTTACATTGATTGTAAGCTTCATTGGCTTTGTTCAGGCTGTGTTAATTATGACAGGAACATACCTAGTCTCTCCCCAGACTTGTATGTTTCCTCTCCCACTGCAGCGCCATGAAATCAGAAGCTGTTGCTTCCCATTTAGATTAACCAGATTAGCATTCCATCTGAATCCTAAAAAGCAGTTAATCTTAACTATGGTTTATTGGGGCGGGGGGACTCAGCTTCATAAACTACGGTTTGAAGTTAACCACAGTCTGTTTGAAACAAATCAAGATTAACCAGAATTTGCTGGGTTGAGGTACAGGTGACAAGTGGCAGTTAATCAAAAAGAGACCTGACCACTTCACAGCTATGCAAGAAGAACGAATGCCAAAGGAAACTAGGCATCAAAACATAGTCACTAAGTGCCTATGACTGAAATCCTTCACCAGCTCACTAGACAATGGCCTGGTTTTCCCATTATAGTTATAGAACCACAGAACTGTGCAGGCTTTTGGAGAGGAGCTTAAAGCGTCTTCACTCCTCCCTGTTGTTTTCATTCTCTCTTCCTTCCTTTTAAAAAACTCTTATGCCAAGTTAAATCAAGGTTTGGCTTAACGTGTCATTCAAACCCAAGGTCATGTATCAGCTCTCTCCTTGCTAACTACAAACTGCAGTCAAGGTTCATTCTCCACTTTTGCAACACAGCTGTGAATATGGACACAATGAGTATGATATGAAGTTTTGTTTGGTGTCGAGACCACCTGAAGTACCACAAACTTCTGCAGAAAAGTTTCTATATTGTAAAAACCAAGCCGCATAAAGGTATAACAAAAAAGACTATATACCTATATGTTAAACGGATATATATGGGCTTTTGTTTTACCCAACTTTGTTGATATACAAGCCCCCAACGTTTGACTTATTTGCCCTTGTTAAAGGTAATGCATTAAATATTCAAGTGGCAAACCTACTGATTTGCCATTGATCCATTGCATGTGACAAATTTGTTTGAAAATATAGAAACATTTTTTCATGTGCAGTATGCAAACAGGGACTACTCAAATTAAAAAAGAACAAGAAGGAAGATCAGAATGGAAAAATATGTACTGTCATCAGTTTTACAACACTCGATATGTGTTGTGAGAGAAGCTATTAATATTGGTTTGTCTAAGAGCAATCAATGGTTCTTTTACATGCATCAATTGGTATGTATTTATTTTGGAGTGGCTTATTGGTTGTTTTAATCTTCATCGTCATAAAATATATTTAACTGATTCCTATGTGTCTGCATAACTTGGAATTTTGAATATGGCAAGTACTATTTATCTCAACATGCTGTGGCTCTTTTTAGGGTCTGCTGCTGGGTTTGATTTCATTTTGGGCTTTTGCTGTAAATCACGGTTTCAGAGATAGATCTACATAATATTAAAAAGCACTTGGAAAAGGAAAAGGCATGCCCTTGGTACAACTTTTCACTTTCCATTTTCAGTCAACAAAGAAATATGCTTCTTAAAGAGTAGACTATATTTACATTGCAATACCTTCTACAGTGGACCCTCGACTTACGAATGTAATCCGTTCCGACGGGAGCGTCGGAACTCGAAAAAATTGTAAGTTGAGTCCCCATAGGAATGCGTTAGAGAACGCATTCATACCTCGAAAAAAACTTTGGAACTCGAAAAAACCCTATCTAAAGCAGCCGCGGCTTCTGATCGGAAGTCGAAAAAATTCGGAGGTGGCGGCCGCTTTGATCCCTCGTAACTCAAAAAATACGGAAGTCGGGGCATTCATAAGTCGAGGGATCACTGTATATTATTAGTGAAAAAACAAGTGGAAAATTAAAGTGAAAACCACACCCTGGAACATTCATTATGCCCAAGAAATAACATTTAGGTCATTACTTTCAAAATTCAGCACTATTTATATTAATGTTGAAAATGCTGATTAATTGGTACAATATTAAAGTCAATTAAAAGGCAGTGCATATGTGTCTTTTGTTTTGCCACGGGGAGCTCTAGCAAAGATCTTAAAAGGTTTGCACCTAGCCATTTCCCTGAATGAGCATTGTTAATATCCCTAACAGCAGAGACCCATTCATCCATGTGAGTCTGGCTCTTCAGGCCTCCAACAGTTTGGGCTAGGGCTGTGATTACCCTTTGTTCTGCACTGGGAGCTGTCCCTTCATGTGCCAAAACCAACATTACCACCTGAATTGTCTAGCCAGGCTTCCTACTGTTTGCTACTCCTGCTTGCTCTTCACAGGTTTGGGAAAATTTGTACCACAAATACCACCATGCCTTCCTGCTCATGAATATGGGTATGGAGAGAAACAAAACATCAGACTATCAACATGATTGGTATATATATTTTTTAAAATGTGGAATCCTAAAACACCTTAGTTGTGAGGAATTAGATGTTAGTAATCATGAGAGCAATTCTGTCTATATTATATCATAACTGGCTAATATGAAGCGGGGGAAGTATTAGCACATTGTTGCACCATGGGGAGCATTTCTTGTGGGCAGTTAAGAAATTTCTACATTTGCCTGCTGAAATGAAGATAAATTCCTAGACAGTCTTGTAAGGCAAAGGAGTTGCTTTTGTCTATTTTCACTTTTAATTCCTGTTGGCAGTTTATCCAGACTTGGAAATAATCCTGACCTACTGATTTCCAGATATCCGCTAAACTAATAAATTCAGCCCAGCTGTTTTTCATTTTAGAGTGAAGGAGACATTGCCCACCCCAAAATTCATGAAAAATCAGCTGTATTTAATAGCTATATAACCTGATTTGCACTTCACATCAAACCATAGTTAAAACAGACTATTGTTTAATGTGATCGAGCAATGTGCTTGTTGTACAATGCTAAAATTGCAAGCACTTCCTTCTTCTCTCACTCTTGCCACACTGCCAGGAAGCAAGTTGTAGTATGGTCCGGTATGTTTCTGAAACAAACCACATGATTCTGTTTCCTCCCAACAAACCACAAGTGGTAAGCCAAGCTGGTTTCTGATCATGGTTTGTTCACAGAGAAATAAACCACGAGGCCAGATTCAGACAATACAAGCTACATGCCTTATTTCCAGGCAAGACAGCAGCAACAAGAGCAGAAAAGATGCAATTTCAGCAGCATGCACCAGGACCATGCTTGTTCACATTAAACCACAGTTTATTTTAACTATGGTTTAATGTGGTGTGTGAACTAGGCCTATGAGAGAAAAAATCCACTGCCCCATAGAGGATATTCAGCCTCTTGTAATCTAGGAAAACCTCCCTATTAGAGCACTAGAAACGTATGTTGCACTCCGTTGACCTTTCAGGGGTTGGTTAAAAAAAGATTCTAAAGATACACTGAAATCACAGTGGTAGACAAAGAAAAAGCAACATTAAGCCAGCATGTTTGCAAAACAATTTATACAAGCCTGTACATTCACATATAACTTAGAATAGAATACTTACTTTGATGCCCGTATAAACTTGCCCCAAACTGAGACAGCTGACCTGATGTTGAAGGTGATGCCAGCATCTAAAATGGTAAATAAAGAGTCGGTCAAGGATAGGATAATAAAGTATTTCTACAATATTAAACTCTTTAAGAAAATTAATGAAGGCAGTTGCGAAATCAATGGCAATCATCTACTGCAGGCAAGTTTTAACTGCAATTCATGTGTTTGGGGCAAGCATGTGCAGGTTTAAAGTAGGGAGCTAAAGGCAGTGTGCAGAGAAGGCCCTGCTCCCAGTAAACTCTGGCACCCTTCAAACTTTCTTTTTGTGTTGGGTGCATAGGTCTGAAGTGGGGTTCTAAGCATGTTCAGCTTAGAATCGCCCTTCTTTGGATCTTGCATTTAACACCAGAAGTTCGGAAACAGAACCAGCAGTCACTGGGAGTAGAGCCCTGTGTGCATGTGCGCTCCCCACTTTATACCCACAAGCTTTTGCCTAAATAGGACTATTGTTAGTTACATTTTGCTATACGGAGCTGCGTACAAGGACTCAGTTTTAGTAAACTGAGATTAGGAAGGTTCTCTAAGCTAGTGACCACCACTAACAGAACAGATAATGGAACATACAGGAAGTATCTGAAGTTACAAAGGCAGCACTTGTGCTCCTGCACAGAAGCTCCCAAGTGTCCCTCTCCTACAAAATATGCTCTAAAAGACTGAGGTTGAGAAAGACTGAGAAGCTCCCAAGGCACCACGGGGAGTTGCAGGAGGAAGGGGGAGGTTGGAAAGCTCCAAAAACACAGATGCAAATAGGAATGCACCTGGGGAAAATTCTGGAAATAGTTAGATGAGCAATGGTACCAAAAGGGGGAAAAATTCTAATAAACTATTTAGGCTCTAATTCAAACTAATCACATTTAATAAAACAATTCGACATGAAAGGGAGGAAATTTCTCAGTGTGACACTCAGAATGCAAGGCTATCCATGATTTATTAATACTCTTGATTCACCATAAATTACTAACATCCAAAATTAATATTCAAAACTCACGGAGAAAAATGGTTCTATTACGTATGTGCAGTAATATGCACATTTTCTGCATGCACACATTCTGACTTGTTATCAGCACAATAAACCTAACAGAGATTATCTGACTCACTAAGTATCATTGACCTAGTTCTCAGTCTGAGCTGTTTCGCTTAGACTGCAGGTGGAAGTTTACATCATCAATTGCTCCTGAGATCAAAAGCATCTCTCTACATAGGTAACTGTATGACAGGGTGTTCTAGTTTAGCTTTCCAGATTTACAGTCATACCTTGGGTTACAGACGCTTCAGGTTGAGCGTTTTCGGGTTGCGCACCGCGCCGAACCTGGAAGTACTGGAATGGGTTACTTTTGTGTTTTGGCGCTCGCGCATGCACAGAACCACTAAATTCGCTGTGGGTTGTGAACGTGCCTCCTGCACGGATCACGTTCGCAACCCGAGCGTCCACTGTATTTATTTTTTCAAAACAGAAGGGTATTCAGTCATATGAACTTTCTTCCACCTGTTGTCTGAAGTGGTACTGCCCAACAATAGGCTTGCCACCTCACTGAAAACTAGCCCACTGAGAACTTTGTCACCAGTAGGCAGGTCACCACGAAGTAACTAAGCAGAAAAGCTTTTTGGAAATTGGAAAAGTGATTTTATTTTTCCTTTCTCAGGTCACTTTTATATATAAGAAATGCCTCAAAAATGTAAGTATTTGTGGCATGGGGACTAGGACAAAGAAGGGGGGGGGGAATTGGATGGACTTATTATCAAGGATGATCAACCACACAGCCATATGCCAATGAAAAGCTCCATGAGCATAAATAGCATTTCTATCTCTCTGAAACACTGAATACTGGAATGTTTGGAGTGATCCCTAGTTTGCATTTAGTGCAAAAGAGCCACTGGACTATGAATAGGTACATTATAAAAGCTTTCAGGAATGACTGGAGGCAAAATGGGGCCTCCATATTTACAGGCAGCACAGCAATAAACTTCATATTCTGAGTAACTGGAGAAGATTATTTCCTTCTTGTCCTGTGTGACAGCTTCACAAGCCCCTCAGGTCTGGCACAAAAACAACCTACCCATTTTATAGTTCCTAGTTAGCTGAAGGGCATGCATTGCCACAGATCTGTGTGACACAAACGTGGAGCTTGCAAACACTCAAGTACCATGTGCGCACCTAAACATGGTATCAAATATTTTCCAGTTGTTTATTCAAGAGATTTTGCCTACTGTGCCTGCTTTTGTTGTGTTTCCTTTCATATTACTATTTTATTATGAATTTTAATCAGCAAAAGCGCCCTTGAGTACCGGTAATACATACATATTGTAAAGTTGGAGCAAAAATGCTTACATAAATAAAGTGGTGCCTAGAAATCTGATTATGGCACTAAATATGTTAAATGCTAGCCACGAATGCCAATTTTTCCAGTTAATGGTTAGATCTACACTTGAGGACTTGAGCTTTCCAATCTATCGCAAGTGGGAACACTTATGCACATTCTGTGCAGCATGTATGGTAATTCAAGCCAATTAACTCTGGTATCCCCGATTACAAAATAATGTATTTTTAACCAGTTTAAAAAACGGAAAAAGTAAGTTAGTGTTAATAAAAACTTACATCTTTTTCTGATCGATGTGGGAACATCGAAGGCTGGCCGTAGTACATGTTTTCATCGTGGTAGTCACTTTCGACTCCCTCTACAAACTTCTTTCTTGAAGCACCAAACATGCTGTTTGTCACCTACATTATAAGAATATGGCATTAATCTCTGGAACAAAAGTAAAGCAATTCCTGAATTTAATGATGCTTAAAAACACACATACATACTCCAGTTCTAACAATTTGCTAAACTATGGTTTACTGTAATACTCCTCTACCACAGGCAAGAGGAAGCATTTGCTTCTATTTGTTTGCTGAAAACCAAAGTTACTCATTATATTTAATCTCTCATTTGGGGAATCAACCAAACTTAAAACCAGGATTTGTTTCCCTAAACCACAGTTAAAGTTAACCACAGTTCTGGTTTTGGCTAAAATGATCACCAGTTAGCTGAGAACAGAAACGAAAGTTTCCAATCTTCTTGTGGCTGTGACAAAGAAGGGAGCAGGAAACACAGAAGCCATAGTTTAGTGTTACATCTGAACCAAATCATACTCATTTTTATGTAGGACCTCCAGGTACACAAAACAAAATGTGTTAAACCCAGCACTATGTACAGTATAGCTTCTCTCAAACCAAAATTCTACAGCGCACAAGAGCAAACCAGTGCCCTAGCTACTGATGGTTAACAGTTTGATCTATACATGCCTACTCATAAGTTCAATGGGAGTTACTCCCAAGTGGAAATAGGACTGCAGTCTACACCACTCATTTGTACACACACTTCTATTGAATAAACAATTGCCTTGTGTTCCTAAAAATGCACAAATTACTTTACTACTTGTATGCCCTCACAATAACACCATGAAGTAGGCAACTATTATACCTACTTTGTTACTGGGCAGTGGAAGCTGAGAAATGCGTACAGTACAAATCTCTGCTTAGTCGTAACATTCTTAATTCTTTACCAACAGGGCTGTGTGTTTGGGGTACTGTAGCAATGAAGGGCCCAGACAGTGATAAAACAAAGTCATATATGATGATGTCCTCCTTAGGCCATCATGTTCAGTGAAAGTTATTGCTCTCCAGATTGAAATCCATTTTCGTGCTTTAGGAACACAGACTGTATTATTTATATCTTGGTATGTATGTTTGGTATATTAAAAATACAGTTTAGTCAGACAATAATTCGAAATTGAAGTTACTTTTTATTTTTTTGTTACAAATTGAGCTACAAACTGCTGAACTGTAAGGAACCTGAGCTGTAAGGAACCTCTTTGGTTTTGCTAGTTTATGAGCAGGCAAAAACCGATAAAAACAGAAGAAACAAAACAACATTAGTAAAACAAAGAAAATTATTATGTGTCCTACAGTACTTCAGTGTCAAGCGAACATAAAACACTCATTTCCACAAAAACAGCTGAGAAAAAGGGGGGACTGGGCAACAAAGATTCAATAAATATACCGTGCAGGTAATTTAAGTAGACTTTCAGCTCTTTTTTGTTGCCCTGTACTATGTTCCAGTCCTTTGAGGCCTAGTCAAGGACAGAAACAGATCCACCAACTGTGCCAACAAGAGGAAGCCCACAAGCAAAGAAGGCACTGAAGCCTTCCTCTTCCTCCTGTGACAATGGCAGTGCCCCTAGAAGCACAAATGCATCTTGCTTTTACGGTTGATAGTAGTAGTCTCTATTTACAACTCAGGGCTTGTTGTCCTCAATGCATAGGAGCTGCAATGATCTGACACTGTACATAGTCTTACAGAAAGCCTTTGTGTTACATAGCTTTTAGAAATCATTTCAGGGGAGTGAATATATGAACACCTTGGCGTAAACATTTCCCCCCCATCATTCTAAAAGAAAATATTCCATAATCCATTTTTCCCCTGAAAACAAACAAGAAAGCCTTTTTGGGGGTGGGTGGGATGGAATCCAGAGTTCCCCCTTCACTCCTCTAATTTTTATTTCACACCAGAGTAAATGTCGGGTTTCCCCAATACACTTAATGCACTTAACTAGCGCTCTCACTTCACTGTTGGCTCACAAATCACCTACAAAATGGAATGCAGTATTTAACAGGCTAAGGGGATTATCTCCTCTTTTACTCTAGCTGAGCAAAGTGATGATGAGCTGAGAAATTGTTGGTGGCAGCTGCTGCTCCTAGCAAGGGTGAAGAAGAGTAGAGTCAACCAAGGTAATCTTGCATGCAGTGAAGCCAGAAAGAATGTTCTTTGCCAACTTACTCGCTTCTCATTATAACACTACCCTACCCTACTATTACTACCATTGCATTACCCTCACTAAAAAAAGGGGGGGCAGAATTGCTTTGTAGTTATCAATACTTGCACTTGAAGTTACAAACTGCCAGCAGAAAGAAATAAATCAGTAACCATAGCAGATTTAAGTTTGATCTTGTTCCTCAGAAAAGTTTGTGCTGTACCTTTGGCGCAGGGAGGAAGGAGGCACAAGCAAGCCTCACATGTGATATACTGCCAGGTGAAGGCACCAACATGCTCTGGCCCTCAAACTGGTTCTGGGCAACGTATTGAAACATCACCCAGGCCTGGATAGCTCAGTTGGTTAGAGTGTGGTGCTAATAATGCCAAGACTGCAGGTTTGATTCCCATATGGGGAAGCTGCATAGTCCCGCATTGCAAGGGGTTGGACTAAGATGATCCTCAGGGTCCCTTACAACTCTATGATCTGATAATGCCACGGTTGCCTAGTAAATATAAGGAACTTTCATGGAATGTTTCCCCATTTGCACATCAACTATAGAGACAATGATAGTCCACCCATCTCCTGAGCGGAGTTGCCATATTTAGCCAAAGGAAAATATAATTTCCTCCTTTTTTTTGAGCAGAGAGTGGAGCAATAATAGCATTGTCATTTCACACATTTTATGCTAATGCTTGCTCTCTTTGAAGAATCTTCATAAGGCACGATTTTTACCTTCCTAGCCTCAGTCTCAAAGATCAAAGTACTTTCTTCCTCCAGTGATAATTAGTTCTAGCCTCCCAGTTTTCCTATATTCTTCTATGACTGTTTTTAAAGGATTTAAATTGTAAGATTTTCTGAAATTCAAAGAACTATAAATCTTTACTCATTCCACCAATACTAAGAAATTGTATCAATTCCTCACCTGTACTCCATCTACTGATGGCTACTTCTTAACAAGCACAGCTTTAAAATAGGTATTATTAGCAATAACTTATACTAGAGTCTAAAGGTAAAGGTAAAAGGGACCCCTGACCATTAGGTCCAGTCACGGACGACTCTGGGGTTGCGGCGCTCATCTCGCTTTACTGGCTGAGGGAGCCGGCGTACAGCATGACTAAGCCAGCATGACTAAGCCGCTTCTGGGGAACCAGAGCAGCGCACAGAAACACTGTTTACCTTCCCGCCAGAGCGGTACCTATTTATCTACTTGCACTGCGTGCTTTCGAACTGCTAGGTGGGCAGGAGCTGGGACCGAGCAACGGGAGCTCACAAATATAAATGAGATATAAGAACCTACTTCTGGAATTCTTGGAAAAACTAGGTCTGTCCCACAAGCCAGTGTGGTTTAGGCACTCTCATCATTTTTATTTTCATCACGAGAATTGCCTCCATGTGCACTCCCACAAGGGAAGAAAGAGTGAAATCTAAAGCATCTCTAAGTGGCAAGGGAAAACATTAACTTGAGTACCCTTCCCCAGCCAAGACAAGGGATTTGCATTGCCAAGTATAGGCATACAAACAGCCACATGGCTGTAGTAACAGCAGCTAAGAGAAAGATGTCATAATGGGGTAGTCAGTATATGATCAGTTCAACAGTAGTTTACATCTTGTCTGAGAAGTCATAAAAGGGCAGAACAGATTTTGTAAGAATAACAAGCTCTTTAAGGGGAGGCAAAATCATATTCAGATTTTAGATGTCTAATGTTTAAGGTTACAAACTGTAAGACTCCTTTTTGAAGATATTTAATTCAAATCATGTCTGATTAATTATAGATTGGAGCTGGGGGGGGGGGATTCTGTACATTTCCTCCAAACAGCTTAACATTTGCTTCTGACACCAAACAATTTGGCATTATTGCTCTCCCTCAAGTTTGCTCAGGGTACTGTCCTTAGTACATGATGCAGACTCTTAGGAATTTGAAATATTTTTCCTCCGAGGGAGAGTCTTCTCATCAAAACTTTGCTCTCTTATACTTAAGAAAGGGAGGTCTACCACCTACAGTACAACTCTCTGAAGACATTTTCCTGAATAACTCTTTAATCAAAGATATTAGGATATAGCTTTAAAATATTCCGATAGTGGTGGCATATGCCACTTCCGAAAGAGATCAAAGGAGACATGCAGGTACATATGGAAGCCATTTCCCTCAAGTATGCAGAACTCATGAGGTTTTGAACTTGCTGGGAGGAATTCAATGCAGGTCTATGGCAATCATTCCAGCACAACAAGCTTTTCAACTTGCCAGATGGAACATCCCCCCCCCCACCTCTCCTGTTCCCATATTGTCCTTCTAGGGCAGTGATGGCTAACCTTGACACCCCAGATGTTTTGGAACTACAACTCCCATCATCCCTAGCTAACAGGATCAGTGGTCAGGGATGATGGGAGTTGTAGTCCCAAAACATCTGGAGTGTCAAGGTTAGCCATCACTGTTCTAGGAGTTCTCCCAGCCCCACCAGAGCCCAATTTGGGTGATACACAGGCGACAGGGAAGGGAGAAATCCCTGCTGCGCTAGCAAAAGTCTTCACTGAATCCTGCTCTAAGTCTTCAATCCTACGCATGCTTATCAGGAAGTAAGCAAGCACAGTGCGATTTACTCCTGTGCAGACAATACATAGGACTGTTAAGGTCAAGAGGGTTCTTAAGGCTGAACAGGTTTTCCACCACAATATGTTAGCATAAATGCCAGACAGTTCTCCCAATCTCAAAAAAGGAACACATGTGCATCAATCAGGGCTTCGTGTGGAAGGCCCCTTCCCAAAATCTTAAAATCCAGCTGTCAACTGCTTGGCTGGAACAGGATGGAAAAGCAAGAAACTGAAAACAATTGCCTCCTCCTACTTCCAAACAGCTGAGCAGTACTTTTCCCTGAAGAGTTATGTGCATGCAGTCTCAAATGTTGGATCAGTGAGAGGAACTGAATAAATATTTTAATATTAAGGTTCAAATAAATACACTGAATAAACATATATTTTAACAAATGGCCCAATGGGCGCTCAAGGTGGCTTTAAAAATGCCAGTGACAAAACCACTAAAATAATGTACAAATGTACACTAATTGTACAAATGTACAATAATGTGCACAGTGTACACTTCAGGTATTACTAACTAAAATGGTAATTCAACCACAACAAAGTGTTACCAACTCAGTTTAAAAGCAGCAATTTGCCTTATTAGAACTACGGTATAATATTGGAAGCAAACTTCCCATTTGGGCATTTCCCCCCTCCCAAGTATTCCAAAATGTTTTCACAAGAAAAACACTCATCTTACAAACCTCCACATTACAGTACTGAATTGCCATTATATGCAAAGTTCAAAAATAAAATAAAATAAAAGATTGCAAAATTGCCTACAAACATCCAGGTTACTTTTCCATCCTGGACTGGATCAAATATTTATCAGTGAAAAACTTAATTTATTATCTGTTTACAAACATTACTAGAAAATCTTTCCTAGAAAACCTAACACACACTAAGAAAATATCTACCTACCTAAAAACTGTACTTTTGCCCATTAACTTTTTTGTGTCTGTTGAAGCAAGCAAGCTTTGATGGACACTTCCTGTAAATGAAGTAGATTAAGTTATTAGAAAAGTTGAGGGAATCAACAACTTTAGTAAACACAATAGGTTTTATTTCACTATAAAATGAAAAATCATATTGTAAAGTCAAAGGCACATTTATATGTTACTTACAGAACTGAAAGGATCTTCAAAAGCATTGACCTTGCCATTATGAAATGTTGTACAACATAAACAATATATGAATTCTTTAATGACAAGGTTTTTATTGGCAATGTTAATGTTTTACAGGATTAAAAAAGGGCTACCAAAAATTAGCTACAAGTCTTCTACTTATATGCTCCTTATTTACTTACTGGGAACATACCAAATGCATTGACCAGGTCAAGGGTCCACCGAGTCCAGAACACTGTCTCCAACAGTATCCAACTAAGTGCCAATACAAATCTCAAGCATGGGCATGGATTGAGGCGGTATTCTGGGTTTGTTTTTGTTTTTTAGTGTGCCAGATGGTAACCAAAACAACAATAACCACCCGGCCACTGAAATATTGCCAGTTAATATGGGCATCAGTGTTAGAAACTGAGATATGAAAGCTAGGAACTAAATGGCACCTTAAACCTAGGTTATAGGTGCCACAAAGGATTGTCTAGGCACACTTTTTTATAACAAGAATACAAAGTCAAAGATGAATAAACTGCAGCCTGATCCTCATAAACTGGCAAAATCACATGGTCTACTCCTCATCTGAAGGCTGCAAAAAACCCAAAGCCATACTTTCCCTGCCCGCCCCCCTAATATTCTTATGAGGGTCCCTTCTCCTTCAGAATGGCTGGCAGTGGGGAGGCAGAAAAAGGTCTTCCTTTCCTTCCAGCAATGGCAGTTTTAATCTGAAATCTTAGGTGCAGTACTGGGCCCAGAGCTCAGAAGCTGCTCGCATTAATGAAATTCCCTGTTGCTAAATGTGCCTAGAACAGGCATCCTCAAACTGTTCTGGGACTACAATTCCCATCATCCCTGACCACTGGTCCAGTTAGTTAGGGATGATGGGAGCTGTAGTCCCAGAACATCTGGAGGGCCGAGTTTGGGGATGCCTGGCCTAGAACAATGAATTTGTCTCATCTTAGTATGTTCAGCAGTGTAAGTTAGAACTAGAATTAATGGGAGGAGTAGAGAAAGACTGGGGAAATGAAGAAGACGTGAGAGGAAGTGGAATATACGGTAAAAGAAACCAAGGAAGGAGAGGAAGGGAAGTCCGTCAATGATTGTATTTTTTAACATAATATATTATGTAATATGTAATTTTTTTTTCCTTTTTTATTACTTTCGGGTTTTTTCTTCTGTTGAAATGAATCAGAAACGCAATTTTAAAAAATTGTCTCATCTCCTTTTAAAGCCATCCAAGTTGGTCACCATCACTACCTCCCATGGAAGCAAATTCCATGGTAAAGTTTAACTATGCACTGTGTGAAGTAGTACTTTCTTTTGTCTCCTTCACACAGCACATAAATAAACAGTGGAACTCATTCCCACAGTAGTCACGTCTGTTTATAAATCAACTAAAAGGAACACCGATACTGTCAAGTTGCTTTTCGTGAACTGGAAAGTATTACGTTGATATAGATGTAAATATTACTGAAACACATTAAAATGTTATGCAGTATTTTACAGCTATAAATTAGTTTCCCACTGGTTGTTTTTTTCCTTTACCTCCCTAAATTTTGAAGACTGTGGATACAGAAGAGTGTTCCATGACCCCTTGTTTGCCTCACGAGCTTCTTCTCGACAGGTCCAGTCCATAAGAATAAAATGTTAAGGTGAAATGTACTCTTAATGCAACAATTCAAGGGAATTACTACTTTCTCTAGCACATGAAAATAACTCTGACTCAGTACAGTTGCTAAAGGGCTGAGCCTTCCTTTATGATAAGCAAGTGACCCAGATTCACTTCCTTTAATCTGTCCTTCTCTAACAGCATACAGAGGGCATAACACATCATAGTCAGCCCAGGAATATGGATCTTAACAGCATACAGAGAGAAGCCACAAACAATGTGTAAAATCTAACTGAAAAAGGGGCATGCTTCAATCCTATGCATGCATCTTCACTTAGACGTATGCCCCATTAAATTCAAAGGGCCTTATTCTCTGTTAAGTGTGCATAGGGATTGAGGCCTCAATAGCAGTTACTTTATACACTAAAGTGTATGAGCTTTAAACTAAAAAAAGTTGTTAACCTGCAGTATTTCATTTCAAGACGCTTGTGCAGAACTGGTAAAGGGTGCTAAAGGAGTTTCATCAATATAGCTATACTTAAATGCCAAGAGCAGCTCCATCCTCAATCCCCTTCTTCGTACAATGTACATACATATGATGCATGGTGGGGCTCCCTCAGCTGTAACAGCAGGAGTTTGCTTAAAGCAGCAGCTCTATATATGGCCCCAGTCCAATACTACAAAAATAAGAAATACAAACCATCTCTTATATTTAAGAATTCTTTGTTCTTTCTATGGCTACTGCAGAGGCAAAAACTGCCATTCATTATATGGCTTCCTTAACCCCACTGTGTAAGGACAGGAAACGAGAAGTGGGATCATTTACTAATTTAGCAGCACCTGCATTTCCAAGGGGAAGGAGAAAGAGTGAGACATTGGCACCGCATGGATTTGCCCCCACATCATTTTTTCCCCACCATACAATGCGGGAGGTAACTGCTGGGAATGATGGCCTGTGACCAGGGGTAGGCAACCTAAGGCTCGTGGGCCTATTGCGGCCCAATCGCCTTCTCAATCCGGCCTGTGGACAGTCCGGGAATCATGTTTTTACATGAGTAGAATGCATCCTTTTATTTAAAATGCATCTGGGTTATTTGTGGGGCATTCGTTCACTTTTTTCTTCAAAATATAGTCTGGCCCACCACGTGGTCTGAGGGATGGTGGACCGGCCCACGGCTTTAAAAGGTTGCTGACCCACGGCTATGACAGTCAGCAGCCAGCTACTGAAAGAATGACAAGCAAAACATGAATTGCAAACTACAAATTGTGCCCAAGCCAGATAAAAACTAATGAAATAAGGAAACAAAAGACTTGACTCCATTATAGTTTAATGATTGCATTTTCAATTAATTAGAAACTTTTATTATTGAAGACTGTTTTTATGTTGTACCGTTCGTAAACGGCCTTTTAAGACCGCATACTGAGGTAAAGAATAAATTATAGAGAAATATTATAATAACTCAAGCTTATTTTAAAAACCTCTCCTTAGCTTGATAGTACATCTCTCAAAAAAGTCAAAAGGTACACAAACCACACTACAAAATATAGCAAAGCTATAACGTTACATAAGTTCTGTTCTATCATTGCTTATTTTCTCTAATGAGTTCTGGTAACTATTAAAACTGAGCCACCTACACAACAGACACAGAGGTTCCATCACTTACTTCTGATCATTTTCCCACACCCAGGATGGTGTATATTTGCATTTATAAACACAGAACATGCTAAAATGGGGATATTAAAATATAGCAAAACAAGTATTAGAAATTGAGATATGAAAACTAGGAGCTAAATCGCACCTTAAACAGAGGTTATGGGTGCAACAACGGAATGTCTAGTCTCGCTTTTTTATAACAAGAATACACAGCTGAAAATGAATGAACTGCAGCTAAAATATTATGTTCATTTTTCACATAGTCTAGTCCTTCCCCTGCCCACTCCCCTAATATTCCTAACAGGGTCTCTTCTCCAGTCTTCAAAGAGTAGCTGGAAGTGGGAAGGCAGAAAATTGTCCTCCTTTCCTTCCACTCTGCAGTTTTAATCTGAAATCTTAGGTGCAGTACTGCACCCAGAGCTCAGAAGCTGCTCGCGCGAATGAAATTCCCTGTCGCAAAGTGCGTCTCTAGAACAATGGGAGTTTCGAACACTGAGCAAAACACTGCTGAGCATGGCTATCTAGGACATTTTTATTCTGAAACCCGGGAATTTGAAAGATCCCAGTGCAGGGCTCAAATAAAAAAGTGAAATATTTTTCCAACCCTGGAAATACAAAACTGAGTAATATGAAGATACAATTCAGAGTTCAATGACAACATCTTTTCCTATCTTTAAACTCTGGATATCTCGTGTCCCCCATCTATCAGGAACTAAAGAATCTCTGTATTCAAGACCATAGCCTTCTCTCAGCAAAATTACCTATGTGATCTAACATTAGCATTTGTTTTTGTGAACCAACTGTCTTTTAAATTGCTCCCTACTGGATCCAGCATCCTGCATCCCATTTCCCACAGTTGCCAGGCAGATGCTTTTGGCAACCTCCCAAGCAGGACATAAAGACCACAGTCCTCTCAATTAACACAGAAGAATGCACTAATGGATGGGGATAGGATGATAAGGTGCCATTTTTAGCCAGCTAGGAAAAGCCTGGGCCATGAGCTTACACAGCTCCAACTCTCGTCTCTCTCTACTTCCATGCAGGCAGGGGTGAAAGAGTTAAAACTAGTATGGACATGGCACATACAGAAATGAAGCACTGCTTAACACAAGAAGATGCCTGAAGCCTCTCACATATAACTAAACACTTGCATGCACACATACAATTTTTGTACACCACATCTGGCATTTTTTTTTTTTTTTGAAAAGTTGTTGAGCTTTGTTGAGCCCCCACTCCAACCCACTCAATGAAGCTTTTGAGCTATTTTTTTAAAAGGAAAATCACCAAAAAAAATCAACACTTCCGATATAGACTGCCATACACATGGGTTTTTAATCGGCCATAGGAAATTCTGCCTGGACAAATTTCGACGGACTGGCTGTTTTCAACGGACGGATCCCAGATATGTCCAGGAAATTCCGGATATATGGCAGCCCTATGTGGCTTATACTGCGCAAAGGAAAATAGGGGCACACTGCCACGCTGCACCCCCTCCAGCGCATCACTTTTCCCCTTCCAAAAGCAGAGGACACTCCTTGTTTCAGAACGTGACCACCCAACTCATGGAGGGCTGAAAAGAATAAAAAAAGTGATCCACTGGAGTGGGATGGAGTTTGTCAGCATGCCCCTCCTCTTCTTTGCACAATGACAAAAGCCTGAAATATACGGTGTTTGAAGAAATCTATGCAACTTGTTCACGTACAAACCCCCTTTTTTAAAAAAAGTATTTAGACTCAGAATACAATATGGCAAAATATTCTATGCTAGAGATGTTATTTGAATGTGTTATTTTGATAACTTTTTATTATGTTAGGCTGCATCAAGTGGAAGTGGAAGGATCAGTCAATTATTTCATTTATTTGAAAATGAACTTTTCACACCTAGGTAACTTTTCTGAATTGGCTTTTCACATCCAAGATGGCAACAAGAGGAAATCAATTACATTCCAGAGGAAGGCATTCACTCCTACCTGAGCAGGTTAGAATATGTGAACCAAATCAAATAAATGAAAGAAAGAAAGGAGTAATATTTGCTCAACTCACATGTAGCACATATGAAAAACAATATTCAATATTTTTAATTTTTAATTTTCCACCCTGAGATGATCCAAAGTGGCTTAAGTATGTTGCAAAGTCATTTGGTTAGAACAGGTAATCCTTAAGGAAGAATTTTAACACGGATTTCTGATCAGCTTTTGGAATAGATAAACTCATTTGAAAAGCTGCCTATCTGGGCTAGAATCAGCAAGCAAGCTTAAAATAATCAGCCTAGAAGGAGTATTTGTGGCTTGCCATCGCCTTTGCTGTCAACTTGCCACTCAGGGGGCCAATGGGAAGACAAACTAGAGAAAATTGTATTGTTGCAAGTTATTCTGACACAATTAATAATGTAATGTAATGTAATATAACAATGCCAACAGAACATTAGGACATCAAAATGTGTTAAATTGTAGGGTTTATTATTATAAAAAGGGGTGGATGGGAAACTGCTTTCTGGATTTCTCTCCCATTACTACAAAATCTGGATGAATCAATTTGTGCTGATACTAAATTAAATACAAATATTATATCAGATTTCAGAATAGACATTTTAACTGATGCTGCAGCAAAGTTATGAAACAACTTCTACCATTGCTCCCCACAGCAATAAAAGAAATGAAGTACAACTAACAGACTTAATTCAAATTCTGATGAAAATAGAATTTTAGGACTGCCACTTAAGAATAGAATAGTCTTCAGAGAAGATCTGCATCAACAACAATTTTGTCTAGTTCATTAACAAGAGATATTAACATCTTCTTTCCTTGTTAAACATGCTGAAGATTCATCCGAACACTGCTTTTTAAATTCATTTCTTGCATGACTGTCTTATCATATGTACATTCCCCAAAGAGAGAAACCTACAGAAGACTATTAAGGTGGTAGCCTCCTACACTTGAAACAAGCCTCTCACTGCCTTTGAGGGCCTTCAAAACACAGCACAAAGTGGGTTCTTCACTTACCGTACCTTTGAAGGCAGAAACACCTGCAAATCCCAGTGCAAGTTCAGAAATGGACCTTAGCTCTCCTCAAAGTCATCTGTGAACGCCAGAGGATGTGGGCTGGGGCAGGGTGGCCCCCTTCACTTTCCCCCCCTAAACTAAAAAAACCCAAAAGCTGTGGCTCTTTCCTTAGAGCATAGTTGCTCTACACACACCCTAATAAAAAGGTGCCCTTGTCTGCACCATTTCTAGCTCAATAATATTCTTTTCAAGATGCAGCAACTAGACCTGTTTACAGTATTCCAACTGTGGTTGCGCCATATATTTTTATAAAGGAATTGCAATATTGCCAGTTTTATTTTCCACCCCTTTCCTAATGATCCTCAGCCATAGACTTTTGTCTTTTTCACAAATGCTGAAAAAGAGGGCCAACTATTTCCTTGAGCTATCTATGACAACACCAGGATCCCTTTCCTTGTAAGTGAAGACCCCATCACTTACACTTTACACTTATTTGACTGAACCACAATTACCATTTAAATACCAACTCACCCAGTTTAAAGTGATCCTTTTGGAATGCCTTGAAATCCCTTTTATTTTATCACCCCAAATGACTTTGTGTCACCAGCAAACCTGTCTACCTCCCTGCTCACCTCCAGGTAATTTATGAAACAAGTTAAAGAACAGGGGTCCCAATACAAATCCTTGAGGACATCACTTTTTACATCTCTCCATTGTGAGAACTGTCCATTTATTCTTTCTCTCTGCTTGCCGTTCTTTAGCCATTTGTCAATCCATAAAGAGGCCTGTTAAAATAATTTTCACTCCACTTTATATATTGTATTAATGTCAGGTAGATCATTTATATATAAGATCAAAGCAAGGATGCATATACAGAAAGGATCCAGGCATTTCCACGAAAAGGTACATTCAATATTCAAAAGAAATACTGTTAACTCAGTAATGTGTTCACAGAACACCTGGCGTTTCTACCAGTGGCTTCTCAAATTACAATTAAACAAGCTATATTGTGTCAGTTCCTTTTGACTACAACATAATGGGTCACAGAAGGTACAGTAGACATCTGAGGAAATAGATGTGGCAATAGATTCAATGAAACAGTGTCACCTTTCCTTTCCCCTCTCTCTCCACTGAGATATATTAATAAAAGTATGAGATTTCTATTAATAAGGCCACAAAAGTTGCTGGCCTTCAAAAAAAGGTCTGCCAGCTCTCAGCAGGCTGAGAACTCTGTCCTGCAGCCTAATCCATTTTAATGCCGGGCACAGAGGAGGGGGCTTCTCTCCTCCAGCTCACTACTTTCTGAGCTGAGCATGAAGGAGGGACCAGGCACTTCTTCCCTCCTCCACCAGTCTGCTCACTCAGCTGAATGGATTCCTGGTTACCTATGGCTTCCAGGCTAGTGATTAAAGACAAGTCTGAGCTAGTGGACTGCAAAGTTATAAAGCAAAACAAGCTCTAGGAGGGATTCTCTCTAAAATAAAATGAAAAGGGAGCATTGAATGCTAGCAAGCAATGCATTCTGAGCTATGATGGAACCCTATGTTATGGGGGACAGAAATCACATTATTAACTAGTCAGGAAAATACAGTGGGACCTCGACTTACGAAGATAATGCGTTCCGACGCGATCTTCGGTAGTCGAAAACACTCGTAAGTCGAATCCCCATAGGGATGCATTGAGCGAAAAAAATTCGTAAGTCGAAGAAATCCTATTCAAAAATTCGTAAGTCAAAGAAATCCTATTCAAAGCGGCCGCGACTTCCTTTCGGAAGTCGAAAAATTCGGTTGCGGCGGCCATTTTTTTTCTTCCGGAAGTTATTCGGAAGTCGAAAAACACGTAAGTCGGGTCACTCGTAAGTCGAGGTCCCACTGTAGTTCATCTGGTTAGTACAGATGTTGCTTGATGACAGACATCTCCATCTTCAGCTTTCTTAAGCAGGTCAGCAGAAGAGCTTATTTATTGCCTTTATCACCTACATTTTGCTCTAAGGACATTGTTCACACACACCCTCATCAGTTAATGCCTATGACGACCCTGCAAGGTAGGTGAAGAGGTGGCAACCGACTCCAAGGTCACCCAGTGAGCTTCATGACTGAGTGGGGATTTGAACCCTGATCTCCCAGGTCCTAGTCCAACACTCTAACCACCAAACCACCCTGGCTTCCTACTGTCCTTCTGCTATGGGGCAGTTCTATAAATTGAATCGGTAAATCAATATGGGGAAAGCAAAATGTACCTTAGAGAAGGATCTGAAATATTTTCCTTGAAGCTTGGATATATTTTATTATGGATGTTGTCAACTGCTGTGAGATTTAAAATATGAAGCAGCATAGAAATAAAAATGAAAATAAATTCTATTGGGGGGGAACGGTGCCTAGACAGTCCATGATGGCTACAGGAACAGAGGTTTAAGCTGGCATTTGGTGATTAGCTTACACATCTGAGTTTCTACGAGTGATAGAAACATGGGAAGCTGCCTTACACCATATAAGATCACTGGCCCATCCAGCCCAGTATTGTCTATGCCTGGCTTTAGGCAGGAGTCTATACTAGCCCTACTTGGAGATGCTGGGGATTGAATCTGTCATTCTGCAAACAAAGCTGATGCTCTACCACTGAACCCTGCCCAAAGTTCAAAGAAATCAGCATCCGAAGCCACATTTCCCTGAACAAACCAGTTAGAATTAATTGCCACTTGCAAAGTTCAGACATAATAGGAAGCTGCAGGTTATTTGAAACAGAAAGTGGAAGCTCTTTATGCTCACATGCAAAGGAAGGGAAAAGGGAAGGAAGAGAACCTGAGGCTTACCATAGTTTATTCTCATAATCCAAAATCATTAAGTATGAACTATTTAGTAAACCTCACTGATAAGCAATTGCCCTCAACAAGTTTGCTTTTCCAAAGATACTCAATAAAACTACTTACAGTACTTGGCATAGTTTTTATATATCTTAAGATACTTTTTTCTTGCTTTAAAGCATGTTTACCTTACTCTTCTGCTGAAAAGGCTCCTTGAGGGGCCCACATAAGATCAAACCAAAAAGCAAGGTAGCCCCTTCCTGCAGACTCACAATCATTCTAAAATATGTGACACAAAAGGAAAAAGGGATGAGGAGGAAAGAGGAAAAACAAGCTAACTCAGGTACAAATAGTTTTTCATAGTTCTTCTAATGACCAGCTGAAATCAGAGTTCAGGGAGAGAAGCTAATGACGTGCCCCTCCTTTCCATCACTTCCTCTGCTGCAAGCAGATTTGTCCTCATCAATGATCAAATACTTTGCACTGTTCTGCTAAGGAAGTTGAGTGTTGTACCACAAAGCCTGCAGTCCTATACCTAATTATTTAATAGCAAGCTCAAATGAACTCCACAAGTTTTACTTCTGAGTAGACATTTACCAGACTGCAAAATCGATTGAATGGGAAACACATTTTATCTTTCATCATATATCTATTTTCTAATAACACTGTCTATGTTCATGTAAACAGTTACTTCAGCCTAAAGAATGAACTGTAGAGTTTAATATTAACTTCAATATTATTTACTTAGAAAAGATGGGCAATAGTAAGTCCTTAACTTCTGTCCCAAGGATGAGTGATTACTCAATTGTAAGCCTAGCTGTGTTAAATGGGGCCTGCTTCCAGGTAGTGGGCACCAGATTCCAGCATCGGTTATGTTACTGTGAACAATATCTCAGATTTTAGCAGGATAGTTGATCCAGTAGAAGTTTTCATTGATGGAAAGGAGGTGATTTCACTTCCCTATGCCAGTGTTTCTCAACCTTTTCGGGGCAACGGCACACCTGTCTCATGAAAAAAGATCTCGCGGCACACCCGCGGGAGGCTTTAACATCGGGCGCCCTGCGCGCCCTGTGAGCGGCCGCCTTCCACGCCGGACCCACGCCGGCCGTGGGAGGCTTTAACATCGGCTGTGAGCGGCCGCCTTCCAGCGCCCTGCATCGGCCGCCCTGCGCGGTGTTCACCTGCCACGCCGGACCCGCGGGAGCCTTTAACATCGGGCGCCCTGCGCACCCTGTGAGCGGCCGCCTTCGACCGCCCTGCATCAGGCGCCCTGCGCGCCGTTCGCCTTCCCCGCGGGAGGCTTTAACATCAGCCGCCCTGCGCGCCCTGTGAGCGGCCGCCTTCCATGCAGCGCCCGCCTTCCATGCCGGACCCACGCTGGCCGTGGGAGCCTTTAACATCAGGCACCCTGCGCGCCCTCTGAGCGGCCGACTTCCACGCCGGGCTCTCGCGCGCCTTGCCATCGGGCGCCCTGAGAGGCTTTCAGCTTCATTTGCCTCGCGGCGGCGGGTGGAAAGGGGAAGGGACGGCCGAGGAGCAGGAGGCGGCGGCGGCGGAGGCGCAGCAGAAGCGGCAGCAGCCGCGCCGAGTGACACACCTCCCTCCCTCCCGCGCCGGTCCTAGCGCGCTTCCCACGGCGAGGCTGCTCCCAGCCTGCGCATGCACGGCAGAGCCCGGCAGCCTCTCGGCGGTGCCTCCTCTCGGCGGTGGCCCTCTGCGCTCCCTTTCCCCCACTGGAGCCGCCGCCACGCGCCTGCGGCGTGGGTCCCCAACGGTTTTCCCGCGGCACACCAGCCGATGTCTCACGGCACAGTAGTGTGCCGCGGAACACCCGTTGAGAAACGCTGCCCTATGCAGTGCCCTTTGTTCTCTAAATCTGCTCCAGAGGCTTGGATGACTTTTTCGAACAGTGCGATAGGTAACAGTTTTCAGAAAATGGATTTATATACCCTCAGCTATACACAAAACCACAGAATAGAATTATAAATTGTAGAGTTGGAAGGACGATGAAGATCATCTACACCAACCCCCTGCAATGCAGGAATCATGAAATACTTTCTTGGAAGCTTTTTTGTTCTTTAATGTCAATATAACTTTGCAGTCCTATTTCGAAAGTTAAGCTATGGTTTAATTATCACCTATGCAGTTTTTACAGAAACGCAGTGAGTTACTTGGAAATACTTCTTATTTGTGTTAACTGCAAGCAAAAAACAAGCAGGTGTCACTTTAAGCTGCATAATGCTGCCATGCAATTTTAACCCTTCAACACTTTTATTTTTTAACAGTAACAAGCTGATATTGGGGTCCAAAGATCCCATCAAAGCTAGAAATAAAGGTTATGACTGATTTTATTATGAGAGTGTTAATGCTTACGTCCAGAAAAGGCCAACTGGAAGTAGGAATGGCCAGAAGGGCAGAAGAGGGGAAACTTTTTCGGCCCAAGTGCCACATTCCCTTCATAGCAACCTTCTGAGAGTCACATACAAGTGGTAGGCGGAGCCAGGGGCAAAAGTGGACAGAGCAATAAAAGTAAAATTTACTTCCGTACAGTAAGTTAGTTTCTATATACGCTCACATACACCTCTCTATCCTCCATCCAGGCAAGCAACAGGCAATAACAAGAGTTCAAGGAAGCATTCCAACTAGGCAAAAACATTCAAGGGGTGTGTGAAGCATGGCTGTTGAGAGATATCCATGGGAAGTGAGGGTGTGTGACCTAGGGAAGAGTTCCAAGCACAGGGAGGCCCGAGATTCAACATCACTGCCCTAGGCAAAATTTACTCCTGGAGTTGCTTTGTTTTGGGGTTTGTTTTCTGATACAGGACTGTACAGATCTAATTCCCTCCTCCACCACCACCACCACCCCCCGGAAAAAAACCCTCCAGTACCCGTTAAGTGGTATTACCAAATAAAAATGGAATTTATTATACAGATGGAATGCTGTTGTTTTCTCTATCCTATTTTGAGAAGTGGATGGGAATAGAACCGACCCCAGTTACCTTAGGCCTTTCAGAGCTTCCCTTTCCCATTCGTTTAAAAAGCAGTAAAGCAGCTTAGTAAGTTAAATGTAAATTATAAGAAATTGTAAATGGCGGTGGGAGGTGAAACACCACAGGACAATTGGTCCCACAATTGTGAAGAGGACATATGGTGGTTCATGTTTGCTTAAAAGTATTTCCAAGAGCCGCTGGAGTTCACAACAATGCCAGTAAGGTAGCTAGGGTTCATAACAACCCTCACTAATGTAAGAGGTTTAAGAGTTATTGATCATTGTAATTAACAATAATTTTGTTCTTTGCTTTTTTATTGTTAAAATTTAATTAAAAATTGTTAATAAAAAAGTAGAACTTATTTGTCATAATTCGGCACACACTTAACTCAAACTTGTCTTATCAGTGGAACTTAATGAGTGTAACAGTGCTATCTGAAAGCTATTAAAAATATATATATATTTTGAAAGATTAATTATAATTAAATTATTTTGTAGTTTTCAAGTTTAAGTCACTGCCTACAATTATAACACTAGTTTACACCTTCAGATATTTCAAAGTGTTTTCCAGAGTTTGGGGTATCTTCCTTAGAAATCTTAAAAATCATGAAACATTGCAGCTAAACAATATGTGCACTTATGACAATGAAAGTAAAAGGGGGTTTAAAAAACAGCCAATACATGCAACTGTTTTAAACTGATGGGGCTAACTGATTCCATTTTGAATAGATGTCTGGAACAAGACAATGGAAAAAATAGAAATGTCCCTACTGTCCACACAACAAAGAATTAAAATGTAATTTACTTTCCTAATAAAGTAAATAGAAGACAGCAATACAGAAAATTCAACATAGGATAAATTCTACTCCAAGCCATCCTGTCAACAGGGGTTTTGCAGAAGCTAATTACCAGTAATTAATCTTTGTCTCTTAACATTTAGAAATAAGGGAAACTCTTGCCAATAGTAATCAGAAGACAACTTTTTTAAAACAACATTTTATTTTATAAGTATCTCAAGTTATGCACACTTTTACAAATTTGTATGTATTTTTAATAAACAAAACTATAAGCACACATTTTGGAAAGATAACTTTCCAATAAAGCTAGACCTTCCAAAAAGGAAGCTAACTTCAATATACATACCTAAATTTGTCAGCACTTCCAGTATAAAATCTACTTCTGTGTTTTTAAGTGGTTACCTCCCAGTTTCATTTTCTATAATCTCATGGACACTGAGTGCCGCCTCATTCTTATCCAAACCAATTTTCTGGAGAGCCAACTTTTAACCTCCAAACTAACCAAACTTTTTTAAAAAACAAAAACATTAGTGCTGATACACAAGTGCAGCAGGATTAATATCTTATGAATTTCTCTTGCTGTCAGAAGGTGTTAGATATATTCTGTTAGTATCTAAGCTCCTTACTTCCTCCTAGATGAATGAGAACGGAACAGTATCACTGTAATGGGGAACAATATAAAGGACTTCAGAAGACAAGATAGAAAACATGTGGACATTATCTTAGATCCTAAACAATATAGAAACTATATTTGTGATATTCCATGAAGCAGTTCTACACATAGCTGTCAACCTTTCCCTTTTCTCGCGAGGAATCCTATTCGGAATAAGGGAATTTCCCGCAAAAAAAGGGGGAAAGTTGACAGCTATGGTTCTACATTACCGTTATAGATACTGTAGATAGATAGATATGTTTGTGCCATTTCAGTGATCTACACTATAGCCCAGGGACCAAGTACTCACTGTTGTACTTCTAGCTAGCTTTTGAGACAATTGTAATATAGAGAGAATACCTGAAGAGCCAAAGGTTTCTTAAAACTTTGTTCTGCAGATGGAAACTCCTTATCTATTTCAGCTTTTAAAATTTAACCTTAAAACAGTTTGCCTCTTTTTAGCAGTGCAAACAGCTGAAATAGAAATATCAAAGAGTGGAAAGATGTTGAACAGAAGCAAAGGAAGAAAATCAGCTTCCATGCCGGAAAGCAATGATCTGGCACAACAGACCAGGAAGTCGGTTGCATGAACTCTGTAAGACCATTCTCTCTCTTCCTGCAGTATGGTTGGGAGCAGACTTCTTACAACGTTGTTTTGAAAAACAACAACAGGAGTGGTTTTAACATACAGTTGTGACACAAGACCATCTATTCTACTCCACCCTAGGCATCCTCAACTTTGGAGACTAGAATGTGGCTCAGGAATAAATTTTTAATGGATGAAGAAAGGGCAAGCAGGAAAATTAAATTTACTTTATTGACACATTCTAAAAAGAAGAAGCATTCTTGTGAGTTTGGCATTGTCTGCTTTGATGGTAGCTTTTTTGCTCTACTATTGCTAAACTATAAAATAGAAATGCTTTACAAGGGTTCAACAACCAGGTGAGAGCTCCTACATTAGAATAATTACAAACCTGAGTAAGTTACATGTTGGTACTCTCTAAGTTTAGAGGGTCTCAGCCTGGTGTTGGGCAGACTGGGGGTGCTGGTGGTCTATCAAGTCCCCTGTTGCCCAAATGCACCTGACTAAGCTGGCCAAAATTGTATCTTACATGGTGTTGGAGGACTTCAGTATCCATGCAGAAACTGATGTTAGGCCTGCTCAGCACTTTATAGTCTTCATGACAACCATGGGGCTGTCTCAGTAATCAGTCTAACAAAACGAGCAGTGCACACCCTCAATGTAGTCTTTAGTCCAAGTGATGAGCAGTGAAACAAAGTTGGGACAGGGTGCAATGCAGTTCCTTGTCCTGGTTGGATCATTACCTGGTGAAGATTAGACTAATTGCTATTCCCCCACAAGGTCTCGGGCCTTTTTGAATGGTCTATCCTAAGGGACTGATGAAATATGAGGGGTTCCTGAATCTGAACTGGGGATCTTTCAGAAGAGAAAGCTGACGATCTTGTCAAAGCCCCAGTTTCACTATGAAATAGTGAGCTAAAATGAGTGGTTGGCATGATCACTATCAAGTGTCCTCCCCGCTGTTGTAGAACCCCAGTGGTTCTTTTGTATTCTGAAGAGCTTCGTACCATGAAGCAAACTAGATGAAGACTAAAGCGCAAATGCTGCAAGTCTGACTCTGAAGGAGACTGAACGCTTGTTAGTGAGCATTATCTTGTCTACCATGGTGGAGTACAGGCTGCAAAGAAGGCTCATATCACAGCTTGGATTGCTTCTTCTAATAGCAAGCTGGCAAAATTATTTCACAGTCTGGAGGATACTGACTCCCACTCTAGGGGTGGGAACTTTGGTGCATTCAAGGACCTGCTGTGACCAACTGGCTCCACAATTTAAGGATAGGGTTGCTTGACTTCAGAGTGACCTTGACTCTTCAATTATTGTAGTTCCAGATGAAGTATCCAAAACCAGAGTTGGTGGTGTGCTGTGGGATTGGTTTCAGCTTGTACAGGCAACCGATGTGGACAAGGTACATCCAACCATATGTCCTCCTAACCCTGTCCCCCAATGGCTTATTAAATCTAAGGCTTGACTGTTTAGCTCCAAAGCACGGTTAACACTTTCCATGGTGCAGTCTCTCCTTTAAAAAACCCAGCTCTGGAACCCTTGGACTGGAATAATTACTGTACTAAATATCCCTTCTTGGTGTGGGGTGGCAGACAGGATTGTAGTGGGACAGCTGCAGGCATTATTGGATGACACAAATTCTTTAGATCAGTTCCAATCTGGGTTCAGGCCAAGCCATGGGACTGAGTCTGTCTTGGTCGCCCTGATAGATTACCTTTCCAGAGAGTGGAACAAGGGGAATGTGACCTTACTCCTGCTTCTTGATCTCTCTGAGGGTTTTGGTACCATAGACCATAGTATCTTCCCAGACTGGTTCAATGGAATGGGAACTGGAAGCACTGAATTGTCATTGTTCCTTCCGACCTTCAGGACAGAGTCCAAAGAACAGAACTAAAAGAGTGCTTTTGGGGGCCTCAAGCAGTTACACTATGACGCTACTCTATTCCCAGTGCTACTTAATATTTACCTGATGCCACTGGGAGCAGTCTTTAAAAGAATTTTGAGGCAGGGTGACATCATACACTGATGACACTCAGCTCCATTTCTCCATAACACCTGAATCAACAAAGCTAGGCAGGCCCTGGACCAATGCCTGGTGAAGTGGTGGGATGGATAAAGGAAAGTAAGCTGAAATTGAATCTTGGCAAGACCAAGGCACTGTGGGTGAGTGGCTCCTATGTCCAGAAAATTAGTCCTAGATGGGTTTACTCTTCCCTTGTAGCTTGAGTGTTCTTCTGGATCCAGCTTTGTCACAAGAAATCCAGCTAGCCTTGACGGCTGTAAGCCCCTTTTACCAGCTGCAAATGGTGCAACAGCTACAGAAATTCCTGGAACAGGAGACCTCGACCACAATAGTTCAGGTATTGGTACTTCATCATTAGATTACTGCAATGCACTCTATGTAGTGCTTCCCTGTGGCAACACTCACAGTTTGGAACCAGTGTTAGAAAGTGAGATATAAAAGCTAGGAGCCAAATTGCTAGAAAGATAAGCCATATTCAAGTTACTGATGTGGGTGATTTCCACATTATTATGATGTGGTTAAATGCTTCTTCGTGAGCAATGTGGACTCATGGAACTAGAATGGTGTGTTCAACCTGGAGTAGAATCAGAAGGTTTAGCAAACCTTGCAGCAGAAGGCTGACACTATGACTGTTCTATGCAACTCCATAAGCTGTCCCCTTAAGGGCACTGGACTTAAAAGGAAGCAGGTGTAAATGTTATCAAGACTAGGAATAGAAGAGGAATGGATTCCAAGGCAGACTCACTTGATCAATCTGGGCTGATCATAACAGTACATGAAGTTTAGTCTCATTTATTGTATATACAATCAACTACCAAAAGCTTTCAACGTAACTGTAGGGGAAGATATAAAAGTGATCTTGAGCTGTAAACATGAGAGGGGAGATGCTCAGGTGGTGTTGCATACATTTCTTGCTGGTGGTGCAGTCAATATCAAATCAAATGATACAAGCACACTCATAATGATGGTCTATGCTCTCACTCTAACTGTCAAAAGGCAGATTGGTTCAAGCAGATATTCAACAGGTTCATCAACATAAGGAAGATCATGCACAAAATTTGAATTCCCAGACTCTCTCAAACATGTTCTAACAAGTTCTGCCAACACACGCTACTTTACAGAGCCTCAAAACAAGTTCTCTTCAGGAAAGTTCTTAGAACTGATATGCTCGACCTATTTTCAACTCTTGGAGATAACAAAACCTTGAATTCTGATACAGAAAGGGATGCTACAACTTTCATCCAACCCATTGTCCACTCTGGAAAGAAGATACCTAACTGTACAGAGTCTTGTAAGGCTCTACAATCAGCTTGCCACCAAAACAACTCAGATCATCTGAATCCTTACGGCCGAAATATTCAACTTTTTTCAAACCCAGCCTCCACCTTTACCCAGACATGCATTTGAGGATCTATTTCTTAATTTTCTTTATCATTTGTAGTAGTGTTGCTGTTGTAAAAGGTAAAAGTAGTGCTGCTGTTGTAACCTACCTTTGATCAGACTATGTCCAGCAATGAGTCCCAACCCACCAGCTGAATACTACACTTCTAAACTGTCTGATCAAAGGAGTAATTTTTGCTGCATATGATTGGTGCCGTCTGAAACAAAACAAAAAGATGTGTACAGTACAGTCCACCATTTGTACAGTCCACTGACCCCACTGATAAATTCTTCCAGACTAGTTTTCATGGTAAAAAAACCCCCACTGTAAGCTACTATTTTATACAGTACAGTCCTTAGTCCATTGTAAAGATCAGGGACACAAAGAATGAAAGAACCCAGCATATCTATACTGTACACTACTTCCCAATGCTTGGTTCCTTTCCTCTTCATTCTGAACATGTATTTTCTTAGCTGAAAAATGGTACAACTGTATGAAAGCACGTAAATTTTAGTTTTTATAAAAGCATCCTCTCACACCACATGGGAAGAGAAGCTAAGAAATGTGTTAGATTGCAAAGAACAACCAAACCACATTAAGTTATTGGGGTAATGAGTAAAACAGTGATTCTTATATTTTGCACTGTTTTCAATACAGCATACGAACAACTTGTATAAACTGCTCCAGTAACTTATTTCCAGGTAAACACTCTGCTCATAAAATTTAAACTAAAAAGTTTAGCATCTCCCAAAAGTATATGTTGTTGTTGTTGTTGTTGTTGTTGATGATGATGATTTGTTTAGTCGTGTCTGACTCAGGTGGTATTTCCTTCTTTGACACAACCCTCCCAAAAAATTCAGTGGGAATGTGGCCAGCGTCACCTTTAAAGTGTGCCTGTTCCAACTAGAGTTGTAGCTAAACTTATTCTGGTACTATAAGAACATGAAATATATTGGGTGATATCCACTATTAGTCATACTCAGAATTGACTCACCAAAAATCAATCCTACTGATTTCAGTGGAACTCCTGAGCATGCTAGTTTGGTATCACCTATCCTATATAATAAAGTGGCTGTGTCCCTGCGTCCATTCCGTGTGTCACGGAATTGCGCTACTGCACATGTCCGTGTCCCACACGGACGCAGGGATTGGAGCGGGCGGAGAGGGGGCGTGTCCGCGAGGCAGCGGCGGCGCACGCGCGTTGTCAGTTGCGCCAGCGCCGCTGCCTCGCACGGAAGCAGAGGGCCGCCACATCCTCGCCGCCGCTACCGCCACCGCTACAGCCGCCCCCGGGGAAAACGAAGAAGGGGGAGGGAGCCCCTCTCCACCCCCCCAGCGGCCGCTGTTCTGCCTCCTCCTCCTCTAGCACCCGTTATTGAACGGGCTAACTTCAACTAGTTATGTATAACAGCTGATAAAATTGGTTAAGTATGGTAAATTTGTGAAAATATAACTAGCCTTTGTTTTGTTGAAACAACAATTACCCAAAGATGGAGATATAAGTTGTTACAACCCCTGGTACATATATATATTTGACAATTAGGAAACTAAAAAAGAAAAGATAATAGAAAAGATCAACATTGTTGTAACAAACAAAAAATAAGTTATGTTATCTGAGCTTAGAAGCATTTTCACACATAAACATAAAAAAAAATCATTTCTGGAGAAAAAGCTCAAAGATAATAATAATAATAATAATAATAAACTTTTATTTATATCCCGCCCTTCCCCGCCAAAACCGGGCTCAGGGCGGCTAACAATCAAATACAAATATAAAAACACAGATTAAAAATACAGATATAAAATACACTTTAAAACTTAAAAATTTTGAATTTTAAAAGTTACACTCAAATTACCCCAAAAGCCAAACGGAACAGCTCCGTTTTACAAGCCCTGCGAAAGGGTGCTAACTCTTGCAGGGCCCTCGTTTCTTGTGGCAGATCATTCCACCATATCGGGGCCAGAACCGAAAAAGCCCTGGCCCTGGTGGCTGCCAACCTGACCTCCTTATAACCTGGGATCTCCAGAAGGTTATTATTTGATGACCTCAAGGTCCTACCCGGGGCATACCAGGAGAGGCGGTCCCTTAAGTACGAGGGTCCTAGGCCGCGTAGGGCTTTAAAGGTTAAAACCAGCACCTTAAACCTGATCCTGTACTCCACCGGGAGCCAGTGCAGCTGATAAAGCACTGGATGAATGTGATCTCGCGGCAAGGCCCCCGTAAGGAGCCTCGCCGCGGCATTCTGCACCCGCTGGAGTTTCTGGGTCAGCCTCAAGGGCAGCCCTGCATAGAGCGAGTTACAATAATCTAGTCTGGAGGTGACCGTCGCATGGATCACTGTGGCCAGGTCAGGGCGAGAGAGGTAGGGGACCAACTGCCTAATACGGCGGAGATGGAAAAATGCCACCTTTGCTGTGGCTGCAACCTGCGCCTCCATGGAGAGGGAGGCGTCAAAGGTTACCCCCAGACTCTTGACAAGAGGCGCTGGCACTAATTGAACGCCTGCAAGGGTTGGGGGTTGGCCCCCCGACCCCATGTCGTCCCGACCTAGCCAAAGGACCTCTGTCTTCGAAGGATTTAACTTTAATCGGCTCCCACGCATCCATCTAGCCACAGCTTCCAAACACCTGGCCAGTGTGTCTGGGACTATGTCGGGACGGCCGTCCATCAACAGATAAAGCTGGGTGTCATCAGCATATTGATGACAACCCATCCCAAAGCTCCGGACAATCTGGGCGAGAGGGCGCATAAAGATGTTAAAAAGCATCGGGGAGAGAATTGCACCTTGCGGCACTCCACACACCAAGGAGTGCCGCGGGGACATCTCATTCCCTAGCGCTACTCTCTGTCCCCGACCTGAGATAAAGGAGCGCAGCCATTGTCGGACTGTGCCCTGAATCCCCACGTCGGCAAGGCGGTGGTCTAAAAGTTCATGATCGACCATATCGAAGGCTGCTGACAAATCTAAGAGAATCAGCAGTCCCGATCCGCCTCGATCCAGCTGTCTACGGAGATCATCCGTTAGCGCGACCAAAGCCGTTTCAGTCCCATAGCCAGGGCGAAAGCCGGACTGAAATGGATCCAAAGCCGATGTTTCCTCCAGAAACCCACTAAGTTGTTCAGCAACCGCTCTCTCAATTACCTTACCCAAGTACGGAAGATTCGAGACCGGGCGGTAATTGGATAGATCTAAAGGATCTAAAGAAGTTTTCTTTAAGAGCGGACGCACCACTGCCTCTTTCAACTCCCCTGGGAAGGTCCCTGTGCCAAGGGACAAGTTGATAATCTCACCCAGGGGGGCCCGCACCTCGTCCGGGCACGCTCTAATCAGCCAGGACGGGCACGGGTCAAGGGGACAGGTGGTGGGCCTTCCAGCTCGGAGGAATCTGTCTACATCGGCAGGGAGTATCCGATCAAAGTGGTCCAATACTGGGCCCGAAGACAGTCGAGGGGCCTCTAGCTCCATTATTGTATCCAAATTGGCAGGAAGGTCATGGCGGAGCTGCAAGACTTTCTCCGCGAAAAAGCTCGCAAATGCCTCACAGCTATGGGTCAAATTCATATTTAAATTTGGTTGTTCCTCTAGGGTTGTTAGATATAACAAGATATAAACACCACCACAATGTAATTAAGAAGTTGCAATAAATCTGAATATCAAATACACTTGATTATACTATCCGCTGAGTAAATAATGATTAATTCTACTCCAATCCCTGTAAATATATTTTTTCTTAAAACAACAGTATAACTTGTTCTATTTATCTAAACAGTATTTGTGTCTAAAAGACCAATTGCTTCCTATTCTGAATTTTTACGGCAAGCCTCAAGATCTTCAGAAAATGGAAGGTTTGAATGAAATGAAAGCAGCTTCTCAACTCTTTTCACATATTTATGAATCTAGTTTAGTCCAACACTCTGCACTGCAGGAATCTCATCTAAAGCATCCATCACAGACGGCCATCCAAACTCTGCTTTAAAACCTCCACCTTCCAAGCGGCTCCCATTCCACTGTCAAACAGCTCTTACTGTCAGAAGGTTCCTTTTTATGCTTAGTCTGAATCTCCTTTCTTGTAACTTGTAACTTCTTGTCAACATCCTTCTTAAATTCTGGTGGCCAAAACTGGACACAGTACCCAGGTGTGGGCTGGTCAGTGGTCAAGGCAGAATACAGCGAGACCATTACTTCCCTTGACCAGGCAGGACACTAGACTTCTGTTGGTACAGCCTAGACTAGCATTAGCTTTTTTTGCTGCTGCATCACACTCATGTTTAGCTCTTGTTTAGCTTGTGGTCTAACTAAAATTCCTCAATCCTTTTCACATGTACTACTGGCAAGCCAAGTTTTCCCCCATCTTATATTTGTGCAGCTGGTTCTTCCTGCATAAGTGTAGAACCATACATTTGTACCTACTGAAATTCATTTTGTTAGTTTTGGCCCAGTTCTCCAATCTATTAAGGTCATCTTAAATCCTTGATTATGTATTCTACACCCTCCCAGCATGGTGTCTTCTGCAAATTTGCTGAGCATCCCCTCAATTCCTTCATTCAAGTAATTTATAAAGATGTTGAACAATGGGCTCAGGACAGAACCCTGCAGTACCCCACTTGTCACTTTTATCCAGGATGACAAGAAACCATTAGTGAGCACTCTTTGGGTTTGGTCAGTCAACCAGCTACCAATCCACCTAACAGTAACTTTGCCCAGCCCCCATTTTACCAGTTTCTGTGCAAGAATATCATGGAGGACTTTGTCAAAAGTCTTATTGAAAGAAAGATACACTACATCTACAGCATTACCCTGGTCCTCCAAGCTTGTAACTCTATCCAAAAAAAGAAATGAGATTTGTCTGACATGACTTGTTTTTGAGAAACCCATGCTTGCGTCTTAGTAATCACAACTTTTCTAAGTGCTCATAGACCATTTAATTATCTGTTCTACCGGTAGGACCTTTCCTAGTGCAGATGTCAAGCTGACCTGTCAGTAGTTACATAGGTCTACTTTTTCCCCCTTTTTGGAGATGCAGACATTTGCCCACCTCCAATCTGCAGGGACCTCACCTGTCTCCAATAATTCTCAAAGATTATAGACAGGCTCTGAGATTACATCCACAAGCTCCTTTAGTACCCTTGGATGCAGCTCATCAGGTCCTGGAGATCTGAATTCATTTAAAGTATTTAGGTGTTCCCTTACCACCTCTTTTCCTATTGGGTTGAAGCTCTCTCCTTGCATCATTATGTTATCACCAGGTTGGGCACTGCTTTCCTTTTAAGTGAAGACAAAGGTAAAGTACATGTTGAGTAGTTCCCCCTTCTCTTTGCCAGCCAAGAGCATTTCTCCATGCAGAGGACCTAATACATACTCTTTCTTTCTTTTGCTTTTTCAAACATGGTTCAAGAAACCTTTTAAAATTATTTTTAACCTCTCTTGAAGGCCTGAGCTCATTCTGAGCTTTGGTCTGCTTGACCTTCTCCCTGCATTTGTTGGCTGCTCATGTATATTCTTACTTTGTGATTTCCCCTTTCTTCCATTTCTTATACATGCCCTTGTTAAATCTCAACTCATCTGTAACCACACTAGTTTCTTTAGATGGCTCCCACTTTCCTTTCTTGTTGGAATTGTCTGCATTTGGGCCTTCAATATTTCTCCTTTAAGTAACTCCCATTCCTCTTAGACTCCCTTCTCTTTGAATATTTCTGACCATGGGATCTCACCCAGAAGTTCCTTAAGCATTTTGAAATCTGCCTTCTTAAAGTCCAGGGTGCATGTCCAACTACACTCAGCTTTCCCTTGCCTCTATCATGAAACCCAAGAGGACATGATCACTTCCTCTCAAGGTTCCCAGTACTTCCACTTTGTCAACCAGTTCCTCCATTAGGTTCAAGACACATGATCCCATTGTTGCTTCTTCAAGCTTCTGGGAAATGAAATTGTCAGCGAAGAAATTGAGGAATTTGTTGGACTTTACATTCTTGGCTGAGATTGAATTCCAACAGATTTCAGGGTGGTTGAAGTATACCATGATTATCTCTCCTTTTTGAATGTTTGGTAATGTGCTCTAGGAAGGCAACGTTCATATTTTAAGTTCCAATATCTTCTTTATACTATTATTCTAGGAAGATGAAAGTGTTTTCATATCAGATTGATTTCATTAATGAAATCCAAATACACATTCCTAATTAATTTATTTCAAATAAGAACAAATATATTTCAAATCCTAATGGGCTTGAACAGTGTTAGAAAGTGGGATAGAAAAGCTAGTAGCCAAATGGCTTTTGGGACCTAGGTTGTGGGAGTCAAAACAGAATGGGGGAGGGGTGTCAGAAATTCTATTTATTTTGATAAGCATGAAATACTATGCAATTCACATAAGTGACACATTGTTAATATCAATTTTTAGCAGAAATTGTTAATACATGTTTAATTTGGTGTTTACAATAAAAATATTGGAACCATACTTCATTTTTTCCAAACACTCTACTCTTTATTGTTAAACTCTTTGACATATTGTCTATCCTTAACATATACTTTGAGGTTTCAAAGCACATGCATTTCAATAATCCTTGAATGCCAGCCAGGTGTAAAAAAATAGCACCCAGTCTTTTTTAGGTTCTCAAACCTAAATGCACCTGGCGCCCTGCTAATTTTGAACCCTGGGCTTAAAGCTTAAAGGTTCCCAAGATACTAAAAACTAATGTCTCTTGTTAAAGTTTACTATACACACTCTGCACTACTCTCTCCCTGGTACTTAGAGAGTCCATTCCTTTTATTCTTGTGCAACTTAACAATGCCAACCAATTTCAAGGTCACATGAAATATAAAAACCTGCCATCTTCATCAAAATTATCTTTTAATGTACAGTGATAACACAGGGCTGTCCATTTTCTGTACCTCTAACAGAAACTGGATGTGCAGGCATTAGCAGGTGACAACATCTATCTCTATACTATGAAAAGGTATATCTGCATATTGCATACCAAAAGCACATTAGTAGGCCAGGCAGAGGTTTATTTGGCTACTTGGCAGCATTATAAACAGGTTCTGTTTTTACATACTTTAGTTCAAAAGAGCCTCCTAGCATTTGTATACTTCATAACCCAAATAACTGTTTTAAAAATCATCAATTACAGTCCCTCTGCCAAGACAAAGAAATTGTATGAGCTTTATGGACAGAGGCTCTCCAATGGAGTTGCATTCAAGGCCTACAGATTTATTTAGTTTGAGGATGAATATTTTTTAAAATGAAAACAGAATTCTAGTATACAATTTTATCCAGAGAAGAGGTTCAATCCTTAAATCAACTTCTCAGAACCCAGAACTGCTTGAAGGAAGCATGTAGCTTATAATCACCTTGCAGAACACAGTCAGATATTTTCTGATCAGAAAGTCTGTCCTGTTATTTGTAACAACCAAACGGCACACAATTTCCATAGAAAGATGGGATATAAATTATTGTAATAAATAAAATCACAGGAAGCCCCAAAGTTGATTTTAGAACCAAGGGTGGTATCCAAACAAGTGTGGCTTAACCACACACATTGAAAACTATGGCTACCTTAAGCTCATTTATTTCAGTGGATCTAGTCAGAGTATGGCTTAGTTAGATACAACCCTGAATACATAAAGTTAAACTGGATGTTCTGTAATGTTTCTAAATCTAAATGAATCGGTAAATTTACTAGTTTAGCTTTTCAATAACCTAATTTGAGAGTACTTAATATACAAAAGTATTACCAGTCAAAATGTAAACAACTTTTTAACAGTATGTGTATGCTAAAAAGGCAAGTTTAAATGGCAGACATATCTGAGTCCCAACACACAAGACTACTACTTGTGTACATCAGAGCTTTGCATTGTCCACTACTAGGAAATAAATAGGAGAAGCTTTTTATCACAAGGAACCTGCAGGGAGGCCAAATCCTATGCAAAATTTTGAATTAGGTTGCAAATCTTTCTGTTACCTGTAAAAGAACAATTTTGACTTTTAAAGCTACTTCAAATGTGCCAAGAGGTTTAAGAATGTCACAGGCTACTTGTAAAGCATTTCAATTTCATCACTAAAACAGTTCAATAACAGTATCAACTCTGATCAATACCCGAGGCTGCAAGTCTATATACACTCACCTGGGAGTAACACCACTGAACTCAATGGGGCTCATTTCTGAGTAGGCATATATAGTGTATTTCACACATAATTGCGAAAAACAGAAGCAAGCAACAAGCTAAAGTGATAAATTAAAAGTGCTCAGGTGAACATACATATAGAAACGGGTAGAATCTCCATAATATATTGACTTGACTATTCACTACCCTCTTTGACATTCTAATACTATTTCTTCATTCTATGAAGACATCTCATTATACGAACAACTGTTATCGCCTTCACCCTCATGAAATTTCATGTCTAGTGTGTCATAACGTGTGCTGAGATACCATAACAAACCAGGAAGTGCAGGAGAGTTTCAAAGGACAAAGACTGCTCAAGTATTATATACTGTCTACACAGAAAGCAACTCCATGTGAAAGTAACATGTAAACAGCACGTTACTTAAGTAGTACATAAATAATATTTGATTATTGTGCAAGCATCTACTGTATATACATGTTCTGGGAAACTGCAGTCAATCAGTACATGGAATTTTATTGCCTGTAAATATTACATACCGGTAATTAGATCAAATTATTATCTAATATATTAATTTCATCATAAATAACCATTACATGTTCATTTTAAGTTGCCTTAAATAGCCTTTTAAAAAAGAAAAAGAAACTCACACTTGTGCAGTAGTTCACACTTGAAACTACTGCAAACAATTCTATGAAGGACTTAATAAAGAAACAGTGACTGTCACAGTGTGGTAACTCTGGGAATATCTATTTTGAATCCTTGAAAGAAACTTGATTTTATATCATTAATATTTGTATTTCAGATACTCTAGTGAACATAGAATGCACTTCTCTGCATGTTTACTCAGAAATAAGTGTAACTGAATTAAAGTGGGTTTACTTCCAGGTACATGTACATACCGGACGGTAGAATTGCAGTTTTAATAAGCAAAGAGGAAAGTATCTCCATGGCAAATTGTAGAACATGGTAATGTGCCACTTTAAGTGGCACACTAAGTAAGCACCACTGAAACAGTGGAACTAGTTTTGAGTAAACATGCACAGGACTGCTCTGCAAATGAAGTAACTGCCACAACTTATGACTTCCAAGTAATGTATAGTTGGATCCAGAGTTCCCTTGAGTGGAACAGGGCTCACAGGATGCTCCTCTTGCTTTCTGTGAATTCTATCCTTCCCCTGGAAAGTCTGTTCCAGGGGGCTGAGAGACCCTTCTGAACAGTGTGTGAAGTGGTGTGGGAGTCTGCACTGAGAATCAGCCTCCTCCCACCCGCCTGCTCCCCAGTTCCATCAGCAGAAGCCTCCAATGGATTGCAGTCCCTTCCATTTATAGAAAGGCCAACTCTGAATCCAACTCTATGCATTAACGATGGACAATATCAATCATTATGTTATATATTAGTAATCCCAGAAAATGTCACCTACTCCATGCAACTTTTAATTACTCGAGTTTAACAGATAAGTTGTTTGTACTCAAGGTTACAGTCTTTAAACAGTTCAAAATTTTGTGCAGTGAATCCACACACAAGTCTCACCATGGAAAACCTAACTTTACAGTATAAAAATATCCACCAGAGACATCAGAAGAACTCTGCTTCAGTTACATGAGTATCTGACAACTTTTCAGGGAGCATCATTGAAGTACAACTTTTTGAGTTTAAGAACAAACTACCGTACTCTCTGATAATTACTAACCATTTTCTGCAGGTACTTTAGTACATAGATCTAGACGTCATGTCTTGTTTAAAAGGAGAAGAAACCTCGAAGGCAGTGGTTTTCAACCAGTGTGCCATGGCTTCCTGGGGTGCCTTGAATGATAGTCTCTGCCTCCAAAAGACTTGCACAACTGTTTGTTACAGCACCCCTGGTTACAAGCTCCTCAGGTGAATGGTGCCTCTGGGGCTGGCCAGGGGGTGCTTCCCAAGTCCTGTAGGGCAGTGTGAGAAGGCACCTCTCTTTGGGGTAAGGGGGGGCAGCTCAGAGACTAGGGGCGGCAGCGGCAGCTGCCCAGAGGACTCCCAAGGAGAGGGGATAGGAGGCTGAGGGAACACTCCACAAAGGAGCATGTCTGAAAAGGGGTGAGGGGCTGCTGACTCTGCAGGCAAAGGGTGACATAACTGGGCTCCTAAGACCCACAGAAAGAATGTAGCTGGGTCAAAGGAGCTGTGGACTCAAAAAGGTTGAAAACCTTTACTCTAAGGCATAACTAATGGTGATGGATGGAAAAATTTCCAGTGCTTTGTTTTTCTGTGGAAAATTTCCCATTTAAGAAGTCCATCAGCAACAATGCATGGATCCCAGTTGCAAAAATATTAGGCAAGTTTTTAGCTTTGCTCACTAAATACATGTAAAATAAACAGTGTGTAACTAGATCAAACTTTATGACATCAGAAAAATTAGAATCTATGCATATCTCATTAAGAGCTGAATACCCATTTCTGATTTATTTTTAAAAAGGCATTACCTGCTTGACATTTTACGTCATACTGTATTAGAAATCTATTGGTGTGCATTAGTTATACAATTTTCAGTATCCAGCCTTATCAGCAACATTTGTTCTTTATTAACTTTCCCTTTAAAATGATTTTTCTTAAACAATGGTATTTAAAAGATTTCCCTGCACACATTCATGACATCTTTAAGATCAAAGCTGACAATTTCTATTTCAGGAACACCAATGTTTGTTGTTGTTTTTCACCAAATAGTAAATGAAGTGAACAGTGTTTTTAGAAATGATTTGTGCTTTATGATCAGATGTATTATTTTGTGTATCATATCGAAACAGCTTCCATGTAGTCTTTTAATGTTGATTACTCTGTGTGTGTGTGTACAGATTAAATTAATTACCAGCGGCAAAAGAAGACTGACTTTCCACTCCTCTCCCCAAATATTTCAAAAGTAATTAATGCTCAGTATTACTCTCAACCATAAGTTTTTTGGAAAAACAAACTGTAAATTAGGGATTGAAACAATACACAAATTCCAAGTAGAAAGCTCAGCAGACTCACAAAACTGTTTCTGAATCTTACAGCCTATACCTAAAATCTAGATGCCAGCAGGCCACACAGGACCAAAACAACCAGCTGCCTGGGATGCTTACAACTCCCCTACAAACTTTACAAGAGCATGTTAAGGCCTACAATATGGTACTCTGGAATGCCACATCACATATATTAATTCAAGAACCACCACGCAAATGTAAGAATCACCATGATATTTGCTTACAAAGCAGGGGCTAGGCAGGGGAAGCTTCAATGCACCCTGTTCTAACATGATCAGTTTTGCAGGTTGCAGTTTGCCACGACTGAAATAAGTGCTACATACAAGGCCTCAACTTCGAACTTTTTTTTATTATTATTTTTTTTTAAAAAGCAGCCAGGTATCAAAACTCCTTAATGGCCCAAACCATCTCAGTCTCATCAAAAACCTCACTCTTGCTCACTAAACGTTGACAGGATCGGCCACATTATTACACACAGCTTCAACGCGAACAAAGGGCAGCCTTGCCACTTCCTCCAGGGAGCTGCTACTCTACCTCACCCCCCCCCAAATGCAATGTTACTATTTACACACACATAAACACACACACACACAAACGCTTTATCAGTTTACCGCGGGGGAACTGCAGTGCACGCTCCCGAGCGAGCAAAACAAAAACAAGCCCATCCACGCAAGAAAGACCTCGTCCTGGAAGAGAGCGAAACCGCTCGCTCGCAAGTTTGTTCTGCAAACCTCGTCGGGGGCCGGAAGGAGGCTCTTCGCAGCCGCTGGGTCGTACGGCTGCGGCGAAACCCCCCACACCCCCACCAGCAAATGCCACGGGAACCCCCCCCCCTTCTCCATCCCGGGCCTTCCATTCTAATAAACAGGCCTCCGAGGCCGCCTCCCGCTTAGGAGGGGAGAAAGACGCGAGGCGGCGGGAAGGGGCAGAGAGCTCTGCTTTGTCGCTTCCTTACCCGGAGCCTCAGGCATCGGGGGGGGACGCGGCGCTCGCACCCGGGTGGCCTAAGGGGCAGCAGCGCGGGAGGCGGGAAAGAGGGAGGCGAGCGGAGGCGGCCGCGACTAGGCCGAGCGGCGGCTGGGCGGGAGGCGCAGGCAGGACCCGACCCGAGTCAGCCGGCGGCGGCGGCGGGAACGGAAGCTGCGGGCCCAGGGGAGGAGCGGCCGGGCAGAAGCAGGACGCGGCCCTGAAGGGCCTCCGCGGTGCCGCCTCCCGCGGCGGGGCTTCCCAACCACCCCCTCCTTGCTCCGGGCCTCGGGGCTGCCTGCTCAGAGCTTGCGCGTCGCCTCGCTCGCCCTCCTCCTCTTCCCCTCACGCATCTCTTCTCCTCCTCCCCCCCCCCGCACTCCCTGCTCCTCTCCCTCAGAGAGAGAGAGAGAGAGACAAAAGCAAACGGAAACCGAGCGGGAAGAAGAGGGCCGCGGCCAGCCCGAAGCGGGCCGGAGCCGTCGGGAAGGCCTCCCCCGGCGCCCGCGAGCTCCCCCGGGAGCTGCCGAGCTGGGCCGCGGCGGGGGGGAGAGGCGGCGGGGGGAAGGAGAATCGGGCCGAACTCACCGCATGAATTTTCTTGTCCCGAGGATCCAAGATGGCTGAGCACCCTGCACGGAGGATGCTGGGGGAGCGACCTTTACCCTCTGACCCCGCCGCTGCCGTCGTGACCCCGCCGTCGCTGCCGCCGCCGCCGCCCGGCAGCAACCGCGGGACCAGCGCTCGATGCCGGCAAGCAGGCGCCTGTCGTCCGCCAGAGCCTCCGAGCGGGGAAACGCGACCTCGCTTCTTCGGGCAGGCGCGGAGGAGTCTCGCTCTCGCGGCGCGGAGCCCCGTCGGCGGGAGGCGCTTGCGGGCCCGAGGAGGAGGATGTCGGCGACGCTGGCAGGCCCTGCTGTGGAGAGAGCGGCCTTGTGGGAGAAGAAGAGATCCTGAGACATCCGGGGGAAGCGGGGCGGGCGGGCGGGGGGAGCCGTTATTTACACGCTGGGAGGGAGGGAACCTTTTACACACGTCCTTGGGAGAGCGAGTTGTAGCGCGGGGGGTCGCAAGAGCCCCTTCATCTGAGCTTGGGGGGAGGAGGCTCCTTTCTCCTCCCGACCACTGAGGCCAGGATAGTCCCCGGTTTATTCCTACTCCAAAAGCTTCGCTCGCACCCCCCCCCCACCCGAGGTGATGAAATGCCTATACGAAACTTGGGATTTGAATGCACCTTGTCACGTGTGATGGCCTTCCACGCGTGTTCACTATGGCACATAGACGGCTTCCCAGTGTGTTGTGTCTTTTGGGAAAGGATTTGGCCACTTGCGAAGCAGGCCTAAGAGTAATACCGGTTTCTTCATTGAGGAACGCCTCAAAAGTTTCCAGGAAAGGGATATGGCACTTGTCTTAATGAAGGGGAAATGGTGTAAAGACAGGGTTTCTTAAACTAGCGTCTCCAGCTGTTTTTGGACTACAACTCCCATTATTATTAAAATTTGTAGGCCACCTTTCATCCATAGATCCCAGGGCAGTTCACAATTTAAAGTACCAGTATTAGCACAAACAAATGGTACAAAAGCAGAACCAGTGGTCAGGGAGGATGGGAATTGTGGTCCGAAAACAGCGGTTGGGAAACCCTGGTCTAAGAGATGTCCATAGGATAACTTGCAACACAGTAAAAGCGAGTGGTGAGCAGCGGCTACATGGGAGGAGGGGTAAGGACAAAGGGGGGTTAGAATCAATATTTTTTAACTACCATAGCTGCCACCCCACCCCCCGAAATAGTTTATGGCCTGTTTCCACATGATGCTATAAAACCAAAAGCAATGTGCCTATGAGGCATTGTACTTCCCTGCCATTGTTATGTCCTTGGCCCCTGTGCATAAAGTAACAGCGTTTGAGTGCAGCACCCACCTGTTCTATGGAACTGTTGTGCTGGCACCAGGTGCCCCGGGTTATCTGAGGCACCAGATATGTGTAACACCAGATGGGTAAGTTCTTGGTCATCTACCAACATGTTTAAATTGACATACACACACCTTTGTTCCCCCTTACAGAGAAAAGGTGGAGCAAAGACAGGTAGCCAATAACAGACCACGGCACCTCTTGGAGGATAAAGTGCTCTCATTTTCCCATGGGAGAAAATATATAGGAAAGTTCCAATAACATAATTTTGAAATGGAGACATTAACAAATCATCTTTTCCCACAAACCTGGCTGAAAGTTAATGTGTGCAGCACTTTGGTGCCAATATGAGAGTAAATTATATCCATTGTAAAAGAGTGGGGCAGAAGCAAATTACCTTATCACGTAATATTTTGTAATCCCTATACTCCCCACAGCATATGCTTAGTTTGTTGCCCTGAACACTACCATTTATAGTATTTTCCATCTCTTGTTCTGTATAAACTTTTAAAGAGTAATATATCAAAAATGGTCTCAAGGGTTTGTTTTTTTAAAAAAAAACAATTACATGAAATCCATATTCATAAAGAAAGAGCAGCAGCATATTTAATTTTCACATTTCAGGGCATAAATTAACTACTGAAGGATCTAATACAGGTGACAAGGTGCAAGATACTAAACTTAAATCTGCTCATGCAGAAGATCTAAACATACTTTGAAAGAAGTCCTGTTGGGTTCAGTGAGATCATGCACCCTCTAAAATGTGTATTTAGGTTTATGCCTAGATTTGTGATTTATTTGAGTTTGAGTGGTATAATTATGTTTACATCAGTACCTTTGTATCTGATTAAAGGCCATGTCATACATTATTATACAGATAGCACCTGCATGTAGGAAATTCCCTGCAAGCCTCAGCCAGGTCCTGAATTGCAGTTTCATCTCTTGCTGTGGAACACATGATGATCTGCCAATAAATGCTATCAATGTAGGAAATATGTGATTTTTGAAGTAGCTCTGGTGCATAGTAATACAGGGAAACTCCACTACAGGCCTAGTCATTTGGGGAAGTTTTCCAACTGTTACCTTCCCATCCAGAAATGGGAGTGATATTCCTTTCTTACGATGACAATTGTGAAACAAATCTAACTTATGACTTTTGCAGAATATTCTTGCACGAAAGGCGTGTGATTTAGGTAGAATTTTGCAGGCCATCTGGATTTGTCCAGCCATCCAAAACTGTTTAACCATGTATGTGTATGTGGTGTCCCTACTTCAGCATCATATAATTTTTATAAAACTTGTCATTACAATAGCAATGTGTGGTTATTCCAGCTAATGACTTGCAAGAGTTCCCTGGTACATAGGCAGAGCTAATTTTATAATACAGCAAAGCCACATTTTGTGCTGATCTAGACATCATTTATCAAGCAGGTAGACTGGATCTATAGGCACTACCAACCATACCCGCAATTGCTGCCGTTAGAGAGTAACTTTCTCTCTGTGCATGACTTGACACCTTGGTATAATCAGATGGTATTTACTATTTCCACTATGCATATAATTCATAGTAGCCCAGTATGAACTGTCAGGTTGAAGGGTGCCATGGCACACTTAATTGATTTTATTTTTCAGTAGGGTGTAATGGGATGGTTTGTGTAGGATTTGGAAATTGGGCAATAACAGTGAGCCCAGAAATAGCACAGTGTCTTAATGTAACTAGCTCAGCACATTTTCTGCATTTAAGTAGGATTTACCTATGCCATTGAAAATATTTTTGTGTTCACTTCCTTCCAAACATGTAGAATTGAGAGGTTGTAGTTCAGTGGTATGCTTTGCATGGAGAAGGTCCTAGGTTCAATCTCTGACATCCCTAACTTTTGTAGAATAGGTAAGGTGATTTATTAATGTTTTAAAATATTAGTTTATTCCCATTGAGTAGAGCAGGATTTATTTAAAGCATTTTTCATTGCTCTTCAGCTGAATGGGCTCCCAAAAGAGACTTACACAGGATAACAAAATGGTGGCAGTGATGACCACAAACCTGGATGCCTTTAAAAGAGGGATAGACAAATATATGAAGGATAAGGCTATTGATGGCTACTAGACATGGTGGTCATGTTCTACCATCACTGTTGGAGGCAGTATACTTCTGAACATCAGGTGCTAGAAACCACAAGAGAGGAGAAGGCTGTTCCACTAAGATCCTGCTTGCATAGGCATCTGGTTAGCTGCTGTGAGAACAGGATGCTGGACTAGGCGAACTACTGCCCAGATCCAGCAGTGCTAGTCTTACAATCTTATTAATAACAAAGAAGACAGTTGGTAGGCTTGCACTCTATAAGACACAATACAAAAGGGGGATGGGGAGAGAAGAGGGTAAAAGCAAACTGGTCAGAGATGTGAAGACTAGCTCAACGTTGTGCAAGGATTTGACCTGAATTATACAACTTTCGTCCTCTTTTCTGGGACAGTCCGTACAGTAGAACCTGGGGAGGTCTCCTTTCTTCTCCCAAGGATCGAGGCCTTAATAGTTCACAAAAGGTTCCTGCCCCAAAAGTTATGGAGCTCCTCAGATGTGATGTAATTCCTACATGAATTTCTACCGTCCCTGCAGGAATTTGAATGCACATCGTCACGTTTTACGCCCTTTCGCACTTGTCATATGGCACCGAGAAATGGCTTCCCAGTGTGCGGCACACATATTGTCTTTTGTGTAAGAATTTGGCTACTTGTGAAGCAGGCCTAAGAGTAGTACGGTGGTACCTCAGGTTAAGAACTTAATTCATTCCGGAGATCTGTTCTTAACCTGAAACTGTTATTAACCTGAGGTACCACTTTAGCTAATGGGGCCTCCCGCCGCCGCGCAATTTCTGTTGTCATCCTGAAGCAAAGTTCTTAACCCGAGGTACTATTTCTGGGTTAGCGGAGTCTGTAACCTGAAACATCTGTAACCCGAGGTACCACTGTACCTCTGTGCTTTGAGGAGCAGATGTTTGCAGCTCAAAAGTTTCAAGGAAAGGGGCATCAAGAGGTCTGTTCCATACTGTGTTGGAATTGGGCTTTTAGTGTACTATTTGGAACTCCCTCTTGTTACATATCAGACGGGTGCAGTCTGTATTATTTTTTCGGTGCCTGAAGAAGGCCTTCCCACAAGCCTTTTAATAAGTACCATGTTTTTATCCCAGTCTTTAACTGCAATGGACTAAACAAAATAAAATAAAAAAATTCCTTCCAGTAGCACCTTAGAGACCAACTAAGTTTGTTCTTGGTATGAGCTTTCGTGTGCATGCACACTTCTTCAGATACACTGAAACAAGTCACCAGACCCTGATATATAAGTGAGAGGGTGGGGAGGGGTATTACTCAGAGGGGTGGTGGAAATGGGTGAAAGATTGATAGCTGTGGTAAACCTGTTGACGACCACCCCTCTGAGTAATACCCCTCCCCACCCTCTCACTATATATCAGGGTCTGGTGACTTCTGTTTCAGTGTATCTGAAGAAGTGTGCATGCACACGAAAGCTCATACCAAGAACAAACTTAGTTGGTCTCTAAGGTGCTACTGGAAGGAATTTTTTTATTTTATTTTGTTTTGACTATGACAGACCAACACGGCTATCTACCTTTAACTGCAATGGACTAGAGATTGAATTTATGTATGTTTTTTATTGTTAATCACTTCAGGATATTTCATAGGAAGCAATTCATAAGTAAAATCAGTAATACTGTAATCAGTGGGATTGTGAAACCTACTGCATTTATTTATGAATGAATGAATGATCAAGACTAGTATTTTAAGGTGCCACAAGAGTCTGTGATTGTTCTTGGTGCAAGAAACTTACACAGCTAGCCCTCTGGAAATAGTTATTTGAGTTTTCCTGTTGTTTTTAAACCAGCTATGCACTTGTAGAAAGCATCTGGAACTCTTGCTTATTTTATTTCACCTTATTATTACATTAAATAATCATAGTAATATTTATTATTGTTATATACTTATCTATACCCACCTTTTTTCCCTGTTGGGACTCAAGGCATCTTATAGATAAAACCTAGAATGGCTAAAAACACAGAAAAATCCAATCATTAAAAACAATTAAATATTGATGAAATTAAAACTATATACATATATAAAATCAGTTTAAAATATACAAATAAATACCATAAAAATAGCACGGTACCAGCCATAAAAATAAGTAATTTGACCAGAATATAATGTGAGATTAACTGAATAATGAGAAAATCATTAACATCTCTAGTATGTTTGACAAGTACAAAAAATAAAGACAGTTTTATAAAACAACTACTATTCAATGCCGTAACTATGTAGCAGAATGTATAAAATAGTTCCTGTTCAAAATCAAGCGATCAGTACTCTGCTTGTTGACATGAGTAAAAAATTGATAGAAAATATTGAGAGAAACTGACTAAATTTGAAACACTGTTGCCTCAATTCAGTGAAGCACATATTCCTGTAACTATGCAGACAGTATGAACAACCTTGACAAACATGGAATAGTTCACCAGCTGTTCAGCCCAGAAACGACTATATGTGATTGACAGTTATGCTTCCCAAGTCCTGACCCACTACAGTTCAGAGGAAGAAGCTACAAAACGTATTATAACTTCACAACAACTGGCAGATGGTACCGGCTGCAGTGGGCTTTTGCTCACCGCTATATATCGCCCTCTGGGGTGGTCTTGGTCTAGTTCAGGAGTAGCTAACCATTGGCCCTCTGGATGGTGTTGGACTCCAACTCCCATCAGCCCCAGCCAGAATGTCCAGTGGTCACAAATAATGGGAGTCTTAGACCAGCAACATCTAGGCAGTATTTTTCAAACTTGGGTCTCCAGCTGTTTTTGGACTACAACTCCCATCATCTCTAGCTAGCAATCCCATCAGGGATGATGGGAATTGTAGTCTGAAAACAGCTGGAGATCCAAGATTGGGAAACACGGATCTAGAGATTACTGATTAGTCACCCCGGTCTACTTCTTTCTTGTCTCTTTATGACATTACATCAAATGTCCTTCATCCCTTGTGTTCCTGGATAACAGAGATCAATACTGAAGTCCCAAACCCACAAGTAAACTCCATTCAGCTTAGTGGGACCTTATTTTTGAGTCAACATGTATAGGATTAGTGCTGCCAGTCTCCTGCTGAAAGCAAAAGTGCTTCCTGCTCTGAAGTGTAACCTGAGGTAGGTGTCAAGTGAAGAAGATACAGAAAGATTCACATAATTCCGTGCGCAAGAACAAAGTACTGAGATGCATAGAAACACGAAGAAGAATGGGGAAATGACATATCGTGTGATGATGTCTCCTGGGAAAAGGGTAGGTGAACCATAAGTAATTTACAAATGTTGAAAATAGCACAAGGATCCAGTGTAAGGTCAAATTGTTTACTAAACTGGGTGTAGCATTTGAGATTAATTCACAAGAGACTATATCGTTTTAACTGAGCCCCACTCGTCCCTTGCCATGCTCCAAATTCCTCCATATTTCCCCACACACATGGAGTGGTGAACCTTAGGCCTAGGGTCAAATGCAGTCCTCTAGACTATTCTTTCAAGAGATGGCTGGCTGCACTTCAGAGGGCAATGTGTTCCACAATCTGGGAGCAACCACTTGGAAGTCCTTTTCACCCCAACCAGGAGATATCTGGGAGTACGTGTACCAGAATTTTTTGTTTATATAGGTCACAGGACTAGTGGAATCTACCTTCAATATTTTCCTCAAAACCTATCAGGATCTATATCCCACCACACTCCTAAACAGTGTGTCCCATTGCTGCACTGCTCTTTTTAAAATCTAAATGATAATTTAAACTGCTCTTAAAGTCCCCAAAGGTCTTACAGATAATTTAAACTAGACTGCCTGCCTTAAACCATTTCTTGTCTCATTCCCTGTGATCAGGTTAAATTAACCAGTGTCTTCTTCCTGGGATCCTTAAAAAAAATTTTATTTCAAATCCTGAAATATTGGCCCGCATATTCTGCCCATGCCCTTCATTCCACCATCAGCACTAAAGCACACATTCTCTTTAGGCAAAACTCATTCAGTTCCTTTAGCCTGGAAATCCTTTTGGATTTTTCCTTTTAGCCACGTGATTATTTGGATAGAAGAAACTATTTTCAGCTTGTCAATATCTTTTAACAAGGTTTACCAATTTTACTAGTGACAAGAAAAATAGTGTGAGCACTGCTCCTTTTGATAGTTTGAAAATGCTACTTCTCAGGCCGTTATCATCACCTAAAGCATACATGCTTTTATTTTTGTATACAACAAGTCGGAGTTAGTGGGGGAATTTCATTTCGCTGCTAGCTGCCCAGCTCGCCCATTTACTGATATCATTTAATGGTGTTTAGCTCTGATCTCAGTCTGTTTTGAGCATCTCTTTATTTTGCAATACCAAAGTTATATGGCAAGTGCAATCCAAATCACTGATTTAAATAAAAAACCACTGAACAAAAGCAGTCCTAGCACTGACTCAGACGAGCCTAGTGGAATGTAATTGGATAACACTTTCTAATTTGATTTCAAGCCATTTACCTTTCCCACCAATGGGCCACAAATCTTATAGCAGTTTCTTGAAATCAACAATTCGAAAGCATAATAATGTGGATGAGCATGGTGGAAAACCCAAGATATAATGCAAGAAGACAACTTTACTAAGCCAATTAGTTTGTCAGAGATTAAGCATGTCTGGTATGATATGCTTTTGTTCTGTCAAGAACCACCATAGTGTAAGCAGAGGCTTTGCTTATACACTGGCTGCAATTTTAAGTGGGGTTGAGCAGATATTAACAACAGTACAAGCCTTACAAACTGACAGAAGCAACATCAAAGCTACAGTGTATAGACAAGACCTCGGCCATTGCCTTCTATGGCGAATTATCGCTTATACTTTTTGCCCAGAATAACAGCATGCAATATTAGAGGAGGGCAACGACATTGCTTTGAAATCTTTTCTTTCTTTCCATTGACCAGGAGTGAATGTTTTCATCAGTATATTCTTCAGTAAAGATTTAATATTCTTCCTCAGTGTATTCACATGCACACACAGACCATGAAAAATCTCCTTAAACCCAGCAATGTCATTCTAAGGTAACAAAGTCTGCAACTGTGTATGGGTTTTGTATATTCAAAATCGGGCACCATCAACAGGTTCATAAGGATTGCCATCAATAAAAATTAAAAGTTGTGTTTAGAGGCACCCTAGGAAGATGTTTAAATTGTTAGGGCATCTGCTAATTCATTTATTTACTTGCTTGCATATTTTTTTTTCAAATGAGTGATAAGCTGATGAGCGATTAGAAAAGATGTGGAGAATTATCTGACAGAAAAGAAACTGCATGACAACACATCTGAGGATTTTGGAAACCAGGGAGCCTAGATATAAGGCTTAGCTAACCAGGGGAAAAGAAACAGTGCAATCTGACGCATGCTTACTCGGAAGTAAAGTCTCACTTCATTCAGCAGATCTTACCGCAGACAAAGATGCATGAAATCGCAGCCTAGCAGTGCAATGCTTTGCGTGCTCAGTCCCCCTCTGTGTTCAGTTACTTCTGAGTAATGTGCTTAGGGATTGCAGCTCAAGACTATTTAAGGAAGGGCTGAGGCTAAGAATCTAAAAATGCACTGAAAACACGCGCTTTTGTGGCATCAGCTCAATCCATAGCATTTAATGGTTAACTTTGACTTTAAGTTTCACTTTATTGAGGTCAATGGGATTTGTATCTGTGGGGCAGCTATTAAACCGCACCACAGCTGTTCCAAGTCCACAGAGTGCTAAAGCTCACATGCCTTAAACATTCAGAGAAGCAAAGCCTGAGTAAGCTGTCCAGTTAATATAGAGTGAAGGTTGAGAAAGGAGAATGGTTGTTCTAAACGACCACTATAAAAGGTTCCCCGCCGTTATTAATGGTGATGTCTAATGCTGTACTCTCTTTTTTTTGTAAATATATTTACCGTAGTCACAAATTCTGAACTGCTTGTTGATTTAATGTCTGTGTTTTAATATAGGTCTGTATAGGCTTAGATTAAAATCAAAGCAAAAGAGCTTTGCCAATTGCATGCTGAAAAGAAAGTATCAGATTATTTCAGCTGTTTAATCTCTCCTCCACTGATCTGCACTGGGCTTGCTTCAAATAAAAAGAACTTTATACCACTGGCTAAATTCAAGGTGAAATACTGTATAGCACTAACTTCTTTTGCAAATAAAGATCAATTGTGCAAGGATATTTTTCCCTGCTGGCATTCAAAACGCCAATGTGACTTCAATAATCCTACATCATCACAAAGGCTGAGTGGGACGGACATCATGAGATGGAGACCTCCGTCTTGGTGCCATGTCACACGTGTTGGCCTTGTCCTTCACTCCAGCAAATGTCAAGGCCAGACTGGAGGGCATGTGTACAAAAGATGTCCTTAAGATGAGCCGTAAACACGTTGAGACAATGTAAGGAGGAAGATCTAAGGGGGGGGGGGGCTTCCCTTCCTGCTGCCACCATGCACTGTGCAGGAGATTTGCACTATCTTGTAACACCTGCTGTAGGCTGTATGCTGAGAATTGGGTGGGGTAGTGCAGACATATGACCAAGCATGAAAATATAAAGGTGCTTCTGAGCCAGCCAATTGGTGCACCTTCCAGAGTGATACCTGCTTCATAGGTGGGGAACTTGAGTTCTGAAGGCCATTTTATGCCACTCCTTATGCCTCCTTATGAAGCTTCATTTCCCCATTCTATCAGAGTCCCTTCCTTCCTGCTTGTTTCTCCACCTCATTATTATTGTTTTAGTTTTTCTCCCTATTTCAGTGCAGTTTCAAAATAATCGAAAGGGACAATATTTTATTTTATTTAAAATAAATTGATTTCTTAAAAAAACAAAAAATATTTTCCTAGGCTTGAGGTGTGTTTCCTACAGCTGTAGGAGCACAAATTGTTACACTTCTCTTTCTCTCTGGCATGCTACAGTCAGAAAGGAATTGTTTTCACGCCCTTTCCAAAAAGGTGTCTGAACACTTAAAAAAAAAACACAAAACACTGTGTATTTATTTGAGAGCAGCCCTGTCAATCCCAGTGGGGGTCCTGAGAATTCTAATCTCAGAAGCCATGGTGAAAATGGCAGTAGAGTGGTCTTTATGTCTCTTTGTTTGTTTTTTTAATAATTTTTTATTGGTTTTAAAAACAAGTCGTATATACATGAAAAAAAGGGCAGACAAACAAACAAATAAACAATACAAACAAAAAGAAATTCATAATCGACTGCACAGGAATTGTTTCGTTTTTGGTTAGCATAATTATCAAATCCTTAATTCCACTCTTTCATGTGCTATATCTCTATCTCCAATAAACAAACATAACTATATCATTCACAATAAAACAACTTCCAATTTCCCACATTGTATTTGTGTTGTCATTCCTTAATTCCGTTTAACACACATTCTGTTTAATTTATACTGTTTTACCTTTTAGTCTTCTTATTTAATTTCTTGTTTCGTTTTCATTTTCAAGTCTCACTTCAGGTCCGTTAGTAGATTACTATTTGGATAATATGTAGCTAAATATGATTTAAATATATTCCATTCCCTGTAAATTTTTTGATTAGGAATTCCTCTCATCCCTGACAGCTTTGCCAGTTCCAGATATTCGATCATTAAGATCTGCCACTCAGCTATTGATGGGGCTGTCTCACCCTTCCAGTTCCTAGCTATTAGGATCCTGGCTGCTGCTGTTCCATACATAAACAGCGGTCTTATCTCTGTTTTTATTTCTCCTGACATTATACCTAAGAGGTCTTTATGTCTCTTTGGTTTATTCAGAACACTCTCGTCTCTGGCTTTGCTTACTGGTAACAAATGACAACATCAGGAAGGGCATTTCAAAAGTGAAGTGCCACAGCCCCAAACTCTCTTGGATTACTAGCAGACTTAATTTAGAAGCTGGAGGCATCTGGATGAAAGGCTCACCTGATGATCTTTGGGCAAACAGACTGATGCAGGTGAAAATCATTCCAGAGGCACTCAGGGATCCAAGACGTTGTAAGATCAGCACAGTAAAACAGATTGGGAGCTAATAAAGCTGATTCAGCACAGGTGAAGTATGATCCTGACAACGGCCTGACAGTCATATTTTGAACTAAGTGCAGGTTAGTTAACTGTCTCTAAAAGCAGGCCCACGTATGACATCGCAGTAATCCAACCCAGCCTGGAGGAAGAAGGGATCTCCTCTCAGATTTCTATACCACCTCTTCCCTTTTATACTAGAGACACTTCATGGACACTCAGTTTAGATGGCAAATAAGTTTGCAGTGTGCTTGCCAAACCACAGATATGGTGGCAACTTTCAAAGGGGAGAGATGTTAATATGCATCAGAAACTGGACTATGTTTTACAGGTGTATATTTCCCATTCAAAGGTATGTCATTTGTATCTTAATACAAGTATATATATAGATGCACATGGGCCTTTCGAAAGTTACAGTGTTCATTGTGCTGATATGCAGAAAACACATTTGCAGCAGAAAAGCTACTTGGAAGTAATTCCTAGTGAGTTCAATGAGGCTTGCTCCCAGGTAAACATGCATAGAATTGCAGCTTTATTGATGTAGCCACCCAGGTGAGTGGGGGACATGTGGATTTTAGTTTCTGATACCAGAAAGTATTGTTGCACACCACCCCACTTTCCAAGTGATGCGAGATTCCAGGGTTCATGCTCCCTTTTGGAATGAGGCACAGCAGAGACTGTGGTGTCTTTATGATATATGGCTTATTTACACATATAAAACCTGAGCCTATGATGGGGTTCACAAACATCACCCCAAATGCATCTTATTTCTCCCATAGCTGCAGCCTTGGATTCAAACAGACATCAAACATTGCTCTGTCTCTCTGCCTTCTCCCAGCTTGCTGTTTTACATCTGTCCTACATCACTGCAACTCTTTTCTCCAAACTCTGACGTTGTCTGTTAAGGGAGGGGCCCCCACCCATTTTTCATCTCACATGGAGCCCCTTAATTCCCCATCACCTCACCGGGAAGCTAGCTTGGCTACTCCAGGAATTAGAAGTCTTGATTAGCTTTTAACACTTGCTGGATCCAGGGATTAGAGGGGTCTGGCATACTGCTTAACGCTCCCTCCTCAAAACTCTGTGTAACCAAAAAGCCACTGAATTAAAGATAACTTAGCCACACTTTTCTACACAGATCACATTTCAGTTTATTTCATGCCTGATCTTTACAGCGTAAGTCCAATAACATGTACCTTAGTTCTCAAACGCCTTGGTACTCGTCTGTTTTGGCTCCTGAATGCCACAACCCCAGAATTGAGTGTTCTGGTTTGCAAATGTTATTTGGAAGCCGAACATCTGACACGGCTTCCGCAGCTTCCGATTGAGTGCAGGAAGCTCCTGGAGCCAATCGGAAGCCACGCATTGGTTTTTTAACGTTTTCGGAAGTTGAACAGATTCCGGAATGGATTCCGTTCAACAACCATGGTACGATTGTACAGCCAATATGGGCCATTTCATGCATTTCCCCCCCCCTTCTTTCTCAGATAATTTCTATTGTAAGAAGAAGTGTGAGTTTCATTTCTTCCAAAGCATAGTTTGGGCAGCTGCTTGATGGTGCTCTTCGAAACCAGGGGCGTTTTTACATAATTTTAGACTCTATACCTCATGTTCTTACAGCCCCCACTTACTTCAAAATGTTGTAAGCCACCCCAATGCATTGGGGGGGGTGCCTTCCTGCTCATTCTAGTCAGCTTGTGCACCAGAATCCTACCCCTGATGGCACCACTGCAGAAAACTGTTTCATGTTTCACAGCACCTTCTTAGTTGGACGAAGTCATATTTTGAATAATAGGCCGTCTGCACCAGATGTGTCGACTGTGCATTCTACAGATAACAGCATTAATCACTAAAGAATAAATTCCCCACCCCAATTTGATATATGTATAATCACGCAGTAGCATGTATCCTAGTTACACACGTAGAGCCTTTCATGGCACCAGACGAGGCTTGGATCCCCAGCCCTTAATTAGCATAGGATAAAATGAAAAGGTGCAATTTATACTTCTCATATACCTTCAATCCTCTTCCTCGCTTTTGATCCTTCAAGAGTTGCAGATGTCTCTGTTTTTCTTCTGCTCTAAATGGGGATGCTAAAGGGAGGGGGGAGGGAAACAGCAGTAGCCTCAGCTGAGCGAGGAGGTTTTGTTTCTTATGAGCGATCTTGTACCACAGCAATGTCAAAAGAACAAAAAAAAGCAATTACTACATGATTTTACACAGTCATTATCAAACCAAACAGCTGCTCAGTGTCTTAAAACACAGCATGTGCACAGAACATTGTGTGTACAATGGATGTGCGGGGGGGGACGGCTTGAAATGGTACTTCCTGGTCCTGTCTCTGATGTGCATCCCCAGGGTACAGATTATGGTTCAGTTTCAACTAACCCACCATGCTAGTGGAAGCCAGTGCAAAGGCTCCTGCTAGTGCCATTGGGCTTTCTCCCCTCCCCTCATGTGTCCCCTTTCCCTTAAATCCACTCTGGAGTGTCAGAAGAAACCCCAGAACAGTGAGCAAGAGGAGGAGAAGGGGAACCACTCCATCTGGCTAGCAGAAATGCTTGCACTCAGGGAATGATCAGAAGGGTGCAACCTTGAATCCCTCCCACACTGCACAGTTTGGACACAACGTATGCCTTTCTCAGACATGTCAATCCTGGAGGACAGCAGCAGGCTCCATCCTTTCTCAACCGCAGTCATGTCAACGGGGCTAGATTTTGCCAAGTGCACAAGGAACCATGGATTGCTTAAAACAGGGGCCACATTCCCTTAGGGATCATATGCCAGTAGTGGATGGGGCCTGAGGCAAAACTGAGCACAGCAATTATTGTAGTTCCTCCCCCTTTTTACTCCCCATTTCCCCCTTTCCCTCCCCATTCAGACAAGCAAGAGGCATTATTGGAATTCAAGGATACATTCCAGCCAGGCCAAAAGAAATCAAGGAGGCTATGTTTTTTTCTTTGGCGATCACTCATAGCAGAATAAGAGTGTCTTCCATGAACACGGTTTTAACAGTGAGTCCATAAGTAACTGTGGAGGCCAATTCTGGATCCACACGTCCTTCCACAGTGGGGACATAGGTTTCCGGGAGGGAGTTGATCACGGTTTGGATTTGCCAAGCGTGCCTTCCTCTTAGCACGTTTCCCCCTTTTCATCCTGAGTTCGAGCGTCTTCAAAACCCATGACACCTTTGGTACAGGCTGTTCTCCTGGAGCACTCGCAGGCCAGTGTTTCCCAGTTGTCGGTGTTTATACTCCATTTTTAAAGAATTGCCTTGAGAGAGTCTTTAAACCTCTTGTTGACCACCAGCATTACGCTTTCCATTTTTAAGTTTAGAATAAGTAGTTGCTTTGGAAGGCGATAATCAGGCATCCGTACAACATGACCAGTCCAACAAAGTTGATGTTGAAGAATCATTGCTTCGACACTGGTGATCTTTGCTTCTTCCAGTACACTAACATTAGTTCGCCTGTCCCAAGTGATGTGTCAAATTTTTCAGAGACATCGTTGATGGAATCATAGGAGGCTATGAAGAAGGCCTGGTGTGGCCTGGACAAAGGGGTGTGGCTACAGAGGGTCCCATGGACCAGAAAGAGAGGGCTGGAGGGTTGCGGTCAGTCCTTGGGCCTGAGGCTCTCCAACTCTAGTGTAAAACTCATCTCCATCCAGACTCTTCTCTATTCCTCTTCCAACCCTTCTGTGATGATCCTTCTGAACTCAGACATAGGATAGGCATGGCTACAAACTTTTAGACTATATACACAAGGAGTGGGGGATCTTTTTCAGTTCAAAGGCTGCATTCCCTTCTGCACATCCTTCTGGGATGCCAGGGGTAGACAGAGCTACAAATGTGTATTTTCCCTTTGTGTGGTAGACTAGGTTCTACACACTCTCGCCTCCCCGTCTCTGCCCTCCATCCAGGCAAGCAAGGGGCATTATCAGAGTTCATTATCAGGCATATTCCAGGCAGGCAAAAGTACTCAAGGAAAATGCGAGAATGCAGCCAGGAGAGAGAAGATTGCATTTGCCCCTAGGACATGAGTTCCCCACCCCTGACCTACACCATGCATGACCCACCATAGATCACAAGCATTGCAATTCAGGCTTGTAAGGAATTGTGCTGCTCCTGATCGCTCCTTCAGCTTCATGCTTTGGGATGGTGAAAGTCCACCTTCAGTTCTCATCAGTGAGGCCAAGGGATTAAATTTAATTCAGCTCATAATATGTGAGGGATATTTAGAATCATGGAATTGTAGAGTAGGAAGGGACCCTGAGGATCATCTAGTCCAACCCCCTGCAGTGCAGGACTATGCAGCTGTCCCATACAGGAATTGAACTTGCAACCTTGGCATTATCAGCACCATGCTCTTACCAGCTGAGCTATCCAGGTTGAAGATGCTGAGGATGCAAACTTGGGCTGTTTCTGGCTTATTGAAATAATCGTGGAATGTCTGTGTAGAACAGGTGAGCAGGTGTGTTCATTTCGTTCTTGCTTTGGAATGATCATGCTACATTTTACAGAACAAAACTTTTTGTAAAAATCTGGAGTTCTGCCTCAACCCAGTCCTTTAATTTCTAAAAAAAATTATTATGTTATAACCCGTAATCAGTGAAGCAAGCAACAACTTCCTGTCTCTCTCCGGCTTATTGCAGAAATTGTTTGACATTGCAAGCGGCTCTAATTAGCACTTTGGGGAGCCAGCTTCTGCAGATACCCAATAGCTTGTATGGATAGTTCAAACATGTCCTGTTGAAAACAACTATATTTATCCATCGTATTATATGACAAGATGGGTTATGATGCCATCTCTTCTTGAGAAACAAATACCTTTGGAGATATCTTGGTTTTTACATAGTAGTCAACACCCCAAACCACAATTGTCCTATCTTCTCAGCTCCTCCTGAAACCCAAAGGCGTCACAGTAGCATCACTGGTCTACAAAATTGTTTTATTGACAAAGACCTTTCAATTTGCCCCATACCAGCAGATACCACACCATAGATACCAGTAATGCCACGTTTGGTGCATTTAGAGTACAGCCACAGAGCACCTTCCCAACACCAACATCACTACTGCTTCCCTGGACGAGGCAGCAGCAATGTTTGGGGAGCACAGGAACACCTGTAGGACTGCCTGATGAGCAGCTCAACAGTCCCACTGGTGAAACTGCACAGCCCCAAACTGGTTGCAACATGGCACCCATGGGAAGAATGCAACCACAAAAGCCTTTCCCAATGCCCCCAGGGAAGGAGGAGGAGGAGGAGGAGGAGTTTGGACTTGATATCCCGCCTTTTACTCCCCTTAAGGAGTCTCAAAGCGGCTAACAATCTCCTTTCCCTTCCTCCCCCACAACAAACACTCTGTGAGGTGAGTGGGGCTGAGAGACTTCAGAGAAGTGTGACTAGTCCAAGGTCACCCGGCAGCTGCATGTGGAGGAGCGGGGAAGCGAACCCGGTTCACCAGATTGCGAGTCCCCTTAACCACTACACCACACTGGCTCTCTGGATGGTTACCTTGCCTCTGTTTCCTTGCTTAAACTTAAACAAAGCCTTCCATTGCAGCCAAAAGAAAGCTTTATTCCAAGCCTAAATGCTGGCAAGGGGAGAGTGAGTGTTGTGGTCGCAGTGTGTTCTTGGTGCCCACAACAGTTTCTCCCGTTTGCAAATGTACCCACGAGCCTAGAAAGGTTGGGGACCCCTGCAAAAACCAGCTAACTATGGCACTCCCTCCCATTAACAACCAGGCAGTGAAAACCACCCTTTTCACTCTATCTCGCTACTGAAAATTTTCAATAAAATATAATTAAAACAAAAACAAAACCGGACAGGCACTGCCCCTGCTGAGCTTCAGACACCCGGTTAAAACTGTTTCACTTCAGGAGACCTTTGTGCCGCGAATGTTGTTCTATTGCTTTGGTTCATTCATATCTGAGGCCCTGTTTTCAATCTTGTAATTTTATTTTGTAAGCAGCATTGACACACCAATGTGGTGAAATGCAGGGTATGTGGTGTTGGGTTTTTTTTAAAGAGAAATAAAAGATCCACAGCTGGAGGTAGTTTTAGCTGTAAACATGCCAAACTTTCTGCACAAAATAGTGTACATTTTAGGCCTTAAGGTCTCCTAGTCATAGCAGCACCTGTTGGGGCAATCACAGCTTCATTCATACCGTCAGATTAATCGATAGAACTGAAGCTTAGGAGAAGACACTGGAATCCTTCTGAAAAATGTGTGTGTGTGTCCCCCCCCCTTTATCTTAGAAGCTTTTAAGGTTCGTTGCCAGTTATAAAGAGCCAATAAAGCTTGCTATTACCTCCTTAAGTTACCTTTCTCGTTTTATCATCTTTCATGCCCACCACAGGGCTTCCTCATTAAGTGCACGCAAGATAGTTCAGCAGCCACATTAAATATTTTGAATTTTTTTTAAAAAGGATATAAATGGTACCGTAGCTGGGCAAGGCTAGTGCACAGGGGCATCACAAATGGATATTTTGGCCCATTGCCTGTTTTATCTCCATCTTCAAATTACCGTCAGGTTTCAAACATGGCAGTGGAATAGTTTAGTCTTTGTTCGTTCATGAAATCAGTGGCTGCTGTCATCATCACTCAGCTGCTGTTTGGAGTGAGGATGTGTTGCTGATTCATTACGAGGGAAGGAGAGATATTAATCAAAGTATATGTTCAGCATTTAATGCTTTTACATTTAAGAGTGCCCCTACCTTTACTGGAGCTGGGTGTCTTTCTCACAATACCTCCTGCCGTCATTTGTATGGAGTTGGTGGGGGTTTGGACGCTTGAACTCGTTCTAGATGAAGGAGGTCAGCTGCAAGCGCTTCCTACCCCGATACATTCTTAGAAATACTAAGGCAAATTGAAGTCCTGGCTGCAAAAGCAGCAGATAGAAATAGCCACAACGCAGGGGCGTAGCAATGGGGAGGTGGGGGGGCGGTCCGCCCTGGGTTCCACCCCAGAGGGGGGTGACACTTTATTTTTTTAAAGAAATTATTATTATTATTTTAAAAAAAATTAAAAAAAAATTATTTTAACTTCATTGAAAAAAAGATATAATAGACACACACACACAACCCCCCACACCTCACAAAGTGGCACCATCAGAGGGGGGTGACACTTTTTATTTTATTTTTTATTTTTTTAATTTTTTTAATTATTTTTTTAATTTTAACTTTATTGGGGGGGGAAAGAGATAATAGACACACACACAACCCCCACACCTCACAAAGTGGCACCATCAGAGGGGGGTGACACTTTTTAATTTTTTAATTTTTATTATTATTTTTTATTTTAACTTTATTGGGGGGGAAAGAGATAATAGACACACACACAAACCCCCCACACCTCACAAAGTGGCACCATCAGAGGGGGGTGACACTCTTTATTTTTATTTATTTTTATTTATTTTTATTTTTATTATTTTTTTATTATTATTTTAACTTTATTGAAAAAAAGAGATAATAGACACACACACAACCCCCACACCTCGCAAAGTGGCACCATCAGAGGGGGGTGACACTTTTTAATTTTTAAAAAATTAAAGTGGTGGGGGGGGTGACAAAAAAAATTCCGCCCCGGGTACCACCTGGGCTTGCTACGCCTCTGCCACAACAGCATTGGCAGGAATAGGGCAATGGCTACCACTACCATCCGGTAGCTAGTGCGGTGTAGAGGTTAGAACGTCAGACTGGGACCTGGGAGAAACTCCTGCAGCCAATCGGAAGCCGCAGAAGTCACATCAGACGTTCAGGTTCCAAAAAACTTTCACAAACCGGAACACTCACCTCCAGGTTTGCGGTGTTCGGGAGCCAAAACGTTAGACTCGCATGGCGTTTGGGATCCAAGGTACATAATAAAAACAGAAACAAATCAATACATATTTAAAAGGTCATCATAGACTGTTAATCAGTCAAATGCCTGGTTAAAGAGAAATGTTTTTGTCTGGCACCTCCAATGATGACCACAGGGTCCAGGTTGGTTCATAATGGGCGAGGCAGTCCTTGGGATATTGCAGTCCTGAGCCATTTAAGGCACCATTTCAGCCAACCAGCATTGTCTTGCTATTATAATATTCTCGACTTCTTTAAGCCGCAGCTTCACTGCCAGGTCCCAGGAGCCTCTCATCATAGAAAGTATCAGGGGTGTTGCTGTCTGAAGCTCAAAGCAGCATTTGAAAATTTACTGCCCTTTAATTTAATCAAATGTTCTCATGTCCTTGTGTTGTGCACTGAGGAACAAAGCAACCAATTACGATTATGTCCCATCACAATCAGGCATTTGCCAAAGCAACTCCCTCTCAGAATAAATAATCTAGAATGTCTGGAGTCTTCCCTTAATTGCAAATGTAGTTATAGCCCTACATCTTGCAGTTTTAGAAGACACCTTTTCAGCCAACAATAGCAAACAATAAAACAAGTTTCACTTTTAAATAGTTATTGCAATAATGGTATAATGCCAAAATGATTCCTGCCTTGGTGGGTTTAAGCCAGGGGCCAGCAACCTTTTTCAGCCATGGGCCGGTCCACCATCCCTCAGACCTTGTGGGAGGCTGGACTATATTTTGAAGGAAAAAAGAACGAATTCCTATGCCCCACAAATAACCCAGAGATGCATTTTAAATAAAAGGACACATTCTACTCATTGTAAAAACACACAGATTCCTGGACCATCCGTGGGCCAGATTGAGAAGGCGATTGGGCCACATCCAGCCCATGGGCCTTACATTGTCTACCCCTGGTTTAAGCGGAGTTAGAGGTCAAGTGTGGTGTCCATCTCGTGCACAACAGTTTAGTTTATTTTCTGAGGTAGGGCTTTCATAAAGAAACCAGAATTGACACATTCGCCCATCCCTAGTCAGGGATAATGGCAGTTGCAGGATCTGGCCTGCTGTGTGAAGAGACTGGAGCATGGGTAGGCAAACTAAGGCCTGGGGGCCGGATCAGGCCCAGTTGCCTTCTAAATCTGGCCCGTGGACGGTCTAGGAATCAGCGTGTTTTTACATGAGTAGAATGTGTCCCTTTATTTAAAATGCATCTCTGGGTTATTTGTGGGGCATAGGAATTCGTTCTTTTTTCTTCTTCAAAATATAGTCCAGCCTCCCACAAGGTCTGAGGGACAGTGGACTGGTCCCCTGCTGGAAAAGTTTGCTGACCCCTGGACTGGAGCCAAAGGAGAGTGAAGATGCTTCTAGCCTCAATGCCAATAGCTTTGTGTGACTTATCTTGCCACAATGCAGTTTGCCTTTATTGCCGCAGAACTGCAATCTACTCTGCTGTAAAAGCACCTCCAGATATATGAAATCTATAAAATGTAATGTTTATAGTCGTGTTAAACAACAGGGGGGGACAGTGGCTTGGGTCCATATCTTCAGAAATTAATGAGAAATGCGTGATTTAGCCAAATCCCTAAATGTGAACCCTGCACAACACCATAAAGAATCTTACCAGGGCTGGGTGGGTACTTTGGGGCCCTAGAAATTATCATTCAACCTCTGGGGTTTGTTTTGATTAGGATTTCTTTTTTAGAAGGAGAAGCCACATTTCCAGTGTATCCTGATAATGCTAAGCACATCGGGATCCTAATAATAAATGACACACACACCACGCCAACCCTAGAGAAGAATCAGGAATTATCAGTTAGACATACATGCATACATGCATATCATCACTGTCCTGGGAATTTTTAGCAAGGCAAAGCATTTCAGAATCTGGAAGGATTGCCTAGTTCTGCCATAAGCATGTTCGCTTAAATTTAGAAATTAAGCCCTTGACAAAACCCATTACAATGGGGAAAACAGCAATAGCAGTGAGATTTGCAGCGCAGTTGCAATAGCCCAACTTGCATGCCCATAAAAGGCCCCCTGATGATGCTATTGTGATGGGAGATTAAAACAGCCAAGCAGGGTCATTGCAAATTACTGAAACCTCAACCTATAAACAGGGAGTGCAGAGAAGCACCATGCAGAATACAGTATATATCTTTCAAAGCTGACCGAGAAGAAATCTCTCCACCATTTAATATTTTGCTATTTTACAGTGCAGTCCTATACATGTCTGCTCAACGTGGCCAATTGTCAGGGGTGATGGAAGCTGAAATCCAGCAACATCTGGAAGGCCACAGAGTGCCCATCCCTGCTGTACAGTCTGCCCTTCCTCTGAGGAGCTCCAGGGGGCTGGGGCTGTAGTACCGTCACTCCCTTTATCCTCACAATGCACACTGTTCTAGCCCAACTCTCTAACTACTACACTGCACCACAACAGCAACCTTAAAAAATATTCAATTCACTAAGTTTACTTTATATTTTGCATCAAAGGTCATACCGAAGCTCTTACTGAAGCCATCTGAAGTCACAGTATGGGAAATGTGAACATGATAGAGCATCTTCTAAGCTGGCATCCAACCATTTTTCATTTTAATGAAGGCACATCCTTTGCCTAAGCAGCGATGCCTCTCCTGTGTGTATAAATGGGTTTCCTTAAGTTGCTGGCTTAAAAACAGCTCTTATTAGCAGGCCGTGGGGTAACTGTATCTATCTGTCTGGAGCAGGATGCATTAACCAATTTTATTTGCAAATAACATTTGGCAGAACAGAGCAATAAAAGGGGGAGAGCTAATAATCAGAAGATCAATTTTATACTGCTGCAAAAGCTTTTGGCTGTGTATTAACATACAAATTAGCTTGCTAAGGACACAAGAATGGTTTATGAGCTAAAGATGTAGGTAAAACAATATATTCAAAGACTGGGTTAAAGAAGTAGCTTTTTTGCTGAATTGTGGAGGGGAGAGGAGTCTGTAAACGTGGGCAAATCATCCCAAGGAAGGCTGGTCTTGCTCCTTCTCTCATGGTCTGTATGAGGGAAACTTTTCTTCTTAGAAAGGCTTTGCAATGAAATATTTGCCGGACTTGTTTTAATCTCTTTTGCCACTGCTTCTGCATTTATAACATTGCCCTGCTGTTGATTTATTGAGAATGCTGTAAGCATTCTATGCTTTTTTACATCCTACGGACGAGGTTTTATTCAGCTGCTGATGTTTTTGTATTACCTCACCGTCCCCCATCCCCCCGCAAAAATGATCTAAATATGTTTTTAGTGACTCTGTTAGCAACTCTGAAACTTCAAAGAAAGCTCAGGAAATAAATAAAGAAATTTGGGCTGCGATCCAACATTCACTTTCCTGGGACTTAGTTCTGAGCAGACATGCAGAGGATTTGCTGCAAAATAAGTTAAGTTTGTCAACTGTTGTATAAGAGGTAGAAAATCATACATATCTCTCTCCTTGCATTTCAATTTCATCTTCCAGTTCCCAGAGGTGTAGGAAGGTCAGGTGGTACCCGGTGCGGAAAATGTCTTGTCACAAAAATGGTTTTACGTTATTTCATATTTTCTTACAAAGGAATAATAATAAGTAAAAATAAACTTTTATTTATATCCCGCCCTCCCCAGCCGAAGTCGGGCTCAGGGCGGCTAACATCAGATACAAAATCAAACAATAATTAAATTACCTCCTAAAAACATGTCAAAATCAAATTAAAGTCTAATTAGATGACTTTCCGTAGGGTTAGGGTTGGGAACAGTAAGTGCTCCATTGAATTGAAATTTCAGCCTTCACGACATAGGAAAACAGCCAAGTAAACAGCTATTTTCTTGGAGGAGGTTCAAGATATTAACTGATATGCATGAAATTTCATATATAGCTATATAATCCCTAGTGTAGTAAGATAAGACCTTTGGAGCAGGCATTTTCAAAAAGAAAAAAAGTTTTTTATGAACCACCCTAGTAGGGCAGTAATTGTTCCTTGATAATTTGTCACCCCCTCCATGATGGAATCTGGGGCGGCCCGCCCCGCACCTTCCTAGTTACCCCCCTGCCAGTTCCATACCTTCCAACATTTCTCCAATGAAAATAGGGACATCTTATTCAATAATAATAATAATAATACCCCGCCCATCTGATCGGGTTGACCCAGCCACTCCAGGCAGCTTCCAACATATAAAAATAATAACAAAACATTAAACTTTAAAAGACTTACCTATACAGGGCTGCCTTCAGATGACTTAGGGTTTGGATAACTCCATACCCTCCAACATTTGTATGATTAAAATAGGGACATCTTAAGGAAAAATGGGACATTTCAGGATCAAATCAGAAACTGGGATGGCTTCTGTAAATCTGGGACTGTCCCTGGAAAATAGGGACACTTGGAGGGTCTGCACTTCACTTTCTTTGGTTCCCTGTCCCCACCCGTACTGTAGATTTTTCACAGAAATCTTAGAGTCAAGAGTTGGAAGAGATCCCAGAGATCATACAACCCAACCCCCTTCCTAATGCATTAAGCATATGTGCTAACCTGGGATGGGGGGGGGGCACCTATATTTTTCCTGATGCCAGGAAACAGATAAATGGCTACTTCTTTGTTGGTCTGAAATGGACAGACACAAAAGACGGAGGTCAATTATGGTCAACCGTTTTTGGCATGTGTGCTGCAAATCAAGTCCAAAGGCCTAATGGCTAGAGCCCAAACAGTTCTCCAGTGAAGAGGACCTGCAGCAACTGCTCACGATTGCAGCCACTTTTTCAACCCAACAGCACAAATCAATTATTTCTTTTCAATGTGGAGCTTTTTGTTCTCCAGCCATTAGTGTCTTGCTCTGCATTGGGGGACTCCATGTATCCTTGCCATCAAGGCTTGTTACCCACATATGTAAAGGATTTATGCAAGTGAAAAATGGGGGGAGGCAGTATAGCTATAATATGCATGAAGTGTAGGTGGGGTCCCATGAGGCAAGACACAGCTATAACAGCAAGAAACTTTATTGAACTACATAACTGGGAAACAGGGGCAAAGCAACTGCTTATATACATTCCGGAAAGCCTGGGCCACTGCCACTCCCAACGTGATTGGCTGTCTAAACTTCCAAGCTGCGAATCACGACTCAGAGTTCAAGGGCCAATGGCAGAGGCCCAAATCCTGAAATGTTCTGTGATTGGGCATCATGTATCGAATCAGAACACAGGAGCTCAGAATCCTTAGTCCAGACTCAAGCTCCGGCAAACACAGACCGCTGAATACATAACAGTGCAAACAGTTGTGCAGGGACTTGCACAAATGGGCTGGATTTCAGTTTTTTCCGTCATGCACCGTTCTTCCACGAAGTTGGGAACAGTCCTTGTGTGAGTGGCAGAGGCTTCCCATTCATAAAAGGACACATTTGGATTCGAGCTGCTGTGATGAATAGAAGTTCTCTGTGGGTTTGCACTTTGAAATGGCAGACTTCGGGCACATTCCCAAGAAGAGCTGCTCGTGAGTAGGTGCTGCCTGTTTTGTCTGCTGATGGAAAATACTTTCGCCTGGCAACAGGGAAATGAGACATGTCTTGCCAATTCCAAAACAGTCTTGCAAGGTTATGAGTGCTGTAAAACTGGGTGTTTCATAGTCGTTGTTTGTTAAAAGCCTGTAAATGCTCAATTAATATGGCAGGGAGTGGAATATAAAAAAGACCACAGCTAATGTTTACATTTGGCTTTGAGTTGTAGCCAATAGAATCATCTCATTCATGCAAGGAATTTTGCTTGTGCAGCGGAATGTCCCCTCCCTCTCCTACCCCCATTCACCCCCCTCAAATACATTCTAGGGGTTACTCCAACCCTTGGGAGCAGATTGGGAGTAAGGCTTGCAGAGGGCTTCCATCTTTTTGTTACACTCTTCTTCCCAGTTGAAATGACCTGGTCCTGCTCCATGAAAGCCATGCTGTTCTACGGCAGGAGGACAAATGGAGCCTTCTGATTTCTGATGGCTCTTAAAAATGGATCCTCTGTAGAATGGAAGAAGAGGAGGAGCTATTTAGGGCAAGCCTTAAATGTTCCCAAGCCTTAGAAGTTAGAAACATTTCTTTGTTTATTTAAATGGCTGTAGCATTGTGTTCTGTGTGTTTTGATTTATAAATCTCCCTTGAGGAGGGGGTTAAAAGTAATCCAGTGTATTCTCACCTGAGTAGACTCCGAACACTATATTTCACTCACCCACACTCACCCGGCGGCCTTGTTCTTCTCTGCCAAGCTACAGCAGAGGCATGTATTCAAGGGCATGGTTGGGCAGGAATTGGGAGCAGGCAGAGTGGTGGCTTGCTAATATCCCATTGAAATATCTTCCTCCCATAAAGCTTTAAGAGTCCCACTGCTCTGTTAACTCAGTAGGTGGTGGCAGCTAATAATTCATCTGATACTTTATGGTGGATTCAGTTGATCTTGCTACCTTGCTTTGCTGACGCCGCTGGAATGGCTTGCTAATGAAACTACATGGTTTGGATGACTTCAGTTTTGCAGGATAGTGTAGGGAGTAGTTTGGGCCTCCATATACTACTACCCTTACTGAAAATCATACAAAAGGAACAGCTAGCAAGGGAACACCTCTAAGTGGGAACTATCTAGTAAAGGGTAAAGAGTAAAGGGACCCCTGACCATTAGGCCAGTTGCGGATGACTCTGGGGTTGTGGCGCTCATCTCACTTCATTGGCCGAGGGAGCCGGCGTACAACTTCCGGGTCATGTGGCCAGCATGACTAAGCTGCTTCTGGCGAGCCAGAGCAGCGCACGGAAACACTGTTTACCTTCCCGCCGGACTTGCACTTTGAAGTGCTTTTGAACTGCTAGGTTGGCAGGAGCAGGGACCGAGCAATGGGAGCTCACCCCGTCGCAAGGATTCGAACCGCCGACCTTCTGATCGACAAGCCCTAGGCTCTGTGGTTTAACCCACAGCGCCACCTGCGTCCCTGGGAACTATCTAACACAAAGCCAAGTGTGGATTTGGAGTCAACAACATCTGGAGGGCCACCAGTTTCTCACCCCTGCTTTAGCAGATGGTCAGGTCTAACAGCAGCACCAATCAACTGTTGAGGGAAATGTTGAGCACCAATCCACCCACCTCCTCCACTTACCCTCCAAACAGTGGCAAGCAGTGTTGTTATTAGAATATTCAGAAATCCGAGCAGCGGCAGAGCAAGCTGATCAGGTGCCTGGGGGCAGGATGCTCCATGGGGCCTCCAAGGAGTCTGCCTGCCTCCTCCCACTCCTCCCACTCAGTTGCCCTACAGCTGAGGGGGAGATGGTGGACAGACCATTTGGGGCAGCGCGGAGCCTGCAGGCGCCCAAGCCACTGCGTCACTCCCAGGAGAGACGCGTGGCTCGGGCGTGCTGCAGGCCTCGCGGTGAGTGCTGCCTGGCATTTTGTCACCCCCTTAGTGGTGACACCCGGGGCGAACCACCCCCACCGTTCCCTTCCTCCGCCCCTGACTCTGAGCTGCTCATTATTGCACACAAAGATCTCTGAACTGTGCCAGATCAGGCTAAAGATCTATATAGTGCAATCTAGTGCTTCCCATTGTTGTCAGCCACATGCCTTGAAAAATCTCACACAATAATTACTGTCACCATATCTTTAAAGTTTGCTTTAAAAAAAAGAAAAAGTGAGCACAGTTAAAATCTGAAAAAGACACTGAAACATATTATGCAGCTCTCTTGAGAATCAGTTTATAGTCTTCCCAGAAGAAGTCGCAGAGAACAGGACAGTTCCACCAATGACAATGAAGTATTATTACATCTTTCACTATTAACAGCTTATTTTTCATTTTCACCACTTCCCACATATCTGTTCTATATTAGTTGGGACATTGGATTTCTGCAAGGACACAGATACAATTCCAAAGTGAACATCAAAAGAGAAACACAGACTTCAGAGAGAAATCCCTTGCAACGTATTAAGCGATCCCCCAAAGAGCAAATAAACAATTGGATTAAATCCCAGAAACTGGCGGGCTTCTGAACTATACTTTGTAACAAGAAATTGTGCATGATGCATAGCAAAATGAAATATTGCTGCCACTCGAACATAAAGGACAGCAACCTTCAAAGTGAGACATGGGACAAAGCTCAGGTGTACTAGTTTAAACTTTGCAAAATCAGGAAGGAAAGGAAAACTTTAAAAACCAAATAGAGTGACGCACAGAGTCCTATTCACTGCGGGGCTCTTTGGGCATATGGTAGGTAGTCAGTGCAGTAACATACAGGGGGTCACCAATTTTTTTAGGTCTGTGGGTAAATCTGCAAACTACGAACTGTTGTGGGAACGCGCACCCCCCTCAACCAAGCACTTGGTACGCTCTGTTCTATTGGCTACAGCTGAAGGCTTCTTTCAAGCCTAATTTCATAAAGAAGTGGGGCAGAGAAGAATCTATGGGCTCCAGGGAAGGCCTCTGCATGTACCATGTTGGCAACCCCTGAGAGGTTTGTTTGTTTTATTGCATCTATACCCCACCTTTTCCTTCAAGAAAGCTCAATGGTTCTCCCCCTTCTCATTTAATCCCCACAACAAACTTGTGAGTTGGTTCCAGACTTTTTTTTGGTGGGGGGAGGTTCTTGGGCAGATCACCCTCAGCGGTTCCATTTCTTCACTGCTGCCATTTTTGTTTCCTCCTCAGCATTGTGGCCACTTCACTTCCCAGTAGGGATGGACCCAGGGGAGAAAATGGGGCACTTCTCCACCAAACTCTATCTGCCCATAGCCTGCCCCCACCCGCCTGCCTCCTTACTTCCAAGAGGTGGTACTGCCTGTAACACTCCCTCCTCCTTAGTCTCAGGGAGGAGGTTGGGAACAAAACTCCAATGACCTGGCTCTGCCTACTGTTGGTTCTGGCTCCCCCTACTGTTGGCCTCCCAGCCTTCCATTCCACCAGCACCAATGGGCAACAGCCACCACTGGCCGGACCAAGACATTTTGCTGCCTGAGGCAATTGTTTGGATACGTAAGTATGCAAGGCCAGGGAGCAAATGCAAAATCACCATTCCATTCAAGGTGTCCTTTAGAGCATCCCTTGTGTGTGGATTATTATCGCCAAATCCTCCAATTCTGTAGTCCTTGTTCTTTGATCTCTTATCCATATATCCTTCTCTTGGCAGCAGAAACAATAGCGTAGGCTGGATTGTAGCCAGAAATGCTTCTATATATGCAATGCCTAGCAGGAAAATCTATGTCAGTCATCTGTGCTGAAAAGATCATATAGGATTAATTTCAAAACGAACAAAGCGAGATTATTCCTAGCAGGATTTCTAGTAAATTGGTGCAAGTCGTTTTCAAGACAGGGTCGTATAATTGAATGCCTAGCAAGAGAGATTACATAAAAGTGGAAATGCAGCTTTTCCTTCTGGAGAACAAACATAACCTGGGCAGAAATTGGTGTGAAATTATTCAATGGGGGGATTGAAAAAGTTGGTGAAATAATAAGATGCTGTATTGTTTATGGAAGCCATCCAGATGCTGAATTTATTTTATCAGCACATGCCTAATCCAGTTCCAAACAGAACTAATCCTTGACTAAAAAATCCTGGCATAGCAAATCCTCCTCTCTTTTTTTGGCAATAAGTACTTATTCACAAATAGCCTTCAGGACTTCAAACAAAAATAAATGGAGAGTGGCAAGGAAAAGAGTATTACTCGGTTCGGTGCAGAGAGTATTACTTTAAAGAAGAGTTCACATTCAAACATAATCCTTTCATCACATGCACCACACATGGAAAGTCATTACACCTAGTGAGGGTATAAGAGGCAAAATCTGCCTGGCAACAGCATTCTTCCTTTCTATCAATGATTTCCATCTGTGCTCGCTGGTCACTCTCCTAAATCAGCGTTAAGGCTTAGTACCAGACTTGCAATTACTTCGCTGGAAGCAGATACCTTTGTGTTAGTTCAAGCAAAGGAGACACCAAGAAACTCTGTTTCTTTATATTTCTATTCCGTCACATCGCCTAGGTTGAGAGGATCATGCTGGTTGAAAAAGCAAACACACATAATTCTTCTTACTGCAGAATCTTCATATTAACCCCCCCCCCCAGCTCTAAAAAAGATTAATCTTCCCAACTCTCCACCCCATCAAACAGCAGTTTAATCTCGCCATTTTTAAATTGCATTAAGGCTCTTTAATTGTGGGGTTTTCAAATGGATAGGCTACCATTTCTGTGGGGCAGAACTCTACAGTTACTAGCTTGAGTTACTAGAGAAATCCCACCAGAAAAGGGTGGGCAGAAGGTAATTTGCTTGCCCCCTTCTCCCTTCAGCAACACTCTGAGTTAGCGCTACCCAATTTTCAGGGAGTCTCTTTCCCCCTCGGCCCCTCACACTACAGCTCACCCTGTTCAGGATGGTCCTCCTTGGGACGGACTTTTTCAGAGAGGGGGAAGGAGGATTGGGGAAATCACTTTCTGCCCAAACCTTTCTGCTTCTCTAGATCTAAATGGTGCATAGAAGAAATAAACAGGATAATAAACTTGGTTTATTTCAAATCATCATGGAACAATGAAAGGAAGGTGGTGATATTTCAAATATGCAAAGCCGGTGGTGTTTTTCATTTCCTAGGCCAAATAACTTGCCTGCCGTTGACGTCTCCGTAAGTCACCCATGGCATCCAACATGTGGGAGCAGGTTGCCATTTTGGATATAGTCCACAGGGGAGATTCCTATGCATAGCAGTGAGCACAGAGTCTTCAGTAATATACATGTACATGTCTCTGAAATTGGATCTACCTTATGAGCTAAAAAAGATGCGTTCTTCTAATACCTGATTCCGGGAATAGTTTGGAGTTAGATACCTTGATAGTCAAGTAATCGATCCCATTGAGGTCAGTTGTAGCCTTGGGAAATATTGGAAAATGCCACAGGAACCATAAGAAAGGAAGGTTATTAAAGACACGGGAAACTGTAAAATGTAATTAATTTTTAACTGCTTTATTGAGAATGAAATCAAAACGTCTCTGGTAGCCAGTAATTCAGTATGTACATTTCCTTATTAACGGTGTTTTTATATCATCCTTCAATCATATTCCTAGTGCTTTGTATTATAAAGAAATGTGAATTGAGATACAGTGGTGCCTCTGGATGCGCACACCTCTGGTTGCGTATCCTTCAGGATGTGAACGCGACAAACCTGGAAGTATTTTTCCGGGTTTTGCCGCGCGCACATGCGCAGAAGCAGTCCCTCTGGTTGCGGAAACCTTGGGATCCGACCGGAGCTCCGGAACGGATCCCATCCACAACAGGAGGTACCACTGTATATACATTTTAAAGATAGTCCAACCCCTAAAATAGAAGGTTTTAAAAGCTTTTATTGGCTCTTGGGACAATGGCTTTGTCAACTGTTTCTATTTTTCTGATAATTGTGTGTGCATGTGTGTGAAGTTTCTTTGGTTTTGTCACTTGTGTTTTTCTAAGAATTTTATAATAATCAAATGCTTACACATTCCTAACACCATCTGAAGCTGTTACAATAAAATCCCAGAAAAAATGTCATTTCGCCTGTTTCGTACAACGTGCCCCTCTAACTAGTCTGGACTGAGCTTCAGACTCTTGGCCGCCATTTAATCCTCTACAAAGCCTGCATCCCACCTATGAGAATTTAACTGAAAATTTCTCCCCCAGTTTATAACATTAAAATGCAAATTATTTTCTCATTTATTGATGGAGTACAGTTGGGATGGATCTCAAACCCTCAGTGAGTTAGGAACTTCCCCTGCATGTGAAGACAGGCTCCAGCGGGTTGAGAAGACAAGACCAATCGTGAGTCCCATGATCAAGAAGGCAGTTAGTGTAAATTGCTAGAGTGCCCCTTCTTTAAGATTTAGCTTCCTCCCCAGGGTATCTAGAAGCTAGGTCTCAGATGGCGGAGAGGGCTGATCTTATTTCTAAGTGCGCATGCATATCCATGTGTAAAAAAAGGTAAGCTAAAGGGTAAAGGACTCCTGGATGGTTATGTCCAGTCAAAGGCGACTGGGGGGTTGTGGTGCTCATCTCGCTTTCAGGCCGAGGGAGCCAGCGTTTGTCCACAGACAGCTTTCCAGTTCATGTGGCCAGCATGACTAAACCACTTCTGGCATGACGGGACACCGTGACGGAAACCAGAGCACATGGAAATGCCATTTACCTTCCCGCCGCAACAGTACCTATTTAATGGTACCTACTGGCATGCTTTCAAACTGCTAGGTTGGCAGGAGCTGGGACAGCAATGGGAGCTCACCCTGTTGCAGGGATTTGAACCGCTGACCTTCCAATCGGCAAGCCCAAGAGGCTCAGTGGTTTAAACCATAGTGCCACCCATGTCCAATTCTATAGATGTCTCAGATAGCTCCAAGGTAAGTTGGTATGGGATCAGGGGTGTCCCTAGGTGGCTGGCCAAGGGGCCACAAAAATCACACCTCTCCAATCTGGCTCAGAGTGGCTAGGAACCCACCTGTGCAGTCCCCAGGCCATTCTTCCAATGCTCAGAGTGGCCCACATCTCCTTGCCAAGGGCACAAGGGAGTCTAGGCACGCCTCGGAATAGGATTGCAGCCTACGGTGACATATGGCGCACAGCCAGCCACTTGGAAAACTGCAGCTGCTGTCCTATATTTTGAACTGTCAATAATGTAATTATATGATAATCCCCCCGCCGAGCACATCTTTGGTGTCTGAACTTTAAACCAAAAGAGGAATAAATTGTTTGAGCATTTAAATCAATGGCGGGTAGGGCCATATTTGAGCCACCAATGAATACAGCAGGCAGCGCCAAATCTTCAACAACCTATCTATATAATAATGGAAATGGTAGATATAGGGTTGCCATATGTCCAGGAATTCCTGGACATGTCCTCTTTTGGTGGTCCTACATGCCCCTCCGGTGGGAATTTTACAATTTAAAGCAAATGTCCTGGATTTGGGTATTTTTATTTATTTATTTTTTTAAATGTGCCCAACAGAGGCTTTGTGAAGCTTCAGTTGTACTGTTGCGTCATACGTAATGTGGCACTACAACAACCGCCACTTAACGTTTGTAATTGCTGTGCTCTTTCACTCCTGCACGACTGCTGCTTAGGTTCCATCAGCTTGAAATATTTATGCATTTAACTGTGCATGACCTACTCCTCATGCAAGCACTTTTTAAAGAAAAAAAGGCTCCTTGAGTCTGGTTAAGTGGTTCTTGAGGAAAATGGTTTTAGTTCAAGAACAGGACGGCGGGCACACCCAACCCAACCTAGTGAAAAATAAATGCCGGTAATGAAGCACAGTGGCAGATTTACGGCAAAATAATCAGAAGAAATCCAATGTGCCTATTAGAATGGAGTCATAGAATTGCAGAGTTGGAAGGAACCCAAGGGTCATCTAGTCCAACCCCCTGCCATGCAGGAATCTTTTGCTCAACACGGGGCTTGAACCCATGACCCTGAGATTAAGAGTCTCGTGTTTTACCAGCTGAGCTATTCCAATCTCTCTTTGCACTCGTGACAGAGGCAAGATTTGAGCCAGGCACCTCCTGGTTTGTAGCTCAGTCTCTTTTAGCCAAATTGTGAGCAAGAGACTGATACACAAATATGGGGATGTTATATGGGGCTTTTTCTTTATTTTTAGAAAAAAGGCAAGTAAGGGGGAGTATGATAGAGGTGACTCAATGTATACATGGTATAGAGAAAGCGCATAGGTAGATGTTCTCCTGCTCTCATAATATTAGAACTTGTTGTTGTTGTTTAGTCATTTAGTCGTGTCCGACTCTTTGTGACCCCATGGACCAGAGCACGCCAGGCACTCCCGTCTTCCACTGCCTCCCGGAGTTTGGTCAGACTCATGTTGGTAGCTTCGAGAACACTGTCCAACCATCTCGTCCTCTGTCATCCCCTTCTCCTTGTGCCCTCCATCTTTCCCAACATCAGGGTCTTGTCCAGAGTCTTCTCTTCTCATGAGGTGGCCAAAGTATTGGAGCCTCAGCTTCAGGATCTGTCCTTCCAGTGAGCACTCCAGGCTGATTTCCTTAAGCATGGATAGGTTTGATCTTCTTGCAGTCCATGGGACTCTCAAGAGTCTCCTCCAGCACCATAATTCAAAAGCATCAATTCTTCAGCGATCAGCCTTCTTTATGGTCTAGCTCTCACTTCCATACATCACTACTGGGAAAACCATAGCTTTAACTATACGGACCTTTGTCAGCAAGGTGATGTCTCTGCTTTTTAAGATGCTGTCTAGGTTTGTCATTGCTTTTCTCCCAAGAAGCACTTAGGAGAACTTAGGACCACCCAAAGAAGCTGAACGTTGGAAGATTCAAGATGGACAAAGGAAAGCACTTCTTTACTCAACACATAGTCAAACTATTGTCTAATAGAAGATGTAGATCCACCAACCTGGATGACTTGGTCCATGGAAGATAAAGCCCACAAAGGCTACCAGCAGGGATATCTATGTTCTACATCCACTGCTGAAAGCGGGATGCATCTGAACGCCAGTTGCTGCTTCCCTCTGGTCCTGCTTGCAGGGCTCTTATCTTCTTACCTGCATCACCATCCTGTGCCATATATTTTATAGCGGAGTCCTCTGAGAAGACTTCATTCCACCAATAACCCTGGACAAAGCTCCCAACCTTAGTTGCCTGTCTGTAAAAAGGATATGACTAAAACATGTGCCACAGATTTGTTGAGAACGAATGTGGAAAGTTTATCCTAAATTAAACTTACCCTGAAGTTTGAATATAGATTAATACATCTTTAATATTTATTCTTACGGGGGGGAATAAAAGAAACATGTGTTCCTGCATCTGTCTTCTTTTATCTCTGTCCCAGCCACCTCCAGACTACCAAGAGCAAGTTTTTTCCATAGTTAGAAGCTCCGTAATGAGACAATCTAGATCCGCTGGTGATCTCTTTGTGAGCTTCCCCATCCAGCTCGCATTCCCTGTTTATAGGGCGCATGGTGAGAACATGTGCAGGATGACAGACAGCTCATGTACTGACAGCTTTTGGCAAAGCTGCATTATTTCACAGAGGACTCTCCATCTGTCGCTACATTCAGCAACACAAACTGACCTTGCCGGCCCTGGCAGATTAACATTTAATGATGCTTTCAGCTTGAGCCCTTATAATTTTTCATCTTCCAGGGGGCAAACAGAGAGCAGGAAACAGACTTCATGTGGTCTAGAGAGCACACTAGGGACAGGTTGGTGGTGGGTCCTTGCCAACAGGATCAGAAATGCTGTTTGCTTGTTTGGGCACCAAAGGTTTTGTCACAATCAAGTGGTATATGGATTTTGTGAAGCACATTTAAAACACATAGCTAGCCCTCCCCCTCAGTAATCCTGGGAACTGTAATTCACCCATCACAGAACTATAATTCCCAGCCCCCTTAAAAACTACAGTTCCCAGGATTCTTTGCAGGAGGCCTTGTGTTTTAAATGTGCTTTACATGTACGGTGTGAATTCGCTATGTAAAATACAAAGATGACCTTGCAAAAGTGAATGCAATTTCATTGCTGCTCCTTCTCAACAAACGGAAACTATAGCCAATTGTCGGGAGATGCACATGCTCTCTGGATTTAAGGCAGAGAGAAATAAAAGGCTGCAATTTTTACCCCACATTTATTTACTTTGTGTGTGTGTTTGTGTGTGTAGATATACACGTTTCTGCAATTCTGTCAATTCTCTAGTAACTAGTAACGGAATAAAGTGGGTCAGGATTGTGTTTTATTCATACAGAGTGAATTAACTGTGCGCTGTCCCCTCAAGCATAATCCATCTTTAACTGGCTAGAAAGAAACCCTGCTGCAGGCCTGCACTAAGAGCCCCAACAGCAAGGTGTGTAGAACCCTCATAGTCACAAACCGCTAAAATTGCCAAAACCTGTGCAGAACTCGAACAGAGGACACAACACAAAACAGGACCCTTTCACCCAATACTGTACTGTCAAATGTTTGTTTTGTAGATATAGGATTAGGCTTTTCAGCACCCACAAAAAATAAGGGTGTTTTTTTTTAACATTGGCTGTACATGCATCATTTGCGCTGCCATGGCCTGGTTGCCCACGTAAAATTAATCTGGCCTATCTAAACATTCATATTTAGACATGAGTATTGTGATTGCACAGACATCCCCCCTCTCCACTTACGCGGAAGTTACGCTCTGGATCCCCATGCACATGAGCTCCCCATTTACGTGATTTTCGCTTATCTAAATACCCTCTCTGCTGTTCTCTCTCCAGTCTAGACCTAAAACACTGTATCCAACAATTGAAGACCTAGAATTGACACTCTGGGGCTGGCTGGAGGCAGCATGGGTAAAGTGACTGCAGCTGCCATGCTGCCCCATACATCAGCTGTTAGGTGGGGAGGCTGAGCAGCCTAAACAAAGCCTGCTGTGCCTCCAGTCTCTTCAGGGGTTGCTCCACCCTCAATGACATCCTCTTCAGGCTCCAGGGAGGGTCTCCTTGCAAGCCATGAGGGCTCACCAGCTCTCTCCTGCCATTTCCAGGTTTGAATTGAATTATTTATTTATTTCCCGGCACCACATGTGCGTGTGTGGTCACGCATGTAAGGGGGGGTGCTTATACTATTGGGAGAGGCCTGTAACAGCATCAGCTCACGATACATTCATACAAAGCACGTTTATAGGTGACATAAGAAAAAGTCATTTGGTTAGCATGGGTTGCAAGAGCACAATATTGTGTATGGGGCACAAATCCCATTAGAAATCCAATTGTTTTTTCCTTTGTTTAGGCGGGCATTTAAACATGCCGAGAGGCTCTGCAAAATAAGATTGTTTCCGTCCAATTACTCTGTTACTCTATTGCACCATTAAAATGAATGATTACAGCCCAGTCCACAAACTAGATCAGACAGATAGTTGGATTTAAGCCAATTGTGTCTTACTGCGGGAAATCAGCTTAAACTGAAGTCGGCTCATGTGCTCGCCTTTGAATCATCAGCAATCACAGTTTTACTAGCAGCTTCTATGAAGACCTCACAAAACAACAAAATGCTTCAGTTTTATTTACTCCTATTTGATATTCCCAAAACAAGGGCATAAAACAGAAGTTCATTAAGTGTTTGCCAGGAAGAATTAATGTGGCAAACCAGCTCTCAGCAGCACTAATGATTTCCCCATCCCCATTTTTTTCAGGGAGTTAAAGCCATCCTTTCAGATGCAGTTCCGATAGAAATAGAAGAAGTAATCAGTGAAAAATATCCCAGCGTAGTTAGGATCCGTTGAACAGTCTGCAAGATCCTGGTGGGACAAAACAATAAATAAAGTAAAATTGAGATAGATCCAATAATCATAGCTAAATGTTTTGTTCTTTTTTAGTTTGTTTAAAAAAAAAAAAAAAAAAGACTTACCGGAGCAGCAACACGAAAATGGTAAGCACTGTCATGGAACAAGCTTACAGGAAGATACCAAATATGATGGAATCCCTATATAACCAAATGAGAGAGAGAGAGAGAGAGAGAGAGAGAGAGAGAGAGAGAGAGAGAGAGAGAGAGATGATAAGGAATGTAACTTGCATGGATGCCTATTGCTGCAAATGCACATTAGTGAAGTAAGAAGGCAACCATTTCCGTCTGGACATGTAGTCATTGCCAGCAGCACTGTTTCCATTCTGCTGCAGTTCAGTTTTCACCAAATAATACATTATCTGACTTGCTGTCTACTATTTCACGTAAGTTACATAAGTTATGGTTAGCGCACATAACTTAGGTAGCAATTTACATAACTTACATTCATTTCAATGTAACAGAAACATCACCACCACGTAAAAAAAACCCCATTAATTACATATCATCTGTGTACATCAAGAACAGCAACGTGAATGAATACCAATTGCACTCATTTCATTGACCACAGACAAATACGCAAACTGCAGTAATTTCCGCTTCCTTTCCCATTTTCGTCAGAATTCTCTGACATTCCTATTACACATGTGGGAAAGCTAGAGTTTCTACGGCTATGGCCATTCTGGGGTTTGCCAAGGTCAGAATGAGAATTAATACTTTGTCCTAGCTCAAGGGAAATACCTCTTGCTTGTTTGCAAGCCTTTGTTGCATTATTTCGAAGAGCTGGAGTCTCCCTAGGTCCCAGAAAATATAACAGGAGTGAGCAGTGCTTGTTTTTAGTTGTTTTTTAACTGACAGATGAAGTAAATAAAACTCCTTGTATGGAAGAGACAACAGAACTAAGTACCTGTGTAGTTTCTGGAAAGGGTTCCCTCTTCTGATGGGTTTGTTGTGGAAGACGAAAGCAAGACTTTCCAAAGGTGATTTTGCATTGAAAGATAATGAGTGGTTCCGTTGTACTTCAAGGAACAAGGATAATATTAAAAGCTGCAAGATTCTATAGTACTGCTTTTAAAAAATATACGAAATAAGACCTATGGAGCTTAACAAGCAAAGTACCCAAGGCAGATGTGTAGCTCCATACTGGGAGACAGAATTCCACTGAAAATTAATGCTAATTCTAAGAATACAGCTGCTCAAAAGACAGTGTACAGACATGGAAATGGGATCATAGCGATTTGGAAATGTTGAGTTTAAATTCTCTGGGCCAGTTCATATATGACTGCTTGCATCCCCATTTCACAGATCAAGTGAATGATCTACTTCCAGGAGCACCATAGCATAGCATATCAATAGTGCAAATCAAATTTTGTGAATGTTTGAATGATGGACTTTCAGGGCCAGTCCCACCATTAGACAGATTGAAGCAGTTGCCTAGGCTGGTGGATTGCTGGAGTGTAGGGAGCAGAGGGGAGGTGTTGGAGGACCTCCTATATTAGTCAGCTGCTCACAGGTTCAGTGGAAGATGCTGTCCCATCATCAGTGCTGAGCTGAAGTTAGATTCAATGGCCAGTACACTCAGATTCTGTACATGGACTGGGAAGAAGGTACCATCTTGTCCTCTGCCTCAGGTGGCAAAATGTATTGGGTTGGCCCAGTGGATTTCTCTGCTTGTCATCTAGAACACTGCACATGTTTCTTTGGCATACATTGCATTGCTTATGCAAACTGAGCACTCACAGGGGGTCTCCACTGTAAACACCAGCAGCCAAGCGCAACACATGAATTAGCTCTAAGGATGCAACCCAGCTCCATTAAGGCCAACTGAGGTTTCCAGCAGAATTAAAGGACATTCGTAAATTTCGGTTTGTGCTTTCTCATCCCTGCAGTTTCCTTAGGATCTGTTAAGATCTGGCCACAATCTTCATTCATACCATATACATAATAACAGATAAGGTTAAAAAAAATTATCTATAGCAAAATCTGCCTGTGTACTTACTTGATTTCCAGAGAGATTTTCACCATGACAGGTGTGTGTTTGTTAATGGGAACAATGTAACTATAATTTCCAGACCTAAAATAATAAATAGTGACAACGGCATTCAATATTTTGAAATTCTAGACAAACATCAATAAAAGTGAAAACAACGTCAAGTATATGAACTGGAGGCTGCAAAGTACAGCCTTAAGCAACCTTATCAACTATTCTAATGGGAAATAGCAATGAACAGTTGCCCAGTAGCATAGCTGGGCAACAATTTCAGTGGGAAGCACTTTGAGACAATCACCAGCACCGCACAGAATAGCAAGGTAGCCTGCTTGTTAAATGGAGAACAGCAGTGAGCAACAGGTAAAATAATCAGCCATCCTCTTGCAAATTATGATCCAATCTTCAGCAGCAGGTCCCGGGGTACATTACAACACTTTAAAATTCAGTATTAAAAACAGCTGAAATAAATGACAGGAGCATGAATTAGCTAGAATGTGAACTAAAAGCAAAAACAAAATTTAGAAAATCTTGCCTTTCTAAAGATTCTGCACCCCCATGTGCAGATGGTAATGATGATGATGATTATCATCATTATTATTTATTAAATTTGTATACAGCCCTTCATCCAAAGATCACAGGGTGATTTCACAAGATCAGTTTCCTAAGCTTGCAGTATCGCTTTTTTTTCTTAGATGAAAATATTTGCACCATTAATTGTGGAGGCATGACGCTATCACCTTACATATGTCTACTCAGAAGTAAGTCTCATTGAATTCAATGGCACTTTACTCCCAGGTATAGAATTGCCCTCTCCAAATAGCTAATCTCTGTTGAGTTAACTATAAGTTATGGTAAGACCAACTGACAGCTAGGGATTCAAAGTTCCATTTTCTCGGTTTCTCATTTTTTCCAATCTGAACTTTCAGTTTTCCACATTTCACAGCAACTTGCAATTTTTTAAAAATCCTCATGAAAACTCATCTGCATTCTAGTGCAAATTTCTCTTAATAAATACATTTTTATATGTAGTTTTGATCGATGTACCCATTTCTGCAAGCAATTTCTCCTAATATATGCAATTCTGCAAACATTGGCTGCCTCGAGAACTTCATTGCAAAATTCAGATTAAGTGCAATTGCTGAAGGATAGCTGTGTTTCAGTCCGCATATTGTTTCAGAAAGTATGAATTTGTCGGATTTGGCTTTAAGTGCATGCTGAATAAAATTTCCCCTCCATCCCTACTGGTTTTTCACAGTGGCCCGCCTGCAGCAGCAAAATCCTTAGCTCAACTTAACATATTAAGGCTCTGTGTTGCATTCAACAAAGAGATGTAAGGAAACAATTTTACCCACCCACACTGCAGGTTTTTGCGACAATAACGACGATCTATTTTTTGTTGCGTCTCTAAGATCTGCATAGAGATGATTGATGTGTCAGTCCCTGAAAGGAAGAAGAATTGTTTTCGTGAACATAGACACTTGACATGAATAATTTTTTTAAAAAAATACACACACAATAATAATGAAAAGTTTATATGAAAACTTTTTGTTACAACTGGCTCCCCATTCCATTAGCTGCCTTTGCCCTCTGGCCTCACCCTGGCACCCCTAGTGAAAGGCCCTATGAAATATACTCGGAGTCCTACAGTGATTTCATGCTCTTTATTGCAGCTTGTAAAACAGTGATTGAATTTCCCCCAAAACCTCAGGCTTTTATATACAATATTTATACAATGAGTCCTGTCTGATTGGCTGATTCTGCTTCCCTCCTGGAGCCTGATTGGTCTTCCCCTGCAGGCCAATCAGTTGTTGCATTCTACCATCCTACCAGCCTAATAGGCTGATTAACTTCCTCCTGGAGCCTGATTGGTCTTCTCCTGCAAGCCAATCAGTTGTTGCGTTCTAGGATCCTACCTGCCTATTGTTCTAGGATCCAAACTTAGTACATAACACCCTATTAATGGTAGTGACTTTGCCTTACAGTTTTTGCATGAAGCAAAAGTCAAGCTTTCAGATGACATATTAACTTTGAAGAGTCCTCTGGAATTGTAACTCTGATACGCACACAATTTCATCCAAATTACACCACATGTGAAAACAACAACGCGGTACAATCACCGCTTTAAGAGGTTACCATTTCAAAAACACATGTACAAATCATGTCAGAAAAAAGCATGGGACTTAGTGGAGCAATGGATCAGTGTGTCTGGCTGTTAACCAGATGGTTGGTGGTTCGAGCCCATCCAGCAATGGCTGTGGGCAGGATTCCTGCATTTGAGGGGCTTGGACTAGATGACCCCCAAGGTCTTTTCCAACCCTACAGTTCTATGATTCTATATGAAGGAACCCCAATGATTGTTTCAGAAAGTGCAAATTAGGTAGGTTTACCTTTAAATGCAAACCGATTCAAATTTCTCCCCGTTCCTGCTGGTAACAGGAGGCCAAAGGAAGAGGTGGAGGACAACACGACCCATTGGACCAAGTTGTGGGTGACATCCCCAGAATAATTATTCACAAAGTGGGTCTAATATCTTTCCTCAAGGCTATTGATAGAAGGAAATCATACTGGACCACAGAGACTAAGATGCGCCAGCTGTCCTGGCAATGAGCTATATGCATAACTTCTCTAAACTAGGATCAACAGACATTTTGAAGTAACCAAAGGGGTTTTGAGGAACTTTATTTTTCAAAGGAAATAAAAAAATACTTTACAGTCATTTCCAAGGTCAGGCTTCTCAAACCAGTTTTCCCCTGACAGTACTTTCCTTTTCGTTCCTGAGGGAAGAATAGAGGGCCTTCACAAACTGAAACAATTATATGACAAAAACAAATACAGGGAAAACAGCTTCTACATGAGTTTTCCAAGCACAGGTTTGAAGGACGCTTGCAGGTGCTCTATTCTGAAGACAGTTCGTTTTATGAATGGGGACTTGTTTCACACTCTAGAGGTCATATTCAGTTTCTCAAGGACCATTCCATTTGGAGAAGAGAACAAGCAAAGGGAATATACGGTTTGCATTGTAATACTCTGTTTTATTGACAAAAGTATAAAGCGGATTAGGTGTTGTGGGGTGCAGCAGCAAGCCCTGGCAGGATGAGCCAGGGCAAGCTCCGCTGTTAAATAGAGTGAGGTGGTGGCCTCAGACCTTGCATGGTGGGGAGGTGCTGGAGAGAACAGAGCTGTGTGTGTCATGTGACCTGCAGTGTGCTCCGTAGGCCAGTGTCCTTCAACCTTGGGTCCCCAGGTGTTGTGGGAACTACAACTCCCATCATCCTCAGTTAGTTTAGCCAATAGTCAGGGGTCAGGGGAGTTATAGCCCCACACAGGGCCGGCGCGTCCATTTAGGTGAACTAGGCAGTTGCCTAGAGTGCCAAAATGGAGGGGGCGCTGGCCAGCCTGCCCCCCGCCCCCCCGCCCCAACCAGCGGCGAAAATCGCGGCGGCACAGGGCGCCCGGCGGGCAGGGGGCGGGGCACAGTATGTCATGTGCAATGATGCCACGTGCCCCGCCCCCTTGCCTAGGGCGCCAAAACCCCTAGCACCGGTCCTGGCCCCACAACATCTGAAGATCCATAGTTGAAGAATACTGTCCTAAGCTAGCCTGCTGCTCTCAGCTATAGTGGGGGAGCAGACTGTCCCTTTGTCAGTCTTGAAGTAAGTTTTAGCTACCAGTCTGGGCACTTTCCAGGATATAGAATGGGGTGTGGTTCACCATATTTGCCTCAGATAGCAAAATATATTCAGTCAGCCCCTGGTGCTGGTCTGAAAGCATTATCTGTTCTGGTCACCAGCACATCAGTGAAAGCCCAGAGAAAGATAACATGAATAACTCCTCTTGTGGTCTGTTTTGTTTAGCTTTTCAGATGGGCCAGCCAGGGAAGCTACAGAGTGCTGGAGCAATGTTTAACAGAAAGAAAAACACATAATCCACCTTTGAACACCTTGCAACAGTAAGGTAAGCTCAATACGACCACCCCCTGGAATTCTCAAGGAATTCTCATGTTCCCTGAGAAAGAGACAGGAAAACTGAAAAATAATATTTCACAGAGAAATAAAACTTCTGAGAAACTGAGAACAGATTTCAGCAAAGTGCTAATTTTGTCTCCACATTATCATCATTGGACAAGTGTAGGAACACAGTTACATGGAGAGATCTATCCTCAGCACCATTTTCACAATCATTTTCACAATCACTACAATCACAGAAATTGCCTTCTCGTAAGTAGTAGCAACATCCATTCATGATTTGACTTACTATGTTCCTTTGCCTTCACCTTCTGATAATTTAGGTCTTTTCTTACTGTTTGATGACTTGGACAGCAGTAAGTTTCCTGACAAGGTAAAATGCCACAAAAATTCACTTCAGGAATGACGCCAGTAGGTTTTGGGCTTGAAGACATTGTGCTGTATCTGGTCACTACAGTAGAAGAAATCCATGAGTGACACACATATCACCTTCACCAGTTTTAACATAGCGAAATTGGGTGTGTCAATACATTCTAATTTTTCAGTTCAAACAGATTTGCTTCTTTTCAACAGTTAATTCATTCTACTTCTGCTCTCCACATTGAGTAGCAATGCACACCACGACAACGGGAAATTTTGACCCAGACTGTCTTCAGTCTTCAGAAATATTACACAATTGGCATGCCACTTATGTGAGGGTTCGGTTCTGGGGGAATCCATGCTCAAAGACAATATCATGCAAAGTCAGGAACTCCCAGAAGCCCCAGGGGGGTTATTGTTTCATTTATTACTATGTTCAATATTTTTGTGGCTTTATATTGTAAGTGATGTGCCATCATCCTTACCAGAATAAGAAGAAGAAGAGTTTGGATCTGATATCCCGCTTTATCACTACCCTAAGGAGTCTCAAAGCGGCTAACAATCTCCTTTTCCCTTCCTCCCCTACAACAAACACTCCGTGAGGTGAGTGGGGCTGAGAGACTCCAGAGAAGTGTGACTAGCCCAAGGTCACTCAGCAGCTGCATGTGGAGGAGCGGGGAATAGAACCCAGTTCACCAGATTACAAGTCCACCGCTCTTAACCACTACACCACACTGGCTCTCCAGTGTGCCAGCCTCTGGGATGCTTCCAGAGCCCTCACACCTCATTCCCAGAGGCTGGTAAGGAAGGAAAACCTGCTGGATGTGTGGAAAATAAATAAAGGGAGAGCAGGGAACAGTACGTTTCTCCCGATCTCCCTTTATTTCCTGCCCACTGCATAAGGTTGCATATGTAAAGTGAGCATAAGTTGTGAGTCTAATGTATAGTGCTGCCCATATATTTCTAAGTGTACTTCTTCAGCCTTATAGCCTAGAAATATGGGGCAACCTCCAATGACACCCGCCTGTTTGCACAGTAGAATTCCATTTGCACTTCCTGTTTCTCTTACTCACCCCCCCCCCCAAGATCCCTGCAAACACACCCCAAATATCTGCTCTGAGGCCATCTCCCAACCCCCTGGAGCAGATTTAGGAGGAATGGAAGGCTTTTCGGGACTGAAGAGAGGAGGATAAATCCTGTTGTATGAGTGGATGTCCACTCATGCTATGCTGGCTCTACCTCATGGGCTGTTTAAAAACAGCACAATAAAGGTTATGGTTCTGAGGATGCAGAATTCTGTGCCACCTGCCAAATTCCATCAATGCAGGGTGCAATTTTTAGATTTACTCTGTTAACATTTTTTCAGCCTCAAATAATAGCTTAAAGCACAGTACCTGTCAAAGTGGTGGGTGGAGGGAGTGTTATCAGACTTGTTGAATTGCTGGGAAAGGTTGATAAAATCACATTAGCAAATAAAAAAAAAAATCATGCAGATATTACTCTAACACAGCAGCAACAAGGGTATAGAAGCATATTCAAGTATGCTTTGCTGGCACTAAATGGGAAACAGGCACATAAAAGAGTGCAATTGCATCTCCATGGAGGCTTGCCAATCCTTTACATTTAATGCTTATACACTTTAAATAGGCTGCTATCTGCCCAACCCCAGAGCATTACAAAGAGGAAACAATTAAAGTTCAAATGAGCGACAAATCAGTTACTTGCCTGTTTGTAGAGCTGGCAATGACTGGGTCAGGTATGCTAAGGACATAAATGGTGGCTATCGACAGAACACTGTAACGAGACATTTATTCCATAGATTGACATCTATCATCATATACAAAAAAAGAGTACAGAAGAAGCAAAGTCTTCGACTGACCTGCCTCCAGATGCATGAGACAAATACCTTTGATAGCACCAAGTTCTATAGGCTTGGAACACAACCACTGCCCAATTTGTAAGAAAGTTTCTCTGTGGCAACATCCACAGAGAAACTTTTTAGGCTGCCACTTTCATTATTAAGAACTTTAGGAGTCGGCTGGATGAGGCCAGTGGCCCATCAAGTCTGGTAATGGGTTCTCATGGTTGCCCAAAAAATGCCCGGGTAGACTTAGGCACAACAGCACTCTCTCCTTCTCTGGCTTCCAGCATTACTGCCTCTGACATACAAGCCACATGGCATCTCTGCTGAGCTGATGATCCCTAGTAGTACAAGGGAATCTGGGAACACAAACGGTGGCCTCCATGCTTTCTGAAGCTTCACTAATAAGAGCCCTGCCAGCTCAAGTCAAAGTTCCATCTAGTCCAGCACCTTGCTTCTCATGGATGTCTTCTGGAGGCCCACAAACATGGCACAAAAAGGCAATGGTCCTCTCCCACTGTTGCTACCCAGTTACTGTAACCTACTATCAACAAAGGCATAATATGAGTTCATATAATACTTCCTCCTGTACTTTTAATATGAGCATGGGAACGTCCTGTTTAGGATCATGGCCTTTGCCTCTTCCTTTGTCCTCAAATATCTCCTCCCCGTTGTTGAAGTTCTCTTATGAGCCTCAGTTATCATTTATTTGTACTTAATATTACAATCAAATAAATGAAGTCTAATGGTGTTGATGATGATCACCACCACTTAAATGTGTGTGTGTGTGTGTGTGTGTGTGTGTGTGTTCTTCCCTATAACAATAAACCATGTTTCATATACTTTTTAAGAAAAAGCTTTTATGAATGAACTAATGAAGAAAACAACCAAGTGGTTGTATCCAGTGCTGCTGTTCTGCTTGCACAACAGACTTCCACTTGCACAATGGAACTTCCTCTCCTTTCCTTCCTGCAGCCTTCAAAATCCAGTCCAGAGGGTTGAGGGACCCTCCAGGACAGTTTTGATAACACGTGGAGGGGCAGAGAGGAAAAGTAAGTCCCACTGCACTAGTAGAACTCTGCTTGTGCAATGTTGAAATTACATCCCAACATCTCATTAATAATATGCTTTTCTTTACCAGACTGCCATAACTGCAACCAAAGCAATCACAGTTATCTGGAAGATCCTGGAGCTGGACCATGACTGATTTTTCTCTGGAGAACACATCTGAGGAAGAAGAAGAAGAAGAGTTTGGATTTGATATCCCGCTTTATCACTACCCGAAGGAGTCTCAAAGGGGCTAACATTCTCCTTTCCCTTCCTCCCCCACAACAAACACTCTGTGAGGTGAGTGGGGCTGAGAGACTCCAGAAAAGTGTGACTAGCCCAAGGTCACCCAGCAGCTGCATGTGGAGGAGCGGGGAATCAAACCCAGTTCACCAGATTACAAGTCCACCGCTCTTAACCACTATACCTGAAGGAGCGTCTCCACCCCCACCGTTCAGCCTGGACACTGAGATCCAGCGCCATTCTGGTGGTTCCCTTACTGCGAGAAGCAAAGCTACAGGGAACCAGGCAGAGGGCCTTCTCGGTAGTGGCGCCCGCCCTGTGGAACACCCTCCCATCCCATGTCAAAGAGATAAATAACTACCTGACATTTAGAAAACACCTGAAGGCAGCCCTGTTTAGGGAAGTTTTTAATGTGTGATATTTTAATGTATTTTAGTGTTTGTTGGAAGCTGCCCAGAGTGGCTGGGGAGACCCGGCCAGATGGGCGGGGTACAAATAATAAATTATTATTACACCACACTGAAGGAAGGAAGGAGCATGGGCTTAATCCATAGTGCCTATGTGGAGCAGGCAGCGTGCATCATCAGAATATTTTTGTGCGAGTACAGCTCAGAATCAACACTGAAAACTATTTAACTCCTGTTAAAGTTCCTTTGGCACCTCTAGGCAAACGATCCCAGAAGCACTTCTCCCTGGGAATTAAAAATGCAAGGGGTTGGACCCAGGCTTAAGAGTCAACCTACTGAAATCAATGGGCCACAAGTCTGATTTCAGTGGATTTCAGTGGAACCAAGTCTTGACCCAAGTGGGGGGGGAGAGATTGAATAACAAACCATATGCTGCCCTTTCCTTGCATCCAAAATCAGCTGCCTGAGACAACCAATTGCTGAGTTGAGGTGTCTGCAAAAAAGTTGCTCTCTTTTTTTGGAATTGTCCTTCCCCCATAGCGTGCAGTTTAGCTCACTTGCTTTAGCAACCTACAATGCATTCTTTTACACATCTGTTCAGAAGTAAGCTGCAGTTTGAAGGTTCCAGGATTGTATCCCCAGATTATATTGCCCTACCTAGAAGAGCCAGGATTTGACCTTTTGCATGCAGAGCATGTACCCTTTCCCCTACTTTCCCATGCTTGTTCCTACCTGGAAGCAAGGTGGTTTCCAGGTGTGCGCCCCCCCATCCTTTTAAAGAGATTATAACCAATTCAACAGATTTTCTGTTTAAATTGACAGTCTTTTTATCTACACATCGGAGAGTGATTCGCAAACTATGTTCTTACTTTCACTCACCTTTATGGGAGCTGATTTTCTTGATGGTAAACGAGAAGTAGCATGGCTAAAAATCCTGGAACACATATTTTTTTAAAAATGGTTTACTTTGTGAATTCATCGCAGGAAGTGATTAAAAAAGAATATTAGAAGGGAAAATCAGCAAGAAGAGTTTGGATTTGATATCCCGCTTTATCCCTACCCGAAGGAGTCTCAAAGCGGCTAACATTCTCCTTTCCCTTCCTCACCCACAACAAACACTCTGTGAGGTGAGTGGGGCTGAGAGACTTCAGAGAAGTGTGACTAGCCCAAGGTCACCCAGCAGCTGCATGTGGAGGAGCGGAGACGCGAACCCGGTTCACCAGATTACAAGTCTACCGCTCTTAGCCACTACACTACACTGGCTCTCTGGCAAGGAGGTGAAGCTTGCTGTTAGCTTGCTCAGATGAATGCCATCAAAGATTGTTTTTCATGTTGAAACATTGGTTAGAATGACAAACCCCAGTAGACCTGAAGGAGCGTCTCCACCCCCATCGTTCAACCCGGACACTGAGGTCCAGCACCAAGGGCCTTCTGGAGGTTCCCACATGGCGAGAAGTGAGGTTACAGGGAGCCAGGCAGAAGGCCTTCTCAGTAGTGGTGCCTGCCCTGTGGAATGCCCTCCCATCAGATGTCAAGGAAACAAACAACTATCTGACTTTTAGAAGACATCTGAAGGCAACCCTGTTTAGGGAAGTTTTTAATGTTTGATGTTTTATTCTGTTTTTAATATTCTGTTGGGAGCTGCCCAGAGTGGCTGGGGAAACCCAGCCAGATGGGCGGGGTATAAATAATAAATGTTGTTGTTGTTGTTGTTGTTGTTGTTTCTTCCATGGAAATTGCAATGGACATTTGGAGTGCATTCCATTTGCATGAAAATAGCATGTGACTAGAAACAGTTTTGCCAAAACAATGGACTCTTCAGAAATCATGAGTATCAAAGTTCAAATCTGACCATGGCGATAGCTATGGGTGAGTACTAATCCCTGATGCACACTGCTGAAATTACCGTTCCCCACATCAAATGGGGTGCACATTTTGCATGGTCGCGCACAGCCCCCTTGGATCCCAGAGCAGCACCTGGCAGTTTGGATTGGCACCACCTTCCCGGGCTAGATACCTGTGGTCTCCGCCTACTCAGTCAGCCGCCAATTCCGCCTGGGGAGGTGTTGTCAAGGGGATTGGCCAGGTAGGGGGAGGGACCACATAGCACACACAATAGAAGGTGTAACATACCTGGGAAGCCACAGTCGGCTCCAGAGCTTCTCCCACCCTCCACTCCCTTAATTAACGCTTTCCTTACAGGTTAACTTCTTTTTCACAGGCACACAGGCACACAGGCGCTGCTATGTCATGGCCGCTGTTGAAGGGCCGGAAAGGAATTTCCCTGCATTGGCAGGTTTCGCCTTTCCCATAGCAATACGTCCCAACTTTGGCAGTTTCAGGCCTTGGGCGGAATTCTTTAGTCATCTTCCTAAATGGGGGGGGGCGTGGGGCAATGACCCCACGTCCCCAGAGCGGCGGCAATATCAGGGTTCCCGTTAAAGGGGTCTTAGGGGGAGCCATTGGCCATATGCACAGAGGTGTCATTGCTGTCCCCCTCCAGCGGCGGCGAATGGGGGGCGGGCTATCTGCTTGAACATATGTTCTCCAGAGCTAGCCCAATCCCCTCACATGCTGGATAACCCTGAAGTTACCCAGATCCCCGGCTGGGGGGCTGGGAGGGATAACGCCCAACGCCTGAGCCAAGGTCTCCCTACATCTGAATCCTAATAAAGTCGTGGCCAATTTTAATCCCCATAACACGTCCTGTGTCATTATTCCGCTCAGGGGCTGCCTGGGGTTTGGGGGACTCCGCCTGACCACGCAAAAGGGTAAGATGCTGCAGAGGTGTCCACTGGACTCCACCACTGATGATATGGCCTGCTGCTGCCAGTGGGTAGTCACTGTAGCTCTCAAAAATGGGACTTATTGAGCTCGAGCAAGGCGGATAAGGAACCAAAGCCCCAGTCTATTTCCTGTGCCAGGCTGGCATTGCATACCTCTCCAGCCTCAGTTGGGATTGCTCCCACAACCGCCTTCCTTTTTTTAAAAAAAGTGCTCTGAAACAAGTTGCAGTCTAAACAACAAAACACAAAAATGTTACTGAAGTATCCAGAACTTGCCATCCTATGAATTCAGCTCTACCTTTAGATATACAGCTTGTGTGTGACGTGTTAAGGAAGCTGGTGGATTTGGCTCTGAGGAGAAATACCTTCTTGCGTTCTTTTCACTGGGTGTCGTTGGCTTCAAGCTGTTTATCTGTTTCAATCTGGCTAGTTTTTTATTCCACGCTTCCAACTCTTCTATCCGGACTTCAAGATTGTTTGTTAATTTGCAAAGCTGCTTCACTGCACCCACATTCTCCATGAAAATTTGATCCTTGAAAGAAACACAGGGAGACAAAGAATCCCATCAATAAATAAGATGTGAAAAAAGGAGTTGCCTTTTTTATCTAGGAGCTGAGCATCCTAGATGGTTTCCTGAAGGTATTATTTCTGCTTTTTTAAACCACAAAACTCACTCTCCTTCCATTATATCATGACTAATGATGTGCCAAAGTTTTCCCTCATCTTTTTTTTTTTTTTGCTCTGAAAATGTGACAGAAAAACGGAAGCTTCTTTTGCAGGGGAATAAAACTTTTGAGAATTTTGTTGATTTCAAAAGCCCTTCACCATGCATCAGAGGAGATTGCTGTTCAGGAAACAAGAGTATAAGCTTTACAATCCTTTGGATACTACCCTTGGCATGTGATTTCTCATGTTCTACCCTAAAGAGAGTTCAAGTCCCTACAATACCAACACCTTTATTCAAAATAAATAGACCACAAAAGCCCCCCCCCATCCCCAAACTCCTGGATCAGTTATGTATGTAAATAATAAAAATAATAAATTATGTGCCATCTGCATTCAATTGCCGGTGAGCACTTGTGCAGGAAAGGCAGTGACTAACAAGAGGACATTATGCAGCACCACGCTAAAACATTTGTTTTGAATTAATGTTGTGCCTAAACACTAAATGGATCGTGACAGGCATTCGAGGTTTCTGAATGTTTTCCACTACAAACTGTTTCCCATGGACAGATTCAGAATTCCCTGTCACACGGTACGTTCTGTGCAGATCAGATGGTGCAAACAGACTCAGCTGAACCATTTATCTTGCAACTCCAACACAACTTCCCTAGGGAGAGAAAGACAGATGGAAGAAGAGAGTATACCCTTATGCTATTTCTGAAATGGGAGCTTGGGAAGTATTTGTTTATATATTTTTTTGCTAAGCAGGATAACAGACACTGAATCAGCTAACACCAGGTCCTCTTTACGGGCCTTCTACGAAGTGTCCTTGTTTCTTATGTATGAACCGGTCAATTTATATAAACCTTAGAAAGAACTGAGGGAATATGGTTTGAACTTGAATGCATGAAGAAGTGGCCATGCGGCTACATTGCAGAACATGTTCCAAACATGTTCCAGAGTGAGATAGAAAGGAGGGGAGTGAGGGATGGGTAAATCTGCTATTTCTACTCTGTGACACTTTCTCATGAATTCACCTGAAATTCCATTCTGTCTCATTTCTATGTTGATCTGGGGTTTGTTTGTTTTTAATGTGCTTATTGATTTTATTGCATTTATATCCCATCTCTCTTCCAAGGAGCTCACGTTTGCATACAGGGTCCCCTCCTCCCCATTTTATCCCCACAACAACCCTATGGATAGGTTAGGCTGTGAGAGCATGACTGGAGCCCAAGGCCACATGGCAAACTTCATAAGTGGCCCGACACACTGCGCTACTACTGTATATCACACTGGCTCTTCCATACGCATTTAAAGGTGTATATGTTTCTCTGAAAATAAGCACTTGAGAAATCTTTTGAGCTGACAACTGCCTTGGAATATTTAGGAAGTGCACCGAGTCATTGGCCTTCCAATCTATGCATTTGCCTGACTGGGGTGAGGTCACTAAGCAGAGACACCTCTTTGGCTTTGCAGCTGGTAACAGTGTGTGTCTCCTGGAGGTCCTCTCCACCATGAGCGCCTTCCATGGTACAAAGCCTGGGCTGATGCCTCCACTACATCATATATGGGTTGGTGAGTGGGGTTCTCCTCCACAGCTCACCTCATCTTAAAGCCTTGTACTTTCTGTGTGCATACATTCTCAGAGTAGTCACAGGTAGGCTAATTTCTGGAGGAATGAGCTCAAAGCGCCTGTTCCTCCTAACCCCACAACAGCTGAAATGGGTAGCATACCAGGTACTTGGGATCAGCAGCAGCAGGTGTGTCTCTCTCTGGTGTGATGTATAGTGCAGTCCTAAGCACTTAGCACTTGCCGTGCACATGGAAGGGCCCTGGAACAATCTTTGATGGTCATATCAGAATTCACAAAGACTGGATTTCTCAAGCTTCCCTAGAAGGAGCCACATTATTGGCTCAAGCCACATCGTTCCTCTTCACAAATGCAACCACAGGAGTGTGAAAGCAGCTCACACATGACTTAAGAATGCTCCCTCAGGATCCTGGCTTTCTTCCTAGATGTTTGCAGGGTTGTGATGCCTCGGGCAAACCTCCCCTTTCATTCCCATTTGCCTTACTCATCACACAAATAAACACATTTCTGTACGGAGGTGCAGCCACTCCTATGATTGGGGGAAGTTGTCTATGCAAGGCCCCCAGGATGATATACTATTTATATCGCTGCATTTCGGCAAACTGCTTTCCCACACTATAACGTGCAAATTGAAAACTGCCATTCAGCCTTTGAATAAAGTGGTTATTGTTCCATATGTTGTTAAGCTGCCGCAGTACGTTCAAGCCATACAAAACACCATTGTAAATGCCACACAGAGATGGTCTGTTTTTTTTAATGGTGCCCAAATTGTACTGCTGCATATGATATGTAGCATAAACAAAACCTACACAGTTGGGTAGGTAACCACACAATCAACAAGACATTCCACAATTGGTTCGCTGAAGGATATCTTCAAAACAGTCATGGTCTTGAAGCCATTACATTGATGACATGGTCCTCTTGTCCCCCTGCACAGGAGATAGGAATCTGATGCCTTCCCAACCGGTCATGCCCAGATCTCCACAAAAGTATAGTTTGCATGAGGAGAGGGAGATAGACTGGAGTTTTATTAAGTCACAAGGTCCTGCAGAGTGCGAGAGCTTGCAGCCATTCAAGTGAAACTGTGCAAGTTCATAGTGAAATCCACAAGAGGGGAGGGGCCTGCTAAAACAAAAAGTTGCAGTGTAGACCATTCCTCTTCTTTTGTACATCCCCCAGCCTGCTGATGCCTGCTCTTTTGTGGGGGTGGATAGTGTAAGGTTACCAGATTTTTTCAATGAATCCGGGGACATTTTTCAACTTCAGTCAGAATGGATGGATTTTGTCAGGGGACTGATTTGTAAATCCGGGGACTGTCCCCGGGATACAGGGACGTCTGGTAACCTTAGGATAGTGTTCTTTTGGCAACATAAGGACTGGCACTCAGATAATTTAAATCACTATTACTATGGGGTACCCAATATCATGCCCTGTTGTTGGACTATAACTCCCATCATCCCTGACCATTGGCCTTGCTGATTGAGGCTGATGGAAGCTGGAGTCCAGAATCTGTCGGGCACCACATTGGCAACCCCAGGTATATAGTATTAATATTTTCAGGAACAATCAAATCCAGCACATTTTTTTTCTGAACAGATGCAAGTATGGTTAACCTATTCCCCTTTGTGAAAATGCTCTTCTCCCATCAGGACCCAGGTGATAAGAAAAATACAGGTCTACTTTATCTTGAGCAGCCAGAACAAGGTATCCGAAAGATCCAAATGATGAGGCCTAGCATTTAATTCAAGTTTGCCCTTGGTCCCATTTCATGCCAATGGTGCAAGACTGAGAGTCTTGAAAGTTAACTCAGCTGGGAACGTTGCCATAACACTAGTTGGCCAAAGGGAGATCCAAATGAAAGGAAAGAATAGCTCATTATTACTACTTTATTTATTTCCAACGTATATTCTGCTTTTCCTCGAGGAAGCTCAAAGTGGTGTACATGAATCACTCTCCCCCCAACCCCCATTTTATCTTAACCACAATCCTTTGAGGTAGGCCAAGTCAAGAGAGTGTGGCTGGCCTAAGGTCTTCTTGTGCACTACAAGGCCGAGTTGGGATTTGACCCTGGGTCTCCCCAGTTCAACATTCTGAAGTTGCTCTCTCCCTTTCCCTGCTTGGATGGGACACCTGTTTCTAATCACTGCTGTATTAAAACACAGAACCATCAAAGAGTAGACTATTACTTCTCTAGAAGGTGAATCTCAAAAATGATGTGACTAATCGTGAACACTAATTACAGTGAACTTACAACTTCTGTTTTTCAAAGCAAGATGGTTCATGGCGCTGTAGGAAAACAGAATTACCTTATCAACCATGAGGAAATGGTCCACTTTTTCTCCATTTTCACATGTTAAGTCTCCAGTGTCTCTCACGGCTCTTGGCAGAAGCTCCTGAACTTCCTGGGCAATTACTCCTGGTTACAAAAAAATAAGAGAAGGGGTGCAATCAAAAGCAGAACATTTCTCCCAGAGGGTTCCATCTGTAAGCACTCCTTGTTGCTTTACCTACAAGCTAGAAGTTTTATTTTATTCTTGTTTATTGAATATTAATAAACAATGGATCACTGACTGCTGTGAAGGAGGCTACGGAAAACAGGGAGGACCTCCCTCCGAACAGAATGGAGTATCCTGAAAAATGGACATGGCTTATTGATTTGAATCCCGAACAGAAGCATTCCATGCTGCAATATTTTGTTGTAGATTCCACTTGTCTAGGTGCAATGCTTGTATGTAGTTCCTGATATAACCCAGGGTACTATTCCTCCCAGTTCAGACCCTTGACCCACCTGCACATTTTGTACCTTATTATTTACTGGAAGACAGAGGCACCACAATTTTGGAGCACCCTCTCTAAAGAGGTTGACCAGGTACCTACTATGAGTTGTTTCCTGTGCTAGGCAACCCCCTTTTTATTTCCCCCAACTTTCCAGACACTTTTCTGAACTTGCGGCCTTGTGTAAAGGTTTGCTGTTGTGGTTCGTATTTGCATTTTAGGTGTTTCGTTCTTTTGCCCATTGCCCTGGGGATGTGATTGAAGGGCAGTCTTAAAAAGCACAATACAATTCAATTGATACATTCATTAATTAGATTACTGCGTTACGTTTGACTGCCGAGGCAAACATTGCAACATTACAAAGGAAGATGATGCTGGGGTGTATTCAAGATTATTATGCCTGAAGACCTGAAAACAACAGATGATTTGATGGACTACCTGTTTCGTGGATCTGGTTAATCCCCATAACAGATGCAAACTCGGGCTTGTAGTCGTATTCAACCAGCCGCATCTGTGCTATTCTTCTCAGCTGCTCACGCGTATCAACCTAATTGACCAAAGACAAGGCTTAGCGTGTTAAAATATTTAACACAGTCAAGTCATGTCAAAGGGCTTTCATGTGCACGTGCTTTTGAAGTCTGAGGTGGCCGCAGTTAATATGCCTAGTTGTTATTAAGCAGCTTTAATTCCCCCATGTTCCAGGCAAAAGGAGAGGCAGTGCTATTTATCTAGAAAAAGAGGTGCAGGAACTCATCATGTACACCTCCCTCTTTCTCTTATAATGGCAATGGCACCCACCTGAGAGGTGGGGGGGAGCCCTAAGGAGAGGGTTTCCACAAGGTGGGGTACCCCATTTTTGCCAGTTTCAGCTTACCTACTGAAATAATCTGTGCCATATCCCCCACCATCCCAGAGGCTTCCTCAACCCTCAGGAGTAGCTTTTTGGGGATCACAGGTGGCTGAAACTGATAGGGCATTTTGGTGAAAACTGGGTGCCCTGTTTTGTACAAGTATGGAAGTGCTTTCCACTAGTGCAAAACCACCACTGGATGCAACCCAGATACAGTCGTACCTTGGCTCTCAAACGCCTTGTGACTCAAACATTTTGGCTCCCGAATGCCGCAAACCCGGAAGTGAGTGTTCTGATTTGCGAACATTTTTTTGGAAGCTGAACGTCCGACGCGGCTTCCGAGTGAGTGCAGGAAGCTCCTGCAGCCAATCGGAAGCCGCGCCTTAGATTTCTAACATTTTTGGAAGTCGAACGGACTTCTGGAACGGATTCCCTTCGAGAACCAAGGTACGACTGTACAGACTTCAAAACATAGTCAGGATATGGTCCTTTAATAATACATGTGGGGGAACTATATGTTTTAAATGAATGGTGCGGATGTGACCATGAAGAACGACGACTGAGACATTATTTAAATATAAATTAGTGAATGTTGTACTTTGCGTTAAGTGTCACCTCCCGTTAAAAGGCTCAAGATGGGGGGAAATGGTGGGGCATCTGTTTTGCATGCAGAAGCTCCCAAGTTCAATGACCAGCATCTCCAGGTGGGCTGGGGGAGATTCCTGCCTTAAACCCTGGAGAGTCACTGCCAGTCAGTGTAGACAATACTGAGTGAGATGGACCAATAGTCTGACTCTGTATAAGGCAGCTTCTTATGTTCCTCACTTCCCACTTGATGGAAATGATGGGGGCAACCCCTTCCCCATATAACTGCTGCCAGTATGAGTTGCCAATACTGGCCTAGATGGACAAAATACTTTTATGCCGTATAAGGCACCTTCTTATCTTTTCCTTCCTCCCCATCCCTTCTGGCACCCTGCTAGTTTTTTAAGCTATAAGCAAAAGCTATGAAACATCTGGTTACTTCGCAACGAAATGCCTGCCTCTCAGTCACCGTCTCCATGCGCACATGCGCCGCTGTGTTGGGAAATTACTTCCCTGTCTTGCTCACCTCCTGGATATTCTGTTTGGCTCGCCTGTCAGATGGATGCATGACTGCTCCCATAACTTTCATGTTTCCACAGACAACCAGGGCTTCATCTGGTGCGTCTGTGTTAATTCCCACTCGACCGTGGCAAACGGCGGTTTCAGGAACATGTCCTCGCTGCCAGAGCGTATCGCTGTCATTCTCAAACTGTCCAGGGTTAGAGGCCTGAAAAGATTTTCAGGTCAGTAGCGTACAAACACAGAACTCGTTTTCTAAAGGGGGGGGGAGGAATTAGTACCACGCAAAATCTTTCCAGAGAAATGCACCCTCATGCTTCTTTGTGACGCAGCAAAATTAACAGCTGAGTAAAAACAAACTCACCCAAAAGGAGTCGGTGTGTGTTGAGATACTTTAAAGATGCAACAGGGGGCAAGGAAGGGAAGGCCTGAAGCAAACATCTGGTCCAAAATCACCTCACTGAATCTTATCAGAGAGGGAAGGGGGGCAGGATGGAGGGTGGGATTGGGAGCATCTACTAAAGCAAAGTGACTTTCAAAAGTGCACAACCGATATTAGACAAATCTGGCTAGATAACAACAAGAGAATCTGCAATGGCATAAATCCCCCAAAGGGGTGTTCTGGGGCGTGGTCTGAGCAGGACAGGGCAAGAAGACATACCCCGTAAGTGTCCCAAAAAACCTGGGACATCCCAATTTTTTCCTCTGAAGAGGATGGTGGCCATCTCAAGCAATTTCCCCCTTTAAAAAGCACCTTTACCGGGCCACAATCTTGTGCAGCTCCCTCAAACGCACGTTTTTGGGCGCCATGCCCAAAAAAGCACTTTCAGAGGGGAGAATTGCGGTGTGAAATTGCACAAGGTCATGGCATCCAAAATGGCCGCCATCCTTTCACAAGAAAAAAGATGGCATCCCAGAAGATGGCGTTCTGGTTTTTGTCTTTGGTGTACAGGAAGGTATGAGAAGAAACTTGCACCTATTCCAAACCCTGTTCAGCTCAGTCATGTGAGCCAGCGCTCAGTCCTCAAAACTCAGGCCCACCCTCCATGCTGGTTCAGCCAGCAATAGCCCCTTCCCAGAGGGTCCTGAAGAAAGCTTGGAACAAGGCTAAGAGCATAAATTATACTGGCCTAAATTATGCCCGCTTCCTGTTGTTACGATTGCTCTGTCTCCTGGCAATAAATTTCACTCAACTCAACGGGACGTAATTCTGAGTAGACATGGCTAGGATTGTGTTGTTGTAAACACTAAAACATTTTGCTAGAAGATCTTACCATTCAGGGAAGTGGGATGAGAATGCAAAATAAGGGCAGGTGTTCAAAACACAACAATGCTGAGATTTTAGTGATTTATTAGCGTTTATTTTAAAAAAGACCAGACAGGCAGTATGGAATTCAAGGATTCCCATTTGTATCCAAGCAAAACAGTACCAGGGAAAGCTTTCTTTCTTTTTAACCGTTCTCTGCCATCTGTAAGTATGTGGAGCCAAGTACCTCACAATTAGAGCATGATCTGATATGCCTGTTAACCACAACTCGGTGAGTAGATGGCTGAGTTTTCCCGGTATTGCAGGAAAAGCTGAGCAGAGCTTCTCTCTTACGGGCCTTTGCTGAACATACCAGGTCGAGCAGAGATTTTGGATGCACAACATCTTATTAAGATTTTAGTCCTCTTCAGGCATTCTTAATTTGTATCTGGGGTGGCAGGAATCTGCATGACACCCCAGCCCCCTCCACCCTGACTGTCCCACATTGAGTGGCATAGTCTGGAGATGGGGAATGGAACAAAGATCAGCTGTGTGCAGTTAGAATTCCCTTTCAGACCACCCCAATCAAGGCAGGAAGGTTGTGGTGGGTTGGTAAAGGGGTCAGGCTGACATATGTGGCCTTGTGCCTCTCCTTGGATGCAAACCAAGAAGCCCTGAAAAGGGCTTTTGTTTACACAGCAGTTGTGGAATTTTTGGATGCTTGTTTTTAATTATTTTGCTTTTAGTTTTTAATTTTTTTAAAAAATGATTTTATTGCATGGTTTTATATAGTTGCAAACCAATGTGGTGTATTTCTAGAATGCAGCGGTATATAATATATTTTTTTATAAACACATTTTAAAAATGCCAACTTTTGAATGAATATTTGCAACCCACGCTTTCGTGGCGATCAAAATAGTAAACATGGGTTATCCCGCTTTTATTCAAACAAACGTCATGTGAGTTAGCCCAGGCTATGAGATCATGCAAGTTCCAAGGGCTGGATCCACTTGGCAGCCCTTTGTAATTGCAAGGACTTTTTAGCATCCCAGCTTTCACAGGAATAAAATGGAGGATAAAACATGCTTCCCACAGATCCACTGCAAGGTCAAAGATGGGGGAAGGGAGGAAGGGGTGGGGCAAAGAGTGCCAAACCATTACTGCAGCAGCAAAGCCACCCCATAAATCTCAATAGTAATACTGCGCAGCTGAGATGAAGAGCAGTAACAAAACACAGAGGGCCGTATCCGGCACTGGACCTACCCTGACAATGATCCTTTCCGAAACATGAGCAGCCACCAAATAAGGCTGGTCTTGACTGACGGCGTACAACCCAGCAACTAACATGAAGTACCTAAATAGAATGTTGTTGTTTTTTAAATTAGAAAATCATTTCAGGCATTAAAAAAAATCACAGTTATGGCCAAGAACTCCGGAAACAAAGGGGGGGGTGCACCTCAAAAACAGAGAAGCTTCCTGTACTCTGTCCAAGACTTACATTACAAGGATGCTAATGCTGTCCAAACCACACCCAAAGTTGGGATTTCCCTTTGAGTAAGGTTGTAACCCGAAACTTGTCTGGAAGTCTAAGCTATTGAGTCAATGGCACTTCTGAGTAGACATGCTTAGGAGCTTGCCTGACTAAGTCTCTCTCTCTCTCTCTCTCTCTGCCCAGCCCCCAGGGGAGCCCCCACCTGAAGCTGGGATTTACTTTTGAGTAAACATACTGTGACACGCCACCCCAATCTCTGAACGGTGTAAGATTCCAGGGTCTTATGTCCTTACCAGGGTCTGTGTTTCTGTTTGGACAATGAGGCACAACAGAGATTGTGATGTCTTTATGATATATGGTTTATTTGCACATATGTACAACCTGAGCCTAGATAGTGAGAGTGCAGAGCATTCACATCCCAACAGGATCCTGTTCCCTCTACTGCTGTAGCCTCGGATTCCAAGAGACCCCCAAACATTGGGTCTGACCTTCTCTGCAGCATGAAACAGATAGCCTACCTCGTGCTCCTCCCCTGTCCAGCTTGCAAAACTGACACCTTTTCCTGTTTGCTTACCTCTTTGCCCACTGCATTCTGCCCCCCACCTTCCTCAAACTCTGGCCTTTTGTCTCTGTTAACTATCTCTCACCTCAGAAAGGGGCTTACACCATTTGCCACCAGGGCCAAAGAGTCTCTGCTAATGGCCTGCTTTGTGCTCTTTTAATGATTCATCTCTCCAGGCGATGACTTCATCAGGAAGCCAGCTTGGCTCATGTTTTAACATGACTTATATTTTAACATGCTAAATTCAGGCACCCCGGAATTAGAAGTGGGGTCCAGAATTAGAAGGAGACTCCAGGCACCCCACAAACTTATAACAATACATACGCGTAAGGTTGCAATCCTAAACCCACTTACCTCGGAGTAAGGCCAATTATTTCAATGGAATTTGCTTTAAGTAGACATTTTTAGGATTGTGCTGTAAGGCTGCACATGTCATATACATTAATTAGACAACAGATATTCACTGTTTTGAACAGTGGGACTACATGCGCAAAGGCGATTTTCATGGACCAGAAAAAGAAGAAGTGAGATAACAGAGGAGTTGAAGAGTAATGAGCCTTAAAACATAAGCACAGGGTGAAATGTGTGAAATGCTTGCTGTCAGATGCAATACCTTTGGTCGGGGTTAGGTTTTCCTTTCTTCCTCATATTATTGGCTGTTGTTTCACTAAAGTGCAATCGTGCCAGGGTTACTTTGGTCACCTGGTCTCCTGGCAGATCAACTCTATAACACAAAAGGAGGAAAGCACACAGATTTCAGCTTAACTGTTAATTCACAGCAAATTTTCCACAAGGTGCCTAATAAGATAAACTCTCAGTCCTTAACAGATGGCATTCGCCATCGATCTAGTGCACAGAATTTTTTTTTTATCACTTGTAACACACATGCACTTCAAAGAGAGCACCCCCAAATTTGAGGTGGCAGTGATAATAGGTGACTCCGCTCCCCACTTCCTGCACCCCAATTTCCATTGCCTCTCTCAAGTATTCACCTATTTACATTTGTGAAAAGATGTATATTGCAGGGTAACACCAGGTTATGGACAGATAATTGGCAAGACAACTTGTGAAGACTCATTTTTGGCTAACACTCTGCTGAATCTTCTTAGAGCCAGATCTCAACAGTTTTGGATTCCTTCCCTGGTGCTTTCCATCTCCCAAATGATATATCCCTCACCTCAAATACTCCTGAAGTGTAGGTGGGTTCCCATGAGGCAAGACGCAGTGATAACAGCAAGAACCTTTATTTAACTACATAACTGGGAAACAGGGGCAAAGCAACTGCTTATATACATTCTGGAAAGCCTGGGCCACTCCCACTCCCAACATGATTGGCTGACTAAACTTCCAAGCTGCAAATAACGACTCAGAGTTCAAGGGCCAATGGCAGAGGCCCAAATCCTGAAATGTTCTGTGTGATTGGACATCATGTATTGAATCAGAACACAGGAGCTCAGAATCCTTAGTCCAGACTCAAGCTCAGGCAAACACAGACACTGAATACACAACACCTCCCAGGAAAAAGATATGTTGTTGGCCTTTTCATCAGCAAAACAATGATGTAGGCAGAGGAACATGGAAGCAGGACTGGAGCTGCTCAACAAGCATCAACTGCAAAAGAACCCAACTAGACATGATAGCATTCCCAAGATTAGCAATTGCATGAGTGGCTTACTAAAGTAAACAGTGGGTCTGGTGGGCCCAGTTTGGACCCTGGCAGATTGCAATGGTAGAAGGGGGTCTTCAATGCCCACTGAAGTCCCAACCCAGATTGGGCCTGGGAAACACCCTATGATTCACTTTTAAAAAATCACTTATGCAGTTGTTAATTGTGGTGAATGATGTCACATCTAATTTGGTCCCCAGGCTACGCATGCAGGATCTCAGCCTATCCACAGGGAGTAAGTTGCCCTAAGGTTTCTTTCTATGGAAAAGTAAAAGGATGGAGCTCATTGAGACTCACACTTCCTAATCCTAAAGGTAGTACTGCCACGATCCATGGATTATTGACAAAGGCAGACAGGCAGCACCTGAAGACGCTAAATTTAAGAATATTTAGATCAGGCATAGGCAACCTTCAGCACTCCAGATGTTTTGGACTACAATTCCCATCATCCCTGACCACTGGTCCTGTTAGCTAGGGATCATGGGAGTTGTAGGCCAAAACATCTGGAGGGCCGAAGGTTGCCTATGCCTGATTTAGATCCTGTGTGTATGCGGGTGGCGCTGTGGTCTAAACCACTGAGCCTCTTGGGCTTGCCGATCGGAAGGTCGGCGGTTCGAATCCACACAACAGGGTGAGCTCTCATCGCTCTCTCCCAGCTCCTGCCAACCTAGCAGTTCAAAAGCATGCCAGTGCAAGTACATAAATAGGTACCGCTGTGGCAGGAAGGTAAACAGTGTTTCCGTGCGCTCTGATTTCCGTCATGGTGTTCCGTTGCACCACATAACCCAGAAAGTTGTCTGTGGACAAACGCTGACTCCCTCTGTCTGAAAGTGAGATGAGCGCTGCAACCCCAAAGTCGCCTTTGACTGGACTTAACCGTCTAGGGGTCCTTTACCTTTACCTTACCTTTACTAAATTTAGAGTTAGTAAAAAAGTTTTTCTGGCTCAGTAGTGCACAGCTTAAACAGTTTAGTAGCTTTAGCAAATGAATAGTTAGGATGTCCACACTTCCCCTTGTGCCATGCCTAGAAAGCATGGATCTGAGCAGTTTTCTGCTTGACCTGCCCTTTTTAGGCAGGGGTGGCTGGGTGGGTAGGGGGTCTGGAATGGAGAGGTGCCTAGACTGGAAATCGAAAGGAGCCACTGTGATATTTCTGAATAGAAGAGCAGGATATGTCCAATGAATAACTGAATAGATACATATACTTACTTGTTAAGTACAGTGTTTTATTATGCTTTTATATTTGTTGGAAGCTGCTAAGAGTGGCTGGGGCAACCCAGTCAGATGGGTGAGCTACTACTACTACTACTACTAATAATAATAATAATAATGTGTGGGTTTTGGTGGTTTGTGGTTTGTATGTTTGTTTTTACTTACTGAACAGGGTAGAAAGGTTTTTTGCTTCGATCAGGTTGAGATTGCTCAATGATGATTATTTGATTGGGAGCTTCCATCTAAATATGGAATAACAAGCAAATGAGGTTTAAGACTCTCTTTCTCTCTCTCTCTCTCTCTTTTTTACATACCAGAAGGTTTCTGTACATTAAGCTTATCTGGGAAAATACCTGACCTCCATCCAGGCAAGCAAGAGGGAGGATCAGAGTTCAAGGACATATTCCTGCCACACAAAAACATTCAAGGAAGGTGTGAAGCAGGGCAGGGGGGGCCTGCGAAGAGTCCCAAGGGTTGGGAGGGCTGTATTTGCTTCCCCATACCTGCTCTAAAAGGTAGCATAGAAGTATCTGAAATAAATTAATAATGAAGAGAGAGAGAGAGAGAGAGAGAAAGAGAGAAAGAAAGAAAGAAAGAAAGAAAGAAAGAAAGAAAGAAAGAAAGAAAGCACACTTGCCTTAATACCAAATGTTTTCAAGTAAAACGTTTCTACCGGCTTCAGCCCCAAGTGGGTTTTGACGAATTTTGGGTGTCCAACCACTCGAATGTAGACTGTTATCTGGAAATGGTTTTTCTTCTGACAAACAAAAGCGCTATCTGCTGTTGAAAAATTAAATCCTTTGTTTGTAACAATGTAATATCCCACATCTGGGCTGGAAAAAAACACACAAGAGGAATCTGTAAGTGGAATAATATTTCAGCAAGTCACATCGCTCAGACAATATCATAGATGTGGATACTCTAGTAACAAATTATTCATGTCTTTTTGGAGGGGGATCTTTGAAGTAATAATGGATTCTTAAATTGGCTTTTAATGCCGTACAGGAAATAGGTAGAGATACCTAAACACCTCAAGTACTGTTTAGGGCTGCTTCCTTTTTAAGAGAGTGATTGGTTCCTTCCAGGGCTGACAGGAAGCAGAAGGGAGCACTGTTGCTCACGATGCCTCTTTGACGCAGTGAGCAAAAAGGCTACTCATTTTTTCTCATGTAGCCCTCATTTTAAAACATTCAGTCAGATATTTATGATGGTCAGCCAACCAATAAGTCAAAATACAAATATGAAATACAAAATCACAGCCTCGGCAAAAAAAAACCCCATTTATTTTTTAAAAAATGCCTAGCTAAGAACTAACAGCCACATCAGGTCTAAGAGACATGCTGATGTTTTGCAGCTGCTCATTAATAAATGTAGTAGCACCCTCAAGGAAGATACTCTTTAAGTATACTCTTTAAGTATACTCTTTAAGACTGACCGAGGAAGCATCTCATAAGAGGATATATTGTGTGCCATCTAACCCTGATGTAAACGACAGTAAAAGAATACATGGAAGATTGTTTCAACCTCCTGCAGTATTATCCAGTAGAATTTTTCTGGGTAATAAATTTTTTTCCTACATTTGAAGTCTCAGAAAGATGAACACCCACTTAAACTGATTTCCAGTTTAGTTAATATAAGTATGTTTCTTTCTACTTCCTCGTCTCTGTTTCACTTAATGCTAGAAACAGATCTGGAAAACTGATGCCCCAATGTTTCCAAATTGCTTCTTTGTCCTAAAATCACAGGCATAACCTGGAACTTGCAGCAGACTCTAGCAGGGCAAATCCAACCAAGTCTACAATCTCCCATCTTGAGACAGCAACAGCATCAAGCCCATTTTTGTTTATTTCCTTATTTGTTTCCCTCCCCAACCTCCATCCCAGCCCCCGGCTTTGTGTCACATCCCAGCCTGGAGAAGAATTCTGGAGAGCATTAAACCTACATCCTATTTTGTGACATTTTGTTTTAGTCCTAATAAACATACTGTCCAATGTGGGTGGAAGGTGGTCACTATGCGGAGTCACTATGAGGATGGCTGCTATCATGTGCTGTCTAAACGTGTGTTTCTGCCGAATGTGAGACCCTTCTTTTCTGCTATCCTGTACGGGGCAAAGGTCTCAAAGGCCGTCTAGAAAGAAGCAGTGAATTAGCTATCTAGGACAATTGTGCCTCTCTGTCTGCATCTCTGTAATACATCACTTGAAAGCTACAGCCCAAGACTCAAAGTCTCCATTATATAGAGTCATTTTGTTCATTAAAGGAAGGCTGAACAATGATCCCTTGTCACATGGTACTGTGGAAACCCTCTTTCCTCCCAGCAAATGAAAGGCAGCTCTTTGGGATTCCTCCTTTCACTTGGCCATTAGAGGTTGGAATGTATAGACTTTTACAAAAGATTTATTTCAACTTTATGGTCTCTCGGGATGGTGAAGAAAGAGCAAATGGTCCCTTTTGAGACCTGTCACTTTCTTCATGAGATTTTAATCTACAGAAGAGAAGAGAACTGGCTCATAAATAATGCCCACTCACTTCTGGATTTGCAAAGCGTGTAATAAAGAGGATATCAAGTTTCAAAGATACAAGTTTCTGAAAATCAGGCTTTATCTTTATTTTTAAATGTCTCTTCTACATTGGAGAGTAAACATTTGGTAGTCCCAATATTACCCTGCTGGTGAAAGAATAGATATGACCGGTTTTGGACAACGAAGACAAAAAAAAAAAAAAATGGGCTGAGAAGATATTCACTACTTCTCTTTTGTATTGTGGATACCTCCACCCCAGCCCAGTCTTATATCCCTCTTCATATTATGGGACTACTTCTAAAAAGATGATAAAGCAAGAAATGGTTCGAACAATTGTGCATTTCCAAGAAATAAAATAAGGTATTCATAGATATGAATGACTTTGGACTACTGCACATTTCCAAGAAGTAAAATAATGTATTCATAAAGTAAGACTATATTATGTTTTAAGCAGTAACACTTAACCATAACTACATTGACAGTCACTTGATTTCTAACAGGATGCAAGAGCATCAGAGAGATGCCATGGTGCCTTGTTTTTATGACCCCAACAAACCCCCAGGTGCTTATTACCCCTGATTTCAAAGAATAAGAAGAGCAGCATTGCTGGATCATACCAGAGGTTTGTTTCAGCCAGCATCCTGCTTACTGCAGATGCTTCTCTAGGAAGTCCACAAGCATGAAGGCAATATCTCTCCTCATCTGTTCCTCCCCAGCAAACAATATTCAGAGGCAGCCTCTATGCTGAATGCCTGGAACTAACGGACGCAAGGTGTCCATGTTGAACATGAGGACAGAAATTAGAAATGCCATCTTGAAGGTGGCTCACCAGGTGGACACACAGTCAAGCTGAACAGTTTAACTGAGTGTGCACTGGGTGAGCCACCTGCTTGGCCTTCCTAATGTCACCTGCGTGTCTGGCATGGACACCTCACATCCATTAGTTCCCCTTAATCCTTCCCTCCCCAGCTGTGCGCACTCCCCAAGAATGCCTCCTGTGTAGCAAGGTCTCAGGTTTAATTCTCACATCTCTTAAGTGAGGCTGGGGGTAACTCCAGTTGTCTGAAACCCAGGAGAGCTTCTGCCAGTCAGCAGAAGCAGTATGATCCAGACGGACTGTGTTCTGACTTGGGACAAGGCAGCCTACAACCTAACAACCCAATCATGATGTTTTATTCTGTTTTTAATCTGTTGGGAGCCACCCAGAGTAGCTGCGGAAGCCCAGCCACAAGAGTGGGGTATAAATAAATTTATTTTTATTATTATTATTATTATTATTATTATTATTATTATCATCATCATCATCATCATCATCATCATTACCGTATCATTATCATTATCATCATCATCATCATCAAACCCATTTTAATTTGTAGTTCAAACATCAATCCAGTCTCTTCCTCAAGAGAAGCCTGTGGTGTCCATTTCTTTCCAATCTGAGCATCACAATGAAAAAAGGATGGAATGTGATAAGCACTTACAGCTTTTCATAATTATGGTTGAACAGGCTGCTCCAGGGAGATATCCGATATGGTTGCCAGGCGAGGGACGGATAGGATTTTTCAACAGGTGCTATGTTCTGCCCACCACTGTCATACTCCTGCATGTCAGGAGAAGAATCCTTTACAGTCACTGGAAGGAGATCAGACCATTAGCAGATCTGTCATATTGTTGTTTCTGGGATTCTGTCAGGCTAGAATAAGCATGCCTTGGCCCTGTATACCCGAAGGAGCGTCTCCATCCACACCGTCCAGCCTAGATCCTGAGGTCCAGCTCTGAGGGCCTTCTGGCAGTTCCCTCACTGTAAGACGTGAAGCTACAGGAAACCAGGCAGAGGGTCTTCTTGGTAGTGGCACCTGCCCTGTCGAATGCCCTCCCTTCAGATGTCAAACAGATAAACTATTTGACTTTTAAAAGACATCTGAAGGCAGCCCTGCTCAGGGAAGTTTTTAATGGTTCATATTTTATTGTGTTTTTAATATTTTGCTGCGAGCCGCCCAGAGTGGCTGGGGCAACCCAGTCAGATGGGAGGCATATAAACAATAAATGACAGTGATGGCATCTTGAACCATAGAGATGCTCTTGTACCATCTCTTGCTTGTTGTGCTTAGATTGCAGTATACAGGATTAGAATTGCAGAATCTTGGGGCCAAAGAAGATGATACATTGTGTGTGCAATTGCATGCGGGGCACAGCACCCGCCTAAACAATTATGCAAGAGCAAGCACTTTTGGCTGTACAACTGAAGTTCCTTTCCCTGTGTACTCCCCACACACTCCTAAAAGACGTCCTAGGTTTCCTCCCAACCCTCCAGAGCAGATTTAGGGAGTGCAGAGGGTTTGTGGTGAGAGGAGAAGGAGGGGAAGTTCTGCTGCACAGTCAAAAGTGCTTGCACCAGCAGAACTACTGAACTGAATACCATCCAAGGTGTCCAGGTCTTTCCGTTCAAACAACAGTGGTGCAGGGGCGGGGGGCAGGCTCATTGGCACATTGGATCAATGACAGCTCCCCTCCTGGTAAAAGGTAAAGGGACCCCTGACCATTCGGTCCAGTCGTGTCCGACTCTGGGGTTGCGGCGCTCATCTCGCTCTATAGGCCGAGAGCCGGCGTACAGCTTCTGGGTCATGTGGCCAGCATGACTAAGCCGCTTCTGGCAAACCAGAGCAGTGCACGGAAACGCCGTTTACCTTCCAGCCAGAGCAGTTCCTATTTATCTACTTGCACTTTGACGTGCTTTCGAACTGCTAGGTGGGCAGGAGCTGGGACCGAGCAACAGGAGCTCACCCCGTCGCAGGGATTCGAACCGCTGACCTTCTGATCAGCAAGCCCTAGGATCTGTGGTTTAACCCACAGCGCCACCTGGGTCCCCTCCTGGTACAAATGTGTATATTTATTGGTATTACACATGGGACATGTGAGTTGCGCTCATCTCCAGCCCACAGAACACAGAAAACTGAAAAAAATAAAATAAGAAAACAACTAAGTCCAAGTCTTCTCATACAGGCCTCTCAGGAATGTCGGTGATCAGTTTGACAGGTGGATACGGCAGATCTTGCCTCAAGGCAGGGTATTTTTGGTTTCATGCTTTCCATCTTCCAACCCCACTATTATATTACTTTAAAGTCTCAAGCGTATGGAGGTTCACATATCTGTGCTGAAGGATGCTCCCCACCCCCTCCCATAAAATATACATTTCCACTTACTTTGTCCAACATTGCCAGACCACGTTTGAAATTCTAGAGGGTCCTCCAACATCTCAGAGTGCTTTCTCTTTTTAGATAGCAAGGAAAGACTAGAAGGAAACATGAACGTTGATACCAATTGATTAAAATACGAATGCAATGTTTCAAAGAAAGATCATGTGACAAATGCAATCTTAAAATCTACTGGACACAATGTAACTTACTTCTGAGTAAAACTTGCACAAGACTGAGCTGTTAAACATTTAAATGCTGCCACCTTGTGGAGAGATTTAAATCTTATTTCGTGCGCCTTAACAACATGAATTTGCTGACAGCAGCTCTTTCCCACAAAAGGAAATGCCTCTAAAATATGACGAGCCTCTAAAAGACACAGTGGCATTTTTTCTTTCTTTTTGCGGGTGAAATTTAAATCAGAGTCATTTTTTTCTCCACACTTTTTCTTGCTGACCTGTGAGGGGGGAAAGCACTGGTTACAGTAATATATATTTTAAATTACCTGGGGTTGTGAGAGGGTCTTAACGGGGAGCCATTTAAAGCATGATTATTTGATGGCGTTGAGTTATTCCAGGGAGCTGGAGCATTGCCTGCCTTCAGACTGAAGTCTTGGTGTGCACCACACACTTGTCCGTTAGCATTTGTCTTACAAGAAGTCTCAAAAAAGTTGCAAGGAAACTTATTGGTGGGCCCTACGGAAGGGAGAGATGCTGAAGGCCGCAACCCGGCAGGGTATGAAATGTCATAATACGTCACTGTGGGACAAGAGAGAGAGAGAGAGAGAGAGAGAGAGAGAGAGAGAGAGAGAGAGAGAGAGAGAGAGAAGCATTGCATCATCCAGCATCGCCACTTCAGATGAACACTGAACACCAATCCAGAATACCAGCCAATCAGGACTCACACAACCAACCTTTGGTCTGTGGTGGAGAGCAGGGCTCCGATCCTGAATCTGGCGGGGAGTCTGGTAGCTTGTTTTGCCTAGAATTGGAGTCAAGAGGGACAGGGCAAAAAAAAAAAAATAGTCATTATACAGATAAAAAAAAATGTAGTTTCTCCGTGTTTACCCAAAAAAACCAACTTTGTGTTAGCTACGCCAAAGCCATGAGGATAGCTTTTAATGCAAATCTACATGTTATGTGACGCTGTGTGGCACTGTGGGTTAAACCACAGAGCCTAGGGCTTGCTGATCAGAAGGTAGGCGGTTCGAATCCCCGCGACGGGGTGAGCTCCCATTGCTCTGTCCCAGCTCCTGCCCACCTAGCAGTTTGAAAGCACGTCAAAGTGCAAGTAGATAAATAGGTACCGCTGCAGCGGGAAGATAAACGGCGTTTCCGTGTGCTGCTCTGATTCACCAGAAGCGGCTTTGTCATGCTGGCCACATAACCCGGAAGCTGTATGCCGGCTCCCTCGGCCAATAAAGCGAGATGAGCGCCGCAACCCCAGAGTTGGACACGACTGGACCTAATGGTCAGGGGTCCCTTTACCTTTACATGTTCCGTGAGCTATTAAAGTCTCGTTCTGCGAGGATTCCTGATAGGCCCAATAAATGTGTGGGCTAGCCCAACCCCCACGGATGGCATTATAACAAGTATTGAAGAGAAACTGTGGTTATTAAGATCTGCAATGGATTCTCGGGAAATTATGATGGCAGCAGCGTTTGTATCCTTTCCTTCTCTGGGTCTGCTATTCTAATAGTGAGTCTGCTATTCTAATGACCGCTGACACTTGTCCTACCACGCATTCACATGTGTTATATGATGCATTGACATATTCAATGAGTTGCCTATGGAAGAGGAAGAAGCACAATCCAGAACTGATAATATTGCCACCTTCTCGGCATTGGCATGGCTCCATTCAGGGGCATTCCTAGCCCCTTGGCTACCCGGGGCGGGAAGGCAAGAGGCACCCCCCGGGGGCGGGGCGTCGCGGCGTGTGCATGCGTCATGACGTCATGACACACGTGCACAGTGCGATGCCCCGCCCCCGGGGATGCCGGGCGGCTGCTCATGCCGGCACACCAAGGGGGTGCCGGGCAGCCTGCCCGGCACCCCCTTGGTGCGCCGGCACGAGCAGCGGTGCACCAAGGGGTGCCGAACGGGCGGCGACTTCGGGAGCCTCCCGAAATCGCCGCCTGTCCGGCAGTGCACCGGCGCGATGCCCCGCCCCCGGTGCACTGCCCCATTTGTCACCCCTCCCAAGGGTGGCACCCGGGGCGGACCGCCCCCCCGCCCCCCCTTGCTACGCCCCTGGCTCCATTAAACAGAAGCTTGGGGCACATTTGCTGTTCTCTCCCTCCCATTCCACAGGATATTTCTAAGTATCAATTGAGCCATCGAAGATATTGGCTCAGGTCCTAAGTTCACAGCGGAAAGTTTCCCATTCCTTGCTTTCCCCTACGACCTCCCCGCCCCCCGCCCCAACCCTATTCAGAAGGTATGGGGCTCTCTGGAACAATGTGGGGTGGAAGACACAGGAGCAGAGATAGAATAAATCTCATTGCTGTTTAGCAGCCATTCTGCAATTAAATTGTCGCTTGTCCTTGAAAACCCTATTTTGAATAAGGCATGGATCTTCACCCTGTTTCAGGAATGGGGCGTCATCCCTGCTGTTATTTGTGTGCAAATTTAAGAATTTGGTGGAGGAGGGAAATGATGAGGAAAACGGTGCACTTTTTATACTTACAGGCTTCCAAACGATTCAAAGTCACTATCTATGAATTCTTCCAGCAGACGTGTATCCACCAATGCATTCTCCAAAGCTCTGTGCACGTCTTGCCCTTAAGATTAAACATGGAGAATACGGGCTATGGTTTTCAGCTGGAAATGCTGTTATATATTCATTTTTTCGGTGACCAAATAATTCTCCACCCCCATCGTTCTGCCCGGACACTGAGGTCCAGTGCCGAGGGCCTTCTGGCAGTTCCCTCGCTGCGAGAAGCGAAGTTACAGGAAACCAGGCAGAGGGCTTTCTCGGTGGTGGTGCCCGCCCTGTGGAACGCCCTCCCACCAGATGTCAAAGAGAACAACTACCAGACTTTTAGAAGACATCTGATGCCAGCTCTGTTTAGGGAAGTTTTTAATGTTTGATGTTTTATTCTGTTTTTAATATTCTGTTGGGAGCCACCCAGAGTGTTTGGGGAAACCCAGCCAGATGGGAAGGGTATAAATAAAATAAAATAATAATAATAATAATAATAATAATATATTATTATAATATTATTGTTATTATTATTCCGACTTCAAAGATTCCAGGTACAATAGTATCATAATGCCAAAGGGGGAGGGGGACTACAGAACAAGCAGCAAAAAAATAAAAATATTATTTGTCCAATACTAAAAAAACAAACTAAATTATCCTTTATATATTTATAGCTTAGAAACTATGGGATGTGGCTAATATGAATATGTGTGAATATGCAGTTAGATTTCAGGAAGATGTTTTGATTAATATGGATGTAAAGTCGATGCCAGAGAATTTTAGGGTTTTCTGAACAAGATGACTACAAAGTTCATTTTCTTATCATTGTTCATTTAAATATTTTTAAATGTACAGTCGTACCTCAGCTCCCGAACGCCTTGGGAGTCAAACGTTCCAGCTCCCAAATGATCGAAAAAAGGAAGTGAGTGATCCGGTTTTCAAATGTTTTTTTGGAAACCAAACGTCAGGCGCAGCTTCCGCTATTTTTCCCGGCACACCTGCGCAATCGGGAACCAATTGGAAGCCGAACCTTGGTTTCCAAACTTTTTGGAAGTGGAATGGACTTCCGGAACGGATTCCGTTTGACTTCCAAGGTACGTCCGTACTAAGATTTTTAAAATTAAAACCCCACATGCAAAGCAGTGCTGGATAAGATCACAGCTTGAAGCTGCAGACAATATGGTGAACATTCATGTGTGTTAAAACCTCAGGTTCAAATCTCTACTCATCCATGAAGTTTATTGGATGGGCTCACGCCAGTGATAATCTTTCAACCTAACCTTCCTCACAGGGTTGTTGTGTTGTAGAGTCATGCCTGGCACTAGACCTAGACTACCTGGCACCAACACTACTGTTGGTGTTTTTTTTAACACTTTAAAAAAAAAATCTTACCCAAACATTTTAATGGCTTTAGGTCTGCTCTGAGGTCTGTTTACATTTTCTCTGTATTGAGTTATTTGATTTTATGCTTCATATACTGTAGTCCCTGTGGTCCAAATATGAAGCATAATATATAAATATCATAAATGAATCAATCTCAAGTTCCTGGGAGGTAAGGCAGGATATAAATACGGTATATTAAAATACATTCTTTTCTAGTCATTCACATGGCCCCACCCACTCAATACATGTGCTCTCTTTGGAAACGAAATTGGGTGAATAGCCCAGCAAAAAGTAAGAGTCGTCTTTTGGTGTATATGAATAAGGAGTGATCAGAAGAGGAAACGAAAATACAACACACTCCCTTAGTGCGGCAAAACGATCTTTTACTTTAGCCGCTGGCCACCTACCTTCGAAGAACTGTTGAAGAGCCTCATTTTCACCCACAACATCCATGGGCAAATAGGAGGCGGCGGCAGTTTGCACCCCAAACCACTTTGCGAGAGTTCAGACTTGCTCAGCTAGTTATGGAGAGCTTGCACCTTTTCAGAAGGCTGCCAGTATGTCCGGAAAAGATCTCCTTCATTCTTGTCAAAACACACAGGCTACGTGCGCCGGTGAGAATCCAGGACTTTTGCAAATGAGCTCCTGTTCAGATTTGAGGGTTTCAGCACCAAATAAAGATCCTGCCACAACTTTAGGACACAAAATGTGTACAGTAGTTTCCCCTTACGTAAAGCTGATCCCAGTGAGTGTTTCCTTCCTGAAGGACCTTTACCCTTTAATACCCTCTGCTATGTAGCATGTGTGCAATTAAGGAGGCAACAAAGGTTGCTTATCGCTTGCCTGTCCTTCCCCTGCATGTGTTTATGTATAGCTAAGGTAAATGCTATAAATGGAGGTATGATCAGATTTTTTGCTTTTTCTTTTCTTTTTAAAAAGCTAGTCTAAAGATGCGGCTATTTCTTGATCAGTCACGGTTCGAGATGTCGCTTGTTACACCGCTGTGCTACAATGGTTAGACTGCTGAGTTAGGATCTGGGAGACCCGAGTTCCAAGTCTCCACTCAGCAATGAACTTGGCTGGGTGACCTTGGACCAGTCCCTCTCTCTCCACCTAACCAACAAAGTGTTTTATTGTGAGGGGGAGAAATATGTAAGCCACCTTAAGATCCTTGGAGAAAAGATGGGATATGAATGTTACGATACATTCATTCATAAATCTGTTTTGTCCCATTTCTGCATTAATCTGATTAAACAACAAAACCTGTATAAGTTTAAAATGCTCATTTTTATCTCTATATACATTTCCAGACATATTTTATCTTCAAATACAGTTGGCATTTGGGTTGTTGTTGTTTTTGAAGCCAACACCTGTATAGCAAAGCAAGTGTAAAACCTGAATGATAATTATATTCCAGTCTGCATGTTTAAAGTCCAGGAAGTGAAATGCAGAACAAACTTCATTCTTCTCCATCCATAGTTGTACTTCTTATGTACTTTATATATAGAACCACAAACCGCCAATATATTTGCTCTGTGTGTGTGTGTGTGTGTGTGTGTGTGTGTGTGTGTGTGTCTGACAGACAGACCTGTATTTGGTAAAATAGTTAATGAAGTTTCAGGCAGCTTTAATTCCTGTGCACTTTTTTTGCAAAATGAGCACAACTTTTAACTTTGCAATTTGCCATGGACAAGTTCAATGATATTTGGAATCTATTCTTACAAATACTGTAATAGGTTAACATCTGGTGAAGTACAATAACAACCTTGTAAAATATAGTTTTGGGCTTTTTTCTCCCCTCCCCCCTTTATTTTCCCTTCTACACAGGTTCTGTTTCTCTTTCTCTTTCTCTCTTTTTTATTTACGCCTCACCATGTTCAAACAAAATTAAAAAATTCCTTCCAGTAGCATCTTAGAGACCAACTAAGTTTGTTATTGGTATGAGCTTTCATGTGCATGCACACTTCTTCAGATACACCAAACTCACCATGTTCAGTGCACATATAATTATGTACTTTTTGAACTTTCAATAAAGATGTTTTTTAAAAAAAGAAAACAAACAAAACTTTGCAATTGTCTTTCTCTATTTTCCTTCCTGGCAGGAAAACAGCAAAACTTTTCTGTTGAGGAAGGGAACTCCAAGGAATCAAGTTCAGCTTAAAGCCATGAAGCACACCTAGAGGAACTATGGGGAACCATGGATGGAACCATGGGGAACCGCAAACCAGGGAGCCAAATGCAGCCCTCCTGGCTGCTTCTCTAGCTGGTCCCAGGAACTCTCCCCAGGCCACCCTCCTTTTGGCCTGGCAGGAATGTGCCACCAAAACTCTGGTCCTACTTTTTGCTTACCTGGCTGGAGGTCAGAGAAGACTGTACAAATGTTTCTATGAACTAGCCTACTATACAATGGTAAGACTCACATTCATTTCTCTGCCTGCTTTTGCGCCTGGCCCTGCCCACCATTGGCATGCGGCCCCCCAACTCCTTGTCGTTGGCATCTGTCTGGAAGAGTCCAAGCTTTGACAACCCCAACTTCTTACAGTTATGCTTAATACACTATCATAGGATGGAGTTGTATTCTAGTACTACTCAAGAGTAGACCCATTAAAATCAATAAATGTAACTCAGGCTCATCCATTTCAATGGGTCAAATGGATCTACTCTGAGTAGGGCTTTTGTCATTTTTTGTAAATCAGCTTGGATTATGGACATTACCAAAAAGGTTTGCCCATCATAAGGATATTTGCAGACTATCATAAATAAAGATGGAGTAGATGGGCAAAATACGCAGGTTGCCTGTTTAGTTACACAATCCAGATTGAATGAAAAGCAGCATCTGGCCACTAGCAGAGTGGTTATGTGGGGTATTTGAAACACGTTTATGGCCATACCCTGGTAAGTCATATGCCAAAAGCTCAGATGCCATGAAAAGATGGCGCACAAGGCAAGGAAAAATGGTCCTCTAGTATTTGTCAGTGTTACTTTCTTTTTAAAACGCTGAATGGTTGGGATTTGTACACCTTACATTAAGTGCACAAGCATTTTATTTAGGTTCTGGAAGGAAATAGAACTGGTACGTAAATCGTCACTCCTTGGAAGCTCATATGGGAAAAGGGGTGGAGCACAGAATAGTGTAAGATAAGAAAACATACAAGATAAACCAAGAAAGTAAAAGATTCAATACAGAAAAAGAGGTGGGGGGGTAGGATGACTTGGAGGACTAGCTGCTGGGATCCACAAGTGGACAGAGGGGCTGTCGTACTGAGTCCTTGCTTGCAGGCTTCCTATAGGCATCCGGTTGTGAGAACAGGATGTTGGACTAAACGTCCAGAAGGGATTTCTCATGTTCTCCTCTCAGAGGTAAATGGCAAAGGACATGGGTGGCACTGTGATATAAACCACTGAGCCTCTTGGGCTTGCTGATCAGAAGGTTGGCGGTTCAAATCCCCACGACGGAGTGAGTTCCCGTTGCTCTGTCCCAGCTCCTGCCAACCTAGCAGTTCGAAAGCAAGCCAGTGCAAGTAGATAAATAGGTACCGCTACAGCGGGAAGGTAAACAGTGTTTTCGTGCGCTCTGGCTTCCGTAACGGTGGTCCGTTGCTCCAGAAGTGGTTTAGTCATGCTGGCCACATGACCTGGAAAGCTGTCTGTGGACAAACGCCAGCGCCCTTGGCCTAAAAGCAAGATGAGCGCCACAACCCCATTGTCGCCTTTGACTGGACTTAACCATCCAGGAGTACTTTACATTTACCTTTTTACTCCAGAGGTAAACCCCTATAAAGATATTTCCAACCCCCATAGACACTAGGTGGGTAATTTGGGATACCAAGTTTGAAGCAGCTTTACTATTTCAAAGCCCTAGTTTTTCGTTGGTCTTGCCATATATATTTACCCCAAGCTATTAACGCCAAGTTCCCTATAGTAATGGGAATATCTGTGCAGAAACATGCCCCTCACAATTTGCAGAATGCGCACTTCTCCTTTAAAAGTTCAACATCACAGGACTCAAGTTTGAGTTAACTTTTATTAAGTTGAAATCCTACATTATAAACTCTCCAGAACACAAAAATGAACACAATATTTGAACAGCATCAAACCTGCGTTTCTCAACTGTTAAAAGTTACAATCGCTATAGTACACCTGAAAATCCTCTTGCCTTCATTTCAAACGAAACCATAATGTCCATCCTTAAATAAAATAATCTTGCTGAACTCCAAGAGTATGTAGCGCAATTTGCACAGAACGAGAAGCCTTGGACCCTTTTCAAAATAAATATCAATGCCGTGACAAGGATTTTGAACCACTCTGAAGATATGTACATTTATGGAAGTGCATGCAAGCACCAGAAGTGTAGCGGTTACAGCTCTTCCTTGTAATATCCGAGTTTTGCCAGTGACATCTCTTTCCTCAGCTGCATAACCTCCCAAAACATCTGATCCACTGCACAAGAAAGAAAGAAAAAACCCAAGGCATTTTAGTTGCAGCTAGACTGGTTGTAAAAAGGGAAATGGAAACATGTGTTTACTATGGGGAACTGCTGGTGTGAGAAAGCTTTGTTCTTAGGTGTCTCAGAAAAATTGACTCATCATCTTAATGCTTTGAAGGGGACTGCTCAACCCGTGGACTTTGCTGCCACTTGGAGGACTTTTGCCATACACATAAACAAACATATGAAGCTACTTTATCCCAGTGAATCATGACTTTATTGGGCAACACCTCTGACATCTGACTTTGTTTGACTGTGTGGTCCAAAATCATGCCCCCTTCCACCCAACCCTACTTAACAACATACCCTTTTTTCATTTGCTGGTCTCATGGCTCCCTCTCTGCTTTGCACTTACCTTGGTTTTCCATGAAGTGATTGTTTTCGTTTTTCCTTTGTTCTCTTTAGTATGTTTAGCGTTATTTTACTAAGATTTACTAGTGCTGCTTTCCTTCTAAAGTTTTAACAAAAGGTAAAACAAAGACAACAGACATGTTGTGGAAACGTGTTTCGTTAAAAGCTCCCAGCTTTGTGTACTTATCTACTTTTGTATACTTTCAAGTTATTCCTTCCCTTTTACAGTATCCAAACTGGTTGCAGGAGTCGTATGAGTCAGACAAAGACATTCCAGAACATTAACATACTAACATGAAGTATCATCCACTGCGCCAGGAACAGGGGCGTTTCCCCCCCCCCATTTTGTGTGTGTGTGTGTGTGTGTGTGTTTTGGAAAGAAAGGGAAAAGGGTCTTGAGTTTTCAGATATTAAAAATTCAGAATTTAAAAATAATACAGCTCTTGAGAGCATGGCTACAAAGCTTCGCTAATGCATTTTGCATTAGAAACACTACTAGCCTCTCATCGAACTGCAGAGGGTTCAGTTTTCTTACCAATTTAATGAGGTTGGGCACAGGGGAAGGGGAGAATATAACTAGTCTACCAGACTTAGTTCCAACAGGGGTCTACCAAGCCTTTTTAGGCCCGTAGGCACAATCTGAGTTTTCAAGTAAGTGCCACAAGCAGTACCCACCTCTGATCACTTTTCTCCGCCACCTCCCCACCCCCCACTGACACCACTGAGAGATAGAAGGGAGCTGGGCAAAGATCAGATCCAGCGGAATTCATCTGAGCCTTGGAAGAAGAGTTGGATTTGGATTTGATATCCCGCTTTATCACCACCCAAAAGAGTCTCAAAGTGGCTAACATTCTCGTTTCCCTTCCTCCCCCACAACAAACGCTCTGTGAGGTGAGTGGGGCTGAGAGACTTCAAAGAAGTGTGACTAGCCCAAGGTCACCCAGCAGCTGCATGTGGAGGAGCGGGGAATCGAACCCGGTTCACCAGATTACGAGTCTACCGCTCTTAACCACTACACCACACTGGAAAGCATTCACAGTTGAAAGAGGAAGTGGGAAAGGGTGTCAACTCTTCCAACTTCCTCCTTCAGCTATGCACTTTCAAGGTACCTTATGTCACCTTATGGCCAGGAGGCAGGGGAGGAGCTCAGAGTCTTTGTGGGCACCGGACAAGGATGCCATTATACCCACTCATACCATGTTGGTAACCCCTGAACCACAACTATAAACCATGTGTGCCTGTGTATCACAGTCCCCGAATTTACAACATTTGTTAGAATTTCCCCCTACCCCCAAAAAATCATTCTTTTCTGGTTATTTAAAGCATAGGGAGAAAAAATTATCTGGCTACACGGCATCCAGTGATAACCTGGCAAATTTATAATTTGGATTGCAATCTGTTTTTTTGGGACACTTCCTAAATCTTACCAATAGTTAGATGGTATAAATCTTATATTATTTCAGGCTTAGTTATGAAGACTTCTTCTCGCTAGCTGTATTGCTTCTTGTCCATATTCCCAAAGTACAGTTGTACCTTGGAAGTCGAACAGCTTAGTTCCCGAACGTTTTGGCTGCCGAACGTCGCAAACCCGGAAGTGACTGTTCCGGTTTGCGAACTATTTTCACAAGCCGAACGTCCGACGGGGCTTCCGATAGGCTGCAGGAGCTTCCTGCAGCCCATCAGAAGTCGCTCTTTGGTTTTCGAACGTTTTGGAAGTCGAACGGACTTCCGGAACAGATTCTGTTCAACTTCCAAGGTACGAATGTAGGTGGTTTAATGCATAGCCCTAGAGGTTGCAAGGCAGGGATGGGGAGGCTGTGGCCCTTTCTGACGTTGTCTGACTCCAATGCCCATCAGCCCGGTCAATGATGATGGAATGATGGGAGTTGTAGTCCCAAGCATCTAGAAGGCAACGTGTTGGGAAAGGCTGCTGTAGAAGTCTTTGCTCAATTAATGGAGACTCAGACCGGAGTCATTGCCAATAACAAGTAGGCAATCTTTAGGGTCGGAAAAGTCTCAACTACAGATAGACACAGAGTCTTCCTACAGTAAGTTCACCAGTAAATAAGTAATTTTTGGTATTTGCATTAGACATACATCTTTACTTACCATCTTGCTGCTTCACAAGCCCCTGTTGTATATACCGAATGTATGTGAAGAAGTTACATACAGATGTAATCTGCACGAGACACAAGAGTTATAATTTAATATACTTAATTGTGCGCATTATACAACTGTCTGCTCCATGATGTTATAAGTAAAATCTGCTCTTATTCCCTTATGGGGTACACAAGAGCCTTCCCAGGTTCTCCATCGGTAGGAGTAAATTACAGAGGCCAACCAGAGAAAAATTGAGAAGCAAAGTATTTTATTATATCTGTTGCAACAGGGCCCACTCCCAAAAATGGAGGAGGAACCCAGAACAATGGTGTGCAAGCTCCTATATAGAATTTTGAAATCCCCCCCTTTGGAGTCCAGCCCACCCCCAGATACATCATCCTACATCACAACTTGGGAGGGTCACAGAAGGTAACTTGAGAATTTCCCACAAATTCATCCCTCCTCATCCCCTCCTCGACCCCTCCCAGACACACATTTCTGGAAAACAAAAGGTTTCCTGATTTCCTGCCAGGGCAGGGCAGGGCAGATGCAGGGCTAACGACTGTCCTTTGTGAGGGAAATGGGCCATCTAGTACCTGGCCAGCTAGGAGTCAAAATGGTGTGAGGCCTGTCTTTCTGTGCTGTTTTCAGACATGTGGCCTTGTTTGCTTGTGTTATATTAATAAGAATTATTATATATATATATATATATAAATAAAATACCTTACATTCTTACAACAATGAGCAGAGTCAAAGCACAGGGAACCCCAATACTTACCCTGTATCTACAGAAAGGAGAAATATAGTAATAGTTGCTTGAGTCTCCCAACTTGATTCTATGCTTGCATGTTTTACTTTGTCCACTGAGAGCACATTTCCTGTACGGACAGAATAGAAAAGTAGTTTGCTTGTTGTTGTTTTAAAACCTATTTAATCTATATGAAAATTGAGATCTGGTACAGTTGTCTACAATTAAACAAGAAATCTGCAATCTGATCTTGCACCATGATTTACAGACACCACTTGACATCGTGAACAATAGTTGTGCGGCTTTCACGCTCTCTTCCTCAATCGTGCTTATTGAATCCCAAAATCTCCTTGAGAGAACATCAACCATAAATTCTCGGTCGCTTAATGTGCCTCAGGTGGACAGCAGAGGTAAGGATATTCAGTAAGCACTCTCAACTGTGGAATATACTGCTAGCTATAATTTCAAAGTCAAGGCACAACAAATATTTAAAGACAACTGAACCGACTGTGCCTCTCGCTACTCTCAGCTATTATGTGGCAATATAAATAAGCATTCGCAGTATTTACAGAGGGGGGGAGGGAAACTATGTTATGCTAACTTTATAGTACACTGTCAGGTTGCGAGAATCACACTAATAAAGCCCGGGTCCCTTCCAATTCTATGATTCATGGCAATGTTTACATTATACCAAAAAGAATCAAGTTGGAGTGCTGAGTTCCAAAATTTTAGTGCAGATTTGAAGTCATTTCTGTCAAAAAGGGCCATAGCTGGCGAACCAGCTGTTGCTGGAAGAAGGGACTCCTAGCCATCAAGGCCACTTGAGCCTCCAAGACAGGTGAGGAGCACCCCCAAGGTCCTTCCTAAGGAGAGCAACCCCACCCAGGTCCATCTGCTTCCCCAACTCCTGAGCCCGAGAACTCAGGACGCATACCACCTTTCCTCAAAGGAACTCAGGACAAGGCATGCCCCACTGTTCACACAGCAGCTGCCATTTATGTCACTATGCCTGAATGCACATGCGCATTGTGATTCTTTGGCACAAAACAGCTCAGATGGAAAAGAAACCCGATGGCCCTTTTCTGCAGCACCCTATGACATTTCTGGCCTTTAGCAAACCTATGCCAGTCATTTCTGACAGGCAGGCAGACATTATTTTGAAACTGCATCTTAATGTCTCTTGCACGATCTGATTCCACCAGTTTGAACATACTTTGGTCCTCCACATTCAACCGCAGAAGCTTTCACAAATCGAACAGGTTGCAAGCCAACTGGTTCAATGCTTAAGGTGTTGTTTTCCACAGCTTCCAAGACGGCGGATGCCAGCTGAAAATGGAGCATGTAGTTTAGATCTGTTGAAATTCCCTAAAGATATTAAATACACAGCATGCTACCCTGAAACAACTACACACTTAGGCTTGGATCGAGGCACGTCAAAAACGTGTTTCGGGAAAACGCGTTGTAAACTTCGTAACGGGAAATCCCGTTGATGAAAGACGGGACATTACAGCGCCATCTGGTGTCACAGTGTTATAACACATATAAAACACTTTTTCTTTACTAAGGTAGCTGAACCCTGAGTCTCTGGACAGCAAGCAACCGGATGCCTGTGAAAAACCTGCAAAGCAGGATCCTGTGGTTTCTAGCAATTGGCATTCAGAAGCATTCTGCTCTGACCATAGAGGCAAAAAGTAGTAGCCATCATTGTTAGAAGCCATTGATAGCTTTTTCCTCCACAAATTTGTCCAACCCTCTTTTGAAAGCCATCCAAGCTGGTAGCCATCACTGCCTCCTGAGGAAACGAGTTCCTATATAATATGGTTCCAAAACGTTACCTCACTTTTTGAGAAGGTCAAACACGGAAAGATATCTTCCTGATAGATTTTATCCAGGAAAGGGCATGCCCTGTCCATAGTGGGATCATCCTTCCAGGATCTGAATTCGTTATACAGAGCTAAGTCAGCCTATCATTTAAAAAATAAAATGAAAAAATGAAAAAACGAAGAATCCAAAATTCATACTAAAATCATATATTGCAGATGACACTCACATCACCTTGAATACAAAATCTACATGACTATACAGACAGTGATAAGAACCCCTAAGTCCCAATGATTTACACATATTTAACACGGGTAGATTACACCCTAATACCACAGCTTTAGGCGTCAAGTTGCACAAAGGTTACATTTCCCTCCTTGTTCAATCACTAACTAGGGCATTGGTTACCTGCCAACACCTGCCTTTGTTTCTTAACCTCAACTCATCCTCTTCACACTAACTTACCAAAGGGTGCAGGCCTTTAAATGTTGTACGCCTTATTTTGCACAAAGGAAAGAAATATGGAACGCCTGATATAAGCCAGTTTTATGAAGTTCACAACGATAAGAAATATTCTCTTTGCAGGTCATTCTAAAGACCTGCTTAACTGGGTAAGGTAAAGGTAAAGGTAAAGGTAAAGGTAAAGGTAAAGGTAAAGGGACCCCTGACCATTAGGTCCAGTCGTGTCCGACTCTGGGGTTGCGGTGCTCATCTCACTTTATTGGCCGAGAGCCGGCGTACAGCTTCCGGGTCATGTGGCCAGCATGACTAAGCCGCTTCTGGCGAACCAGAGCTGCGCACGGAAACGCCGCTTACCTTCCCGCCGGAGCGGTACCTATTTATCTACTTGCACTCTAACGTGCTTTCGAACTGCTAGGTTGGCAGGAGCAGGGACCGAGCAACGGGAGCTCACCCCATCGTGGGGATTCGAACCACCGACCTTCTGATCGGCAAGCCCTAGGCTCTGTGGTTTAACCCACAGTGCCACCCGCGTAACTGGGTAATGTAGCTGAATTTAAAAACAATAGAATCAAAGAAGTGCTTGAAGGCAATCCTTTAGGTAAAACTTACACATCTTTTTTTGAGGGGGAACAGAGTGATCTGGCCACAGTTAGGCAGCCGAATTAACAAACTGTTCTTTGGAAGAGAAGTGCAAATGCTTCGTTCCATTGCCTCAATGGATGGTACTGCCTTACGGCAGCTTGCAAGTGCAACTGTTTTCTACTAGTTCGTTGCAGGTGTTTTGATGCAGACCTACAATACTGTACATACAAATGTGAAATACCTCTTTGCAGTCTTTCACAATTGGCTGCATCATGGCGACATCCTGGCTGCTGAGCCCCATCGCACTGCTGGTACTCTTGTTCCTCGCATGGCCTTTTTTGAAGGGTGTCTTTCCGCTAGATTGAAGCTCTTTCGTGGGCGACGTCGGCGAAGTGGACAGCACTAACGTTTTCAGGGCTGCTACTTCGGCCTGAAGGACATCAATCTAAACACGTTTGGAAGGAAAGGAGAGCCCAAACTTTCAAGTAGCAAATAACTGATTGGAAAGCAAGCAAAAGCTGATTCTACTGCAGTCACTCATCTGTGGCAAGGTCCTTCATGGAATGAAGTATTTTGTAGCCAAAATGACCTGAAGTAACCAAGGGACCTAGCCCCAGAGACCTAGGATTTCACTCGCCAGTAAGACGCCAGAAGAAAGCTCATCCATTCGGAACTCTGCATTAGCAGTCTTCGTATATTTGAATTAGTTTGGGGTTTGCTTTTGGATAATTCGACAAGAACATTCTGGGGCATTTCTGAATATGAGCAACTTGCGCAGTGCCTTATTGGCAGAGTTGAAGGTGAAATCTGTACAGAGGTTAGGGGTCACCACATAAGAGGCCATTAACAGCAACGCTGCATGGCACTACTGTCACAGCTACTAGTTTCCTTCTCTGCCCTTTTACCTGCTTGAAAGATCTGTTTTGTTAAAAACCAGGAGAAAGGAAGACACCTGTGTGCCCCAGAGTCACAACATGAAGTCATTTTCACAAAGGCAAGAGAGCAATCGACTTTATATCCTCTTGCTCAGCAGATTTTTCAGTTTACCATTCATGGTCATTCTTTCGTTTTCCTCACATTGCCATACAGTGGAAACAGACTAAACACGAAAGTCCACCGGGAGGAAATTATTCATCTCGAAGTACGCTACAAATGGAGTCCATCACCTCAGCTCACTGTTAAACTAGAAAAACAGAACTCTAGTGATTGAAGGGGCAAAGAATGTTCCAGCAGAAGTCTGTAACATACTGCAGAATAGTTGCGAAGGGAAATAATGACACAACTCCAAGTGGGTAGTGTGAATTAGACCTCTGGGCAGGAATTAGCTCATATATTTGTTCAAATTGTCGTACAAATATTTCTACAGATTACATAAATGAGAATCACCGAGGCCAAACAATCACTAAATAGTGTTGGATGGAGACAGAGCTTGACACCACCAGTTCTCAATTACTAACATCATTTTCTACTGCATATCTAATCCCCCTCTGGAAATTACTAAAAAAAAAATATTACAAAACGTCACAGCATTTTCCGTGTGGCAAAGAATTCCATATACAGTGGAACCTAGGGTTACGTACCGTCCTCTTTACGAACGCTTCGGGTAATGAGCTCCGCTAACCCGGAAGTAGATGCTCCTAGTTGTGAACTTTGCCCCGGGGTGCGAGCGGAAGTCGCGCGCCGGCAGCAGAAGGCCCCATTAGCGAAAGCCTGCCTCATGTTAAGAACGGTTTTGGGTTAAGAACAGACCTCCGGAACGAATTAAGTTCATAACCGGAGGTACCACTGTATAAGCTTTCCTCAAGCTAGAGTGACTCAGCCTCCCCATTTGGGGCAGAATCTCCTGATCTAGGGGGCTCTATATGGAAAATACTTTTTCTTTCATATTCTCCCCACCCCCATTTGCCTCTGAAAGTCTTTTTGCCCAACTCCTGTAATTTCTTCCCCTGTTCTTCTTTCACACTCAGCTTGTACTTTGTATTCCTCCCCCCTTCAAGTTTCCCTCCTCCTCCTCCTTTGTTGTCCTTTTATGTTCACTTCTTCCTAACTGCAACTTTCCACTCTTATCAATTTTCCTTTGTATTTCCAATTTTATTTTTATTAATAATATTAACCTAATATTAACCCTCTGACCCTTTCTCCTTAGAAAGGAGACTTTCCTTCCTGTGTCATCCAAAATGTCTGTCTCCTGCCTACTTTTACTCAGCACATGAGTTGTTGGTACTGGCACAGGGTCGAACCACAAACCTAAGGCACAACGAGGATGTACAAGGCTGGCTGTGGCACCGAGGCCCACCTGAAACTAGCCCAAGGCCTACTCGTGGGTTCCACCCCACTTTGGACTGTTTTTACACATCTAACCTCCTCGCTTGACTCCACTAGTGGTTGTTGTTTTTTTTAACACCATGAGTTCAAAGGTCAGTTGTCAACTTGCGGAGGCTGTTTTGTGAGTGAAAAGCTGGGGAAAGCAATGCATACACACAAAAACAAACCCCTCTGGGTCACAGGCATATCATTAACTCACTTTTCCTTGTGCTTCTTTCAGTTGTTTTTCAGCTGTCGCCTGCTTTATGTTCGCTTCCCTCACCATTTTGTGTGCTTCCTATAAGAACAAACGTTTGCATGGTATATAAATGCTTTTGCACATGGAAACAGTAAGCTATGAAATGTGGCTTTTCTTTTCTTTTTTTCTTGATAATGAATAGATAGCAGGGATGAGATTTTTAAGTCACCCAACCGCACAGCTGCTTTTCACGTTGCATTTTGAAAGTCTCAAGTGCACAGACAGGCGAGTCGCCCATGCCTTAAAGATAAGCGATGGAAAGTGCTGGAAACATAATGTTTGAGTCCGAGGTCCAATCAGGAGAGACAGCTAATTTGCGGTTTGATTGCCATTCAAAAGGCAACAATATAGCTGCTATTCCACCCAGGAAACCCACCATTTATTTGAAGAAGCATGGCTTGGACAATTGTGACTGCGCAACCGCATTTCCATGCTGTGGGACAGCATGAGCACACACACCCTGGTGAATCTGCTTTCACCCCCAACTGGTGAAGAAATTTGCTTCGTTTTTAATAGATGAGCTCACAAGAATAAACTACTTCCCAAACTTCCCATTTTGGAATGTGGGGTGGGGAGGAGAGACATTCAAGTACATCCTGAAATGGCAACCTCAATCCGAAGCGCGTTATCACAGCAAAGTCTCCAAACAAACCTCAAAGAGGCTGGCAGTGAGTTCTTCCAATTCCTGTCCGAGTTGGTCGCGCACTTTAGAAAGCCTCTCGCATTCTTCATCTTTCAGTTTCAGCTCCTAAGAAAAAGAAACGGGTGGTGATTTTGAGAGAGATAATTTACGACTTTTCCAACCCTGGAACTAGACACAATACAGCAGCCATGTGCATTTCACTCACATGTCTGCTTTGTTCACGTGTAAAAGGGCAGTGGCGTTACATGAAATGGAATACGCAGGCAAGAATGGGAGACTGAGTTCCTTTCCGCTCTTTTCTCCTGACGTGGCTCTCATACCAGAAGCAAGTTGTGCTGGAGACAAAAGTGCTTGAAGCAATGGGGCATAGCAAGGCAAGAGAGAAGCTATCGCTGCCCTTCTGCTCTTGTGCTCTACATTTTCAAAAGAAACAGGGCCCACTGCTTCTTATGGGAATGGGGTTGCCTTGTTGCCCCTCGCTCGTTCAGCCCGGACACTGAGATCCAGCGCCGAGGGCCTTCTGGCGGTTCCCTCACTGCGAGAAGCAAAGCTACAGGGAACCAGGCAGAGGGCCTTCTCAGTAGTGGCACCCGCCCTGTGGAACGCCCTCCCAGCAGAGGTTAAGGAGATGAACAACTATCTGACATTCAGAAGATACCTCAAGGCAGCCCTATTTAGGGAAGTTTTTAACCTGTGATATTTTAATGTAATTTTATATCTGTTGGAGGCCACCCAGAGTGGCTGGGGAGACCCGGCCAGATGGGCGGGGTACAAATAAAAGAATTATTATTATTATTTGCTGGAACAGAAACCTTGCTCCATACAAGCTCTTCGTGGGAATTGCTACTGGTGCACAGCCAGTAGTTTCAGCTTGGTGATATGCTTTCAGGCAAAGTAGGAATCGCAGCCAAACAACCCTTGCCTCTCCTCCCAAAGACATCAAGAATGAACCAAAATGGAAACAATCCCTTCACCTTTTCATTTGCCAGTGTTAGTAAGTATACAGCACTAGGGGGCAGCCAATATTTAGAAGACATGCGTGACAAGCTCACACGGAACAGAAAACAAAGAGTTATATCTCCAGGAGGGTTACAGGATACTTTCGGGATGACCGATAAGATTTGCAAAGGTTTGCAAAGCTCACTCACAAACAACTCGGCAAAACTGCAAAGTAGCAAAGGGTTTCGTTTTGAAAGCAAGGTGAGCTGAAAAGGCAGCTCCAAGGCCCGTTCCTTAGAAAGAGCCCAGTTTACGTGAATAGGGCTACTCTGGACTAAGCAGCTTGAAGATTGGGACGTGAGAAGGCTTGGCTTAAAGCAATGCTGACCTGGCCAAAACAGAAACCAAGCAGAAGGGTCATTTCTTCTCTTTCATGACACCAATGCCTACATTGTACAGCATCTCCACAGGCTATGGTCATATGTGATTTATATGAGTGAAAGAAAAACCCAAGACTTGCATCACTTTTCAAACTAAAATCAGTCAACCTAAGTTCATTTTATAGATACAGAAATGAAGCCCTGAGATGTACGGGTGAAGGGCAATATACACATTTAACAACAACATCAACATCATCATATTTGATAAAATACTTTGAAGCTGCATGTTGGATGTGGATTAAAGAATGGATGATTTTGGAGAACCAGGAGATGTTGAATGTGGAAGGGTGGGACCGAATTTATGGGTGGCATGGCTATCTATGGTACGGAAAGTTAGAAACACATAGAAGATTTACAAATCACCTGATAAGAAAAGCACTGATGGATGTATTTTCTTTTAAAACGAAAATAATATTCATTTTAAAAGAGATTGAATGATTAAGCTTGGCTAAATAAGCATATGTAATTAGCAATAAAACTGGGGGGGGGGGTGGACTTTTAACAGCACTTTCTTAGAGGTCTGTTAGAAAATAAGAAAGAGTAATGATAGCTTTGCAAAATGCCCATTTGGTTATTCATAACTATGTATTTTAACACTTAAAGTATGCTGTACCTGAAGCATAGTACTGTTGGAACCTGCATAAATCACTGAATTGGCAAATATTTGTAGTTTGATTTGCTTTACTATTCATAGGGAGGGGGTATAGGGCAATGAAACACTCTCCCTTGAACCACTGAAATTCATATTGACATTTTATCTCACAACCTTTGAGATTCCACCAAACGTTGCCCATGAAGCCAGTCTTCATCATCACAGAGACATGCCACTGTCATCCATGCACCTTCCACACTCAACTACCGCAATGAACTTTATGCGGGGACGCCCTTGGAGACTGTTCAGAAACTTCAGTTCAAAATTCTACTGCCTGATCTTTGATGAGAAGAAACTGATGGGGTCATATTACACCTATCTTACAGCATTTTTGTTACTTACTAGACTGTTTCCAGGCCCCTTTAAAGGTACTTTAACATAAAGCCTTAAGTGGGTAAAATCATGGAAAGTCTTCTATAAGAAGTCCTAACTCTCCCCACCGTATACACATGTTTTGTTCAGATGCATTCTGCTAAGAGCAGAGCATATTCTGCAATCAACCCAATGAGGCGCTATTCCATGTGGTCTTGTTATTTGCCTCCTTTTCAGAGGCAATCAATCACATTTTTATTCATCTGGAACTTTAGAGTGCAAAACCTCTTGATCAAGACTGAAATTTGAAGATCTGCCTGCTTCTATTTTAAATCTTTTACCCTTGGGGTTCCTTCCAACTGATTTTACAAGTTTTATTTTTATTCAGTGCCTCATCAACAATTTTCAATATACCAATGACGTTAAGAGAATAAATAAAGGAAGTCTGGAAGTTTGCACGAACTCCAAGATTTTCAGGATGCTGAATTCTGCACTCAACAGTAAACTGCACTTATACAGAACTGAAAAAAATATACCATATACATCTTACCCTCTGAGCTTTAGCAAGTTCCTCTTTTAATCTTTCATAGCCCTTTTCTCTGACTTCCAAAACCGATGGGCTCCGTAGGCGAGACAGACTATCTGTGCTCAGTCCCAAAACATCATCACTTCCTTCAGAGGAGTCTGTTATGGTTGCTCCCTGCAAAAATTCTCTCTCGGCATTGCTGCTTGCCTTTCTGGAATTATCATATTTGGGCGACGCACCTTGGAGTCCCGAGGTAGAACAAGGAATGGTTTCTGTAACATTGATGCTGAAAGAAAAAGGCAGACATATTTTAGCAATGTATACTGCTGCACATAAAGTATTATTATTAAAAAAACAAAACACAGACAAAACACAAACGCCAGAAAGCGGCTTGCAACAAAGCTTGCTTAGATCATCAAGAGAAGATTCTCACAACCAACCTGATACCTGATCCTTCTGCACAATTGAGGTGCCTAGGAGATGAATAGACGGGTTGTGTAGGAAGATCAGAGACGTTCAGGGCACTCGGCTGAATTGGTGTGGAGCACACAGCTGAGGCATGAAGCCGGTAGATGACTGTGGGTGAGGTAGTTTGTTCAGAAGCACTGGATTCATACACTCCTAGAAGATCTGGAGTGGTGGGCGAGGCTAGATTCACTTCATGAAAACCTTCCAGGGTGTCGTTGGCCATAATAGAAGATTCATTATATGAAGTCCTAAAATGAGAATAATTTTCGAATTATTGCACTACATCAGCTGTATAGCTTGTTTACCTGAGATGACCCTTAGGAAACGGAGAGGCAAACAGTGTGGCGAGATATGGAGACACTGGGTGATACCTAACTAAGTCATACTTAGTAGTTCCACTGAAATAAATCACTTAAGCCACTGGGTGGTATCCAACTAAACAATTCCACTAGTGCAAGCGCTTTTAGCAGCAGAATGAAACTCTCCTCTCCCCTTCCCAGCACAACCCCTAAATCTGCTCTAGAGCAGTGTTTCCCAAACCTGGGTCTCCAACTGTTTTTGGACTACAAGTCCCATCATCCCTCACCAATGGTCTTGCTAGCTAGGGGTGATGGGAGTTGTAGTCCAAAAAAACAGCTGGGGACCCAAGTTTGGGAAACACTGCTCTAGAGGGTTGAGGGGAAACCCAGACCAGATTTAGGGGGGGGAGGTTACACTTACGTTTCATCTCTGTAACGCTCAGCAGCAGAATGGGAAAAGTAGTAGCATGTTGCTAAAACAGCGAAAGGAAGGAGAGAGACAGACAGTGAGGGAAGCAAATGTGCCCTCGCCGAAGTAAAATATCGGTGTGGGGAATCAGTGGCTGAAGAATGCAGCTGGGAAACCCAGCTTCACATTCCCATTCAGATGTAAAGCCTACCTTTCGCGATGCTTAGAGAAAGGAGAGGATAATAACATATATAGGATAATAATAATAATAATAATAATAATAATAATAAATTTTTATTTATACCCCGCCCTTCCCAGCCAAGACCGGGCTCAGAGCGGCTAACAACCATAAAATCACGATAAAACATACAAAACAATAAATTAAAATGCAAGTTAAAATACGATTTAAAATTTGAAATGCAGCCCACCAATCGAACAGGGTTAAACTAAAACCAACCCAAAGGCCAGGCGGAACAGCTCTGTCTTGCAGGCCCTGCGGAAAGATGCCAGATCCCGCAGGGCCCTCGTCTCTTCTGACAGACCGTTCCACCAGGTCGGGGCCAGTACTGAGAAGGCCCTGGGTCCTAGTTGCGGCCAGCCTAACATCCTTATGGCTCGGGACCTCCAACATGTTATTGTTTGAGGACCTTAAGGCCCTACACGGGGCATACCAGGAGAGGCGGTCCCTTAGGTATGAGGGTCCTAGGCTGCATAGCGGATTCCGGATACCATGGAATGATGGTAGGTTTAAACCAAAAATAGGAGAACCGTTGAATGATAGCTATGAGCTTTCAGATAATTTTATGCAGGACAAATGGAGAAAGTTCCAAGTATGGAAAAGATGTGTGGGTGGGAGGAAAGAGATTCTGCTGCTTACTAACATGAAGGTAAAAGCTTAATATGTATTTCAGTCATTTAATCCTTTTTTTCCCCACAAGTATATTGCGGCTTAGTTCTATTCAAAATGTTATTTTTGCTCCTACTGCATACTGCGTGCAGAAGTGGCGTGCAATAAATTGCAACCCTGACAACTGTACTCCAGCTTTTGACTGTCGAAGAAAATAACCCAAGGAACAGCCACACAAAAGAAACACTGTAATTTTCTGTGGAATGCTGCTTCATCTCCCAACTGCCAAAGTGTTCTGCCAAGAAACCCCCCACTAAGTCTGCGCAGTAAACAGGGACTTCCTGGTAGTCCTACTCGTTTTCTAGAGGCACACACTCTGTCCAGAACTAAATCGCCTCCCATCTCAACTCAAATGGTTGCTTTGTAAAGAAGCAGAAAGTCTGACTCTACAGCTTGCACATACTTGCATAATACCTCCTTTTAAAAGCGTAGTCTTCTACGGTTGTGCTTAACTATAAAACGCTCAGCTTCTGTACGACAGTAATACCACTTAAGCACACAAGGAGAAAAGGGTAAAACTATCAGAGTAATGTATTATATTGCTTCAGGGTAAAGTTGTAGCAACACTTTCAGTCCTTGCCTACAGTGGATACGGTACAGCATTTCACAAACAGGGCTCCCCCTTTTTCTTACAGCCTACATAAATGAGAATTAAAGCTTCTTCTTTTTAATGTTCACAGACACACAAATTACTTTTTGTAACCAAGTCTGAACCTCGTGGTTTTCTACAGTATATTGCCTACCCAGAAAGACCAATTTCCTTGGATCACAAGTCAAATATACAGAACTGATATAAGCTGGAAACTGCAGGACAATTTATCACACTGAAAGTTTGGTTGGCAAGACAAAACTGGTGCAAACCCAACAGCTCAGAAATCACTATGTTTCCGCAAGTATCATGCATGTTGTTGTTTAGAGGGAAATATACAAAAGAGTTCTCCATCTCGTAATAAATATCCAATTCATTCCTCTGTCATGAATGGTATGAGCCTTGGTGTCATGTAGGGATAGCAAATGTGGGTCCCTCCAGATGGTGCAGAGCTCCAACACCCATCACCCCTACCATTGGTAATGCTGGCTGGGGCTGGTGAAATATAAACCAACAACATCTGTTGTTGGCTAGCTAAGTTGGCTAACCCTGCTGTAATGAATGAATGAATGAATGAATCTTTATTTGCGCCAGCCATCGGCCATAGCAATAAAACAACAATACGATATACAAAGAATAGAAATAAAGTCAATTATATAAAATACATTTTAGGGTTTTGAATCAATAGTCAAATAGTGGATCTTATTCTGATTGCCCCAGCTAAAAACCTTGCAACCTTTGCTGTCACCTGCTCCTCTTGATCTGCCAAAAGAAGGGACACTGTGGCAGTGGTTGGGCGACCCGGAATGGACAATAAAAGAGGGGTGATAATCTCATTCCTCAAATCTTTATGAAGAGTGCAAGACAGAAGGGCACGCGCCACAGATTCAGTACTGCCATCTCCACAGGGACATAAGCGTTTTTCGTATGGAATCTGTTGGAATCGTCCCTCAAGTACAGCCGAGGGCAATACAGTGGGACCTCGACTTACGAGCGATTCGACTTACGTGTTTTTCGACTTACGAATGACTTCCGGGAGAAACAAAATGGCCGCCGCAACCGAATTTTTCGACTTACGAATGGAAGTCGCGGCCGCTTTAATAGGATTTTTTTGACTTACGAATTTTCGACTTACGAATTTTTTTCGCTCAATGCATTCCTATGGGGATTCGACTTACGAATGTTTTCGACTTACGAAAATTGCGTCGGAACGCATTATCGTCGTAAGTCGAGGTCCCACTGTACATTCAACCTTGTGAGAGTAAAAGCGCGTCTATATTTTAGAATTGCTAGGTTATGTAGATAGGGTGCCAGAGATTTGAAATGGGAAGGTGGAATCAAATCAGTAGCGTGGGTCAGAAAAATTTTCAGTGCTTTTATTTCCCCAAAGATAGATAGATAGACAGACAGACAGACAGACAGACAGACAGACAGACAGATAGATGTATATTTCATAAGCTCATTAGTAGCAATGACTGGATGACAATTACAAATATGGTCTTTGGGAGGTTTGGCAGTATCAAATTTTTAGCTTTGTTTATTAAATACAAGTGAAACAAACATTATAAGTTAGATCACTCTTTAGGGCAGAGCTTTCCAAACTTTTCAGGTTGGTGAAACACTTTTTAGACATGCATCACTTCGCTACACAGTAATTCAGTTTTACTAGCAAACCACAGAGGTTAAACTACCGTAACCCCTTTCCAGCCCCAGGAGGAGAGCAAGAAGTGTTTGTGTGACACACCTACACACTGCAGCCGACACACTAATGTGTCGGGACACAGTTTAGAAAGCTCTGTTCTAGGGCATCTGAACATTTTCCAAAGCAAAGCACCCCGATTTGGATAGGAAGATTTCCCAGAATTATTTCCAGAACGTCCACAGCTAACCAGAAGACATAACTTGACCATACTGTGCCATTCTTCAATACTCAATATTTACAGTAGAATCCGATGTACCGGTACTTTGACTCAGTGTGTTTGACCAGGCTTAATCCCTAAAAATCATCTTATGAACATCTTTAATAATAACTGTATGAAAATCATGAGGGTCGAAGATTCCCAAGGCACTGCATTGCTAAAGCTTTGTTGTATATAGTCAGTAATCCAAACCCTCCTAGCACTTGGGACCCAAGGGAGCTGGTTGTCACCTGATGCAACTCCTGGACTCCCTTCCCCCGCCAAGCACATATTGAGGCTTGAGGACTTTTAGCAAGACAGGCAGCTGCGTTCAGACAAAGGATTTGGGACTGCACGTAATTGACACTGAAGAGGATGTAAACAAACTACAGTAAATAATTTAATGTTTCTAGAGACAGCATTGCACAAAAACCTCTATTCGTATTTTACAGCTAAGCCTTGTCTTAGAATTCAACTGTTAGCAAAAAGAAATGGCGAGAGAAGAGATTACTCCAGAAACCATTGTAGCAGGATGGTTCAAGTAGTGCAGATATAGCTCGATTCCAGGAACAGGCATCTTAAGATATTCATTTTACCTCCAGAAGCAAAAATGAAAAAAAAGCAACATGCTTTCAATAAGCTGTTTTGGATATCACAATGATTATCCACAGTTTGGTGTGTCTGGTTGGAATAAACCAATTTCAGAAACATGGGTGATAAAGCTGGCTTGTCTCAAACAAAACTACAGTGTATTCGGTTGGGATAAAAGACTAAACTATGGCTAACAAAAAATGGAAACTTTTGATCACCTCCGCACAGTCATGCCAGAGACAGATAAGGGAGAGGGAGCATGCAAGCCCCCAAGTCTTGTTCCTGCCATGATAAACTATGGTTGAGCATGACTTCCCAACTGGCGAATTTACACACAATTTGATCCTAGCATTTGGCGTTGCTCTAGTATGCAAGTGTCCTTGTCTTCATTGTGAAAAGATGAACTGTTGTTGTTGTTGTTGAGTCGTTTAGTCGTGTCCGACTCTTCGTGACCCCATGGACCAGAGCACGCCAGGCACTCCTGTCTTCCACTGCCTCCAGCAGTTAGGTCAGAATCATGTTGGTAGCTTCGAGAACACTGTCCAACCATCTCGTCCTCTGTCACCCCCTTCTCCTTGTGCCCTCCATCTTTCCCAACATCAGGGTCTTTTCCAGGGAGTCTTCTCTTCTTAAGAGGTGGCCAAAGTATTGGAGCCTCAGCTTCAGGATCTGTCCTTCCAGTGAGCACTCAGGGCTGATTTCCTTAAGAATGGATAAGTTTGATCTTCTTGCAGTCCATGGGACTCTCAAGAGTCTCCTCCAGCACCATAATTCAAAAGCATCAATTCTTTGGCGATCAGCCTTCTTTATGGTCCAGCTCTCACTTCCATACATCACTACTGGGAAAACCATAACTTTAACAAACAGACCTTTGTCGGCAAGGTGAAAAGATGAACTAGTCATGTACAAATGAGACCAGCAACGAAACTCCTGCTCAGTCAAGTAACGCCCTCTTCCAGGATACTCCAAACCATTCAAGTCCACCCCTTTTTCCATTTGTACCTTTCAATTCCACTCAGCATGCTCAGCTTTAGCCAGGCTGGGGGGTTTTGGGGGGGGCAGCTCTGAGGGTATTTCTTCTCAAATATGTTCTGTACTTCTGGGAACCATGCCAATCATTCTCTCTTGCTTCAGTGGCCTCATTTTGGCTACAATCCTGTCAGCACTCACCAGCCAAACCAGGTATTAGACTGAGGGAGTGATTTACACTTTGAGGTAACAAAGAAAATGAATACAAGAACCAGTTTTGTGCTCACTCAGACTTAAAACAGACAAAACAACTTTGTGTTCCTTACCGAGCATTACATGGTGTTGGAAAGCACCAATCTCAAAAGTAAAAAGGACCTTAGAACTTCTAGAGAGATAGTTATGCCATGTTTTGTCACCGTTATTATATGGCAGATGAGACATTTTATGTAATTTACTGCCAGAGTAGTTCTACGCTCTCAAAGAAAAGCCAGTTTAAGCCTCATGTGTGGAGAAACAAGGAAGTTCAATATTTAAATCCTAGTGAAACAGTGACAGAAAGCTGTAAAAACACTTTAAAAAACAAACCACCATTTAAAGCTTATTTATGTTTTAGTGCTATAAACAGGGTGAAAGTGATACGGTCTAATCAGCACTCAAGGCTTGCTTACACAATGCAATTAGCCTATGAGGAGACCTTAAAACATGTTTCGGTGCCACATGTGTCAAAAGTTGCAGGCTAACTATAGGAAAGAGGCTCTGAATACAAAGAGCTTTGGACTGGCCTCTGTACAGTTTCTGGGTAAGTGGCTAATAAATTATATTATGCACTTTAGCTCGGTAAGCACCAGACATTGGAGTCATGGACACAGTTCTCCAAAGATAACACCACACAACACGCAGGCACAGGATCAATCCACATTTTCAGAAAGCACATGTGACACAAAGCTAATTAAGAGGGTACTTCAGTAAGGTATGAGATAGAAACTCAGTTCAGTTTCCCACTACATCCTAAAGTCATAAAACTTACAAAGTTTTAAAAATATAAATCATTTTAAATGTGCATAATAGGAAGAGACCATCCTCATATCCTACTTAATATATACATTGGAACTTTTATGTAGATAATGACCATTTCAGATACCATTTCAGTTTTCCAGTCCATTAGAATGCTAACTTATATATCAGAAATGAGTATAACAAAAATAGAAAAAAAACTAGATTTTAAAGTATTTTTTTCCACTTCTAATAAAGACATAATCTTGCCATTCTTTCCAGTAATGGTCTTCCCTTCAGGGGAAGACATCAGCATTCAGTGCCCATGGGCAGCTGTCGAGACCCCAAATCCCTGGCAAGGCCCAGTGCTAATGTCGGTCTAGCCGCCGTTAGGTTCCCCCCCCCCTCGCTTAGTGCTCTGATCAGCACTGGCTGGCTGTTCTAGATGCCATTTAATTTCCCACAATTCCCCCAATGAAGTGGTACTCTGGGGCATTGTGGGAAATTTAAATAGTGCCCACCCAGGGCTGCAACTGACTGCTGCTAAAGTTGGGTAAGCCAGGGCCAAAAGAGATGGAGATTCACCAGGAATGCCCTTTCTCCAGAGAACCCACAGACCCTGTTCATCTTCCAACTTCCTGCCCACCACCAGATTCATAAGGATTTGTGCTTTTTCTGTATGTGTAGGGCAACAGACAGAGGTTCCTCAATTCACTTAAACAACAGCATTGAAGGGAAGGCTAACTCAAGATATTGCACATTTATATATGAAGGATTAATTCTCTGCTAAGTACACAGCATGAACTGATAAACACACGTGACTCGCTAGCAGGTTTTTGCAATTTAGGGCTATTTTTGGCATTTTGAGATTCACAGACGTCTCACACCCACTCTGTGCAGTTGCCCACAAATGCAGAATGCCACATTTAGATCAGGCCTCTGCGGGAAAACCCTTAATGAACAGCCTGCAAGACAACCTCATTTATCCTAATCAAGCAAGACATAATCAAATCAGTAGACTTAAAAAAAAAAAAAATGTCGAAGGCAAGGGAATAGTTACATCTTTGATGAGGATTCTGGAAGTTTCCCCAGATTCCTGCCATCACTAGCCTTTGCACCCAGTCACCAGAGACTACCTTCATCAACAATAGCAGCATAAAACAGAAAACTGCTTTGTGACTTCTCTTGCTGTTTACGGTGAGATTCTTTTTTAAATAAATAAATCAATCTAGTTTCAACTGCTGATTTGCACCAGGTTACTACATATTTTAAGAAACATTGTATAATAAAAGTGAGCATTTCAATTTTTTTATTTAAAAAAATGAGAATTGTTTGAGGGGGAACTTATATGCATTACTAGTGAACTTGCATTAATCCCATGTCAGTGTTCTTCCATTAAGGAATGAGGTTTCTAATCCTGTTTGCAACCCTAATGCCCATTTCTGTCAGGTGCCATTTTTTTTTATAATAAAAAAGGAAGAAAGAGTAATAACATGTAACTGAATATTTTGAAAAAAGTGTGAATTCAATCACTTTTGTTGTAAGGAAGATATCAGAAATGCAAAGTGAGCTTATGGTGCAGGAGGAGGAATGGACTATTTCTTGAAAGAAGTACAAATGTTAACTGTTGGTTTACTATGGAGTTGAGCTGTTCAAAGATCTTAAGCTTAGAGCTTTACCTATCTTAAATTCCAAAGAATGTGTCTTTCCTTAAATATTTTAAATGTAATCTTCCTAGCAAAATTCTTTCAATCTTTGCCATCTCTGCACAACACAAAGCTATGGGTTGTTGTTTTTTTACTCTGACCAAAGGGCACATCTCCCTTGAGTTAATATTTATTTGGCACTTCTTTTTCTTCTGCTACTCTTATCCTCTGCACTTTTAGTGTTAAATCTCAAGTTTCCATTAAAGCCAAACATTTAAAGAGACAGTGTGGCATAGCAGTTAGAATGTTGGACTAGAACTTTGGAAAATAATCTCCACCCAGCTGTGAAGTTAACTGGACAATCTTGGGCCAGGCTCTCAGGCTAACCTGCCACACAAGGTTGTTGTGAGGAGAAGCATGCACAACACCTTCAGCACTCTTGAGGCGAGAGGGATATCGGTGTGACAATAAAATAAATCTCCTACACAGACCAATAGACAATGCTCCTTTCCCTGCACTTCTGTATTAGGCAAAAGGCAGCAAATACCTGAAGGCAGCCCTGTTTAGGGAAGTTTTTAACCTGTGATATTTTAATGTATTTTAATATCTGTTGGTGGCTGCCCAGAGTGGCTGGGGGGACCCAGCCAGATGGGCAGGGTAAAAATAATAAATTATTATTATTATTATTATTATTATTAAGAGTGTATAGAATTATACCCTACATGAAGGGGTCATGGTTCAGTGATAGATGCTATGTTTTGCATGCTGAAAGTTGTGGATTCAATCCACAAGACATACAGATAAAAGTTATCTGGTAGAAGGTGGCTAGCAAAGACCCTGGAGAGCTGCTATCAGTCAGAGTAAAAAAAAAAGAAAGGTAAAGGACCCCTGGACGGTTAAGTCCAGTCAAAGGCGACTATGGGGTTGCAGCGCTCATTTTGCTTCAGGCCGAGGGAGCTGGCGTTTGTCTACAGACAGCTTTCCGGGTCATGTGGCCAGCATGACTTAACTGCTTCTGGTGCAACGGAACACCGTGACAGAAGCCAGAGCACACAGAAATGCTGTTTACCTTCCTGCCGCAGCGGTACCTATTTATCTACTTGCACTGGCATGCTTTTGAACTGCTAGGTTGGCAGGAGCTCACCCCGTCGCGGGGATTCGAACCGCTGACCTTCTGATTGGCAAGCCCAAGAGGCTCAGTGGTTTACAAATGGCAGTTTGTGTATTCAATAGCAGGTATGTGAGGTTATATGAAGGATGCCTTGCTTGTTTCTTTTCCTAGTATCATGGACATATAATCACTACAAACATGTATTTGGTGCATGTTACAAATCAAGTTGCTCAACGGCTCTGCTAGGTCACTGAGCCATTTCTCGATAAGCACCTAATCCACTGAGCCAATGGCTCAGCGGGGCTATATCACTAGCTAAGAACGACTTGCTGGATGACATGAAACAGGCAGTGCAATGAACCAAGGTGATCTTGGAAACAGAGTGAGGGCTAACAGAAGTGCAGGACTTAAGGTATATCAGGCAAGCAAAACACAACTTTGTGGATGCATAATGTTACCTACTAACTCAAACCCTAAAGCCAGAAATACTGTTAAATCAATTAATCCCAAACTCCAAATGACAGCTATAATGTCCCCCCCCCTTTTTTCCAGATTATTACATTGCCCCCTAAATCTCTCTGCTTCCCCAATCATTATCAGTTGCTCATTTTGACTAGTGGTACAGCTCTTCAGACCAACCAGTTCTCAGGCACAGTGTGAAGAACTGCTGCTGCAGGTAAACAAATGAGACAGTAGCCTATGTATCCAAGGAGCATGGCAACCAGTGAGAAGCAGCAATTGACAGAGAATGTGCATGGCAATGAGGCTATGAATCAGGACGAGATTCCTAGGCAAGCTAGGGGTAATACTGTCTACCACTTGCATTGGGCAAATTAAGTGTGCATACCTGTGCCCATAGCAATCTGTGCCGAGTGCAATACTACTTTTCAATGCACAAACATTAGAATATCCATTAACTTGCTTCTAGATAATTTTTAAAATCTTAAAAATACATTTGTTTGCAGGGTGCTAAGAAGATGTCATGACACTCAAAATATGTTTTCCTCTAACGAAAATGACAATTCTAAGATACACTTGAATATTCTCCACTAAATATGGCCCTTCTAAAATGAGATTTGAGTATTAAGTGTCAGCTGCAAGTTACATGGACATTAGTTATTTATTAAAAGCATAATGACTAGGATAAATTATTTATCCCTCTTTATTCTCAAGGTAATGTTAACCTAGCGTAACAGAACTCTAGCACTACTAAATGGCCTTGGGGGCGTGGAATAGACAAAGGACTTAAGGGGGGGAGGGGACAGATAAAGGCTGGTGTGACCATGCACAGAAAACAGGAAACATACATAACCTGCCAGAAACAAAAAAAAGAGCACAATTTTGTTTTAATTTCTGCATACCATCCCCCTTGTTTCATGTATAATAGATTAAACTTATGCAGTAATGACATTCAAATGCATGCATTATCAACCTTTCATCTATGTTAGAAGTAATTTTCAAAGAACCATACATTATTTCTTTTTTTTATTTTTAATGCTCTAGCATTTATGAACCAAGCAGACAAGGAAGAACTTGTACAAAATGAGAGACAGAAAACATATCAAAATAAAAGTTGCTTTCACAACTTTTTCAAACCAAACAGTGCTTCAGAAAATAGTTGTTTTGTTCCCCACAAGCCACCATCCAGAACATTTAACATTAAATGTGAAGGAACAGAGACTCCGTTGATCCTTCCTTCAACTTAACCTCAATTTCATAATACTGTTACCTTAAATCTGTAGTACTTAACAGTATTGGTAATCTCCAGTTACAAGGTATTAGCATGCTATTGAAAGTAGTTCTCCTATTGATAAATTGTTCTAGACAACACAATGGACACTTTAATTTTAAGAACAATGAACACATTCTGCTTTACATGAAGGAGCGTCTCCACCCCCACCGTTCAGCCCAGACACTGAGATCCAGCGCCGAGGGCCTTCTGGTGGTTCCCTCACTGCGAGAAGCAAAGCTACAGGGAACCAGGCAGAGGGCCTTCTCGGTAGTGGCGCCCGCCCTGTGGAACGTCCTCCCTTCAGAGGTCAAAGCGATCAACAACTACATGACCTTTAGAAAACACCTGAAGGCAGCCCTGTTTAGGGAAGTTTTTAATCTGTAATATTTCAATGTATTTTAGTGTTTGTTGGAGGCCGCCCAGAGTGGCTGGGGGGACCCGGTCAGATGGGCGGGGTACAAATAATAAATTATTATTATTATTACATCCAGCAGAGCTGTCAAGTTTGTATCAAAAAACTTTAAGGATGATGTTTTAATGAAAAACCGACAATGTTTAACTCCAGGAACAAAGTTTTACTGTCAACTCTTCATGAAGAGTAATTCCAATCTGTTCTCCATGTTAATTTTTAAAGCAACAATTACCAGCACCTTCCCCTTCCCTTCATGAAATCTGCCTCTTAAATTCATTTGACTTCTTTTTCTTATGCAAAGCCTTCTCTATCATCCTCCCAAATTCTAGTCCCCCGTCAGTCAAGATAAAGTTCAGAATAAGTTGTGCTAATTAAACTTGCATATATTGTCCTTGTATAATTTATTCTGCTTTCAAGATGGAATATAGGGGAAGACAGCTGGGAACAGCATTAAATTATGTAGCCGGCGGAGCCAGGGAAGCAGGGCATAGAAATAGCAAACGCTCTTGAAGAATACAGCAGACGACTGGCTGGCCAGACATCATTATGGCTGCCACAGGGTTGCAAACATTACTCTGCACGTTTGCAAGCTTTGCAACTTGCAAGTGCTGGCTTTCTGAAAAACAAGAGAAAGACTGACTGTGCAAAATGTGGCCGTCTGCAGATGCCCGGGCCACAGGCGCTGAGTGCTGGGAACCTCATAGGGTGTTCAGATGAATGCAAAGCCACTTCAAAGAGTGTCAAGGGTTTAAAAACACACACAGAGCAGCCACAGATCCTGGATGTCGAACCCTCTCTTAAGAAAGACTGTTAAAAGCAGTGCTATCTAGGGAGCTGCATCAGGTTACCCCCCCCCCACCTCCATCAAATACTGTCTTCATTCACCCCTTCTCGCATCTAAATTGGTGCCATCGGTATGTGGTGGTTAAACACCCTCATTGATGAATGCACTAACCCGTGGGGGAGGAGAGAAGGAGCCGCTCCTGAGCGTATTTGGGCAAGGTGACTCCGTCGAGTTTGAGGAATGGCCACCCAGATGGGCTGGAAGTGATCTTGGAGGCGCACCCTGCCGTGGGGTGCGTGGAAAGAGAGGGGTGCAGGAGGGAGGGGAAAGGAAGGCGCCTCTCCGCCATGGGTGCCTAGCAAAACACAGCAGGGAGGGACGGAGGCGGCGGCGGGGAAGGGAAGGGCCTCTCCTCCAGGCGTCCCGGCTGCTCGGGAGCTGCGTGTTTCGGGTGCTCCCTGCCCGGGGAGAGGAGGAGCCCCCGACGGGGTGGGAGGCGAGAAGGTGCCACAGGTGGTGCTGGGGCGCCCCGGAGAGCCAAAGTTGCAGAGAAGGACAGAAAAGGGTTACCTGCCAAGCCGAGCGAGACGCTTCCCTGGCGGCGGCGGCGGCGGCGGCGGCTCCCTGCGCTGCTCCTTCCTTCGGCGGCTGCAGCCAGTCTCTGATAACAAGAGGGCAAGCGGAGAGGGGGGGGGGCGCCGCGCATGCGCCCAGAGGGACGCGACGCCCTCGGGCCGGACGGAACTCCAGTAATCAGATGCCAGGTAAGAAGCAGCGAGTCCCTGGGTAGGAGGAGGTCCAGGTAGGCGGCGCCAGAGGGCTCCGCGGGCTCCCCCTGGAGGCTACGTCCCGTCACTTCAACGCCTGTCCAGGCCCCAATACAGTAATGGGGAAGAAGAAGAGAGGAGCAGAGAGGGTGTAGAAACTCTGGCTAACTGCAACAAATCCTGGGAGGGGTTGTCAGGATTACACCGGGTCTTGTATTGTTTCGAAGTGGTTCGTTGGCAGCCTTAATAAAGCAGAAGCGCCATGACCAATTTGTGTGTTTGGCACCCCAGTAAACCAATGCTTGTTTGTAACATTTGTTTATGATAGATTTACCCTTTATTACATAGAATGCTTTCAAATATATGTATATCACTGTAGTAACCCCCCTATTCTGTTCTGTTCTGTTGTTTTTTTAATTCAATAAAGTTGTGGTATTTTATTATGAAAGTTAATTAAAGCTGTGTTTTAACCCGGGTACACTGAGAACTTAAAACTGTTAGTTTTGCAAAGCAGTATGTGCTAACCTTGAAAGATAACAGTGCAGCCAAGACCCAGAAATCCTTATAGCCAAGAAATATATTAGCAACTGCTTAGAAGGAAATGCTACTTTTAATTAAAAGTGGTTTTTTTTGCGTGTGTGAATGGTTTTCCTTGTGAAGGCTGAAGCAGGGGTGCAATCAAGGGGTGAAGATCAAGCTGTACCTTTTAAATCTGAAATGTAAAATTCATTTTTTTAAATGTATTTTTTATTTGTGGTATTTATATCAACTGCCCAATAATAATAATAATAAATCTTTATTTATACCCCGCCCTTCCCAGCCAAGACTGGGCTCAGAGCAGCTAACACCCATAAAATCACAACAAAACATACAAAACAATCAATTAAAATGCAGGTTAAAATACGATTTAAAGTTTAAAATGCAGCCTCATTTTTAAGTAGCCCACCAATCAAACCATAAAGGAATGAAACATCAGGGTTAAACTAAAACCAACCCAAAGGCCAGGCGGAACAGATCTTGTCTTGCAGGCCCTGCGGAAAGATGCCAAATCCCTCTGGCCCCTGGTCTCTTGTGACAGACCGTTCCACCATGTTGGGGCCAGTACTGAGAAGGCCCTGGCCTTAGTTGCGACCAGCCTAGCATCCTTGTGGCTCGGGACCTCCAAAATGTTATTATTTGAGGACCTTAAGGTCCTACACAGGGCATACCAGGAGAGGCGGTCCCTTAGGTACAGTCCTCTGCATCCTCATAAAGATAAAATGCTAAAGCACAATATGAAATATATCATTTTCACCTGAGTGGTTTCTCTCTCCTGTTTCCATTGTTTTATTGTTAGCTTCTTGATTTAATGAATTTGGTATTGTTTTGTGACATTGTTTTATCTTAAGATACTCTAAAGCCATCATGAGTTGACATTTTGTCTAGAAAAGTGGGATGTAAATTTTAATGTAAATCTTAAGATTTATTTACCGGTAAGTATATTGAAGACTATGCCTAGCAGCAGGAGGAAATCTTATGCATTCAGAAGCAAGCCCAATTGAGCACTCATTTATTTAATCATTCAATTGATTTATTAGCCACCATATAACAGAAGGTCTCTGGGTGGCCTGCAAAGGAAAATAATAATTTTAAAAATCACATTAGGTATAGTAGGCAGATAAATACACAAACAGAATAAAATATTGTTATTATATGCAACAACTGCGAAAATGTTACTAGCGCCGAGGGCCTTCAGGCTGTTCCCTCACTGCGAGAAGCAAAGCTACAGGGAACCAGGCAGAGGGACTTCTCGGTAGTGGCGCCCACCCTGTGGAACGCCCTCCCAGCAGAGGTCAAAGAGATAAACAACTACGTGACATTTAGAAAATACCTGAAGGCAACCCTGCTTAGGGAAGTTTTTAATCTGTGACATTTTAATGTATTTTGATATTTGTTGGAAGCCGCCCAGAGTGGGCGGGGTACAAATAATAAATTATTATTATTATTATTATTATTATTATTATTATTATTACTACTACTAGCCCAAAGATGGAAGCAAGAAGATTTACCAATGAAAGAAGAGTGGCAGATGGAATTAATGGACTACGCAGAATTGGCGAAACTGACGGGAAAAATTCAGAACCAGCAGGATCAGGCTTTTCAGAAAGACTGGAATGAATTTGTTATATTTGAAAGACAACTGTAAACAATTAACATAGCTATCAGGGTTATAGGAAGTTTTGTAAGGAGAAATTAATCACTTATTACCTATTGTAATAAGCTGCACTTTGGTTTCTGAACATTTTGGAAGTCAAACGGACTTCCGGAACAGGTTCTCTGTTCGACTTCAAGGTACGACTGTACAAAGGTTCTTACTTGGGATGGAGATGAAATTCAGTTTTGTTTGTATGGTCAATGAGAAACTACCTGCTTTGCACTTCTTGAACCAGCACCTGAACTGAAACCCAGCTAACCTTTGAAATTCACACTTCTCCAAATTTTGAGATGCAGTTCTGCCACCCAACGACATGTACAAAAATGCATGGATATGGAGAAAGTGTGCATAAAAATGCATCTATTAGTGAAACTACCATACAAATATGCATATATTAAAGGAAATTGCCTGTAACATGTGTTTAGGTGCATACAAAAATTTTCACATCAGGGGACATACAGACTGAAATGCTGGTGAATTTTCATTGAGGTGTGGTGTTTTTTTAAAAAAAAAATGGATAGTACTGCAAAAATGTGGAGAACTGAATCTAAGAGTAGAAAAATAAGAAATGGGGGAAATTGGCAAATTCATCCATCCCTAGTTCTTGCTGATGGGCCTATATGTTTATTAAGTGGAAAATCTGAACAAACTACTGAATTGATGTATCAGAATAAACTCGGTATCTCTGAGTACTGGAAAAATAGTCGAGAACAATGTCACTAGTAAAGCCTAAAAAACTAGGTCAATAATGCAACCATTTCATCACATGTCAGACTTAAGTCCTGATTTATTCATCTCACATATTTACCATGTCATATTATTTATGTTAATTAATTCTACTCTGCATTCCATACATTGATCCCTTCAAGCCCCAAATAAATTCCCCGAGCCACTACTTCTCACTAGTTCCACTCGTTTCCAAGGAATGAGCAAGCCCCCTGCCCCACCAGTCAGACCCCCAACCTTCCTCATCTTCTAGGCTGTGGAGGAGAGAAAAAAATGCATCACACAATTCCTAATTCTTCCACCAAGAACCCTGGGTCATCAAAACAAAGCATATTCACATCATGAGTCAGGTTGCAGAAGAAAACAAACGCACAAATGACATGTTCAATGTGCATAATTTATTATAATTGACCTTTTTTTTGCTATTTTCTGCTAACAGGATTGAGGATTTTTTTTAAAGCCCAGAATCCCAGACCTCATACATCTTTCTATTATACAGTCTTCAGATTAATCACATTATTTTTGTAATGATTCTCCTGATCTCAGCAACCGTGGAGACAGGCACAGACAGATTGCCTTCAGAAGAAAGAAAGCAGGCAAGGCAATCCCTATTTATTGATCCAATTCCACTTGACCAAATTGCACAAGTTTTTGAACTTTGCAGAGCAGTTAAGGGTTGCAACCCAAAAAAAGGGGGATCCCATTTGTTTTTGACACAGGTTGCTCTGTAGCACTTTTAAAAAAGCAGGCTCCGGTTTTTTGAAGTTGTTGTTCTTCTGCACTGGGCAGATGGGAATCCAAGCTGAAAAAACATCCTGGCAAATCATGCCCACGGTTGGTTCTGCATTCAGACCAAAGGGGGTCCACAAGTGGAGTGATAATTATAGATTAGAAAAGAGCCAGATCAGCAGCTGCTGCTTGCGTTTGTTCCCTGTTGTAGCTGACAGCAGTACAGAACTTGGCAAAAACAGGCTTCCAGAAGTGGAAAGACACGTTAACCCCTGTGCTTGTCAGTCCGCTACGGTGAGGACTCCAGGGAGCAATTAAGCCCTGATAGGCTGTGTGCCGAAGGTGGAGAGGGAAACAAAGTGACCTGGACGCTCCCTCGCTTGGGGAGCAGAGAAGGCCTCAGATCATCATCTCTGTGTTTGAGTGAACTCATCAGGAGAGCAGGTTAGTCGGTTTTTATTTTGATATCTCTCCGTGCTTCAGTTAACCTGATCTATTAAAATGGCATTTGCAGTGTGCACACTTGAATAAATATTTCGGGGGGAAATAAATTACGTTTTATAAACATGCAGCAAAGCATTGACCAGTCCTTCTGTAGCCTTTCTATGATTGCATGTGGTTGATGTTCTTGCGGCGTTGTATTTACACTTGCAATTCTAGGATACACAGTTACTGTACAACACACAAACAACCACAGCAGTTATTTATAGTTGCATTAAAAGTACTGACCTTAGAGGCATTGGTTGGTTGCTTTTCGTGATGGGCAGATTATGGTCTGTTTGTGATTATTTAATACTTTTTTTAAAAGCTTGCGTGATCAATTTATATGAGCTCGTTTATTGGGAGGGTGTCGTGGAAGGGCTTCAAAGGGAAAATGATGAATAGAGGTGGGATGAATACTCCTTTCTGATATGAGTTTTAAAAATCTATTATTAAAAAAACAATTTTGAAAAGTTTTGAGTTATAAATTGAATAAATAATATGGTTTGGAGGCTAATTTATAATCCCATTATCCATTATGTGTAGCTAATAAAACCATGCAAGTCTGCATGGTAGTAAGTCCCCTTGAATTTCGTGGGGTTAAGTGTTTAAGAGATTACAGCCTAAATTCCACCATTTTCAGCAAAGCCAGATTGCAACTCATGTCTTTGTTAGGTGGTTTCTTAAACACTGCCGATGCATACTGCCAATAACATTGCAACTAATGCCTTTTGTTACTTTGGATCCCAACTGGCTTAATCGGTGCTTTGAAAATGTTTCAACTAGAGGTTCCACTAATGGAACATTTGCCTTGGTTGGAAAACACGTCTCCTACTGCTGAGTCTACCCAGCGGATGGAAAGTCGCATTCTGAGCAGCATGTTGAAACCCCAGTAAAAGTCGCAGGCATAGGCAAACTCGGCCCTCCAGATGTTTTGGGACTACAACTCCCATCATCCTTAGCTAACAGAAGCAGTGGTCAGGGATGATGGGAGTTGTAGTCCCAAAACATCTGGAGGGTCGAGTTTGCCTATGCCTCGTCCAGAGGGTCTATTGGTATTTCTATGCTCCTTGCAACATCATTGCTAATTACATGTTAAATTGGCGTTAGAACAGCTTGAGTTGCGTAGAATATATTCTGTCTATTAGCAGGGTTGCCACACAAGTGCAGGATCCAGTGTCTCTTACAGAATTCATAATTTACAGCATATTGTCCCTTGGAGCTACGTAGCTTAGAACAATGTAGGCTGTGTCTGTTGAAATCACAGCAGGCATCCGGATTGTACATGCTGTGAATACTCTGATAACACTGTTGCTTGTGGTGGCTGCTGTGATGCTGTATGACTAAGTCGATATTCTACGTAAAAACTGAGCTTAAATCCTGGAAAGAGGGGCCTGGTGGGTGGGTAGTTCCCAGAACCAGGAGACAGCTGGATTTCCTGTTCTGGGTGGGGTTGCACTTCCTCTGAAGGAGCAGGGACACAGTCTGTGTGGGTACTCCTTGAGCCACCTCTGTCACCAGAGGCCCAAGTGACCTCCGTGACCGGGAGTGCTTTTTACCAGTTCCTGCTGGTATTCCAGCTGCAACTATTTATGGACCACAACAGCCTGACCACAATGGCCCATGCACTGGTAACCTCAAGGCTTGATTACTGTAACACGCTTTACGTGGGTCTGCCCTGTATCCCTTCTAGAAGTTTCAACTAGGGCAAAATGCAGCTGCCAGACTGTTCACAGGAGTAGATTACTGGCAACAAGTTACTCCGCTCAGTAACTCTGCTGAGAGAGCTGCGCTGGTTGCTGGTTTGCTACCCAACCAGGTTCCAGGTGCTTGTGTTAATTCACAAAACCCTAGTCAACTTAGGCCCAGATTACTTTAAGAATCATCTGATCCCTTCAACGCTACCACATGTACTGAGATCTTCCGATGTGGCAGGTGTGGTAGTCCCCCACACCCCTGAGGTTTAATTGTCCTTCACTAGGGAGTGGAAGGAGGCATTAGTGTGGCAGACCTTTCCCTGTGGAACACCCTACCAGTAGAGGTTTGATGGGGACACTCCTCTCTTCTTTCAGACCCCTTTTTTAACCAATGATGCTTTCTCGATCTTATAATAGCATTTTTATGGATGCTTTTTCTGATTGCATTCTTACCGGTATATGTAGTATACCACCTTGGTATATACAGGTGAAACTCGAAAAATTAGAATATCGTGGAAAGGGTCATTTCTTTCAGTAATTCAACTTAAAAGGTGAAACTAATATATGAGATAGACTCATGACACGCCAAGCGAGATATGTCAAGCCTTTATTTGTTATAATTGTGATTATTATGGCATACAGCTGATGAGAACCGCAACTTAACAATTTCAACTTTGGGGTTTTCATCTGTTCGCCATAATCCATCACAATTATAACAATTAATCCATCACAATTATAACAAACAAAGGCTTGACATATCTCACTTTGCATGTCATGAGTCTATCTCATATATTAAACTCCAGTAGCTAATGAAAACAGTTGCTTACATAAATGGACTTTTCCACGATATTCTAATTTTTCGAGTTTCACCTGTATATATTTAATGTAAGTGTGGATTATCAATACGCAAATAAATAAATAAAAATTATACGGGTTACCTGTTGTGTTTTGTCTTTCCATTTTCCCAGGAGCAACCAGCAGAGGCGATGACAGTCACATACTCTAGTAAAGTAGCAAATGCCACTTTCTTTGGGTTCCACAGATTGCTTCTCAAGTGGAAAGGAAGCATCTACAAACTGCTTTACAGAGAATTTTTTCTCTTTGCTTTTCTTTACACGGCAATAAGTCTATTATACAGGTACTGGGGTTTGTTTGTTTTTCCCACCTCGTGAAAAACTCTGTATTGCAATCTTTCCTTGGATAATGATGGAGGGATCTGCAACAAAACGTTTCAGTATGTTGTTTTCTGTTCAGGATGCAGTTGTAGCCAATCCTGCCCTTTCTCGGGATATTCTGTTCCAGGGATGGCTAATGTGTAGCCCTCCAAATGTTGTTGGGAGTCCTATCAGCTCAAGTCATCATGGCCAACCACGGTGAGGGATGATGGGAGTTGTTGTCAAGCAACGTCTGGAGGGTGAAAGATTAGCCACGCCTCTCAGTGTTATGGCTCCCATCCCCCTCACCAACACTCAAGTGATCTGTGGCCTGACCTATTCCCCCAGATGCAAAGGCATGGGTTCCTTTTCCTCCATAAAGAATTTATTTACTTCTCCAAACCTGAATTTCCCCCAGGTCTGATTGTATCTTCTTGTATAAGGATGGTGGTATCTAGACCACATAAAGATTGGTACTTGAAGACTTGAAGAAACATGACTACGTGGGACACAATCCACTAGGATGTTCTCCTGTACAAGCTCTACTGAAGGAGCTGTGCAATATCACTATTTAATCTTCTTAAATGTATATCCTGCTTTTCTCATGGAACCCGAGACAGCGTACAAGTGGTTTCCCTGGGTCTACCCATCCAGGCACTGACCAGACTCAGACCTGCTTGGCTTCAGCAAGAGCATGCATGATCCAGGATCTCTTGTGAAGCCCTCATGGCTCCTGTTCCAATAAGGAAGCTGATTGCCTTGCAGTTATGATGGGAGTCACTACTACACCGACTGACAATGAAATGGAAAAGTCTCTGATATTCAACAGCAAAAGTGTTGCGAAAACAAAGCTACATCCCTTTATGAAGACAAATACTCAATTATAATAAGATGTCAATAGGAGAGCTGTAGTTTCCCTTCCCCCAATTAGTAATACATTCTAGCAAAAACAGGCCCATTTAGATCTTGTGATGGTTTTTCCTATCAAATTTCTGCAAGTAGAGCTTTGAGTGTAGGTTGCTTCCTGAGGTGTCCTTGGCCAGAGCTTTGGGTTTCTTCAGAGTTGGATCACATGATAGCTTCTCCAGGGACATTAGACTGGCCCCATCTCTGATGACATTTAGGCAGGCAGCAAAAATGTTTTATAATGCTGCATGCTTGCAATGGTTTTTCATTTACTGTGCTCTTGTTTGATCTGTAATTTTCTGCTTTAATTTTGTTGTTGAATTTTAATTTTGTTATCGTCTTCTTGTTCACTGCCACAGGGGGCCCTAGTTAGGACTGAAAGGTGGTGTAAAACTGTTTTTATAAATGAATAAAAGGAGGGGTGCAGTCAGGCCCGTCTTACCCATAGAGACTAGTGGTGCAGGGCGCTGGGGTGGCAGGTTCTGGAGGGCTCCAGGCGAGAGTCCGGGGAACACCGAACGAGCGCGCTGAGAGAGCGAGGGTGCGTGTGCCGAATTCTGCGGGGTGCCAGAAGGCTAAAAGCCCTAAACGGCCTCGGTCCTAAATACCTGAAGGAGCGTCTCCACCCCCACCATTCAGCCCGGACACTGAGATCCAGCACCGAGGGCCTTATGGCGGCTCCCTCACTGCGAGAAGCAAAGCTACCGGGAACCAGGCAGAGGGCCTTCTCGGTAGTGGCGCCCGCCCTGTAGAACGCCCTCCCAGCAGAGGTTAAAGTGATAAACAACTATCCTACATTCAGAAAATACCTGAAGGCAGCCCTGTTTAGGGAAGTTTTTAACCTGTGATTTTGATGTATTTTAATATCTGTTGGAGGCCGCCCAGAGTGGCTGGGGAGACCCAGCCAGATGGGCGGGGTACAAATAAAAAATTATTTATTTATTATTTATTTATTAAAGGGGGGGAAACCGAGCCAATGCCCAGCGGGAGCGGAGCACACACCTTCGCTCGCTCGCTCGGCGCAGGCCCGCTCGCTCGGTGTGCTGCCTACCGCGGCCACCACGGCACGAAGCAGCCACGTCCAGCCTCCGCCTCTTCCCCACTGGAGGAGCTGCCCTCCAGCCGCTGCCCGCCTCCTCTAGCCCTAAAAAAGGTTGACAACTCTGGAAAACGGGGAGGCACCGGAGGGATCTTTGCACCACGACGCCGGATATGCTTAAGACGGCCCTGGGTGCAATCTAGCCAATTTCATCTTGTTATAGATCTTTTGGGGAATGTCCTGAATAGTAATGAGAGTCGTTTAGAAGCAATCTGCATGGTTTATCTGGGTGCTGATGTGGACTTAGAGTTTGCATCTTTCACAACCTCCAAGATTCACAACCTGCATAAGCTATTTTTGATTGGTTCCCCCTTTCACACCATGGATTATATAATCAGATCTCTGTTTTTAATGAGCTGTATTATTACCGTTATAAGGAATTGTGTTGTTGTAGAAATGTTGTCATAAGGCACTGAATATTTCTCATTTTCACCCACGTTGCTAAGCAGGGACAAGCCTAATTTATACATGTCTGCTGAGAAGCATGCCCCAATGAGTTATATGCCCGGAATAATAGTTGTATAATGCATTTCATTCTGCATATCTGAGATTTTTCCATTCACTTGTCAGTCTCGAAGCAGTGGCTTTTGTCATAATTATGAAACACACAGGCAAGCTTCCTTATCACCTCCTATGCAGTAAATAACTATTAAAACTAGTATTCCTAGTTGCCCATATTATATTCTTAATATGAAATTAACCTGCTCTTTATAAGAAACTAATTAGAAAAACTAATATATATATTTTTATTTTTTTGTCCTTGCAGATTTTATCTTACTGGTAGCCAGAAACGATACTTTGAAAAACTGGCCATTTATTGTGACAAATATGCAGAACAAATCCCAGTTACTTTTGTGCTTGGTGAGTATATACATATATATACCGGTATATATATATATATATCCCATAATTACCATGACTTTGTTTAGGACTTCACCAGTAACCTTGAAGCAGGGATGGGCAGGAAGACGTTTGGGATCTACTGGATAGATCTCTGGGTGAGCCATAGTAGATTGGCCCAGATTTCTTACTCCCAAATTGTTTAACAATATTAACTGCACATCAGATGCACCAGGGTTGTAAGGCCAGTAGGCAGCTCAGTTCACAAGCTGCTCTGATGCTGGTACGATCACAATGTCAGTACCAGTCTGAGGACGGGAGATGTGCTAGCACTAGTTTCTCCCCATTTACCAGGGCTGGCAGAGTATAGCATCCACTCCAAGCAGTTGCTTTTGGGCAGGAGTAGGCAACCTAAGGCCTGTGGGCCAGATGCGGCCCAATCGCCTTCTCAATCCGGCCTGCGGATGGTCTGCGAATCAGCGTGTTTTTACATGAGTAGAATGTGTCCTTTTATTTAAAATGCATCTCTGGGTTATTTGTGGGGCATAGGAATCTGTTCATTTTTAAATATATATATATATATATATATATATATATATATATATATATATAGCCCGGCCCACCACATGGTCTGAGGGACGGTGGACCGGCCCACAGCTGAAAAAGGTTGCTGACCCCTGCTTTTGGGTATCATGAAAAGGCAGCGAGTTGTTACTTATTTAAATTATTAGGATTGTATTTTTACTGCTAGGGAGGAGGAGGAGGGGGGGAAGTGCTTGTGGAATTTTCTGCCTCAATAATATGGCTGGCCTTGGGTGCTGTGCACCTTGAATTGTGGCGTAGGAGTAGGAATGCACTTGCTGCTCTGTCGTGATATTTTCCTGATTCTTTGAATGCTCCCGTCAAGACATCTGACTTCACAAAAGAGCTACAGCGGTGGTGGAAAAACTCCTTTGGCCCTCCAGACATAGGAGCCAACTCCTAGGGGCCGAGGTCCTTTCAATCCCCCCAATAAAATATTTGAAGGGCCTGCCCCCCTAAAGTTGATGGACATTGCGATCTGGGTAATTGACCCTTGTGATCAATTATGCATGGCAGGGCTTCCCTGCCCCCCAATATTTTATTCAAGTTGGTACCCCTACCTCCAGATGTTACTAGACAGCAACTCCCATCAGCCCTAACCATTGTGCTTCCTGACTAGGATGGGTGGGAGTCCAGAAGCAACTGAAGATCGACAAGTTCCCCACTACTGAGTTATAGGCCCCAAGTGCTTTCCATGATGGAGTTGTTGTAAGCCTAGGTGTATATTTTAACATGTTTTAGAAGAGCCAAAGCTTTGTGCTGATTTGCAGCAACGAATGTGAATCGGGATCTTTCAAAATCTCCAGGCTTCTATGTTACTTTGGTGGTGAACCGTTGGTGGAACCAGTTTGTAAATCTGCCGTGGCCAGACAGACTTATGTTATTGATCTCCAGTACTATCCAGGGGAGAGACGAGCATGGCCGCTTGCTCAGAAGAACTCTAATACGTTACGTGAATTTAACGTCCGTCCTCATCTTCCGTTCAGTGAGCACAGCTGTCTATAAGCGATTTCCAACAATCGACCACGTGGTAGAAGGAGGTAATGGTCCATTTCTTTTCTTCTCCGTCTCGGCTACGTCAGATGTGGCCATAACTGAGCAGGGGCAGAACCTTTTGATGTATCAATAACGTATATATAGACAAGGCACAGGGTCACATCGTCAGAAAGAGAAGCAGCACTTCCGTCCTCATCCTGGGAGTTACTTTTCCAGTTAGTAAGTACTTAGGGTGATGCATGAACCATGACAATCATGCTAAATGTAGCATTATAGGAAATGGGTGCAGTTTGACTTTAAGAGCTTAGATTCAAAATGGTAGAAACCCATCGTTAGAGTTTCTGTCAGAGGCTGGGCACCTCCTTCCCAAAGCCCAGGAGGCTTCTGCCCGGCTTAGGGAGGAAGGCGCAATGCTCACACACACAACAAACTCCCCCCACCGCCCAAAAAAATATCCTCAGAAGCTGGCATCTCTGGCTCTAACTGTTCCCCTACAAAAAAATTCACCGCATGTCACTACTATCCTCCACATTCTGCACCAACTGCTGCCTCCAGGCCAACCCCAAAGGTGGCTTGGGACCACCATATATATGCAGTACACAGCATGAGCTGTTGCTTCTCTTTCTTTCAGGCGAAACTGGGTTTTTTGTTTTTTTAACTCCACCTTGACTACAATTTGGTTAGGCCATTAACGGTCATATAAAACTGCTTCAAGAGCCGATTCGTCATCCTTGTTTTAGACATAACGTTTGACTATATGAAGGGGTTTATGGTCATCCTTTTAATAATACATGAGTACAAGCGGAAATGAGTAAGGTTGTTTGGGGTCACGTGCTTCAGAGGATGTGCTTTCTGAACATATATAGGAGATCCAAAGCCAACCCTATTTCTTTATAAACAGGTTTTATGACACCAGAGGAAAGGAAAATATTTGATGATCTTAAATCTCCCCACCTTAAATACTGGGTCCCCTTTGTCTGGTTTGGAAATTTGGCAACGAAAGCGCGGCAGGACGGAAGGATAAGAGACAGTGTAGACTTGCAGACCCTTTTGATCGTAAGTAAGCCAACACAGCTTAACGCCGTAGGGGGTGGGATGTGCTCTTTCTTAAACATGCCTGTTTTACGCATATAAACCATAGTCTTGTCTCTTTCCTTTCCATTATATCATAGTGACTGAGCTTCATCCTACACTACAGTACACCAGGGCCGGCCCTAGATCAGATGATACCCCAGGCAAGGCATCTTCACATCCTACCTTTCCATTGGTTCGCATTTCAAATGCCTTATCTTCATTGCATTTGTAGCCTATTGCAGGGCAGCTGTCAGGCTTGAGTGTGGGGCAGACAAAGTGCCCACTAGTGATTCTCCTCCTATGTTGGCGAGCCGCCTCTGGCTTACCTAGCAGCAGTACTGGGCAATTGGGTCTGGGAGCCGCCATTTTAATTTACCACAATGCCCTTATAGCAGTGTCATTCTAAGACTTTGTGAGACATTAAAATTTCTACTCCTGGCCCCAGGAAACATAAAAGGTGTGTTTCAAAAATACAGTGTTATATTGTCAGCTGTCATACACAAGTGACCTCCTCTGGTCTGTAGCAATGATATGATTCAAAGTTCAACTGAAAAATCCAGGATATAATTGCATAGTTCAGGCTGCAATCCTATCCACATATACCTGGATGGAGCAAGCCTCATTGAATTCAAGGGGACTTACTTCTGAGTAGACATGCATAGATTGCACTGTTAATTTCATAAAATGTTACTATTTGGCTTTAGGTTTCCAGCCTTAGGGTTCTAGCACCAAGACCTGCCATTCCCCTAGGCCAGTGATGGCTAACCTTGACACTCCAGATGTTTTGGGACTACAACTCCCATCATCCCTGACCACTGGTCCTGTTAGCTAGGGATGATGGGAGCTGTAGTTCCAAAACATCTGGAGTGTCAAAGTTAGCCATCACTGCCCTAGGCAATTCAATGCCTAAACCAATCCTGCTCTGCTACTCTGTGACATCACATCAGCTAAACCAATTGCAGCCAGAGAGTCTGTTACATCACTATTACTACCAAGCTCCACCATGCTAATAATTGTAAGAATGAAGTTGTTCTCTTCAATGACCACATCATTCGTGTTTGTTTGTTTTCCACTTAGGAGATGAATCGTTATCGATCATGGTGTAGCCTGCTATTTGGTTATGACTGGGTTGGAATTCCCCTGGTGTACACACAGGTATCGAAGTGAAACCTTTTGCCAATATACGGAAACAATGATGAACGGTGGGTAGAGATGGATCTTGGGATGCTGAAAAGTTTAAACTTAAATGCAGTGTATATTTGAAGCCTGAAGGTTTTGTGTTTCTCCTTCCACCTCCTCCTGCTTTCACAAATAGTTGATTCCATGAATGGGGATCCTGTGGCCTCTTAGATGTTGCTGGACTCCAACTCCCAGAAACCCCAGCCAGATTGGCCAATAGCCAAGGATGGTGGTAGTTGGAGTCCAGCAACCTTTGGAGGGTCACAGGTTCCCCATCCTGGTTTATTCACTTCTAAGGGCTGAGGTGGAATTGGAGACTCAGTAAAGACCAAACCCTAACAGCCCATCTCGGAGCTGCTCTCCCACTGCTATGTCACATCTGTATCATCTTGCATGAGAATGTATTGCACTGTAGGTGGCCAATAGCACTTTGCACGTTCACTGTGCAGGTCTATATATATATATGGCACACTTCTTATACAGTAATTATATTCGTAATAGGGACGCAGGTGGTGCTGTGGTCTAAACCACTGAGCCTCTTGGGCTTGCTGATTTGAAAGTCAACAGTTCGAATCCGCACGACAGGGTGAGCTCCTGTTGCTCTGTCCCAGCTCCTGCCTACCTACCAGTTCGAAAGCAGTGCAAGAAAATAAATAGGTACTGCTACGGTGGGAAGGTAAACAGCATTTCCATGCGCTCTAGCTTTCGCCACGGTGTTCCGTTGTGCCAGAAGTAGTTTGGTCATGCTGGCTACATGATCCGGAAAGCTGTCTGTGGACAAACGCCGGCTCCCTCAGCCTGAAAGCGAGATGAGCGCTGCAACCCCATAGTCGCCTTTGACTGGATTTAACCATCCAGGGGTCCTTTACCTTTTACCTTTACCATATTATATCCATAGCAGTAGCTTAATGTGGCCTTAATTCATTTCAGGTTGTAACACTTGCTGTCTACACCTTCTTCTTCACGTGCCTGATAGGACGTCAGTTTTTGGACCCTGAACAAAACTATCCAGGTCATGATTTAGATCTTTATATTCCTATCTTCACATTGTTACAGTTTTTCTTCTATGCAGGATGGCTAAAGGTAAATCGCTACGATAGTTTTCCAGTGTGTTCGGAATTTTCTTGTGGTTTTTTTTGTTCAAATTCAGTGAGTGAGATTTCTTCCAGCCAAGTCAATGGAAGTAAAGGGCCCCTTGAAAAAGCTATCTATACCTACTTTTATTGCTCCTCTCCTTCCCCCCACCCCATTCCCCCTCTCCCATTCCCTTGCAATTCTGCTCAGGAAAATCTGCTCTGGAAAGTCTGTCCTGTCACTCAGATTCTAGTCACACAAGGTGACCACTGGACACAGCCCACTGTGTTTCATGGAGCTCAGCCAACAGCCAGCAGCCATGTCTCATAGTCCAAGCTAGGCTAAGATAAAGTGACAATGATATTCAGACTGTTTTTTTCTATTTTAAAAATATTCTATAAAAAGCACACCAGCTATGCTTTTCAGGTTTGCAATCTGAATAGACGCAATTACAAAGTAAAGGGGATGGAGAGGGACACTTAGCAATTATTCAGCATACAGCATCACATATTGATTTAGGCAGTGCTTTTTTTCTGGGGGGACGCAGGGGTACACATACCCTGAAACATGTTGTGAATCTAAGTTTGGCCTCATTGAGGGGCAGTATTTCAATATGAGTAGGAAAATGAGAGTACCCCTAAATATTTTTTTTAGGGGGCGGAAGCACTGGATTTAGGCAATACCAAAAATATATAGCTATCCAATGTGCTATGTTTCTTACAATGATCTGAACACATTCGCACTGCTGATAGTGCATACTGCAGAAGGTTTGGCATTTATGGTGACACTGCGAGCAGCATTTCTGGATTGCAGGTTTCTTGCAGATTCCAAGTACTGTATTATGCACAGCATCCTGCCCATTATCAGCCACACCAATGTGTCAAGCCACTTGTGGCTCAACTTTGCAAACAGCCCCGCTATCAGCAATGCAGGTTTTGGCAGTTTTATACAAAGCCTATTATAAATTGCTGCAAGTGTTATTCTGTCTCTTGAAATCCCACTGAGAAGGCTATGTACATTGTGTATAGAGGAATCTCCCAGACTTGGATTTCACAGACCACTTCATCAACCGTAATAGTGTGGTGGGGGGTTTTGAGGCTGCCTTTTAAGGGCAGGAGCCCACTCAATGGTGCTTACAAGGTAAAAAAAAAAATAGGGGGGGAGGGAGGGAGATGTGTGAGTAGCCAGATCTTCCTGCTTCTACCATAGTGGATATCACAGATGAAGAGGGAAGTTGCTCTCCAATCATTGTCCTACAATTTACAGTGGTACCTTGGTTCTCAAACTTAATCCGTTCCGGAAGTCCGTTCCAAAACCAAAGTGCGCTTTCCCATAGAAAGTAATGCAAAACAGATTAATCCGTTCCAGACTTTTAAAAACGACCCCTAAAACAGCAATTTAACATGAATTTTAGTACCTAACGAGACCATTGATCCATAAAATGAAAGCAAGAATCAATGTACTGTACTATAAAATAAACAAGACAGTATTGTAGATGATAAAAATAAAATAAAAAGTATTTCTTACTTGCAGCCAATCGGAAGCCGCAGAAGCTGAGACGGACGTTTGGCTTCCGAAAATTGTTCCAAAACCAGAACACACAATTCCGGTTTTCAATTGTTCGGGAGCTGAAACGTTTGGCAATTAAGCCGTTCGAGATCCAAGGCACGACTGTACTCCCTGGGTCAAACTCTCCCCTCACTCTCTGACAGTGTCTACAAAGCAGACCTTATCATAGTCAAATCACGAGTAGGAATACACCCTCTGCTGCATTTTTTATCAAAAGAGGTTGAGGTTATGCTGCTGGCCCCTGTAACGATGTTAAAACACATGTTACTGTCCACCTGATACGACAATGTGAAGAATGCAAAAGAATAAATAGTGTGTTGATCTGTTAACCAAAAATAAGTGCAAACATAAAAAGAAATAACAATGTAGACCATAAAGCATTACAGCCTGGAAGAAGAAGTTACAGCACAGCTCCAAAGGTATCATACAAAGGTTCCTTCTACAAATAACAAAGACACATAAAAATAAAAGCATTCTCCTCCTGTGAGTTCTATCCTCATTGAATAAAGGTTCTATAAAGTCTTAGATGAAAGGGACATTTGCATCTACTGATGGCACCGAATACAAGTTAGTTTGCAAAATAGGTTATTTGAAATCATTGCCTGGCTGCCTGTCATTGCTGTTATGTATAGGACAACAGTCCCCCTCACATGAGGCCCTTTTAATCCTGCTTTGTGTTGTCCTGGATTAGTCACTAATCTGTTCAGTTCTCATATCCAGGAATCCTAAAATAGCACTTAATTGTCCTGGTTTGCATTTCTTTTCAGACTGTGATATCATGTGCTGCATTGCCCATGGCAGATGAGCCAACGCAATGTTTCCCCTTGTAGTCACTCTCCTTTATATCTTCCACATTCATTTAAGGATGCCCTGCAATGTGACTGCTTGTTCACAGATATCTGCCTAGCTAGGTCTCATTGTCCTACTTCTGTAGCATCTAGTTACATAATTGTTCGTAAAATCGTAATTCATCTTGAATCCACTGGGTTCATGCTGGGATCCACTGCACCCTTGAGCCAATCCTTCTGCCGTCACAGGATGGTAAGATGGGCTCAATCTAGACCTTTTCGTCATATTAGCCCAGGAAGTGACATAACAAAAGAACACTTTCCGTCCTGACCCACCCACCTTCCGCTCTTGCCATCATGAGTAGCTGGGCTTTCAAGGTGATATTGGTCATGCTGGTCTGTTAAGCCCCAGCACAGCTGACCGGGGATTTGGATTCTTCTACCCAACTCATGCCATTCCTCTCTGTTACTGGCAGACTCTGTCAGATTTCTCACAGAAAACCGAGCCTCTTTGTATACTTTACCTCCCCTACTCCAACAGATTCCTCAGTCCAGTAGGTCAGGTGCCGCCTGCTACAAAATCCACTTGGGAAAATGTGGAGATTGCACAATCCCCTATCAAAAGCATCGTCCTTACCCTCTAGGGGACTGTGCATTAGTACAAATCTGTAGCATAAATATCTTTTGATATTTCAGCTTTTGGTGATGTACTTATATATACGCACAATTCTAATAACAGGTTGCTGAGCAGCTCATCAACCCATTTGGTGAAGACGACGATGATTTTGAAACCAATTGGTGCATCGATAGGAATCTGCAGGTATGACTTTTCTTGCTGCCACTTACAATTATTTTCTTCAGCTCTGCAGCAATGTATTTTTTTTTTTTTAATTTTATGCCGTGGATAATATTGCGTGATGCCCTCCTCCCACATTTCACAGATTAGACTACAGACATATTTCAAACACTTCTTTGCAAGCTCCACTTCAACACATTGCTGAAGGCTCTTCACTGCCTGCCATGTTCATTTATTTTGCTGTGACTGATCCTCCACTGATTTCGGAGCTAAGAGGCTGATTGTTCTCTTGGCAAAAGTACAGGAGAAACACATCATTACCCTACAATATGCTATCATCAAGAGTTCCAATTTTTTTTGCTGCAGCTGCAGTATCTGAAATGTCAGGCTGTGTGCTGCATGGCTCTTTAGTGTTCATATGCATGCATTTTTCCTACAGCATGTACTCTAGACCAGGGGTAGGCAACCTAAGGTCCGGGGCCCGGATGCGGCCCAATCACCTTCTCAATCTGGCCCACGAACGGTTGAGGAATCAGTGTGTTTTTACATGAGTAGAATGTGTGCTTTTATTTAAAATGCATCTCTGGGTTATTTGTGGGGCATAGGAATTCGTTCATATTTTTTTTTCAAAATATAGTCCAGCCCACCACATTGTCTGAGGGACGATGGACCGGCCCACGGCTGAAAAAGGTTCCTGACCCCTGCTCTAGACCCTAGTAAGCGCTCTGGCCAATGGTAGAGTTTTCTCGTCTGAGGTTGTCTCACTTTCTTCTGGTTTTGGCCATTGGCTAGTCTGGACAGATTGTAGCTCGAAGCTACCAGAAGGGAGCTCTTTTAGGCATGCTCAAAGCCCTGCAGACACCCTGTGGGAGCAGATCCACCCCACCCCAAACAGCAACCTCTTCACATATTGCTTCTGAAACTCCCACATTTCAATATAATTTTGTCAAACGGTGGAAGGAACTGCTGCTTGGAAAAAATTAATGACAAGGTCTTGTTGGGTGTTCTGGGTATTAATAGTCCAGTTCTCTCTATACTCTAGACCAGTGGTGGCTAACCTTGGCACTCCAGATGTTTTGGGACTACAACTCCCATCATCCCTGACCACTGGTCCTGTTAGCTAAGGATGATGGGAGTTGTAGTTCCAAAACATCTGGAGTGCCAAGGTTAGCCACCACTGCTCTAGACTGTGGCCAGAGTTTATTGCACCTAAAACTGCATTGCAAGCTTTTTAATTCACGGCCATTGTTTCAGGTTTCCCTTCTGGCTGTTGATGAAATGCACATGAATTTACCCAGAATGAAAAAAGACATTTACTGGGATGATTCCTCCGCCCGCCCGCCCTACACATTAGCAGCTGCAGACTCCTGCATTCCATCTTTCCTTGGATCCACCATCGAAATGCGGTACGCAAGTCTGCGGTCTCCTACCGTAGTTAGACAGGGTCAAAATGGTTCCTCATGGGCCCAGTTTGTTCCATCATTAACAGCCCAGTCCTAAAAGAATTCAGGCTTAGACATAGCTAATTCTTGATAGAAGATATCAGACTATTAAGAACATAGCTCTCTTGTCTGATCCAGCAGAGCTCTTGCTATCTCATGCAGTCTCTTGTTTCCAGTCACCAGGCAAGCACATGAGGGCAGCAGCACTCTCTCACGGTTGCTTCCGGCAAGTGGTATTCTGGAGAACGTTGCCTCCAATCCAGTGTAGGCAACCTTTAGCACCATGACTAGTAGGCAAATTCATGTTAGAGGAAGCTATCGGTGACTACTAGTCAGAATAAACTACAAGATATTGTAGTTTATTACAAAATGAAACACATGTAAATAACTAAAACAAATAAAAACAAAATAAAAAAATAAAAAAAATTCCTTCCAGTAGCACCTTAGAGACCAACTAAGTTTGTTCTTGGTATGAGCTTCTTCAGATACACTCTTAGTTGGTATTACCCTACAATATGCTATCATCAATATGCCAATATGATCAATATGTCAACAATCTTAGTTGGTCTCTAAGGTGCTACTGGAAGGAATTTTTTTATTTTTTATTTTGTTTTGACTATGGCAGACCAACACGGCTACCTACCTGTAACTAAAACAAATCAGCGGAACAATGGCCCACCCTTCCCACAGACACATATTAAAAGCCTGCAGAATATTAATCAGCCTGAGGCCTGGTTGAAGAAGAACGTTTTTGTCTGATGCCTAAAGATGTATAATGAAGGCACCAGACGAACCTCCCTGGGGGAGAGCATTCCACAAATGGGGAGCCACTACAGAGAAGGCCTGTTCTCATGTTGCCACCCTCAGGACCTCACATGGAGGAGGCACACCAAGATGGGCCTCAGATGATGAGCATAGAGTCTGGGACGGTTTATATGGGGAGAGGCAGTCCTTGAGGTTGGGCTGTGTTTTTTTATGTTCCCCTCATAGAGTTCCCCTCCCAAAGGTTTTGTTGTACTTCTGTAAATCCTGGGGGGGGGGGTGCAGAAGTTGCATCCCTTTTCTTCATGGATGATGCCACCATGTGTGGATGGGGCCCCATAAGGATCCACACACTAAGAATTGAGTTCATTGTTAGAATAAGGATGATAACTGCTTTCATGTTTTAACTTGCAGACTGACTGATAGCCAGTTCCTTCATGGAGAAAACTGGCCCCGGAATAACGATAAACCCAGAAGGCAGCATTCGATGCTGAAAAAAGTGAAACGGTTCCTGAGTGTTCGTGAAGGCTCTCCTGCCCCAACAAGACGGTCCTACCAAAGGCAGTCCAGTGAGAACTCTGTTTTCTTCCCCTCTCACGAAATGCATCACATTGGCAAGTTGCTGGAAATGCACTCCAGGGGGAGACAATTCTCCTCAAACAGCATGAAAAGCCATGAGAGGGGGCATGGGAGCATGGATCTTGGAGTCATTAGAGAAAGCAGCAGGAATGAAGGTCTGGAGACAGGCTACCAGTCCAGTGCGGAAGAAAGCCTAGCTAAAACGGACTCGGCAGCCGTTGAAAAGATGGTTGTTGAAAATGAAGGCAGATTGAATTCACAAATTAACATCCTGACAGAAGAAGATTTTGACAATCAAAGTGAGTCAGAGACTGATTCTGAAGGACCTGTGGTGACCCACTGTGCCCCCCTGCACAGCTCTCCCACAGATTTGCTCATATCTCCTTCAAAAATTGCACCACCTCATATGGGATCCGGGCATCAGGATTCATCCACTGGTGCAATACAGGAAAAGGAACCTCACACCCATCAAAGCACCACATCCAGCAACCTGCCAAATAATCAAATGCGGCAATACCCAGATGTTTTTACTTGCCATGCGGCACCTAGGACAAAAACTGAATCTCTTTCAACAGAGTCTGGGACAATGCCTGGAGAAGGCAGCTTAAGTACTGAGAGCACGCCCACTTCTTCTTCTTCTCCTACTGCTGCTGCTACTAATACATTTGACATAAGCCACTTACCGGAACAAGTGGATGCTAGAGAGACTGATATCCTTTATATCGTTGAGTGTAGCAATGAGAAAAATAAAGGACACCTCTGACAAACTGGAGAGCACCAAGATGTTGTGCTGCTGACTCATGCCAGGCAGGGCATCTATTTTTTAACAGCTCACCTCAGGGCAGGCAACAGCTTGCAGGCAACATTATGCTTCACCAAAAGCCTCAATATTGATAATACAATTTGAAAATATTTAATCCTATCTTGGTTTAATTATTCTGGGTAATTTAGCTCAAACTGAACAGGTAAATATGAGATACAGGTGGGGGGGTGGATGTGTGGGTGTACACAATAAGATGACCATACAGGCAAGCGCGCCATTTATGCACATTCAATATGTGTGCGACCGTGTCTACACCCATTGCACCGAACCCGGAAGTGACCCAGAAACGTCATAAAGACGTCACTGAAATGTCACTAAAAGGGCAGCGTGGGGTGTTTGCAGCCTTTTTTTAATGGGTTTCAATTATACGCAATTTCACCAACGCGTGTGTTGCCTTGGAACGTAACCCCCGCATAACCAGGGCGCTGCCTGTATCTCAACTGGTGTTGGAGCTTCTTTAAGAAGCACAGATAAGAGGGCAGCGGCAACATTCAGCAGGCATATTTCTGCCCATTACTGGGACATTGTGATTGGAGAAGGATGGAAATTCTTCCTCCGAGCCCTGTCCATTTTGGCAACTGGTTGACATTTTACTGGCACATTTCATTCCGTATCATTTCTAGCCTGTTTTGCTACGTAACAGGTAGGAAAGAAATAAGTTCATAGAAGTCCCCATCAGTCACTAGTGTTATCCTCCGTGGTTAATTTTTGCTTAATCACATAGAGCTACCAGCCATGATGGTCTCGCTCTCCTTCCACAGTTAAGAGCCAGTATTGCTTCTAAATACCAGCTGCTGGAAACTGCAGGAGCAGATGGGGCTCTTGTGCTTGGGTCCTGCTAGCGAGTTTCCATTGGGGCATCTGCTTGGCCACTGTGACAACAGGACGCTGGGCTAGATGAGCCATCGTCCTGCTCTAGCAGGCTCTTGTTAAGATTGCATGAAGAGGGTGTGGCTTTGCTTCCCATTGGCCCTGCCCCACCACCGAGACCACTGCCAGCCCCACCTCCATGCCGTGTTGGAGAAATGTCTGCAATGGGGAAGCCTGGTGAATGTATGCACAGCCTCTCCCTCTATCTCTATTTGCCTGTGACAGCGATGGAAATAGATAATCTCCCCTTTCTATGTGATGTTTCCCCTGCCATAATAAATTTGTTCTTGCTACTGTAACACGGGATCCAGACACACTCCCTCACTCAGTTGCAGAGATTGTTATAGTTCCACCCCTTCCCGCTTTATTTATTCAGCACTGACTATATTGTGGGGACGTCAAAGTGCAAGTAGATAAACGGGTATCGCTCCGGCGGGAAGGTAAACGGCGTTTCTGTGCGCTGCTCTGGTTCACCAGAAGTGGCTTAGCCATGCTGGCCACATGACTCGGAAGCTGTCTGCGGACAAAGGCCGGCTCCTTCGGCCTATAGAGCGAGATGAGCGCCGCAACCCCAGAGTCGTCTGCGACTGGACCTAATGGTCAGGGGTCCCTTTACCTTTATATTGTGGGTATGGGATATTGGACTACAGTCACTCAAAGGCAGCACTGTTCACAAAAGGTAAAATGTGGCATGCTTTGAAACAACCGTTACTTTCCCTGTTGCCTTAAGATCCATCCTTTCCCCTTCAAACCGTGAACAAATAAATATTTGTTGTCTTTGTTCGCTAACACTCTGGCAGGTTTGGCATATTGCAAAATAAGCTTCTCACAGTTCCGACACCAGCGTCGGATCATCAGTTTCTATCAGGCCTTCTTAATTAGTGTGACATTTCTGGTGACATTTTCAATTAGAAAGCGCCACACAACTATTTCAGCGGCCTTCTTCAACAGAAAAGAAAACTGGTTCGAAAACAAATGCAGGAAGCCTCGAAAAACAGCATACGTTTCTGCAGATATTATGAGCGTTATTTGCATGAAGTGGGATATCATTACAGTACAATGGCTTCGTTTCTCTTGAATTGTCCTTTTAATAACTAACGCCTTTCAAAACTTTTCTTTCTCGTTGTTAGTAAAATTGTACTCAGATTTTTAATAGCTAGCTCTACAATTATAAAAAATTTAGGAGTCAATTGACCGGAAAGCTCAGGAACCAAGAAGACCAAAACTTCAATAAAGAATGGGGAAAAATTATCTAGGAAACCACTGTAAGCAGATGAAAACATTAGCAGGATTCTAATAACACTTGTATGTAGCAAATACTAAGGTTAATATGGAGAGAAAATATGGACTATGAAATAATATGCAGTTGAGAAGGTGGACAATAGGACCCATGGAGGGGAAGGTGGGAAGTCTAGAGATTTGGGAAATATCTCTAAATATGGATATGTAATTTGTATTGTTATAGTTCTATACTTGTAAAATCAAATAAGAATTATTTTTTTAAAAAAGAAAATTTAGGAGCCAAAAATAGTCTTAATGATTAGCACTACAATAGTTACATGATCTTACTTTGGAGCAAATATAGAAAGTTGCCTATCAACACAGTTGCATATATCAAGAGGTTCCCAAACTGGTCCATGGATCACCAGTGGCCTGAGAGCTCCATGCTGGTGGTCCACAGTGTGAAGAACAGCGGAAACAGCAGCTGCTCCATCATCATCATAATCTAAGCCTGAGCTTTGCAGTGTAGCTTGCCCACCCCCACGCCACGTGGATAGCAAAGCAGTCAGCATTCCCCTTATCTCATTTTCCCAGCTCTAGCTGCAGTGGCTGTGGAAAACAGGTAAGCGGCATTCTCCTCAGGACGTACGCCAGTTCTAGACCACATTCACTTTATAATATGTTTAAAGCCCTCTGATACCGCTTTAAATGCTTCCCACAAATAATTCTGGGAGGTGTAGTTTGTTATGGGTGCTGGGAGTTGCTAGAAGACTCTCCCTATTCCCCTCAGATAGCTACATTCCCCAGAATGGGTTAACGATAAAATCCCTCATGACAGGGAACTGTGTGTATGAAGTGAATATGGCTGCTGTGGCTACTTCCACAATCTGTCTCTGTGTGCATCAAGCGACTTTTCAGGCACACAGTCAGTCAGAGAAATTAGGGCTTGACAAACAGTGCTTTTCATTTCCTACCGTGTGACAACTATTGTCCTTCCCCTCTTATGCCCCCAGGTGTCCTTCCCTCCTTCCCCATTTTGCAGCCCCCTTTGATGCCCCACCCGCCTCACTCTTTGAAGCAGAAGTCTAATTTCCCCCTCAAAAGCCTGAACACTCTTAATATGGCTGAGAGACACAGGGAAGCTTTTAAGGTCTGATGTTTCTCCCTACCACCACCACCCCTTTTCTTTCCCTCTGTATTTTTGTTAGAAGTTGCCCAGAGTAGCTGGGGCAAACCCAGTCAGATGGGTGGAGTATAAGATATTATTGAAACCAACCATGGATATCACGTCCCTTCAAGCCTCAATCCCACTCAGCGTATGAACTTGCCTTCTTGCTGCTCCACAGCATCCCACCTCCTTCCGTCTGCCATGTGACCTCCTAAGGGTTGACCATCACAGCAGTTGCCAACTGCGTTCTGCTAGGAAGAAGGGGATGGACCTCCTTTATATCCACCCAGCAGCATTATTGCTTTTGTGACATCACAGGCAGTCCACAGCCAATGGCAGCAGCTGTGGAGGCATCATCGTGACCTCAGCAAGACCTCACAATGGTGGGTGCGGTTCCCTGGTACCAGGGAAGACATGTTGATACCCGAGGCAGAATCCAGCCCAATGGCTGCATCCCCTTGTCGTGACTATTCCAAGGGCTGAGTGCCAATAGTGGGTAGGGTCAGAGACTGCCCATTGAAATAATGGTTTTTTAAATAAAAAATAAACAAACAATAAAATTGTAGTGAAGATAACCAGTGTAGATGATAAACCAACAGGGTACAAATTAACAGACTGACAGGAATGAAACAATGAGAAAGGCCTGGTGTCATGAACAGGCTAGAGACTCCAAAGTGTGGGCAAAGGAGGCGGGGGGGCAGGAGGATGATCCAGGAGAAAGGACCGGTGATTTGTGGGGTTCTGTGCCATCCATGAGGCAGGGGGAAGAGGAAGAAGCTGGGCAGTCAGAGACAGGAGAAAAAGCTGCAGGGAGGCACAGAGGTGGAAGAGACAGTCCCAAAGAGAGTTGGACCATTAAAATCTCCTTTGTCCTTCTCCCACTGTCTGTAAGATAAGTAAAGGTAAAGGACTTCTGGACAGTTAAATCCAGTCAAAAGCGACTATGGGGTTGTGGTGCTCATCTCACTTTCAGGCCGAAGGAGCCGGCGTTTGTCAACAGACAGCTTTCTGGGTCATGTGGCCAGCATGAGTAAACTGCTTCTGGCGCAACAGAACACTGTGATGGAAACCAGAGCTCACAGAAATGTCATTTACCTTCCCAGAGGTACCTATTTATCTACTTGCACTGGTGTGCTTTTGAACATGCTTGGTTGGCAGAAGCTGGGCAGAGCAACAGAAGCTCACTCCGTCGTGGGGATTCAAACCGCCAACCTTCTGATCAGCAAGCCCAAGAGGCTCAGCGGTTTAGACCACAGCGCCACCTGCATCTGTATCTGAATGCAAATGGCATGTGGGGGTAGTGGGGCAGATGAAACAATGATGTTCGAATCTGTGCACAGTAATGTCAACTAAAAGAGGAGTTCTCACAGGATCCGTGAAGCTACATTTAGGGTGGTTATCCTTCTGGCTGAAGTAAGAACTGTCCTGTTTGTGATAACAGGATCCCTTCAAATTTAAATATGCTGTTTGTCTCCACCAAATATCTCCAGTCAAATTAGGAGAATGCAATGAAAGGAAGAGGTGTAAATCAAAGTCGGCAGCAAACCCTTTGGAGATTTCCACTCCATTATATCTGGAGTTTCCCCCTTTTATGCCTCACAACAATAGAGACATTTCTTTGTATGACAGAGTTAATGTCCTCCATTCCCTTTTCCCACAGCATAAATCCGCAAGAGGACACAAACAGAGTGAAGTCATTTGCAAATGAAAACAAACTGGTCAAATAAAGTGGAAACAGGACAACCCCAAAGGGCATTTTCTTGATCAACTTTAATTCATCCATACATCTGATTCTAAAACCAGATTTAACAAATCTAGCCCTGTGGGCATTAGTGAAAAATGCAGCCTTTTAAAGTATCTGTTTAAACACCATTTGATTAGTATTCAGCCTTTGTAAAATATTTTTGTGTAGGAGAGATGGCCAAAGCAGGATCTAAAATGTGACATGTTGACACAGTTGCCAGAAGTAAAGTTTAAATTGCTTTAAGTGATTTCAGCATCTGTAGTTGAGATTTAAAAACCAAATTGCCTGGAGTTCTCTCCTTTCCACTGTGCAAGTGACATATTCCAGACTTACAGTGCAGCTCTGCATAGGTTTAACCTGTAAATCCCATTCATTGGACCATGCACACTTACATGGCAATAAACCCCACTGGAATTTGTTGATTTCTGAGTAGGGATGGAGGAGAACTTTGATTCAGTACACATTTAAAGCCTTATCTATTAAATTTGCACTTGCCAAAGCAATACGAGAACCAAAACACAGATATCCTACAAAATTCAGACTGAGCCAAACTTTGCGGTGCCGTTCTCCAACCAAATAATGTTTACACAAAAATGAACGTATTATGGAAAAGTGTGGACACAATAGTGAAAATAACATATGAAAATGCCTATATTTAGGGGAAATGCTTGCAAAAATGTGTACATTAGTTAGAACATACAAAAATATGTTTATTTGGAGAAACCTGCACTAAAAATGCGGATGAATTTTCATGAGGATTTTTAGAAAAGATTCACAAATTGCCGCAGAAATGGGAAGAACTTAAATTAAGGTTGGAAAACTGAGAAACTGGGAGAACTGAAAAGGACAGATCCTTCCATCCTTACTTCTGAGTAAACCATGCATAGGAATGCACAAAGGAATTTTATTATTATCATTATTATTATTATCATCATCATCATCATCATCATCATCATCACTGGTAAAATCATCCCTGTTTAGATTAACTGAAGCCACATGTGCCACTGCCTACCCATAATGCAACACAAACTCTGATAAACGAGGACTCCTCTTTCCAGAACTACTGCTCAGAAGAAGGGGAAATCCAGTTCGCAGTGAATAATTTGGGTTCTTCCCTTTCATATTAGTCTGGTATCCTATTCCCTCCACTAAGAAATGTGCCATTGGGAGAACACAGAAGGTAAGAACAATGATGCACATACCATTATTAGAAGAGTGGGGCTGCTCTGGGGGGGCCACCATCCCTGAGACGGCTTCACCTCCTGCTTTACCTTCAACTCCTTGAGAAAAATTCTAGTCCAGAGATTTCAAATACAATTCCATGCATTTTTAGCCCCGAGTTTAATGGGGTTTATTCGCAAGTACGGTGGTACCTCGGTTCTCAAACTTAATCTGTTCCGGAAGTCCATTCGACTCCTGAAACAGTTCAAAAACCACGGCGCAGCTTCCAATTGGCTGTAGGATCTTCCTGCACTCAAGCAGAAGCCGTGTCAGACGTTAGGCTTCCAAAAAACATTTGAAAACTGGAACACTTACTTCTGGGTTTTCAGTGTTCAGGAGCCGATTTGTTCGAGAACTAAGCCGTTCGAGAACCAAGATACCACTGTAAGTGGCTACAGGGTTGCAGCCTACGGCTGCTTTCCTATGCCCACATAGAGATAACCACTGGTTCACTTCCAAGTTGATCCAAGAATTTTCAAGTCTTCTTTAACACTGCCTCTTCCCCCACCCACCCCTCTTCCAAATCAGTTGGACTCGTTGCACCTAGGACAGGTTTACTGGCGGGATGCAAACCGCTGTCAAAGCATTTCCCGTTACTCGTGCTATTTTGCTTTGTGAGCAAATCCAACTCTATTATTCCCGCGATCAAAGACGCAATAGAAAGCTGACATAAATACGTCTCCCAGAATCCACGTCGGTTTGCTGCGGGGGCCGAGATCCAGAACCTGAAAGCCACTGAGGCAAAAAGCTTCTCCTCCACTGGTTTGCTGTCACAGAAAAACAAACACTTCTGTTTGGGTGATGCTTTCCCACTTGCGTTTGAACCAGAGCCGACACAGCTATTAGGCAGGGTGAGGCCGCTGCCTTGGGCGGCAGAAGCCACCCACGCAGAGAGGGCAAGATCTCACATGATTTGGGGTGAGATGTCACCCAAAATCAGTGCAATCTTGCCCCAAATCAATGCTGGTGGGGGCGCCACTTCTCCACCAGCTGCAGATGCAGCAGGACATGTGGCGGTGGGAGCAGCAGCAGCAGGTAAAGCTGGCATTTCGCCTTAAGTGGTGAAATGAGCCATGCCATCCCTGGATTGAACCAAAACCGACATGCTTTCGTTTCATGAGCCTTTTGGCCTCTGCAAAACACATGCCCTCCTGTCAGATCCACGTAGCAGTTGCTCATGAGTAAAGACAAAGTCCGTCTTGTCTTTTAACTGTCTTTATTGTGCAAACCAGGTGGCTTTCCCAGGTGGCGCTGTGGGTTAAACCACAGAGCCTTGGGCTAGCTGATCAGAAGGTCGGCGGTTCAAATCCCTGCAACGGGGTGAGCTCCCGTTGCTCGGTCCCAGCTCCTGCCCACCTAGCAGTTCGAAAGCACGTCAAAGTGCAAGTAGATAAATAGGAAGGTAAACGGCGTTTCCGTGCGCTGCTCTTGTTCGCCAGAAGCGGCTTTGTCATGCTGGCCACATGACCTGGAAGCTGTACGCCGGCTCCCTCGGCCAATAAAGCGAGATGAGCGCCGCAACCCCAGAGTCGGACACGACTGGACCTAATGGTCAGGGGTCCCTTTACCTTTACCCTTTATTGTGCAAACTATCTTACAGTGCGGAGCTACCAAAAACATGACCACCTAATCGCTAGCAGAATCCGGAAGTGCCCCTTTCTGGTTACGCTGCCAACACCAGAGTTTCGCAACCCTAAAGTGCCGCCTCCTTGGTCCCCTGACCCCCTCTGCGCATTGTGGGTGCCGGAAGCAGCGTCTCCCCTTCATAATGAGTCTGCAAAGCGGCGCTAGGTCTCTGTGCAGTGTCTTGCAGACCCCTCTCCACCTGTCTGTTTCCGGGTAACTCCTCCTCCCCCAGGGAGGAGCTGGAAGACTCACTGGGAGAAGTGTCCATTGGCAGAAGAGGCTGGGGCTGCTGGTACCCACTCAGAGCCGGACTGGCAGGGGAGGGCAGTTCCCTGACACCTCCCTTTGACAATTTTTCACACCCTTTGGCCAAAGGGCACAGGGATGTTTATACAGGAGAAAGTGGCGAGAAGGCAGTGGGCACCCACTGTTAAAGGCAGTGCTCCTCTGAATGCCAGCTGCTAGGGAGGCCCTTGAGAGACTTATTACACCCATCAGCTAAAAAACCACATTCCATATCAACACTCAGCCCACAAACACTCAACACAGCTCTTGCATCAGACGACATCAACCCTGAGAATTCAGATACATACCTTGATTATATACTGCTTTGAAGTTATTGTGTATTCTCTCTGCTCGATGGTAAAGGTTATTGGAGGTAGGCTGGGGAGTCTTCTGCAGTCTACAATAAACTGTAACAGAAATTAATTCCTCCACTTGAACTAAGGTTCTTATTGTCATTCACATAAACAGCGAAAGTGACCTATTGGTGTTGGTATGTGGAGAGAGCTGGCAGTTAGGAGACCTTTGACAACTACAGTTCTCAGAATTCTTTGGGGGAAGCCACAACTCTTAAAGTGGTAGAAGACTGCTTTAAATTTATGGTGTGGATGAGACATGGTGCTACGAGAATCTTTGTTGCTTTTGCCCATAACATGAGAGTAGACAAACGTAACTTCCTATTTCTCTCAAATTTCAGCGAAGTATATTTCTAGCCTTGCCCAAAACTTCCCCCTTATTTTGACCTTTGATTCTTTTTTCCCCCACAACTCAAAACAATATGTCCTGGACCACCATCTTATCAACAGCTCTTGATTTTCTTTGGGGCTCTGCTGCCCCAAACATTCTGTTTACCTCGCCATGCGGTGCTAGGTGGGCTCCGATTTTTTGTTGCAGCCGTATTATTTGTGAGGGTGGGCCAGTAATGAGAGAAGTACCCGAGTCCACAATGGCTGCACAGCCATCTTTGCATGCTGCTATCTCTCCCTGGATTTTCACGCTGTATTTTTATGGAGAGAAAAGAACAAACGTGAATACTCTTGATTGAATCAGGTTGCAAGATATTAAATTTTGTCTCTATATTATTCAACTAGTTCTAATTTTGAATATCTTAAAACAGTGCTGGGGGAACTGTGGCGTCCAGATTTTGCTGGGCTCCAAATACCATCAGCCAGGAACTCCAAAGAGATTTTCTGGGCCTGGTATATGGCATGTGGGTTGGGTCATCCCCACACCCTGCAAAGACTGGCACAATATTTGCATAAAATTAGCAATAAAATGTATTTGTATTCAAACTGTTTTGCAAGGGGGTGGAGGAAACCCCCACAAAAATAATCAGGAGCCACACGCAAGTAATAAGTTTGCCCGACAGGTGAACTTTCCGCCATAATTGTAATTCCATAATAGGCAAGGCTTAACCTGCTGAATTGCTGCCAGCCATTGTCTGGAGAAGGAACTTTGTGGTTCGTTTTAAAGGTCCTCTCTAGGACATGCATGACTCTACTAATTTCTCTAGTACCCAACAATCAAAGCTGTGAGTTGGCTCATTAGTTAAAAACACTGAAAGGTGAGAGCAAGTGCTTTTCTCCCAAAGCAATTGCTTAGAATGAAGTCTGCACATTTTTGCTCCATAAATCACATTCTACAAGGGCTTTGGTCCAAATACAACAACCCCCCCCCCTGTACCTCGTTCTTTTGTGTTATTTGATCCAGGGATACTTTCCTTTCTACATTCCCACTCCCAAGGTTTCTGATTCATTTATTTTTCAAACTTACTTGTCCATATGAATTTTCCAATACTTTTGCTCGGTGACTGGAACCCAGTGAATGGACCCTTTGTAGAGAGAATGGTCAATGCCTCCAAATATCAACTCACCCCCATTCTCAGTGTTGCCTCCTCTAAAAGAAAAAAGAAAAACAATTACCTATTGGATAGGCAAGCATAAACACAGTTGTGGTTTGACATGAAGTTGAATGAGGGTGTAAACCAGTTCAGCCTTCTCAGATATTTGTGTTTGTCCTGGAAGCTGCAAGTGTCCTAGACTGCTAACATACCATACATTCAAAGCATATTTAAAGCACATGACTTTCCTCAACTAAGCCTGGGAAACAGGAGTATGATAAGGGTGGTGAAAATTGTAGCTCTGTGAGGGGTAACCTGTCGTTCCCATGATTCTCTGGGGAAAGTCATGGTTTAAATGTATGGTATGTATGCAGCTGTAGTCAAACCATGACGAGAGAATAGCCAGAATACAAAAACAGTATTTAATACTTCAGAACCATCAAGTCCAAATCTGAAAAGCAACTCAAATGGAGTTAAATGACATCAACAGAAACAACAAGCAGCCTCATATAGCTTAAATTCTTTTTTAAAGATTGGCTTTAGTTGATCCTATTGACATCCAACACCCTTTTAGAATGTGGCTTGTTGGGGTTGTTTTTTTAATTGGGTTATTGTTTTTGGTTTGATTTTATATGTTGTGGTTTTGTTTGTGAACTGCCTTGAGACCTCCGGGTATAAAGTGAATGAATGAATGAATGAAGTTCATAAGAAATTACAGCCCTGATTGGAGTTCTTTAAAAGCTCAAATATGAATATGTCCATTTTCTAACAAAATGGTGAAACAGAAATCTGCTACCAGGCCATGTTCAAGGTTTTGGTACTAACATATACAGTACCAGGTTACTTGAGGGGCAGCCTTATCCCTTAGATATCTAGAAGATTTCTGTGGTCTGCAGGAAGGTTTCTCCTGCAAGTTCCAAAGATCTCGGAAGCCAGCTCTGCAGCAACTCCCAGCAGGAATTTCAGTGTGGTTTCCCTGGTTCTGCAGAATAACATTCCTGCTGAGATATGATAAGTGCCCACTATCTGCACTTTCTAGAAACAATTGGAGACATTTTTGTTCCAACAGGCTTTCCCAGCTGGATAAATAGACCTTTGTCATGAGTGTCTATTTTGTATTGTTTCAGTTTTGTTTTAAATGTATCAGCTGTTCTTTGTGTTTTTAAATGTTTCTGGATTTTTTTAAATTGTCCATTGATTTGAGACGATTGTGTAGAAGGTGACTAATAAATTAACGTTCATAATTTTGATGATTATGATTATACTATAAGTAGGCCTCCTTACAGGGACCCAGGTGGCGCTGTGGGTTAAACCACAGAGCCTAGGGCTTGCTGATCAGAAGGTCGGCGGTTCGAATCCCTGTGACGGGGTGAGCTCCCATTGCTTGGTCCCAGCTCCTGCCCACCTAGCAGTTTGAAAGCACGTCAAAGTGCAAGTAGATAAATAGGTACCACTCTGGCTGGAAGGTAAACGGTGTTTCCATGTGCTGCTCTGGTTCGCCAGAAGCAGCTTAGTCATGCTGGCCACATGACCTGGAAGCTGTACGCCGGCTCTCGGCCAATAAAGCGAGATGAGCGCCGCAACCCCAGAGTCGGACACGACTGGACCTAATGGTCAGGGGTCCCTTTACCTTTACCTTTAGGCCTCCTTACTGGATAATTGGCATCTTGTCTGAGGGCTCCCTAAAACTTGTGTGTGTCCCTGCCTTTCTCAGCTCACTGAAATCATGCAGCAAGTAGATAACATTTGTGAACCAGATTCCACTCCTGATGAATTGTGTGGAAAACATGTAGTACCAGAAATCTCACAATAACTGCATAAATAAATATATACACTCAGTGCTTTTTTTTCTGGAGGCACATACAGGGGTATGCATACCCCTAAACATTTTGTGAATCTTTGTACTTTTGTCCATTTACTGTATCTATTTTTCCCAATTTGAACTATAAAATGGTGGTTTTCTTGAGTCAAAATGAGAGTACCCCTAAACATTTCTTTTAGGGGGAAAAAGCACTGAGTAAACCCTCCACAAATCTGGAGTGAAGTCCCTAAGATGATTGGATGGCACCTTGTGTTCCTCTTTCTGGCAACTCCTGCAGCCAAGCGTGCCGCTCTGCTTTCCTTTGGACCACATCAACGAGGCCAGAGGGATGGTGGTCTTGTCTGGGCAGCCCAGGACTCTGATACACAAAGCCCAGGCTTATGCCCCAGGGAAGTTACTTCGGTGTTGCTATCACAGTGGTTTGATTTACCCCAGAAGGCACACTCTATTGTCTCTCGAGACAGATGGACGACGACGACAACAACAACAACAACAACAACATGAATATTTCCCCAGAAACCATTCTGTGGAAAGGCTGGTTTGTGTCATCCTATCTTTTCACTCTCAAACACTGACCTGTTCAAGATGAAGGAAAATACAGGTTCCTCTATCAATTGTTGCCTCAGCATATTGTCGAATACTGGAAGTCCATGCAGCACTGACAACGATGGATATCCCAAGCCCAGCACCCCATCGAAGTGTGCAAAGGTGAAGGTCAGGTCAGGCTCATAGACAGACTCTCCAAAGTCTTGAGCCTCAATGGAAATGTTGCTGAACTGGTTCATTTATTTGCCAAAGAGAAACAATATGAAAAACAGGTAACCACATTATAGTTCAGGTTATTCAGTTCAAAGCAATTTTCTTCTTGAACCTTTTCAGGTTTGGTTTATGTCACAAAATTCTATAGTTTGGGCCTAAGTGCCTCCCCCCCCCCCGATGGAAAACCAGTTCCAGCAAAGATGAGAAAGAATGATAGTATTAATGCTATATCATCTGCATATAAAGTTACCTTATAAGATAGTTGTGTGATTTGTGTACCCTTATCTTCAAAGAGACTTTGGTGAACTGGAACACATAAAACACGGACTGGATTTCCTTAACAATGCATTTTGAACATCAGCTGAATTGTTATAAAAGACATGTCCCAAATTATCCATGCCCTCACGTGTACTGCCAAGAACCCAACGAAATACAGAACGCTCGAAGGCAACCCCAGTAAGAGCTTCTCTCACCTGTACGGTGTCTTTGGCAGTGATGCCGATCAAACTCCCAGTCCCATATTCTAAATAAAACGGCTGCCCTACTTGCGCATAGGAGTATGACATAAATGACTCAAATCTTTTATGCATGCCTGTAAAAACAAAGGCCATTAGTAACCTCAGCAATAAACATGATTCCCCCCCCCCAAGTTTAGGCCTAATTTTGATTAAATAATAAAAGCAAAGCGTCGCATTAATTAAAAGCAAAGCACTGCATTTTCTGTATGGATCTTCTATGTCAGGGAAATGTGAAACGTGCATCCTGGGGCCGGAGTCCTATGAGCTGCAATAGGTGAATACACCTGCGGGCTTCGCTTTCACTCTGATAAGTGGGGAAGACGCAGGCAGGCATCCTTTCCATTGTGACTAAAGCAAATGGGGAAGCCAACACAGAAGAAGCTCTGTGCCTGCAAGAGATCACTCAGATGCCGAATTTGGCTGTTCCTTCTACTGGCATGGTGTGGTGTTACGGAAATTACAGGGGGGGGGCTCATATTTAAAGTTGTTAAATGTTACAAATATTATGCCTGAATGTATCCTTTCGACTTGACAGCTCAGGGAAGATACCTAGCTTTATGAATCATATAAAATCAACCCATTTGCCAAGTTCTTCCATTCCAACGCCATTTTGCCCTTGGAAAAAGGACTATTTCCCCTGCCACCTCCCCAAGCTTGAAGACATGTATACATACCTCCTACCCCAGGAAATGCCCAGAGGTGATAATTGCTGGGCTCATTGTTCTCCAAGGGAAGCCAAATCTCATCACCAGACTTGCCTCGGGCTCCAGACATGCAAAGGAATTTCTATTGCACCTTTGGGTGGTGGGTACTTAAGACATGTTTGCCTATGCTAATCTTATACTTGGGTGTTGCCCTGATATATCTGTCAAAGCTAATCTTGTGTAACCATCCCCTTTTGTGACATGTTAGTGATGTAGCAATGATGTATTGATGATGCTGTGTGAACTGTATTCTGGCATATGGTGGGAAAGTTTTAAAAGTCAATGTCGCCCCGTGCTCTGGGTTCACTCGCTGTTGTTGAACCTGTTGCGCAACAATAAAGGATCTAAGTATCCTGACTAGTGTTTTACTCCAAATTGCTTGGCTGGAATTTCCTTCTTTTACCAACCGCATGGGCCCACGGGGGACTTGTACCCCGAGGATCTGGGCCGTTTAGTAGTCTCTCAACACAGAATTTTCCTTAAGATTGGGCAATGTCTGGTGAAAGCTCAGGAACTCACAGAGGGGTAGAAAAGATGGAAATAGATTACATTAATGCCCTGCATAGCTTTTTATGGCCCTCCCTGACTAAAATTCTGTGCTACTTCCATCCCAATCAGCCATCTAAAATCTCCCTTTCCCTGTCTCCAATCCATTATTTCTCTCTCTATATATATTATTTGTACCCCACCCATCTTTTTTGGGGTGGGGCGGAAGCAAACCTTAAATTATTTTAGTTTGGGTCTGGAGAATTCTGTGGTACACAAGGTGGAATATGTTTGAGATTGCTGCTGCTTTAAACCCGATAAATGTCAAAATATTTCTTACTGCAAGCTTTACTGTAGCAACGAGCAGATGGGACCCAAAAATCGCTGGAGCCGGTGTCAAACACCACGGTGAATCGCTGAGGTGGAGTGCCAACGCTCACCTCTCCATAGTACTGGGCCTAGGGGAAAAACAACCCATCAGTCCAGTATTCAGTCACCTGACAGACAAGGTTGGGGGAGCTTCAGGTGGGTGGTGGTGCCCAGCAGGTGAACACAATGTTGAGTAGGTAGTTCCATTTTAGGAGCAGAGGTAATGACCCTCCAAGCCTAAACACTGAAAATAGAGGTGGCGGGTCTGAGAAATATACACCTAAAAAGCCAAGGTAAAGAGGTATGTCTTCAGCATTCACGAGAAGCTGTCTAATAAAGGTGCCAGGCACACCTCTGTGGGGAGGAAGTACACATGTTACATTAGTCACATACCTGCCAATGTGGTGTTGGTCTTTTATAGGAATTGTCAGCACAGTGTCCCATTCTGGACTGGGATTTTAGTGTGGTGGCAGAGGGCTTTAATCTTGTTTTCCTGCTGTGGTCCCAATCCCCACACCAGCAATGGGAGCTTTTTCTCTCTCTATGCCAGTGGTGGCTAACCTTGGCACTCCATATGTTTTGGGACTACAACTCCCATCATCCCTGACCACTGGGTCCTGTTAGCTAGGGATGATGGGAGTTGTAGTTCCAAAACATCTGGAGTGCCAAGGTTAGCCACCACTGCTCTATGCAAATTAGAGAATTGCTAGGATTCCCGTTTGTATTAGGGAACCCACCATGGCAATTTTGCTTTCAAAAACAAAACCCTGAACTTAAAGGCACAGCTATATTTCTAAAAAAAACACTGCACAGAACTCTGAGCTATACCCTGCATGGGATGTTGTTCAAATTGGGGGAGGGAATTTTTTATTCAGAAATTCTTAACAAGCCTGATTAAGCTTTGCTTTGTGGGTTTATTACGCTTTCTTAAATATCCAAGTGAATTTAGAAACCAGGCAAAGAATCCTGGATGCCAAGACAGGATCAGCCCACCAATGAATTCCACAAGCTTATCAGCCTTCCACTTCCATATCACCCCCTGGCGAGCAGCACAGCCATGTCTCACGTTCTATTTTTAGTATTTTTTTTAAAAAACAACCCATTCCTGGCATCTGCTGCAGAAGGTGACGTGATCTTGTATTCCGAGAACAGGCTTTAACTGCTAATTTATATCTTCATTGCTTTAATTGGAAATGCATATTTTGCATATTTGTTTGACCCGGCAAATTTTAAAGAACGAAATAGGAGAAGCTACCATGGTGCTGTTCTGGAGCAATTTCACTCTTTCCTGAACAAACCAAGAGCCTTGTTTACAGCAGGGCTGGGGAACCTGTGGTGCCCTAGACATGCTTGGGTTCCAATTTCCATCAGCCCCAGCCAGCACAGCCAATGGGCAGGGATGATGGGAGCTATAGTCCAGGAATGTCTAAAGCAGGTGGCGCTGTGGTATAAACCACTGAGCCTCTTGGGCTTGCCGATCAGAAGGTCAGCAGTTCGAATCTCCGCAACGGGGTGAGCTCCTGTTGCTCTGTCCCAGCTTCTGCCAACCTAGCAGTTCAAAAGCATACCAGTGCAAGTAGATAAATAAGTACAGGTGTGGCAGGAAGGTAAACGGCGTTTCCATGCACTCTGGTTTCCGCTGCACTAGAAGTGGTTTAGTCATGCTGGCCACATGACCCAGAAAGGTGTCTGTGGACAAACGCCAGCTCCCTCAGACTGAAAGTGAGATGAGTGCTGCAACCGTCCAGGGGTTCTTTACCTTTACCTTTTTATTTCTGGAATGTTTGAAGGGCCACGGGTTCCCCAGCCCTCGTTGACACATTTGAAGCAACATGGGTCAACAACTGCAAGGGAGCAAGGCCCTCTATTGCTATTGACAATTAACAATATTATATACATATACATACATACACATATGCATGTATATATAATAGTGGGGCCACGAGACTCCTGGCTGTTTTTGCTTTAACAGACCTTCACGGCCAGGTGTGCCAACTCTAAGGGGTGGAGGTGTCATCAGCGCCCTCAGTATTTCTTAGCAGGGGCCTCAGCGCCCCCAATATTGAGGGGGTGGAGGAGGCCAAGCCGCCAAGCCGAATGTGGCACAGTATCAAAGGCAGCCTCCTCTTGAGTGTGAGAGAGGAGCAGCTGTGGTGTTGGGCAAGGCCTCCTCCCGATGATGCGCACACACAACACGACACAACACGCGTTGCAAAATTAACTGGCATGTCACACATGGACCGCACCGCGGCACTGCTGGCCCTGCAATCTTTGGCTCAAGGCAGCGCCTTTGTTGACGGCTACCTCAAAACACAGCTAAAACAAAATGAAAACATTTGTGGCCTCAGAAGGAAACTGTTAAAGGAAACTGTTTTCCATCTCGTCGTGTTCCTTTTCTACAGCAGTTTGAGGAAAGAGTTGCTTTTACCACACCTCTCATCAAGTGGATTTACCTCAGGATCCCTTTCTCCTCCTTTTCTCGCACAGTCCCTTTTGAAGGACCTGCTCTAAGTCCAGCCACCTCCTCAAGCAAACAGGGTCAGGATTCAACCAATAACCACTCACAAATCCTTAGACTAGAAGCCTGATAGCTATTCTGCTCCAGTGGTTAGCACAGAGGGAGTCAACATGGTGCACACACACCCCCCCCAAGATTTCGTAGGAATACAGCTCCCACCAGCCCCAGGCAGTGTGGTCAAGTCAGGGACGGTGGAAGTAGTAGTCTAGCAACATCTGGGTGGCACCAGATTGCCAATGACATGTTAAATGATAAAACCAACTTTCCTTCTCTTTGCAGTTTATGAGGAATAAATGTTTCCTAGAATTAGAAATTTACATATGGAGCCTCTATTATATTTTCAGAAAATGTAAAAAAAGTCAATTGTTGCTTATTTGAGACATGTGCCTCAAATTCCTACTTTGTTCTGGGAGTGAACAGATGGTTTAAATTTGCAATCTAATTTAGGTTTACTTTACAATACGACAATAATGCTTCTGGTATGGTCTGGACTACTAACAGCTCTATAAATATTGGCTTAATAGGTGTCAAGTGTAGCAATTTTACTAAGGGACAGATGGACATATACTTTGAGCAATGAATGTTTGCTGACACTTCTAGTTACTTTTTTAATAGACGTTTATAGACTATTTTATATGTTGCAATCTGCCTTGTTGTTTTATGAAGGAGCCTTGTTATTTCATGAAAGAGCAGGTTATCAGTCTTCAAATCAATCAATCAATGAGCAACATCTGTCCTATGAGCTTTCATCCCATTATTATGCAATGACATACTCACATTCATGTAATCATAGAGCCTTTCTGTTGCAAGTCCCTGTGACAGATTAATATCTGAAGGGAGACAGTGCGGGTACCTCTGAACAAAAATGTCAGGTTGGCGGTCTTCGAGAAACTTATGCAGCTCTCCTCTTTTGCGGAGTTTTCCTCTGATAGATTCAAATCGCGTTAGAGGAATCCTGGGCAAATGACATGAATGCATGTTTGGTGTGGCATACAATGGACAATGAAATCCCAGAAAAGCCAAAACTAGGACTAGTATGTTTTTGCCCTTGTTAACTTTGCCTAGCTTAGGATAGAAATCAACATAGTGCAAATAAGATAATTCTTCAAGCATTTCTGCCCGCCAGATGGAACAATCATCCTTCTCCTCCCCACATGTGTTGTTCTGGGATTTCCCAGACCCTCTGAAATGAATTGAGGAATTGCAAAGGCGGGAGAGAAGAGGGAGGAAAGCTCTTCTGAGCTATCGGAAGTCCTTGCACTGGCTTCTGCTAGTGCACCAGTTGAGTTGAATCCGGCCCTTAGAGTGTTATAAAATAACATGGTAGGTGGTGAGGCCTGGAATGGGTGAACATATCCATTTTGGGTTTCTCTCGGTTTTCTAATCTTAAATTCCACATTTCTGCATCAGTTTGCGATTTGAAAAAAAATCCACATGAAAATTTAACATTTTAGCAAAAATCTCTCCTATGTACATTTTTGTATGCACATACCAATATTCACATGTGTATATGTTATTTTCACTAACATATGCACCCTTTACCATTGTATAGGCACTTTTCTGGTACATTACTTGACTGGAGAACTGCACTGAAAAAGCTAGCTGAGAATATTGAAGGATAGCTGCTCTTCGGTTCGCATTTTGTTTCAGAAAACACAGTTAGTAAGCTCACTTTTAAGTGCCAATGGAATCAAGTTTCTCCCCCATTCCTAGTTGAGGTACATGAGCCACTGCTAGCCTGTGTAGTACTGGACTAGATAAATGGCCTGAATTAGTATAAAGCATCTTGCTAAGAACTGAAATGAACATAAATTGTGAATGTGGTATTATGCATTCCTATCACTGGGACTTGTTGCAGGGGGAATGTTTCCATGAATTTTGCCCAGGGTTTGAGTCTAGTGCCATCTTGTAGCAAATACCTTTCTATAGCATGCCAACACCTAAAGTTTCTTTTTTAAAAAAAAAGCTTCTAAAGTAAATAACAAGATTCCTTTTTACAGAAACATGGGCCCACTGCTAAGAACACAGTGAAAATATAATAAATACTTCCTTACCTTACTACAGCTGTGATGCACGGAATATAAACCAGAGCTGCTAAGAGAACCCTCATGGCTTCAGCTGGAAGTGGAAATAAAGCTGGCTTTTCTTCTCTCTATCTCTTTTATATACTTTGCTGGATCACAACCAGCTGTTTGCGGGGTCAGTCAACGACTGCAGGTCAGTTGCTTGGCAGAACATTTGTAATGTGCTGGACAAGGACCCACCAATTTGTGTAAATACTGCAATCTGTTACAACATGGATGGGGAACTGGTGGCCCTCAGGATCCTGTTGGACTCCATCTCCCATCAACCCCATCCAGCACCTTCAATAGCCAGGGATGCTGGGAGTTGGAGTTCAGCGACATCTAGGGGACCACACATTCCCCACCCTTCCATCAGAACATTCAAACAAGGGAGTGATGGAGACAGGTAGTACCGGTAGCAGTGCATGTCGTAGAGTTTGACGCTGGTGTGGTTGCTTACCTGAATGGGTCTGAGGTGCCAATAAGGGCGAGACTGTGGACCAGCAGGGATGCTCCCACTGGTGCAACCACCCCACCCCAGCCTTGCCACTATTGCCCTGCCCCAACGCTGTCCAAATAAGGAGCAGTGACAGGTGGATTTAGGGAAGCGCGACTGGTTCACCCACACTGGTGAAAGGGCGCTGCAGGGGGGCTGCAACAATGACTTATAATGAAAGTCGAGAGATGTGGATGGGTGTGCCAAATTTTGTTGCGTTGCACAGGGCACCATTGAAATTTGAAAGTCTGCCTCTAGTAGACTCCGTTGTAAGGAGGTTGGCTGTGTCTCGCCACACGTGCCACTACCGCTTAAGAATAATGAGTCTTTCCCAGTGTGGACTAGGTAATTATAACCCAGGTCTTATCATGTCCCCAGGTCTTCATAGGTGAACCTATGCAATTCAAAGCACTATAGAAAGATGAAGGGTAAATGGGCTCATCTGAAAGATTCAGCACCATAACAAGCAATTTGACCTTTCCTTATTTCACCTGATTTTTCTCATTAGTTATCACTGAATTACTTTCATTTAACCTCTCCCCAGGGAGGCAGGTGCAAAGCTTGCACTCTAAGGCTGTGTAGGCACTATATACCTTTAAACCCCACTTGAAGCACATTCTTTCCCTTGAAGGATTGTTGGTTGCTGTAGTTTACCCCTCACGGAGCTATCATTCCCAGCACTTCATAAACAAACGACAGGGTCCAGAATTCATGGAGAGAAAGAATGTGCTTCAAAGGTACAGTTTGTCTGCAATCCAATTCATCAGTTCAAGTTATTCCTACAAAATGTATTGGAGATGGGGGACCTCAATCCTGGGGGCCACATCCATTCCTCCAGATAGGCTGTCTCCAGTTTGCACCTCCTCCTCCTCTTCAGCCACACAGCCTCTCCCCAGGCCATGCCTCTCACTAGCCCCCTTTTGCACCCTCCTGGAGCTCAAGTGCGTCCTTGAACTCTGGCAATGCCTCTTCCTTACCTCTGGCCCTGCCCATCACTGGCATGTGGCCCCAGAAGGCTGCCTGGAAAGGAATGTGGCCCTCTGAAAAAGCTTCCCTATCCCTGACATATATAATGTGGAGTTGTGTAATCCTTGTGTCAAAAACTGTTGCTCAATGGCTTCGGCCTTCGGCTTGCACATCCAATGCAAGCAGGTTTGCAAAGACTTCAGAGCAAGCCCAGTGAGTAACGAAGACTATACAGCAGGGGTGTCAAACTCCGGCCCTCCAGATGTTTTGGAACTACAATTCCCATCAGCCCTAGCTAACAGGACCAGTGGTCAGGGATGATGGGAATTGTAGTCTCAAAACATCTGGAGGGCCGGAGTTTGACACCCCTGCTATACAGGCTCGTCCCTTAGGGCAAATGGCTCACTGCCCCACCAAACCTGGCTGGCTGCTTGCTTACAACTATAGCCCAAGGGGTAGCATTGCCTATCGCTTCCCTCCTGCTCCCCAGTTTCTCTGTTCCCATTGTAAAACTCAGCAGGGACAAGGATGGGATCCAAACGAATTTAGTTGGCTCTGTTTGTCATTGGCTGTGGCTCAACTTCCTGTTGGCCTCCCTGCCTTGCACTCCAGCAGTGCCAATGGGCACCAGTGGATGGAGTCACTGCATGACCATTTGGGGACACAACCCAAGTTGAATCAGGATTCAGTCAACACTCACATCTGATCACATGTGGAGGGCTACGTGAATCAGCTCTTGTTCTCTTGCAGACAAAGGTGCAACTACTGTCTGTCTCAAGACTTCCACCTCTGAGAGGCAGAGCATCCTACATTAACTGGTCTTCACCCCCACCACTCATTAAGGTCCTCAAAAGTCCAGACTCGAGGCTATTTTTTTCATTGCCTTCATCTCATTAGCCCACTGCAAGGAGACTTTGGCTTGCCAACATAGTCACAAGGTGCAGCAATCTAAGGTCATTGTGATCTGCATTGATAAGGCTAGATTAATAGTTAAACTGTGAACCAGAGTTTTTACCCCATAATATATTTAAGTAAGTCCTAAATATGTTCCTTCACAACAAATAAATGTAAATAGGCATTCTGCATCCAGAAATAGCAAAATGTCATATAAATCAATGTCCAAGTTAAGCAGTAGGAGTTGCCTAATTGTGCCATGGAATTTGAAACCAACCATTCGGGGTAAATTTAGATGTTAAAGGTGTCTTTGAATCCCATACTTAAGATTCCCACATATTTTTAACCAAAAGCAGCCAATGGAGTCCAATTCAGTTCAGGTTTGTGGTACAGGTGTAGTAGGGTGGTTCACATCAGGTATACTAAAACAGCCACACCTATCCGGAACGGGAACCTGTCACAGTTTAGGGCCAACAAGAATTGCTTGGCTGATGGTTGAACCCTGACTGAAAGCCATGGCTGAGAGCCCTTTAGCTTGTGCCAGAGAGCATAATATGTTACTTGCAATGAATAAACACTTACAGTAGATGACATTTACATAAATGAGTACTGAACATGTCTCTCTCATGTTACTAGCAAGTGACTATAGCATAAAGCACCATTAGAGCAGAGCTTTTAGAGTAGAGCATGCTAAGGGGAACATTGAGACTATTTTGGAAAATATGTCTGATTAACCACTGTGCAATCTCAGAACTTCACCTCAGCGTTTTCTGCTGCTTTCGCGCACAAGAGCTATTCCAAGGCAATGCCTGTATTTCTCATCAGCAGACACTCATTCAGTTATCAGGAACATTTCAGGGCTCTTGAGATTCATGATTGTTGCTATGTGGACCATATATATATAACAGCAAGGAGGAGGGAACAGCACACAAAATAGAAGCCAGGCAGCTTCCCTACTCCACAAGCCTGTTTCACTGGGTAGCGAAGAACCAATGTAACTTTCCAAAGTTGTCAGGATGGGCAACGCTTTGCGAACAGTCATTGCTTTCTTCCCATCAGATGCCTGCCAGAAATACATCCTGGGAGACCTTGAAGAGATGCCAATTGATAAAATGTTGGATCTGAGCAGCAGGCAGGTGAGGCGGTTCCCACTGCACGTTTGTTCTTTCAGGGAACTGGTCAAATTGTACCTGAGCGACAACAATCTGAATCATCTGCCCTCTGAGCTAGAACAGCTGCAGAACCTACAGATCTTGGCACTGGATTTCAACAACTTCCAAACGCTTCCCCCGGTGGTGTGCACCTTGAAGCAGCTGTGTATCCTTTACCTGGGCAACAACAAACTCGGAGACCTGCCTGTGGAGCTGCGCCAGCTGCAGAACCTCAAGACGCTCTGGATCGAGTCCAACTGGTTGTATCACCTGCCCGACGTGGTGTGTGAGTTGAAGCAACTCAGGACGCTCCATGCCGGCTCCAATGCACTGCAATCCCTGCCTGCACAGCTTTGGTACCTGAAGGACCTGCGCAGCATCTGGCTCTCAGGCAACCTGCTGCCGGATTTCCCCCCCGTGTTGCTTCACATGCCATTCCTGGAGATTATTGACGTCGACCGCAATGCCATCACTTACTTCCCCAGTCTCATGCACCTGAGCAGCTTGAAGCTGGTGATCTATGACCACAACCCCTGCAGAAACGCACCCAAGGTAGCTAAGGGGGTGCATAGGGTTGGGAGGTGGTCTGAGGAAAGCCCCGAACCTAGGAAACGATCTGGTATGGAGAGGGACAAAGGATCTGAGGACATCGACTCCATTCTCCCTCCTCCAGGCCATCTCAGTCTAGCCGAGTGACAAAAATTTCCACTAGAGAGCAGAGCTTGCAAGTTTGCCGCAGGAGCCTTCTCAGCCAGCGTGTTCATATCTCCAGATAAAGATGAGAATATTTGGATTGTTTTCACAGGCTGTATAATCCAGTGTAAAGCTGCATGTGTTGATTTCACTTGATTTCTACGGTATTGTGTGCATGCCCAGTTTGGCGAGTAATTTAAATACCTAGAATTAGCAAGATAAACTCTGAACTGTGACAGCCAGCTAATGTACCCCTCCGATACCTGCAGCTCTTCTACAGAATTCAGATGGAACAAAACCTAGTACACATTATAAACGAATCTTTAATTTGAGAAGGGGGAAAGGAATCCATTTAAAGATAAAAATGCAGGTGCCTTGCCTTCTGTAGAATTAAAACCAATACTGTAGCACTAGCCCTGTGGTATTAAATAAATTGTGCATAAGTATTTTGAAGGCACTTTGAAGATATTTCATCCTGCAAATGTATCCTGGTTTTATTTGTGTAAATGAGAACTTTTAAGTTAGGGTTCACCAGTCACAAATCCAACTACGTGGAGCATATCTGCATACCAGCTTAAGGGACTGGCTCAGGGAAATGTAGCATGTGTAGGGTTAGGAGAGATAGGACCCCTAGCATAGTGTTCAGCACCTTCAGTCTTTGGGGAAGCCATGACTGATAGAAAAGCAAGATTTATAGATATGCCATTAGAATAGTTTTTTTCCATTTAACTATTTAGCCCAGTGCTTTCCAATTAACGTACTGTGGACCCCATTTTTCAACAGTCAAGCCAATGACCCGCCTACTTTTGAAAATGTTGGTTTCTCTGTGGTACTTTTTGCTATGTGAATGGTACCACAGACCACCAATTGGGAACAACCGCCTTAGCCCATTATACGTGCCTAACAAGTTAGAGGATCTATGCAGTTAGTTGTTTTATCTTTTGAATTAAAAGGCATGAAATATGTTGGCTGTGATCCTAAGTAAAGCTTTTTATTATTTCGTGAACTATTTCTCCTCCAACTTTCCAAGCTATTTCAGAACTCTGAAAGTAGACTACAGCCTACAAAAGCTCATGCCACAAGACATGTGTTCATAGTTACAGTACCACAGCACTCTATCATTTGCTGCAATCAGCTAATATGTTAAAAAAAAAATCTGGAAGAAGTAACCATGACAACTAGAAATTAACTTTTTTTGTCTTGAGGAAGTCATGTACTTGAACCTCCAATTCCAGTAAAAACAGTGAGGGTTCAGATTACCTCCTCCTTGCAGAGATGTGATAAACACACAACTAGCTAAAAGTTTAGTGGCCTGTATTATCTTCATGCAATGTTTAATAAAAGGATCACACAGGATGACATTTTTAAATACTAGCAGTAAACTTTGCTTTCATGATCAGCCACCTGCATATTATCTGAATTGTGCTCTCATTGTTTCACACGTATGCATTTGAAGGTCTTTCCAATAAAAAGAGCACACTCCGGTACTATACCAAGGTAAATGGAAAGTCAAAACAGATTTGAAACTTTTATTATGGGGTACTACAAAGAGGATGGTGGGGAAGTATAGATGTTATACAGTAAGAATGAATTGGTCTTTTTGAAACAATATAAGTTAAACCAACAAAAGAATGATCACATGCCAAAGCTCGATATTCCATCCCTTTATTCTTCAAATCAGTCTGAAGCGCACAACATATTTTGCCCAATTCTGGTCCACGTGTTTTTACTGACCACGGAATACTCAACACGGATAACGATCTGGTACTCTTTTCCTGAAAGAAGAATCAGAATTCAGTACAAGCAAATGTTGGGAGGAAAGAATAGTTTCCAAGTCCATTGCAAGTCTAGAATGTAAGAACCTAAATGTGTTCGTACATGTTTGTTATTGTGTTCATCAACAATAGTCTTCTCAGTCCACTCTTAATTGTCCAAGTAATCCCAGAGTAGGTTACAATGATATTTCAATTCGTAACAATAGCAGGCAGAGATCACTACAAGTCAAGAGGATAAGACCACCATTCGGCCCACTACCACAGATGCCTACAAGAGAGTTGACACCAGCTATATCTGAGGGGGAGGGAATTTGACAGTCAGACAACCAACACCAAGAAAGTCCTCCCTCCTGCGCTGTGTATCAGTCAATTCATTACAGCTCCATCAAGAGGGCCTCCCCACAGATCTTCATGTACGAGCTCCCCACATGTTGGATCCCTCTGGCCAAGCCCTTCTGATTATTTTGAATCAGCCAAAAAGGCAAGTGTCGAGAGGGTACGTTTTCAGTCCCGCTGCTTCAACTCCCTTGGCCACATCCTCAGGCCTCAAAACCTGGAACAGATCCTACTAGACCAAATAGGACACTGATGGTACCTTGATGGAGTATATCCTATATTAGCCGGTAGCATCAAATGTACCGGTACAACCATAACAAAATTTCATAAACGTAGAAGCATACCTATTATAAGGAAATTATAGTTCAAATCAATTGTTTTTCTGATAAATATTGATTACGGCATTGTCTCACAAGAAGTGGAAAAGCTTTGGGTTTTACCTTGGAGCTGCTTTAATAATATCATCGACACGGAGAATCACCTCTGCAGCTTCAGCAGCACTCAGCAAAACTTGCCGTTTCACTTGAAAGCTTTCCACCACTCCCAGAGTTGCCATGTCTGCAATGGTGGCCTCCTGCATGTCTTCAAGAGATTAAAAAAAAAAAGTTTCTCAGTGTTAATAAGGCAAGCATCCCATTTCCATAGTTGTTTTGCATTTTCAATCTTGGCACTATTAAAATGATACTGATTTTAATTAATGGTCTACGCATTTTCAAGTGGAATTTGCATTTAGTGAAATTCAGTCTTACACTTGATTTTTATTTTCACTGCTGCTGTTGAATGTAAAGCACCCCAAAGCAGCTTCTATTCCCACTGCTAGTGTTTATTAAATAGTCTTAGTAACACAAAGGTGTATAAAAAAAAATAAAACATACAAACTATATAAAAAAATCCTCACCAAGTCCATACGTAGTTTTCCCTTCAATATGAGCAGCTCGAAGCTGGGAAACCAAATCTGCACTGTCATAGCCAGCGTTATCAGCAATGATAGTTGGGAGCTAACAAAATAAAGCAGGCTTGTTAGATCATTTGGCAAAGATCAAACCTGCAAACTACATGCCAATTACAAAAATAAATAACAACAATGCACAGCACACATGCAAGTGCTATTAGTTACTATTGTACTATTGCACTATCCTTACTCAAAATATGTGTATCCTTGATGCAGAATCTGAATTTGTCAATACTGACAATCTTTGGCAATCCCTCCCATTCACTGAAGAAAAACAAGTTTACAAGAGAATCCCAGATCTCTGCTTAGGTCAGGGCTAGGGAACCATTATCCCTGACCACTAGGCACACTGGCCAGGGCTGATGGAAGGTGGAGTCCAACAACATCTGGAGGGCCACAGTCCTCCATTCCTAGTTCAAGGGAATCCTGCTACAACTGGTTTGGAGAGAGAGAAAGCCAACCCATGTTTTAGAAGCGCTTAGAAAGAACGCTATGTAAAGTCAGCCAAGCCAAAGGAAACATGGGAAAGGGCCTAGAGGAAGATAGGTAATGTTATTGTTCCTTGGTTAACAAGGGCACAGTTTGGCTGTATGAGCCACAAACCTGAAAACTACCATCTCGAAAGATTTTGCAATGACCAACAACCAGTAAATGTAGGTTGGGTGTGCTCAGCCTCCTCCTCAGAATTACTAGCTTTCCAGAGCACTGTGCTTCGTTATACTGGTAGTAAAGAGAACCAAACACTAGCTTACCGTACTCAAGGCCTTAGCGAAAGACTCCATTGCTACAGATTCCTTGCCTGGTGTTCTCTTTGCAAGCTCCCAGACAGCATTAGCCATTAACATCTCTGAGCAGCCTATGAGTAAGGAAACAAACAGTCACCTTGTAACCAACCTGAGCAAGAATTAGTTAATCTTTCAATTGCTGGAGTTAAAATAAGAACACTGTATATTTACCTCCACCATACACTGTTCTAGTATCTTTTACAGTCTGGGCAAGAACACACAGTGCATCATGCAGAGATCTTTCCGCTTCATCTATGATCTGTTGTGTTGCACCACGCAGAACTACGGTGCATGCTTCACCTAAAAGGTATAAAAAGGTAAGGAAAAGCAATAAAAATATTTTCAACAAAATCCTGTCTCCTACATAGTGATATATAAAAGGACATGGAACCTGCTGCCCTGCTGTCTATCAAGCCAAGTCCTAAAGCCACATAGTGGTGACTGGTTGTTGTTGTGACTGGTTGTTGTTGTTGCTGTTGTTGTTAATTATTGTTAAAACATGTATACCACCCTTCATCTGCAGATCTCAGGGCAGTTCACAACAGAAAAACACAATATAAAAGCATAAAAACAAGAAAAAACAACAAACCAATAACCCCCTCCCCCCCACTAGATGAACTGAGCTACTAGAGATGGTTGCTCTGTAGCTGCTCTTGTTGCATATTCAGGCATTTCCCTTTGCATACTTGCAAAAGGTGTTATTCTGTCTCTAGGTGGTAGAGGTGCTGGGGTCACTGCTTTCCATGTGTAACATATGAGCATTGCTGCTAACCACCATCCCCAATAGTTTCCAGGGACGTGCCTGTTTTTAAAATTTTCAGATTGTGGGTATCTTCTCTTCCCTTCCTGGGGTAAAGCATGAATACAAGGCGACAGCTGCTCCACAGACACAGCAGTGGACGGTAGCTGGTGCATGTGATTGTTCTGTCCAACACTGAGCAGCAAAACCTACCCATGGCAACTCCAGAGAAATGAAGAAGTTTATCTTCACCAATCATGACTTCTTCAATCAGCTTGCAGCTTCCTAGCTTTACCAATTCTGGATGGTCAAAAGTTGAAGCAATTTCACCACCTGAGAATGAATGCAACTTTGTGTTAGCCTTTCCCCCCAAGTGTAAAATAGTTTTCGTAACTGTTTACTTAGTAGACATACAAACCTGAACTTTGAAAAGAAGCTTTTATGAAAAGAAGTATGAGCAGATGTTCATCAGTCTTCTCTCTCTCTCTCTCTCTCTCTCTCTCTCTCTCTCTGTCTCTCTCTCTCTCTGTGTGTGTGTGTTGTTTTAAAGAAACTACTATGATGATATGCCACTTTTCACCTTAAATTATGGAGACACCCTCACTATCATTGTGCGAATTTTTTTAAAAAAATGTATTGGTAACCAATTTCAGCTCTCATATTTGGCCCACAAGCAGCAAAGAAGCTGGGTTCTGTGTAACTTTCCCGAATAGCTAAGAAAGAAATCAGATTTACAGTATGTTGTAAAAAATGAAGTGTAGGAGTAGGAGTTCAGATCCTTTGTTCAATGGATGGTACTCTGCCGTCAAGCTCTGGTATTTACTATGTGATTCCTGGTTATTAGTGGCATATTTTATCTGGTGCTGCTGATTTACTTTTATTATGCAGTTGTTGTTTTTTACTGTACCACATTCTGGGATCCCTTGTGTAACAAAAGGCAGGTTAAAAATAATTCTGTACCTGTAACAAGAGCTAGACGTTCAACTCCAGCAAAATCTGCATGTTCAATAGCCATAACACCAGCAGCAGCAAACATCTGTTCTGGGTAGTTATAGATCAATTGCCTGTAATAAGAAAAGGTGCTCATAATAATGTGGCAAAAAACATATCTTAATTTATCTCAACAAAAACTTCCATAGTGCTTAACAGTACAATGATTTTTATACATTGTGTATGACTTTAACTGTTAACTAGTAACCAAGGTTTTGTTCTTGGGTTCGACAAACCAGGCTCTAGCTTTCATCCATGGCATGGCATGGCAGCAGCAGAAGGTGTGAGGAAGGAGTGATGTGGGAATTTCTGAGCACCTTGCACCAGCATGCTGTTTGCGCACACTAAACTACAATTTGTTTTAAGCTGTGGTTTAAGGTGATGTGTGAACTGTGCCACTATGTAGTTACAGGCTTGTCAGCAGAGGCTCTAAAGGGTCAATCAGCATGTTCCAAACATCCCTCAGCGTAATACATACCTGTTGATAAAGCAGTTTATTCCATGCTTTAGAATACGTTCAACCTTCTCCTTCATTTTCTCTTTTTCTGCTTGTTCAATTTCTGCTACCTTTGCCGTGGAATCCACTCTTACACGGGAGCCAAATATCTAAGAAATAATGTGGCAATATTCAGCAATAACTCAACTGCTTTGACTACACTAGGATTTGCACCACAAAAATTACGTACCTTAATTTTATCAGTATCCATGCCAGTATTTGCAATAAGGATTTTTGCATTTTCAATCCTTTTGGGCTGGTTGACTCCAATTTTTTTATCCAACAGAAAACCTAAAATGAAGAAGAATCAGACTTTTGTTACAGCAGCAAGGATTATCAGGCATATTTTATGAAACTGAACAGGTTGCCTGGGGCTCTTTTCACTCAATCATAAGAATAGATTCAAACACTTAGCTGAATAAAACAATGCAGTATTCCCCCCAAATCATTTGAAGCATCAAGGAACCCATAAGACAGACCAAAATGAAACAGTAATAGAATCAGAAAATACTTAGCTTCTTAAATGTAGATAATTTGAGGCTACTTCAGATGCTTAATTCGTACAATACATTATGAAGTGACCCAAGTGCATAAATATGAAAAGGTTTCTGCCAGAATGGGCAAACATTCAGTTTACACAGGTAATCCTGTGATTTAAAACCATTCAGAAAGCAATGTAAAAATGATCCACTTACGTTTCACATCAATGGGAATAGCTTTCAGAGGCCCTTCTCTGCATGCAAAATATTACATTGGAACTTGCCTTCAAAATTTTACCAAGGCTAATAGAAATACTGGTATACAAATACTGGCTGCACTTATTTATCACAGTAAGCCATAACCCATGGATTACCATCTTGCTCCTTCCATCTTCAGCGCTATATCTGAACCAGGGATTGTGTTTGTTTCGCTCCTACAAACCATGAGCAGTAAGCAAAGAAGAAAATTTGGTTACAGGTCAGTTTATTTAGAGTGAAACAAACTATGATCCCTGGTTTGGACATAACACTAAGATAGGAATTGTGAGCTAGTTTCCTCCCAGTGCAAGCCTGTAGGAATAAAGCAGGCACAATTTTGTTTGTGAACACTGTCTGGTGTTATGGCTTACATGACAGTAAACAATGTTGTTGTTGTTTTTAAACTGGCTTAGTGGCAAGCCTGCTATTTTATCTTCATAGTAAGCAATGACAACGTTCCTTGCTCTGACATAATTTACTGAACTGTTACCAGTAAGCAAAATTATACCTTCATCCAAGTAGGAGTCTATTAGACTTCCTCCTAGTTTCTTGATGATATGAATAGCTTCCAGATTGCCAGATCCCTTCAGCCTAAGGACAGCATCTACTGCCAGTTTTGCAAAGTGATCTTTATGATGAGTAAGCAATTTTGAAGAGAGTGTGGTTTCTGCAATATTCATTAAGTCTTTGTGAAAGGACTCTTCATTTTCCCTGAAAAGCAGAAAAAGTAAACTTAAAAGCACGTCTTGGATCATCACTAAAATATATGGCCTTGATCCAGAGAACCACACAGCAAAGTTCTGCAAATAATTGCAAGGCTTCTGACTCTCCACTTTCGAACAACAACCACCCACCTACACCAACCTAACACCACCTACACCAACCTAACAAGCCGCTACCCAAACTTGGAAAACATTCAGTATCTTCAAATGTTAGGAACAAAAATACTGTAAGCCCTGGCAGATGCCTAATAGCATGTGCTGCACTATTTGTTTTTTAGAAGAATGTAAAACTGTATTTTCACATAAAGATGTCCAATGTTTCATTTGCATATTGAAGAGACTAAATTAATCCATGAATCATGGATTTTATTTTTTCAAATGCAGAACCTCCTCAGCATTTAAAATCCATGGAAAAAACAGCAATACAATAGGGTTTTGTCTCATTAATGTGCCATACACCCAGTCCTTCCTTTCCCTCTGTATCTAGCACATTTTTGAACTCCGGTGTAAATCAAAGTTTTGCAACACAGGTCAATTTTTTGTAATACAAGACAATTTTATTGAAAATATAGGAGAATGTCCTAGAACACTGTCCTATCCAGGTGTGAAGAAGTCTTGTTCACTAGGACAAAAGCATCTAGAATAGGGAGGCTATTCTTCCCATAATAGCCACTGTAAAATATTTAAAGTAGTTGGAAAAGTAGAAAACTTAGGAGGAAAGAAGCCATTTGCATCAGACACCAGTCTTTAAAACATGTTTTTCATAAATAGATACAGCAATATATAAAATAATATACTGCAGAATTTAGAATGTTTTTAATCTGTTGTGAGACGCCCAGAGTGGCTGGGGAAACCCAGCCGGATGGGCGGGGTATAAATAATAATAATTAGTAATAGTAGTAGTAGTAGTAGTAGTAGTATGTTCAAGATAAATTTCAAGACTATTTTGCTTATTGGTAGAATATTACAATGAAGTTGCGTGTTTCAAAAAGCAGGAAACACTTCTTTAAGTGCAAGCACCATTCAGCTCTTAATGCTACTTTCCTTTTTTGTTTGGCTGCACACACCTGTCATTAGTTACATGATATTGGACCATAACAATCTGAGAGACAAATGCCTGTTGTCTGTGACTAGAACTAACCCATGATCCACAGCAGATTTCACCAAGGCTTGTCTTGCTGCTTTTGTTGCTTCTCTCCAACCTGCAATAATGGTCTGAGGGTGGATTTTTCTGGCAATCAATAATTCTGCCTCCTAGAAAAATAAAAGCATTTAGTTTATCTTAATGCAGTTGCAAGTAAAACAATAACTTCAAGTGTGCTCTCCGGCAAACACATGCCACTTTCTTGTTCCTTTTTTCAGTTGTCTCAATGATGTAATGGCTGAAATAAGATTACCTGGAATCTTCAACAAATAAAAACTCCCTTTTAAAAAAATCAGTATACCTTATACATATTTTATAAAGTTAGCTATATTAGTTTGTTGCAGCGAAAAAACTTCAACTTAGCATTTCAGCATACCTTTTCAGTGTTTTAAAAAATGGAACTATTTATTACCCTTAGCAATTCAGCTGCCAGAACAGTTACTGAAGTGGTTCCATCTCCAACTTCGTCATCTTGAACCTTGGACATATCTGTGAGGAGAACGTTACCACATAAGCTTTAATATTGAAATATCATGTTAGCATTCTATACGGCTATACAGAAATCAGAGATAAAAGCAGGATCTCTCTAACTGCACTGTCATACTATAGGCAAGGCTGTATGTGCCCAGGATAGGGCACTATGTCATGAGAAGCAAATACAGCATTATGCAACGCTTAAGCAGCACTATCCAGCTTTTTCTTTACGTCTAAGTTTGACTGCTTTGGTTCAAGAACCAGCATGATGTGGTTGATAATGTCAGACTGGGAACACAGCATAGTTTTCACAGGAAGCAGACAATCTACAATCTTTTAATTTAGCAAAATAAAAAATCCTCGTAATGTATTTAGTCAAACATACCAACCAAAACCTTGGCTGCAGGGTTGTCCACTCCAATAGCTTTTAAGATAGTTGCCCCATCATTGGTTACTGTCACTGTGCCTTCTCTTCCAGTACTGAGGAGAATCTTGTCCTGAAGGTCCATATTTGAAGATCTTAAATATTTGACTCAAAAGTGGTAACAGTGCCAAAAACAATGTATTTCAGAAATTACAAATAACTTACCATGCCCTTAGGTCCCAAAGTGCTTTTAACTAGATCTCCAATGGCAATAGCCCCAACAAAAGATGACTGGAATAAAAAAGGGGAAATTATAAATATGACCCCAAGCAGAATAAGCTCAAGCTTTCTTTTATAGCGAAACATATACAGGTGCAACTACAGTTCTAGATATCAAGTGTCAATGGATATTAGACTTGCCAAACGGGCTGTCTCTGCTCTCTCTTCATCAGCACCAGCCTTGAAGATATTCACAGGTGCTAGGGATAAGGATGCCTGAAATAATAGGAAACAAAATGCCAATCAGCATATAGGAAAGACTTAATTTTCAAATAACTATTTTACACCTTGCAATCCACTTACTATGAGTGTTATATAATTTCTGAATTGCTCACATTGTGACTATTGCTCCTTTCAGGCATGATGTTCACTTATAAATCCTACACACTAACAGGTACAAGAGCACAAAGTTCTGCCTCCCAGATCACCACTGTCATCACCCTTCATGAGTCTGAAGCATTTTCTATTTGGGGGTGAGGGTGGAGGCTGACAGTGTGATTTAAAGTATGAACCAACCCAGACCCAGACCCTGCAATCATCATCTGAGGTGCTTCTTTGAGTGCCTCCCCGAGAGGTCTGGAGGGTGGCAGCACGATATCAGGTATTTTCTGCAGTGGCTTCCCATTTGTGGAATGCCCTTCACAAGGAGTCCACCTGGCGCTTTCATCACACATCTTTAGGTGCCCAGCAAAAATGTTACTCTGTAACCAGGTCTTGGGCTGATTTAACATTCTATGGCCTTTTAAATGTGTTTATGGGAGAGAAGCAATTGGTTTGTTTTTGTTTTATTATGTATTTTGTGTTCTCATTTTGTTTTTTTTTAATGTTGTCAACTGCCCTGTGGTCGTCAGGTGAAGGGTGACATACAAATTTAATAAATAATAATAATAAAATCTTACAAAAGCAGGGTTCTAGATCACATGTGGAGCCTCCATGAGTAGAAGCACTTCATCCTCCAATTTGCGGAGGGCAACAAGGATGGTGACGGTTGGGGAATGAGCTGAGCATGCTTGTCCCTCCTCAGGTGTAAAATGTACACACAAATCGAACAACCAAACAAGAGCTTACAGCTGTAGAACGGCGATGAGGAGTATCTGGACTGCAGGCCAAATAACGCCCACGCGGCCCACCAGGCCATTTTGGTCAAGCCGCACTAGCCTGTCTCATACCTGCTATTGTCAAGTGTGGGGCAGCTAAAGACACACTGTCCGCAAAGCTTCCCAAGCTCTGATCATCAGGTCTTGCAAAGTGCTGTGCATGGGACTTTGCAAGACCCACCAATCAGACGGCTGCTAGTTCTTGTGGAACGCCACACACATGGCATCGACAGGCTCATTGATCAGACGACGCCCAGCACTTTACGTGCCTCTCTGCCTGTGCTGCTTGGTTTCAAACAACAAGGGCAAATACGAGTAGTCTCGTCCACCTGTCAAACTTGGGCCTGCAGGGAAAGGAAATGAGGATCTGGTCCACCCACCCCTGCTGCAGAATGCAACGTGAACTGCGGTGCAAATCACTACACCGAAATTTAAGGAAAAGGGTGGTGCGTGTGGGTGTAATATGCGACGCCGTAGGCATGGCAGCAGCCAGGCTCCCCTGAAAGGAGTTCACACAGATCCCCAAGGAACTCGGGAGGCGATGGGACTCTCCTTCCTTGGGAGATTTTGAATCATAAAAGGTTGGCTGGCCACCTCTGCCATGTATGATGTCTAGGTGAGATTCCTGCATTGCACTGGACTGGATGACCCCCCCCCGGGGTCCCTTCCAACCCTATGAAGTGACTGCATGTAACTACAACCAAGAGGCCTCTCCGGAGTTTCCTCCTTTGTCTCCGGCACTGGCTGCCTTTAAGCGCCGCCTGCGCACTGAAGGGAGAGGGAGGCGACCCTTCCTCCTTTGGGACGCTTGGCGGGGGCGGACTGAAGGCCCCAGCATCCTCCCGGTTGTGGACGGCGCCGCCTAAGGAGAGAGCGGGGCCCATGGACCTCTCCATCCCCGGCCATTGCCGCCAGGGCGTCACCGGCTCCCCTCCCCCTTTCCGGTAATTCTGGAACCTTCTATTCCTTCCCCACCCCCCGTTCGGCCACGACGGGCTCCGGCTCCCCCTCAGCGAAGAGGGACGGAGGATGGGATTATTAGACTCGAGGCTCACCATGTTGACGGCGCGGTCGGGCTTCCAGGCCGCTACTCGAATCTTCCCAGCCGCCTCGTGCCCGGAGCCGCAGCTGCGCGTTCGAGCGGATTCAACGAACACCGGAAATGACGCTCGCCGCAGGAGAAAGGAAGAGCAGAGCGGGCTCGTTGCATGTCGGGAAGTGTAGTTTTCCCCCCTACCGGCGGGTCCTTTATGGCTTATGCCTCTGCGTAGTAGCGGGTTGGAGCCTAGCCAGGGATCGGCACGAGCTTGTAATGTAACGGATGGAGATGGCTTTTCAGATCTAGCTACTACAGCGGCAAGAATGTTACTCGCCCAAAAGTGGAAAGAAGCAGAAGCCCCAGCAAAGGAAGAACTGGATACAAAAACTTATGGAATATGCAGAAAGAATAAGAAATCAAGATAACAAACTTTTTTATAAAAGAATGGAAACGGTTTATTGAATATTTACAGATAAGAACATTAGCAGGATTATTATAATCACCTGCAGTTTTGTAAGAATATATATTTAAAGTAGATGAATAAATGAGTAAATTAAGTTGATTTGGATATGCAGAAGATATTAAAAATAAATTTAAGGAACCTTAGAAAGGGGGGGAAGGAAGTCAAGTTTTGAAATGTTAAAATCAGTGAAATATATAAACTTGAAAAGCATAATTTATTTTTTTAAAGATCTAGCTGCAGCTGAAAATCCTGCAACTCAGCTACCTGGGAGCAAGCCCCACTGAACTGGATGGGATTTATTTCTGGATAGACATGCATAAGGGTTGGGTTGTGTGCTGGGGAAGGCAGAGGTTCACCCCTCAGTGCAGCTCTGGTTTTTATGGTGCAATGCAATCCTATACCTGTCTAGTGTAAGCCATCTTCAAATGCATAAATATAAAGCTTTTAGATGCAGGGGGTGGCAATGCATCTTCTGATATACAGTGGTACCTCTAGTTGTGGACACGATCCGTTCCAGGGTGCCGTTCGCACCCCAAAAACTCCGCAACTAGAGCGGCACTTCTGCGCAAGCGCAGAGCACGATAGAGCGCTTCTGCGCATGCACGAAGTGTGCAAAACGCTTCTGCACAAGCAGCGAAACCCGGAAGTATACACTTCCGTGTTTGCCGCGTTCACAAGCAGAAAAGACGCAACATGAACCTAACGCAGCACGAAGTATGACTGTAATGGCTGCCTTGACAATACACACCGCCTACAATTTAACCCAAGAGGCATTTTGGATTAGACCAATGACCCACATACATGCATACATATGGGAAATAGAATAGATAGCTATTTTCCAAGCAGCATTGTGTTTCCCACAATAGCCGACCTGAAAGAATGCTCCTGCTTCTTTTCCATATGCAGATTTAACCAGTTGCTTCATTACATTCAATTAGATTTCTTCCAGCAACAGGCCTACTTTGAATTGCAGCTGTTAGTTCTGGGTATAGTAGTCCCACACAGTGGTTATCTTGCTTTCTGCAGTGGCTATATATTTTTAATTAGGCAAAATCGAAGGTTCTAAATACTGTACTGGGTTGCCACAAATGTCAGAGGAGTGATCTGCTGACTTGTGTATGAAAGAAACAACTTCCAAATCTCTTGTTGCTGGCCCAATTTAAACTATTAGCAAAAATAATGGCCAGAGGCTATTAATAGACTCCACCATTTGAAGGTGCAGAAGAAACACTTGCATTTTTGAATGGTCCTACACAAAACAACTCTCTATATAGAAACGACAAAGGCAATTCACCATAGTTTTAGCCTGACTAGAGTGGCCATGTTTTGAACTTTTCAAGAGGATCATTCTCTGTTTGGACCAAAGTCCAGTATAAAGAACCTAAGAAGGAAGAGCAGGGGACTTGACGTTGTCCACTAATAAATTGTCTTGGACCGTAGATTGAGAAATCACTTCGTCACAGTCTTCCCCACTATGCTGAGATGTACAGTATTGTATTGGTTTAACCATAAATAATTATATGTATAAATTAAAACAGGCAAATCTGTGTCTCTTTCTTGGCAATGTGTAGAAAGCTGCCCTAACGCTGGCGCACACTTTCCTAATGCATTTTCTCGTGGGGGAGCATTCAAACATGCATACATTGGACAAACTGCTTTCCTGTCTAAAATGAATATTATATCTACAATGTGGAAGCTGTTTCTGCATGGACTGGCCCTACACATAACTATTAACATGTCACCTCTTTCTGTATGGCACTTAATATATACAGTACCCAGAGCAACACAGACAAAGATTACATACAAGGGGATTCCACAGTGCAAGGCACACTTGAATTAGCTTTCAGAGTCAAAAACTGAGATGTGGGTGTGAGGCTTCATTGGGAGCCAAATAGGAAGGCCATTGGGGCTTGGGTTTAACTCCTGGCACACCAGCAGCCTTATCCCTAACCCAGCCTTCAAGCTTTTCTGCTCAAACACTAACTAGGTCTGGTGGCTTTCAATCCAAAACAGGAGGGACTATTGATGTTTACTATTGACTATTAATTGACTATTAATGTGATGTGTACTTAAAATCGGATAATCTTTACAGTTGAGTTGAATTTAAGAAAAAGTACAAAATACAAACACCTGAAAACACCCTTCTCCCATCCACTCAAGAAGCACTGAACACTTACATAGTAAAAATCAATATTTTATTGCCATGCTACAATTCGTATGAAGCTGGCACTGGTGAGGGGATGTTTTCAATATTACATAATACATTTTGAAACTGACATCATCTGGTAAGCTCAATGACAAAGCACGCCAAAATTAAATGGTAGTATATGAATCTTGAAAAACAAAACATACTATGTGTAGTATAAATGTCATTTTTGCTTAAAAGGAAGCATGGAATGTTTGAAACAAACCACAGTGGGGGAGGGGTGGTTTGAAACAAGTTTGTGAATTTTTCAGAAGGATTTTGGCAACTCTTTAGAATTTTTTATTTTTATAAAATAAACTCTAGAAAGCTACTTTTATACAAAGTCGCTATGTAGGATGTCTTTATGTAGGAAAAAAATTTATAATGCAAAATTAGAACAAATAACAACAAATAACAACAAAAAATTTACAGTATTTTACAATGTAATGACAAAAAGTAACATACAAATACAGTTTTGGCTTTCATAGAAATGTATATTTATGCATTTAATAAATGCATTTGTGGCACACTGGTGATTACAGGACTGTTATTGTCTGTTTTCTTGCTAAGATTTTAGCTGGGCTGTACCATAACTTCGGAACCACAGTGCAGGGTTAGAGAAGCAATGTTTCAGAAGACAGAGCTGAAGGTGATGCTACAATGAAATGACATGTTTATGTTAAAAAAAGAAAGGCACCATACTTGCTGGTTGGGACATGCCATAATATGGTATACCATACAAACACTATTTCCTTTTACAAAATGGAAGCATTTCCTATACATTCAGTAGCAATCAATGCCTTACAAACAAGACAACTGCCTGCATTCAAGGTTTGGCAAATATCAGGGGAAATATAGAATTAGTACCATATATGTATCTTTATATAATATTATATATTCATATATATGTATATATTGCATTGGAAATTAACAGGGAGTTCAGGTTGTTGACATCCGTTGCTAAACAAAAAGTATAGAAATTCCTGAGTGAAGGACCTTCTCCATTTTTAAGATCATTTGTTTCACATACAATACCTCAAAAAATCAAAAGCACTAAGGAACGTGATATTCAGAAAGTAACCTCAGTTCTGACCATAAACGGGAATAAAACTTTTTCAGTTACGTTTACAGGTCATTTGCGAATATATCGAAAAGCAACATCATCCTGTTTGATGATGATACCTCATGTTCTCAGCTAAGACAATGTAGACATAAAAGCTATGCATGAGAAGACTTTAATTCCTAACTCTTCCCCCCTTTTTTCACTGCAAAGAGATTCTGGAACAGAGGAATGTCACTACCAATGCAAACTTGCGGCTAATTTTACACTACTGTGCTAATTTGTTTGAAACAAGCACAAAGTTGTCAGACATGCCTTATATATATTATGGCCTTAATCAGATTTATATTGATGTGCTCCAGTCCCTAGTCGCAGATCAAGGTTCTGGCCCCATTCACAGACACTTCTGTGGTAGATTTCAAAGGAACTGTTCATGAAGAAAGAAGCCATTCTATGGTAGGGCCTTTGTGAACACACAGGAAGACTGCCCTGTGCCATAGGAACCAACGATTTCATTCTTAATGACAGTCATACATTTTTTTACATAAAAGTACAACGGAACAGATATAGCAGAAGACATGATATAGCAGATATACATGTTACCAGCCTTAAAAATGATGAGAGTATTTCAACTGTGCTTTGTAAATACAGTTCAAAAAGTTGCTTTGTTTTTAATTAACATTTCAGGGACAATAAAAGGAACTTCATCAGATATTAATTTCTACTTTCCTTATTTCACACAAAAGTCTATGTTAAACTGGAGTAAAACTTTGGGCTGGATCCAGAGAATTGTGAGGAGGAAGCTCGCAGAAGTGAATATTCCCATACACTCCTTCCTGTTCCACATCCCCTTTAGTCATAAGGGCAGTGCTTTTTTTCCTGGGGGTACGCATACCCCTAAACATTTTGTGAATCTAAGTTTGGCCTCATTGAAGGACAGTATTTCAATATGGGCAGGAAAATGAGAGTACTCTTAAACATTTTTAAAGAAAAAAAGCACTGCATAAAGGTGATTCTCTTAGTGCTGCGGGTGGTTGTTGGGGGAGATAGGAAAGAGCATAATAAACAGAGGCAACCACTTGCACAAGGTACATCGCCTAGGAGGGTCCTCTGAGCCTTAGGTATGGCTTTTCAGGGGGTGGAGGCGGAAGGAAAGTCCTGTTTCATGAGCTTCTTCCCACTCACCGTTCTCTGTACCCACCTTATTATACTGTCATAATAGCCCGGCAAAACTATTGACAAACATTTGAGAAAAATCTTGACCATACCTGAAGATCAAGAAATGATGGAGACCTTTGGTGCATATGACCAAAGTCATTCCACTCACTAGATTTGATAGTTAACACTGGTATGCATCATCTAAAAGAAGTAATTTCAGACTGGACAATAATGCAAGTTCAAGTTACACTTTTTTTTTAACCTTGAAACAAGCATCAGGAACATTCATTTGGGATATTTTGAATTAAAAGACCTGTGTAAAAAAAATAAAATTGGGGGACGGAATGTGAAATAAGGTGATCAGTTGCAAAGAAGGATAGCGTTTTATACGACTGTTAAAGGTGTAGAAACTCTTTTGTTGTTTTTATCAAGTCATGCTACTGTGAAGAGAGAGCAAAAGGTAAATACAGTCAGTGATCATTCTACTGCTAGTATTGTTATTATTACTTTTTAAGAGATGGGTTTTAGGTTCCTTGTGTTTCTGGATTTTAAGAGGTGGGTATCTGCTTCAACCTTTACTTGGTAAAATTACAAGGGATTAACCTTGAAGAAATGGAAAAAAGGATTTATGAATTCAAAACCATAACCAAATTCACAAATGTGTCCTTTTAAAGGGAGATCACATGCAATACTGCTTAGGTCTAGTCCACAATAAATCTGTGTATCATCAAATGCTGTTAAAGAAATAGTACCACTGACAACTGAAATTTCAAGCGAAGTATTTCTATCTTGTCTGTGTAATAAATGAACTTTATACAATTTATGCACTCTACATGTGTCAGCACCAACACTTTTTCACATTTACTTCCATCTTTCCTTGGCCCACAAATAAAATCTGGGGAAGTATCCTGTGCATGTGCTTCCCACGTCCAGAATGTATGCAATTGCACCCATATAATTTCTAACTTAATTCTGGGGCGAAGAAAACCCCAGTAAGCATTAAATAAGAGGAGGAAAGAGAGAACTGGATACAAGACAACTTTGAAACGTGGTTGTACATAGCTGGTGCCTGGGACTGCAGAGTGGCCAGGTGTTCTGCCAGGATCATGCAGTACTCAGATGCTCTGCTTCTATTATAAGCCTTCCTAATTGTCAGGGACTGCTTGGACACTGAGGAGTGGGCACCAGAAGGGAGGTTGGAGACTGACTTGGAGAGAGATCAGTGATCTGGTGCTGCCTGTAATAGCCAGGAGATGAGAGTCAGAGGCAGGAGAAGCTGCAGGGTTGGAGAGGAAAGAACAGGTGCAGGAGGAAGACAGGTCAAGCTGGTGTAGAGGGAAGGACTTCCACACCTCCTCCTTCTGCCCTCACCTCTCCTGCTCCACTGTCTCCCAGAACCAGCAGGAGCAGAAACAAGTTACATGAAGGCAGAGTCATTGCCTCTTTGCACACAGAGGTCTGGAGCGGGGCCTCTCTGTTGCGGCAACTGCCTCATCCAGTGCACACCTAGGAGGAGCTGAGAGATGCAGGACTGATGGGCATGCCTTTTCCTAACTTTTAAGTTTACATTTGATAATAAAGAGTTAATTCATCACTCTGGACATTCCTTGCCTGACAGCACCGTGACGCTGATTTTGACAGAGAAGTGAATGGGTGCAACAGTGCAAGTTTGCTGAAAAATCATAATAAAGGTGAATGGAGAATGAGAGAGAGGTAAGCAGCAGTCACAAAGAGGGGAGAACACAAGATTCAATCTGCACCAACCAAGCAATATGCTGATACCTCCTTAACACACAATGTTGTGCAAGAAAATTGAGCTCCACCATAGAATTCATGGGACGTTGTTTACTGTGCCCACTTTTGCACGAGTATCAGGTACTACGTTGTACAAAGAAAAACCAATACAGCAATTAAGCAAACACTTGTAAAGACAATTTTCCCTGTGCTGATACTTTCTCCACTTATCTGCATTAGGCGTGGCAATTTTTTGCCTTTAGTATAAATAAAGCACTTTACTGAAAAATCAGTAGACTTAAAAAGGTGGTTGGCAATATTATTCTCTTAAATCGCATTTTACTAGACTGCTATTCAACTTGGGCTAATCAACTGATCAATTCAGCAGAGTATCCTGTCCAGGTGATAGGCGGTTAAGGCTGAGTATGTGTTCAGTATCTCTGCATGACTGCTGCACGAGCACAAAAGGTAAAATTGGACACAGAAATCTGGCACCCTGGGAATCAGTACCAGCTTCTTTTATTCTTTTCAAAGAATCTGGTAGCTGGAAAAAAGCATGGAAATATGTCATTGAACACTGGTGAAATCTATGTTATCTAAGGAGAGTCAACTTCCTGTGACCTAGGAACCTCATTTTGGTGCCTGCCACAGCTCTTTGCTCCTATTTCTCGACACCTGCGTCTACAAACCTAAATAGCCTCCATGCAATTAGCCCACCCATTCTATTCAGGTAAAGGTAAAGGTAAAGGTAAAGGTAAAGGTAAAGGTAAAGGTAAAGGTAAAGGTACCCCTGACCGTTAGGTCCAGTCACGGACGATTCTGGGGTTGTGCGCTCATCTCGCTCTATAGGCCGAGGGAGCCGGCGTTTGTCCGCAGACAGCTTCCGGGTCATGTGGCCAGCATGACTAAGACGCTTCAGGCAAACCAGAGCTGCGCACAGAAACACCATTTACCTTCCTGTCGAAGCAGTACCTATTTATCTACTTGCACTTGACGTGCTTTTGAACTGCTAGGTGGGCAGGAGCTGGGACCGAACAACGGGAGCTCACCCCGTCAATACAGTTCTCTTAGGAAAGCATGCAAAATCAGCATATGCAAATCTGACTGGTGTAACAACAGAATTTGGATTTTGCTGACACACACATGGAGATAGAAAATTCAGAGAGTGAGATCTATGACTTTAAAGGTATTAACTGAAGAGTTTGCAGAATATGCACATGTTCATTAGCACCTCTGGTAAAACCTTGTTTTTGCAAGTATATCAACCTATAACATCGTGTCTTGTACTTTTCACAACTAAAATTATTACACTGGATTCCAAGATGGCCGCCACCTGAATGTAGCACATGCTGCAAATGAATTTGTTTTTGAAGTTGGACATATATTGGAGTGACCATGCCAGATCCGCAGGCATCCAACCAACCCCAGCCAAGGGAAGCTAGCACAACATCCCCTGCAGGCCTTCCCATAAATTTCCTGAATCATCCAGTTGGGGCGGCTATGCAACAGTCAATCATTGGAAGGGATGATCTTTGGCGAATAATCGAGTGGGCTCGCAATGAGGACCCCCAAATGTACGTGAGGCGTGGTCAAGACATACATAGACCACAAATGAGAGGCAACATGAGAGAAAACATGCGTTTGATGGGAGAGCCACGAGTGCTCTTGATCGATTTCCAAGGTGGAAGAGGCATGGCGTCCCTTAGAGGTATACAGCGCAGAGGCATGGGATCTCGAGGCATGGAACCTCCAGGGATAGCACCTAGAGGCATGGCGCCGCCTCAGGGCATCAAACGCCAGCGGAGCAGGGAACCCAAACGCAAGAGGCCCAGAGGCAAGAAAAATCAAAGCGTGGAGCCCAGAGAGATGGAGAAGGAGGAGGATATTGAGCCCCCTAGAGGCATGAAGCGCAGAAGCGAGAGACTTCAAGGCATGGAACCCGGAGGCATGAAGCCTTCTAAGGGCATCTAACGTCCCAGAGGCAGCAAAGCCAGTTGTAAGAACACCAAAGGCAAGAAAAATTAAGGCACAGAGCTCCAAATTTAAGTGTTTCTCAACAGCAGATTAGTGTGATGGGAGCCTATCCATCTTGTTAATAGAATCCTTTGTTCTCTTTCGTTTTGAAAAATGTCTAACCCAATGGCATGTTAAAAACAGCATAGAAAATGGCTTCTACAGCCTTCCTATGTCTGAACCAGAGCAGTACTGAGGGAAGGGGTCTTCCTCCCCTTGTTTATCTTACTTATCCCGTCTTTTTGTTTACTTCCTTGAGTTTCAAATAAAAGTTGGGTTTGACTGGAAAAAAAAATATTACACTGTAAAGACTTCAAAATGAAGCAGTAGGTGCACCTACGCTGTGCCCTTCTGATATCGAAATGACTGGATAATGACTGGATAATGTTATAACATAAAAGACACCGGAGAAATGGTGTCTTGCGTACTTTTCAGGCAAAAAAAAATGTGGATAGATAGTATTACTGAAAGGTTATTGCCACTTTTTGCAGGATATTGTGGAGGAAATATCAACATCATGCTAGTTATTTCTCCAAAAAGTATGTGTTCAGTGCTCTCCTACGAAGCACACTGCAGATTCAATGCAAACATTAATACTGATGACAAACAGAGACTCAAATCTGCTAATGATGACTGCATCCCAACTCTGATGAGTCTCCAATAAAGTGCATATCTTGTCATTTGATAGCAGCTAATTAGACACACTGTCTCCCTGAAGAGACAGAGATAAAACCATGAAAGCTATTTTGGATGTCAGAAAAGGATAAAGAGCTACCTTAGTTTCTTTCAAACATACATGCAAGGAGATAGTGTTCAGGTACATAAGACACAAAAGATGATTAAGGGGAAACAATGCAAAGACAATTGATCAAATCTAAGCTTTTCTCAAAAATAAATTATGATCGTATCCTCTTTCCTTTTACATTCTACTGTATATTTCATAATAACTATTTTCCTCAAGCAAAATTATAGAGCTTAACACCATGCAGTACTGCCAATCAGGATCCAGTTAGCTGAAATGTATTTAACAGGATTTCATATTATCCTGACACATTCAATGTACAGTTGCTTTCAGAGCGTATCAATAGTCCCCTAACTTCTCAAGTACCAAGTTATTTACTTCCAAGCACCATTCATTGATGGACAGAGAAAAAGAAATAATTTGTTTCTAAACAATTCACAACACCCCATTCCTTCTATTATTTCCATCATGAAGGATTCTAGCTGTATATCTGACTACATTCTCATATAAATATGAGCAGGAAGGTATTTTTAGGCAGCTGAGTTCTTAAAATGTTATTGAAATGAAGGCAACATTATAACTGAACAGAAAAGCAGCTTTGCCAGTCTTTTTTATATACTAAACCAAAACAAGAGTTTAAGTGATTTTTGGGAGGGTTTGTGTATGGAACTCAACTTTTTTTGGAAGACACTTAGCTTTTTTTAAAAAAAAAATTGATCTGTTAACATAGTTTTGTTCAATACTGAAGGGCATGTATATAGAGACGTGAAGGCCCAAAAGAAAAAAACCTGCATTCTATGTATTTTTCCTGTACTGAGATATGTTAGTTTCCCATCTACAAAAAACAAAAGTTTTGGGAAACATAGGAAAAAATAATGCAGCATTTTCTTTCAGAATGAGGAAAATACTTTTTAAAAACCAGTTTTAAAGTAAAATCACTATGCAGTCAGTTCACAGTGTTGAAAATCTCTCAGACCAAGGTAATAAATGTTAGTGATAAAAGCATTGCTGCTATGATCAGAAAAGCAACACTCTAAGACTTAATTCAAAATTCACAGGAAATTGGTCCTTGTTTGAAGTCCATGAAGTTCCAATTGAAAGTTTATAGATTCAGAACCTATGGATCTTTCAGAGCAAAAAACACAAGTTATGCTACTATCTGCAATTATATTTACTGAGATCATATGGGATATAAATAAAACAAGTAACTGTTCAGGAGAGATAATTTTCTCTGCAGTTCCAGTGAATGCTTCAGCTGTTCCTATGCATGTTTACTCAAAAGCAAATTCCACTGAATTCAGTGGCGCTCAAGCCAATTAACAGAGAAATCTTAACCCTGGCCAGGTAGGAACAGGGCAGAGCACAGAATTGACCAGAGTGGAAGACAGGATTTTAATTTTTAAGCTACTCTGCTAGTTGTGCCTCCCCCTTCCCGTTAGCAATGTCCTGGTTTGGGGGTCCTACCCTTGGTATCACCAGCAGAAACACCACTAGCATTAACTACTCAATCATCACCATTTCAGCAACTAGGCCCATCCACTGGTGGAGCCTGGCAAATGGGATACCTCCACCATATCATAATCCCTCTTTACAGCTGGTCTGTAACTTTGCATGGGTCTGGATTCCAAGTATAGTAACTGTTTAAGTATAATAACCCTATAATATATTATTAACAGACTATCCAAATGTAAAACCGCTATTTTATTATAGGAACGTGTACTTCCAGAGCTTCTCTCTTAAAATATAGCATATTCTGTTTCCGCATGAAAATATTTAGGTTTACAATACTATTTTAAGCCCATGCCTTCCTTTGTTTACTACAATATTGATAGCTTCAATACTGTATTTCATTTCATTTGTCCTTATTTTTCCAAGTGAACATTGGCAAGGTACCTTCGACATGGAATTTTAAACTGCTGCACCCTAACCCTGGATAGATTTGCAATTATTGTTTAAATAAAATAAAGATGTTTATAACTTTAAATTTCATAAATAAACTAAACAGTACCAATATGTTCTAAAACATACATTTTGTGTTTTTAAAGAAGGAAAGTTTATGTTTGATAAGATAGTATGCTTATATATATATATATATATCTATAATTTCCATTTTTTACATAATTTCTGGAATTCTTTTTCTGGTGAGGAAAACACACCAGAATTCCACCCCTGCCCCAGGATCCTTTAAAATGTATTGAAATTGTTAGATCTCTCCATGGTATCACACCAGTTTTTAACAGCTACTTTTTCCTTTGCAATTGCAGGCTCAGCTACTCTGTGTTGCTGTGATGTTGCTTTGCAAGCTTCTTTTACTGTGAAACTGAGGGACGACTGGATAAATTTACCAGGGAAGATCAGCAGATGTCAGATATACCAGGAATATTCAGTGATAGTTAAACTAGCAAATAAAAAGGGTTACATTTATATATCCAGAGATATTACTTCCAGATATTCTCTACATATTCAGTAGCTCCTTCATTCAAAGACTTGCTCTGCTGGCAAACAAAACTTATGATGGAACACACTGATGTCAGTAACAGAACCACATCACAAAATGCACATTATGGCAGCACTGAAAGGATTTCATGCTTAGAATCCTAGGCAGATATCCCATTGCAGATGTTTAGGACTGGGATCTCTGTTTCACAGAACCCAGATGCAGACAGGAACATAGGAAGCTGCCTTATACCAAGTCACATTATTGGTCCATCTAGCTCAGCACTGACAGCACGAACTGGAGCGGCTATGCAGGGTTTCAGACAAAACCTATCTGGAAATGTTAGGGATTGAACCTGGCACCTTCTGCAAGCAAAGCATGTGTTCTACCACTGAGCTGTGGCCCTTATCCAACTCAAGCATACTATTACTTCTACAACCACATTACCGGCTTGTATTGGTAAAGCATAGGATATATTCAAGCCCAGCATTCTGACTGCTACACTGACCTGCAAATGTTATCTGGAAGAAGCCAATACATGCTCACATCTCTATACACCCCTCTCTAAGGTGCCAGGGAACTGTTTGTACTCAAACATCTATAATGCACCATTCCATTTGTGCAAGTAAAGAAGGCCTTTCTGATAATGGGCAATATTACACTTGGGCCTCCCAAAATCTTTCCCATAACAACATGGAAATTGAACATAAGGCAACATATAAAATACAATGAACAAGAGCTATGTACAGAATTAACAGTATGCAACTTAAAGGCTGTACAGGAGAGATGGCGACGCAAAATGAAAAGCAAGAAAGAGCAAAGACATTTTACAGAATGGAAAGATCTGACCATACCTGTACATTAAATGTAATTGCGAATTACTTCACAAATATCTGTACAACTGTACAGGAAAAACCTGAAGCTGCCACTTGGAAGTCTGTAGTGGATCTAAGCCAAGGCCAATTTCCGATTGTGATGAATTTTTACATTGACGTAAAGAGAACCCTGGTGTGACCTCTCGCATGCGACACTGGCAAGTCAATCCTGAAGCTCTTTTCTCAGGATGATCTGAAGAAACAAATCTAACATGTAAGCTGGAATCCAAAGAGCTCTGTGCAACCGCAGCAGATAGTGCTTCTACATCTACATGGAATAGTTGCTGATTTTTTTCTTTCAGCTGCATCCCTTTACACTGCATGGGATGTTGCTCCAATAGGTTTCTGGGAGCAGCCCTTTGTGGGGTGGGGGGCATAATGGGACAAAGAGGGCTCCAGCAGTAAGTAAAGTCAGGAATGCCATCCACTGCACCCTGGCTAAAAACAATTTATAGCTCTTTATCAATACAGTACCATACCATATTCTTTATGCCACCTTTACACACACAAAAGTTTAAGTTTATCTCACTTCCCCGCTAAATGGTACACTTTCTTCAGATTAGTCACTGCTACTTTTGATTTGACAAAGCAAAACAAAAACAAAAAAACAAATCCTTGAACTGCAACACAGTGTCTTTCTGAAGTGCAAATGAATCTGTGACAAAACAGCATTTTTAAAAATTACTAGCTGCTGGATTTATGGTCAGTGGTTTTAAAGTGCATCTGGTCATTATTTCAAGGACTGAAACCAAGTGCTAAATGATACTCTAATATATTCATGAAACTGCTGATTTCATCCCTCCCAAGTCAGCCACTCGTAAGTAATGGCACTCTACTCAGTATTAAAATTTCAAATTTAGTAATTGGCTTTATTAATAGACTTACACAGTGCAGGACCATCACAAGCTGCTCCTACTGGAAGGGCTTTAGAGGATGACAGCTGCCTGTCATCCTCTCCCATCAACTAAGCACTGATTTATGTGCCAGACCATCATTAAGCCCACACATGCTAGATAAAAGGAATTTGTACCCTGTTATGGCTCATCCCAAACTGACCAGAATCTCTCTCGTTGATGCCACATGATGCCATAAATTCAACTGGAATATGTGAATCTACGGGCCTATGTTATGAGAGAAAATACTGACCTGCTTGTTAATACAAAGTTTCAGGAGGCATTAAAAAAAAGTGTCATAATGCCTTCAGTGACTTTAGGCACATGGCCAAGTCTGCCAGAACTGGCATGTTATCAACTTTCAGCCAATGCAATAGGCACTATAAGAAGATGGCAACACTGTCTGAAAGCTGTTAACTACCATTGTAAAATGAAACAGTGTTATTCAATACTCTTTCTATCTTAAATTCCCTTTAAATAAGCACATGACATGAAGCATTCAGAAAAAAATCTATCAATCTATAACATGTGGTGTAGCATTTAAAAATCAAAACAGAGCATTCATTTTAAAAAAAAACTTCAAAAAGGTGCAAATGATTTAACTAATGCTTTCCAGGCTCACATAGGCAGGTCAGTACTATTATGTCTAGTTTTCCTAGAAGTACCGTCGTCACGTGGCAGTGCTTTCTGCAAGCTTGACATAGCAGCTGTTCTTTCAATGTCTATCACAGCATACAGCTCTGTGCGCCTGGTTGGAGTCTGTGGAAGTGGCGTGGTAGGAGTTTTTGGAGTCTGAGGGTTGTCAGAGTCACTGCCACCTTCCAAATCAACCTGTATATAATTGAGCTGCCTGTGTTCTGAACTTGGTCGCCTAATATCAAAGTTAAAGACCGTTGGGGTACAGTCCCGGCGTCTTGCATATTCCACTTTGTGAGCACTTGATGGCACCGTCACATTCTCTGTATTGACATAATTATGCATGGGGTCTAAAGTATTGTGATAGCCATTCAGAGACGGCGTCTTTGGTCCTAAACTGTAATCCTCCTCTTTACTTAGCTTGTGGGCTTCCCAAACTGGAGGCAAAGATGGCAGGTTTTCATAATTTAGCAATGCAGTTCTCCTCTGAGCTGAATTGTTGATATTCTGGGTATCAGATGTACTGGATGATATCAGACGACCTCTCCTGAGTCCTGGGGCACCAGGGATAGACAACCTATTTACATTTTCATACGCTATTTTGTTACCAGAAGAAACTTCTTTGCGTTCGTCACTGTCATACCCAGTGTCCCATTCATTGTTACTACTCCCACTAGCTTGAGTACTGTTGGCACTAGTTTCAGTACTGTTTCCACCACCTTGAGTACTGTTTCCATTGGATTCAGTTTTTTCTTTTTCCATTAACTGCCTCTGGACAGGCGTTGGACCCAAAACAAATTTGACTCCTTCAGGTTCCAGTACAACCTGGGCATCTCTATCATCTGGACAAGTTTCATCTCCCCTTGCCTTGCTTGTTTCTGCATTAGAAACCCTTCGCTCCAGAGGTGTACGCACACTTGGCCTGTTTTTTCTTTCCTCCTGTACACCTGTTGTATTCACATATGTATGGACCTGCAAAGGACAGAATAGTGTGTCAGCTGTGGGGTCACATGGCTACTTCACACATTGTCTTACTCCATTTTTCCTTATGACCACATTTTCAGTCATATCCCAAAGGGGTAGGTACAAGGCAACACGAACTCAGTCCAGAAACCTGCTTCAGAGCACTTCTACCATAGAGAACAAGACTGGCAACAATTTGAATAGAAATTTATACAATCACAGCAATCATGAGAAAGCAGAAGAGAATTATACTGGAATATGACAACTGTGAAGTCAAACCCCAAATCACTTACTTGCTCCTCTGCTACAAGCAAGGGATGTGTTGACTCTTCGCCTACTGAAGGAAGACGGGCACTTCCTACGGAAGGGTGTCTGCTGGAGGGATGTGATGAAGCATCTCCATAGGAAGGATACCTTGGATACCCATTGGGTAGACTCTGCCCACTCAACCCAGGTGCTGATTAAAAAGAAAATCCCGTTACCCTATTGTATTGAATGGCACCCTTTTATTATTTGCTGTAACAATCAATTAGCATGCATGGATGCTTGGGAAATAACAGCAGATGTGGGTGAATTCACCTGCAATATTCATCATCTGAAATCGATGAGGTCTAAATCTTATGATGATGAATTTTAAGACACTTCAAATGAGAACATGGCAAGTGAGCTCAAGTGTCATATTCAGCACTCAGAAAAGATAAACTTACTGGTAGGTGTGCGGGGTGTTCTTGGAACTTCCATCTCTGTTTGATGTGGATTCCTTTCTACTACAGGCTCTTCTACCACATTTATACTATTATTCTGCATGATCTCTTGCAACATATTAAATAATTCTTCAGCACGAGCACACTTGAAGGCAAATATTCCTACAACAACATAGAATCTGTTAGATACCTTTAATGAATAAAGTAAGCTTCCAATAACAGATGTTGTACAGTCCATTTAAGCACATACCTGTTAATAAAAAAGACCTATCAAACTAAATTATGTTAAACCCCTTTTATATATGTATTGAAAAGTTTTAAATTCCTCATGATCACAGATTTAAACGAAAGGTAAAGTGGATAAAGCAACAATTCCAGAGAGAGAAAATTCAGGAAACAAAACTTTATTGGTAAGCAGTAGTCCCTGAAAGAACACGGTTTTGCTCCAGCAAAATTGTATTTCAGATTTTCTGCTCGATATTTGTAACAAAATCAATATAAAATTCCTATACAAAGAGGTAAGAAGGATCTGACAAAGGGTACAAGTTCATGTGAAGGTTAAGGGATGAAGGAATATAAAACAGATTTGGGTGATACAGACAAAGCCAATTTGGTTTTGGTCTCAAGGATAGACACAGAAACAAAGTAGATAATACCATGGATTTTCCTCTAGTATTGTTCCACTTTGTCTTTTGACAGCAGAGGGAGCCCAACTTACCATCATCAGCAAAGAGAACCAGTGCAGTTGGCAGCTTTGGATTATTCTTCCATTGAAAGCATTAAGTTAAAGTTGACATTCTTGTTAAAAAGTATGTGTTTTTGCTACTGCTGAGCTTTAGCTTATCTAACATATCAAAACTATTATCCACTACTCCGTTTCAGCCAACACAATTAGGTGTGGTAGCAGATTGTAAAACCTGAAAATTTTAGTAAATTGGTTATGTGTTAAGAGCACAAGTACCTTGATCAAATTTCAAATATAATAACAAAAAAGTTCTAGACAGTATCTAATTGTGTCATGAACACTCTCAAATATTCATGTTTTTAGTCATCAACTAAATTTGTCATCATCTACACAGTTGTCTACCACTTGTGCTCATAAACATGTGGTACAGTGACAATAAAGTATTTCTATTATGCTATAAAACTTATTCAGAGAATGCTTCAGACTAAATGGACTGTGATCCACAGTGCTACACAAAAGTCCATATTTTTCCAAGGTAGCTGCTAAATAAAATAATGAATACACCAAAATTTGTTCACAACAGAAATGGAATCCTATTCTTAATGGGCTTTGAGTACAATTAGTGGTTCATGGTCAATGTTAGTCATACTTAGAATAGACCAGTGTTTCCCAAACTTGGGTCTCCAGCTATTTTTGGACTACAACTCCCATCAGCCCTAGCTAGCAGGACCTAGGTCAGGGATGTAGTCAGAAAACAGCTGGAGACCCAAGTTTGGGAAACACTGAAGTAGATCTACCAACATCAATAAAATTACTCCAGTCCATTTCAATGGTTCTACTCTGACTATGAAACACTGGAAGCTCTTGTATTTTATTTCTACAGCTTTTGAACTTTCTGTCTTCAGACAACTGACAATTCTTTCCCAACTGAATATCTACTGACTAACCCTAAGCACTTGCCCTGAACATCTGCAGAGGCATGAACTAAACACAAGCCCTATAACTCATCCAACATTCTTCTGTGGTATGACTGGTACATAGTACACTCATCTAATTATATCCTTTAACATCTGTGAAACTGTGGGGTGTATCCAACCCAGTTGTCCCACTAACATAAGGACTTCCACCTGGTAATGCAACTTTATTTCCTTTTCCTCTCCCCATGCACCCTCTCTCCCAAATCTGCTCCTGAGGGTTAGGGCAACCCCCAAACAGATTTGGGGCACACATGGGAAAAGGAGCTGGAGCTCCACTGCAAAATGCAGAAGTCCTGGCACTAAAAGGTAAACTTCACTGGATTCAAAGCATTGTTTTGAATATTGACTTTTGCATTTAGAAACGGTTTTTTTTTAATCCAATTCCTCTTTGTCTCTGCATTTTAGGAAATGACTGGCAAGTTATTTTATAGGAAAGCCTACCCACCATTACTGATGCTCTCACTGAGGGACACCCAAAACACAGGTTTTACAGCAATGCTTTTGATTAACTAACATATTAACCTGTTATACAGAAACAAGTTCCATTAATGCAACTTTCATCACAATCCTAAATATGCTTTATGGAACACAAAACTACTTTGTATATTTGGGGGGGGGGGGAGAATGTGACTTTTCCCAGTAGCAACCAGTAGTGTCTTCTGAAACTCATTAGGAATCGGGGGCACATAAGAAAACAGCCATAACTGAACTGATTGAGAAGATGCTCATTCCCCACAGCAATTCTTTATGCCTGCTTCAAGAGAAGCTGATCTAAAATGGCAAAGTGCACTGAATCTATGTACTTGTGACAATTTTCAGAATAGAATATAATTGTAAGATTTGTGGCATTCCACTGTTATTTGGTAGATCTCCTCTTTTTTATGGAGGTCTGCTTTGCATTTTAAGAATTATGGTTCAACTGATACGACCTTTGAAAATGCTTTCATGGTCCAGCAACTGGAGATGACATTGTGAAGCTGTAGCTCATAATGTCTGGGTACCTTAAATATACACTGTTGGGAAATTAAATTGTTCTCCTTATGACTGCTATTAAATCAAGCAACACTTAACACCACACCACAAATAAACACAGTCCCTCACACAAGTCGGAATACTGATGCTTACACAATAGGCTGGAGAGAAAAAGGATAAATTTTGGTAGTTACAGAAGACAAACGATATAAACACACTTCATTCTGCCACATTTAGTAATACTTAATGAGGACTAAGTGGGGATCTAAAGCAATGTTAAACAGTTGTCTCCAAATACATGTACTTGCTTTCCAACATTAACCGAGATATAACTGGGAGCTAATAGAATGGTTGAAGATTCTTCTGCTTTGATAAAGTTTAGTAAAAACAAACAAACCCATCATGATCAATAAAAATGGCACTGCACTTTTGAGGATTTACAAATGTTTCCAATTTATATCACTTATCCATACCAAAGTTTTAGGGGAGAGGTTAGAGCTGAGATACGATTTACAAAAGGCAATTTATGTGAGTTCCAAAAATCAATCAAACCCAAAACAAGGCATGAAAGCAGCAACCCTTTCCTATTTCTCCCCAACAACTGAGCGTCTTTCAGTGTGGAGAAGAATAGCCAATGACACAACTAGCATCCATGAAGTGGTTCTTAAAAGCAATGTAAAACAATAGCCATCACCAAATATTATATGATTGTTGCTAGGATAAATGGGGAGGAAGAGAATCATGAGCATCTTGGAGGAAAGGTGGGATATAAATGTAAGATATAAAAAGTTAAGCACCTTCGAAGAGGGATAGTGTAAAGAGCTTTTTGGAATTCCCAAGTATACCATGTCAACTGGATTATCTACATATTTGCCAAAGTACCGTACATCAAAGCTTTGAGAGTACTTCCTTGTTCAGACGCCAAACTGATTCTTCCTCAAATATGTTCTTCTATGGATTGTATCCAATGGTGCCCATGCATGGACTTCTGCTCACAAAACGAGCCTCCACCTTCCACTCCTCCCACCTGCATACTCCCATTTGCTTCCCCAACCCTCTGGAGCAGATTTGGGGGGCACGCAGGAGAGAGGAAATAAAAGTGAGGTCCTTTTGTGCAAAAAGAAGTCTGCTTGTGCAATGCTGGCATCCACCCAGCATGTTTAATAAGTCTAGGTTTAATTATGCCTTCAACCAATTTACTTGGGATAGAGGTTTGGCTAATAAGCCTGTAATTTCCTGGCTGTCCATTGGTTCCCTTTTTAAAATGTGTGGCATTGGCTTCCTTCCACTTCTCTAGCAAGGAGGCCCATTTTTAGCGACAAGTTCTCTTCCTATTATTTTTAGATCATCTTTATTATCACATCTGACCTCTTTAAGAGGGTTGTCAAAATTTTTTGTCAAGTTTCCATATCTTGTCACCTCTATTTCCCTTCTAATCCCCCTTCCAAAAAACCCTGATTCAGGTGTAGATATGTACTAAATAGCCAAGAATTATATCAAATTATATTAGCTTCTCTGCAATCTTGTTATACTCCTTCAGTTAACCTTCTGTCCAACTGCTTTCCTGTATGTTGATATTCTATTATTGTAAGTAGTTTTGGAAGCCCTGAGGCACAAAGGTAGGCTATTAATATTTTAAAGTAAACAAGCAATCTATCCAAGTTTTTGGCATAAGTGCTGCAATATATTCAGTATGCAATTGACTGATCTCTGACACACTATATATACGTGATTGTAATCCAATATCTTCCACCACCAGCACCACCACCGCAAAAAAAACCAACAAAAACAATCCAGTTTCTGTACTTCCATGCTACAGGGGAAGTTGATTTAGAAAGTGAAGGATATTTCAGAAGTATGGCAAGATGGTCAGCAGGTCAAAGTAAACTACAAGGCTAGTGCAATTTCCCTGTGCGAAGCAAGTAGCTCCATTTTATATGAGTCAGCATATTCTCATAGACAGGTAATATGGGTCACTGCAGAGGTCTTACTAGCATATTAAGTATTAAATGATGATTCATCATTCTAAGGTTCCTACTTGGTGATCTGAATACATCCTTATCTGATTTCAGAAAGGTAGGAAGTACTAACCTGGATTTCATTAAAATGCAGGGGAGGTTTTTTGTGTTTGTTTGTTTTAATTCAGACCAACTGTTGTTCAGAATACAGGTGTTCAGTGACTACTCTCCCTTTCTCTTTTCTAGGTCTTCTATAAGAACAAGCAAAAAGCTATTATACATACCTGGTCCAGTTTGGCATCTTCGACCACTTTCAAATGAGAAGAGATTGGAATCGTAGCCATAACGGCGCAGACAGAGGTAATGCCATTTGACAGAATCCCGTTTACGGGTATACAAGATTAGTTCTGTGTCTGTAAGTTCCATTATACCAGAACCCAACTCATTACCGTCATCATCCACATTAATAACCTATAAAATAAAATGAATACTATATATTTAAAGCAAACATCAATTTATGAAGCCACAGTCATGTACCTTACCTAACTCTACTGAGCAAATATTTGAAACCAATATTTAAAACTATAAAATAAATCTATAAAACTAACAAATAAATTTGGCTTCCTGATATAATACAGTTCAAATGTATTTTATTTTTCTCTTAACATGGGGCCATGACTATGCAGGCCCCATATATTTCCACCCTCCCTCTAGGCATTTCAAGACTGGCTATTAGTGGTGGTTAACTATCTTTAGCTAATAATGCTAAGAGATGTGAAGACAGAAATCTAGGCTGTCTCTGTGGTAATTAGAGAAGAGTCAGATACTATATGTAATACAAATACTATGGCTTAATTTATTTTTTAACAACCTATCTACTTAAAAAGCAAGTCCACCAGGAGAGAAAGAAAAATCCAAACATTTCCAAATTGCCCTACTGATTTCATATTTTCTGTCCCTAACCCTAATCTGAATTCTGTTCCCATTAAAGGTGACAAAAAACTACCTTGAATTTGTTTCGATGGTTATCAGGGACTGCTTCTTTATCTGGACAGCTACAACAGCTACCCATGACTTCTTTAGAAGACCATGTGATTGCTAAAACCAAAGTAAAAGAAAATGCATTTTAAAAATAGAAATAAAAACAAATATGCAAATAGCATATAAATTGACTACATACCCAAACCATTAAAGAAAATTGGCAGAAGAAAGACAACTGTACATCAATGGAGACAAACAGAATGTAAGCATGTACTGTATTGTAGAAAACTACATTATAGGGTGAGCTCCAACATGGCATGAGTGAGTGCCCACTAGGGCAGTGGGGTTCCCCTGTCCTCCTTCCCCCCTCCGGGCCCCACATCTCCCCAAATCTGCTCCAGGAGTAAATTGGAAGTCCTGTTGCATTAGTTCATTTTATGCAAGTGAGTGGACATAACTGGATCTTACTCACATTAATATCCTGGAAGTCCTGCTCCTTGCCTTGCTGGTCTATTTCCACCTGGCTTGGGACCTCCAGCTACCAAAGTTGAGGCTGCTGAACAGACTTTTGGCCTGGGGATTTGTTTAGTGTTTGTTGCTGTTACTGATATTATTTTTGTATTTCTTTTTAGATCTTATGATTTATGTGAATTGTTCGATTTGGTTGTGAAGTTTTTGATGTGTTTTGTTTACTACATTTGTAATTATGTATTTATTTTCATGTTGCAAGCTGCCTTGAGCATGGTTTTTAACTATTCAGGCAAGTTCAGAAGGTGGTGAAGAGAAACATCTGGCCAAAGGTACGTACACTCACCTAGATTTGGCCATTAATATTTCTAGCCTCTGGTACAGCATCAGTACTTCTGTCATACTTCAAAACATCATGTCGCCCTTCCACATAAATGAGTTACGACCTAAAAATCAAAGTTTTAAAAACAGACTATTATAGAGGGTCAAAAAAGCTGTTTTGAATAAAAATTGGTTCTGAAAGCAAAACAAATTAGATAAGTAATATTTGCAGAGAATAAGTATGTACACATGTGCTGGCCATAACTCATTCTAAAAGGGGTAATCCATAAAGACACTATATTTTTTGCTGTTATTTTTACCACCATTCTGTTCTTTAACTGAAGATTGCTACTTAATCGAGAAATGCAACTAACGCAAAAGACAGCACAAGATATTGCAAAGATTGTCTTCTGCGGGGGGGGGGGGGAGGTGGATCAATTATTACATTTACTTTTCAACAATTCCACCAGGTTTCTGGCTGACCGCTTGCAATGTCTACTAGAAAAGCATCCAAGTAGCTAACTGAAGCAGCCAAATTATATACGTAGCTAGTACTGCACTGAAGGGAAAGGGGAGGTCTTTTGACATCGCATAAAGCTTCAGAGCTGCTCCAAACATCTATCAACTCCTCTCTTCCAGTTTTGAGCTAGAGAGGTTGGTGGGGCTCACTCCTGCAGGTCCAGCATGGTGAACACCATTGTCTTCCTCTAATGTCCAGGATGAGGCCATATTTCAATGGTAGAGCACATGCTTCGCATACAGATTCTCTGAGTGTAATTGGGGACTGTTGCCTAGTCTTTTTCTGAAGCAAAGATCTTTCAGCTTCTTGCTTTCTCCTAGTATTTGTTCCCACTATCTTCTGAAAGTCAGCCTCTTACTATGCTTGTTTTGTATGTTGCTATCTTAGAAGAACTATGTCTTCAAAGAATATACTATACATTGGTGCAGTATTATGTAGTTCTTGTTCAAATGTGCAACTAGAGAACATCTCAGATGAGTTTCACATATAGCATTTGCAGTCACTACGTTGCAAAAGCAAATCAGGTCTGGTAAGTGACAGGAAGGACCCAGGTGGCGCTGTGGGTTAAACCACAGAGCCTAGGGCTTGCTGATCAGAAGGTCGGCGGTTCGAATCCCTGCGACGGAGTGAGCTCCCGTTGCTCGGTCCCAGCTCCTGCCCACCTAGTAGTTCGAAAGCATGTCAAAGTGCAAGTAGATAAATAGGAACCGCTCTGGCGGGAAGGTAAACGGCGTTTCCGTGCGCTGCTCTGGTTCGCCAGAAGCGGCTTTGTCATGCTGGCCACATGACCTGGAAGCTGTACGCCGGCTCTCGGCCAATAAAGCGAGATGAGCGCCGCAACCCCAGAGCCGGACACGACTGGAACTAATGGTCAGGGGTCCCTTTACCTTTACCTTTTAAGTGACAGGAAACCATTGGTATGCTATCTTGGGCTCCATGGTGGAAGAAATGTGAGGCATAAATGTAAGAAAATAAATATTTAACCTCCCCCCGTAAAAGGTCCTAATAACACAACACAAGGTGGTAATGATGTAACAGGTCTACTTCTCTCAGAAGCAGAATATAATGCACACAATTTAAAAAGAACAAATGCACCGATTACACATGTTAACTTACGTTGCAATATTACAAATATTCATCCTGTCAACATTACGTATTTGGGGTGGGGCAAAAATATGATTCCATTAAATGAAAGCCTTTTGATAACCAAATAAAATGGGCTAACATTGTGCAAATCCGGTGTAGGCTCCAAAGCAATGGATTCAAATTTCAAGAAAGAAGATTCCAGCTAAACATTTGGAAGAACTTTCTGGCGGTAAGAGCTGATCGAGCATAGAACGGGCTATCTCAGAAAGTGGTGGGATATCGCTCTTTCAATATTTTTAAACAGAGGTTGGATGGCCATCTGTCAGAGATTCTTTAGCTGTGATTCCTCCATTGCAACGATTGGGCTAGATAGATGACCCTTGGGGTCCCTTCCAACTCTACAATTCTGTGATTCTCAGGCTCCTTTGATGCTATCCTCCAAGAGAGCTGAAAATATGTGTTGTGGTCACCAACAGTGGTTTACCAAAGCTCCATTCAACATTTTTGTTTCTGCTTCAGTGTCAAGTACTAAGCCACACCCTTCATTTGTGCAATCTAGTCTGTTTCTATTTAAACAGATACTTGGGTCAGTTCTTTTCATGTTACGTAAATTAAAATCAAGTACTCCTGCTAAGGCTGTAGTAAACATAAATTAATTCAGCACAGATGGACCAAATTATCAAGATCAGAACCTGGCTCTTATTATACAGCCACTGTTATAAGAATATTTTTTTTCACTCAAAAAGCTGTTTAATTATGTGTATTAAATAAAGCATTACTGTTTTCTAAAGTAAACATTCCCACTGGGCATTCCTTTCATCTTGCATAATTATATTGCATTGGGAAGACTCCATTTGTGTTCTCTAAGTTTACACACAGCTATTATTGCTTTTTTATATATACTGTACAGCTCACACATCTGATCCACAACTCTAGAGCAGTGTTTCCCAACCAGAGGGCCATATGGCCCCCTTGGGGGGGGCAGGATATTTCAAGGGGGCCACAGGTGAAAATTATGTAAATGGGGGGGGGCACACCAGGAGGCTAGGAGGTCACAGAGGGAAGTGAGAATAAAATAAAATAAAATATTTTTTTAAAGAAATCCTGATTGGCTGGCTATCTGCTTGGCCAATCACAAGCAGGTAAGGGGGCATTCCACCAGGAGGCAGCCTAGCGTTTCTTTTTGCCACCTGCATTTTCTTGGAGCAGTCCTGGTTTGTTTCCAGCAGGAGAGGGTGGGCCTGGCTCTGCAAGGTGCAGGGCGAAATTCACCCCCAGCGCCTAGCCAAGCAGGGTTGTCAGGTACTCCTGACCTACATCTAGTAAATAACTATGTGTCTACTCAGAATAAAAAAACATTTAAATAGCTACCTTTCTACCAGTAGGATGGGGTGGGGGGCCACAGGAAGGAAACAAGGTTGGAAGGGAGCCATGGTCAGAAAAAAATGGGAAACACTGCTCTAGAGCAGTCTTTCAAAACATCACAAACAGAAAAATATCTATCTGAAGAAGAAAAATATGTATCTGAAGAAGTGTGCATGCACACGAAAGTTCATACCAAGAGAAAACTTAGTTGGTCTCTAAGGTGCTACAAAATATTTTTTATTTTGTTTAGAAAAATATCTCTGTCTCCTTTCTTTGTGACCAGTCTTCTTAAGGGACTCATAAGAGGGTCCCATTTTCATTGTCAAACCTTACTTAAAGGTTTGGTGAAACAAACTGTTCAGCTTTATCTGTTGCAGAGTACACATAAATTATAGAGTAACAATATGGGCAATAGTTACCATGGATTTAAAAAGCAAATCTTGCAAAGCAAATCTTGCTTAATGTGAGTCAACTATTCAAAGAATATTCCTATGAGGTTTATCCTACGATAGGGTGCAAATATATTAGTCTGATCCTCGGATAATCAAGTTCTTAACTTTGAGTAATTCCTAGATTCATTGTTGCCTACTACAAATGAGGGGCAACAATATTTAGTTGTAATTGAAGAAAAGGCTGTGATTGTTTCTTTTGATAAACCTAAATACAGATGATGTTAGAGAGCTGGCAACTGAATGATTGGTTCCATTATACTGGTATAGAAAGGTATCCATTTTAAAATGCTGGACCCTGAATGGCAGTTCTGCAAACAAAATGCCTATTTTTTCTTTTAGAAATATATATGGAGTGCCGTCCTATTCAATCAGAACAAAAATAATTTGCATTGTTATTGAAGGAAATAAATATCCAGTGGCTAAAAAGGGAGAAAAAATCATGGGCATACTTCCTGGTTCTAGTCACTGAAACTAGGGATACCTAAACTAACAGAAGTGTCTGATTTAAAGAAACTTGCTGTCTTAAGCCAACTACATCTCACTAGATCAAAATCTAGCAGACAAGCAGTTAACCACCAATGCACTGAATACTGATTTTAAAGATTGTTTTGTTTCTCAGAGAGGGCCTGGCTCTTCAACCAAGACTTCCTCTTGTGGCTTATTTTGAGAGAAACAAGCCAGCATTCTGGCTAGTTTCATTCTGCCTTGGGAAAAGGAAGAGCAGGGCAAGCGCAATTTGTCCACCAGCACCCTTGGTCATTCATGGCAAGCCATAGTTTGGCTTCCTGTAACATGTGAACCAAGCCACTTTTTCATTCAAAGGCTAAGAAGGAATACATGAACTGAAGAAACTTACAAAGATTGCCAGTTTTTAAAGACCTTTTTTTAACTAGAAGAACTAGCAAAAACAACAACAAGCACACACCACTTTAGCCTGTCTAAAGTTTTAATATACAATAAGTGATTGTTATAAATTTCTTGTGCGATAATACAAAGGAAATGCTTAAACGTATAATGAATAAACTGAGAGAAGTCAACAAAATAAGGTATTTACTAAGATTCAGATCGAAGTGCCAAAGCTGCCTGTTTTCAGAACATGAAAGAGAGACTACATTCAGTTTCGAGCTTTATGAACACATTCCTCAAATACCAGTAATATTAAAGGTCTCAGAAAAAGCAAGACCTTTTCCCCCAACCTTAACATCACAGTTTAATCCTTGGAACAGCTGATTAAAAAATGCCTGTAGTTTAGTTGAACTTGTCAGTTTGAGGAGAAAATCCAACATTCTGAAGGAGAAAAGCTGAAATCGTGAAACAGTTTTTACACTATTGATAAGTCTGAAACTTTTAGAAATCTCACTTCATGTTTACTCCTTCAAATTCTAACATTTCTGCTGCAACAACGTACAGTAATTCTTAAAATGGTTATTTAACTCATTTTAACAAGAAATATTCCTTTGGTTAAAATGGGTTACAAACTTCCGATTAGAATCATAGAATTGTAGAGTTGAAGGGACCATAAGGATCATCTAGTCCAACCCCTCGCAGTGCAGGAATCTAATTGATCAGATGCACTTATTATTTATTGTTTATAAGATTTACATCTCAATGCATGTCAGTGTACTAATCCATTTTATCTGAAAATGAACCTTAAGTATTGCAACACAGTATTGTTTCAGTTATGGATGCTGCATACACATGGGTTTACAAAGACTGATTGTCATCCTTTTCTTTAAAGATTTTCACAAACTGACCTCATTCAAAATACTTAACTATGTACATTGCTGTTTCTTCAGCCTTTAAGAATTTAAGGCATCAGTCACTATCTATCTGCCCTTATGGATCCATTAGCTTAGCTTCAAAGAGATCTTTCCTGCATAAACTGGCTACACAGATCCTTTACCAGATACCTCTCCCTACAACTGAGAAGCTGCTCTTAAGCAGAGAGAAACTTCTTTTCAAAGCTGTTAATTTTGTTTTAACTGTCATCCATCATTTTCACCTACCCCCTTGCACAAGGGCTGTTCTTAATTTGTTACATGCATCTCCGTTTATCACTTTCCAAGCTTAAGTGGAGGGGAAACATCATTGGTTAGCCTAGATTTCATGCTTAGAGGCAGTAGTAGCCTGGAAAAGGGCAATAAATTAAAGCTGAATCCAGACAGGATTACTGTTTTGTGGTGAGGTAGTTCTCAGAACTGCGAATTGACTGGTTGACCTGTTCTAGATGGGGTTATGCCCCTCTTGATGGAACAGGTACCGGTATGTAGTTTAGTGGTGCTCCTTGAGTCACCTTTGCCACCTAAGGCTCAGCTGGTCTCACTGGCAAGAAGTGCCTATGCCAAGGTTCAGCTAGTGATCCAGAGATAACTTGGCCTAAGTTATCCATGTCTTGGTAACTTCCAACTTGGGCTATTGCCATTTGTCTTTGAATATAGTCCGGAACTTGCAACTAGTGCAAATGCAGCAACCAGGGTGGCCAGAGATGCTCACATATAACACTAATGTTGGAACAATTACACTGGTTGCCTACTGTATTCCAGGCCTCATTTAAAGTCCTTAAGGATGCATTTGAAGCCCTAAATGACTGTGTCCCATTTTTGGGGGGGGGGTCCTTTCATATTGTCCAGCTTGAGTGCTAATATTTACAGGCGAACCCCAATAAGATCGCTATGGTGGGGACTCATGGGTGGGCTTTATGGGTGTGATCCCACGCCTCTGGAATGACATTCCCTCTAAACCATGTCGTATCATGACATTGTTCTCATTTTATCATCGGGTGAATACACACATCATTGGGGGGGGGCTTTGAGAGAAGGTTCAGCTATTGCCATTTGGTTTGTATGTAATTTATGTTGGCTGGTTTTAATACAGTTGATTGATTTTGGTTTTAATTTTGTGTATTTCCACCCTTGGACCTGCAGGTGAAGGGTGGTCTATAAATATGATAGACAGATAGATAGATAACTGCCTAGTTTATCTTTTTATCTCTATCTTTTGAATATATCATTTAGAAATAAAATAATCTGGGTAACAAAAAAGCCAGTAATATAAAAGATCCATATGACTAAATCTACAGTTCCTTTAGAGATAAGTGTTATGCGAAGATGGATCTGAATGTTCCTTGTCCCTGGGAAAGCCAAGTCATCAAAATCCAGAAGCTGAAGGTATCAATTATCTCTGCAGTTACAAACTGTGTGTCACATACAGCAGTGAGTCGCTCATCACTATTCCTCAAAATCACAAATGTACTGTTTTTCATAGTACACTCCAAGTGCTTTGGCTCCTACGAAAATGAAGTAATTGGAAGCCTCACACAAGCTTTAACAGAATTGTAAATTGCTACACACCGCCCACATAGCTTTGAGTGCTTGAGTGTGTGTGATTAGGAGGGCTGATGCATGATCACACCAAATTCCTTCCCTTAACTCACAGATCAAAAACTTGCCCTCTCAGCTACATTCTTCTTTAAACAGTCACTGTTACCCTGGTAACCCTATGCTGCTGACACAGGCAGCTGGTCCATTTAAAGTCAGCCCTAGCTGGCAACGAAAATGTTTGTTCAACCAGTTGGGAATAGTTTCTCTCAATTCCAGAGAAGTTGCTGCTTTGTACTTTTCAACGCCACCCCCTTTTAAATGTTTTCATTTTGACACATTTTTTAAAAATACAAACTTAAACTACTCCGATTATTTATACACTTTTTTATTCTTAGAAATACAAACTTACTGCAAAGCTTTAAAAACTTATGCTCAAATATAAGAGGGAAGGAGAAGGGAACCCATTTTAAATTTTTTAAGTACTGTACCCATAGCGGAAGCAATCAGATTCTTTTGTATTCCGCATAAATCTATAGTACAGATTGTTGTAAATATGAATGGAAGGCTTCTGCAAAAAATTCTCTGAGTCCAAACCCAGTTTTCATCAATTTCTGATAGCCAAAAAATTATTTTTCCTGAATCAAGATTATAGAAACACATTTCAGTTACTTTGTAAGTTATTTCATAGAATACAATTTGTCTGCTTTGACTTTTACTGGTAAAAAGAATGGGGAAATGCAGTCCAGATACTGAGGTCCTTTCTTAATAAAGATAGGAATGAAATTACAAATCCTCCAACTGTCCCTGCCAGACAAATACAGATAGTGAGCCAACTTTATTTCAAGTGCTCGAAGATGTCCAGTTCTGCCCATTCACCCTCCCAGTTTTTACTGCACTCTAGGCTTTACTTGATTAGGTAAAAATAATTTCTTTTCCTAACCACTTAATTTTATTGCTGAGATAATCAAAAGGTACAAGGCCATAGCATGGGCTAACACTCCAAGGCTCTGAAGTGAAGATCTCTCCATTAACAGTGGTAGAAACACTGGAGAAGATTTTTAATAGGATTTTATGAGGTTAATATCAACTAAGCACTTGTGTGCCACCTGGAAAGCACACAATACAAATGCAAAGAACTTTACAACCTACAAGTAGGCATTGGCAAAGCATTCTGCTTTCTATTTACATGGTTTTTTTGAATATGAAATGTCTTAAGAGTATTTGAGGGAAAAAACCTTCCCACACCTATCAAGAGGTAATCTTCATGCTGAGAGTTCTTATACTTTACAGTGCTAGCATACTAATCTTGACTGTCAAAGCAACCAATAATGAAAGCAAACAAGCAATAATCTCTACTGGGTGTGACTGAAACATGTAAACATCGGTACTGAGTCAAACAGAGTTTAATACTATTGCAGTACACAGAAAGAACTAGTGGCAGACTTAAAATTGGGCCTTATGCCATTTACAATAATGCACACACAAAAGCCAGTCACCTGTTTTTTCTTGTCTCCAGTTCCCAAATCTGACTGCACATCAGGGAGATCCTCTCCTTCCATTCTGGCAACCATGCCATATCCAATTCAAATCATTCTTACTTGCTTTTCTTATTAGTTTACTGGCAGTCAATACATTTTTCTGTATCAAAAAATTAAATACACAAACTGTTCAGGAAAAAGTACCTAATTGCAAGGACAGAATATGTGTCATTATGTTCCACTGTCCATTGCATTTTTCTCTTGCAGTTGAAATTGCTTTCATGCTGCATACAGAGTTGTCTTAGGACATTGACACCTCAAGATAAAAGTAGCTGCCTGGTGGGGAGGGGAATATTTCTTGTTTGGATACTACTAAAATTCAAAGAGATATTTAAGCTTAGGTTCTGTTGAACTTGATAGGAGGACTAGTGTGTCATCTAACAACAGTGTAAGATTCACAGAATTGGAAGCAGGCCTTTATTTTCACTGGTGCCAGAATCCTCTCCTTGACAGAAATAGCATGCCAAAAGTACTTATTAAGGAGTAAGACAATCCAAATCAGTTCCCATACAAATATTTTCTTGTAACCCCACATTTTCTTGAAAGTATTGTTGGCCAAAAGCAGCCTCTACAGAAACTAGTGAGTTAACCTTGTTGGACTGTGATGACGTAAGAGTAGCTCCAACATGCTATCCTACCACTTGTCCAGCACCTAGTGCTACTTCGGAGAGACAAGGGGACTCTTCAAATACCTTGTAGACCCCTAATAAGCTTTCTTTTCCCTGTCTAGCCACAAAGGCATGCCAATCTTTGTTGTTTTCAAACAGAGCAGAATCCTGCCGGAAATCCCTAGTTCTACAGATAAAGCTCCAAAGGTCCATTCTAATATCCCATCTGTGCAATTTCAAATTCTTTAAACAGGACACTGTGAAGGAACACTCACAGACTTATGAACCCAGCTCCCGACAGCCATAAAATCATAGAGTTGTAAAGGACCCACGAGTCATCTACCCCAACCCCCTGCAACGCATCCTCCTCTATATAGGTAAAGGTAAAGGGACCCCTGACCGTTAGGTCCAGTCGCAGACGACTCTGGGGTTGTGGCGCTCATCTCGCTTTATTGGCCGAGGGAGCCAGCCTACAGCTTCCGGGTCATGTGGCCAGCATGACTAAGCCACTTCTGGCGAACCAGAGCAGCGCACGTAAACGCTGTTTACCTCCCCGTCGAAGCGGTACCTGTTTATCTACTTGCACTTTGATGTGCTTTCGAACTGCTAAGTTGGCAGCAGCAGGGGCCGAGCAACGGGAGCTCACCCCGTTGCGGGGATTCGAACCACCGGCCTTCTGATCGGCAAGCCCTATGCTCTGTGGTTTAGACCACAGCGCCACCCACGTCCCTTTATAGTTAGTAGAGAACACAAAGCCACATCACACATATTAAGATGAGCTGTAAAACCTATTAAGGCAAGCTCCAAATTAAGAAGTCAAGTCAGCTCAACCGGCCTGTCTAGGTTGCTTTTTTAGGGTTCATGTTCATGTCTGAAAAATAACCAGAGTAGAGTGCACAATGTTTTAAACAGAACTTAAGATTGATCCCTTGTGATTTACTTTAGGTGAAAACTTTGCATTATTATTTCTAAACACATGACACAAAGTCAATCTGTTGAAACTAGTGGAACAAACTTCCACATACTGGGGGAGGTGGATTACAGTATTAGTAATTCCACACTGCACAAGCCTTTAGATCAGAGCTGGAAGAATGTTTCAGATTCTTAGACATGAGCCTCAGATTAAGGACTATTCCTGCACGTAAACACGTTTGAAGCTAACATTTATAAGGTATAATGTACCTTAAGAGTCTTACTAGGCTGTTCCTGGCCCAGAGCTAGCTATGCTTTTGAATAGCCTTACTTTTTTTCCCTTACAGCCACAAGTAATGTTCCACATATTGCAGAATGATACTTTGAAACTTCAACTCTTTCAAAGCAAGCAGGCAAAGGTGGAAAGAGGCCATTGAGCTGCTGATCCAGAAATGCTTCTAAACCATCAGTCTAGTGTAGGGGCTCCCAAACTGTGGTCTGCAGGCCACCAGTGGTCTGTGGGCTTCATTCAGGTGGCCCACAACATCTCTGTTAATAATCTGATACAATAGAAGAAATTAAAGAAGCAAGAAAATACAATAAAAAGTATACAGCATCTAGCAAAATGAACCGTAATTGCTACAGCAGGCAGAAATGTCATTAAATGATCCACAAAAACCCTTAGCAATTTTCAAGTGGTCCATGGAGGGGACGTTTGAGAACTACTAGTCTAGGCTCTAGCATGTATAGCCTGCTGAGGAATCAGGCAAGAGAACTAAAACAGTCGTGGTGTTATTGTGTGAAGCAAGAACATTAGAAAAAGTCTGCTGTTGAACTTGGCTTAAAGCATTGCAATATCTAGACTTCCGGTTCTCGTGCCGGCGCAGCTAGCTGGATCTCCGTCGCGTTGCGCGGGGATCTGCTGAAGATCGGCTGGGGGTTCTGTCACCGCGCGACGAACCCCCATTTAAACTTCAGCCAGGGCGGGCTGAAGGCTTAGAGAGCCGGCGGCACCCATTTGGACCTCTCCCCACCTTCGGAGGACCCCGTAAAGGGTCTGGGAAGGAAGAGCGGATTGAGGTCTGGGCGCTGCGGCTCCGAGAACGGCCGCTTCAGTGAAGCAGCGTAGCGGGCTGCGACGAGCGCAGAACACCTCCTTCAAAAAAAATCAACCCAAGTTTCAACGGAACCGTGAGTAATTGGGACAATTAAAGCTATTAATTAGGTTATTTACAATTTGGCCACGGGAAAGGCTGAAAAAAGGAGGTCCACCTTTCCCTTTTGTGTGACTGGAGAAGCAAGTCACCAAGTATAAACGTTTAGAGGCTTTCTTTGACTTTAGAACTTTGACATTTGACAGCTGTCAAAAACCTCCTCTAGGTTTGCTGGCAGGAGGAATGGAAAATAAGCTGTACAGTTAAATAAAAGACATTAACGTGTGGATTAGACCCACTGTCACCTCTGGATTGTGGATGAGCCGGGCAGTACAGGGGTTGAAGAATTTACAACTCTGCTACTTCGTTTTTTTTTATTTGGTTACTGTTTCTAAGTTTGGACAATAGGTAACTTTGTATAAGCTACAACCCTGTGGATTACAATTTAATGGATTTTGTAACATTCTTACATCCTTGTCAATAGACAGACTGCTATTCCTTTAAAAGTGAAACCAACTTTAAAGATCAGAGTGGAATGTAAAATCCTTTGTTCCTCTGGCAAGCAAGTATCTGCTGGAAGCGCCTGCTGTGAACTGACCTTGAGCAGCAATTGTTTTGGCTACATTAGGTGATAAAGACAACAGCTGCCAGGGAAACCGTGTGAGCTGCAGAGAATTAACAGGAAATCGTATTTCCATAGCAACAGAGGCCTGGGCAATTAGACTGAGTAGATTCTGAAATAGCAATTGACTGCAAAATTGAAATTAAATGTCTGCAGGAGTAGGAAGAGGAGTTTCAACAAGAAGTGTGACTAAAGCATCAGAAGGCGCAACCAAGGAAAAAAGAAGACAGTCACAGCAAGTGGACCCTGCAGGCATGAACCAGCTACTTGAACATTTTGAGGCACTAAGGAAAGAGATTAAAGATAACAACGAAGATCTCAAACAGGATATTGCAGGAATTAAAACGCAATTGGACCAAATTGGACAATTTCAACAAGATTTAGAATCAACAAAAGAGAAGGTTGGCAAAGTCGAGGCCCAGGTTTTAACTTTGGAGCAGACACACATCAGAGACCACTACAACACTCAGGTGTCTCTTGCTTCTATGCAAATGAGGCAGAGGGCTACCAACTTGAGACTGAGACACCTGCCAGAACGGGAAGGAGATAATTTAAAAGCCTACATAGTCAAGGTACTCGGAGAATATTGGGGACTGGATCAACAAAAACTGGAAAGCACCATCGTCAAAGCATATCGTTTTGGACCAAAGGATAGGAAGAACACAAAGACAGTTAATGATTGTCTAATTGAATTTCAAACCAAAATTCAAAGAGACGAGATCTTGAAACTCCACTACGAAAAGAACTTGGAAGTGGAAGCAAAGAAGGTCATTCTATACAAAGACATCCCCAAATTCTTCCTGGACCTAAGACCCAATTATACTGATTTGACACAGGCCTTAAGCAAAAAGAAGATCAACTACAGGTGGGAATTCCCTCAAGGCCTAGCTTTTGGATTCAAAGGAAGACTCATCAAAATCAAATCAAAAGAAGACAAAATTAAGTTTATACAGAACAACCTGGACGAATTTCCTGGAATTTTAGCGGAAAGTCCTACCCCAACACCAGAGGAAGAAGCCGAAGGAGCAGCAGGAGGAAGTGCATAATAAAAGATGGCATTAAAGATCTTAACTTGGAATGTTCACGGTTTAAACATTAAATCTCAGAGAAACCAGGTCTTTCATACATTGAAGAAACAAAATTTGGATATAATATGTCTTCAAGAAACCCATGTAACAAGATTACACAGGAGAGTTTTGGAAAATAAAAGAATAGGCCTGGAATTCATTTCTTCAGCAAAAGTGAAGAAGAGAGGAGTAGTAATCTATGCCAAAGAGAAATACAATCCAAAAATGAAATTTAAGGACGAGGATGGAAGATTTGTAGCAATAGAGATCACAGTGGAAGGCGAAAATTTTCTGATATTGGGACTGTATGCGCCAAACGATGCGAAAGCGGAATTTTTCAAGAATATCCACGAAAGGCTGTTGGATTACATGGATTACAAAATAATAGTTCTAGGAGACTTCAATGCGGTAGCCTCCACGCTTATGGACAGATCACAAAGAGTAAAATTCACAAATGAGGGAAGGCTACCGAAAACCTTCTTTGATATGACTGACAACCTAGACCTGATAGATGCATGGAGAACATTGAATCCAACTGACTTAGAAGCAACTTTTTACAGTGAGTCAACCAAAGCCTGGAGTAGGATCGACCAAATATGGACATCCAGGGAATTAACACCCAGGATGATCCAGTCAGAAATACATCCAAGGACATGCTCAGACCATAACCCGGTACAACTGGACTTGAGAATAAACCCGAAGGGTTCCTTCAGATGGAGAATGGACGATTCACTGTTCAGAAACCAAATCATCTGTGAAAAAGCTCAAAAAACAATAAAGGATTATTTTGAAATAAATATAAATACGTCAATGGAAAAAAGAACAATTTGGGACGCAAGCAAAGCGGTGATGAGAGGATTTCTAATACAACAAAAGGCAATCAAAATGAAGCTGCAAAGAGAGAAAAAGGATGCTATTTTGCAACAATTGAAAGAAAAAGAAAAACAATTGAGGATAACACCTAAAGATAGCAAATTACAAAAAGAAATAAAGCAATTACAAGTTGAACTCTCTAATATAATCAATTGCGAAATTGAATGGAAAATTAAAATGTTGAAGCAAAAGACTTTTGAATCAGCAAATAAATGTGGAAAATTGCTAGCGTGGCAGCTGAGACAGAGACAGAAACAGAACACCATTACAAGCATTAGCATCAACGGAAACAAAGTAGTGAACCCATCGGAGATAAGGAAAAACTTTGAAAAGTTTTACAAACAGTTGTACAAAGAAGAAACCAAAGAAAAAGACAAAATAGAGCAATATATAGCTGAAAATGGCCTACAGAAAATCCCGGAAAGAATGAAAGGCCCCCTAAACCACCCAATAACACCGAATGAAGTGGAAATAGCAATTAGCAACATGAAACTGGACAAAGCCCCAGGACCTGACGGACTTTCAGCTAAATATTACAAAACATTGAAAGATTGGATAACCCAACCTTTAATGGACGTATGCAATGAGATATTGAAGGGAAAAGGGGCACCGGAGTCTTGGAAGGATGCATACATAACACTGATACCAAAGCCAGATGTAGATCGGACATTGATGAAGAATTATAGACCTATCTCCCTCCTAAATGTTGACTACAAGATCTTCGCAAATATCATGGCTAGCAGACTCAGGAAGGTTCTAAAGGAGGTTATCCACCAAGATCAAGCCGGTTTTTTACCGGAAAGGCATTTAAACAATAACATAAGGAACGTGGTGGATATCCTCGAAAATCTCGAACAAGATAAGAACAACAAAGCAATCCTGATGTTTGTGGACGCCGAAAAAGCATTTGACAATGTTTCTTGGACTTTTATGAAAAAGAATTTGCAACATATGGAGGTGGGGAACGGTTTCATGAACGGGATCGAAGCGATCTACACTGATCAAAAGGCTAAGATCATTATTAACAATGTGGTATCAGAAAACATCAGAATACAGAAAGGAACAAGACAAGGTTGCCCCTTATCCCCGTTACTGTTCATTACGGTCCTGGAGGTTCTGCTGAATGTGATTAGAAAAAATTCAGATATCAAAGGGGTGGCGGTGGGGGCCAAAGAATACAAGTTAAAAGCCTTCGCTGATGACTTAGTTTTGACATTACAAAAACCAGACTCCAGTGTACCAGTGGCACTGGAGGTGATACAAGACTTTGGGGAAGTAGCAGGACTTAAACTAAACAAAGCCAAAACCAAAATTTTAGGGAAAAACCTGACACAAGGTGAGAAAGAGAATCTCGAGAAAGAAACAGGCCTTCAATTTGCAAAAAAAGTAAAATATTTGGGTATCAACATGACAGCGAGAAACCAAAACTTGTTCAAGGACAATTATGAAAAAGTTTGGAATGAAATAAAGAAGGACTTGGAGATCTGGAACAATTTGAAATTGTCCTTGATGGGCCGAATTGCAGTTATAAAGATGAATGTGCTGCCTAAATTATTATTTCTCTTCCAGGCAATTCCAATACTTGATAAGACGGAACCTTTCAAGAAGTGGCAGAAGACTATATCAAGATTTGTCTGGCAGGGGAAAAAACCCAGAATCAAATTCAAGATATTAACAGATGATAAGAAAAGAGGGGGCTTTTCCCTGCCGGAATTAAGTATCTATTTTGAAGCAGCTGCCTTCTGCTGGCTGAAAGATTGGTTCCTACTAGAAAATACAGATATACTTGACCTGGAAGGATACAACAACAGATTTGGATGGCATGCATATTTATGGTATGATAAGATAAAGGCCCACCAAGGATTCAAAAACCATATAATAAGAAAGGCTCTTTTCAGAGTTCGGATGAAATATAAGGATCTCCTTGAAAGGAAAACACCCAGATGGCTGTCACCAGCAGAAGCAAAGGCCCATAAAAGAGTCAACATGGAAGAAAATTGGCTAAAATACTCTGAGATGTTAATATATGAAGGAGAACAAGTCAGGTTGAAACCCTTTGAGCAATTAAGAGGAAGAATCCGAGATTGGTTACAATATCACCAGATTAACGAACTCTTCAAAATGGATAAAAAGATTGGCTTTCAAGTGGAAAAGTCAAAACTGGAAACAGAACTGCTAGAACCAAAGATTAAGACCTTGTCAAGAATGTATGATTTGCTGCTGGAATGGCATACGCAAGATGAGTTAGTAAAATCTGCAATGATAGATTGGGCAAAAGATGTGGGACATAATATTATGATGGCAGACTGGGAAAGACTATGGAGAACGGACATAAAATTTACAGCTTGTACTTTGTTGAGAGAGAACATAATGAAAATGATTTATAGATGGTACCTGACCCCAGTGAAGCTGGCAAAAATCTATCATTTGCAGGACAACAAATGTTGGAAATGTGGCACTATGGAAGGAACATTTTATCATATGTGGTGGACTTGCCCAAGGTTGAAGGCCTTCTGGGAGATGATATACAATGAGCTGAAGAAGGTGTTTAAAAGCACATTCTTGAAGAAACCAGAGGCCTTCCTCCTTGGAATGGTACACCAAGTCTTACCAAAAGAAGACCACACGTTGTTTATGTATGCCACTACGGCAGCAAGAATCCTTGTTGCAAAATATTGGAAGACAAAGGACTTACCGACATTGCATGAGTGGCAAATGAAAATGATGGACTACATGGAAACCGCTGAACTGACGGGGCGAATCCGCGACCAGAGGGACGACGCAGTGGAAAAAGATTGGAGAAAGTTTAAAGACTATCTTAAAAAACATTATAAAGTACAGAATTAAAATAAAATAGAAATGTCAATGCATAAGATTAGTTTATAAAAGAATAATATAGTGAATAGTATGGTAGATATAGTGTAGGAATAAGTGTTAAGTACTATTGAATTTAAGGTTTTTCTTCTTTTTTTAAAAAAAAATATTTGCAAGTAAACATAAGGTTGTTGAAAAAGAATCTGGATGTTATTTTAAATTTAAAGAATGAAATTAAAATAAGAAACAATGTAATAGAAATGAGAAGATAGAAATATTAAGAAATTGCTGGTAGATAATAGATAAGGAGAATCGGCACAGAAGGAAAGAGTGGAGGAAGTTAGGAGAAAATGTTAAGGAGATAGGATAAGAGCATAAGATAAATGTAGTGTATTGTAGTGTTTTAGTTTAAGTGTAGTTTAAATGTATGTGTATTTTGTTTGTATGATTGTTTGTTTGTCTATTCTTGTGTTTAAAAATAAAAAATATTAAGTTAAAAAAAAATAAATAAAGCATTGCAATATCTAAACAGCAATTCTCTACACATGGCAGGGCAGTGGGCTTTTGAACCTCCAATACCCTATGCAACTGAGAAGTAACCTGTAATCACTATGCCCTACTGGGTGCCTTCAATCACATTATGTTAAGTTAGAAAACTTATTCTCTTGTAGTTTGTTTGTTTTTAAACTTCCACCACTTTATTTTGAGTCAACTATGGTCCATCAGTCAACTAAGGCACAGTTCTTTTCCATATCAACAGTCCAAATTTCTTCTCACTCTGATCTTCTACATTTCATGAACACATACTTCATATACCGATTTCCTGCTTCCACCTATCCTTAAAGAGAAATACAGAAAAAAATCCACCTTTGTCATTCATAGCTGACTCAGACTGATACGAGGCTGTTTGCCAACAATAATTAGGAGCAAAATCCCGAAACCTCCAACTCTGGCCCCAGCACATACTATATTCCATGGAAATTCACCTTGCATCAGTTCTAATTACTTATTCACTTGCTTTCTCAGTCACATTAACTATACAAGGGTACACCCACACCTCTACGGAGTACAGGGGTCTTTCTTTGGCTTATCTCTTTAAGCCACTGGTGATGCCAGGTGTGCAAAAGGTTAACTCTGTAACAGACATGCAAGAAACAATTTGTTTTGTACAAACAGTACTCTTAGGGTACATACAGTGAAGACAATTACGCACTATGCACTTTAAAAAAAATAGAATCTCCACACCAAGAAAAAAATGAACTAGGAACTCACTCTTAATGTTACACTTCTCCTGCATGTGTGTGTTTAATTTGCTAAACTATTCTGCATTACTTCTACAAATTTATGGTTTGGGATTTTTTTGTCTGTGCTGCACATCTTTCACGATAAGGAGATTGTGTTAAGAGCAAGGGTGCTAACAATTGTGCAAAACAGTAATAAGTAACTTTGCATGGCACACAAGCTCACCCACCTAGCCCATTTAGGAGCAACATAGCTTGTCACAAGCAGCATCTGCAAGTGTTTGGATATCTCTAAAATCATGAGGAGGAGGAGGAGGAGGAGGAGGAGTATTAGTCTTTTTAAATATGAGATTCTCAGGACTGTGAATACACTGACGTGCAGAAGACAGAGCTGTGCAGTTACTGTGAAGGTTGATAAACTTGTCTCTCATTGAGATTTTTCATATTAATGTAATGTACAGTATCTGTTTTGTAGGAAACCATGGCAAAGTCAAAATCATCATCCTCTGCAAACCCCTTTGAGAACATGCTATTCAAACTAGCTCAGACATTTACATATTGGGCTTGCCCGGTGGTTCAAATCCCCGCGACGGAGTGAGCTCCCGTTGCTCAGTCCCGGCTCCTGCCAACCTAGCAGTTCAAAAGCACGCCAAAAAGTGCAAGTAGATAAATAGGTACTGCTCTGACGGGAAGGTAAATGGCGTTTCCGGGCACTGCTCTGGTTTCGGTGTTCCGTTGCACCAGAAGTGGCTTAGTCATGCTGGCCACATGACCCAGAAAAACTGTCTGCGGACAAATGCCAGCTCCCTTGGCCTGTAAAGCCAGATGAGCGCCGCAACCCTAGAGTTGCCTGCGACTGGACTGTCAGGGGTCCTTTACCTTTTTTACAGATTATTCATTTTGAATTAAAAAACATAGTCCCTCTCCTCCCCAAGCTAAATTTGAATTGGTGGGGGTGGGGGGCTTAAAAGTCAGAGGGCAGTATCCAAGTAGTTGTTAGCACAAGAAGAACTTCCTTCCCCCTTCCTCTCCCCATGTGCTTGCCACACTCTCCCCAAATCTGCTCCAGAGGGTTGGGAGAACCCCAATAACATATTTAAGGGATGTACAGGGAGAGGAAGTTCCACTGCATAGCCAGAAGTCTCTACACTAATGGAAGCATTTCATTGGATACTTCGCATATCTTCCACTTGTTGAAATAAAAAGGTATTGTTGTGCTGCCTGAAATAAATTCAGAATTATCAGGGCCAATGATTAAGAGTAGCAGAATGGGCTGTAAAAGGGGATAATGGAACAGATTTGACCAAATGAAACTTAAGTAGAGAAGCTTAGAGGGTAAAGCCATAGTTATAGCCATCATCACTCAGTGCCAGCCAGACTATTTGTTGTGGTACTGCTGTCAAAATTGGAAATGGTTACATTAATTATTACTAGTTTTTACTATTATTCTTTATATGATTTCTTACCCACCCTTCACCATGATGTGCCAGAGCAGGTTACAACAATTTAAGCAAACCTCACCCTTATTGAAATACAACACAATAAAGCCAATAAGCATCACCGGACTGTCAATATATCAGTCCCGAGCTTGAAAAATATTGTTCTCTTGCAATATTGTTCTCTTCTCCCATTTCCTCTCACCAGAAATTTATTCAATGGGTTGGTATTTTTTCTTCTTCAAAATATTATTTGAGAATGGCAAAATTCATTATCAAAAATTAACTACCGGTACCCATCAGCTGACATAGCATACCAGAAAAACAAAATAGCTCTGCAAGAGGTGTTCCAAGTTGCTCTGGGTTTCTGTTTGGAAAATAAAATGCAGAGTATGAATAAAAACTTAAAAACACTTTAAACAAAAACTTTAAAAACAAAGGTTTTATTTTGTTACATAAAACTTCTGAAGTATTTAGCAGTGTAACCTCAGATGGACTTTGTCAAAATAAATAACTACATAAACAAACAGTATGGTCCCTTGAACAGCCCACTTTCAGCTAAGATTCCTCAAAACATGTTTGGAACTGACTCAAATAAGGACATTTAAACAGGCAATTAATGAAGTCCATGCATATTATTCCAATAATATTCACACTGAGAGCAGGCTATTGTTCCCTACTCAGACCTTATTGTTTAGGTTTTTCCATGGTTTAGTTTTTTCTCCTCCTACAGTAGGAACAAGTCAAACAAACCTAAAACCACTTGCAGCTACATCTTTTTAAATGGTGTAGTATACAACCTACTTTGGAAAAACATTTGGCACAGATGAACCTACCATAAGTGCTTAGTTGCTCAAATACATTCTCTTATTTATCCCTTCCCACTAGGAAAGCTTGATATTTTTCAGTGCATAAAAGCTAACACTATTTTCAGCTCTTGGATTAAATCAAAGTTTTGTCATTTTCAGTGACTAGCATTTGTACATATTTGTGATGGAAAAGCAAAACACAACCCTGATGAATCACACACATGTATTTAAGTAGTTGGTTAAAAGTCAAAGATTTGGTTTTTTTTAAGATTATACAATCCAAGGACTTCCATCCTAAACATGCTTACTCAGAAGAGAACCCCATGTCTATATAGTGGGATCTACTAGAACATCTATTTTTGAGACTGTAACTTACACATGTAGGGACGTGGGTGGCGCTGTGGGTAAAACCACAGAGCCTAGGGCTTGCCGTTCAGAAGGTTGGTGGTTTGAATCCCTGCGACGGGGGGAGCTCCCGTTGCTTGGTCCCTGCTCCTGCCAACCTAGCAGTTCGAAAGCACGTCAAAGTGCAATTAGATAAATAGGTACTGCTGCAGCGGGAAGGTAAACGGTGTTTCTGTGCGCTGCTCTGGTTCGCCAGAAGCGGTTTTGTCATGCTGGCCACATGACCTGGAAGCTGTATGCCGGCTCCCTTGGCCAATAATGCAAAATGAGCGCCACAACCCCAGAGTCGGTTACGACTGGACCTAATGGTCAGGGGTCCCTTTACCTTTACAGTAGAACTAAAAGGAAAGTAAATATGTGCTTATAGTAGCTACATACAACATTCTATAAAAATATCAAGCTATAAGAGCAGCCTTTTAGTTTCACACTGTGGTACAGCTATGCTGTGGTACATGCCTTACAAAGAGATGGAACAACCATTAAGAGAGTTTAAAAGGAAAGAGATGAGAATAGAATTGTTAAAGAGTGCTGTTTTCATTCTTTCTACTAGTAGGAAGGTGTCAAGCACCTCTAGAACTATGAGAGGACCACCACAGTGGGACAAAGAAGAGAGGAAAGCTTGCAAGATGTATGCAAGACAGGCAGCAGGATGGGATTTCACCCACTCAGCAACAGGAGAAGCAGGATACAGAAGAGGGTGCTATTGTGAGTCACTTTATGGTCTGTAGTACATTGATGTCACGCACAACTCACACATTTATTTTATTGCACTGGTATCATGCCCTTCCTCTGTTAAGCATTCCTAGGAACTCAGGCCTTACACTCTGTCTCTTACTGACTTTACAAGCAGCATAATTGCTGACTTTGCCAGAGCTACAGAATGGTTGATACAGACAATGAATACACAGAGCATGCATGGTATATACAGGTAGCTTATTCCTCACAATGAAATAACTCAGCGCTAGGCTACTAAGGCAAGTACAACTCAACAGATAGGTTAAACTCTGAAGATACTGAACTGTCATATAATTGAGAGGTGGTCTACATGCAATCCACAGGTGAAACACAATAACCCCCCTTGCCAACCCAGATATCGCTAATGTATCAGTCTTCAGAATCCCAACTTTTAATCTAAAAAATTTAAAGCATCTTGCTAGCACTGACTGAATAAGTCATTTACACGTGGACATTTTTCATTATTCATGTATACTACTAAAATATTACTATTATTCATGTCTAATAAAAAAAATATTCATCACTAAAACTGGTAAATTGCCATCAGATTTTTTGTATGTTCTCTATTGTTTGTGAGTACTAGTATGATTATGTTTATCCTGACTTTCCATAGTTGTCCTCTCACCACCATTTTATTCCTACTACTATCCTAACATGTAACATAAACTGAGAGAAAGTAAGGCAGGTTAGTCACTCATTAAGTCTCTTGGTTAAGCAGGAATTTGAACTTGTGTCTTAATCATCTGAATTCTAGCAGTCTAAATATGCCACCACCCAGGCTGTGACTAGGTGAGTAATTCTCAGGTTAATCACAACAATAAGCCAACAAAGGCTTATTGTAACAAAGCTGTTACAGATGTTATTAAAAATAAACAATTAAGCTGAAGTCACAGCAGGAAAAAGGGTAGTAAGAAATGTTATAATTCCATAAGAAAAGTGAGCAGTAATCATGACTATGGGCTTTGACTTTTGCAAGATAAATGCAGCTACCTGCCACTAAACTAAGGTTGTTGTTTTTATTTTAAAAAAGCACTGTAGCATGTTTTTAACTTGTTGCAGATTAGCATGATCTAGTAACTAACAGATCAGTTACTGTAATCTGAAGCATATTATACATGTCAATAATTAAGAAAACTGCCCTTTTCTGTAAATATCCCGTTTAAAAATGGGAAAGAGAAGAGTGGGTACAGTCCAAATTTCTACTCTAGCTTGGAGAAGTCCCTCAAAACAAGTACTGTATCTGAAGATCTTAGGTAGTAGGTATCGGCAGATAGTAAACATATACAGTACCTTGAAACATCCACTATAACTTCAAAAACTTTCACCTCACAAAAAACCTGAGCTAAGATCGTTCTATGCAACAGGTTTCTGGATGTTACTTTGCAACTAAATAACAGACATATAAGCAATACATTACAATGGAAACTTATTCGCAACCACACATACTCTTACGCTTCCAGCTTCCATCAAGAACGTTAACACAAAATCTATTGTCTACAACCGAGCTGTATGTATGATACAACTCCATCTGCTCAGATTCATGAGACAGATTCTGATAGCTTACAATTTAGACCTATCAAATGAAGTGAGAAAGCAGATCTACAAGGCCAGATGGGACCCAGCAATAATCTACTACTGCACAGCCTGAGAAGAAGAAATACAGAACCTCAGTTGTTCTAACCTACTGCTCCCAGCTAAACCACTAAAATGTGTCACTGATCTACTGCTTATCCTGCAAAATGACACATCCTACTCAAAGGTTTGGATGGTAGATCTGTACTTGATTACAGTGGTACCTCGAGTTACAAACGTCTCAGGTTACAAACGCTTCAGGTTACAAACTCCGCTAACCTGGAAGAGTTACCTCGAGTTGAGAACTTTGCCCTAGGATGAGGACGGAAATCATGTTCTGGCGGCGCAATGGCAGCATGAGGCCCAATTAGCGAAAGCATGCCTCTAGTTAAGAACAGTTTCAGGTTAAGAATGGACCTCCGGAACGAATTAAGTTCATAACTAGAGGTACCACTGTACAGCCAGCCCACCAAGCCAGCCTAAAAAAACTACTTACCAGCAACAACAGGCCACATAACAGACACACAAATAAAGGGACCAAATTTGGCAACAAACTGAGATGCCAACTTTGTCCCCACGTGTACTCAGGCAATGATGTCAATCACAACATTATGTTAATCACTTGTGTATCTTCCAATGCCCTGCTGCATTCCTTCTTTATGCAGAAAAATAAACGGACACAATCATCAGAAATGGAAATATCCAAAAACCAGTAAGTGAACATTTCAACCCACCAAGACACTCTGAAACTGACCTTAAGGTGGTCATACTGAATTAAAAGAAAAGGAAGACTGCAATGTGAAACCACCAAATTGCAACTCATCAGGCAATTCAATTTCTTGAGTTCCAGCTTGAATTGAGAATTATGATTTGTTATCACACTATATTTGTAATAAACTTACCAACTCACCAGTAATGCCTGGTTAACTAGACAGTGTAACTATTTTTCCATTGAGGAAGTCACCATTTTCTATTCTCCCTGATCCCATTATCCTCTGAATTCACTCCTCTATATCCTCCTTCCCCCATTTATATACGTGCTTGCCAATTTAGGATTACACTTGGCTACCATTCTGGAATCGGTCTTAGTGATAGAAAGACTAAGAAAAGCTCCAATGCAGACCCACACATTTCTACTTTCTATGCTCACCATTGATGATGCTATTTGGCACACAAGCTGAGCCACCTTTCTCCCAACCTTGGAGTAGTAGTGATGGGCAATGATCTCAGCCTGCTCAGAGCTTCAACATTAGGTGAAAGGACTGGAGCCGGAGCAACTCAGTCACACAGTGGCCAAAACATCAAGCTCCAGACCTTACAGAAATGGAGATGTAAAGGTTATTTGGTTGCTGTTGGCCAAACAACAGCAATTGAAGGATTTTACATTTTTTTGACTTTGCATCCGAAGCCAGCCAAAAACGGTGGAGCCCCAATAATTTGAAATACAATTATATGACTAACATTTTCACAAGTAATAAAAACTGGTGTTCCTTAAGTAGCTTTGACAGGCTCACACACCACCTTCTCAAGGAATGACCCATCCAGCTGCCTAGGCATGCTTCCCCCCCCCCAATTTGGCATCACTACTACTGATGTAGGAGCTTTTTCTCTCCCACCCACCAGCATATTTTTAAAATAAATAAATGCAAGCATTCAATGGATGGTAAAAAATGTTCGCTAGTTGCAAACACACAGTTCAGAGTGTTTGCAATTAGACAGGTATGAAAAATAAATTCTCTGCAATCCAATCTGTTTCACTTTCCTGTACCGCTAAACAAACAGCTTGCCACAGCTGCAAATGGCAGTTATGGCCATTAAAGTAATGCAGCAAACACTAGATAATTTTTTCTTTAAACATTGAGTTTTATGTATAAAAACTCAATTTGACATTTCTTAGAAAGAAGAGCCAATTTTTCTCTTGCCCTAATATTTCTACCCTCTGATATTTCTTCTTCCATCTCTGAAGTTGGCAAGAGATCACTGAATGACATCTCTGTCTTTACTGACTCAAAGTCAATAAATATTCCATGGCATTAGGTACCCCATAGAAACAGAAAAAAAATCCATTTGAAGTCTTTAGGAATTGTTAAAGAGAAGTAACAAGAATAATTCATGCACTTAATGTCACATGTGCAGAGTAATACTATTCTCACATTACACTGGGTGGGACCAAAGATATGACAACCTTTATGCTAGTAGAGCAGCTGACCTGCTCAATGCATGCTCGTCCCAGGAACAGAGGGCGAAATAGACTGGGATGATGGCACAGAGGGCTGAAGCAGGGAGGAAGAACAAGGACAATATGGTGGAGATACCCTACCCCACATCCTAGGTCTTACCTGAAGATCCACTGACCCTCAGGAGAAGCTTCTGATGGGTGAAGGGGTTGAAGGAGGGACAAGAGATGGGGAATTCCCCTTATGCTAACATTCTTTACCAAATGCTGCACTGGATGCAACCCAATTGGTTGTGTCAAGTTCGGGCAAAGACTTTCCCAGCAACAGAGCTAGGCAAAACACCCATTTTTGAGTAATTAAAATTATGTACATAAAATATTATATTGACTATGAAGTAAAAATGCTTTAGATGAGAAAAATTTAAAACACAAATATATATCCATCATGTTATTTCTCCCCATGCTATCATTCATTCAGTAATTTTTATTAATGTAAACATGTAATTCCAAATGCACATGAGTATATTTATACTTTTACAACAACTAAAGACAAATAATAATAATAATACATATTTAAAAAGCTAATTGAGTCCAGCTTAGGAAACTGAAGACTATGTTAACATTGGATTAGCCTTCAATACAAACAATTTATAAGCTCTTACCTCTTTGATTAGTTAATCATATTACATATGAAAATAACCTTTCTACAGGTGTGTAATGTGTATCAGCATAAACTTGCATTGACCTGGTTGTACAAGTTGTACACTGCCAGATGTTCATTCAGCATTCCAAGATTTTAGTGATTATCACTTAGATTATGCCACACCCCTGGCCTTGCCTTTTTTTAAAAAAAAAAAACACTGTCATTCTCGAAACAGAAGTCATCTGAAAAACTTACTTTAAAAAATTGTAACCAGCCTGAATTTTTTTATCAACTTTATAAAAAGTGCATATTTAAGTAATGCAGGCAGTTGATTAAAAATAAGATCAAGTTACTTTAGAAATAAGAGTTCAACAGTTAAGGAACATGGGTGCTTTCTGTACCCTCTGTACATAAGAACACAAGAGTCCTACAGGATCAGACCAAAGGCCCTAGCCTAGCATCCTGTCCTCAGACTGGCCAACCAAGCTGAACCTGAGCTCAACAGCACATTTTTCACTAGCAATTCCCAGGAACTGGCATTCTGAGGCACATTGCCTATAACAGTGGAGGCAGAACATAGCCATCATGGCTAATAGCCACTGATAGCCTTATCCTCCATTTATTAATCTAATCCTCTTTCAAAGCCATCCAAGTTGGTGGCCATCAGTATCCTTTTGTGGAAGCAAATTTCATAGTTTGACTAAGCACTGTGTGAAGAAGTACTTTCTTTTGTCTGTCCTGAATCTTCCAACCTGAATCTTCATTGGATCTCCATGAGTTCTAATATTTTCTCTGTCTACTTTTCTCCACACAATGCATGATTTTCATAGAATCAGAGTTGTAGATTTGGAAGGGACCTTGAGGGTATTTTGTCTAACCCCCTGCAATCAAATTTCTATCACGTCCCCTCTTACTCACCTTTTTCTAAGCTAAAATTCCCCAAATATTGTAACCTATCCTCATATGGGAGTTGCTCCATCATTTTGGTTGCCCTCTTCTGAACCTTTTCCAGCTCTGTTATAGCTTTTTGAGGTGAGGCAATCAGATCTATACACAGTATGCAAAGTGTGACCACACCAAAGATATGTATAATGGCATTATGTTATCAATTTTCAATGCCCTTCCTAATGAACCCTAGCATTGAATTTGCACTTTCCACAGCTACTACACATTAGTCCACATACATCTGCATCCAGTCATCCACTACAATCCCAGGGTTGAGAACATTTGAGTTCTTTAAGAACTTAAGGTAGATGCCATCCAGACCCAATGATTTGTAAGTTTTTATTTTTGTCAATAAGAACTTTGTCTCATTGCACTATTTGCCTCTGTTCCTCAGACTCCCTTTCTGTTACAGGGACCTGCCAAACTATCTTACGCTGTGAAGACAAGATGCAAATAATTCATTCAGCTTCTCCACAACTTCCTTATCTTCCTTTAGCACACCTTTGAATCCTTTCTCATTAAAAGATTGAACCACCTCCATAGATGGTATCCTGCTACCAATGTATTTAGCGTTTCAGAGCATGCTATTTGACCACATTTGAACTTGTGCCTGCTGCCTTAAGAAATGCCTTTATTGTATGGTGCTCTGATGGTCGCTACAATAAGGTTTCATATGATGACAGACTCTGCATATGTGACCAAGCACAGGTGGGAGACATCACACAATACTTGTTAATCTTTGTGCCTGTCTAGTTGGCCCTGCACATGGAATCAGCAGCATTTCACAAAAATCTACTTTGAAAGTCCTGGCTTTCAACACCCTACCTAGCAACCTAAATTTTATTTCCAGGAACTTTCAACCACATTTCCCCATGTCACTGGTGCCAACAGGCATCATCTGCAACCTTCATGCCAGACAGGCAAGTCACCCTGTTGTCTGCACATCCACCACAAACCCAGCATCTATGTTCCCAATGATCGTCACCCACTACCAGGATCTTCCCCCCACTTGCAGATAAGTAGCTTCCTCAGAGAGACACTTATCTTCCCAAAGATCCTCCCTGCCCATGACAGAAGGCAAGCTGTCATCCTAGGCTGGGGACACACCTATCACATCCCCAAAGGGGACTCAACTAACACTGATATAATTAAATATTAAATTTATATTTCAAATATAAGACAAGAGTTTAACTTGTACCCGACATTCCAATGTTCAGTATTGCATGGCTCTACTGAATTGTTATTGCATTCTTCCAAGCAAAAATAAATAAATTCTATCCCAAGCCAAATTCAAATGTATCTCAGTGTGTCCCCAAACATGTTCATATGTGTGGTGCCAAAAGAAGGCACTTAAGAATCAGTTGTAATAAAAAAATATTATGGGACACATTTTTTAGCATAATACTTTCTATTTGCTAGTGCAGAACAAAATACTGCCAACACCAGGGATCATTTTTTGTCCTCATCTCCTTTTGGTTTTCAGAACAAAATCTTTGTATGGGCACTTAAATCTGCTTCCCTAAATCCATGTTCTTCCCCTAACACTATACATCAGCTGAGACGGAAAAAGGCCTATATTCTCAAAACAAAATTCATTCAATCGGTATTCATTTTGTCCCATAAGTTTTTCATGCACAGCAGGGGGCGGGACACACACACACCAAAATCTCTAGATGGTAACTAGCTAAAATGTGAAGGCATTGCTATATTTTATGCAAGTGACAACATTCTGAAAGAATGTAGTTCTACTTCTGCGTAAGTTTTGCAATGAAAAGGCAGGATAAGATTTTCTTCCAGGTGAAAACAGTATACATGCACTCACTGCCTTTCTAGAAACACACATAAGCAACTTTAACCACGGACAAACGGGAAGGAGTGAATGGTCTATGGAGGTTATTCTCCACCCCTAGCTAGATGGGATCCAGGGACAAACTGCCTCTTAACCAAAAAAAACAGCAGGAGAAAGACGCTAGACGCTAGCTGACCCCTGAGACCTACACCTGGGAAAGAAACGCTTGGCGTCAACACACCTCGACGGTCGCAGCCTCCAAGGCAAATCACCCCGTGTGATTACAGGACCATTCGAGCCCCGGGAGCTGCCCAGCCTAAACCGCAGTCAGGGCGGCAGACTGTTTACACCAGTCCGCCGCCGCCACTTACTCACCCCACCAGAAGTGCTTCACGTTCTGCACACCAAGCACTTTCTCTCTCTCTCTCTCTCTCTCACTCTCTCTCTCTCACACACACACACACTCCCTCAGGCACCCGCCGCCCTTCCCATCCTTCTGCCCCCTCTCCCGAGCCTTTTCCCGGTGTCTGCAAGAACCGCCGCCGCCGCCTTCCCGCTTCTCTCCCTCAGGTTCTCCTCCTACCCACTATGGGGGAATGGGCGGGTTTTTTTGGGGGGGGAGACACACACACACACACAGCCCGCCTTCCCATTCTGCCGCTCACCCCGCCGCCGAAAAAAGAAAGCAGCCCCCTCAGCCCGCCCAGCCAGGCCGAGGTAGCTAGCGGAGAGAGCGGAGGGAGCTCCCCGCAATGGAGGCGCCCGGCCCGGGGCAATGGGGGGGGGGGAGCTGTCGCCGCCGCCGCCGCTGCCAAGGCAGATTTCGGCGCTTACCTTCTTCATGAGGCCAAGCCACCTCCGGGTGGCCGAAGGGAGCAGCCCGGAGGAGTCCTTCGCTGCCTGGTCTCCAACCCCGAGCTGCCGTTTCCCGAGAGCGGCAGCCACAGGCCTCGCTCTGGGCCGGACTCTGCCCAGGACAACTTCCTAGGCCAAGCGGGCAACTCCTTCCGGAGCAAAGGAACAGAAGGGCTGAAGGGAGAAAGAGCGCGAGCGGGGGCGCGGGGGGGGGAGAGGAGGAGGGGCGGGGGGAGAGCGCCGGTCTCCCTCGGTTTGGGGCTCCTCGCCCTGCCCAGCGGGAGAGGGAAGGGGGAAGAAGAGAGGAGGTTGGCGGCGGCGGCAGCAGCAGCAGCAGCAGCAACCGCCACCCACAGACCGCCTAGGCCTCGCCTTCGAGGGCGCCACCTTTCGCCGTTGCTATGCAACGCCTGCTTTGGGGGGGTGGGGGGTGGAAGGCGTTTTGCAAGCTCCTGGAAATCACAGCACCAGGAAAGGGGCGCGCGTTTTTTTCAGGGCGGGAGGGGGTGGGTCACTGTGAGCGCGACGGTTATTCCCTGATTTGCATGTCAACGGAATCGCCTCCTGAATAAATACTCTCGGGCTGCATTCCTATGCAATTCTCCCTTTGCTGAGGAAAGTCAGTCAAGAGTCTTGTGCGGCTCCTTTAAAAAGCCTAGTTAGCGAGTTGTTTTATTGTATCGTGGTTTTGAGTCCACGGAAGCTAATGGCATAATAAACGCGTTGGTCTACTTAGGTTCCACACGGCTCTCAGTTGGTTTTGCTGTAAGACTTACTACCACCCTTGATTTCTTTTTTTCTTTTGAGCTGCCATGCATAGGGTTGCACTGTTAGGGTCACAATTGATAAAACAGTTTACAGTACATGCAAGTGTACTTGTGGTTTCTGTGGTTGATCTTCCTTTAATCCCTTCTCTCCAAGGGCATGGGGGTCAATGCTTAGGAAGAAATGGGAGGCTGCATTTTTACCTTAGATTTTACTTCAACAAGAATAATAAACAAAAACCACTGGAAACTCAAGAGATAATTTCAGCCACCAGTAAGACTGCAATTCATAAACTTACATGGGACAAAATTCCCTCAAACTCAGTGGGTCATGCTTCCAATATAAGATTGTGCAGGAACATCTGTTAACCTTTGAGATGCTACAATATGCCAGATAAATGCTGGTGTGAGGTATTCTGATCATATTTCCTCCCTGCTGATTTAACACGGATTATCAATATGTTTACCCTAGTCTTACCTTTAACACCCTAAATGGTATGGGGCTAATATACCTTAAAGAATTCCTGCTGTCATACGTAAATATAAATTTTGACATGTTGGAGCTCATCATCATAGTTCCCATAGCTACACATTCCAAGGATAATCTAAAGGCAACTACGTTGGTCCATGAACAAATGCATACATACGGTGTGTATGATATTGTATGTGTGTATGGATAATACCCATTTTATCGATAATACCCATTGGATAATACCCATTTTATTAGAATCAACTGGCAGTCATATAGTAGTGAACTTCCAATGGCTGGTGGAGCAGTAAGCAGGCTGGACTTTGGCAGGAAGTCCTGGATTCACATCTCTGATGACCCATCAAGTTTGCTAGGTGACATTGGGTCAGTCACTGCCTGAGCCTAGCCTAAGGGATCATGTGCCAAGCTGGAGCAATCCCCCAGCCCCCCAAAGTTTACAACATTGGTAAATACCATGTCAGCAGATGGTTATCGCTGCTGCTGTGACATTGCTCTCCTATGTTCCTGCTTCACTGCTTCCATATGAACCTGTTCAGGCACTATGTCAAGCAATGGAGGCCCTGCTGATTCCACCTGCTCCTCTGAATAAATAGTAGTGTCTAGGTGGCAACATGCACACCCCAAAGAGGCTCCCTGCTCACTTTCCATGACTTTCAAATTATAGTTTGGCTTAATTTTTATCTGTTGTGGTTACTCTGTGTTTTATATTTGATGTTTATTGATGGACTGATTTAAAGTCACTTATGGTAAATCACCTGGATGTTCATTGATAGAAAGGCAGGATATAAATATTTTAAATAAAACAGAATGACATAATTTTGAAAATAGTCATACTGGTACAATGTGCACAGTGAGCAAAACTAATCACAGTTAATACTGAATTTCACCAAAATGGATTATTAACTTATTATTCAAACTAATGCTGAATTACTATCCAAATTTATTTCCAGTTTTACCACTATTAACTGCCCCAGTTATATCTATAAGATGTGTAAGTTGGTCCTTTGTGTGTTGATTCAGAAGTATGCCCTACTGAATTTAATGGGGCCTAGTCCCAAGCAAGTGCACATAGGATCCCTACAGCTGTTACTCTATGCACACATTCATGGAAGAAAGTCTCCTGAATTCAGTGGGACTTGCCATTTTGTTAACATGCATTGGATATGGCTGCAGAAATGCTTAGCTAGCTGGTTTGTGCCTGTAATTATTATTTTGTATTCTGTTATCTGTTCTATGCTTTCAAAGATTCCAGCAAAGCAATATTGGAGCTGAAGAAATGTCCCAGTGTGGTGTAGTGGTGTAGTGGTTAAGAGCGGTAGACTCGTAATCTGGTGAACCGGGTTCGCGTCTCCGCTCCTCCACATGCAGCTGCTGGGTGACCTTGGGCTAGTCACACTTCTCTGAAGTCTCTCAGCCCCACTCACCTCACAGAGTGTTTGTTGTGGGGGAGGAAGGCAAAGGAGAATGTTAGCCGCTTTGAGACTCCTTCGGGTAGTGATAAAGCGGGATATCAAATCCAAACTCTTCTTCTTCTTCTTCTTCTTCCCACAATCTGGTTATGGAATTCTCTGGCACTCTCTGAATTTGTCATATTGCTAGATCTCTGGTGCTTATATAACCTGAATCTCATGAGAAAAGTCAAACCCATTAAGAGTGTGAAAGCTAATTTGTGCTATTAGACGGTTTTGTTCATTAAAAGTTGTCTTTGTAGCTATATCCTTTCAACTGCCACATTGTTTTTCCCTACTCTATTTCACAAAGTGTATGAATAAAAACTACTGGCATTAGTAATATGATCAGATCTGAGTTACAAGCTCTGAGCGAATCTGAACTTAGAATACAGTTTATCTTTATAGATCATGGCATAGGCATAAGATTGACATACTGTAACTATAATATGACACTATATCCTCCATGGTACCATGAAACAAGCCTCTAGTCTAGCCACCTGCTGAAAGGCATTCAGGAATATCCTGAGTTCACCCACATCTAAGGATCAACACATGCAAATTTAGAACCTGGAAGGAAAAGAATCAAAGAGGCCTGGCTAGAGGCCTCAGCCTCTTTTATTTTGCCCCTTGACCCCACCCCCGGCCGACTGTCCATTTGTCCACCTGGCCAAGGGCGGGTCAAAGGGCCAGCCTATGCAGATGGGGTGGGGCACCCACCCAGGTGACCCCCGCTCAGTGCCACAAACCCCGCCCACCTGTGGGAAGGGAGGGCAGAAATTGTCAAGTACAGGATACTCAAACTCCTCAATGAGATCCATCCCCACAATGACAGTGATTTGAAGACTGTCACAGACAGAGATGCCTAGGTTCAAATAATTGCTCCATATCAAAGTCTTTCACCCTTTTGTTAAGCAAACAGGATGGCCAGTTTTAACCATTTGTCACTATTCTGAAAGGAATTGTGGAAATAATTGTTGTTTAGTCCATTAGCTTGTCTGACTCTTCATGACCCCATGGACCAGAGCATGCCAGGCACTCCTGTCTTCCACAGTCGTCAGTCAAATTCATGTTGGTTGCTTCTATAACACTGTCCAACCACTTATTTCACAACCCCTTCCCCCTCTCCACTGGCATGCCTTTGCAAAAAGGTATTTAAAAACCTAGATTCAAAGGCTAGTTGGCTGTCATAGCTCCAAAAGGCAGCACTTTTTCAGAGACCCCCAGGACTCAGCATACTTAGGCTTCGCTCTAAGGGCAGGTATACTTCTCCCCCCGCCCCCCGTTTCTCCTTCTACTGTGGGTTTATGGCAAAGGTGTCATGCCCAAGCTCCTGAAGGCCTTTAGAATAGTCAGGGAATCTTTTACTCTTTAATTAAGGTGTGTATGTATCGTAATTTGCTACCTGCTTAGACTGTAACTTTGCTGTCTAAAGCAGCACTTTTACATATTCTGTCACTCATATTTTCTATAATAAACCAAGCTTTATTTATTTATTTATTTATTTATTTGTGGGTGAGCTTCTTGTGGGCATAAGGGTAAGGGTTAGCACACATCCATAACAAGCACACGTCCTCACTCCAGCAAAAGATCCTAAAACCTATCAGCAGTGTGTACATGAACATACATGGGCTGTGCACATGTGAGTCCAGGAACGCACATGTAACAAAGCAACATATCGGATAAACGTTGCTCAGAGTTTTTATATTGGCACCATTTTTGTTATGCCAAAATTATTAAAATTAAATAGACATGTGAATTTATTATTTACCAAAATTATATATTTAGGAAACAATTAACTTCAGAATTTATTGATAGGAAAGTATCTAGTCTACCCACAAGATTCTTAACAATTTTTAGTACAACTGGAACCATTATTCTATTTCATTGCACAGTGTTGGATAACCAGGAATTAGCTGTTGCTAACAAATAAAAATCTGCATATCATTTCTTTCTATCTTGCTTTAAAGTTAATTCTCTAGTAGTTTTGTTAAAAATAAATAAAGCTACAACCAAATATCCTGCAAGAGGGTAGTCTTCTTAGGTCTTTTGTTCTGCATCCTGATTGTAACCATGTTCTGGTCCCTTTGCATTGCAGCCTTAAATTGCTCACATATCATTGTCTGTGTGGTTGGGGCCTGCATCTGCTTCTCTTTCTCCCAAGGCATCTCAATCTTGACCTGTCATGCCCCTATTATTCCAGTCCTTGCACTCTTAAAAGAAAGAACAGCTATTGTGTAGTGCTTTTGTGATGGAGATTAGACTGCATAGACTACATATTTTCACCTGTGACCTATATTGTTTTAGAAAGTAGCCAGCCCTGTAGTCTAAAGAGCAGTCAAGCAGCATAACTTGTTTTTACACTGTGGAATATATCTGCTAAATAAATTGTTCCTCATTCTTTCCCATGTTCTCCTTTAGTTTGCAGGAGTGTCTCATTCCTCACTAGATGATTTCCCACAATCCCTTGTGTCGTGTATCCGAGAGATGCACTCCTGCGCATGAAAAGCAGGGCTGCATTTAAAGTAGTATAAGCTCCCTCTGCATCTTTTCTGGACCCCACACATTATACTTTTCTCTGACGGCAAAAATGCACTCAAATAACCGTTTGTTAAAGCAGGCAACCTTCCATATCTCGCATGTAATTTACCATTTTTCTCCTATTACAAGCATAGTGGCTGGGTAAACCCAGCCAGATGGGCGGGGTATAAATAATAATAATAATAATAATAATAATAATAATATTCTATTTAGAATACTTCCAGGCAGGTAGGAAGAGAGTCATTCCTTTTATGCCATATGATAAAAAGGTACCATATTCAGCAGGAAAAGCCAACTCTGCAATTAAATACTCATAGATGATTATGAATTTGCTGCTGTCCCGTCCCCGTCCCCCTGGCAAAGTACTACACTATCACTAACTGAGCATAATGGTTAATCGGTTCCTTGGGAAAGAATTGGAATATGTATATTTTCCACATATTTTTAAACATTGTCCCTGTAATCGGAAAGTTGCTAACTAGCCAGCAATGTGATTTTAAGTATAGTTACTTCTAAATTCCACTGGATTAAATGTGGTTACTCTGTGGTAAATTTGTTTAGGATTGCCATCTAGGAATCCTGTGGAACCAAACCAACAGAGACTATTCTATATAATAGATATATGCTGAAACAGCAATATGCCCTTTCATGAGAGAAAAAGCTGTATTTTCATCCCAGCATGTACCATTCAGATGACATGGTATATACAATGGTGCACAATGTCTCCTTGGCCAATATATATTTCTCCGCAACTATTTTTACACTTACAAAGGATGATAAGAGCTTTTATTACAATGTATTACCTGAACAGAAAAGACAACTGGGAGATACCTATCAATGAATCTATAATATCTCCTTACAGAGTTAATATCTACAAACGTTTTCTCCTGTGAAATCTGATAGTGAAGTTCTGTCAGCAGATCAAACAAGGTTCTCACCTCCTTGTGTGCAGCCCCCAGATTTTCCTTCACAGTGCTTTATCATCTTCTTTTAAGTTAAAGGTAAAGGGACCCCTGATCATTAGGTCCAGTCACAGACGACTCTGGGGTTGCGGCGCTCATCTCGCTTTATTGGCCAAGGGAGCCGGCGTACAGCTTCCAGGTCATGTGGCCAGTCTAATTGACTTCCTTCGTCCTCAACATGGGTCTACTTTCATATTTAATAAAATGTTTCCTTCTCATTTCACTTTTTCCTATTTTCTTTCTATTTTAGACTTTTACACCTTACAGTAATTTGTTTTGCAAAAGTTAATCAAAACAAGCCCAGGTATTAATTTGAGGGCACTGCTTTTTAAATTAATCTCTATATTTTCCCCATTCCTTTTGAAATTTTTGTTTAGACTGATCCCTAATTGCATCTGTCATTCTAGCCAACTCAAGGTAATCAAATAATTTTTCTTGCCATTCTTTTCTTTGTTGGTGCTAACTCGTTTTTCCAAGTTTTGGCAATTAGGATTATTGCCGCCGATGTTGCATACAGGTATATTTTTGTGCTTTCCCTAGCGATATCTGAATCTAATATTCCCAATAGAAAAGCTTCTGGTTGTTGTTGTTGTTGTTGTTGTTTTTTACAAAAGTTTAAATATTTTCTTCAACTCTTCATATACCAAATCCCAGAAGCTCTTAATTTTATCACAGGTCCACCACCTATATAGTAGTGTCCCTTCTGCTTGATTGCACTTCCAGCACAATTTAGATTTTGTTTTATACATTTTAAACATTTTGCTTGGTGTTAAATACCATCTATAAAACATCTTTACCAAATTTTCCTTTATCCTCTATTTCTCTCTCTTCAGCTGTCGTGACACAGATTGCTTGGAGAATTGTGACATATTCCAACTGAAACTGGATGGCATTAGCTAACATCTGAGATTGGCATGAATTTCGAGTTAGTCAAAGCTGGTAAATCATTTGAAAGGCACACTGATATTTAAGCATACTCTGGGGAAGTTTTAGAGATGGCTTTTCCTCCTAGAGACGGAGAAGAGTGTTTTTTCCTCTGACCTCCAACAGCCTATTTAATCCACAGTAGTCCAAAGGAGGAACTAGACTGCTGCTTGCTGGCCACAACAATACAAGCCTAGGTCAAGACAATCACATTCTCCCTTTTAGCCATTTTTCACACATGCTCATATATGGAAATTAGTTTGCAAGATACAACAATAGCAGATATTTTTGGATAAAGCAGATTGACTCATTTCAATCTGGGTTCAGGAATGGTTATGGTCCCTGGTCATCCCGATGGATGACCTACTGGTATATTTGGAGGAATGCAATCCTGTTATTCTTACTTGATAACCCATTGCCCATGCTTTCTTTCTGAGCCAACTTAGTGAGATTGGTTTTGCAAGCACTGTTTTACCGTGGTTTTGATTCTATCACCAGGGTCAGTTTTAGAGAATAGGTTTCACCCACCCCAACACAATGCCTATTTTAAATATAATTTTTGGCACTTTTGCCAAATTTGGAGGCAAGGATCATGCCCCAGAACTGATAGTTAAGCCTGTGTTTTAAGCATCAGGATTAAATCGTATTGTCCATTCAATAATATTTAAACTCTGAGAACTTTTTTTTTAACAACCGAACTCTGAAATGCTCAGATTTTGTTGCTGGAGCTCTTTATTTTCTTTCATCAGCATTAAATAGAGACCAAAATTCACAGTATATCATCATTTAAAGAATTTTTTAATGTCCTAAACTAAAGTATCTGAATTGTAGAAGCCATTTTATTATGGGCCTTGAGAGAACTTTTGCCCCCCCCCCTTTACCAAAGGTTCCCATTAATAAGAAACATAACAGCAGTGTGATTTTGTACACAGCTGCCACCTACTGCACAATGTTGGAACAGTTGATCAAAACTAATGAAGGCGTTTGATGCATAAACACAAGTTATTAGAGTAGAACAATGTGGTTAAAAACTGATTCAATAGTGGTGGGTGGGGCATAGCCATCAGCTTTGAGCCCAGCTGGTGGCAAATATCACAAATCTGCACTTTGTATGACTGAATTTCTTCTCATTTCTCAACTCTTCTAATTTGGCATCATCCAGATTGGCTCAAAACTCCTACTTCACTAATTAAATAGGTTCTCAAACAACTGATTTTCTAAAGTATTGTTCTCCCCCTTGAAAAGTTTGCCTTTTGGCAAAAAGCCATTTATCTTTTCCTATTAGAAGATAGTAGGTATGAAAAGCACCCCACAAAAAACAACCCTTAACTTGCTTAAGAAAACCCAGAAAATACAGTGACACCAAATTATATATTATTAAAGAGAGAAGGTATGAACAGGTATTCATTGCTGGAAACCTCAGATACGTACCAATATATTTAAGGATATATTGTACCACACTTACACCTTTTATGTTAAGGAACCCAGGGAGGTATACATGTGGTTCCCAGTAGTCTTCCATCCAGGTACTAACCAGACTCAGAACCTGCATAGCTTCAGCATGTGGGTGGCCAGCCTCAATTATGGTACAGCGTGTAAAAAAAAGTTTTCCTCGGGTAAAATGGACTAATGAACCGGGGGCAATGGAGCTTTCGTCATCATAAACTTTTTCTGGCCCACCTACTCTCCAAGGAAATACACTCTTTATTATTATGAATCTCTTAGGTGGCCACACAGTTTGTGGGCATAGGTTTTACAGGAAAGAGCTTAAAGTACTTGCCAACTTTCATTCATAGTGGGCGACAGCATCAGGGAAGTTAACATGCTATGGACACTACAACCCAATTCAATTCTCTTATTCCTCATTTTAGGTACTTTATGTTATGCTGTGGTCTGAATTGGGAAAGAATGCAAAGCAGAAAGGGAAGTTTGACTTCAGATACTGCAAACCTAAGCACAAACTCTTAATTGTTTTGATGGATCGATACAAGGTCCACCTAGTCCAGCCATCTTCTCAAGAATCCCAGCCGTCAGCAGACACTATAGCCATGTCCAGGCAGACACTTGAACACTTTAAAATGTGGGGATGGAGCAGGTGCATGCAGGTAAGTCTTACCTGCAGTGCCCCAGTGCAAATCAGCCCCTGAGGATCCCATGTTTGAGCACAGGTCTGCAGCGGGCTTTTTTTGTGTGCCTCTCTCAACACAGAGGGGTCTACTTGTATTCATACAAATGTGAATAAAAGACCCCCACATCGAAACATTTCATGTTCAGGCAACCCTTAGAACACAGCTCAAGTGCTCTATTCAAAATATGCCTTTTGTCCACCCAGGCCTGGAGACACCTAACTTTTTGGGCCTGTGGACACATTTGAAAATGAGACAATTCATACTGGGCACCCCAGGTATACCACAACCTATTATACTGGATAAAATATGCTTCTTTCAATCTTCATTTCAGCAGGGGGAGGGGAGCTTGTTGGTGCCGGGGATGGTCTCTGCAGGCAGATATGTGTCCACTGCTGTTACACTGATAAACCCTAACCTATGCACTGATCTATCTCTAGTGCCTACCCATGCATAGGGATGTTTTTGGGTTTTTATTTACACTGCACAGAAAATTAGGTATTTGCTAATTTTCATCAAAGTTAGTGGAAGAAAGATATTTAGTCATATATTTGAAAACTGCACCAAAAAGATTAAATGGAGTTATGTTCAAATTGCATATTGTCAGGTGGCATAATAAATCTTACAGATAATTTATGATAAAAGAACTATCTGTCCCTATCCTATTATAATTTCAAGTACTAAACAAAAAGTATACAAGATGTTTCCCATACAGTACTTTTATTCAGGAAACTCAAAGCAACAAACATTGTTATCGCCTCCAATAACCCCATCAATAATAATCTGATTTATAGTTTTGTCAATGTAAAACCCACCAGTAATTATTCTTTGTCCAACAGTAGTTTTATCAGATAATTCTGACTAATCTGGAAGCAGAGGCAGACTTTATATATCAACAAAGCCAAGATTTTCCTCTTATATTCAGGTCAATGGAATGTATCAAGCAATCAAATGTTACTCTCATTAAACACCAATATTGTGAAAGGGTTTCATATAAAGCTCAGTAAACTACAATATGAACACACTTGAGTGTGCTATAGTGTACCATAAAGGTAACTTGATAAATAAAACTTAAATTTTACACCACCCTATTTAAAGAAAGATGAAAGACAATTGTAATTTAAACTATGAAAATAACATTTTATTATTAAACATTCAAGTAGTGAAATATTACACACCAATTTTCCCCCTCCCCCCCCAAACCCTGGAACTGCTTTTGCCCTTACGAAATCTTAGAAGATACATTATTGGTTACATGATAACAATAGGCTTCACTTTTAGTCCTTTAATATGTAGCTATTTGTTATATGTCTTTAGACTGATCATCATCCTCAAGTTTTCTGATTTCATTTTTCAAGCAGTTGATAGTTTCACGGCTTGCTTTTAATCTTTCTTTAAGTTCAGCAATCTCAAAACTGGTTTTCTTCTTGGCAGCTTCCAGCTTCTCCCTGGTTTTTACTTCTACATTGGCAACTGAAAGCAAGAAAGACATATGCAGCATTTTGCTAAGCCAGGAGAATAATTAGAAAACATAATGAACTCTATTTGATCTACTGTATATTGTTTAGAATCTAATAGACTGAAACAGGCTAGATGGGGATTCAAGTGTGAACTTCTTTGCTTGTGGTTGACCAGCTTGATTTCCAAGACACAATTTGCTCCAGAGGATAGGACTTGAACCAATGAGACTTCCTGATGGCACGAACTGTTTGCCAATATAGCAGACTGCCTTTGAAAATAGGGCACTCTCCTTCGTTAGAGATTTTTAAGCATTGGCTGGGTGGCCTATCAGGGATGCTGCAGTGTGGCATTCTTGTGTAGCAAGGGGTTGGACTAGATTACTTTTATGGTCCTTTTCAACACTCTGAATTCCTACAAAACTATTCAGGTCAGCTGTTGTATATAATTCATATTTAAATAATCTAGAATTTGTATACTGTTAACAGGACTCTTTTTTACTTGTGGGTAGGAGAAACCATGGGCTTTTTAAGTGCTGTTATTCTGCTTTGAGGGCTTATTTATATTGCATTTCAAAATTCTTAGTATACACAACTAAGCCATTCACATTTACCGCTCTATATCTGGACTGATAGCAACAGTAGGAATCAGATTTATTTATTTAAGGGAACTGGTCATTATATATTATCCATCATAATAGATAAAAATTTCTTTCAAAATATACTTCATGTAAAAGATATAGATGACAGTTCACAAAACACAATTTCATGTAAAGTTCATAGAAACTTCACACCTATTAGCACTTACACTCTGTTTCATGCTTATAAGCACCAAGTGTTAACTGACGAGATGTAGTCAGCAGCTGTTGCATCATAGCAGTAGGATCCTGAAATATCTAATGAAATAATAATAATAACTTTAATATATCAGCTACAATGGATCATTTCCCCACAATACTTTTATTTTCTTACCATCTCATCATAAAATTCAGAAACTACAGTTTTCTTCCCAAGGATTGCATTAGTGTCAGACTGAAACAGCTTCAGCAAGTGATAGAGAGTCACCTGTGCAAGACAAAAATAATAAGAATAACCTGCACAACTGTTATTGAGTATTTTAACTGTCTACATTTCAGGGTCATAGTGGTCAGTACAAAAGGAGCATTCATTCATAGTAAGAAGAATTTACCATACTGATTGAGATCTAATTAATTCAACTCATTTTTTAAAAACCCAACAGTACTTTGAAAGTATTTTCCCCATATATAATGCTGTCTACATCAGTTCTCAAAATATTTGCTGCTCTTACTCTGACCTGGTATAAGGCACTGGATAGATAAAACAACAGTATTTAGAAAACTAGGGTTCTTTACAAACCAATTAAATGTGTATATACAGATACTGCTTAGCACAAAAATTAGGGATGCCACTAATTCTTACACACTGGGCTCTTTCCCCTTTAACAGTGGCTTAAAATACAGAATTTCTGTAGGTCTCATTTTTCTCATCATAGGTCAAACTGCACACACTATAAGCAACTTTTAAAAGACAAAGGAATCTTTCCCAATGGACTGCTAATGCCTAGTCAAACTGAAACAGAATTTGGCTTCTTCAGAATAACCAGATATTAAAAATAGGTCTTTGCTATTCATGCTAATATGAATACTCACAGGTCTTTCATTAGGATCAATAAAAAATATCTTGATGATGATTTCAAATTCACCCCAGCCTGTTTCAGTAATTTCGTAAGGTGGCTTAGTTACAACTAAAAAGAGACAAAAAGGTAACATAAGCCACTTCTTCTTTGAAAACTATTTCATATATTGTATCAACTAAATTTTTTAAGTCATACCTCTTAATGGATTACCATAGCTTTCATGTAACTTAAACTGGATTTTCTTTACATATGCAGACATATCCTGGAATAAATACAGCCAACCATTACTTACACATTCAATAATATATTTTACAGTGTTTCATTGTTCTCTTCTAGCCCCCTTACCGCTTACCACAGAATTACTTATGAGTATTAGCAGTATTTAAGCTGCTGATTCTTGTAACATTTGTGTGACCTCTAATCTGATTTTCTCCAAGATGCTTTCTGAAGCATGCCATGAGTCTATTTACTGAAAAGTTAAGCACATTCCACACACAATTCAGACAGCAGTCAAATACCCTATTTCTTTAGACTGTAATCTTTCCAAAGGTATTCCTTATATTTGTTCCTATGTAGTCACAATTTTTTAATTTTACTGTAGAGTTCCTTATATTGAAAGCTGCATACCTAGTTATCCTAGTCTGATATCTAAAACATGAGCAGTGTTCAAGAGATCAGGATTGGACAGAAAACAATTAGAATTCGCACAGGTGTACACATATGTTATATACAGTTACCGGTATCCAAGAACGATTCTGTTTACCTCATTTCTGTAAGGCTTAACATAAACTGTCCACTGATGTGTGTGTCCATCTTCTTCTCGTTTCTTTCCAAAATAGCGCGCAACATTTCCATAAACAATAGGTTTCACAATAGTAACACCCTTCAAGTGAGAAAAAGAGGCATAACAATGATTTTCAGAAATCTGCTTAACATAAAAACTTACTTTCTAGATAAACTAATCTTTCCTGCATTATCTACCAAAATATATACTCTGAGAGTGACAGTACTGGTTTTTGTTCCAACAAATTCAATGTGCCTGTTTAAAAATAAAATATCCATTTCTTTCTCTTAAAATTCTAACTAGAGTAACTTTCAAAACTTGCTTCAATTTCCAAAATTCACTGTAATGTTGATGAGGAACCAATTTGGTGGTAGGGGCAAAAATTACCCCCCCCCATAAAATATACATCAAGTTTTTGCTAAGCAGATCTGGCTTTGGCTCCCCTCAACACCTGGATGGAAGACTGACTGGGAACATGAACACACACACAAAAACTGCCTTGAGCATCATGATGAAAGAAAAGATAGACATAAGCCAACAAACAATCGTATTATGGATGAAGACTCAAAACACAACGTGTGTGGTCCAATCCTACACACACTTAGCCAATTAACTGATTTACAGCCTTATGAATGACTAAATAACTGCACCCAATTAATGACACACACACACACAAGGAAGATGAAGAAATTCACATCTAGTTATTTAGGCAGCTATGTTGGGGCCAGGATTATTTTTGATTGCTCAGAGATTCCACAGAAGAGGGGCAACTGGACCATGTGGGTACAGGGAAGGAGGTTTCTAACATATTTACAGCAATTCCTGCATTGCAGGGGGTTCGACTAGATGACCCTCGGGGGTCCCTTCCAAATCTACAATTCTATGACTCGCTGGAGACTGAATTTGTGAGGTAGCTGAAGGAACTAGCAAGGAAGCTCTGGCCTGTGAGAGACCAACAACTGTTTGCTTCCGTAATTCATTCTAGGTCAGGAGCTGCAGAGTGGCACCTATTGGAACATAAAGATAAGTAAGCGGAAATTTTAAGATACAGACTTTTGTAACCATCACATCAGTGTCAATTTTAGTATATTTTAAGAATATGCTGTAAGCCGCCTCAAGAACGTTGGATAGTAGGCAGAGTACCAATATGCAAAAATTAAAAAGCCCCTTAAAAACAATGCAGTATGTGCATGAGGTGCCTAAAAATGCGACTATTTCTTCAAATCAATTTGTTTTTAACTCATGCAGATTTACACCAGTTTGATTAATTGGTCCTAGTTGATGAAACCTGCATATCTATAATAAATATTAAGATTCTAGGTCTCTGGAAGGAAGGAAGGAAGGAAGGAAGGAAGGAAGGAAGGAACGAAGGAAGGAAAGGTTTGATTGAAATACTTTTGAGGACTCCTTACCTGCAGTGTCTAGAAGCCTCTCTCTCTCTCACTCTCTCACACACACACAAAATTTGGTTTTTCAAATTAGAATTTTACAAAGATACATCAAACATAAATAATAAAAAACAAGATTCCAAGGAAACTCCTGGACTTCCATCCTCCCCTTTGTGGGTCCTATCATTAATCCTTTCCTCCCGCATCTTTTATGGTAATCCAAGTCCTTCACCTCTTTCAGAATTTAACCTTAAACTACAAGTGATATTCCAATCCTACTAACGATTGTTTGCAATGGTCTTTAAGGTATGTTATAAATTTCCCCCTTAGAAGCCACTATTTAATGGGGGATATACACACTGACCGAGGCATAGAAATCCAGAATCCATCTCAAAAAGCAGCCACTTTTAATGTTCTTTTAACGACGCTAGTGGAGAGTAACAGGCAAGTGGGATGGGTGGGAATATGCAACAAGAAGAGGCAAGTCCAGAAGCACAGAAAAGCGGCGCTGCCTTGGACCAGTTGTCCTCTGCAGCCTCCTCTTGCCTATTGTGACGGACACGAAGAGCATCTTCGCATCACCTGGACTCTTTTTTAACTGGCGGCACCGAATCGAACTCGGGACCTTCTGCACTCAAAGCAAGCGCTCTGCCCACGAACGACTCTCCGCTCCGCGCTCCAACGCACCCACGGATCTCTGCCCCCTTGGCAACCCGAAAAGGGGCTTCGAAACCTGCCTGTCACTCAAAAGTAACCGTTAGGGAGGCGCAACGGTTTCGAATCCGAGCGCGCCGAGCTGGCCCCGCCTCAGCCTCCTCCTCCCCGCTCCCGGCGGCGCTCGGCTCCTACCTTCACTCTGCCCCCGGAGTCAGGCCCGAACTCAGCCATTCTCTTGAACATATTGCACCGGGGGGAGGGGGAGGGAAAGCTTCCTCACGCCGCTGTCGAGCAGCGAGGCCGAGCTAGTAGGGCCTGGCCTCCGCCACCCGCCAGTTCGCCTCTGGCGGAGAAGAGAAGAAAGCGGGGAGCAACGGGTCGCGGCGCCCTCGAGCCGCTCTCGGAGGCACCCATTCACCTCCCCTCGGCGGCCGCTCCGCGCTCAACAACTTCCGGGTGAGGAGAGGAGCTCGATGGGGGGGGGACCCGTGTGGTTTCTGCTGCGCCGGCGCCTTCCTGCTTGGGCCTCGTGACCCGGAGGTGAAAAGCCGGGCAGGCGGGCGGGACTAAATCTCAGCTTTCTGAAACCGCAGCCTAAGGGAGAGTGTCTTGGTTTTCCTGGGTGTGGCCGTGCCGCAACAAAAGTGCAAATTAAAAATATATATGTGAATATGTGAATTGCTAAGCCTTGTGCTTATTGGGGTGGCTTGCTTCAAAGCACACTTCTCCCCAATGGACGTCCAAAACTGTTTTCTTTTTCGTCTCCCACGTATTAACACAAAATAATGCGGAGACTTTTTGGGGGGCTGCTTCCCCCTTTTAACCAGAAACTTGCGACGAGCTTTGGCTGCCCTCATCGCTGTGTTGGGGAGCCAGATATGTCCAGTCCTGAGCATGCTCATTCAGCGATAAAGCTCTATATAACGGTGCTTCCGCCGAGTTAAGTGCGTATCAGACGCTGGGTGGGTGGGGAGATGATGTTCAAGTGCTAATAATTCATCAGTTTTGAGTGATGTTGGGCCTCGATGACTCTCAGCTTAATTTCCTTCAGAAGCATGTGATAAAATAGGAAGAACGGGAGAACCTCCTATATTGTCCAGAACGTCCTGGATGTACAGTAATAGAAACACAACTAGCGTCTTAGTTATGTCGAGGCATCCTGCAACTTTCCGATGGCTGCAGGATGTAGCGATATGCCAAGTGAAGACGATTTCCTAAACCATGAGATTGCGTACTAGTGCAAGGTTATCGTCCCTTACATGGTTTGTTTACCATATCCTCAGGAGGCATGCTCAATTGATACTTGGCTGAATTGGTAGCTAAACAGCTTGACTTACTACTAAATCTTGGCAGTGTAGGGGCTGGATGGTTGTCTTGCCTCGGTAATGGACTGGACAAGAGCCAACAAAATGAAGCTCAATCCAGAGAACACTGAAGTACTGTCGGTGGGTGGTTCCCTAGATTGGATGGATGGGACGTTGCCTACTCTTTATGGGGTTACACTCCTTCTAAAGGAGCAGGTACACAGCTTGAGGATACTTCTGGATTATTTGGAAGCTGAACGTCCAATGGGGCTTCCTCAGTTTCCGATTGGCTGCAGTGAGATACACAGGAGTCAGGAATAAGTACTGCATTCAGGTTTCATAGAGCAGAAACATGCTGCTGCTTTGGGATGTAAATCAAGAATTGTTGAATTGTAAGGGACGCGGGTGGCGCTGTGGGTTAAAGCACAGAGCCTAGGGCTTGCCGATCAGGTCGGCGGTTCGAATCACCGCAACGGGGTGAGATCCCGTTGCTTGGTCCCTGCTCCTGCCAACCTAGCAGTTCGAAAGCACGAAGTGCAAGTAGATAAATAGGTACCGCTCTGGTGGGAAGGTAAATGGCGTTTCTGTGTGCTTCTCTGGTTCGTCAGAAGCAGCTTAGTCATGCTGGCCACATGACCTGTAAGCTGTACGCCGGCTCCCTCGGCCAGTAAAGTGCCACCCTTATTAAATACTGCACTTAAATTTTTTTAAAAACCATATACTTTGCATAAACATAATACAAGGCAGACTTAAGCTTTCATAAAAATGCACTTTATTTTTCTTCAATACAAGGTAACTTCTTTTGCAGTTTAAAGACCAATAAATGGTTGGACAGCAAATTCCTAATAGTTGCCTAAAGACTGGAAGGAAAGGTAATTTAATTTAAAATATATGGAAAAGAATTTTGACAAGCAAAAGTTTGAGATGGAGTTGGCATTTTCTAAAATAAAAAATCACATATGCTAATGTGAAAGGACACACTTCTTACCTTCTGAAGACATTTGAGTGTCCAGAAACTCAACACTACCAAGATGTTATTTGAGCCTTCAGGTATTAGAAAGCCATTGCGCCCATTAAAAAAAGCATGGTTTGCTTGCACACCAATAAACCTAAAGCCTGTAATGTAAACAACTGTTTACAAACTATAGCAAATGGTATTATTATTCTTTATTTTTGAGTACACATTTGGGCAAAACTTAATGTAGTGAAACCCAACCAAAACCATGTAAAAATCTTTAAGGGAACATCGTTGTTCCACAGGCACTCTGGAAAATAAAACACTGACAAAAATGAATTTTAAATCTTGTTTTAAATGCAATACACTTGCAATGAGTAAACATAAACCACTGTATTACATTTATAAAGTCATTCAGAAAAAAACCTATTAATGTGAAATTCATCCCCAAAGAAGTGTGTACAACATGCTACTCTCTGTGGTGACTTGGGTTAGTATTTTATCTGAAGGTTTTGAAACTTAGGCATGTTCAAGTATTGAAGTGAGAAACTCTCTCTAATGTGGTGTCAGAAAAACTCACCCATTTAATGCTACTTGTATAAGACGAGATCACAGATGTGCCCAACCAAACCTTTAGTGCTAGATCCTCCTCCATTACAGCCAAATAGAATTTGGATGCTGAATATGCTTTTGGATACAAGGGGTGTCTCTAATACGAGACATACTCAGAGAAGATTCATTGACATCAATGAGCATTACTGATTTTTGGTCCATTAATTTGCAATGGACCTACTCTGAGTAGAGCTTAGGTTGGATACAACACAAAGTTTCTCAGCTGACAGAAACTAGATCACCTGATGATGGTTGACTAAACCTGGTTTTCAACTGGATATTGAGCCAAAAAGGCTTGAAAGCTAAGCTATTTAAAAAGTACACAGTACATTATTATGGGCAGTAGCATTCTTTTTGTTTCAAGTTAAAAGTTGACAACTACAAAGAGAGAGAGCAGCTTGAAATGAAATTCATGGATTCTAGGATATGTATGTGATTGCTCCTGTGTGTGTATAAAATTATAAGGAGCACTAAAGTCCAATATATAAAATACTCCTAACGTGTTAAAGCATCTTGCTTGTTTCCTCCCTTCTAAAAATCAGGATTTTTAATAATGTTCTTATTTTCAAAAACTCCAGTCTTTTCTACAAACTTGTTTCTCAGACTACTAAAAACTATGAATATTTCAAACATTAGAAAATTGTAAATTTTACAGAGGATGCTTAATGCTATAACTTTTTAAAGCTGCATTTTAAGGCTATATGTTCTCTGCATCATTATATAACTACCAAGTAAACAGTGTGACTAAGATCTTATATATAAAACTTGGAAAAGTTTGCTTAAACTGTACATGAGTGAAAAATGAAAGCTTGTCCAATATTTACATAGATTTTTAACTGAAGTCAATCAATACACAGGACATTTAAAGCTTGCCTTTCATGTTCTTGGAGAAAGCACTGAAATATTCTTTCATGTTCTTGGAGAAAGCACTGAAACTTAGAAGTGTGCATGCACACAAAAGCTCATACCAAGAACAAACTTTGTTGGTCTCTAAGGTGCTACTGGAAGGAATTTTTTTATTTTTTATTTTGTTTTGACTATGGCAGACCAACACGGCTACCTACCTGTAAATACAACTAAATAGACAGAGAAGAATCAAAAGTTATTTTGGGTTGTAGTGCCAGTTGTAATTTCTAGTTAGTATCAGAAATAGCAACTTCTGCAACACTGCACAACATTGCAAACTTATATTACAATACCACTGTGGGCAGATGTCAGCACAACTATCCAGGAGGAGGCTACCAGTTAGATAATTTATTTTAAAATAGCCATTAATGCTACCACGTTTATCTATTAAAGCCTATATACAGATTATTAAGTACCTCCTGAAGTTTATTTACATTTTCTTAACAGAAACAGATTTAATACATCCACCAAAGCCCACTGTAGTAGCAACCAAGACACTACTCAGATTTTAGTTTACTATCTGGTAGCTATTTACAATATTATTTCATTGGGAGCATTGTTTATCAGGCTGGAGATAAATGCACAAACTTCTTTCTAGAGATTATCACAAGTAAAATGCTTTCACTTTTTTTTGTCTAAACATCTTTGGACTCTTTTAAAAAAATTACTGAGAAAACTGAGAAGAGTTCTTGAGAAAACAAGTTTTACTCACAAGACAACTACCATGACTCTTTACTACTTACACAATTTAAATGTTCGGCCTACACATATCAAAAAGTTATTAAAATCATTCATGGTTTGATTTTTGGCAGCTCCATTGCCAGCAATGGAAATCACTATAGGAGAAAATGTAAGACAATGAATACACAACAGTATCTCCAGGGTTCATACAGAAAGCTAAATTATGACTTTAAATTATTTTAATTTTGGTTACTGAATATTTGAAATTACTACTCAAATAGCATTTGCATGCCTAACTTACCTGTTTTTCCTCCATCTTGAGCCATTTCCAGTACAATTTAATCCAGATTGTCTGCCCACATCCTAGCTAGTTAAAAGCAATACTACATTGGATTTCTTAAGGTTGGAACAACCACCCCAATATGGACAGACAATTGCAAGGTACTGCAGCAACATCCAATTTCCTGATTATCTGGAGTTATCCATAGACAGAACTCACATTCATCCCTGCACAAAGCAAACAACCCCAATGTATACATTATCAGGTTTCGTAGGACTAAAAAGCCATGCAAATGAGAGATCCCTGATATTTTGCTTCACTTCACTTTGATTTCTGAATCAGCCCCTTATGTGTATAATCAAACCCAAGAGTAAAATGAATTTAGGCGTTATTGTCAGATAAACAGTTGTGTAAAGCATTGTGGGTTCAAAATAATATTTCAAAGTAAGCCCAACATCTCACATAAGAAACGTGGTAAATGAGGAAATCTATTAACATAGCATGAATGGACGATAAAAAACCCTTAAGCGTACAAAATGGCTAATAGTTAAAATAACCATATTAAACACAATGCAAACAATATTGGCCAGGAAAGAGTAAATCAGCTGCATTGATCTGAGCTGTGCAAATGACAAGCGGATTCTTTCAACTATATAAATCTTTAGTTGTATTGGGATACAGCCTTTGAGACGGTAACTTGAGTGCTTCCATGTTTAGTAAGACACAAACTGTGATTTTATACATGTCTCTAAGGTCTGACTGATACACTGTGTCTTTGTTATACAGTTAAAATATTTTATATGTACACCTAAATAAGTAAAGTGGGAATGTGACGAACATGTTTGTAAACACATCTATTTACACAAGTGCACTGGCTAGGAAGTTGGGATTGGTCACGGTTCTGTTAAGGGTATGCTTGATGGTAAACTTGAGTTTGATATTAAAACATGTAAAGTGGTCTTCATTTAATTTAATATCCAAGTATTCGTATATCACCAATAATTTTACTGAGTATTACATGTCATAATGCTTCAAATATGTACTTTTTTTAACTAAATCAAAGGTTTCTATACAATCTGGGGAATTATTTGATCAACAAACTTTTAAAACTATAATTGAAATAATTAGAAAAGTAGGCAGGAACTAGCAAAATTTGGGGGGGAAAGTATTTTTAAAAGAAAACAGTCCACAATCAAGCAACATGTGGTAAACCTATGAATAAAATCTGCTCTCTTTAGTTTGTGGAGTGCATTAGATCACAATCTATTTGTTAGGACAAATTATTACACTATTAGTTATACATGGGACATGTATGCATTTTCTTTTTATGGACAGGAAATTTTGTTGCTCAAAAAATCTTATTTGAAATCTTGATTATTATTTTTATGGAGAAACATTTTCTTCAGTGTTAACTGGCATATATATCTAGGTACAGAATGACTAGTGCTCTAGAGGCAGGACACAGCATTAGCACTAAAACTGTAAATTATTGCAGCATTATTTAAAAGTGGCCAATTCTATGCTTGAACAAAGTATTGAGTGTTGCATATTGCAACAGACAGGCTTCAGTAAACCAGAATTCAACTTCAGACTTCATATTCTTTAAAGAAAGTTCAGTCTATTTGAATTATTACAGAATGTTAATCTACAGTTTTTACAGTTTTGCGCACCTTTCAGCAAATTCACAAGCAATCTATGCAAAAAACCTACAAATTAAAATAAAATGTAACCATTATTCTAGTATCAATATCAAGTGTTTGACAACTGCTAATCATTCAACAAATACAACAAGTTGATGCATATGCAAAAAATATGCTATGTTTTGTTAGAGACATTGTTATAACACCATTAAATATTGCTGAACACAAGACGCTCCCTGAGGTGTAAACATCAAATAACTTGGAACAGCTTTACACATCAGCCCCATTAAACAGTTTATTACAACACTACATCTATTGTAATCAGATTGGTGCTCTTTACAGACATTATCATTTGAACATTTAAACAAGAACTACTATAAAAACAAGCATTTACTAGACTTTTTTCAATTTGCTTGCACATTTTAATTGTCGAATGTATATAACCAGTAATAAAGTTGCAAAAAGCTATACGTTTTAAATCACACAGGTTCCTTCAAATAAAACAGCTAAGCAACATAAAAAGGTAAGAGAGCTACTGGTTACCATGTATGCAGATTTGCCTTATTCAGATCTATTCCTGTTCATTTTATCCATGAATCTTTACAGGCTCTGTTCGATCACAAGAAGCAAACTGCTGGACAAGCCTCTTTCCGTGAAGTTAAGTTTCTTGTCTGGTGAGGTGTTCCTCTTCCTTCAGCTGTAATGTGTCAAAATTTGTGATGTAGATTTTGCTACGTCCCACAGCAAACAAAAAATGTTGTTTTAACTATACATACACAAATCGTGCACCAATTTCATCATAATGGAAATGTAAATAAGGAGACCGCTGCTACTTGCTTGAAAATAATCTAAACTACAGCTTTCAAGAAAGTAGTCCAAAGATTTACAGCAATGCAGAAAAAATTAATCATTGGCAGCATTCAGATGTCATGCTAAATCATTAGTTCAGTATGACATGTAAGTGTCTAGGTGAGCCTTAGACATGCATTTCTCCACTGGGAATAATAGTTCAGAAGAGTTCACTTCCACCTTTACTTAACCAGTTTTGCCATTTCGCCCTAACACACTTAACTACAATTGTTTCACACAGGCTTATTTAAAAAAAGCCAATGGAAAACCATAGTTTGTCAGTTTGGATAGAATGGCAAACTGTGCTAAGCAAAAGTGGAAACCTTTACATTTTCCCTTCTGACCATGTAGTAGGGATTGGGAGGGGAGTTTGCATGGGCCTGAGGCTTGCCTAGATTAATTCACATCACACTGAAGTGTGGTTTAGTTTGGCACCGAAGCACAGCCATTGATAACTACAGAAAATGTTCCATTTTACAAAACTAGTAAAGAAGAACATTTCCTCTGCTCAAAAATAAGAAAAAACAAAGGATAATGCGGTAGCCAAATTGGTGTATTACATTAGTTTTAGCTGAAATGAAGCTATGCAACAGCTAAATAGCACACACAAAATGTAAGCCAGAACTTTATCACAAAGAATAATTGTTACATTGATCTCACCCTTTTGTCCACATTCAGTATTGAATAACTAGTGGAAGTCAGAGAGGCAGCAAATAACAGATTCATATACTCGGATATAAATGTGAAAAAAATGAGGGGGGTATGGCGCAGTTTGGTGCATGGCTGGAGGTAATGGGTGACCAGCTTCTACTTGGTTAGAATCTCCATGAGTATGTTTATAACCAACAGCCACATTAGTGATTGCCATTCTTTGGAATGTTTAGACCAGTTCAAATACTGTTACTCTTTTATAGCAAGAGATCTGTATAATTTCATCCTATAACTATTAGTGTCTTTCTGTGCTTTGGAAGAGACACTGATGACGTTTTCATGGGATGCAAGCTACACTAAAATCAGTGGCCAGGATCCAAAAAGCTATTTTAGGCAAATCCAAGGGCTTGTTTATACATTCTTTTTTTAAAAAAACAAACAAAACCCAACACTTTGAGCTGCAGACCTCACGCTGTAACAACAAACATTTTTGAAACCTCCCTGTTTCCAAAGAAATTTGCCCCACTGCGCAGTGAAGGGATGGTAATGTGGAGGCAGGAACCCAAGTTCAAAGCGACCTTTCAGAGTTCTTTGGATCCTGGCCAATGAGATTAAAGGAAGCTCCACACTTTCTAATATTGACATTACTGCTGCATATACTACCACCATTATTACTCTTAGAAAACAAAGTACAGCCGTGCCTTGGTTTTTAAACAGAATGCGTTCCGGAAGTCCGTCTGACTTCCGAAATGTTCGGAAACCAAGGTGCGGCTTCCGATTGGCTGCAGGAGCATCCTGCAGCCAATCGGAAGTCGCGCCGGACATTCGGCTTCCAAGGCAAAGTTCACAAACTGGAACACCTACTTCCACGTTTGCGACGTTCGAGTTCCAAGTTGTTTGTGAACTAAGCTGTTCAAAAACCATGGTACTACTGTATGGATAACATACCTGCATCTCTGATTACCCATATATGTGCATCAGAGAACCCTAGTTCAATCAGGGTTTCTTTAGATGCAGGTTAAATCATACATACTGGAAAGCAAGTAGTACCTACAGCAGTCATGCCTGCAGAGCCTTCCTTAAGAACATGATGCCAAAGATACAGTTAAATTGCTGAGGAGGGGGGAAAACAGTTACCTATTAAAAGCCATCATGTTGAAGAACCAGAACTACTTATGTAAAAACCACAGTAATTAGATAATAGCTCATATATGCACAAACATTAAACATACATTTTCCATTCCCAACTTTATTTAGAAGCTAGCTCCACTAATTTCAATGCTGCTTACACCCAAGTAAGAGTGCAGCCTTAAACTCTATGCACTCTTCCTCAGCAGTAAGCCATGCTGAACCCAATGGAACATACTTCCAAGAAATGGGTTTAGGATGATGCAAAACTTTTAATAACTACAAAGCAGTAAGTTATTTTTCAGTGGTTCACATCTATTTCCAAAGCTTTTAAAATAGCTTAAAATCAAATTTGCAAAGAAGCACATCAATAAGTCATTTCAAATTCAGGCATATTAATATATTCAGAACATATAGCAGTATGCAGCTGTCATAAGGTCACCCTTAGTAAAAAAAAACCCAAAAACTATTTAGATTAGAAAACAAATTTATGATAATAATGAGAATTTCAAAAGTTTTCCTCTTTCCACATACTGTTTTTAATCAAGTCTAGGCTATATAACTAATCAATATGCAGGATTAGGATAATTTCTTTAGTTTCTCAAGTATTCAGTAATGACTAAGTATTCTGCTTTTTGACATAACCAAATCCTTAGTTCTTTTAAAGCTGGCTTTTAACTGTAAGGTGCATCATACAGTGCTTCAGTAGCAGTCAACTGAAAACCAAGTTGGTAGTGCACTTCAGTTTCAGAAGAGTGAAATGACAGCTGCAAAACTGCATATTAGGATTTCCCACTCTTGCAACACTCTTATATTCTATTGGTATTAAGTGTTTACTGCTTCTAAAGGAATTCTGAACAGGAAAAAAGGATTTCATTGTTGTACCATAATGTGCTATGTGTCTGTAGCAGTTTTCATTTGAGACAGTAAATACATTTTTAAAATGACTGTCAATACAAGAAATTATAGGTTTCATTATGTGAAAAGTATCTTAGGGATTATCATGAATTGATACACATTCTGTTCTTTAAAAGTATTTTAACATATATAGATTAGTGAAGACTTACTGAATTCCATTGCAGTAATCTATAATAGCTACACCCAAATGAATGGTATAATACAAAATAGGCTACAAGCATAAATTCTTTTTGCAGTGATTTAGACAAGGAGTTTATAGCTTTACATAAATATTGCTATTCAGTGAAGTTCTAGTTTCCTGTTAAAATTATAAAAAAGCACCAATTGATTTTTAATATGAGTTTTGTAGGAAACCAGTCTCCTTTCTTCACAAAGTATTGTCTCTTGTCTAAAATCAAATTATAAATTTGAATTATAGAACATTTTAATTGACATTTTAATTGGGTGAATGTGTTCATAAGGTAACTTTTTCTCTATTGCGATATGCAGATAGAAGCTGTAAAAGCAATAACCTTTTTTGCTATTCAAAGGTATGTGCAATTAACATCACTAAACAGCAATAAAACCCTAGCTACTCCTTTTGAGTACCCAAGCAATCCTTATTACTAAATCACCTCAGTGAAGATATAAAAATAAGCTTGGTTTAGGAACTGGAAGTAAGATCACATGCATCTCCTCACCCCTCCCAGCCAATTCCTTGTTTTACATCAATTCCCCCCTCACTGTGATCTATGTTAGCAATGACCATTTGTAACACCAAACCTAGGGTAAATGAATCATCCTTGTGCTCCAAAAGTCACCTGAGAACACTGATTACCGGTAAATTAGGTTGTCAAAAATGAGTTGAAGAGTGTCCCCTGCACTGGCAACAATCTAGGTCTGTAGGCCAAATACAGAGAAGAGGCAGGGGAAAATTCATGCAAGGTGAAGGACACTGATGGCCCACACACAACCCCTAAACCTAGTTTATTTTTATATCTGCAGGAGAATGAATTTCCCTTTTACCTTATTCACTAAGTTCAAAGTCCATAGCTGTAAATTGAACTTAATACAAATGAGACTAACATTCATATTATAACACAAGAACTTAGGGTTGTATCCAATGCTGCACCTGTGGCGTTCTGCTGGCACAATGAAACTTCAACTTCTCCTCAACCCCCAATCTGCTCTGGTGGGTCCCCTAACTCTCCAGATAGGAGATTGAAAGTAGGTGGGTATGGAGGGGACAGGTTAGAGAGACTTTGTTGTGTGACAGAAGTCCATTGCACCAGCAGAGCTGCAGGGCTGGACACAAATCTTATTTTTCAATCATACACTGATGCAACAACTTGAAATTGCAAGTCAATATTTGTGACTCTTTAGGTTTGCACTTTTATTTACAACAATCTATTTTTCTAATAACTAGTCTTTCATATTTTGGCATCTCTCCCCCTGCAACTATTGTGCTTAATATGTGTATCAGTCTAACCTTAACACTCAACAGCATTTTAGGGGAAATGCATTCAACCAATTCCCCAGCTGCTTAAGCTTTCATAGAACCGTATCTTATTACTCAATTTATTAACTAGACACAGCAAAAAAATTATTAACTAGGCACAGTAAAAACTATCAATTTAGTGTTGTGTGTTCCAAGTGAAAAAATGTGCTAATCTGCCTAATAAATTTGGATCACAGTTCTGAAGCTACTTCCACTTACTCTAGTAACAGGAATTTTGCATTACATTACAATACATTTAGTCAGAAATGCACATTAAACCCTTAGTAGTGACAACCTAGTTCAATGCACAAAAATACTCTCATTAAGGGTTTGCTATAAAAGCCATTTTCCCTTTTGCACATGTCACAATTTTTAGTCTACTTTATATATATATATATATATATGTTCACACTGAGGCATGACAAAGACTAGTAGAACTCAGACTGCAACAAGTAAAATGGTGAATACACAAGTTTCTTTGTTAAAAAAAAACAAAACACAATTTGTTCTCAAACCACAATAAACAAGAGTTTCAGGCCAGTTCACTTCCCAAATAAGGTTTCCCAACAACTTCAATACCCTGCCATCACAAAAATTAAGCCGCTTCAAACCAGAAAGGATTGAGGGTCTTCAATACAGCTTCTTGTACATCTACTGAACAAAGTAATTTGTACTAACTAACGATTATGAAAAACAGACAATGAGGAAACTGGATTTTCATGAAGCCCATAACACAAATTTAACATCAAATTTTAACACGTTGGGGATTATGCACTATACCAGTACTGTATGTACTTATTTATTTCACAATTAACACTAAAGACTTGTCAGAAATGGTAGATGGTTTTATCTGCATAATGAATTATTTACTGTGCAAATGTAATTTGTAAACTATGAGCTCCAAATAGCAGCAGTGCAATCAATACTATAAATAAATGTGTTACAGCAAAAATGACGTTTAACCATATGGCCTCCTACAATGAGTTTCAAAAAACAATGTGAGTTTCAAATACAAATAGCAACATGTATTTTAGGAATGAAGATTTTTAAAACCATGGAAAACATTCTGGATTATAACAGGGAGAAAGAGAAACATAGCCCTTGCTGTTTTGTCACTTTGCAAATAAACCTTCCTAACCTTTTTAGAATAAGCACTGTCTCTTTAAAAAGGGGTACTAATATCGACTAGTCCAGCAGTGGTGCCCGTCTATATAAAAGTAGGACTTACTAGTCTCATGAACAGAAAGTAATTAACTTCCGAATAATAGTGTTGCATTCATTTGATACACAACATATAATTGCCCTATTTCAATGCCTTAATGTGTATAGAGTGTATGCACAGTGCAAAGTGAGACTGGAGTGGTTTTTGAGAGGCTGGGATCTCACAGATTTGACCTATGGGCTTAGATTTCATACCTGCATAATGTCCAATGAGTGGATGGAAGGAGGGCTCAGGAAAGGTAAACCATGTTCACAAAGACTACATATTTTCAACACACATCACAGGGTGTGAACAGGAGCATTCACTCAATTACCTCTCATGAACACAGACTTGTAACAATATTTTTTCAGTATTCTTACTACACATATAAAAGACAGCTTGTGAACACACTTAGAAAAGAACAACAAATCACTTTTTATACAAACCGGCCTCTTCGTTGGCACACTAAAACAACTCTTAGCATTTGAAGAGTTTTGCTTATGGTGGTTTGAGAACAGAATACAGAAAAGTGTTATGTCAAAAAAGGGGCTCAAACTCAACATACAGGTCAATCAACATTAGGGTGCTTCATTCTTTTTCAATTCTATACCAATCTACTATGACTTTAAAAACTTTAATAATCACAAATTAACAAATAGTAGTATGTAGCATTTAGACTTCTAAAAACTGACAGTTTAGCTAATGTATTATTTTATTCACATCAGAGCCTAAGATCAATCATTATGAATTTCCTACAGAAGAGCACTTGCTTAGGATAAAGCATGAGATCAGTATGTACCTTATCACATGTGATTAGTTTTCATGTCTGAAGCAGTCCTAAGACTGTCACTGTTCTATCGCTACACATTCAACCTTTGCTGCTAACATTTGCTCTAAATATGACCCAACACAAACATGTTCATGATCTGCTTGTGGTTTGCACATAAGTTGCCGAAATTTCTAGCAGATCAGTACAAGAAAATAGGTACATCTGAAAATATTCACAATTTTCTTGTACTTTTATATTGACATTATACAAAAGACGTAACAAAAAAATGATAAGAGTTTCATGAACACGTTCAAAATAACCCAGTAGCTAGAAATATATTGTCAATTCACACATCATGAAGTATAAGCATATTAAAGGAAGAGAAATCCCACTATGGGATCCTTCAGTGCACCATTCAATAACCACCAAACAAGAAGGATGGAATGGTACATCTGATTTCAGAGATTCAGCTCATCTCTATGAATATACTAAGTGCAGGTGACAATGAATTGGAGCCAAAATATTGTGAGGGGAAACAACATGCATTTGCACTGTTCCATGGACTTTCTTGCAAAAGAAGTAGTGTAAAACTTCTCACAGTGCTCTGCCTCCATGTATGAGGGATTGTGATACAACATAAGAAACAGTAATAAAGAAAGAAGGCAGGAGAGCACTTCAGGAGTTCATCAGAGTGCTTGCACTAACAGAGAAGCTTCTCTAGATTTGGGCTCACTTCTCACAATTCCTAAACAAATCCCTCTCTGTGCACAGGGAAGAGCATCGGATCCAACCCAATGTGACTGATCAAAATATCTGTTCCACTACAGATAAAATGTAGTGAATTGCTACAAATATTCAATAATTAATTCTACTTCGGATTGGATTTGGAGAAATGTGTAAATAATGGGGCTGGTGGAAGATGACCTCTCCACCCTCTGCTCCCCTGCCAATTGTGGGATATTATGCAATGGAATAGGTTGTGGAGTGTGGGGCAGAGAGGAAAGAGGGAGCCCAGTAATCTGGGCAGAAGTAACCTTCATAAACAAGAGCTCCCACTTACAAAATCGTCTCTGCCTGTTTTTCGGACATTCCTTCTTTGGTCCCAGCTTGTCATGCTAGAACTCACCCCATTCAGTGATGACCCTTGACTCCTTCCCACAAGGGGTGGGGTGGAAGCTTCCACCAGCTATGATACATGGACATTTCTCTGGATTCAACCCTTCATAAACTACCTTCACATCATTCATCAATTCAACAAATAATAGGGAGAAAAGCTGTGTCATTCTGCTGCCGGAAGCACCGTATATCTACTTAAATCTTTAGTCACTAGAGAACACAGACAATTGTTCATAAGATTATAGCAATAAAGCCTGCACAACAGTGTCTAGTTTTAAAGGGGCATAGATGTGGGTAAAAATCAAATTATGATTTTTTAATTCTCATCTTTACCCTTCCAATGTTATAAAAGTATAATCTTTAAGACAATGTAATGGAATTTTAGATGAACATACAAATTGGAATGGAAAGTTGTATTTCTCACATTAGTGAAAAATAAACCTTATAAGCTTAACCGTGTGTTTGTGTGTGTCTATAAAAGTAAATTAAGCTAACTGTTCTATGGTCACCTCAGAATATGACTGTTTCCTCAACTTTCTTTATATTAATTTGCACCATATAGCACAGATTGTACAAGTACAATAAGTACATGAAATTTAAAGCTTTGCCCAAAATAAACATCTACAAGAGAATACAGGTTTTACTTTACAGAAACAAAAGACCATTTTAAGGAACAGATTCTTTTTTTACAGTGATGTGATTAAAACACAACACTTCATTTAAATCGTATCTCCTTTTAGCAGACATTTAGCATCCCAATTTCTTTTCAAATCAAAATCAAATACTGCTTATTTTGTTATGGGACAAATTTGACTTATATCCATGTGTGTAGCATGCAAGTACACAAACATGAAAATGTAGCTATTCTAAAACAAAACCCAACACTGCTTTAGGGTTTTAAACATTCCACAGTTCTTCAATCACCTTCACAATACCCTGGTATTCAGGCAAATTAATTCCTCCAGAGTTAAAAGATTGGGACATCAAATTTTATGCTTAGAAATGGTGTGTACTAGTCTGTGACTGTGAAGTTAATTTCATATTTCTGGCATATTTCTAAACATGTAACACCTTCTTTTGGTTTTAAGTGTCTGCGATAGGAATTCCCATCATCAAATTGAAGATTCCCATGGATATCATATGGGCAAAGTCATCACTGATTATAACCAAAGAAAATGTATTCTGTCTTAACAGTAACATCAAGAGTTAATGAGAAAAGCTTGGATGTGCTATAAATTGTGTAACGGAAAGGTTTATATAAAATAGTAACCAGCTTCATGCTAGTTATAAAACTCAAAGGACACAAAATATTTTAGACCAATTATAAAACTTATTCAAAACTATTATGTTTTCATTTTAACTGACACCTAGGCCAGGATCCAAAGCTATACTTTAGAAGCCTAATGGAATGGGCAGGCCAGTGGGATTTTTGTTTTGTTTTTTAAAAGCAAACCACCCATACCATAAAAAGGGCTTGCCATATCACATTAGGAGGCTACTGTAACGAGAAATTCAAAGCTACTCCCCCTTGGAAATGCATAATTAGTAGTATTTTCCTTTGTATCTTGGTACTAGGCTTTCCAATAAAAAAAATACAAAACAGCCAGAACTTCATTCAATATCTATTAATTTGAATATGCAACTGTATAACCTGCATTCTGGAAACCACAGTTAAGAGGAACAGGAAGTCCTAGAGTAACAGCCACACCTAAGGTCTGAACACTTGTGGGTTTGATGTATATTGTGAGCAACTGAAAATGGGCTATGATCCATGTGTTAAATAATCCATAAAGTTGAGATATACAGGAATTTAGGTACCGATAACACGATTTGTGTAATCTTATTTCCTCTATGATTAATATAAAACAAAGGCCAAATCCTTGGATTAAAGCAATTTAAAATAGACTTGTGGCCTAATTTTGTGATTCTGTTTCAAATAATGCAGCACCTCATAGGACTATATACTAGACTCCACTATCAGTGCAATGTCACAACATGTTGCACTACAATGGCGGCAATTTACCCCAGTCACTGGTGCCATCAAAAACCTTCCCAGTAGCCACCTTTGGCATGTTGTTACCATGCAAAGATATATGTAGGCAAGACCACTCTGCTAAATGGTACCCCAAACCCTGAAAGAAAGTTCATATAAATTTGAACTGCTAAATTTAATGAGTACCAGGCTGCTATTAAAACAGCAAAATCACATGAACACATTTCACACACCAGAAGGTATTTTTGCAGTTAGCAAAGGGAGGGAGAGAGAAAAGAAATGACAAGGTATTAACACTTACCTGACTATAACATCACTATCAGGAAAGTGTTCAATATAACATACCATAAACCTTTATTCTATAAAACTATATAAAGTTTTCAAAAGCCTCATTAAAAGATAAATATACCTACCTCTTAACGATGGCGATACTCTCGTTCTCTATCGCGCTCTCTGTCGCGGTCTCTATCGCGATCACGATGTCTCTCACGTTCACGGCTTCTTTCCCGGTAATAATCATCATGACGATCTCTGCTACGAGATTTGTGGCGCCGGCTCTTCTCTCTTGACCTGCTGTGGTCTCTCTCTCTTGATCGCTCACGTCTTCTAAAAGGAATTACTTCATTAATTCTCTCAAATTGCAACATTTTGCTGCAATAAACACAACACACTGTATTTGTTTACTTCCTTGGGTATGAAGAAACTTGTCTCAATACAAAGAAATTGTTTAGATGAACTCCGGCAATTAGGTTCATTGTGATATTATCATCAAGTAATAGTTCTGCTGCTAATGTTGTTTATATGATTTCATGGCTTTTATTCTATTTTTGTCTTTTAAATCTCGAAGCTACGTTAGGAGCCTTTGCACAGCCAAAAGGCAGGACAGAAAATTCCTTTAATGATAGTGTGTTCAGAATTGAAATTTATTCCATTCAAAGTCCAGCTGATGCTCAAGATAATGGAATTTCTATGCTTTTTCTACTCTAACTTTCCTACCAGCTATTGTAATTTGAGTCCCTCCTTGATAAAAGTCACTTTAAGAACTTATAATGGTTTTTTCAACAGTTTAATTAAGATACTGTGAAATTGTTCAACTGTGGTTTCATTAGAAACTAACCTTCCAATTACATCTGCATTTTCCTAACCATGAAATTAAGCTTTACAAAAACTAGAGCTACATCATGTTAATTATTTCAAGTGATATCCAAGTCACACACTGAATAGACCCACTAAAATCCATAGACTTAAGTACATTGCATGACTTAAATAGGTCCATTCCACAACTCTTCCCCCATTTTTATACAAAAGTTTTACCTTGACCCAGAACCATAAGACTTGGACTCAATTCCATGGAGGCAATCTTGCAGAGAGCTAATAAGTACTTTGCAACGATCATCAGCAGATACTTTGGACTGTTTAATTAATGAAATTGCAGTCACCAAGGTTTCTATAGCACTTCCATACTCCGCTGAAATTGATAAAACAATGTGAATAACAGTTAAATTAATTCTTAACATCAGAATATCCCTTCCCATTGTCCAGCCTTCTTCAACTGTTCAAACATAGATTGTTCCACTTCATACTGACCTGGTCCACACATTACAATAAGCTACAGTTTAAAAACAAACTATGGTTTAATGTGAACGAGTAGTGTGAGTTCATGCCATTCAAAAGTTCCCATGACACTCCCCTACTTCCCCAGCTGCCATGCCACAGACAAAACAAACTAGACTCTTTTGACTTGTCACATTGCCTAAACTTGGGCTCACGATTTGCTTCTCTGAATGAACCACAAGCAACATGACAAGCCAAACGCTTGCTTCATCTGTAGTGCAGTAGCAGCAAAAATGGAAAAGAGGAATGCCACAGGAACTTTTGAGCAGCGTGTACCAGCATGCTGCTTGTTCATATTAAACTAGTTTCAAACGATGGTTTAATGTGATGGGTGAGCTAGACTACTATAGCAGGAGGCTAATATGACTGAGTAGTCCTCCATACAGTATGTGTCCCTCTAGATATAATGGAAAAGTGTTCTTGCTCTAGCATTTTCATGATATACTACTTTTCCCTGTGTAATTCATTTTTTGGTTGGGGAGCATTCAATTAGGCAGGCCCCACATTCAGTCGGAAGTGGTATAAACCACACATTTACTGCTGTTTGAAGGATCTAGGCACATGCTCTATATTAGACCTTTCCAATTCCAAAAGGAAGTGCTCAGGTGGCATTCATAACTAAAGTAAGTTACAATAATGTCAATAATCAGCAAAAGAAAGCAAAGCTACAAAGCAGCTATAGAAAAATAGCCAATAATGTTAAGAAAAGTATTATTTTAAGCAACAGATAGTTAAAACCGTTCTGAAAGGGTAATCTTTTAGTTGATGGCAGAACACTAAGGGAGAGGAATTAATGTCCAATGGCAGTGAATTCACTTTCTGGGTGCCACAACAGAAAAAGGCCGGTCATGTGCTCCCAACACCTGTATTTTAGAAAGTGGAAACACACAGAAGGGCCTCATCAGATTATTTTAGTGGATAGGCATATGTATGTATGTATGTATGTATGTATGTATGTAGAGACAGTCCTAGATATCACATCAGATGATCATAAAGAAAATATACTGACCAGCACTTGCATCTGATACAGCTCTTGAAATGGCACTGCTAGAGATAGCTCTGTTTCTATTCATTATTTCTTCAAATTCTGCTTCACTTAAAGGCGTCCTTGCAGCATCTATTTCTCTGCAAACACACACAAGTTCAAAACATTTACCTCCAGCGAGTTAGGGAAGTACAACTGTTTTAACAATTCAAGTATGCAATTTTAAGCAAAAAAACAAATCAGAGGAAGCTTTTTCTAAACCAAGATATTTACAATGCAAAACCTGCAGGCTAGAGAGAAAAAGTAGACTACCACAGCAGCAACAACTCTGTTATTAGTGTGAAATGTCAGATAATCTCCTTATGTTCTGCTTTCCATCTTCAGAAAGCTGCAACAGATAGTTACAAATCTGTCAAGCATGTATATGTATCACTGAGGCAGAGAGATCTGTAGCCTGCTGAAATCAGTAAATGAGTTCATAGCTGTCAACCTTTCCCTTTTCTCACGAGGAAGCCTATTCGGAATAAGGGAATTTCCCGCAAAAAAAGGGAAAAGTTGACCGCTATGAATTAGTTCTGTCCTCAACATATACTCTATTATCTGTCATAGTGAACATAATGAATAAATGTTGCCAAGCATTAATAATGCTCTGTTCTCTAAAGATATTCATGCTTTTAACACAAGCATAATGATGTGCCAATAGTTAACTATTTACTTAACTGAAGTTAGTGACAGAAATATACTTATTCTGCTTATGCCCCCTTGAACTCTGCAACATCTGCCAGTCTCTGCTTTAAACAGAACATCTGGAGAATGACAACAAGACTAGAGAAGGCCTTTCTCCTCCTACAGGCACCTCTACTATGCCTCAGGATGTACCACCCAACTTCCTCCTCCAGTTTCTTTGTGGCACACACTAATCTAGATAATGTAATATATTTGACTGAAGCTAGAAAGGAAGTCATGCCTTAGGATGCGATTTTAATCTTTGCTGGTGGTAACCAGTTGCTGTTCACCTGCTGATGGAAGGCATCTGCCAGATGAATGGGAAGGAAATTAATTATCAGTCAATCTTCAATTCCCCAACCCTCTGGAGAAGATGGGGAGGCAGCAGCTCTAAGGAGGAGGAATTGCCAAAAGTTGCCTCTCTTCCTGTTCTGCTGATGGATATCTCCCATCAGCAAGGGAACACCAACTGGACTATGTTCTCCATATTCCTTCCAGCACTATAAAATTATATGGCTTTACGTGCTTTTAAGAAATGTTTTCTTGCGAGTGTTAGTTCTTTTGGTAGAAAGAAAATGCAGAATGATAAGCAATGCTATCCTCTTAAGAGCAAGAAGTGGATCAAGATCCTATAGCTGATTTAGCATAAGAGGAAATGTCTAAAAATTCATACCTCCCTGCGTTTTGAGTATTATTTTTCGTTTGTCTCCAATACAATGGCATATGTAATTGTTCTCTTATGGGCATGTTATTTCCAGTGAAACGCCTATGATATATAATTGACAATTTAAATATAGTTATGGATTGTAGTTGAGATCATCATGAAAATATTGGACATTATGTGCAGAGATTCTACTTCTGCTTTCAACCCCCTCAGCCCTCCCTTGTTTATTAGAGTATTATCTTGATATACAAAATATTAAAAAGTTTGGTTTTATAAACTATGGGTTCTCAGCATAGTCTTCCAAGTTATTATGCCAAATGCTCTAAATTTCTAAAAAGCTGAATGATAACATTTTAAATTTTAGACAGTAATTCCATGAACCAATTAACAAAGCTAGAAACAATGTTCTCAAGTAAAAGATTGGAAGGTTATTTGACAAAATATTATCCCAACAAAGCCTCTGTTACATGCCACAACATGCAAGTAAATTCTTATATATCACGATCTATAAACGTCTAAAACTGAGGTATAACATGAAGATAAGACAAACAGCAACAAAGGGAAATTAGCAGCAAAGGGTAAGTCAACAGGAGTTCATTATGTAAGTCTGGAAAAGAAAAGGTGGATGTAGACAACTGATACAGCAGCTGACATAAGGTCATCATGGGATTTCTAAGCATTTCACCCATAGTGATAAGTCGCAAGTTGAGTGAAGACACAGAATTTAACTATCTCCTGAATAAAACTTGATCAACAATCGGGGGGGGGGGTTCCTCTTTCAGTTAAAAACAACTCAATGATTCCTCATATTGTCTGCCATCTGATATGGTTGTCTGAATCCATCAGAGTAGTTATACAAAGATTACTCTAGGTCACTGGAGTTGCAAGGAAGATGTAGGTTAAGCAGAAAGTAAAGCAGGACATCTCAAGCTGACGCACAGAGTGTTTTCTTATTAGAGACCAAAATTTGTTCATTTAAAAGAACATACATTTATATTAACATTTACACTGTGATTTACTTTAAAGGAACTAAATTGCAACTTTCAGCTGGTGAAGAAAACTTGAGTAGCTGAACATTAAAAAGTTAATTATACACACACACACACACACACACACACACACACACACACAGGTAAGGGGAGCTCACAAATGTAGTGTTTGTTTAAAGACATAAAAGAAGCCACCAATGAAAACAAAATAAAACAAATACTGTACATAGCTGATGGAAATGAGGAAGGTCTAAGTACTGTTTTTAACACACTGGTTCTCAAACTGTGCAGTCACCCACACCCCTTGGGAATTCACAAAACACCTGCAGGGGAGAACATAGGATTGGATCTGAAGCCTTCTTTCCTTTGTCAGCCAACATGCTGGTAGGTTAAATATCCTTTAGCAAAAGATACATTTTGCACTGGATTTGTGGGATGATTTGGCAAAAGCTGCTGCTTTGTTCCAATGATGCTTTCCTGGGGTGTAGTTTTAGGATGTACAATCATATAGTCGTACCTTGGAAGTCGAACAGAATCTGTTCCGGAAGTCCGTTCAACTTCCAAAATGTTCGGAAACCAAAGTGCAGCTTCTGATTGGCTGCAGGAAGCTCCTGCAGCCAATCGGAAGCCACGGAAGGCCTGTTTGATATTTGGGTTCCAAAGAAGTTCGCAAACTGGAACACTCACTTCCGGGTTTGCAGCATTTGGGAGCCAAAATGTCTGAGTACCAAGGCATTCGGGATCCAAGGTACGACTGTATATTGTTCTATTCTGCTTTCTAACGCCTGGGTTAGATCAGTTCTCCACTTCACAGATCTTTGCATGCAGCAGCAAGCTATGTACACTGCAGCACTCAATTATCTCTATGCGGTCTGTTGTGGAACTGATGACTTTTGGGCCCATAGAAAGCATGCATTCGTAAGAGGGGAGCCAAGTTCAAAACGTTTAAGAAACACTGGTTTAATGTCATCCCCACATTTGAGAAACACTTTTCTGATGTAACCTTACTTCCTTGAAGGAAATCAAGCCTCCTTATTAAGACTAAGAGTTTCTAAAGAGGAATAAAGATGCTATCAATGAGGAAAGTAACTCACCTGCCTGGTGGACCATAATCACCTCTGTCATAAGGTGGAGGTCGGCCATATGGGTCTGAAGGTGGTGGACCACGGCTGTCTGATGTAGGTATGCCACTGTTGGCTGGCGGGGGGAAGAAAGCTGGATTCACGTGTGGAGCTGGTGGGGGAGCACCTGGTGGAGGCCCAGGTAAGTGAGGAGGAGGAGCCAATGTCAGGGGTGGCCCTAGCGGTCCAGGTGGACGAGGGGGGAAAGGACCTGGAGGTGGAGGAGGGCCCTGTTGTGGGGGTGGAGGACCTGGTGGAGGACCATAGCCTGGAACTGGAGGTGGAGGGCCAGGGGGAAGTGGGCCCAGTGGAGGTTGACCAAAGGGTTGCCCTGGAAACAGAACTGGAGGAGGGGGACGGTCACCACGATTAGGGGGACCCGTTAGTGGAGGAGGTAGAACCTGGCCAGGTGGAGGAGGACCTGGAGGGCCTGGAGGGCCTAGGGGTGGACGTGGAGGTGTCTGTCCAGCTAAATGGGAAGGAAGAAAGAAAGAATAATGCCTTCTACTACTTCTAGCAAAACTTTCTCCAAATTTACAGAGTCATTTGTAAAAAAGCATTGAGAAAGCTTACTGACATATAGATATGAATATTAAATATAAATATAACAAGAATCCACATGTTATCAAATAATCTGGCAATTTTCATGGTGGAAAGGTAAGAGGTGTCATTTACCCCAGCTGCTTGCATTCCACAACACGCCAATGCTAAAAACTACCATAGGTTTCTAATGTTTTACAATAAAGCCTATAACTTTTGAGTATAGACTCAGGGGAGAGAGGGACTAATGAAAATGTCCACTATTGCAGCAACAATTATCAACAGGACTAACACTATACACTTGTGGTTCTTTTATTATAGTGTTCTTTTATACCGTGTTTTAACTTACGTTTTTTTAAATTCATTATAGAATGTGTGTCAATATAAAATAATCCTACTGTCCAGAAACAAAGTGCAATAACTGGCAAGTCAAATTTCAATATCTTCAACTATTCATAAAGGCAGCAATGTATAACACAAAACATTTTACCTGGAAAAGGTGGTGGGGGTCCTCCTGGTCCAGCTGGTCCAGGAAATCTATCCCCTCCTGGAAGGGCACCTGGAAAACGACCCCTCCCTCTGTTACTTGGTGGAAACGTTGCCCGTGAACTGCCTCCAGGAGGACCAGCTTTGCCTTCACCAGACATCTGGCCTGACTGTGTAGCTGAAAGAAGAAAACAAAAGTGTTCAATATACAACACTTGGTTTATTTTTATGCTGTTCTTATATTTTATTATATTTATGCTTTCATTAGCTAATTTTAATAGGTCCAGGATTCACCAGTTACATGATGTTTCAAATGTATAGGAAATCAAATTAGCTGGCTTCATGTTTTTATCACTAAAAAAATAAGTAGTACTAGAGATAGTAAGATCCATGTCTTTCTACAATATTCTAAAAAAGTCTACAGAATCTGTAGTTTGAGGAGTGTTATTTCATTTCAGTAAACCAAGCTTTAGTCAGCAGATTCTCAGCACTTAATAGCCAAATACAAACACATCCACAATTTCAAAATGGTAATTTTTCCTTTCAAAACATGCTCTTTCACTTCACTGTGAGTAGCTGGGAGCAACACTTACTTTTTCTGGACTGCAGTTCAAATTGACTCAGAAACTGCTTATTACAAGGAGTAACAACAGGATTTTGACCATGCAATTCTCGTTTAGGCAGCAGATCCATTAGTTTTTTGGAAGATGCCTCAGATCCCACACCTACAAGAGCAAACCTGGAAAAAAATAGATGGGGGAATTATGTATGGTGGTGGTGGGGCCGAGAAAGTGTCACTCAACTGAAATGTTTTACAATAATTTTTGAAGGAAGACTTAAGAGTCAGCTTTTGATTCAACAATTACCTAATTCCCCCACCCCCATATAAGCCAACTGTAATAACCTACCATACATGTCCTAATAATTTACTCTGAAGTGTAACCCTCATTTACTATTAGCAAGACACCCCAAACCTTCTAGCACACCAGCTTTCATTTTTGTCACTTAAGCCTGCTTTCATGCAGTATTCAGAACCAGTTGCTTCACCAATTCCTTTTCTTGACCAACACAGTCTCAACATCCTTAATGGTTTGTCCAGTTAAACTCACTACTCCTCCCTTAAATCTTGTTCTAGTCCCGTCCCATCTTCTTAAGCTACATTCTCTCAAGCAACAAAACAGTGTCCTGTACAGCCTGTCACACTGTAGAACAGAAATGGGAATGATGTTGAATTTAAACAAAATTCTTACCCCTTAGACTGGCCATTAGCTCGGTTTTCAAAAAATTTTATCTCCAAAATATCATTTACACCAAGTGAATGAACTGCTTCAGTTAAATCTTCATCTGTGGTCCACTGGAAAATATTCGTAATCGAAATCTCATTTTTGAACATAATAGCAAAAACAAAACATAGAAGCAAAGCCCACACCCAAAAAACCATTCATGATCACTTTTCCACTGCACCATTCAAGGGAACAGATAATACAGCAGATGCTAAGTGCATCTGACATCTGATGCATACAATATAAAAGCTTTTTTAACGCTAAATTGGTTTGACTTATTGTTTTCTAAAGCTACTGGAATGATTCCTAATGCCCAGTGATATAATTCAGCAAATTATATTTAAAATAAGCAAAGAATTTGTTAATTTACATAGACTTTAAGAAGCAATGATTACAAACTCAAAAGTCCACTTTACAGTCATTACCTATAGCAAAAGAGGAAGGGTCACAGCTCAGTGGTAGAGAAAATGCATGCAAAACTTTCAGGTAGGACTGGGAAACCTGTCTGTCTGAAGCCTTTGAGGGCTGCACCTAGTCCAGACAATAGTGAACTAGATAGGTCAATGGTCTGAGTTAATGCAGTTTCTTACAATTCCTATTGCAGCAATAACTAGCGGAACACCTACCCAAGTAAGATTCCCAATGTACAATGCAATTCTCTTTCCTGTATACGTGTAGACAACATTTGGTGCTGATCCTTTGCCTACATCATCTCCAACAGATGGTGGGAGAGAGTCCATATAATCACGATCCTCTGGAGCATCGCCGTTATTGGCAGATGGAGAGATGACGTCGTCATACAGATCTATTTGATCATGCCCACCATACTCAGCCTCCTAGAAGACAGAGGTCATGAATGTCATACTTTTAGTTCATTTTTTTCTGGAGAGGATTGAATAGAACTTTATTTATTTAATTAATGGTATTGATATACCATACCTTCATAATATTTATTCCAGTGTAGTATATATTACATTTAAAAAAACAGTAAAATGTTCAACAATTAAAAATACCAATTAACAAATAATATAAGTAAAATATTAATTAACAAAGAGTGAAAACTTCATTTCCAGTGTTTAAAAAACACAACACCTTGAAGCTAGAGGTAACTGAAGTCTCAACAAAACAGTACTAAACCAAAAGAATTAAATGTATGAATCCAATAAATCTCCTACTAATTGCAATAACCAAGATGGCCTAATAGAACTGCTCAAAAAATTACATAGAATTTTAGAGTTTATAGTTCATTACACATGTCAAAGAGGCCATTGCATTAAAAGGTGTTAATTACTAAAGCACTACTGTTATCTTTTATTCATTTTCCACAGGCTCAATGTGGCTTACACCAATTTCATCAAATATCTTTCTCTGGCCTCCAGAGGGCTCAATCTGAGAAACTTGTATCTAAGAGCCCAACTACACAGGATGTTTTTCCCCTACGTTTTTGGGGTTTTTACAAAGTAACCAAAAGTAGCTTTAAACTTTGGCAGAAGACTTGAAGGGGTCATCCTCTGCCAATGGCTTGCTAACTCAAAAATTACCAGTTTGCTCTTTTGCTCACTGCGGAAAAGTACAGTGTTCCCATTTTTTCTCCCCAAAAATGAGGAAACAGCACGCGCACACCCACCTGCACACCCACACACCTCTTTCCCTGCCTCCCTTGCTGGAGAGATCTCAACCCAGTCCCTTCCACAGCACCCCAGGTGTGTCTTCTGGTGCAGCTGGCTCATGCAGCAAGCCTCTTTTAGTGCCATGCTGCCCCGCAAGCCAGCTGTCACAGCATCACAGCCGCCACCGGATGGAGATGTTAGTCACCAAACCTGGACCAGTCACTCCTCTCTCATGTTTCCAGTGCAAGTTTTCTCTCTCCTTGAATTCAGAGACTATCACATCTTTAATGCAAGGACAGCCAGATCCAGCCAGACATGTGGTCTCCATGGCTCAGTTCCATTATCTCCCATACAGATTTTGCTACAGTAACTACATTATTGCAGAAAACAATTATATTAAATTTCACTTTAAAAAAATCTATACTCAAGACACCATGACCTTTAAAAATAGAGTCCCTGATAATACTATCATTAGGCTTAGATAAGAAAAATGAAGTGTCAAATAAATAACTGGTTCCATAAATGTAACTAAGAGAAAAACTGAGTGTTTTATACCAAAGATGTGCATACAGAACTCCTTTATTGTAAACCATTATTGTCATAACTACTTTCAAATTTTTGGTGAACTGCAGTTTGCCAAGTGTGATGAGGCAGATAACAAAGAGACCTATTATGTCTGCAATAGTGTATATGAGAAGTGTAGATGCTACAACAGATGCAAATGTGTGCAGTGAACTTCAAAAACAATGTTCAATTTGCATTTCAATTTAGACGGCCAGATTATGTTACCTGACGATGACACATGAATATAGCATCTACACTGAGCAACATACACATACACCTCCTGCACAGATTTTTTGGGGGGTGGAGGAACAATTTATATGTACCTCCACATTACCATATGTCCATAAAGAAAGCTATGTATGGTAACCCTTTCTTTACAGAATTAAAGACAGTGAGACCACAAAGTTGAGCTTCCTATGTGATGGCGCCTACATCATGAAATGCTTTCCACATACGTAATTTTTTTTTTGCTCATCTCTCCTTGCTTTGGTCTTCTGCCACCAAGTAAAACTGGCTTTTTCAAAGTGCATTTCTTGGTGCCTGAACGGATTAATTTTCAACTACTATATTGCTTTTAGTTAGCCAATGAAGTTTTAGCTGGCTGAGTTTGTATAGTTTTTATTACATAGTTATTTTGATTTAAATTATGTACTACTTCAAGTGATTGACAGCACAGAATGTATTACCAAATTAAAAACAGAAAAATAGAATTGCAGTACTACTATACGCTTCTAGAACTTCTAAAAGAGTATTTCATCGCCTCACATATAAACAGTGTCATAAATTGACTATAAATATAATTTTTTAAATTTTAAGAAGCAAAGCCCTGTCCCCTCCAGCACATCATTTTTATATTTAATAAAGCCCTCCAGGAGTTTGAGAGCCAAGGTCAGGTATGAGGATCCAGAAGCCTTCACAAGTACCGGTAGTAGAAACTCCCCAATTCAGACATTTGCCCTCCAATTCATGAAGGACTTTAATCTGTGTATTGATGACACACTGGAGGGATCGGACTTTTCAGTGTTCCCTTACTTCTCCTCACATTTGCTTCTACATGAGGAGTCTGAACAAATTAATAAGGCCAAGGACTCAAATCCAATGGAGTATGTCAGTTCTACAAGCTCAGAACACTAGTTCACCTATACTCCCTTCAGGTCTTCAATACATATAGAAGGAGGGGAAAGGAACAGGTGCACTTGCTCTATGACCCACCACCTGGGTTGTATGTTTCCATCACCAACTCCATGAGTTGGATGGTGATTGACTGATGTAGGGAGCCTCCTGTCCCCACAGAGGTTTCTTGCACATTTTAGAACTCTGGATTTTCCAGGGTTCTAAATAACACAGGAATCCTCAAGGAGGACAAGAGGCTCCCCACTTTGAACAGAGCAACTCGAATGTGAATAGGGGGCAGACCTAGCATATTCATCCATGTAGTGCCCCTCCCTTTCCTAAACAGAACTACAGTACCTGTAATAAAATGAAAAGATCAGCCTTTGAATGCAGATACCCAAGTTACTTTTCCCCTTTAGTACAATTAGTTTCACCAGTTAACTTTTTAAATCCATCGCCACCAGAAATGAAAACTAAAAAGAGTTTGAAACATCATTGAAATATGGGAGCAAACAAAGAATATGCTTTTAAAAGAAGGCACAAGAAATACTCCAAAAGAAATAGCAATAGAAATGCATTCTAAGAAACACTTCCTTACTCAACGTCTTTTCAAAATCTCCACAATACTCTTTTGAGACTACATAAGAGAATAAGGACAAAAATGGGTGAACAGATGACTACGCAGCATGGTAGAAGCTAAACCAAACCTTTCAGCATCAAATAGCATACTCAGTGAACTGGATGCTTCTCCACACTGATTGGCAAAACAGTAACGGGGACAGAAACAATTCTCTACTTTTTTTGTCTTTCTGCACCATTTCTCAAAGACTTCACAGGAATAATAGCCTCTGCCATTTTCTAAGCTTGTAAAAAAAAAACATACCCATAAAGCCTTCAACAACCTGTGCAAACCGAGCCATTAAATGTTGAAACGCAACGTTTGCAGCAGAGTGAGCTGCCGTCTGCCGTACCGTCACGCGTGTTCACCAGGAAACTGAAAAGAGGCGCGAAGGGAGGCTGTGCTGCGAAGCACCTTTCGAGGGAACTGCTTTCCCATCTCCCTCGGCGCCTTCGGCTTCTCGTAAGCCTCCTCTCCGGCGCTCCGACCGAGCCTTCCCGAAGGAGACTAAGCATCTTGTCACGCCTCCCCATCGCAGCCTCCTCCTGGGGGAAGCGGCTGCTGCTGCTTGTGTTGGAGCCGCTGGGCTCCAGGCTCCCCCCCTTCCTCCCGAGGGGGGGAAAGTGGGCAACAACCAACAGCGCTTCAGGAGGCTCCGTCTCCGGGCTCATTGTTTTCCACCGCTTGAGGCCTCGCAGGGGAAGGAGAGCAGGCGGGAGGGGAGGCGGCGACGCGCATTCAAAGCTAGGCCGCGCCCCCTCCCTCGGCCCTTCTCTTCTTCCACGCGAGCTTTCCCCCCCCGCCCCCTCGCGAGCGCGCCAGGCGGGAAAGCGGCAGAGGCCTCTCGGCGAGCGCCGCAGACAACAATGGCGGCGGCTTCCCTCCGCTCGGCCGAGGCCTGCAGCGAGCCCAGCCAGTCAGAGCCTCCCTCTCCCTTCCTCCCTCAGAGCCCAGCCAGGCCTCCCCGCCGGCCTTCTCCTCGGCCCCGGCGCCTCTCTACCTGGTTGAATTCCTCCCCCACATCGGCGTAGATATCTATGTGGTCCACGCCGTCCGCCATATTCCGCCTCTCCGCCTCCTCCTCCCCGCCTCCCCGCCGCGGCCGAAAGCCCCGCCCGGCTCTACAGCTGCCGCAGCCTGCCGCTGCCACCGCCGCCACAGAGGAGGGGGCTTAGCGCAGGGAGCGACGTGAGACGTCACTTCCGGACGCGGACCCGCGGAAACTTCCGGCGGGTAAACTTCTGCGCACTAGCAGCGCGTCCCCCCTCGCTGCCACGCCCACTGTGGGGCGGGGCCTGCTTGGGTCGTGAAAACCCCTTCTGATTCGTCAGCGGTTGGAAACAAAGCGCGCGGGGGGGGGTCTCCTATACTGTGCCCAGTCGTGGAGCTGGAGTTGCCAATATATATATATAATTTTTAAAATAATAATAATAATAAAAAATAGGCAGACAGAAAAGTACCTCGAGTCAGACCGTTGGCCACCTTGCTCAGCAGACTCTGCAATGGCTGACCGTTTGCAAACAGGAGTGTTTCACAGACCTACCTGGAATGAACCCGGGACCCTCTGCTTGCGGAGCATGTGCTCTAGCAGCGAGCTGTTGGCCCTTCCCTTATTTCCCAGCTGGAGATTTGCTGGAGCAAATCGGAGGCAGTGTTAGAGCAGAGCATGCAACGTTCGGAGGAGTCAGCTGCTGGATCAGACCTCCCTGTTGGCACACGGAAGAGAAAGAGAAGGCGCTTTTGCAGAAAACTCTTGGTTTCTTGTTCGAGAACTGCGGCTCCTGAGTGCCTTCGCTCCTGCTGCAAGTCCCATGCACAGGCAGCAGGAGGAACCAGGAGTGTGCGACAGGGACTGGCAGCAAGAGGGAGGGACAAACATTATAATGATGATCGGGGACATTTGAGATCCCACCGACAGCGGGAAGCCAGTGCTGCTGATAGGATTCAAAGGCCTACAAATACATATTAATGACATATTAAGCCTCTTGTCTCCGGAGGATATAGAAGAACTAACACTAGATCCCAGGGACAGCAAACTGTGTAAAGGGCATTTGTCCCATCCCTGTGTTACAACTCAATACATGCATGTATATGTATTTACTGTTGTAGCGTGATACACAACATTTACTTCAATGTCTGCTTATAAATATAAAGGAAGCTAAAGGACAACAATGATCTATCTTCCCGTTTTTCCAATCAGACAAGGCTTCCCTGGGGAAGGAGGGGAAGGACTCTTTGTTGTAAGACTACATTGTACCCAGAGAAAGGATGCTGGGACCCTGGCTGGAGCAAGGGGTTGTATCCAACAAAATCCTATTAGAAAAAGGGACTTCAGCTTGTGCAACAAGATTTCCTGTGCCAGCATACCCTGTTTGGGGAGTTGCCCCATACCTCTGGAGGCATGCAGAAAGAGGCAGTTTCATTGCACAAGTAGAAATCCCACTGCTAAAAGGATGACTTAATTGGGTACAACCCAATGTGACATTACATGTTTACTTAGAGGTCCCATTCTCTGATAGGGCTTACTCCCACACAAGTGTGTATCGGATTCCATACTGGTAGCCAGTCCTCTATAGGCATACTTGTAAAAAATAAGTCTCACCCCACCCACCTGTCAAAAGTGGAGGACTCTGGATCCAGCCCACCAGCTCCCTACCACTACTTTACCTTGTGCAGTGCACTGCCTAAAATTAATCTCCATCTTTGCTAATATAAGGACTATAAGGCATACCTTTACTTGTGCTCTGTCCCTGAGGCAGCAATCCTAATCCCACTTCTTTGCGAGTAAATTTCTTTCAATTCAACATTAATTACTTCTGAGTAGATATGGTTATGACTGTGCTGTTACACACAAGACCTGCTTGTTATTAGAGATAGATTCAACCAGCTGTTGACTTTTTCATCCATAGAATCAGTAGTTTCTTTTTCCAAATAGTTTTTGGTGCAACCTGAATTTGTGTGTGTGTTAAGTACAGCCTTGTCTATCATAAGTAAGAAGCAGGCTCCGTTAAGAATTATAACCATGTCTCAGATGGATTGTAGAAAAATCCAGAGACCATACATAGTTTAAAGAAATTGAAGGGAATGGTTTAAAAAAAGAAAAACTCTGTAAAATGGTGATACACTGTTGCCACAGTAGATGTCACTAAAGCTAAAGTAACATTAACCAACTTCAAAACTAATATTACACTTCCTTCCTCCAGATCATAAAGTATGAAATCTCTAGTTCGGCCAGATTAGAGCAGATTTCTATCTAGTCAGAATTCTACTCTCACAGTAGCCAACTAGATGCCTTTGGAAAACCCACAAACAGGATTTGAGCACAACAACACTCTCTCTCCTTGTTTCCCCCCAGTAACTTGTATTATAGGCATACTGCTTCCAACACTTTCAGTAGTAGCCTTTAATAGCTTCATCCTCCATATATTTATCTAATCTGCTTTTAAAGCTATACAAATTGGTAGTCATCACTGCGTATTTTCTTCGCCTGTGGGGCAGAGCCTGCAAACATCAAGATCTGCAGGTCCAAAAAAGGCAAAACACAATAACTGGACATCCATAATAATTAAATTAGGCTACAAAGTTAATTTTGAGCCCCTTTGCAAGTTGTATCTCAATACAATTCCATGGAGTTTGAACTGCCAGAATGCTTCAGTTGTTTCTTGTGTTAGCAACTTGGACAAGCTGTCCTAAAGTTAATACAGAAGTTCATTTAAGGTTAGCAGTTTAACAGTTTACATTAATTTATTTGGGCAAATATACGGGAACTTTTGCTCACTCCATATTCCCTTCTTGTGGTACAATAAGCTATAATTAGTTTGTTGTAAACCGTAAGACAATATTTCCAAGACTTGCTCAGTTAAATGACAAAAAAAGACTCCTTCCAAAACAGATGGCATTTAGGCCTCACCAAATGTATTGTTTTTAAGTTTGAATGCCAATATGAAGTGTTAATGAAAACAACTGGCTGTTTTTGTGCATTGCCACATGGCAGTTGCTCTTCTTCTTGTTTCCAGCTTTTGGGATTTGTTATTTTGTACACACTCAGGCCCAAAATAAAATACTCTGAAATATTAAATATTCAATTGAATACACATGCACTAAAGGGGGATGGAGGAAATTTGGACCGTCCCACACACTTTGTTTTAAACAAAAATAACTTTTTAAAAAGTTACAGATACATTACAAAAACGAGACAGATCAATATTAGACAGGAATACACATAGGCAAGAATAGCCAGCTGCACAAATATAAGATGGAGAACACCTAGCTTGGCCATAGTTTTGCATTCAGGGTGAACAGCTTGGAGTATGCTATGCAGATGACAATGTACAATCTACTCTAATTTCTGCCTGGCAGATATGAGGAATTACGAGCTGTGAATTAGTGTTGCCATGGACAGATGGAAATGTGAGAGAGCGCAATGAGAAGGCCTTATATCACATCCCTGGAATCTCTAGCGAAGGGATATCAGGTAAAAGGGCTGGGACCTGGGAAAACCATTTTGCTTGACAGCTACTGTCACAACTCACTTTCTGTTGTTTTTTTACTGGGCCAAATGTTTAATATAATTCTATAAAGCTGCTCACCAGCAGGCAAAACAAAATGATTAGAATGTAAAACCTTATGCTGGATTCACAGTTATTTCTCAACTTAATTATTACACAGACTACAGTAGGGAAGAACTTCTGCATGAACCAGAACCAAATGGCTAACTAATTCTAGAAAGGATGTGCTAGTCTTGGTATACCAGTAGGGATAAATCACCACCTCTTTTATGAAGGCAGGGTGCCAGCCTTTCTTAAGCCAACAATTGAGAGGCTGTTGCAGAAGAACAGACATTTTCACAAATATGATGGCTCAGAACTGTTTTGGCTCTAGTCCTGCAGTGTTTGGAAAGTGTATTGACAAGGTTGCTAGGAGAAAAATGAAGAAGCCATGAACTGTGAAACAGAAGGGAAGTTTCCCCTCGAGAAGAGGGAAGGAATAGTTCAAAAGGGTCCGGTTAAACAGTTAATGAAATGTAAGGGTAGGCAGTATGTCACCCCAACACAACAGAGTGCCTTTTATAAGTGAATCAGTGGGGCATTGTCTGATTGTGACGGTATCATTTCAGACCCTACTTTCCAAACCACCATGAATGGTCTTCCCCAAAGATATAAGAAATATCAACACCCTGTGTTGGCATAATCATGGAGCATTATAATACATAGTTTATGATAGTACAGTCTAGCAGAGCAATTCTATACTTGCATTGCTCCAGGACTGGAGATGTGCCGCAACTACGCTAGAGGAACAGCTTCTGCACTCAGTGCATGCTCAGCCCACATGTTGTTGGGGCCCACATCAGGTTGGTGGGACACTGTCCAAGCCTCCTGGCCCTGATACAAAACTCCACAACCTCGAGGCTTGGGAAAAGAGAAACCATGGCTGCTCTGTGGCCCAGCTCTCCTATCAGTGGGGGTCTAAGAAAACACTTCCTCTGTCACTACAGAAGCAGATCAAGGCTGGTGAAGAGGGCGAGATTGATGTGCTTCACCTGCATCCACCTGCCTTTTTCCAACTGCTGCCCCACTGTTTCTTTTGAAGCCCTGAAGCATGTAAACCAGCCCTCCTTAGATGCCTATATATGCAAGGTGAAAGATGCAAAGCTGTGCCTAAACTGACACAAACACCATTCTTTGCTGTCATGGGAGTGGTACAGTAGTTCAGTTATTATGTTAATTCAGCTCAAGGATGTCTTAACCAGAAAGACTTGGACCATGGCCCTTTTTTGCAGTGGCTCCCCATTTGTGGAATGACGGAATTTTCAAGGAGGGGGACGACCCCCTCAATATTCTGCAGCCTGCAGTGGGTCTCGCTGGGCCTCCCTCCAGCTGCGACAGACTCTGTCCTGTCTCCCTGTGGCCAAGGCAAGCCTTGTGGCCGGTCACATGACATCACTCGCATGTCGTGCGTGTGACATCACACGTCACAAAGTTGGGCGGAACTCAGCACCTGCGCTCCTTCAGGAAAGCTCACCTGACAAAAATGTTCATTAAACAGGCCTTTGGCTGATTAACATTTTATATTCCTTTTAAATGTGTTTGTGGGAGGGAGCATTATTGTTTTGCTTTGTTTTTGTTTTTATTACGTCTCTTATGTTTTCATTTTTAACTTTTATGCTGTCAACTGCCCTAAGACTTCAGACAAAGAGCAGCATGCAAATTTAAATAATAAATAAATAAATAAGCAAATAAACAAATAAATAAATGATATAAATTGAATAATAATAAAAAAACCAATAAAAATGTTACATTTCTTAAGCAAAATAAATTATATGTTTCAGTAGAGGGCACACAACCCTGGCCCCCTAAAAAAGAGGTGCTGAGTGAGTAAATTATTTTTTCTTAATGGTTTGTTAGGACAACACAAACATCTATCGTGAGAAAAAAACATTGTCAATAGACACCATCTGTGTCATTCTTCCTGCACACATTGGTTCCGAGAAGTAGATGTTTTTCAGCTTACTTTTCATGATTTCCGTACTATCATTTTCCCAGGGGGATTTGTCTCCTATTTGCAAGATTAATTGTTTATGTGGACTTTCCCAGGGTCCCTTTCCCTTTATTCCTCTCCCACTCCATCCTTATATAATATGAATCTCTGAAGCCCAAGAGAACCTTAGCCAAATCAGCATTCCATCTCTGCCCCGTTTCCTCCAAGCAGCAGAAATGGAAAAAGTTAAGCTAAACATGGTTCTTGTAAAAAAAATAAAAGAAAGAAACAAGGCATTGTATCTTAAGAAAGACGTGTGAGTTTAGGATAGTGTCCCCCCCCCCACTATATCACTATGAATAACTTGTGGTATTGTAGGCATTTAGCACCCATCTATATTTTATGATCATTTATTTCTATAATATGATGCAGTATCTTTATTTGGTGTAAGCATTTATTTTGTGTAGACTATTATTTCAATAGCCTGTGAAGGTGATGGGCCTTAAGGCGCAATCAAATATCAGCATGAATCATAGCAGGTGGCACAGCAGTTAACTAAATAAATAGAATAGATAGACATTTGCAAATGCACTACAGCACTATCCTAACTATGCCTACTTGGAAGTAATTCCTATTTGGTTCAGCGGAGCAATGGAGTAAGGTTACTATTGCAAACTGTACATTTACCGCGGGCATGATTCAGGTAATGTGCCCCACCAGAAGAGGAAGAAGAGGAGGAGAAGGAGGAGGAGGAGGAGGAGGAGTTTGGATTTGATATTCCGCTTTATCACTACCCAAAGGAGTCTCAAAGGGGCTAACAATCTCCTTTCCCTTCCCCACAACAAACACTCTCTGAGGTGAGTAGGGCTGAGAGACTTCAGAGAAGTGTGACTAGCCCACGGTCACCCAGCAACTGCATGTGGAGGAGCGGGGAATCGAACCCGGTTCACCAGATTATGAGTCCACTGCTCTTAACCACTACACCACAAGGGCAAGGGCTACACTTTTCTGCTGAGCTATTAGCCAGGTCACAGGGCTGCTACTGATGAGTTCTTTTTTTAATATAGATTTTTAGAAGTATACTGAGCTTTTCACCACGTCTGGTGGCTTAAAACACAGAATATACACAATTTTGAACATAAATTAAAACATTTGGAGAATAAAACTTTAGAACACCATTCATGTCATGAGGGCCTGAAATAAAACCATTTTTAACCTGTTGTCGGAAACTTAAGCAGTGAAACTTGCACTGCACACTTCCACGAGACGAGACAGTAGTCGGGTCCGAAGAGGAAGTCGGGATCACAAGACAAGACAAATGAGGCTGTACAAAGGGCAAGCCAGGAAGCCAGAACACACCAGAGTCTGTAAAGACCTCATTGCTTGAGCAACGCTCAGCAGGAATAATTTACTCATGGTGTCCCCCCAAAGACATGCCTGTGGGCAAAATGGTGTGGGGTGTTTCAAAGTACCGCGTGGGGTGTTTGAAAGGCCCATGCTGGTAGGAGAGAGAATCAGTTTCCACTGGATATTTTCTTCCTCCACTTTAACAGCTGTTTTGATGGAAAGTGCTTCCCCCTCCTGGAGCAAGGGACACTTGGTGGGAGTATGCCTTGCTCCAGCAAAGGATCCTCCAGGAGCTCACTTTAAGCTCCTGGTTGTTCCTTGAAGCCCCGTCCTTACCTGCCACACACCTGATATTACATAATCACGTCAGGTGTAGGGGGGGTGGACATGGTTTGGCCAAAATGTCATTGGAGGCCAAATTTTGTCCACTGGTCTGAGGTTCTCCACCCCTGGGATAGATTATGAGACCTGCTGGTATCATATCCAGTAGCACTGCCCAGCGGATGAGATATCAGGTGTCCAATTGTTATTTATATATGCAACAGGTACAAAAAGGTGTGCTAGTCTTTCATCATAATTGCTGAAAGCATCAGAGTCTGACATGATAAGAAGCACCAATATATCTCTTTCCCAACCTCTATCTCCAGATGATGTCCCCGTCTTCCATAGGCCCATCCCATGCATTTAATTGTGTTTACCCACACATAAAACGAAACCCTACTTTTTAAACTTAGGCCCATGCACCTAAACCTACACTGCTCTGGGGACACCTGGCAATCATCTTCTGTTTATCAGGTGAGTGTGCTGGAATCATCATATGCAGTTGTGTCCATGTGGTGTGGTAGATTACCTTGTCTTCCCCATCCTGACCACAACATTAGTTAATCAGATGACCAGCTTCAAGCTGCTAGTTGAGACTTAGCAGCACTGCATTATTTTTCTAGAACAAAATGTAATAACACTGCACATTTGTCCTACTGCTCTATGCATTCCTTGTAATTCAGCTAGAGTGTGATTGGTTAGGCTATCTTTGTGTGTCATGCACACAGCTCCAAGCATGTATGCTTGCCTTAACTCATCCCTGCATGGCATGATAGTGATCCATCATTCCAAACACTAAAAAAATATTTCAATACCAGATATTTTCAGTAGGAAGTCATTTTTAATTGCTAGCCTAGCTGCAGCAAAGGGTTACGCAATATACAATATATATTTTTCACAGCTGGATTGAAATGAAGAGGTTCTACTTCAGTTAGAGGGCTCTCAGTATAATCCTTTCTGGTATTTTGATTGGTATCGGGGCAATAATATGCTATGCTGTATCTGTTTGCTCCTCATTGTCTTGCACTAATCTGTGTGCGTTTCTCCTAAGTATACACTGCAATGGAATTTATGATAGCCTGATCCCTCCTATGAGTTCAGTTTAAGAGGAATGAATGGAAAAAACTGAACGGCGCCGCTTTCCATAGTATATCAAGGACATTTATTGAGTAAATGAAAAAATGGGTCTACACACCCTACCTTCTGTTGCTATTTTCCAGCTGGCCATCATCATGCAATAGTAGCACATTGGGAAGCAGAGTCAATGGACTGTGAATTCCGCCTGGTAAACCTGTTCCTTAGGCAAGCTGATGAAATGAAGCTGAGTGACCTCTGAAAGAAAAGCAGAAGACTATGTAAAGCCAGAAGGAACTCCCATCAGCCCAGCAAGAAAGGTAATGGGTGATGGTGTACCTGTAAGAGGTGCTCTTACACTTGTAAAGGATGGTGACCAATCTACTTTATTCAGAACAAACCCTTAGCATTTCCTTAGGCATAAGGAAAGCCCACCAGAAATCTCTATCTTCAGTGGCCTCGGGGCACTGGTATCTAGGGCTCCCGGCCTTATAAAGCCTTAACTGGAACTGCTCCAGGCTCTGGTGAACTGGAACATATAATACATAGACTAGTACTACAGATGGGTTTGTAGTTCAATAACATCTGGAGGGCCACAAGTTCTCCATCTCTGTCTTCACAGTCTCAGGAGATCAGATGCTTTGGAGCAGAGGATAAAAGGGGGCCTAATGAGATTAAAATGGCACTGTAGGCATAGAATCTATTTAAAAAATCAAACAAACACTTGTACTGCACTATAAACAATCACTTGAAAATGCCAACGCAAAGGAAAATAAAGTTTGCGGGCCGCCCTACGAAATGCCTACATGTTGAAGAGGTACTGCTGAGTTAAGGGAGATGGGTGATGGGGTGTCAGTCTCTAGGTGTGTCCTAGAGACTGGTGGATCATCATTCCCAGGACCCAGAATGCTCCTCCTTTCCAGAAGCAGCACCAGCTGTCAGTGGCACCTTCTGGGAAAGCTGCTGCACGAACGGGATGTGCTGGGAAGGAAGGGAAGCAGAGCACATACCATGTGGAGTTTTCCGACAGCTGACAACGTGGGAGCACTGCTCCCACAGCTGGCCTCTGGCCTCCACCTGTGGGTTCTCCATTGATTCCCTTTACCAACTGAGCGAAGGGGTTTTCTCATTCCTTCTCCAGGCACCTGGCTGTATAGGTTGGGCTGGTTCTTAGTGGGGCACTGCCTACATATTTAAGTGGAAACTAGGAGCTTGTGGGTCTTCCCTTATTTAATGTGGTTTCCTCCCTGGCTACCTGGTTGTGCAGAGTTCAGTGTGTGTTCTAGGTTCTATGACAACATGGGGGAATTCTCTGGTTGCCATGAGTTCACCAGTGTGTTCTCTGCCTGGGTGATATGAGAACATCATTGGTGCACAATGTTATGAGTGGTAAGTGGTGCAGGAGTCACCATGGACATTGCGAGCATGACCCTTGTCGCTGCTATAGCACCTCTCATTTCTTCTGGTATGGTTTTGTTTTCTACTTTGCTGTTGGGAGCGCGTAGGATTGTGTCTATGTTATGCCACAGAAGGTTGATATAGATGTGGAATAGCAGCCAGAGGCAAGATGTCAGGGACTGGCTGGATGAGGAAGAGTGGTGGGAACTGCCTGGCCAAGATTCCCCCGGGGAGGACACAGAAGACGACGACGACTTAGATCCTGGTGGTGGGACACTGGAGAGCAGTCTGCAGAAGGGATGAGCTGAGAGGTACTAGAAGCAGGAGGTTTGAGCCATTGGGGGGGGGGGATATCCGGAGAAGGAGGCCCTTCCAGGGCAGGGTTAGAGGCTGAGAGTCACAGTGTGAGCGCAGACTCAGATAGAGAGGAGTCAGAGGCTACCCTTGCTACACAGCAGCAGAACAGTCTCAGTCTTGCTGGCTCTCCTCCCCCTCTGATACTCCACTCAAGGAGAGTCCTGTACGTTGCTGAGCAATGGGCTAGACAGGCCCAGAAGTGGAGCCCACTCCCTTGGCACAGCCTTTGTTCACTTTGGAGGGGTCCAGAGTGAAAGTCTAGAGGGGAGAACGGCGGGGCTAGTGGTCAGTTTCAGCAACGTCTCAGCTGGGTTAAGACGAACCAGAGGACTCTACTGTGTTGTTATTTTCTGTTAATAAAAAGCTAATTGCATTCTGTGTCTTCTGTGCTTCCCTTCCCTGTGGTTGAGCTGGGCTCACTTGACAGCTCCTTGACACAGAGCAGGACTTTAGGTTAGCTCTGTATGTTCTGCAGTTTCCCTCACTCGCAGCTACTTTTTCTGATTCATCACATGGGGACAGAGATTCAACTTCAAACACAGAGATTTCTTTGGGTAATAAAAGTACTTATTTTGCTAAATCCATACCTTGGCAACCTCTGCTTTGTTGGATATTAGCCTCGTATTTCCAAGCCTTAGGGCTTAGAGTATTCATGGCAGGTAGCATGCGATCAACAGTAGCATGCGATCTTATCTCAATGTTCTAAATGCATTCTAATTCTCACGTGTTCTAATCTACAACCTTAGGGGGGGAAATGAAAGGCACTCGCCATCTGATAACTCTTGTATAAAAAAATTAAGCAAGGGTTAACCTTCATGTTTCCTACACACAATGCATTGTGGACTAGATACCGGTACTTCATACTGGGGAATATGAACATCTGAACATTTAGTGTGCACCTTTTAAAAGCGCCTTGATATGTGTGTGACATGCAGATAAATACTTCATCCCACTCCTCTTTTTCAAGTATGACTAATGGTTCATTGACTTAGCAAACAATCAGTGAGCCTTATTTTCTGCTAGGATGCCTATAGCAAATGCTGGCGCACAAATGGCTGTCAGACACAGGATGGAGCAAGCTTGTTTTCTTCTGCTACCGGTATGACCTGAACCAATAATTTCAAGTTACAGGAAAAGACATTCTGACTAAGCATCAGGAAGAACTTTCTGACAGCAAAAGTTGTTCACCAGTGGAACATACTCCCCCTGAGAGGTGGTGGACTCTTATTCCTTAAAGGTTTTTAAGCAGAGGTTGGATGGCCATTTATCTTGTATGATTTGATTGAGACTAGATGATCCTCAGCTCTACAGTTCCTAGGATTCATCTCCAAGAGAGAAACCTTGATTGAGGTAGTTTATTGCATGGTGGATAGCTGAATGAAAATGTCAACCCAGTATAAGGCTGCTGGAATTTGAATCCCCCCCCCATGTGTTGTGAATCATTTAAAATTAAACTGCCGATATCAGAATGCCCTTATACAAATGGTGTGACCACATTTAATAATTTGCAGTTCTGGTCTTCGTTGTGCCTCAAAAAGGATACTGGAGAGCTGGAGAAAGTGCAGAAAGGTGCAAATAACATTACAAAGGGCCGGAGCAAAAGGGGCTGTGAAGGATATGCTGTTTGGGGCTGTTTTAGCTTAGAAAACGATTGAGTAAGGAGGAAGCGATTGAGTATGGAAGCTTCTCTCTCACACAATACTAGAACCTGCAGTCAGCCAATGAAGCTGAACGGTTAGAGATTCAAGACAGGCAAAAGGAAGCCCTTGCAGCAAGTAGTTAAACCAAGGAACTCACTGCCTCAAGATGCCTCCAACCTGGACAGCTTCCAAAGCTTTAATGATAAAACAAATTCATTCATTGCTATTCATGGCAAACTATACCGGTAGTTAGTGCCTCCTGCAACGTCACAGCCTTGGAATGCCTGTTGCTGAGGAAGGTGATTGCAAGAGCACACCATCTCATGCGTGTTCGGCTTGTAGGCATCTGACCAGCTTCTTTGGGAAATGGCGATGACGGACATTTTGATCCAGAGGGCTTTTCTTACGCTCTGTCATCTTTCATGTGAATACTAATAACAAGGTATCATGGAGTGGGACGGGGGACGACAACACGGATTTGGCCCTGCTTGGTTTTTGTCAAGAAACTGCAGCGCAATCGGTGGTGGAATGTGTTTGTGACTTGGGGTGGAGCCGGGCAGCTCAGTTGGTTAGATCCTACCACGGTCGCAGGTTCGATCCCTGCATGGAACAACTGCACGATGTCCCTGCATTGCAGGGGGTTGGACTAGATGATCCGGAGGGTCCCCCTTCCAATTCTATGATCCACACTAGAGAAGAAGCGCGCCAATCCCCGGCGGCGGGGCGTGATTCAACTCTGTCGCTTGGGTGTGTGCCGGGGTGGTCTCCCTGGAGGCCTTTCCGGCGCCTGCACACGTAGCAACTTGCCCGCCGCGATCCTTTCCTGCCCCGAGGTTCCCTTTCTTACCGACTTGCCCGCCCGCCGGGCGTACGGCTGGTCGGAGCTTGATAAGGACACCGTGGGAGAGAGGGGACCCCCCCCTCTCACGCTTACTGGCTGCTTCCGGCGTCACTCAACGAGCCGGGGCGGGGCTCGCGCGGAGGGGTTGGCCCAGCGCCTCTTCAGGAGCGCCTGGAGCAGCGCCCGGGCACAGTTTGCGCTCAGAAGCGGCGCGAGCAGCAGCTGGGAGCGTGGGCGGCGGCAGCAGCAGCAAAGCGCGCGACTAGTCCAGTCGGAGCTCCGAGAAGGGAAGCGCCTTTGCTGCTGCTTCTGAGGTAAAGGAGGCGCTGCGGGGAACTTGCGCTTCTCTGGCACCGAGTGCCACTTTTGGAGGAGGAGGAGGAGAAGGAGAAGGCAAGGAGCTCCAGTGCCGCCCTGGGCTCTCTTCTCCTCCCTCTCTTCGCACTGCCCTGACTTGCTCGCTTCTCTTGCTTCTTTCCAGGAGATGGGCACCCTCAGCCTCGTGCTCCTGCTCCCTTTGGTGGCCGCGCTGGACTTCAACTACCACCACACGAAGGAGCTGGAAGCTTTCCTGAAGGCTGTGCAGAAGAACCACAGCAACATCACTCACTTGTATAGCATTGGCAAGTCGGTGCGAGGTACGGCTCCTGCTTCTCTCGCCATCCTCCTCCCCAAGGGTGCCAACTTGAATAATTTTTTTTGGGGGGGGGAGGGAAGCAGTTAATCCCCACCTTGCATAATCAATCACACCCATACCATTTCAATGCCCATGAAATCGGTGTGTGTGTGTGTGTGTGTGTGTCTTGGACCCCTCAAATATTTTATTGAGGGGACTGAAGGGACGTTGGTCCCTAGGAGTTGGCTCCTATGCTCCCCACGGAATGCATTCGTGGACCAAAGGGGAAACTTAACTGACCTGGGTAGGGTGTGATGGGGGGTGGGAGAGAAGTATTAACTGCCAGTCGATTCCCCTAAAAGTACCGGTTGGTGGGCTGAAATGCCAATGGGACTTAGCGCCACATGTCATTGAGTTCTTCCGACAGAGTGAGCCATGCCCCATGAAATCTCAACAGTGGGGTTTTCAGCAGGACCTATCCAAGATCAACCTTTTCTAGTCAGAGTCACCAATTTGTTTAGGGCCGAGGAGGTGTACATTTTCTGTACCCTCGAACGCAGTATATTCTCATTTCTCTGAATGAACCGTCTGCCATTCAAACTGTTTTGGATGGGTTGGGGGATATTTCTGCCATTTAGCCCATAACTGGAATGATTAACTACTTAAAATGCACTTTGCAATACATGGGTAATACCCTGAAGATACAAGTTCCACTTTAACCCCCCCTCCCATGGACCCTTCTACATTATTATTTGTCTTTATTTTGCAATCAATATGCAATTGGTACTAATTTGTTTAGAGAGGGATCCAGATATCTTTTCTGCAGCTAGCACATTTTGCTGTGAGGGGAAACAACACTTTCAGAATGCTCAAATTACATTTTCCTTGGCTAGTGGCTATTGATAATATATCCCACTAGAAAACATTGCCTATTATAATTCAACATACTATTTGGAATTATGTTGTATGATTACTCACTAGTACCTGTCCTATGATATTAATAGCTGGTAAGTGGCACTTTCTCTCTCTCCATGCTATTCTATGACATTTCAAAATAGCAATTGCTTAGGTTTAGGTATATACCGGTACTTGCTCTGAAGGCAGTTGCTTCTAGATGTTCTCTTTGAGTATGGTACAGCTCATATACACTTTTGAGAGAGAAGGCAGAAGCTACATGGTGACTACCTCCACTTAAGCAGTCCATCTTAATACTTGCTAAGACGTACATTTCAATCAATATGGCATAAATTAACTGGAGTAATCACATTTACTACCCTAGCAAACAGATGGATAAAGATCAAACCACACATTATGCTGGGAGAACCATAGCTGATATTTCTGTGTGTGTATGTGTTGTTTATTTAATGAGTTGTAACTTTTATCTCAGCAAATAAACTGCTGTCTACAGTTAATACATGGTGACTTAAAAAAAAACACACTATTTAAATTGACCTCTACATAAACTGATGAGTTCTGGTAGGCAGAGTACTCTGTCTGTTTGTTACACCATAGGAAAACCCATTTAGGACCAAGTTATTTGTACTTGTGCAAATTTATGCCATGCTCCAACAAGTGTCATAGTGAAATTAAGACCAAATAGTTTTTCCTTGCCCAGTGAATGATAGTTATTCTAAGAGAAACAGCATAAAGTTACATTCTTGATAAGGGCATCATCTGTCCACATAATCCTATTTAATCTGGGTTTGCTAGGAATAATCTGTAATTGCATGCATGGAGGCTTCTCAAGAGGAAGAAACAGCTACTGTAATTTTGTTTTCATTTTGGGTAGAAAACGTTTAAGGGAAATATGCAGTGTCGTATTTTGTAACTGTTCAGAAGAACAATTGAATAATAATAATAATAATTAATAAAAAAATATTCTTTTATTGTTTATACCCCGCCCATCTGGCTGAGTTTCCCCAGCCACTCTGGGCGGCTCCCAACCGAATATTAAAAACATGATAAAATATCAAACATTAAAAACTTCCCTAATCAGGGTTGCCTTCAGATGTCTTCTAAAAGTCAGAGCGTTGTTTATTTCCTTGACATCTGATGGGAGGGCATTCCACAGAGCGGGCGCCACTATCGAGAAGGCCCTCTGCCTGGTTCCCTGTAACCTCACTTCTCGCAATGAGGGAACCGCCAGAAGGCCCTCGGACATGGACCTCAGTGTCCTGGCTGAACAATGGGAGTTTGAGACGCTCCTTCAGGTATACTGGGCTGAGGCCATTCAGGGCTTTAAAGGTCAGCACCAACACTTTGAATTGTGCTTGGAAACATAGTGAGAGCCAATGTAGGTTTTTCAGGACTGGTGTTGTATGGTCTTGGTGGCCACTCCCAGTTACCAGTCTAGCTGCCACATTCTGATTACCGTTGTTGTAGTTTCTGAGTCACCTTCAAAGGTAGCCCCACGTAGAGCACATTGCAGTAAGACAAATTGTACAGTAGGATGCAGGTTCCTTTACATTTCTGAACAAGTGGCAGCTCTGGGATGGGAAACGAGGTTGAAGAGATAGTGTATCTGATTAAGGCATGTTCTGCCAGTCACAGAAGTTGGTACCTTATATTCCAAGTAAATACACATGTATGTTTCTACACTAGAAAATGCCATCATTTTATTGAAAAACACTGAGTGCTTATATCTTTCAGTGGCTTTGAAAATTACTTGGCCTGGATGATTCTCACCCTCTGCTGCTGATTCTAAACAAAAACATGGCAGAGTGGCACATAGAGTTTTGTGTGTAGGGTTGTGACTTCCCTGTGCTTCAATTAGAGCTTTTTAATAATTCTGACAGTGTTATATAGTCTGGGGATTCTGAAAAAAAAGTTGGTTAATTGTAATGCAGAATCCTTCTGCTTCATGATTAATGTCTGTTGAGATCATGATTTTTTTAAAAAAGGAGTTCATTGGAGGATTATACCATAGTCATTAAGTGAGCAACATGCGGTACGTTAAGAAAATATGACTGTAATCTTTTCAATTGTAGTTCTGTCAATCAAAGGTGTTTGAATGCGTATATAGCAGGCATGTACCAAGTAATATATACATACCTATAAAATACACAGGTAATAAACAATGCAAAATTCCTCTCCAGAGGTAAAGACCAATTAACCCGCAAATAATGTATTACACTTACCTATTGTCAATAATTCAACCAAAGCACAAGTTAAAAAAGACATAGACACATATCCATTTTAATTGACTTCCTTGGTGTTAATTGTTTTTGCAACAGTTTTTGGCTTCTTGTCAGAGATGGCTGTGCCGATTCATTTGTCTGCACATATTTCTTAAAATCACAGTCTGGGTCCAAAGAGGCAGAAGGAACTGAACCATGCTTTGGAGGTCAAAAGTGTCATTCAACTTTTGTAAAACAATAGCTTCCACAGGTCTTTGTTCTCATTCTCGTTCAATGTACTCATTAATGCATATTAGTTGATGGTGTAGCTACAGCAGGGCGCAGGGAGAAGTGGGATTAGGAATGACTAAGGTCCTTACCCTTTGCAAATATGCACATTCTGAATGGTAGTGTGCAGCTATGGGTGAAACTCTAAATAAATGGCATATTCAGAATACATATTTTTAGTCCATCTGATTTCAAGTCCCATCTTCTTTTCAATGAGCAAGTGACCAGCAGGGAACTCTTTATTCCTGCAAGAGCGGAGGCCCTTGAGATACGGGGATGTGCTACTTCTGCTTAAATTATAGAAGAATAGTTATGGAATGTGTGCATGAAGGCAATTTATTTGAACGCTTCTGCATTAAAAGTTCCCCCCATCATACATGAGACTTTGGTTTCGTTATGTTGGTCACACTGTGCTTCCAGTTGCTGAACCTACCTGCCCTCTAGAGGTGGCGTACAAACTATTGCTTTCCTTTTCCCCATAGAAGAGAATGGCAGTGGTTCACATGATCACCAGTGTCAGGAATGGGAGGTGGGGCAACTAGTTTCCCAGTTGAATAAAGCACTGTAGACTGTAGCATTTTACTTTATCCTGTTTTGTCATTCGGTTGTATGGTGGAGGGCAATCTTGCCCCTGAGCCCTGGCAGTGGGCACTTGAGCTTCCTTTGCCACCTTCTTTGCATCCCTATTGCAGTTCCTGGATCCATTCCTTCTCCTCTGCCCATAGTCATGAGGTATTTTGATGTGTGCGTGCCTAAACAAAACATTGAATTCTGTACACATATTAAGAGCAAACTCATTTTCTATGTACGGGCCCTTTTGGAGGCAAAGCAGCATCATTCACTCAAGAGCAAGTTTTCAGCAGGCTGTGGAGATCCTAAGGTTTCAGTAATACAAAAAATATTTAGCAAAATAGAACTTTGTGAGTGAGGGCAATGGGACCTAAGAACAGCCCAGCAAGGAAGGGCTAAACATGCTTAGTGTTCACAGTATGCTGACTTAACTGTTGTGGGGGTGGGAGTAGAAAACCAGGGGGAGTGAGAAATAGGTTCTATTAAACAGAAATTCTATGAAAATGCATGGCGGGTTGAAACCTTGAACACTCAAAAAGAGTACTCCACATTGCAATAGTTTCAGGTCTCAGTTGTAGTTCATTCAATAAAGAAAATGTGAGTTAAGTTTCCTGCAAAGCTGATCACGTTCTCCTTCTTTCCCCCTCCCCACCTTTTACACCTTAATTTTAATTGCATTTACCTGGTACTTGGAATGAACGACCATGGAAACTGATGGGTCGTAGTTCCAAATAGATATGGCTGGAATTGAGCTGTGACTCAGGTGAGCCTTGCTAAAAAAAACTTGCACACCTAGCTGGATTCTGTAGCAGGGTGGGGGAGGGATGTAATCAAGGTGTGATTGCACCTCTAATGTTTTGGTGCCCATAAATATTCATTACATACCCATTTGCTTTGAGAAACAGTACATTACTTTTACCCCTCATATCAGCCCAAGAAACCATTACAATCTGACCCAGATAACTAACTCTTCAAGAGTGCTGTCTGTGTCTCTGCTAAGTACAGGGTGTTGTCTGGCTGCATTAACTGTTTCACGATAAAGCGTCGTTTCAGCGTCTCTTTGTTACTGCTGAATTTATATGCGTGATTTACGAAGATTGCATTTTATTACTACTGCCATGCCCTTGGTATGGAATGAGCAGAGAAGCAGGCATAATTTAAAACATTTCAAGAGTTCCTCCTATAGCCCGGCTAGCTTCCTTCTTCCCATTAAAGGGAACTGTGGAAATGCTACTTTTGGTTGTACCCTGTCTTTCCACCAAATGCTGCTAAAATAATATAAATATTGGATTAACAAGAGTTCGTGCATTTTAGTACTTAGTGTTGAAGACGAATTTTAATATGTTCAGTTTTGATCATGGAACATCATTACAAGGCAATACTTCCTTACTATTCTATTATCTTGTGAAAGTTACTATCAGTACAATGCACTGAAAGCATGTTGTGTGCGGAGGTGTCCCAAAATCAATAATAGGAGGGCAATACCTTTATTAGGGACCCAGGTGGCGCTGTGGGTTAAACCACAGAGCCTAGGACTTGCTGATCAGAAGGTCGGCGGTTCGAATCCCTGTGATGGGGTGAGCTCCCGTTGCTCGGTCCCAGCTCCTGCCAACCTAGCAGTTCGAAAGCACGTCAAAGTGCAAGTACATAAATAGGTACCGCTCCGGCGGGAAGGTAAACGGTGTTTCCGTGTGCTGCTCTGGTTCGCCAGAAGCGGCTTTGTCATGCTGGCCACATGACCCGGAAGCTGTCTGCGGACAAACACCGGCTCCTCGGCCTATAGAGTGAGATGAGCGCCGCAACCCCAGAGTCGGACACGACTGGACCTAATGGTCAGGGGTCCCTTTACCTTTACCTTACCTTTATTAGAACCAACCAAAGCATCACAAAACCGTGAGCAAACTTCCAGGTTATTCAAATCCCTTCATCAGGCTGGATCAGATCTGCAAAATACTAGGAGAGAGACAGAATATAGTGGCATTATGTTAAAACCACACAAGTTTGCAGTGGAGCCTCTGCTAAGTCTGAAAAACTCCTCCCAGGACTTTGTAAAAAAAAGAAAAAGAAAAGTGAGGGTTGAATCCACAAGATTCCCCTTCATCTGCTCTCCCCCCAAATAATAATAATAATAATAATAATAATAATAATTAATAATAATAAATCCCTGCCAGTGCTACAGAGGAGTGTGGGAAACCCCAAGCAAATTTGGGGAAGGGAAGAGAGGGAAAGTTTTGTTGTGAGCTAAATTTATTTTGTAACTTCAGTGACTTTGTTTGACACAACAAGAGTGCTTACCTCATGTTTCTCTTGAAAAGGCGAGAGGGGTAGACTGTCCACTCCTCTCTGCAGCAGTATGCAAGCCTTAAAAAAAAAGTTATTTTGCCAGCTTTGAATAATATTCTGTCTGCAGTACTGGGGATTGTTGTTGTTGTTCAGTCGTTCAGTCGTGTCCGACTCTTCGTGACCCCATGGACCAGAGCACGCCAGGCACGCCTATCCTTCACTGCCTCTCGCAGTTTGGCCAAACTCATGTTTGTAGCTTCGAGAACACTGTCCAACCATCTCGTCCTCTGTCGTCCCCTTCTCCTTGTGCCCTCCATCTTTCCCAACATCAGGGTCTTTTCTAGGGAGTCTTCTCTTCTCATGAGGTGGCCAAAGTACTGGAGCCTTAACCTCAGGATCTGTCCTTCTAGTGAGCACTCAGGGCTGATTTCTTTAAGAATGGATAGGTTTGATCTTCTTGCAGTCCATGGGACTCTCAAGAGTCTCCTCCAGCACCATAATTCAAAAGCATCAATTCTTCGGCGATCAGCCTTCTTTATGGTCCAGCTCTCACTTCCGTACATTACTACTGTGAAATTACACATCTTCAAACTGGGGATTACACATCTTCAAACAAGGGCCAAAGGGCTTTTCCACATCTCAAAGCTTTCTCTTCCCATTCCATTTGTGCAGCCAAAGCACTGCTACCTTGGAATTGGTTGGCTGATCCTATTAGTTAAGAAACCAAGTCTATACAAGTTCTAATTGCTGGTCATAGGTGCTGTGTTTGAATGTTGAAAACCCATCTCTCTTACCAAGAGCCATAAGGATGCAAAACAGAGATAGGGTCTTGGCGTGACTACATTGCGAAGGTTTATGTCCTTGGCTTAGCAGGCACTAACATATTGTGAACATCCTTAACTGGCCATATTCCTTCCACACTAGCCGGGGAGTTACCGGTAAGTCCCATGGAATTCAGTGGGACTTACTTCTTAGAAGACATGCATAGAATTGTTCTATAAATTGGGCTGAGATTGGGCAAGCTTTTTAAACCTAAACCTGATCATGGAAATTGCATAGAGTTTTAATATAGAAAATGCCCAAGCAGATCCACACTCTGGGACTGAAGATCTGTGTCAAACTTTCTCAATGGGCACCTTCTGTGTCACACTTTTCAATGCCTGCTAAAAGTTTTTCCATTCCTGGAAGCTTATGCAGGCAATTAAGAGTACTTTCCCCACAATGGTCTGTTGATGTTTTTAATTTCCTTTTGCTTCTAACTTGTTTTTAACTTTTTATGATGCTATTGTTTGGTTTTATGTTTTTATATTGTAAACTGATGTGATATATTTTTATGATACAGCGGCATGTAATTTTTTTCTTTTTAAAAATGAAGACATATAATTACTGCTGTCTTTGGAAGCAGGCAGAGTAGGTACATTCACTTAAGAATCTTCACCACTCTCTGCGAGATATTTTAAAATGTCTGCTGGCTTAATAGGTACAAAATGAGCCAGCAGAGTAAAAAAAAAAAAAGTTGGCAATATGTTTACTCATACATAAATTTCTGACTTAGCCCAGGAATCTTCTGTAAATCAGAGGAAGTAGGTGTTGTTTTTGAAAACAACTTTTGATTTGTGTACAACTGTAGCCTAACTGTAAGGAATCAGGGGGTTATTTCACTGCCCACAGCATGCCTTTACCACCTCCATCCTAGAGTCCATGTTTAGTTTCCAGTGGCTAAAGTATATAGAGAGAGAGAGAGGGGGGGGAGGGAGAGAGAGTTATAGAACATTATGCCATTTTTCCTTTTCATAACAGATTGGTTCTTCTTCCCCTGTTATCTTTGTAACTGCTTTGAGGCCTTTTATTGACCAAGCAGTACATAGGTAAAGGTAAAGTGACCGGACCCCTGACCACTAGGTCCAGTTGCGGACTCTAGGGTTGCGGCGCTCATCTCGCTTTACTGGCCGAGGGAGCCGGCGTATAGCTTCTGGGTCATGTGGCCAGCATGACTAAGCTGCTTCTGGCGAACCAGAGCAGCGCACGGAAACGCCGTTTTCCTTCCCGCTGGAGCGGTACCTGTTTATCTACTTGCACTGCATGCTTTTGAACTGCTAGGTTGGCAGGAGTAGGGACCGAGCAACGGGAGCTCACCCCGTCGCGGGGATTCGAACCGCCGACCTTCTGATCAGCAAGCCCTAGGCTCTGTGGTTTAACCCACAGCGCCACCCACAGTACATACATTTTGTTAAATGAACAAATGGTTAAATAAATCTGTAATGGAAGAAAAACTCCCATTGACACAAGTGGGAGCTTTCCTTTGGCTGCAATTAGCAGTTGTGGAGGTTAGGTTGGTTCAGGGATGCAAGCTGTTTCTTTGCGGCTTGTTCCTTTGCTGACACCATCATTTCCCCCAGCCCCCTCCGTTTCCCCTCTTGTGGCAGGGACAACTTTTACCTGTTTTGCATAAGGGTTTTCTGCCCTATTGAGTCAAACAAAGGCAGAGTGACAAACCTTTTTTACGGTGTAGGAAGGAATTGAGAGCAGAGCACATGGGGTGGTGAGGTTTAATCTTTCATATCCCAGTTGCAATTCCAACAAAAATCTCCTCCCACATTCCTCTTAGGGCTTGTCAGGGGAATCTCCCTTTGCTTACCATTTTTCTAAAACTCATAGCCACATTGATTGGGATGAGTTTTTAGGGCAGGGGGGTTGTAGTAGTGGGGAGTTTAAATCTTCTATCTCACACAGACACTGCAATTCTTATTAAACTAACCATGCCCTGCTCTTATTATTTTTTAAACCCTAATGTTCTTTCCAATTACAAGTTTAGCATGGCGTCTACCTTAGCGTTTATAGCACGTTAGCCAATTATAACCTGTCTTCTCTCATGTCCTTTTTCCTCTCATGTCAGCAAGCTTCTAGTATTGATATAAATGACTGTCACTCCTCAGTAACTTTTCTGGAAGTATCTTAGATTTCAGGTCACCGTGTACGTTATGGTAGTTTCACTTACAAAAACAACCTTATCCCTATGACCACTCCTGTGTCTGTTTGTTTCCTTAGCACAACAAAATCCTCTTTTGGTGATAAGGACTACATAGATATTGAAAGAGGTAAATGTGCATAGTCAACTTAAGTAAATAAGTAAATATGCATCAGATGAGGGTAGATGTTGCCATAAAGGGATGAAGACTCTCATAAAGTATTCTGGAGACTCTCAAGCTGATTTGCAGACAGTTTCATTGTGACAGTAAAAGGTTGGTAATAAAAACTAGTAAGTAGCTGAATGGTTAGGAAATTTACATCTCTACCAAATACACTAATGACTAATGAAACATTCTCACTGCACAAACAGTGGCCCGTAGTTCCTTTCAGTTATAGATAGAACTTAATGCTAGATCAACATTGCTATTTTCAGTGCTTTCATTTCCCAGAGGAATGAAAGCAAAGTTTGCCCTGATGTCTGAAAAAACATCATGTTCAGGTGTCTCACTCCTTCTAGCTTAATAGATACAATATGAGCCAGCAGAGTATTAAAAAGTTGGCAATATAGGTAAAGGGACCCCTGACCATTAGGTCCAGTCGTGTCCGACTCTGGGGTTGTGGCACTCATCTTGCATTATTGGCCGAGGGAGCCGGCGTACAGCTTCCAGGTCATGTGGCCAGCATGACTAAGCCACTTCTGGCGAACCAGAGCAGCGCATGGAAACGCCGTTTATCTTCCCGCTGCAGCGGTACCTACTGTATTTATCTACTTGCACTTTGACGTGCTTTCAAACTGCTAGGTTGGCAGGAGCAGGGACCGAGCAATGGGAGCTCACCCCGTCGTGGGGATTCGAACCACCGACCTTCTGATCGGCAAGCCCTAGGCTCTGTGGTTTAACCCACAGCGCCACCCGCGTCCCATACATAAATTTCTAACTTAGCCCAGGAATCTTCTGTAAATCGAAGTAGATTCCCCCCCCCCCCACATAGCCTGTATGTGAACTTTTAAAAACCAACAGTAATACTTTATTTACCGAAAACTGCTAAACAACCCAGCATTCACATGGTTAAATATAAACAAAAATGCAATAATCCTATATAGGTCCCCTCAAAATTAAGTCTCATTTGTTTCATTTGGGCTTACTCCTTCCCATATATGTGAGTTCAGAATTGCAGCCTAACTGATACAACCAAGTGAAGCTTAATATTATTTAGCTAAGCGTTTTGGCTTCCTCTGTCAGCAAAATGTAACATAATCCAATGCATGTTTACTCCAATGTATACAATGCGTCATACTCCCAGTTAAGCATGTGTAGGACTGGAGCCTCTGAGAGAGCGAGCCAAAATACATGTTATTTAATTCACACTTTTTACAAAACAGTCACTTTTGGGGGGGGGGGTGGGAGACAGCCACATGGCCCTGTTTGGGAATGTGCTCCTGATCTGGGCCCCTTACTTGTTTGTTGCTGCTATTTTCCAGCTGCTGTATGCCCCCAGAGGTGTTGTTTGCTCCCAAAGGCACAGTTTGCTGCAAAAGCAGCTGGGCAAGTGGATTGGTCAGCAGTTGGGTGGCAATTACTAAGTGGGAAATCACCAAGAAAGCCCAGACAGTCACATTTTATTTCAAAAGAGGAAACTTGAAAAAAATATATGAAAGGGATAGGCTGAAATTGAGAGTCGGGATATTCAAATCCAAGGATAGCTAACATGACATCCTCCAAATGTTGCTGGACTCCCAACTCCCATCAATCCTACTATGGTGCTGGGAGTTGTAGTTCAGTAACATGTGGAGAGCAGCACATTGGTTACCCCCGGTCAAATCTCTTCAGGATGCTTAGAGGTTATTTATAATATAATACTGTATTATATTTAAAGCTCAAATAAAATATTTGCTATGTTCAGCAAAGGTACAGATAACAGAATAGCAGTGTGGATCATGCGGAGAGTCAAACTAAGAAATGCAATGTTTCTTTTAGAAAGTAGAACTTTTACTCAAATGGGGGGGAGGAGGAAGAGAGACTCTTGCAAAACAAATGTAAGTTGCCAATAAAACTAAGAATAGAAAATGAGGATGTGTTGCTAAAAACATCAATATACCTTGGTTGCTGAACAAATTGGCTCCCGAACACCGCAAACCCGGAAGCTTTTGTTTGTTAAAAAAGTTAATTCTTGTGCCTTTACTTTCCCCCCATTATTCCTTTGCAGCTGATTTCCTGTTGATATATTTTTAAAGTCTTCTTCTATTAAATAAGTCTTTGTTTGTAGAAGTGGGTTAAACTTTTAAGGCTAAGGAAACATTTCTGACAGTTTTTATTTAATAATATTGTTTACGTTTTATTTTTGGCTTAAGCTAAAAAAAAAAACAATTTTGGGTTGCAATTCTGTACATAGTTACCCACACTTGAATCCCAATAATTGCACCCAAAAATTCCATGGTGAATTGCAGCCCAACTGGCGATCCCGTGCCTATTATTCTAGGAAGTTTTTTTTTGGCGGGGGGATTCAATTGAGCCAAAGGAGATATAGCCCTTCATTTGTTTACTTTGCATTATTTTGCCATGGTATATATATATATATATAAATTTCTTTTCTACTTAAAGGTAGAGACCTGTGGGTTCTTGCTCTGGGAAGGTTTCCAACCCAACATAGGATTGGCATTCCAGAGTTCAACTATGTTGCTAATATGCATGGGGATGAGGTACGTCTACTACTTCAATTGTTGTGGTTTCCTTTACAGCATTGTTTGCCATATATCTTGGAAGCAGCCGAGATCAGATACTCATGGAAGTCTTACTTAAGTTTTTGCCAAATTGCTAGAGATGCATTTTAAAAACATTTCTCTCTCTCTCGGGATTCAGAATCGAAGGATGGAAGTGTTTTGTGTGTGTGTGTGTGTGTGTGTGTGTGTGTGTGATGTGCTAAATATTATCAAAGGGCCTGTCACACGTAATATTTAGAAAATCCATCTGTTTCGATCATTCCTCAAGTCTGGGTTTTAGACTTTCTTTACCTCGGTTGATAACAACTGAAGAAAACAATAATGGAGAGAATGATACATATGATCTCCCTGGTGAATTTCCTAGGGCCCCTAGGAAACAAACAAATGACAGAAAAAGTCATAATCTGACTTACCGTACTTTGTGCATTTTTGGCAGCCTTCAGTAATAATTCGAAAGAGCATACCAAACAATAATTGTCCTGCTAAGTTCTCCAAGGCTAGTTTTATCTTGTTGCCAAAGCTGAATGCTGGTAACATCAATATGGTCGAGACAGCATCTCCAATGGCAGCATGAAAAGAATGATACATTATGAGAATAATGTGTTAATAGTAATCAGAGCTTTTTTGTAATAGTAGTCACGGATGCAGATTACCATCACCTCTCTCTTTGCTGCCTATGGATTGGAACCATTGTGTGCTAGCATTTATCAAGATATTAGTACTGGTACCTCATTTTTTTATATATATAAAAAGAGCACTAATTGTACTTGGATATTATGTGTGCAGGCCTTCTGTAGTATGATTACAGTAGTAGCCAGTGTTTCCTCTATTTTAACCTGGAGTGGACTGGAACTTTTCTCTTTTCATTCTTTTCTACTTTAACTCCTTTCCCCTTCAGATGTATTTATTTCCTTTAAAGCAGGGGTCAGCAAACTTTTTCAGCAGGGGGCCGGTCCACTGTCCCTCATACCTTGTGGGGGGGCCGGACTATATTTTGGAAAGAAAAAGAAAAAAATAACGAATTACTATGCCCCACAAATAACCCAGAGATGCATTTTCAATAAAAGCACACATTCTACTCATGTAAAAACACGCTGATTCGCGGGCCAGATTTAGAAGGTGATTGGGCCGGATCTGGCCCCCGGGCCTTAGTTTCCCATACCATGTCCTTGATGATAAATAACACCATTTCCCATCTTCTACCTCTGGCCAAATTGGTGCAGTTTGGTAAAGGGGAATAATGTATAAACTATTTTGATCAATGGGTTCCTTTCTTAATCCCATATTTATGTCTCTGTGATGTTTATTGTCCCTTGCAGGGGAAGGGACACAAGGTTTTCAAACTTTTTGTGTAAATGGCTACATAAGGCCAATTAAGAGGGAGAGAAAGAGGTGCTCTGTTCTCCTTTCCCATTTTTCAAGATGTGTTTCTGTGTATGTTACTAATAGTGTGAGGCTGAATTAAAAGAAATAATGGGTGGTATTCAGCTAAGTTTTACTGAGAGTAGATCTACTGAAATTAATAAACATGACTAAATTAGATTCCTTAATTTCAATAGGTCTACTGTGAGGAAAACTTAGTAGAATACCATCCAATGTAATGATTCCTTGTGACATCACTCAGCTCCAGTCTTTCCTTAAAAGTTTATTTGAACTATCATGCATTGACTTTGGTGGCAATTTTTATTTTAGAAAGGTTAAACTTTTAAGTGGGGTGCATTATTCTATTTTGTCAGTAATCCTAGAGTTTTTCTGTGCTTTGATCCATTTGCATAATAATTTATTTATAAAAGACATATCTAATCCTTAGGAATGCCTATAGAAGATAATTATTTTAATCCAATGGAAATGTCTCACAGCATTACAATAATAATGAATAGCACGGGTAAAACTAGGGTTGCCATATTTCAAACAGTGAAAATCCAGACTTTTTGGCAAAGTTGATGAATTTTTTTTTAGTTTTGGCAAAAGTTGTTGAGCATTTTGGGCAAAACTGGTTCTTTAAAAAATGCTTTTTAAGAGCTATTTTTATGGAAAAACATGGGTTGCCATACGTCCAGATTTTCCCGGACATTTGCCCGATTTCCACCCAGACTCTTCTGCTTTCTGGATATCAAGGAAAATCCAGACTTATTTGGGCATGGAAGACAATGGATTTTGGGGCAAATATTTAAACAAAATTCTTAAATATGTTAGGAATCTGTCAATATTTTCCCCTATCCACACTCTGAAGTGCAGCGTGTATATATTTGTCAGTGCGGCAAGGAATAATTGTGGAATGTCTGGGGTTGGCTGCTGGGGAGAGAGAGGTTAAGCATTTTAGCCACACAATGGTTCCTTTCTCTGTTCTCAGTTCATTCTCAAGTTTCAGCCTCAATTCAAGTGGCCTGACTGAAGTGATACATTTTGCAGGTAGAAAAAGCGTTAGCAGTCACACAATGCTAATACTGGAAGGTAAAGCGTAATATTTTGCATACTGTATTTAAAGGGAGAAATGCTGTATAAGCAGTTGGTTCCTCAAGTAAGGAACGTGGAAGAGACGGGGAAAAGAGGATCGGGAGCTGACCTGGCAGCACTAATAAATCAAATGATAACCAGGAAGCCCTTTTCTAGTGTTTAGGCCTTCACCAGGTTTTCACCATGATCCAAACAAGCGGTGACAGAGCTTTCCCAGTGGCTTCTGTGGAACATCTTGGCATTTGTGTTTTGCTTTTTAACTTGCCATAACCATCTGTAGAACTCAAGTACTTATGTGGCTTGTCTGATTGCTGTTGCTTCTCAACCCCCCAGATTTATCAGCTGGGGCATTTGGCCACTTCATTCATTTTGGGAGCGAACCAGTCCACATGGCACACTCTGGACTTCGTCCATCAAGATTATTGATTGATTGATTGATTGAATTTATATACTACCCCTATACCCGCAGGTCTCAGGGTGGTTCACAAAATAAAATCAAAATACAAAACCACAAAATACATAATCAAAATAACAACGACAACAACCCAATAACACCCCACCTCAGAGATCCTCAGGTGTGCAGGAATTCCACACATACTGTATTTTTCCATCTATAAGACGCCCCCCCTATTTTGGGGGACTCAGATTTAAGAAAATGGGGGGAGATGGCCCCATGTATAAGACACCCCCTAATTTGTGACATTATTTTTTAGGAAAAAACCTAGTCTTATACATGGAAAAATATGGTATATCATATGCACAGAGAGTTCTTAATCCTGTTGGGTGCCTAAAGGTTTTGGACTCTCTTCCTGCAATAGCGAGGACTAAAAAACATATATACCATATGTCTAAATGCTCAATACTGGTTTATTACCCTGTTTCCCCTATTTTAATACGTAGTCATAAAATAAGCCATAGCAGGCTTTTTTCGCATTTGCGAAATATAAGCCGTACCCCGAAAATAAGCCATAGTGATAGGCGCCATTCTGGAGGGCGCCAAGGAAAATGCGGGGCTGGGCTTACGTAATAAAAATAAGACATCCCCTCAAAATAAGCCATAATGCGTTTTCTTGAGGGAAAAAAAATATAAGACGGTGTCTTAAAATAGGGGAAACACGGTATATGGATGTGATGTCTCCTGTACAGCTAACTTCATATGCTGCTAGCAGTGAATTCTGGCAATTCACTCTTCACAGGTTGAGGGATGATAGGCTTTAAGGAGCTTGCAGGTTACAGAGAAGAAGATAAAAGAGACTGGCTAGCTCAGGGTAAGAGGTTGAGGATGTGAATTTATACAGGTAGGTGCCGCAATAACGGAAAACAACCTGCTGCTGTAACAAGGTGCTATCTTAATATGGATTGCAGCCCCTTCTCCTCCAAGGCACACTTCTCTTCCATCCAGACTCAGGAAAAGGAGAACCCAGCGTGTAAATCATTGTGTACTCCAAACAACAAATTCTAGTCTGATTATAAACAAATACAGGACAATCTCTATTTCTTGACAGTAGTAAAGCAACAGCATTGTTCTAAATTGTTGCTGATGGGGAGAGGCCTGACTGCGCTAACAAAGAAGCATTATTTTTAGCAGCACTTGACAGTGCCAATATGAGCATGGCTTTTTTTTAAAGCAAGCAAACAAAACCACATATGACCCATATCATTTGGGGGGAACAACAGGAAGAAGCCTTTTGGGAAGTGCTTGCCTGTCTGCTGTGAGATAATAATTTATTTATTTATTATGCAGTGATAACATTCAATTTGCATTACTGAAGGGCTTACCAAAGGCTAATTTTATTACAGTACTTGGTAGCGTGTGCTTTTAATTATTTCCATAACATGAAACTTGTGTAAAACTATAATTTAGTTCTATGCAAATTGAACAATACAGTACCATATTATGAGTCTGTGGCACGGGTGAAGTAGGCTAACCTTATTTTCCGTTTTAAATGTGAAAAATGAAGTGGAAAGGAAGGTAAGCCAAATAGTGCATTAGACACCCCCCTGCCCCCCAATTCAATAGACATGGATCTCTTCTCCTGCTACAATTAAGGGAGTGGAAAGAGGGACCAAGGAGCCATCAGATCCACTCACCACCCCAAGGCAGGACCATCCACCCTACTTTCCCACACAGAGTACACTATGCAATTCACATCACACTGCATTCTGAGGAAAGAGAAAGTGCACTGCCAAGCCAGTAGTTTCAGATAAGGATTTCACCTGATGCCAGGTGATTGACAGAGGCCTGTGGGGTTTCGTGTGGTGGTAAGGCACCCTAGTTCAGAAAAGTTCCCCAGTCCTAGTCTCGCCATTCATCAAATACAAACCTATTGATTTCCTTGTGCTAATTCTCACTTCTGTACTTTGCTCATGTGTGGGGCCTGGCTTTTCATTAATTCCTCCCCCACCCCACCCCTCGGTGATTTAGTATGTTGAATACTTACTTTAATTGCTGTTTTATGGTTTGGCCTAGTTTAGTTGCTGCTGTTTCTGTTGATGTTGTTTTACCTTTGAATGTTTATTGCATAGTTTTATTCTTTTCACTGTGTGTGTGTGTGTGTTGCTCTGCGAGCTTATGCTAAAGGGTAATTATAGACACCTGCCAACTTTTCTTTTCATCCTCCTTTAAGGACTCATGTCTTCTCTTGCATTTCCCTCTTGATGAGGCACTGCTTCCTTTGAATAATTTTTATTGTCAGCTAATTGTAGTATAGGTTTAATTGTAAACCCTTTAGTTATGCCTAGCAAAGTTTTCCTTATTCTGCCTATCTTGTTCTTTTTCCTTTTAGATTGTGAGCACTGCAAGCAGTAACCCGTGCAATTTATTCATATACAGCACATAGTATATGTTTGGCGCTTTAATAAATAAGTATTGCTGCTGTTGCTGCTGATCCCCACAGGTTGCAGTTTGACACAGAACAACTGCTTCGGGAGCAACTAGGAATTAGATCCAGTGAGAGAGCCAGTGTGGTGTAGTGGTTAAGAGCGGTAGACTCGTAATCTGGTGAACGTCTCCGCTCCTCCACATGCAGCTGCTGGGTGACCTTGGGCTAGTCACACTTCTTTGAAGTCTCTCAGGCTCACTCACCTCAGAGTGTTTGTTGTGAGGGAGGAAGGGAAAGGAGAATGTTAGCCGCTTTGAGACTCCTTCGGGTAGTGATAAAGCGGGATATCAAATCCAAACTCCTCCTCCGCTTCTTCTTCTTCTTCTTTTTCTTCTTCTTCTTCCTTCTTCATTCATGTCTGAGTACAAATGCTACAAAGTTCCTCAGCTGAAGTGAGATCATTGATGCTACCAACAGGACAAAAATGACTTATATCTAACAAACTTTATAATTAGGCTTGGAAAAATTGGCTGCAAGGGGAGCCCGTTTTCAAGCCTAATTGCTGTGCATGGTGGGCATTTTTCAGAGGAGATGAGCCTCTCTTCCCTCTGTGCTTTAACTCTCCTGCTGAATTGTATGACACCAGTAATTAGAATTGCAAAAAAGTAATTGGAAAAAAGCCTTTCATTGTTAAATGTTAACTAGAATATGCTCATCATCACCTAGGGAAAGTGTCAGAGAGCCCACGGTAGGAAAAAAACCTAGAACATCTCCTTTTGTTATTTGTGCACCGTGGAATGTGAGCAGATGCATGTTGAAGAGCTATGGTGACATTTATAAGTGGATAGGGTGGTGATGTTCTGTTTTTGCAATAGAACTATTTTTACGATACAACATTATGTCATTGCTAATCCTATTTAAAATGTTGAGACGGAAGCAAACATCCATTGAACTATGTATTATCCTATTATGTCTTTGAGTGTCTGCTTTACTGGCTTGCTTGGGCCTGCCCAGCACTGGCATTCAGCATTTGGAAGGTTTACCCGTTCTGCTCCATGGTAATAGACAGAACAGGGCATTTTTAGCAAGTGATATCAAAATGACCCTTTGCCCCCTTCCCTTCCCCTTTTCCTCTCTTGTCTCATTTCTGCTTTTGTCATCTTTTGGCCTAACATAGCTTTTGTCATCTTTTGGCCTAACATAGCTTTGCTTACAAACTTGGATGATGCCTTACTAAGAGGCTGCTTCCTCAAAGTGTGCACATAAAATTCATTAGCTGAGTTGGTTGTCTTATCATCCTGCCAGGTGGTAAATAAAGTTGTTTCCAGTTAACACATAGGTGAGTGTGGAAACTCTTGCCTGAATCTACCTTTGGTCTTTTAGTAGAATTCAGTCATTAGGGAATCAGTAATTTAATTCAGAGAGGCTATGACATGCTTATTAAACTTTTGCCATATTCTCTTTTTTTATTTTCCTGCTGAAGTTTCCCTTTCTTTTAGGCAGAGCAATTTCTGAAATGTATCCCATTTCATTAAAGATCTGCATTAAAGGTCGTTCTGTATTGGTCATGAGCAATATGGAACGAAGTGGAGCTATGTATTTTATAAAACAATTCCAGCTCCTTTAACTAGAAAATAAAAATACACAGTCTTCGTCTTGCCTCTCTGTCCCAGAAGCCAGATCTCATCTGGCAGTAGCTAAAGTGCTGAACTTGTAGGAAGTCTACAGCATTCCAAACTTTCAAAGCTGGACACTTTATCATGCTGGATAGTTTGTGTTGTAACAACACAATGTCTACAGTATAGACAAAAGAGAATAGAATGTTCTGCTTTAAGGAATATCCAGGGTACATAGCAATACATTATGATATTTACCATATTTTTCACTCCATAAGGCGCACTTTTTTCCTCCTAAAAAGTAAGGGGAAATGTCTGTGCGTCTTATGGAGTGAATGTGTGGTCCCTAGAGCTGAACTGCCCAGGGCAGTGATGGCTAACCTTGACACTCCAGATGTTTTGGAACTACAACTCCCATCATCCCTAGCTAACAGGATCAGTGGTCAGGGATTATGGGAGTTGTAGTCCCAAAACATCTGGAGTGTCAAGGTTAGCCATCACTGGCCCAAGGGCAAAAACAGATCGTGCTTTTTTAAAGAAAAGAGAGAAGGGGGTGTTGAAAGGAAGCCCGCTGAGCACCTGCTCAGCAAACGATCGAGGAGAGAGATAAGGGAGAGAGATTCCAGCCCCGCCCCCTTGCAGAGGGAGGCTGTTTCCCCAGCCACATGACTGGCTGATTAGATTATCTGTCTGGAAACTGTAGAAATGGCTTCCTGAAGCTGCAGAACTGTGAGTTAAACCCCGTAAAACAGGATTTTTCCCCTTTGCAAAGTAAGCTCAACAACTTTGAGCTGATCCTCAAAAAATGGGGCTTTTCTCCTTTGCAGAAGAAGCTGCAGAAATTTGAGCTGATCCTCAAAAAATGTGGCTTTTCTCCTTTGCAAAAGAAGCCACAGAAATTTGAGCTGATCCTCAAAAAATTGGGGCTTTCCCCCTCTAAAAACTAGGTGCGTCCTATGGTCAGGTGTGCCTTATAGAGCGAAAAATATGGTATATGTGAAGTCCCTAAGAGTGGAAAAATTATGCCCTTAAATTTGTAGGCAGTAATCTCAACCTTGATGTCCTCCACCTGCTTTGGACTACAACTCCAGTAAGCTCTAGCTACCATGACCAATGGTCAGGGGCGATGGATGTTGTGGTATAAAACCTCTGAAGAGCATTAGGTTGGGGAAGGCTAGGCTATAACATCTAATTCTCAGGTAGTCCTTGCTGAAAACTGCTGCTTACTGTGATAGGGCCAGCTCACACTGTGAAAATGTTTCCATTCAATGTGTTTTGGTTGTCTGTTGCCATATGTGTGCATATGATTGTGTGGGGAATGTAAACAAATACAGCTGCAGGGATTTTTCCACTCACTGGTGCTTTTCTCCAGCTGCAGTGATTGGAAGGGAAAACTCATTGTTCACTAGCTGTGCCTGTGTCTGGGTCCTGTCTGGTTCACTTTCCACATGGATAGCATTGCTTGGGCAATCGGCATTTTGGCTGGAGCCGGTTTTCATTGGGAAGCCCCACCCAGGCCCCAAATACACCAAAGCATTCACTGGCACAGTTTTTGCTCAAGCCATAAAAAAAGCATCGCTGTGTATTTTCTGGGGGAAATATATTTTAAAATATCGCTGTATATTTTCTGGGGGAAATATATTTTAACCCAATTCATGTTGGCCATCATATTCTGCTTGCTGGTTTTAGGAACACGGTGCTTTGTATTAGGTCTGCATTATGTCTTATCTTTGTGCCTCAGGCAAACTAAGATCTGTGCTGCTCTTTATTGTCCATTGCATTTAAAACACACACAACTCTGTGCTTCTTAAAACAGGCAGTCGGGAGGGAGTTGCTGCTCCATCTTATAGACTTTTTGGTAACCAGTGATCAGCATGATCCGGTCATTACAAAACTCATTGACAGCACCCGAATACACATCCTGCCTTCAATGAACCCTGACGGATTTGAATCAGTAATATATGCCGGCTGTTATCCTCTTTATGGCAGGTGAGAACAGAGCGAAAATTGTTATGGGGAGCACCTTAGGGTTTGCTTTCAATATGTTTCAGAACCCCACATTATATTCGCCCAAAGGCTTTTACCTTCTGTTCCTGGTTGCAGGACCTCAAACTCCAAGGTGTCTTGAATCTGGGTCCTTCTAGGAACGGGGGTGAGGAACCATTTCTTTATTTCTCCTTCTCTTCGTTCTTCCCCGTTAAAGAAAATAAAATGATGAAACAAGGAGAAAGAGAAAGAAAGAAGAGCAAAAAGAGCAAAAAATACAAGGATATAATATAGTACTGTACACTAAATATACCGTATTGGCCCAAATATAAGCTGCACCCTAATATAAGCCGCACCTTTAAAATTGAAGGAGGGAAAAGAAAAAAAGAGAAAAAAATTCCAAATATAACCTGCTCCATTCCTCGCTGCTCCTGGCTACATACAGGGGCGGGGGGGGGGGGGGGAGTGTCACGCTACGTTGCCGGCGGCCTTTCCCCTTCGTCACTGTCTCCCTTCCTAGCCTTGGAGAGGATGGGGAACTACACGCGGGGCAGGCACCGCTTTGCCGCGCTCCTGGCTGCACACCATAAGGTTGCGAATATAAGCCACACTTTAACTTTTCACGGAAAAAGTGAGGCTTATATTCAGGCCAATACGGTAATAAGTTACATTTCCATACATTATAACTATACAGTTTTTAGAGGACATCTGAAGGCAGCCCTGTATCAGGAAGTTTTTAATGTTTGATGTTTTATTATGTTCTTATGTGTTGGAAACCACCTAGGGTGGCTGAGGCAACCCAGCCAGATGGGGTTGGTATAATCAATAAAATTTGTCGTTGTTAGGCTGCATTTTTCATATCTTCAGGTGCTCTAGTGGCATGGGTGCTACAAACGCTACCATGCACTGCAGGGGTGCTTGAGTAGCACCTGGGCAGGTTGTTTAATTTAAACTCTGCTTACTCAACCACCTTTCCCAATCCTTGAAAAGTATGGCTAGAGGTTATAGCAGTTTTAGTTTCTGTACCAGCAGTTCATTCATTCTTTCAACTGGACCAGATGCTTGAGGGTAACGAGGACTATGAGATACCCATTGGATATTCCATTCATTAGCCCACCTGTTAAGCGAGGCCAATAATTAATTAATTAATCCTGCTGGTGGTCACAAACAGTAAATCAAGACAACAAAGCAAGCAAACAGACAAAAAAAAAAACTCTGACAAGGTGTTCCAATAAACAAAAAGGAAGAATTGTACAAACGATTAGCCTGTCTCCTTGAAATACAAGATTCTTCTGCAGTAGGCTTCCCGTACGCAAGGATGGGGAGATATTTCAGCCTGAAGGCCATGTATCCTGCTGAAAGAGACCAGAGGCCAAAAACAGGCAGAACAACATATGAATGTTTACCTTTGTACAGTAGGCTAGTCTACATCTATCCTCCATTTAGGCAAGCAAAAGGCATTATTAGTAGGATTCAAAGATACAAAAAGTTTGAGAACCCCCGCCATAGACAGCTTAAAACTATGTCTGAATAGCCAGCAGCATTCTAGGGCCCTACTAAAAGAGGCCCTAAACAGACAGATTGCAACCAAACATTTGCATCCTAAACTCACTCGTTTGAAAGTATGTTCTAGATGACAGCCTAATATATATATTTTTTATCCCTCATAAGATACAATGCTAATCGGAGAGATCTGAACAGGAACTTCCCAGATCCTTTTATCCTAAATACTCCTGACATCCAGCCAGAGACTAAAGCTATAATGAACTGGTTAAAGAATGAAAGGTTTGTCCTCTCTGCTAATCTGCATGGTGGACAACTGGTTGCAAGTTACCCTTTCGATAGTGGCAATTCAGGTAAGCTATTGCTTGAGCGTAGGGTCACTAAACCTATTGGCAACCCATAGCTGATGTTGCACGATATACATGCAAAGGCAGGTTTTCAATTTTGTCTATGATACAAAGTATTTGAAGCATTTTATCTCGATCATATAGACCTAGTTTGAACTCTCATCAGCCCCAGCCAGCATAGCCAATGGTCAAGGTTGATTATATATATTCAAAACAGGAATTCATAACATGGAGTCTACATCGTAGCACCAGCCAACACTCCCACAGACATCCAGCCAAGCCACAGCAGGGCACAGTTACAGTGGTACTTGCTTTATACTGCCTTTGATCTAGGTCTAGAGGGAATTTGCTGTGCCAGTAATGCAAGTTTGAAAATGTGGCAAGCTATACATGCGACAAATAGTGGTGGGGTGGCCTGTCCTGCTTTGCCACCTGAGATGTCGTGGAACTCTCACAAGATCTCACCAGAAACCACCGCCGCCACTGCTTCTCACTTCTCTGGCAGTGGGCAGAGCACACTGTGGGATTCCACCACTCGAGGCAGCTGCCTCAGTTTGCCTCATGGGTGAGACAGCCCACATTTTTTTAGCAATCCTTGCACTGGGAAGGATTTCTAGTGGTAGCCAGAAACGTGCCTATGCTTGTATGATGCAAACTATACTTATTAGTTGTGATATGTGTGTGCAGAAACCCAGGCAAACGCAATCTATACAGTGGTACCTCGGGTTACATACGCTTCAGGTTACAGACTCTGCTAACCCAGAAATATTACCTCGGGTTAAGAACTTTGCTTCAGGATGAGAACAGAAATCGGGCAGCGGTGGCGCAGTGGGAGGCCCCATTAGCTAAAGTGGTGCTTCAGGTTAAGAAAGTTTTCAGGTTAAGAATGGACCTCTGGAACGAATTAAGTACGTAACCAGAGGTAACCAGAGGTAACCAAATTTCCACTGTGGTTACTTTCTTTCCACAGTTACTGTTAATTCCCTGGGTGAGAGCCTAACTGTGGATAATGATGTTTTCATGCACCTGGCGAGAACATATTCCAAGAAACATGCCACGATGCATAAAGGGAACGTATGTAACTCTGTAGAATACTTCCCAGACGGCATTACAAATGGATATCAGTGGTACAAGCTTCAAGGTAAGAAATTCCCCTGTTGTTCTCTAAGCTCTCTTCTCCTTTTTTGTGTATTCTACACTGCGTACACAGGTATAAAAACAAACGAAGCAATTTAAAACAGTTAAAATCCACAAAGCAATAAAAAAAAACTGCAGCGATCCAGTGCAAATTAATACATAATACATTGCAATCAAACACAGCGAACACCTGCAAGATCAGTAGGCCATGGTGGCGAGACAGGATCCAACTGAGAAGCCAAATCCTGAGCTCTTCCACTCCCCATTCCCAGCCATTTTGACTGGCTTGTTGGACCACCCACTTGTCATTATCATGGTGTCAGGTGGTCCAACAGAGCTTGCTGAAAGCACTGCTTAACCAATGGACGCTTAGTGCAAGCCCTGTTTGGGGCAGAGATTGGCTACACTATGGAGTTCCCAATTGAGAACTTGGTAGTGCAGCTGATCCCTGTGAGGGCCTGCTGTAAGTGCCAATCAGATGGTCAGTGCTTACAAGGCCTTGCTTGCCAAGGAGGAATCAGGAGGCTCCTGGTTGTTCTTTTGCAGCTGTTTCCTTACCTGCCCCACACCTAATCTCTGCTTTAGGCCCTCTGCCAGACCCCATTTTGCCCCTGAGCAGGGGATTCCCCACTACTTTTTGGAACCAATTTCCTGGCAAAAATTCAGAACTTTCGAAGTTCTTCAGTCTTAAGGTAGGTGATGGGGTGTGTGTGTGTGTGTATGAAGTGAGATGAGGTGCCAAGTGACATTTGTCTTTATCTTTATATCTTTATTGTCATTGTACAAGTACAACAAAATTGGATTTAAAATAATAATAATAATAATAATAATAATAATAATAATAATAATAAATAATTAAAAAATAAATAAATTCATTTTTCATTTAAACAATTGTTTCCCCAACCAAAAATGTACTCAACACGAGTAACAGCAGTAAAAGCCATACAAAACACTTAAAAATAAGGGAGAGCACTGAGCAGCCGCTGCGTCTATGCACGCCATCTTAGAACTCTTATAACTTAGAACTGTTATAAAAAATAACAGAAATTTAAACAAAAACAAAACAAAACTGAGCCCTCTCTGCCAAGCGGCAGCGGTCCTTTATAGAGCCCATCAGGCCCTGCCCTAGGCCAGGTGGTGAGTGGCCGGACTGGGACCCTCAGGCGCTGAGCAGGGGAGTCCTCCCGGGTGGTGGCAGCCGCAGCAGTTCTTATAGGCCTGTCAGACCCCGCCCTAGGCCACTTTGCATTCCAAAGTGGGTGCCCAGCACAATTACAGGCATTGAAAGTCTCTGCTTGTATTGATGTGTGTGTGTGTGTGTGTGTGTGTGTGTGTGTGTAAGTGTAAGTGGCTTGGGGGTGTGGAGAATAAATGTTATGAGGATTGTGCCTATTGTGTGCATAAGTTGGATAACTCAGGAAAGTAATCCTACATTGTAGTTGGTTGCCACTCAACCAGACAAAAGATGTCCTACCCATATACCTTTTGCAGTCTTCTTGTTGGAAAAGTGAGCGGAAAGGTGTTTCCTTTCCTCCTTACTTCATTGACATGCAGCTGTGTAGTGAGGGTAGGAGACACAGAAAAAGTGGGGGCAGCCTAGTGCCGGTGTAATAATAATGGCTTAAGACAGTGGTTTTCAGCCACTGTGCCGTGGCACCCTGGGGTGCCTTGAATTATGCTCAGGGGTGCTGCAGGCAACACTGGCCTCAGTCCCTCTTTCCTTCCCTCCCTCCTCGGATGCCGTCTCATGTTTCTGCCTCCCAAAGGCTTGCACAACTGTTGTTTGCAGCAGCCCTGGCTATGAGCTCCCCAGGCAAATGGTGCCTCTGGGAGGTGCTTACCAGGCCACTGTGGGGTAGTATGAGGAGGCACCTCTCTTTGGGGTGGGGCAGCTCAGAGACCAGGGGCGGCAGCTGTGGCTGCATGGAGGACCCCTAAGGAGAGGGAAGAGGAGAGGAGGCTGAGGGAACGCTCCACAAGGGATGGTGCTTGAAAAAGGGTGAGAGGCTGCCAGCTCTGCAGGCAAGGGGTGACATAACTGGGCTCCTGAGCCCCACAGGGGTGCCGCAGAAAGAAATGTAGCTGCATCAAGGGAGCTGTGGACTCAAAAATGTTGGAAACCTCTGACTTACCGGTAAGAGAAAACTGTCCATGCCTAGTCATTTGCCACTGGCAGATTCCACAGGACAGTCTAGGGAGGAAGAAGCAGTGGGCAGCTGTAGCAGATCAACAAGCCAAAGTGGCAGTGGCGGCGGCTGGAGGACTGGAACAATGCTGACTTTTCTGCTGACAAGCTGTTTGCTGCTCACATGCCAAGCCAGCTTCCTGGGGACATTTGAACCGAGGCTGATGAGGCGAGGCACCTGGCAAAGGAGTTTAGGAGAGTATTTAAAATGCTAACTTTTTCTCAATGGCATTTAAACTATGCATTAAAATATATACTCTAGGTGGGATGCAGGATTATAGCTACATCTGGGGACAGTGCTTTGACATTTCTCTGGAAGTATCGTGTTGTAAATTTCCACGAAAAGAGGAGCTTCCATCCTTCTGGAATGACAATAAAAATGCTTTGATTGAATACATTAAACAAGTTCATCTAGGTAAGATGGCTCTACTCAGTTTTCTTTTATCATAGCTAATATTCTGGTTTGCATGTTGTGAAATAAGTTCCTTAAAGAACAATGAAGAAAACATCTCTGATAAATATTGTTTACTGTAAAAAGGAGTTTTTGCAGATCTGCATGAACGTGCTTTAGTGTTCCAATTAGTATGGTAATTGTTCAGGAAGGGAGCTAAAAGTAAAGGATTTCTGAGAATGTGTTGCCAGAAAGCGACTGAAAAGGTTTGTTCTGTTTCGGAGAACAAAGCAATTTTACCCAGTGAAAATAGTATGAGGATTGGTAGCGTTCAAGGAAGAGAGGAAGGAGTCAGTGACTCTGCCCATCAACTAGGGGACAGATGGGGAACCTCTGAATATAGTTGGGCTACAGCTCAAGTATTGAGCTAGTTGGGGTAATGGGAAACAGACAGCGACCAGAGTGAAAACAGATCAAACTGATGTGTACCAGGATTTGCAAAATCGAATTGAAACACAGCTGTTTTTTAAAGCATGTTATGTGTACATACCTTTAGTGTTACGGAAGAGTACACTCCAGTGGCAATGTTCACGCATGATCCCCGTTAACATGAGCAGGAAGCCATGTTTGCGTGCTATGTAGTGAAGCAACACTGCCCTCCCATGGATTACCAGGGGCAAAACTTTTAAAGCAGGCTAATACATCAAGTTCACTTCCAGACATGACCTGTTCATTGAGCATTTGTTCTGATTTGTTTTCAGAGGAGGTCATATGACCTCACACCAAGCATTTCCCAGTCATTCTCCTTATTTAATTTATATGAATTTTTTTGTTGTGCAGATCCAGTTTAATTGTCCAACTTGGGTTTGCCACTGTGTGATTGAATCCCACCCACAAAAGAGCAACAGTCTGGAATCAGCCTAATTCTGCTAATCCTAATACTCAGAATAAGGTTCTCCCCTCCTACAAAAACAAGTTTATTCAAGTTCCCTTAATTTAAAACTAGGTTTTCTCTTCTGGCAGTGGTGGCTAACTTCAAGAAGTTTATTATTATTATTATTATTATTGCAATTTAAAAACATACAGATCACCATCATATTCTTCTTCTTTAACGTACAAAACATACGAATTCTATTCATTCACCTATCTAATCTCATTTCACTAATACAATAGTTGACTTCCTCCTTACCCCTATTACAGCTTCTTCATTTCATTTCCTTATCTTTGTATTGCGTTCTAACATGCTTTCATCCTTTTCTTTATAAATTGTATTCCTCTTATTTTTCCTAATTCCATTTTGTAAAAACAAATCTATACACATCCAAATATTGCTTTGAGAACCATTATTTACACAGATAAGTTTTTAAAACAAACCCATTCTTTATTTATTTTTGTATTTGAGCGGTTTCTTATTACTTCTATCAATTTGGCCAGCTCCATGTATTCACATAATTTCATTTGCCACTCTTCCTTCATTGGCACCTGTTCTCCTTTCTAGTATTTGGCAATTAGAACTCTAGCCGCTGTGGTTGCGTACAGAAACACTCTTTTGGTTTCTTTTGAGATGTTTATGGTCATGATGCCCAGTAAGAAGGCCTCTGGCTTTTTAATACAGTGGTACCTCGGGTTAAGTACGCTTCAAGTTAAGAACTCCGCTAAGAACAGAAATTGTGCTCTGGCGGTTCAGCGGCAGCAGGAGGTCCCATTAGCTAAAGTGGTGCTTCAGGTCAAGTACGCTTCAGGTTAAGAACGGACCTCCGGAACGAATTAAGTACTTAACCTGAGGTACCACTGTAAATGTTTGTTTGAGCATTTTCTTTAGCTCTTCATAGACCATGTGCCAATTTTTAAAAAAAATTTGGGGACAGGTCCACCACATGTGGAATAAGGTTCGTTCTTTTTGTTTACATCTCCAACATGTGTCCATGTTGTTTTTATATATTTTAGCCAATTTGCATTTTAGCCAATTTGCATAAAATTTTCTTTTAAATTCCACGGCCTGTTATTTATTAAGTCTATTCACCATTGTCTTTCCCAATTTTCCATTAATATTGGATAGCCAAAGCCTTGTGCCCATTTTACCTCCTTCACTTCTTCATCTTTAAGTTGCCAACCTAATAGTAATCTACCGTATATTTTTGATATTTTCCTATTAATACTTCTTTAATTTTGATATCTGTTTCTCAAATCCACTTTTTGTCTGATTTGAAGATTTCCTTCAATTGATAATACTGTACCCCAATCCTACTTCAAGAAGTTTTGTTTTGTTATTACTTTTTTTTTACTGTTCTTCTGTGTTCCCTACTTAGATGCCAAGTTTTTTTGTGCCCCTCCCATTTGTACATTAAAAAAGAGACCATACCCACATTGATATGCTCTCTGCAGGGGATTGTGGATCAACACAGCCCTTGGCCCAAAAAAGGTTAACTGCCCTTATGTTGTTGTGTTTTGAGTCTGTACATTTCCCCCATACCTTCAATTTACAAATTTAAGAAATTGGATAGTCAGGCTTTTTTCCTAATAAACAACAAAAAATATCCTATCCAGTACAAGCAGTAGATAGATAGATAGAAGAGTTCTTCCACTTCAGTGCTCCATACATGCATTGCCATGGCTTTTGTCCAGAACTTCAGTGGAATTGTAGAGGCATGTGCTGGTCTTGTTCTAGACTTCTAAGGAAGAATAGTGATTTTTGCCTCCACTCCTCAAGAAAAGTGTTTTGGTTCTATGTAAATATGTTGAGGACTGGCACGTTTCCCCCCTCTTTATCTACACAAATTCACCATATCCATTATTATCCTTAAAAGTAACTGAAGGTAAATTCCCTTCCCCAATAAAAATCAAAACATCAGCCAAACATTTCTTCTCTTGGAGAATGTGCATACAATACTTTAGCAAGTGTTAAAACACGTTACTATAGAATGCATTCGGTGACAAAGGGCTGTTACTAGATTGTGAGTGGCTGTGCCATTTGCTCCTGTTGCTGTACTTCCTTGGCAGAAAACGACGTTTCTAGTTACATGCCGAAAACAAAAAGAAATGGCTTCTTACTCTTTTGACTTTTTCTTGCCATAGGTGTAAAAGGTCGTGTTTTGGATGAGAATGACAAAGCTGTTCCAGGTGTGATAGTGGAAGCTGTTGGAAGGAGACACATATGTCCTTACAGAACCAATGAAAATGGAGAATATTATCTTCTCCTCCTGCCTGGCACCTACACACTTAATGTAAGTCATCTTGTCTTAGACCTGCAAGCTGCTGTTCTGCTAAACATCGCCAAAATCCCTAGACAATTATGCATGTATGTAAAGAGCTTCTGTGCTCTTGTGGGGGTGGGCTTGTTTTTCCTTCTGGTGCTAGTCCCCTTACACCTCATATGGGAACCAGGGCCTTGGGAGAAAAAGGGAACTGAAAACTCTGCAGCATTTTAGATCCCCAGAATGTGTGATTAAGATTGAATAGGACTGCTGTGCTGATATGGCATCACAAACTTCTCTGCAATGTGGTCATGGAATTCTAGGCTCCATGACGGATTCAGCAAACATATGTCCAAAGGTCAATTTATGAATTAAAAAGATAATGCCATCCTTCCAAAAGCTTACCTTCGTGTTTAAGGGACTGACTTGCTTACACTCTCGCTGAGGTCCTTTCCACACTTCTATTAGGAGAGAAGAAATTTATATATATTCAAGATTACACTGTGAAATTAAAATGTTGTACATATTGACAAACTGCAAACATTTTTTTCTAACTTTATTGGTCTTTAGGCAACAGCACCTGGCTCTAGCTCATTGCTACAGGAACTGCATATACCAGACGGCAGAGGAAATTTCAGTGCCCTCACGTATGACTTTGTTGTCCCTGCTTTACAGACCAGACCAGAGCCTGCTTCATGCCCCACAGGGCCACTTTATTCTTCAAATTATGAGAAAAAACTATCTGCCACACTGAAGCATATTACCTCCTTGATTTTAATTAATACCTTTTATGCAGTGTTGAGATGAAACTTTTATGTGCATATAAATTTTATATTCAAATGGACTGAACAAGCTTCTCTTGACAATCAAAAATTGGCTATTTCAGTGTAATGTAATAAAGTACTGTATTACATAAAGTATGTGTTTCTTAAAGAGAAAACTAAATGTGTTTTGTGCTTGCACAAAAATATGCAACGGAATTTGATTATTACAACTCACTTTCCAGCAATTAGGCTAATTTTTATTAAGACATTTATGAACCACTTGGCTTCAATGTGTAAATTTTGAAGTTTGATTCTACCAGTGGACTAAGCTACCACCTTTTCCAATTGGCACCTCATAAAAATGCATGAAGGCCTCCTGATGAGGATACTAAATTAGTACCATAGGTTGCAATCCTAAACACAGGGGGGAGGAGCCCAAATGGACACTACAAGATTAACTTCAGCTGTACTCGGTGTTTGGTTATACCTGTAATTACAACAAATTCCCATGCATGTTTATTCTGCCATTACTAAAGCAGCATGGGGGGGACCAGTGGCCCCTCCAGGTGTTCACTTCCTTCAGCTCCAGCCAGTACTCAGCTATGAACAGGGTATCAATTTTCAGCGATTTACTAAAAAGATAAAATACTGGTATTCAGTGCCATTGTTATGGCCGCCAAAGTTGGAGAAATCTCATGGGCAAAACCTTTGTAATAGTGTTTTGGAGGCCCTCCTGATGATACAGAAACAGGTGGTTGGGAGAGATCATGACCCATTCCTGCCCCTATACAAGGGGACACAGTGCATAAAAATAAAGAACCAAAGTAAGTAAACTGCTATGCTCAAATCCTGCTTGGCAGCCATGGGAACAAGATGCTGACCAGACTGGGACCTTTGGTGTGATCCAGCAGGCTCATGTCCTTAAAATACAAAATGTTTTGATTGCATGATTCAAATACAGAAGGTAACAAGCCAGAGTCAGAGAAAGCGAACCAGCGAGATTTACTGAAAACCGGGGATTTGTTAATGTTTAATTCAAATTTTGTACATTTATTGCACTGAATTTCAATATTTTACGTTTTGTTCAAATGAACTAAACCCATTACACTGGCAAAAATGGAATGTTAAGTCTCTCGCCAACGAGACTAAGAATATACATTTAAAAATTTGCTCTTTGACCAAGTTTTCACATATTTGAGGATGGAAACAAAATTTAATTTCAGTTTAACAGACTTTTAAACCTTTACCAGAGAAATGCCAATATGGTGGCTGATTCAAATAACCCCTTTAAACACACTTCACTGGATTTTGCACACTAGCTATTTTCCATCATCCAGGGAATACTGATTCCCCCCATTAAAAAACACTTCTAACGGTCTGTGTTGCAGGCTGGCAAAAGGGTGTAGGCTTCCAGAAAGGGAAACTGGAGATTTAAAATGCTGCTCTCTACCTAGCCCCAGAGCAATTTTTTTCCTCCTGCCGTAACCATGTATGTGTGAACACTGGCATTAACACTAACAAAGCTGCACTGGCACAACCTGCGACCCCAAACTGCAAGGGACTGAACAGTCTTCATATACACAAATGGAGACAAAAACTCTGGGCTGTAGCACGTATGAAGATGATAAAGCAAATAAAAGGGGGAATGAAACTAGGTTAATTTGTATTCTTGAAAACTTAAGTAAAATATTTCTTTAAAAAAGAGAGACTAACCAGGCTTCCGTCTACCTTGGATTCAAACCATGCTTTAGAGAGAAAAATGTTCTGTTTCTGCTGAAACCTTGTTTTCCCTCCCTCCGTTTCCCTCCCTGGGGCTTCCTTTGCAGCAGCTGCTGCTTCAAAGCCTCGAAGGAGAGCTCCGCTCAGGAGATGTGACGGCTCTGCTCAGGAGACGCTCCTACCTAGTCCCACTGCTTTGGGGCGAGCATGAGGTCTTGTCTCGTCTCCTGCTTGAGAGAGAGAAATGCTCTGTTTCTGCTAAAGCCTTCTTTTCCCTCCCTCCCTGGGGCTTCAAAGCCTCGAAGGAGAGCTCCGCTCAGGAGACACAAAAAGCTCCGCTCAGGAGACGCTCCTACCTAGTCCCGCTGCTTTGGGGCTAGCACGAGGTCTCCTCTCCCCTCCTCCCCCCTCCCAGCCTTTTAGAGGAGGAAAACCAGAAAAATATTTTTTTCTGGTTTCCCCCCTTTAAAATATAGGAGCGTCTCATGGTCCCGTGTGTCCCATGGAGCAGAAAATACGGTATCTAGTCTTAAAGCATGGTTGAAAAGACAGCGGAAGCTAGTAACTTTTTAAAAAGGGATGAAATTTTAATCTCTTTTCTGAATAAAGAATGCAATTTTTAGAAACATAAGATTTGGACTGCAAGAGTAAGACTAAAAAGATCTCACCACAACACAATTGTTGCCATGCTTCCATACATCACTTTGCCTGGGCTAATTGTTTGCTACTGGGGCTAAAAATGAGGTTGTGAACATTACAATTAAACCCATCAGTTTCAGTGCAATGTTAAGTCTCTTCTAGGAAAATCCTGTGATATGAAGGTATAAAAACTTTTGTAAACTTTCAATATTTTTTGTCTAAAAAGTATTTTAGGGCTGTAGGAATTCTTGCAGCAATTCTGCTTGTATCTCAGCTAGCAAAAATAAGTTAGCAGGATCATCTCAATTGGCTGCCTGCAGACCAAACAAGGCTTGTTCCGCTTCTTTAGCTTTTTTGCACATGTGAAACATGACAGGAGGTGTCCCGTCCTTCCGTGCACTATGCAACCATTTTTGGGCCGAGTTTGGCATATGACACAGGGCTCCACACCAGAAAGGGGTAAAACTGAATCAGTGCTTTCTTCTTTGACTTCAGTCTCTTCCTTCTCGGGTTCTTTATAGTCTTCTTGGCTTCCACAAAGCATACTGCTAGATGTAGATGGCTGAGAATAGTCCTCACTTTTCTGAGATTCAGAGCTCTGTTCTGAGTCGTCCTCCACTTCATCTTCAGGTGTTTTCCCTTTCTTACAGTCAGGAACATCAAAGCCCTCCTCGGGATCCAGTGGTGTGTCATTTTCAATTTTTCCTTCTACAGACTTTTTGGTCTTCTTCTCAGGAAGCCAGTCTTCCTGAAGAGCCCAGCATTTTGGGCAATGGCGTGGAAGAGGCGGGTTCACTTTATTGCACTTGGAGCATTTCCAATAATCCTGTAGTCAATTAGACATGAAGCAGTTAAGCTACCATTTACCAAAATAATAAAAAAGCAAAGATCAACCATTTTTCTCCTCTGCAGTCAAGAAACATTGGTGATATCATCAGATTAAGACATACTGAAATCAGTGGGCTTAGGTCCACTGATTTTAGTGACTCTACTTCAAGTATTATGAATACCGGATATCATCTGCAGATATTACTACACCCACTGGGGAGGAGGAAGGATGACCTGCAATCCCACTAGCCTTCAGCATCATATAATAAGTATTGATTATGCAAACTGTGAGCTAGCAGGTCTATCAGTTAATGTCACTCAACAGAGGAACAGTTGCACTAGCAGAATTTTTTTTTGCAAAATGTGCAACAAAGTTACCAGCAACTTGCTTATAAATAGTTTTGTGCAACAACATTCCATTGGTGCAAACCATTTCACCTGTGCTATGCTATACTGCCAAGCGACTTAGCGCTAGTCAAATCTTGGCTCCTGAACGCCAAAACACTGGAAGTAAATGCTCCGGTTTTTTAATGTTTTTTGGAAGCAAAACGTCCAACGTGGCTTTCGCTTGAGTGTAGGAAGCTCCTGCAACCAATTGGAAGCCCTGGCTTGGTTGTCGAACATTTTGGAAGCCAAACGGGCTTCTGGAACAGATTACGTTCAACAACAGAGGTTTGACTGTAGTAAATTGCATAAAACCCTTTGTCTAGCTGGCATCTACTGGGGAAAAGTTGCATGACTAATTGGCTCTTGTACATTGCCTGGTCAAATCTGACCTTCTATCTCACTGGCATGACACCCATAAATTATAAAAGATCAACAGTCTATTCCTACTGTCCAACACACCCAGTATTCCTAATGTTAGCGGCTTTGATCTGCTATTTTACTGTTTTTTGCTTTGGACGTACCCATTTTCCAGTATAGCCTACCCACTAAAGCAGGGGTCAGCAACCTTTTTCAGTCCACCGTCCCTCAGACCATGTGGTGGGCCAGACTATTTTTATTTTTTATTTTTTGGGGGAAATGAATGAATTGCTATGCCCCACAAATAACCCAGAGATACATTTTAAATCAAAGCACACGTTCTACTCATGTAAAAACACCAGGCAGGCCCCACAAATAACCCAGAGATGCATTTTAAATAAAAGGACACATTCTACTCATGTAAAAACACACTGATTCCCAGACTGTCCGTGGGCTGGATTGAGAAGGTGATTGGGCCGCATCCAGCCCACGGGCCTTAGGTTGCCTACCCCTGCACTAAAACAACCTTTCCCAACCTTGCAGTCCAAAACTTTTGGAATGCACAACTATCAGCCTCAGCCAGCATGGACATGCAGTCTGTGGCTAATAGGAATTGTAGTCAAACATCCAGAGGGCACCAGGTTGGCGAATGTTGCTTTAGCATATAAAAAAAATCTAATTTAAAAAGCTGCAATTGAATAAGTTACTTACACCTCGTGAAATTTCAGGATCATCATCAAATGAATCCCCATCACTGTCTTCAGTCTCATATATAGTTACCTCATACATCTGATGGAAGAAAATGTTCAGATTCCAATTACACAAATATGCAAGGCGTTAGAACTCCAAAGAGACAAATTGTACTGGTGTAAATATTTCTCTTCCATGAATTACTGAGGTATGATGCAACTGGTTCCAACATTGCAAAAGATCACTGTGGTCCTCTCTACCATTAAAATCACTTGACTCATGAATGGCTTCAATATGTATTGGGACTGTACTCATTTGATTCCAACCATACTTGAAGGTTGTGTTAAATGGAATCTGCCTGGAATACAGACAATACTATAACAACAGGACAACATAATTTACCCTGTTGAGAAATTATGCAACCCCCCCCCAAAAAAACAATTAAAAGTAAAAACTGGAGAAGATAAAGAAGATGGTATGAAAAATTGTCAGAAAGCTTAACAAGGACTTCAAGTCAGTCTCTATAAGCATCTTTTTTTAACCATTTATCAGATAACTATTTGTGCTTCCCAGAAACTTTTAGGAACTATAACTGTTAGGGGGGAAACTTACAAGAAAACCCATAAAGCATATTTGGAGAAGGTCCACAGGACAGTGGCAGACAGAGCACATATTTTGATTCAATCCCAGTTAAATGGATGTCATTGGAAAGGCTTTGGTCTAAGATGTGAGTGGCTGCCAGTCTAAGTCTCTTCACTACCATTCCAATTAACTTTAATTCTCCTACCTCGTCATCTTCTTCTGTAAGCTCAGATTCTTCTTCATTGGTACTGTAGTTTTCTGAACAGATAGATTCAACCTCAAACTCAACACTGAATTGATCTGAATCAGAATCCTCATCCAGCCAGTCCGCTGCTTCACTTAAGCTGTCATGATCCTGGAAGAGGCCAAGGTGTAATAATGTCCTTTTAGTCAAGTTTGTAACTAGAACTAACAGTAATGAAATTAATGGCTTTGAATTCTATAGATAGCCACCTATTTCTGTAAAATACATTAATGTAATAATCATGGAAATAAGGGAAGAGCTGCTTGAAGTAACAGAAATAAACCTGTGTCAATATGGGGAGACTTAATCAATTGCAGCAAAATTCTGTGTGAATGGTTTGCATTTTCCAACCAGATTAGTTTGTTACCAGTCAGAGATGAATGGGTTGTGAATTTGATCTGTGTGGGAGGCACGTTCGCAACCTGCAGCATTCGCAGCCTGAAGCGCCGCGTCTGTGCACGCGCGTGACGTGATTTGGCACTTCTGCACGTGATGTCATTTTGCGCTTCTGCGCATGCGCCGAAACCCGGAAGTAACCCGTTCCGGTACTTCCAGGTCCGGCGCAACCCACAGCGTTTGTAACCCAAGGTATGACTGTATTATCTGTTGCAACAGAGTCTTTCTCTCCCCATCCGCCACCCCTTGTCAGGAGATGAAGGACCCAGAACAAGGAAAAACCCATCTTTTTAAAGGTTTGCATTTTTGGCATGGAGGAGGACACCCTCTTCTGCAAATGTCAGGGTCACCTGGGATAACTGTCATGGTTACATCACATACTAGGTGGAGTCAGGCAGACCGGGGTGTCAAATGCCTGAAGATCAGCATGTTTCATACAGTTCAAGACAGTGTTTACACAAAGTATTGACACTGAAAATACAGCTTGGGGTAGTCAACATGATAACAGCAGTGCTCAGCAGGATCCAGAGATTGATTTTATGTAGAGTACCTGAGCAAACAGGGCAACCTTCTAGGGTGACTAACACTTTGCAGATTCTGGGAGCTTCCTTGATGGGCATCCTGCCTTACGCTTCGGGGATTATGGAAGACCCAAAAATTCTCACAATGCAACACACACACACACAATAGGATCAAGAATAATACATTTACAAGTGATCTTATACATAGTTCCAAAGAGAAATTCAGGTTTTCCTTGTTTAAACAGGCTACAGTGAAAATATCTGGCTTAAATGTTGAAGAAAGGTGAGGGGCATGTGTAGGGTGGTGCTTTGAGTTGACGTAAGGATACACTTATTTCATGTGCATCCTGGAGACGTGGCAGGGCACACGTTTTAGCGTTTCGTATGGCTTTTACTGCTGTTACTCGTGTGAGTACATTTTTGGTTGAGGAAACAATTGTTTAAATGAAAAATTATTTATTTATTTAATTTATTTATTTACTATTTTATCCAATTTCATTGTACTTATACAATGACAATAAAGAAATCTTGAACATCTTGAACAATATATAGAGAGGGGGAAAGGGGGATATGTAATGGGCATTTTTTTGGTAACAATCCTCCCTTTGGGAGCATGGTAAGCTTTTCCTATGATGAGATACATACCACTGCATGTTAGTAGCTGTCCAAATATGAACAGATTCTGACAACCAAAAATATGTACCACCACATGTTAAATGTTTTGCTGCAATGACTTTCTCCTGCACCACAGTAAAAAAAACATTATCAATGGGGTTTGAGAGAGAGCAAGCAGGAGCATGGGCCTCTGCACTGAAGAGGTGAAACTGGAACATTGGTTTACATGAACAGGCTGACACAGTGGGACATTATAAGTTATGTGTCTCAATTCACCCAGGCAGGTACCAAGTGATTTTAAGCTTTCAAGATAGGTCCATATATTTGCTTTGACTAGGGTATTATACATTTCTGAAAACACTTAGCAGTAACAATAGCAGTGGTGAAACACATTTCATCCTAAAATGTGCGAGCTCATTCTGTTCTAACATTTACTAAGCACCAGTAGATTAAGATACTGAGAACAATCAGCTCAGGCTGCTCCCACCAAGTATTCAAACACTAATTCTGCTACATAATTGGAAGAAGGTCATCCATACGGAAAAAGTTCAAACTTTAATAGTCAACATTTCAGACAAACTATATATTTTCTGATGCTGTTATTTCTGTTCAGCATAATTTGGTTTCATCATTGAAAATTGTCATAACCATTATCAAATGGAAAAGATTCAGGCCAAATTCAGATTCAGACCAAAATATATTGGGCATGGGTGCAAATAGTTTTCAGTAGTTGTTCAAGTATTCTAGACAGCTCAGCACATTAAAAAACCCATTAATGGACCTTACTATTTCTGAATACATGAGATGACTGAATGCTTCCTGTATTTTCTGGGTTTTTTGTTTTGCTTTTTTTTGGGGGGGGAGGAGGGGAAGAATAGCAAATTGCAGAAGTGTAGCCTAGAGAACTTCTCTCTGGCATACTACATTCTGTATACATGGGGACAATTCTACAGTGCACTGGAAGGGCAGGTGAAAAAGAGGGCAGGGCTCCAGCTTGTTTAACAGCTGTGCAGAAGAGGTAATTTCAGCAGGTAATTTGCATGACAAGCTATAACTTCTGAATTTCACTCTTCCGCACAACTATGAAATGGGCAGGAGCACTGTCCTCTATTTCATCTGGTGATACAATTTTAAGACACAATGAGCACCTAAAAAAAATTGGGGGAGACTTAAAAGAAAATAGTTTCCTCATGAAAGTCCATTACTACTTACTGAAATTGATGAAGAGCCTGTGGAAGTGCTGATGTTGCTAAGATCACAAGATAAACCGCTTACTACACACCATGAAAGACTTTCATCAAATGTAAGGGAAATGCTGTCTGATCTATGCCGTTTCAGTCTTTCATCATTCTTATCTTCTAAAGGACTTTCTTCTGCAGGATTAAAAAAACCCAATCTCTTAGCAAATACTTCTACAAGTTTTGCAGTTCCTGATTTTGGTATGGGACTTCTTGGTTCAGTCTCTCTCTCTCTCCCTGCTTTCTGCCATGTTATCCCAAAGCATCCAAAAGTACTGATGCCCCTAAGACTTCTCACTGCAATAATATAATTTTTATCATTCCACATTTGCTGTATAGTATTAAGAAACTTGCACAGAAGCCACTGGCATTCCAATGTAACAAGCACAGCAATTATATAGCACAATCACATACATATCTACTCAGAAATCATTTAATTCAATGGTGCTTACACCCAGGTGAGTATAGGACTGCAGCTGTGAAGATGCATAGAAAATCTTACATTTCAGGTGTTAGAAGAGATAATATTTAGATCTCTGAGTGAGGTACATATTCTCAGTACAGCACACTTGCTTTAAATAACTTTCTCAGTCTCAGGTCCCATTTGGGAAATGCAAATAATCACTTCCTCTACAATGCTATTATGGCAAATGCAAATAACTATAACGCACACAAGTACTGTTATGAATATTAAAGAATTTCAAAATGCTGAAAAAAAATGACAAACTCCTCAAATACAAACAGCTAACATTAAAAGCACTTGTGGGCAAGATGATTTCAGTTTTCACAAGTTTCTTGGGTGATAAAACTTCGCTGAAATAAGGATTATGTCCCTACACAAGCTAGGGAAAAGCAGGACATCCAGTTATAAGTAGGTAGCTATAAGTCTGCTCATAGAGGATGGTAAGCTATGACAAGTTATCACCCAGCACATTGGAGTGAGATATGCAAAACAGAAGGTGTGCTGTACTGGGATTGTCAAATAATCGCTTCCATTGAGACACCGGGAAACCAACCCTCAAGCAGCAAAGTCACTCTTCTCACAAACATTTTACTTTGTGTGTTCTATCACTGACTTGAGTTTTGGTTACTTGAACTACTATAAGCACTGAAACCGATAAAGCAGAAGGCTGTGCTCACCTGTTTCACTGTGTGGTCTTCTCCTAGAAGAACTGGCTTCACTGGATTCTTGCACCGATTCCTGTTTAATTAAAAACAAACAAATAAGCCAAACCCCTCAGAGATATCTTTAATCTTTACTGTTCCAGATGTTACACTTGAAAGTGTGGAAATAAAGAATGTAACGTGTAATTAAAATTACCTTTATAGTATTTCCATTTTCTACTTGCCATCTGGAGTGATTCACAGATGCGTTAAAATTACTAGAGCCTTCAAAAAGAAATGCATATTGGGAGTCACCAAAAAGGGACAGCAGGAGGCTCAAATACACATTTAAGAACAAACGGATTAATACATTGCAATTCCATAAATACAAATTGCTCAAAATCCTAATTCAGGAATAATGTATTGGGAGCATTGCACAGACATGTGAACAGCAAAAAAATTGTAATAGCCTATAAGACAAATCAATTCAGCTTATTTATTCCCTTACATGAATTAATCCTCAAATTCAAGATCCTTTCTATGCTCATCATTTAAAAACTGAAGCCAACTAGAACAAATTTTGAGAGATTTGGGGATAGAAAATGATTACAATTGGGAATCACACTTATATTTTGTATGATTTGTGCATATGATTCACAAATGACAACAACTGCATGGTGGCAAGCAGGTGCATTCTAGAGGACTGGGTTCATCCATCTGAAGAAGTGTGCATGCACCTGAAAGTTTTTTTTATTATTATTATTGCAGGCAGCCCTTACTACATTTGAACATATTTCAATTTTGTGTGGATATCTCTCTGGGCATTAGGAGGGCTTCTTTCTACTTACACCTGAAAGTTCATACCAATAACAAACTTAGTTGGTCTCCAAGGTGCTACTGGAAGGAATTTTTTTATTTTGTTTCGACTACGGCAGACCAACACGGCTACCTACCTGTAACTAGAACTATGGGTTCATCCAGACATTTGGATCTGTTCAGGACCTTATTTGTGGTATTTTAATGAGTGGAATACTAGTTCTATTTTCAGCCCACATATGGGTAAGTCAGCTTTCTTACTAGCTACTTATTCATCACCTAACTGTTCCTATTTATAATTCTTGGGGAAAGCCCAGCAGATAGGTATCCCAATCCAAATAATCCATTTTAGGTGGGACAGTACAAACTCCCAGCTGTTTCTTTTATAGATTGTTGGTTCTAGTTTTTCCTTTTTTAAATATGATTTTTATTACATTTTCTGTTTTACAATTTCAAATAAACATTTTACATACTTAAGATTATCAGTGACTTCTCTTCTCTTCTTTCCATGGTTCATTTTACATATCATATATCCCTGCATATTTTACAAAAACTATGCCAATTGGTTTTCCATTATTACATCCATCAATAACTATTTACACTGTTGAATTTATCTTAATGCTTCCAGCATTTTCAGCTGTACACAATTGTTTTCCATATAGTTTCAGTTACAGCTGAAACAGTAATCCACACCAGTTAAACCATGGATTATCCCATTTACTATTTATTTGTTTTCCATCATGGAACCCAGGGCAGCATACATGCAACCCAGGCACTATCCCAAAACTGACCTGCTTAGCTTCCTTAAGGTGATGTCAAACCAACCCAAATCAACCTTACTGTACAACTTAACTTAAAATTATCACGTCCTCCCTCATCCAGGATAAAGAATAGCATCATTATAGCAAACTAGCTTACCTTGCAGACTGACTGCTGTCAGGTTTTTAGAAATCATCAAACGTAGTTGCCTTTAAAAAAAGAAGAAGTTAAAGTTTAAAGGATATAAACTAGATATTTATATGATTTCACCACCTTGGTTAAAAAACAACAACTGGACCCACCCCATGCCTAATAGCAGTTCAAATTATGTGATCTTTCCCCGCTATCAATTACCTAATTTGTATATTAGCCTCTGTTAAAATACAGAGGGTCATTCTATATCAAGTGATCCAATTTTTTTAACCCCATGTCTTCCAATTTTCTTAATATGTTGTACACCTGTTGAATAATCAAAACTAAGTTTAAATCTAAATTTTAAATGAAATGAAATACAGTACTAACAATAATTATTACTTCTATCATGCAACAGCAAGCTATCACTCTGCTTTGAAACATTTTTAAAAGAAAAGCCTGACTAGCTTTTCAGATACCTTTTAATTGAATGATTTTCTAAAGAAATGCCTGAAGTAACTGATATTATAGTTTGAAGTCTTGTTTATTCTGTTATATTTTACTCTAAGAAGACCTATTTATCCTAAATAGAACTCAATAAGGCAGACATGTACAAAATATATTTTTCTTAATCTGATCCCATTGAGATCCCAAGATGAAATTTTGCAAGTAGCTCTTAGAAATATTAACTAATCAATACATTTTTGGGGAATTTTTAATCATATTAATTTTAATCACTTTTTAAATTTTTTAATGTTGTAACTTAACTTGCCCATCATGTCACATATCATGTTAAAGCCCATTAAGTTCTGAAGAGATTGGTATTTTTAGTTTTGAAATATCTCAATTCTGGGCTGAGTTTTTAAGGTTTTTGTGTAGTCTGGCGGCAAGGCCAAAATTGTCAAATTTTTGAAATTTACAACCCTCGTAACTCAAACATGGGATGAAATGAAAAAATTAAAATTTTAGATTTAAACTTAGTTGTGATCATTCAACAAGTGTACAAAATATTAAGAAAATAGGAAGACATGAGGTAAAAACCTGGATCATTTGATACTGATTGAACCTTAAAAGGCTAAAGGATTATAAAGGCTTTGCTTACTTTACATCAATGCTTTCCTCCTTTTGTTCAGACTACTGAGATTGTTGGAGAGTAGAAGCTTAAGAGTCATAATTCATTAACATAAGTAGTTCTCCAAACCAAAATTAAACACAAAAGTTAATTACTGTAAGGGGACAACACAGTATGTGGGATTCAGGTCTAATAAATAAAGGCACAGAACGGACATCCCAGTCACCAGGCAACTAATAGGAGCATCTAAACGAGGAATAAGCATTCTTCAAAAGATCTTAGATATAACAGGGCTGTTTCAATATGTAGGCCTGGTTCACACATCATGGTAAGCCAAACTGAGAACTGAGAACAAACCTTGGCTATAGATAGTGGTTAAGGAGAGCACTTGGTGTGTTGGGGTGGAGGGTAGAAAACTGAATATCTGGCATGTAAGAATGTGCCAGTAGGATAACACATGTGCTCAGCATTTAATACCAGGCTGCAAAAAATATTTTTACCTGCATTCCTTTATAGAAAAACTCTGTACTCCAAAGATATCACCCAGAAGATCATTTGCACAGTGGACAATATGTGGCTGCTTTTCATCATACAAACGTTTAGACATAATATATTGACCAATATAGAACATTACCTGTAAGAACAAACAGAAAACAATGCACTTTTTTTGTAATACAAGATCAACTATCACACTTCCTACTTGAGCTCAAGACATTTTAACTAAAATTGTTTCTCATCAAGCTGTAGCACAATCAAGAATTAGAACCTAAGGTTAAGTTATGTAGGTAAAAAGGCAGAACTGAGAATAACCTACAGCGATAAACTTTTATTTAGCTTTTAGACAGTTTTGTTTAATTACCGTTTCATTTTTATATGAATTTCTATTGATTGTTACAGGTTACATATTAAGTTTCACCACAATATTCTCTGCCATAACCGTAACTTACCTCCTTCATAGTAAAAGTCTCCTTTTCTGCACCAGCAAGCTTCAGAAGTTGCAGCAGCAATGGCTTGGGTTTAACCTGGAAACATAAAAAGACGTAGCTCGATTTAAAAGAAAAGGCGTTAGCACCATAAAACAGAACAAAAAAAACACAATGGAAGAGGCAAATCCTTTAAATGAAACGGGTTTGCGTGGTCCTAGCAGGTTTCCTGCAAACCTAAAAATCTAACATTTGCACAAGAGTCCCCGGGGCAAAGGTTCCCCCGAATACTGACCAACTTCTCCAGACGCGTTTGGCTGCTGCCAGATGTGCCCTCGATGGGCTGGTCGGTAGTAGAGGCCATCTTAGTCGTATTGCACGTTTCCCTGTGAGGATTAGAAGGGAAAAACTTCGGTTAGGTTCAGCGGTTACGGGTTTATGTCGTCGTCCCCCAAGGTGTCCCCGTCAACAAGCGGAGCCGCATAAAGCCCTCCGGTCGCCCGTCGCCTCACCCGGGCTAGACCGCCGCTTCCGAAAGAAACGCAGCGAAAGGCCCCGCCTGGGGTCGAGTATGAAGAGCGTCGCCTACCGGCCGGCCTACCACTTCGCCCGGTACAAGTCCGGGCTTCGCTCCCCTTGCAGGCAGCGGCCCGACATGCCCGAGCATGACTCGCAAGGTCAACACTGACAGGCGGGAGGGAAGCCCCGACGCCGCCATTGGATCCTCCTCCCCACATAAACACACACACACACTCTGCCATTTCCCTCCGTTCTCCGTACCTCAACGGGTCCCCCTCAGGAAGGGCCCTCGCCTCAGTTCTTCCAGGCAGGCTCCGCTTCACGCACCCACACGCAGGGGAAGGCACACGTCTACCTCAGCAGCCGAGGAGGCCGAATTGCACGCCGAAGGCCGCCATTTCAGGCCCGACAACACGGCCATGCCCTGCCTGGGTATTGCATCGGCGCGAGCAACTGGCTTCTTGTGGCGGCGTCTCTCGAGCGCCCCCGTCGGCCGTGCTTGCTCCGGCAGCCGGTTCTTTGCGCCAGTGGCGCGCTTCACGGGGCGGGTTTCGTGGCCTTTCCGGCAGTGTTTCGGGGGCCGTTTTCCCCCCCTCGGTAGGGTGCGTGTTGGAGCGGGCCTCTGCCGGCCAATTCAGAAGGAACTGTCGAATACGTTGTTCGTGAAATGCCGCCGCGGCCTTGTCTTTCAAGGAGCCTGTCCCGACGGGCGGGCAGGCGGGTTCCTCCTTGGCGCCACCCCAGGAAGGAGCGGGGCGCCTCCCGGGAAGGGAGGGTGGCGACGTGGTGCTTCGGCTGCCAGGCTGCCTCCTGCCCTCCTCACCGCCACGCTGCGCTTATACCAGAGACAGTAAGTGGCTGTGCTCTTGTAGTGGCGGTGTGTGTGGATATTTAAAGTCCTGGGTTCCCCCCCCCCTACGCTGAACATTCCTGTGGTTGGGACCCCGCTACGCAGGTGAGACTCCTCTTCGGACCTATCTTCTCAATCTGTGTCTCAGATCACACCATTAAAGTAACACATGCAGCCGCATATGCGCCACAGTCATATATACACACACGCTCAAACCCTCAACCTGAGTCTGTGCATTTGTTTTCTGTTACCTGAAAAATGCCCATTGTATGCCACCCACCACCCCCACTTTCTGGTCTCTGTACATCTTGTTTTGTGCCGCCCTGCATCCCACCACATGCCCCCAGGATGCGCCCTTATGTTGCCCCAAAGCACCACACTACATATGCTCTCCAGGGACCCTGCTCCCCCTTCCTTGTTTGCCTGGTTCTAATGAAGGCATGCCCCCCCCACCTTTCTTCATAATTTAAGCCAGATATACCGGTACTTTCACTCTAGCCCAGGGGTAGGCAACCTAAGGCCCGCGGCTAACCTAAGGGCGGTAGACCGGCCCACAGCTGAAAAAGGTTGCTGACCCCTGCTCTAGCCTATTAAAAACAAGGGAAAGTTTATTTTCCCTACAGAACAATGTATAGAATTGTTTAATAAATGTCTAATTCTTGCTTTTGGAACTTGCTGGTCATGTGTGCCTCTTTGCATTGTGGCAGGCCCTACACCAGGGGTCAGCAACCTTTTTCAGCCATGGGCCGGTTCACCATCCCTCAGACCATGTGGTGGGCCGGACTATATTTGGAGGGGGGTGTGTGAACAAATTCCTATGCCCCACAAATAACCCAGAGATGCATTTTAAATCAAAGGACACATTCTACTCATGTAAAAACACGCTGATTCCCGGTCCGTCCACGGGCCAGATTTAGAAGGCGATTGCTTAGGTTGCCTACCCCTGCCCTACACCTTCCATAATCCCCCTTGCCTGAGATCATGTAGGCTGCTGCCTGTTGGGTTAATTAAGGTTGCAATCCTGCACCTAGTTTCCTGAAGTAAGCCCCACTGCGTTCAGTGGGAATTACTTTTGACTAGACAGTGCATAAGACTGCAGTGTAATTGTGCTATGACCAGCTAAAGAGAGAAGGAGCAGGTAGTATGCCCAATCAGTCAAGATCTAATGGTTAGCAAAAGTTGATTCCCAAAGGCAACGACCACACTTCTAGCAGGTTCAGGTTAGAAATGGACACTGTGCAACCACTACCGTACATCCAAAACGAACTAGGTTATACGGATAAAAAGGGGATGGGGCAGGTAGAACAGGGAGAATGCAAAATCAGAACACTAAATACCGGTAATACCCCATACTTTTTTAGTTCCATTTAAAGCCTGTTCATGACTCACCTCATTAGCACTTATCAGCCAACATAGAAACATTGAATTGTAGGGTAGGAAGGGATCCCAATGGTCATCTAGTCCAACCCCCTGCAATGCAGGAATTCTGCCCACAGCCATCCCTGGGTGGGATTGAACCACCAACCTTCTGGTTAACCGCAACATACTGACCCATTGCGCCAGTCTCAACTATGGGCAAGTGTTCTTTTAACCTCTGCCCTTTCCCCCAGCAGCCCTTGAGATTTTATCAAGTTGGAAAAACTAGCTTACTTTTGAAATAGGATTTTAAAGGAGGAAGTTGGAAGGTGAGGCAACAGATTATATTGCTTCTGCGAACAGAATGCTGAAGGCTATAGCTTGTGAAAGAAGACACAAGGTCTTAAAAAAAGTGCTGTCCCAGCTAAGTCACACACCAGGCTAAACGGCATTTCAGAAATTATTAAGATGTTTTTGCTTTTTTTAAAAAAAAACCAGCAGTCATGTTGTCAATGAGGAAGTTAGCTTTCTGAACACATTGGCATCTTGTAGAAACAAGACAGGAAAACAAAGTCAGTGAATTGAGAGAGAAATGGTAGTTACTTAAGCATAGTTACCCACCAATTCTGTTGAAGTCCTAGACAAAAGTTACAACCACTACAAGTACTAAAGTTGCTTGTAACATAATGAATACTCCTCATTTTGGCATATCTCCAGTGGAAAACCACCATGGTGACCCAGTGTGCTTGCTTTAGTGTTGCCCTAAGTGCACACAGTACCCAAGCATAGCATAATGGATTGTGCAGTTTTCAACTGTTTGTAAAGGTGAAGGGATAGCAATAGGGGGCCAAAGATATTGTTTGTGAGTAAAAAAGTAAAAGGTAAAGGACGCCTGGATGGTTAAGTCCAGTCAAAGGCAACTATGGGGTTGCGGCGCTCATCTCACTTTCAGGCCGAGGGAGCCAGTGTTTGTCCACAGACAGATTTCTGGGTCATTACTAAACCGCTTCTGGCGCAACGGAATACTATGACAGAAACCAGAGTGCATGGAAACGCGGTTTACCTTCCTGCCACAGCAGTACCTATTTATCTATTTGCACTGGCGTGCTTTTGAACTGCTAGGTTGGCAGGAGCTGGGACAGAGCAACAGGAGCTCACCCCATTGTGGGGATTCGAACCGACCTTCTGATCGGCAAGCCCAAGAGGCTCTGTGGTTTAGTCAGTAAGTCAGGATACTCAAGAGTTGCTGATAAGATAATCCTACTCTGATGCATAATAATAATAATAATAATAATAATCTTTTGTTGGAAGCCGCCCAGAGTGGCTGGGTATAAATAAATTATTAATTATTATTATTATTATTATTGACGAAAGAAGTTACTGGCAAGGTTGATTAAACAGCTGAGTTTCACAAGGGATCCATGAAGAAAATTTAGACAAATTTCCCAAACAAAGCTGAAGACATAAACATGTGACACATTAGGAGCACACTGTTCTAATAAGTGCATCAAGTAGATTAGGTAAAATAGTGGAAAAGTACCACATATTTAATTGGGTGCGAAATCATGTCATTTGTACTGACATCTGATACTGTTAAAGGAGAAATCAGGGCTCCCTTGGACAAAAAGACAAGGACACCAGCCAGGAATGCCAGAGCAAAACAGCAGCCAGTAGGCTTGGTCTTTATTGAAAGACTGTCGCGACAGGGCTCCCACCCGCCACCAGGTGGAACAAAATGGAAGCCCCGAGCATGAGACCACCCCAATTTTTATTAACTTCCCACCACCAGGATACACCCCCAAAACTACATCATTGCTGCATCACAGATACATCAGAACTACATCACAAATTGGGAGGGTCAGAGGAGGTAACCTGAGTATTTTGACACCTCTTGAACCCCTCCCAGGTACACATATCTACAAAACAAGTGTTCCGAAGTTTTGTGAGGGAAATGGCCCATTTGATTGGGCACATCCTCTGGCAGGGCTCGTGCTTGAACGCCTAGATTATGGCAGCCCTGTGAGCACACCAGGCCACCCCCCATGATAGATCTCCTAATATGCCGAACAAAGGTGGAATGGTCCCAATTTGATATATGGTTGGTTTTATATGTATTTATAACAGAAACACTATAAAGAAATATTTTCACTCGTGTGTGTGTGTCTTGCTTGTGGAACTGGGTGGTACGGGGAAATTCCTGTAACAATTCCAAATATTTATCATGTCCTATAACATCAGGCTCAATTCACTTGGATTCCCAACCCATCATGGGCTTTGACCCATGTTAGATGGGGATTCAGTTCACAAATTCTTAATTTCTGAAGCAAATTCCAGAGATTTCCCCACAACTCAATTCACTACCTCGCTCCCCATGCTTACGGGTACTGTTTTTATACCTCATTAAACCACTCCTCCAATCCACTCTCTAACCTGGGAAATACACACTAACTCTCACAAAACCCAGCAGTGAAGGAACAGAGACTAATGAGGTTAGCTGGACATAGCAACAGGAGAGGTAATCATCTCCGTCTCTGGAAGTCTAAGCTTCATAACCTCAGGACAGCTCAGAGTGAGTTTAACGGTGTTTGTGGCCATGAAGAATTTGGTAAATTACAGTAGGGAAAATGTGCAATGTGCCTTAAGTGTATTTTCTGCCTCATACATTCTAAAAATTTGCACCAGGCAGTAAGACATTAAGGAATGTAGGTTGCTTCTGTTCTTCTTATGAAAGAGTCCTGTGTGTCTCTAAGACAGAGATCTGATTCAACAGGAAAGCATAGTGCCTCTACTATTTATGGTTAATGTACAACCAAAGCAAAGTGCAGGACAGAGCTGAGATGTACAACAGTTTTGATGAAGACTGGGAAGACATGTCAATTTTGCACTAGTGGAATGGTTAGAAATCTGTTTATGTCAAAGTGAGCATATGACTTACAACTTCTCACCCTAGGATTATGAAAAATATATAGGGGAATGTTATAAACAAAAAATCTGCCCTTATTCCCTTATGGGGTACACAAGAGCCCTTGTAGAGTCCTTTGTAGGTTCTCCATCGGTAGGAGTAAATAACAGGCCAACCAGAGAATATTTAGAAGCAAAGCAGCTAGTAAGCCTGATCTTTATTGAACTGTTGCAACAGGGTCCTTCCTCTCATGCAGGAGAAAAAAGAAGGAACCTAGAACAAAGGCATGCCTGCTCTTATATAGACATTTTTAATTCCCCACGCTGGAGTTCAAGACCACTCCCTATAAGCATCGTGCATCCATCACGGAAAAGGTGTAACCCAAGACCACCACTGCCAGATACATCATGGTTACATCATGAAAGGCGAGGTCGGGTGGCAGTAATCTGAGCATCCTGGATGCTGCCCCATGCCTCCTTTTGCCCTCCACCAAACACCCATCAAGTGAAACAAAAGAGTATTTACATTTCCCTGTTTCCCAGCTAAGTTAATCACACCCTTTTGTCTTCATCTGGGTTTTGTTATTTCTGGAATGGTTACCTGTCTGGCACTCAGGTATCAGGATGCCAGGAAATATCACTTTAATTCCTGAGACAATGGGAAAGTTCCCTCACCCCCTCCTTCCTTGCAGAAAAACATTTTGTCAGTTTGGGAGTCAAAATGGTTTCAGGGCTGTTCTGTGCTGCTTCACACATGTGGCCCATGCACTTGTGTTTGTGTCTGCTTGGTACATTGATGAACAGTTGTTATATATATAAGACCTTAACATTCTTATTACAGGAACATCAGATATAGAATTGCAGAAGTGCATGTAATATTAGTTTTGCATTGTAGGGGCAGCAACCTTTAACAATACTGTTCTCTTAAATGAAAGCACCACCACAATACCCATAGCTCTTAAATAACTTAAAAGGGAGACAAATTATACTGCTTCAAAGAAAGTCCTTAGGCAAGGCTAATAATTAAGAACTGTTTTATTCAATCAGCGAAACCAAGAATTTAAATAAAATCTCTCTTCATTCTAACTACAGGATGCGTACATTTGGGTCCTTAAATAGTTTGCGCATTTCATTTACATTATCTGCCACTGAGAAGACCAACTCCAGCGTTCAGTGCCATTTGTACCTTATACATTCTTATTGTACACTGTGTTTACAATAATATCCTACAACTTCAAACCATGTTACAGCTGAATGAGATAGAGAGTTTAACCATTTTATGCTACCTTTTCAGACACAGAATTGACTTGCAGGAACATTATACCTCTTGAATCCACGTTGTTAGAGGCTACTTTGTGTCTTTATAAAGGCATCTGAATTAGTCTTTTGGTTTTAATTAAACAGATCGTTGTGGTGTATTTATCTTTCAGAAAACCTTGTGCACAGCACAAAATTAGTGCAAAATTGTTTTGTCAGTGCATACAGTGGAATACGCACTTTAACATCATAATGTTATGAACATATTTTTCTGAAGCCTATTTTTAACGCTAATTACAGATATTTAAGAAAGCAACTAATTTTGTAAAGTATCTAAAACTGTTGGACATGAAATGAAATGGTCTATCAAAATACAGGAAACAACCCCCCCCCCCGGTATATTAGGCTACTAAAGGGTTTGGGCTACAAACACAACCAAAACATTTGAGAACTGAATAATCATTGAACACTGGCCCTTTTCTGAGGTGTTTGTTTCTACATTGTATTGCTCAAATCACTGAAAGAATTTGGGATCTAAGATTTGCATCTTAGTTGTGAAGGGACACCTTTATCAAAAGAAATTAGTATACAGTTACAGGAGTTTCAGAATTCAGTTATTTGTTCTTGCTCATATCTTCCTAAAACTACATAGACAGAAATAAAATACAGGCAGTATATGAAGTTCTACTTTTGATCATACAAGGCATTTTTTCAAACAAACAAACAAACAGCATTTTAATGTATTTATCAAATGAACTTTGTAGCTTGTGAGGCAAAAACTATACACCCTTTCAAAGCAAGTTTCTTTTTGGAATCACAGTCTTCTAGTTTTACATCTCAGGCTTACAGCTTCAGTCTTTTATCAGAACTAGCAGCTATTCGTAACAGTGGAACAAAGGCATGCAGCAACCCCTGGGGCTTGTTCCTTCTATGGAGTTATTCCTTGTATGAAGTAACAAATGACCAGGCTATTCAGATAGATTGCAAGGCCCTTTGGATACTGTTTCTTTATTAAAAGTGTTACATCATGTTTTATTGTTCCATAAGTGAACAGCTCTGCTGGCATTTTGAAAAATATGAACTTACTGCTCAGACATTTTATTAAATGGTTATATAAAACAATTCTTTAAAAATACATGTAGTTTGGTTTAGACAGCAACTAACTACTATGGATGCTTTATTTTCCTTTCCATAAAAATTTTCCCCCTCCTGAAAGGCTTTACCACCTTACTTTAAAATTTTGCAGAAATCTTGATTTGTCAGTTAAGACATAATCTGCAAATGTTTGGAAGCATTCCCATCTTCCTGTTCAACCCCGTGTAGTTCCATTATAAGAGGCTGGAGCAGACTGAATCCCTTAATTATGTTAAGGGACCTGTAGGATCTTAAGTGCCACCCTACTAGCTCTCCCCCCCCCCCCAAAGCAAATCCTCCTACTGCTTACCGGTAATGGTCAACATTGTTAACTTACCCTGGGTTAATCTTAACCAGCATTTGAAACCCAAGAACTGAAACTGATTAAAAATCATGGTAATTTACCAAATGCTGCTTGGCATTAGCCATGGTTAACCCTGGTACAGATGCAATTCTTAATCATGCTTAAAGCTTGGGGATGGATAAGGGGCATTACACAAACTTGGGAGAAGTACACAAACTCAGTTCAGGAACAGGTAATACTATATCCATACTGGCCCAAGGAATCTGCCCTCTTCTATGAAAAATTTTGGGACCTTAAAGATGGGCATGAAGAAAAGCATTTCAGATTACAGGAGCCAGCCCTGCAGCCCTGCTGCAAAGGATCAGACTGTTTTAGGTGTCTTAATAATACTAGAGTATCGTAATTTTGCTTAACTGTAAATGAAGAAAATGTAATTCTCAGAAACAAATGCTTTCTATTGGATTGTTAAAAATAAATCTATGCATGATTATGTTATACAATATTTTTTAAAAAAAGAATACAAGAAAAAACAAATAAAAACAAAATTTGATTTTCCATTCTTTACCAGATCAAGAAGATACAATGTTCATTTGACTTCACATTATCAGCAGACAGCCTCCTTTCTAGAAATAGTAATACTGACATAATCAAAAGGGCAGAATGAATTCCTTTGGCAATTAATGTCACATCTAACTTGATGAGTCCATTTGGTATGAAATAGTTGAGTTCTCTTAGAATTGCCACTGTAATTATGGACCATATTTTGAATATAGACATCACTTAATAGAATAGAAAAACGCCATAGGCCAAGATTGTAGAAGCTGTGTTTTTGTAGTACTTGGTTTTTTAAAAACTAATCCTTTATATAAAAATAACAGAAATGCACTTCCTTAACACCAACAGGGCACATCTATTTCCTTATTTTGCTTGTTTCAAAACTAGTGCATATTAAAAGGACTCATTCACCATCCATATCAGTACTTGTTCTATGGACGTTGAACCAGCTTGCTCTTGCCCCCTTCTTGCTCACTAAGTTTGAAGTGGGTATAAGCTAAAATTCCAAACAATGTGCATGTAATCCCAAGGCCTTGATTAATTGATAAAGGATCCTTAAATAAGAGGTACCCTCCCATGAGGGTGATGCAGAATTTGAAGTGTCCGAACATATTATAGCTATGCAGATCTGTTAAGGAGCATATACTTGTCAAATGTAAAACATGCCAAGTTCATTTATCCACTTGTAATCCTGTGGAAAGTTTGGCTGCTTAAACCCTACTGCAGTCAATAGGCTTAATAAGCTGCCTAAAAGCACACAAGGTTGCAGCCCATGCATGCTACCTAGGTATCCCCATCACTTGCTTAACCCAACTTCTGATTATTTTGTTTCTATACCTCTTAATAGATAAAAAAAATCTGTAAGTGGTGTACAGCACACTGAAGCAACAACAGACAACTTAAACAAGCCTGAGTTTTTACTCAGGGTCCAGACAAACTCAGCTCACCTACAAGTCTCACAAGGACAAGAGTTCCTGAAAACAGCAAACATCACCCTAGTCTCTCACTCTAGACTTTCTTTTATGGGCAGGTCCAAGGTGGATGGGACTTCCTCAGGTTGCCCACAGCAGTGTCCCATTCAGCTGCACTCTCCACACTCAGTTTCAGCTACAGCAGTTTGTTGAGTTTCCCAGGGGGTCCAAAAGATGGGAAAAGGGCTCCCCTCCATTCACAGCTCTATCTTCACCCTTACCTCTCCCCCTCCAGCTGCTTTTTGGGTTTTTAGCTACATCTCAGCTACTGTAATGGAATGCGGGTGGCGCTGTGGGTAAAACCACAGAGCCTAGGGCTTGCCGATCAGAAGGTAGGCGGTTCGAATCCCCGCGACGGGGTGAGCTCCCGTTGCTCGGTCCCAGCTCCTGCCCACCTAGCAGTTCGATAGCATGTCAAAGTGCAAGTAGAGAAATAGGTACCGCTTTGGCGGGAAGGTAAATGGCGTTTCCGTGCGCTGCTCTGGTTCGCCAGAAGCGGCTTAGTCATGCTGGCCACATGACCTGGAAGCTGTACGCCGGCTCTCGGCCAATAAAGTGAGATGAGCGCTGCAACCCCAGAGTCGGTCACGACTGGACCTAATGGTCAGGGGCCCCTTTACCTTTTTACAGCTACTATAATCAACACTTTTATGCTTTATGTATAGCAGATCATTATCTACAAACTAAAAATTCATTATCATGATTTGATTACTATGAAATGATAAATGCATATCCAAGCACTTGAGCACTGAAAAGTTGTGCTAGTAGAATTCAATGCAACTGCTTTCTGAGCACAATTTAAGGGGGTAAAGCTAAAGGTAAAGGGACCTCTGACCGTTAGGTCCAGTCGTGGACGATTCTGGGGTTGCAGCGCCCACAGCTTCCGGGTTATGTGGCCAGCATGACTAAGCCGCTTCTGGCGAACCAGAGCAGCGCACGGAAACGCTGTTTACCTTCCCGCTGGAACGGTACCTATTTATCTACTTGCACTGGCGTGTTTTCGAACTGCTAGGTAGGCAGGAGCAGGGACCAAACAACGGGAGCTCACCCCATCGCGGGGATTCGAACCGCCGACCTTCTGATCAGCAAGCCCTAGGCTTTGTGGTTTAACCCACAGCACCTTTGGTTTTTACCTATAAATCAGACTGTTCCATCATGCTGGCCACTTCTGCCTCCAGTTAAAAAGGATCTCAAGCAGCAGAGCTGGGGGAGACCAGTCTGAAATACTGGAGGATGCTGCCAGTCAGAACAGACAATGCTGGACTTGCATGGGCCAATAGTTTGACCTGGTATAAAAAGGCTTCTTATGGCTGGTGGGTTGGAGGATTCTCCATAGCAACTTTTGTGACCAGTGAGGGGTGCAGACAGGAGAGGGTAGAGTAACAGTTACATTCCCCCACCATAGCTGAACTAGCAGGACCGTGGGTTACAAGCCACTGCATTTTTGCAGTCTTGTAATCAGAACAAAACATGTTCGTTATTAGTTGGCTGGCACCCTAATTTCTTTATTAAGTATACCAGTGTGAATACTGAAGAATTATTTTTTTCAACTGAAAGTGAGAAATAGGACCAAAAAAGAGAAAAGGATACGTGACTGGTGAAGTATTCCCAATGATCCAGTAAATAGATAAGTTCACCATAAAGGCTATGATTCCAGACAGCAGCACCATAAACTGTGGGTAAGTAATAGACACACAAACAAAACATGAGCACTGCAACATGTTTCAAGGCATCACTACATTAAAACATTTGAACAGCTGTACAACATAATACAGTATAGCAAATTCACAATCAAATAAGCAAATATGGATTGTAAAGAAACAAAACCCATACTGGTTTGCAAAGCACAGTGTTCTTCCTGGAAGTGGCTTGAACAGTTACTACAGGAAGCATGAATTCTCTCTGACCCTGGTAGACACGTTTGGGCTTGATTGGGCCAGAAGCCACAATGCCATTTTTTTTAATTCCCAATAATTCCATATTAACATAATGGATTCTTTAGTTGTTGGCATATACATTGGTACGGATGGACTTTATTTTAAAGCATACTCCTACTGGAACCTGTGAAAGGGCTTTCTTTATTACGGCACCTAGCCTATGAAACTCCCTGCCTCAGGAGATCCATCATGTTCCCTGTGTGAGGGAATATTATTATTATTTAAATTTGTGTATTGCCCTTCATTCGAAGATCACAGGGCTGTTCACAACATAAAAATACAAAATGAGAATTATCAAAGAAAAACCAATAACCCCCCTCCCACAAACACTTAAAAGGCAATATGTTAATCAGCCAAAGACCTGGGGCCTAAAGGTATGTAATTTCCGCCCTCCCTTCCCACAGGTGGGCGGGGTTTGCGGCACCGAGCAGGGGTCACCTGGGCGGGTGCCCCACCCCACCTGCATAGGCTGGCCCTTTGACCCGCCCTCGGCCAGGTGGACAAATGGACAGTCGGCCGGGGGTGGGGTCAAGGGGCAAAATAAAAGAGGCTGAGGCCTCCAGCCAGGCCTCTTGAGCCTCCCACGGGGGATGCAAGATGAAGATCTTTTTGTTCTAAGAGCCTTAAGGCTCCTCTATTAGAATGTACTACGCCCATTTCCTGTTCCTGATTTTGTCTACAGCTTCCCTGCCAACTTTTGTTTAAAGTTTGTTATTTAAATGCTGATGTTAGCTGCCTTGGGAGTTTCAATTGTTTTATGTCACTGCTGGTGAAGGTTTTATTTTTTATACTGATTTTTATTATTACAGATTGTACTGTATTTTGTATTACTGTATGCTTGTATTTATTTTTCAAGCTGCCTAGAGAATCTTATGAATGGGCAACCACCTAAAATAAATAAATAAATCTAATTTAAATGGAATATTTATTTTATTTTAAAGTTTTTGTTAAGTTTTTTTCTTTAAAGAGTCTGACATACCTGTTCCCAAGGAGGATAGAACCATCAACTTAGCAGCCTTATTACTAGAGAGCAGAATGCAGTTCTATCCTATGTTTACTCAGAAGTAAACTCCCATTATATATAACCCTAACCCTAACCCATTATATTTGGTACAGTTCCCTCCAAGTAAATTCATATAGGATTACAATATGAGATGGGCAGAGCAATACTAACCAGGCAGATATGCTGGCATATCTTCTGTGTAAATCAAGCCCCACTGCTTCTGCCCAAGAGGTCTGTGGCTGGGGCAGGGTAAACATTCTTTTATTGCCCTTCCATCAACTCCTATAGTGAATTTAATTACACCTGTATTTTGGGTGGTATAAGCTGCACTGACCTCTATGGGCTTTAGAGTTCATGAGTAGCTGGATCTTCTTCATAAAATCCCCCATGAGTCCAGTAACTGCATGTCCAGATTTACTTACTTTGGCCAGAATGTAACTGCGAAACTTGGGACACTCACCCACCCTATTTGAAGTGGATGCTCCAGAAATTATATTTGGCTAAGCGAACAGTAACTAAGCGAATAGTAACAGTGGTGCTCTACTTTGAGCACCACTGTTACTATGGATTGTCATGTTGAAGATACTACTCAAATGTGCAGGCTCAAACTTTAAATTTTTTTTTTTAAAAGGCAGACACAAAACAAAGGCTTACCACAGCAGAAAGTGTCCAGGGACCAAATATTCCACCATCGCCAAATACTGGTTCAAAGAAGGGAACGACACACAACAGCATGCCACAAGACATGGGAGCTTGATAGTACAGCAACTGCATAGAGTTTACCTGTAGCTCATGTTGCTTCGCTCCTACCCACTAAAATCAAGAAAAATACATTAATAACCTGTGACATCCAAGTGTAAAAAGAAGTTGTAAGGAATCTTTTAGCGCCTTCTACAAAAATGGTAACGTAGATATATACATGAACTAAAATCTATACGTACATTAGAAGACAGCTAAGTCCAATTTATCCAAATTTGGGAGGAAAGCTGAAACATTTGGAACTTAAATGGATTTTTCTTTACACAGGCTTAAATGACACAGGGTTTGGGTTTCTGAAAGATTCAGCAAAGATTTAGATCATCAAGAAAAAAATGCCATGTTTAACTATGGAGTCAAATTACTTCCTGAGCAAGCATTAATTTTAACAGGTGGTTATAACAAAAGATATTGGTTTGCAACTACTTCATATAATTTATTTATTTTTTAATCTTGCAGTACACAGAAACTGCAAAATTGTAGCTGCTTAGAGAGCAGAAAACTATCTGTTTAGATCTCTTCATATGCAATGATATGAATAAAGATTATGTGCTTGGAGGCCAATACTTCTAAATAAGACTTCTAAGTAAGCTTGCAAACATGACTGGGCTCTGATTTAAATTTATTCATGTATATACCACTTAGTGCCAAAATAGGCTTCTAAGTAGTTTGCAAAGTATAAAAACTATTTATACAAACACCCACAATTAAATACAAAAGAAAATAATTCAATTAAAACTCCACAGCAATTAAAAAAGGTGACTTGGGTCAAGAGACCAAGGGGATGCCTGTGCACCTTCAAGAGCTAACAGAACACTAACACAGATGGAACCTCTTGTATTTCAGCATATAGTGCATTCCATAACACTGGTGCCACTAGTAAAAAACCCCACTTCAGCACCACCACAAACTATTAGGCCAGGACAAGATTAACCAGTTTCCATTTGTTGATTTTAAAGCTGTTACTGGGCAATGGAGGGGAAGTCTGTCTCAGGTAACCTGGTCCAGAGTTGTTCAGGGTTTTATATTCAATGCTCCTAAATTGCTTGTTGCCTGTACAAGATCAGAACAGAGACTCTTTCCTTTTAGAAAAAAAAGCAACCTAAATTCAAGTACAGTGGTACCCCGCAAGACGAATGCCTCACAAGACGAAAAACTCGCAAGACGAAAGAGTTTTTCGTTCTTTGAGTTGCTTCGCAAGACGAATTTCCCTATGGGCTTGCTTCGCAAGACGAAAACGTCTTGCAAGTTTGTTTCCTTTTTCTTTTCAATGCATTCCTATGGGAAACCGTGCTTCGCAAGATGAAAAATTCGCAAGACGAACAAACTCGCAGAACGAATTAATTTCGTCTTGCGAGGCACCACTGTATCCCCTCTCTCATCCCCATTGTGTCTGGTGCCTCTTTTGGACTCTTAATCCTACCGGTACCCAGTTTATTCAGAAGTTAACCCACACTGGGTTCTTTGGGCCTTCCTCCCAAGTAAGTATGTTTAGGGCTATAAGCTCCATATATCACTTTTAACACCTAACTTCAGACATTTCCCCATATTTCTTTTTACATAGAAAAGTAGCCTTTAAATCAATGTGTTTGAGAGATGGCCATGATTGAGTTTTATGAGACCGTAAGCGTGAAAGTGTTAATATGTTGGTTTGTTTTAAATCCAGATTTCACTTTGAACAAATATTGCATATTTAACCCCAAAATAAAGAATGTAGCCACATAATACGCATTTGTCTACTGCTTGCAGACAAATAGTTTGGTGTCAATGACCACTGTTTCATATTTTACAGTTGTCAAGAGTGGTAAGTGCACAACAATATATAAGTGGAGGATCTGCCATCTGAGATAGACAGAAAAAAGGTAGAAGATTTAGGAGTTATTACCGGTATTTTGAATCAAAAACTGCATATGATAAAAGGTTTTTTTTTACTTACCACTTGATAAAGAGATGTAACTAAAACACCAAGGGAAGCAAATACCATGCCAAGAAAGTTAAATTTCACATCATAATAGGAATTTAGAAAAACGCCTAAAGTAATAGGAATCTGTAAAGGAAAGGGAAAAGAATGTTACATGTTCTATGCATTTGCTGCCCATACAATTCAACAGAACAAAACTTTTCTTATCTACAAGTCTCAAAGTCCAAACTTCAGCTGTCACGTCCAGAGATGCTGAATCAATATATAATTTGATGGAAGAAAAAGAACACCACCAATAAAAGTCAATGCTATTGAAACTTGCCCAATGTTCTGAGTAGGAGATGCATTTTTAGTGGTAACTGCTTTCGTTACCACTAAAAATGCATCTCCTACTCAGAACATTGGGCAAGTTTCTGGTGAGGTACAAGATTTTCTCAAAGAAACAGCCTAAAATACCACTATTTTGCACAAGTGCTGTAGCAATTGCATCACATGCAGCTCACAAATACACTGACTATGATACATCTGCTGAAATAAACATACATAATCTAAAATTCAAGTGTAATTTTTGTTTCAATGCTATTATTTTTTCGCTCTTATGGAAGTTTATGCAAATTCAACCCACATATTAATTTACTACAACCCAAACAATTAAGATTTATTTAATCAGGGAACAGCCCTAATTGGGGGACTTAATATGCTTTTCTAGTTTTTTATGTCTCTATTGTATGGTTTTTATCTTTTCAGTGTTGTAAACTGCCCCGATATTTTGTGCTTTAACGGCATATACTTTTATAAATAAAAAAAATAACAGCATGGTTAGCACTTCTGAAATGAAATGCACTGATATTGAAAATGCAGACATCTCACTACTTCCTATCCTTTCTTATCTCCTATACTTCACAACCTCAACTGTCCACCTTCTCTATGAGCTTCAAAGGACCAGCATGCTTTTGAAAAAGGGAAGTGTCACCCCTTATTTAACAGGACTGGACCAAGAAGGCATTTGCCTTCACGGAACATCACTTCCCTCTATTAGAAACGGGCAATCCAATCATTCAGAACCAGCGAGCAGGGCCGTTTGCGCCAGGCCCTCTTATTCGGCAGCAAGCCTACCTAGGGTAAACGCGGTAAGAAAAAGAAAGGGCCTCTGAGCCTGTGCAGAGTGAATTAACGGCCTTCATAAACTGCAACAGGAAAGAAAAAAGGCGGGAGAGGCTTCCGGGTATGTTTTCTGCCTCGACCCCTTTCCCTTCAGAAGCCAAAGCTCTGGTTTTTTTTTTTGTGCGCAGGGGTGCCAACTTGAATAAAATTATCGATCACATTATCACTATTTCAATAGCAATACCTATTAAAATGGGGTGGGTGGGGTGGGGCTGAAATATTTCATTGGCCCAAAGTGTTTGAGGGCAGCGATAGCCTGGACGTGCGAGAGCGGCTGGCTCCCCTTTCCCTCCCCCCGGGCCTGAGGAAGGGTTTCGGGGGCCGCTCTGCTGGTGCGCAATGCCCCCCTCCCGCCCTTCTCCTCACCAGGGTGAGCTTGATGCGGGCGGGGAAAGTCTTTCCGTAAGCCACGCTCTGGATGAGGACGATGACCGGCGTGGTCATGGCCTTGGCCAGCTGGTAGGTGCCGATGGTGTTGTTCTGCAGGGACAGGTTGGTGAACACCACGAAGCCGCAGAAGCTGAGCGCCAGGGGCAGCACCTGGCGGGGCCGCAGGCTCTTCGGGGAGAAGATGCCCAGCGCCTGGCACACGTACAGCCCCAGCCAGGTGACGGCGAAGTGCACCAGCGTCAGCGTCAGGTTGGGGAAGCCCATCCGCACGTACAGCCACTTGTTCAGGAACACGATGCAGATGGACGCCGCCAAGTTCACCAGCAGACCCGCCGCCAGGCGGCCCCGCTCCAACGCCGGGCCCATGCTGCCGGCGGCCTCCGGGCCCAGCTCCTCGTCCGCAACCGGCGAGGCAGCCGCAGTAGCCACCGCTCCTGGGTGGTAGGCGGCGGCGGCAGCAGCAGCAGCACTGGCCGCCGCCGCCACCACTACCACCGCCTCGCCCGCCCACTACCGGGACACGTGGCTCCGGCGTAGGATCTTCCGGGGCCAACAGGCCAGCGGCTCCGCCCTGGCAAAGAAGCAGCTCGCCTCACGGCGGCCCTCTTTCCCCTCAGACACTCACACGGGGAGGAGTCCCGCCCCTCTGGCAGGCTTAGCGGAGAAGAGCTCCGCCTCTCCCTCCGTAAGAACAGAAATAAACAAATCCTTACCTTTCCCTTTAGCTCGGGAGAGAGGGGGCGCCTGTGCCGAATTGCGAACCCGCCTCGAGAAATTCGAGCGGGACCGTTGTCGCTCCTGAGGTGAGCTCGCGCGTTCGAACGACGTTTCGAGCGCCACTCCCTTAACGGCTGTTTAACGGCCCCGCGCTGCAGAAGGCGCCTTAACGCAGCCCTGTTGTGCCGCAATTGCTGGCTCGCGGCCGAATGAGTTAACGGGACTACTGAAAAGCGTACGGCTAGTGGGGGGACAACGGAAAAGTAACGGCTCCTTCCCCGTTTGACAGCGTAGCCAGCAAAGGCTCAAACTATTTAAGATGTATTTATTTTATAGCGGCTTCCAGATCCCACCCCAAAATCCCACGCGTCCTGACCATTGGCTTAGTGGGAGTTGGATGTCCAAAAGAAGCTGGAGGGTCCCAAACTGACAGGAGGCATTGCAGAATCTTCCAGCTCCAGGCAGTGGGGTAAGAGACAAAATACTGGAGCATTTCCATGGGCTGAATTGCCAGGAACAATTTGGAAGGGTACAGGTTCATATCAGGCTGTTTTTAAAATATATACTTACCTATACTTAAATAGGTCTGACTTTTTGTTTCCAAACTGATAGGCACTCAACTACGCAAGGTCATTATCAGAGGGATTACTGAAGAAATACCAAAATTTGAAGGTGAGCTAAGGCCACCTCATACATATACTTTTGGCTTACAACAATACAAGTTGTCTGCATAAATATGCACACTCACTGGCACCTACCAGTCATTTTGTGTTTATAATGAGACTTGTAGGCAATAAGAACGTTTGTGAACTAGAAAAACAATTTTTTTTTGTCTACAATAGATTTTGTCATAGCCTTATCCCTGTCTGGAGAAAAATGTCAGATATAAATAAACATAACAATATTCTAGCAGAGTCCACATTGTTTCCATTGTCAAATGGAATTGTTTGCCTGTAGTTGCTCAGTTGGTAGAGCATGAGATTCCTAATCACAGGGTCATGGGTTCAAGCCCCACACTGGGCAAAGAGATTCCTGCATTGCAGGACGCTGGACTAGATGACTCTTAGGGTCCCTTCCAACTCTACAGTTCTATGGATATGAATTAACAGTGTGAGGTGTGTTAATCTGAATTTATATGGTTTATCTCTGTAGATCATGGCATAAGTATAAGATTGACATAGTTCTAATATGACATGAGACCTTCCATGATGAGTTTTGGTGACTATGGAACAAGTCTGAGTCCAACTCCATGCTGGAAGGCATTCAGGAATATCATGAGTTCACACACATCTGACAAGGATTAACACATGCAAATTTAGTTGTCAAGTACAGGATACTCAACTCAATGAGATCGTGGACAGAGATGGTCAGGTTCAAAAAATGGTTTACTATCAAAAGTCTTTCGCCCTTTTGTTAAGCAAACAGGACGGCCAGTTTAAACCATTTCTCACCCATTATGGAAATTGTAGGAACCACTCATTTCACAGCCCCCTCCCTTCCCCACCAGCAGCAAATAGACCACCACACCACACCCCCACAAGGCACTCCAGAGGCAGGACCTAAGGACTGAGCCACTTCAGGATCTTGACAGCACTGGGCCAAAGTGCTATGCCAGCTCCAAGCTGGTGTGCCTGCCACCTCACCTTCTTTCCCAGCTAGCATGTTCGGCAGGGCTGCCAATGTGGTGCTCCAAGCTTCAGTAAACCCCACTGGGGAGTGGTGTGAGCTAGGGTTGCACCCTAAATTTTCAATCTGTCCTTGCAAGGGATTATGGATACTTTTTCTTGATAATCAGAAATTCTGTCAAGTAAGTTGCCCGACACCAAGGCTGGAATCCCAGTGATGCTTGTATCCTAAGCCTCCATTGTTTTAAGCAGCAGTGTTTTATATAAACATGTATATATCTGGAACGCTTCACTCTCACTTGAAAGTCACACAAAGCCTTTGGTTGTCAGGGTGAATATGGTAGAAAGGGCTTCTGTTCTGAGAAAAGGTGCACAGGCAACAGGATTTTACCTGGAAGACAGTAAGCTGTACTCATGAGCAGCTGTGAAGTTTCAACCATGTGATCTAGCAAATAAGAGGCATCTATTTATAGTGCATTTTGCACATTTATGTGCTAAAGATACTTATTTCATAGTAAATCAAACAGTCATTTCTAATTTTATTGGGGAAAAATACAAATGTAAAAACAGTTTGTCATTTTACATACATAGAAATTAATTTTGCTAGTGTCAATGCACTGCAACATCTTTAAAACAAAATTTCTATGCCAAACTTTGTGGGTTGAGTCACAAAGTATGAGAACCTTTGGGCCCAACCTTACATTTACTTGTGCCACCATTCAACGTTATTTTTATAACCTAGAATGGTGGAACTAAGACTGGATTTCATATCCAAGAGGATCAAGACCTTGATCCAAAAGCATGAGGGAAGACTCCCTTAGCTTCTGCAGCAGCTTCTGGAGTTCATCCTTAGAAAATACCTGAAGAGGAAGATAAGAATAACTATATGAGAAAAAAGTTAAACAGTCTAAGTACGGGAAAGAGTGATGGTATTTTATCTACAATAATCCTAAAACATGGGGCTGAGAATTGTAATTGAATTTGGTTCAGGAATGCTTTTTAAAAAGATACCCTCCCAAAAATATACAACCCCCCCCACCTGTGCATTCTCTGCCTAGAAAGTTGGCTTTCTAAAAAAACCAAAACCCATTAAATTACAGTCATAAGGACTGTTCACTCTCATGGGCGTTATACTGACCAGGATTGTCTGTTCCTTTATTCTGTTAGTGTACTAGTGTCCTGCATTATTCCAATTTATCTTGGAAGTTGTAAAAGAAAGCCCCAAAATAAACATACAGTGTTGTATCCAATACTGCACCATCAGGGTTCTACTAGTGCTTATAAGACTTAGGTTGCCCTGCACACCCTCCAGATTTGCTCCTAAAGGTCAACCAACTCTTCACAGCTAATTTTGAGGGCATGCAAGTATCTGGAGAGGAAGTTCTGTTATGCGCACCTAAGCTCCTTGTGCCAGCAGAGCTGCAGTGCTTGTTACAGCGTGGATTCTTTCAGCTAAATAGGCAAGCAGAGTATTTAAAACTTAAAGCAAATGAACTTACCATGTAGAGTTTATGTCGATCTGATGAAATCAAGTCAGCAAGCCTTAGGTCTTCCTGATACTGTCTTGTGCTATGCAATACAGTATGAAGGAGGAAGCACATCATTGGCAAACAGAGTTTTCGCAGCATGATCATCTGATGGGTACGCTCAGGGTCATCTTCAGCACCCTTGGTAAGAAAGTGTGGAATAGTCTTAACCAGAAGTGTCACATTCAGTTTTAACCAACTCTACTCTAGTGTTTAACAATCATATGGAAACTCAAAATTGAAACATCATAATGCTAAATCCTGCACCAACAGAACTATCATGGGAGGTTATCAGTGGCAACTAGTCATGAAGATTATATTACCTCCAGTATCAATGGCAGTATGCCTCTGAATACCAGTTGCTGGGAGTCACAACCAGGACAGTGCTGTTGTGTTCATGTCCTGCTTGTGGGCTTCCCATAGGTAGATAATTGGTCACTGAGATAACAGAACATTGGATGAGATAGGCCTTTGGTCTGATCCAACAGGGCTCTTCATATATTCTTAGGATGCTGATCTCCAAAAACTAGCCAAATTAGAAGATACTGCAATAAGTCAAATTTACAATTTCAGTAAAGTATTTCAGTATAGCATTTTAAAACCATAGTTGTCATCTTGAAGTTATTTCTTAAATAAATGTTAAATATTCCTAGGTTTTCCATGGAACAAGCATTACCAAATGAGCAATCAATCCATAGGTAAATGAAAACTAAGCAACGGCACTGCAGCATGTTAGCCTGGGAAGCAATACTGCTAGCCTATTACTGGGTAGGGTCAGCTTCACAGTCTACTTTAAATATGTATGCACTACCTCTCTGACATCAACCATCCATCCTCCATCAACAAACAGTAAGACATTGTACATTTTTTCTTTCACGTCAGCTGTAAGGGCATCCAGGAGACCTTTCCAAATACCATAGTCCATCTGAAAAAGAAAAGAGAGTGAATCTTTCAAATCTCGATAACACACATTGTTTCTTCACAATGTATTGCATGCTTTTCTATTAATTTAAGAATAAGCTCAGAGTGAGAGTGTTACAGCACAGGTTGTTCCAGACAGAGTAAGTGGTGCAGCTGACATTCTACACTGCACAATTTTAAGTTTGCCTCTCTTCTGCAAAAGAGCAGCAGATTGCGGATTATTTAACTGCAGTTGTCAATGTGCAGTTAAATTTGCCAATGAAGTGGAACCCAGAGTTTTGTCTTACCTGCTTGTTAATATTATGAACTGGGTCTATCCAGAATTCTATAATTAGATGACTTCCATCAGTCCTAGCTGGCACAGCCGATCATTCAAGGTTGATATGAGTTGTCATCAAACATCTGAAGGGCATCACATATGTGATCTTGCTAGCACAGGATTAGCCAATTGGCAAGATGGATGGATGGGGGAATTTTACTTTTCCTTTCTATTTACCTCATATTTCTTCTCTTTAAGTTCATAGGCAACTTCTTCAGTGAAACTTGCTTGTAAAAGCTGACCAGGCTTCTGTGGCACCGAGTTCATGTGTTTAAACCATTCATTGAAGGCTTCATGGGCTTCCTAAATTAGTTTGGAAATGTTTAGTCATTTTCATGTAGGTAAGTGTACACAGGTAGATGTAGTAATGGGTTTGTTGACATCCTGATCCTTGACAGACTACTATTAAATATGCATTTGAAGACCATTGATTTAGAGAAGATGGGGCCCGGCTCTAGAATATTAGTTTTTTTAAAAAATGGGTCCATATGCTTGAATAGAGTGCATTCTTCTCATGTCTTAGTAAGATTAGCCCACACTCAACATATCTGATTAGGAGGCAGGTCTTCTAGGTACCACTTTTTGGGACCCAAAGTCACAGTCTTACCAGGTAAGCTCTAATACATAAATGCTCTCTAATAGCGTTGTCATCTTCAGCTGGAAGTGGACTATCCATTCCTTGCTCTTCCCATTGATTGTATATTTCTGCTATAGAGTCTTGTGGAATCTTTATAAACACATCCTTGGCTGCTTCATGTTTCTTTGATGCTGTATTTAAAGAGTATCAATTAGTCATTTTCAGATTCATCATACTTCCTTAATATTTTCTCTAGTTTCAAAATGATGGCTAATATTGTAGTACCTAAGAATTTCCTCATTATAGCATTGCTTTGTTTAAGTGCTTCAGCCCTCTGAGCAGGATTGAATACCAGCCAGTCAATTACATCAATCTTCAGCTGATCTTCCTAGAAAAAAAAGTTCTCTATTCAGTATATATAGTAAACAAATTTACTAGTTAGCTTTTGAGGATACAAAACAAATTAAAGACAGTGGTCACAATCTAGAGAACTACATCACTAGCTTAGCATGGAAAGCAGAGCACTAGACCTATGCTTCTCTAACAGCAGATTTCCATCATTGTGACAAAATGTACTTAAATCTTCAGTGTTTCAAGAACAATTTGTGACTAAGGCATAGGTATTACCGTTCCAAGAAAAAGAGGAAGCTTTGTTTGACTTTCAAACATTCCTTGGTATGTCCAAAATACCTCTCTGGGTGGTAACCACAGATTTCTCAATATAAACTCTAATAAAAAGTTACTTTCATTGTAACTTTTCCATGGATGCCTATCAAAATCTTTACTTTCAAACAGTGGAAGTGTTTGAAAAATTAGTAGTTCACTATTATCCAGCCTCACCCACAGTTCATTTGGAACATAAAATTTGGGTTATTCATCAGTAATCTTGGCACAAATAATGTTTAAGTACTGGTGAAAAGCCGTACAAATGTGTATTTTGGTGGACAGCATAAATTACAAGTAAACGCTCTCAAGAACTGCAACATGAGAAAAGAATCCCAATTCTCCCTTTTACCATAGCTTTGGTCTGAATCCATGTCAATACTAATACTGTGAGCAGTACTTGGCACATACTGCAGTCAACAGAATACAAGGGATACAATTTATTTTAGAATTATGAGTATCTCTTCCTTAGCTGCTGATTCCCCCCCCCCCCATGTCTTCTCTATTTGGGGGAAAAGTGTTAAGAAACACAGTTAGCACCACTGTTCACCTCTGTTGTGCCTGCATCTATTGCAAGATCATGATGAGTGAACTCGCTAGCATCTTTCTTGCGAATATTTTCAACAACCGTTTTAGTGATAGTTGCAACTTCCAGACCTACGTTTAAATAGAAAAATATACAACAGTTAGATATGAGGAAGCAGAAGGAATTTATAGGAGGAAGGAACTTTTGGTTTTAAATAAATGTCACTAAAAGAAAAAAGAAGAGCACATCCACTGAGCAGGAGTACCAATAAAGATACATCAGCAATATTGATAAATATGCTCAGTTCGGTTAGATTGGTATTTTTCAAGAACAAAGGGTTGTAGAAAATGGTGGTGAGGATTTCAAAGCAGGGCACAGTCTCTCTTTAAAAAATTAAAACAAGTTAATGGGTGCTACAAAACTAAATCCAATGCTAAATAAATTTATTATTTATAGTTTTGTATTCAACTAACTGTTACTCAGAGTGGACCTGTGACTAACTTAGGTGTATTAATTTCATTTTGTCTACCCGGACTAAAAGTTAGTTGAATACAATTGGTAGTATATACAACGATTGAAATACTGCAACTTGGACACAGCTGCTTAATAATACTTGCCCACTTAGAAGATGTAATTAAATGTTCCCTAGGAAAGGTGAATACCATTCCTAAATAAATCATTCACAAAATTTCTTACCTGCCTCCTTTGCTAACTCTAGGCAATGGTGGCGTTGTTCTGTCTCCGTGACATCTTCCAAGAACGCAGCATACTGAGCAATAGCTACATCCTGAGGCAAGTGGCTGACATAAAAGGCTATAAGATCTGTGTGCTTCTCACATATTAACCACTGCAGCATAAAAAGAAATTTAAAAAGAAATTTGTTTTATTGCACTGCCCAATTTATATTTCATTTGTGCACCTGGCACACACAAGAGAAAATCAGAACAACTTATCTCTACATGTTTTTAAAAACTGATAATGCTTTTTTTCTTTCAACAGTTATTCTAATGACACTCTGCAGTTACAAAGACCATCCATAAGCTATTTGTACAAACAATGGTCATCCTTGTGAAGGTGTGCTAAAAATAGCCAAAATATTTCAGCTAACGGTTTGCTATTTGTGTTTCCATTTTAAGAAATGAAAACTGTTCTAGTAATTTTAGAGCTTATTGTAGATGATATATTGCATCTAAAGACTTACCTGAATGTAAGTTTTCAAAACATCCACCGATACTTCCTCCTTAATGGAAAAAGTTACTAGGTTTAATAACATTACTTAAGAATGTCAATTAAAATTCCAAGTCACTGTTACCTTTCTATACTATCTGAAAATCGCTAGTTACATTCAGTTCTCTTTAAGACACATGACTGAGTCTGGATTGCAAACAAACGAGTTACAGTTGAGCATTGTCAGATGTCAGGCATTCCATAACAGATGACACTATTCTTATCATGTGATATTTGATTATCAGCCATTCCATATTAATACCTCTGGGAAGTAGAATAGCTTTGCAGCATCAACAAAAACTGGAAATTTGTTACATTACAACTGGAGTTTTGTTATATTAATCTTGCACATTTCAGGGATAGACAGAAAATGAAGACTATGAGGATATTGAAGTTAACTCACAGACAAGAAAGGCTTTAGTTCTTTTATGGTATTTACTTGTAGAACAGAACCTGATTTTCCCTTAATCAGCAGGTTACTCCCGCTGTAGAGGTACAGATATTGTTTGCTTACATAGAAATACATCTCTTTTTTACCATTCCCTCATTATTCTATATATACGCAAAATGTTATGGGTTTCTTGCTTAGCCCAAACTTTACTTGAAAGGAAACCATTTAACTAGACAAAAACAACTGACAAATTAAATTATGGTGGAAACATACATATTGCAAATTATTCTTTATAGCATACATGGGGAATCTCCTGCTCAAAGACCAACTTGGCCCGTGAGGTCATCCCCCTCTATGTCTGACATATCGTCAGATGTGGAGCAGGGGAAGCCATTGCTACAAAGGAACAATGTGGTGCCTTCAAGTGCACTCCTGATTGTTCCTCTGCAAGTGGGGACTTGCATTTGGTGTCAAATGCAAGCCCCCCTGGGATTGGCTCTCCTAAGTGGAGCTGATCCCTGCTGCAAGTGGGGGTTTGCATCCAGGACTTTAAATCCAGAGCCAAATGCTAGCCTGCTGGAATTATGAGCTGATCAGAGCTGATCCATGAAAAGGAACAAAGAATTTTTGCAAAGGGTAATGTTTCACCTAATGTCAGATGAGTGACAGATGGGCAACCTCATTCACCTGTCTTAAGTAGCCTGCCAACTCAATACGGTTCTCCATAAGTGCTTTATAGTCAAGTATCAATTGTGATTTATAGGTGCTTTCTGTTGAAACAGTTCTCAGACTACATATTTTTAATTAAACTAGCATTACATTCAGAATATGGCATGCTTTTTACTACTAGAAAAATGGGGAGGGGAAGAAGCCACTAAAGAATCACTAGCAAAAAGTTTTCTCTTTGTTTTGATGCTCTGGTCTGTTTCCCTTCCCATCTAGCTCTTAAACCCAGCTTGGTATCCACCAGTTCTTTCCTATATTCCAGGAACCATTACAAGAACTTACTTTAGTCTGTAATCCCAAAGTGCGGAAAAATAAAATGAGATGTGTCATGAACCGAAGCAGGTGCCCTGGGAGCACATTTCTGTCTTTGGAGAGCCATTTGTTAAATTCTTCCATCAAACCTGAGAAAATAAATTTCAATTCACTTTACCACTAATAAACAGATGGGGAGGGCTTGCTGTGCATTACTTTTAATGGATAGTGTAAACTAGGGGTTGCCAACCTTTTTGGACCTGCAGGCACATCTTAAATTATGAGAAAGTGCTGTGGGCACTAATCATAACACAGCTGCCATTGGGGCATAGCATAACACAAAATTAGTGAAAGTTCAATTATTGCTGGAAAAAACACAAATCAAACTTACCATCCACATCTCCCAGGATAATGAACTTCTGAATCACATGATAATGTTCTTGATGCTCTTCCAAAACTCTCTGAAAAGCAGTTTATAATTTGTGAAGACATACCATATAACCATAAAGATTCGGACAACAAAAGAGGAAGTACTTCTTTGCAGAACACATGGTTAAATCTTTATTTTATTCACCTCCATTTTAAATAAAAACAAGGTGAAATAGAAAAGAAATAAATACAAAAAAGTAAAAAACAAACCAATACAGAATAAAAAAGAAAAGCAGGAAGAAGATGCTCTATTGGCAAGTTGCTGAAATAACCTTCATCCTATTTTTAGAAAATATGAACATTAAGTTATTTTCAACCAGAATGGATATACAGGAGGTGACCATTTTGTGCACTGATGTGTGCACTGGTTTCAGCACTGGAATGGGGTGGGGTGGGCTTATGCAGGATTGCTGACAAGCGCAATGACCCAGAACAGAACCTCCACGCAAACAAGGAATTGCCTGTATTCTGAGGTTCAGGTACATACAATATGCATGAGTAATCCACAAGCAGTAGCCAAAAAAGGCAGATTACTAGGGAAACATTTTCCTGAGACCTACGTAACTTTCATAGTACAGAAATGCCTGTAGTCTTTTGGGCTTGAATTATACTATTAACTAACTAACTAGGTTTATTTTATAGGATTATATTAACTAATTAGGATTAAGGCTGCACTCCCATATCTATTTACTAGGAAGCAAGCCCCAATGAAGGCAGAAGTTACTTCTGAGTAAACATATACAGGACTGCCTTGTAAAAGTGTGCAATAAAAGAAAAAAAGTTTTCTCTCTTCTGATTAAGATTCAAAATTACCTTTTTATCTGTTGCTTGAAGTTCTTCAAACACCTTTTCTAAAGTCCAGCTTCAAAATATAAAGCAAAAAAATACATTCAAACATGCAAGTGAAGCTGCAGTTAACAGCAAAATAAAAAAAAATTCTTCCAGTAGCACCTTAGAGACCAACTAAGTTTGTTATTGGTATGAGCTTACATGTGTATGCACACTTCTTCAGATAACAGCAATTAATCCAATATTACATAATGGCTAATTAAGTAACAAATAATAACTTACTTTGTTTCTAAATACTCTCTGGGGAGGTCTTCTGTCTCCTCTGTGGTCATCACCGATGAACGGATTTCCTGTTCAACAAGTGTATCCACCATGATCCTGAAATGTGCCCAAACTGTATCTTCCCAGGTGTCACAAACTGGAAGAAGCTTTAGGTTTGCAAAGGAAAATAGAGAGAGAGCCAAAATTAATAGTTCTGGAATAAGCATACAGTATTAACAAAATATGTGAGCTATCATGGCCGCAATTCAGATTTCAATGTAAGCCACTGCTTATCATGACAGGAACAAGCTGCATGACAGGAACAAGCTGCCAAGAAGCTTGTCGTATCGCAATGCACGTGTGCTAGTCTCAACTTATGTTATTTATCTCTATGAAATCATTAATAATGCTAAGAATTAATAGGAAATCCAAGAGAACTGTATTCAAAATGTCATCAAAATGTCAACTGTTTTTGAGCACAAATAAAGGCTAGCCTAGCTTGTTTGCCTGCTACTGCAAGCAAGCACAAACTTAGCTGTAGTAAATTCCAAGCACCATCTTCTGGTGTAAAAGGAAGAAATCTACCCTATTTGTGAAGCCCTGAAAGACCCAAAAGCACACTATACTTTTTAGAGTTTCTCAGTCACAACAGCCTGTGTGTTGGTCATTCTCCATCTATTCTACTAAGCTGTCTCAACAAGATATTATTTTATTAATATATCTATATCCATATATCATACCTGTTTGAGGTTTCCACTGAGTGCTGCATAGATTGCTCTCTCGTATTTGTCAAACTGCTCCTAAAATTGTTCAAAAATATTTATTTGTGATCATTATATTTTATGTTTATAGCTATTTAAGAAATGTACTAAACACTAATTCACTCAATCATGATACTCAGTGTCTTCTGAAAGGTTCAGGGAACAGTTAGTAATATAGTATTAGTTAGTTAATCAAATACATCAGCCACCGCTACCAGTATAGTTAATTTAGCACCTAATACAGGAACCATTAACTTCAATGGGTCTACTCTGAGTAGGACTAACATTGGCTACCACTCCCTGTCTCCAGTTCCTTATTTGTTAATAAATTAACAATTTCTATTAATATCAATTGATTAGCTATTGCATAAAATATTATTTATCTTCAGGTCTGTCTAAGCCATGCTAATAATATGGTTAGAAATTTAGTGGCAATAGATTATATCCAGCAACAGTAAGACTTCCGCCAATGAAATAGAATAGGAAGCAATTTTCAGTTATTCATCCCTCAGCTGCCACAAAACTGCCCAGATCTGTTCCAGAGGGTTGCAGTAACATCCAGAACAGTTTTAGGGAGATGTGGGCGACTGCAGAGGGAATAGCTGAAAATTGCTTCCCTTTCTGTTCAGCTGAGACACTGTTGGATACAATCCAATATCTACTGAAAGTTAATGACAAATTCCCCCCCCCCTTAATCAGAATCTAATAGAACTACATGCTTCTTACCTTTTCTGCCAGTCTCCAGCAGCTTAGTTTCCAAATGCATCTGTATGGATTCCCTTCTACAGGTTCCAGCTCTGTTCCTATGTGTAGAGAGTAATTTTATATGTGGTTAATTCAGCAACTTAGGAGAACTGTACTGTCCAGCAAAAGATCCACTTTCAGTTTCTCTGAAACTTTCCTTAAACAGCAGTCAAGATGCTGAAGGCTACCTAATCTGATGAGCAAAGCAGTTTCACTATCCTACTACAGCTACGTTCCAGGAAGAACAAAGGGTACATCTAAATGAGAATGCTGATAGAGAAGCAACGCTGGTAGTGAATCATGTGCATGGGCTCTATTAGAGTTTACTGCAGGGTCCTCAAGCTTTTCAACTGGTGACAAGAGCAAGCCAGCAGTTCAAGTTGGAGTTAACTTGTTTCTTAGCAAGAACACAATCTGCACAGACTTGGCAGTGTATCAAGACTAATGAGCACAGCAGCTCATCCCTGGTAGGTCTTCTTCCCATAGATCAGTTGCCAAGACAGAAAGTCGCTGCCTCTCCAGTTTTTCCCAAGCAATTGGAGACTGCTGTGTAAAGCCAACCTCTTCAGCTTCTGACACCTCCTCCCAGTCTTCTCCATCTGACCACTCATTGTTGTCCCATCACACATTTGGGTACTACGTGATTCCTCCTATCACACCCTCAATTTAATAGATAATCTATTGGGTCAATCAAGCTATAGTTTGATGTTACATTGGAACTGGCAGATAGGGTTGAATTAGTCCTTCAAACAAGGACTATAATTCCTGTTTTGCAGTCCTGTTTCAAGGGCCTCACTCAAACTACAATTTGGATATAACTGCAAACAATGGTTTGGCTCAAACCAGGAGGTTATCTATTTAGTCAAGAGTGCAAGGGAACAAGAGAACACAGGACTCATTACAGGGCTCATTATAGCTCCTCCAAACAATGATTTAGAACGGGTAGGCAACCTAAGACTCGGGGGTCGGATGTGGCCCAATTGCCTTCTCAATATGGCCCCTGGACGGTCTGGGAATCGGCGTGTTTTTACATGAGTAGAATGTGTCCTATTATTTAAAATGCCTCTCTGGGTTATTTGTGGGGCATAGGAGTTTGTTCCTTTTTTCCCCCCTTCCAAAATATAGTCCGGCCCACCACATGGTCTGAGGGATGGTGGACCGGCACATGGCTGAAAAAGGTTGCTGACCCCTGATTTAGAAGATCAAAAACAAGAAGTCTGAACGTAGCCTGTTCCTGGATATCAAGATCTACCTGCTGTTATGCATATTCAATCCAAGATATCTGGACCCTTATTCCAAAGAAAATACCTAGGCAGGCATTATAGCTAAGACTTTATAAGCTTATCCTATTCTATTGTTGCTAGATGGACCCTAACCACTTCATCAAATTTTCACTAAATTTGATGGTGTGCATCCTCAGATGGTTCCAGAATAAATCTTTGAAAAGATAGGTAAAATGAACAAATGTGTACACAGGACCATGCATCTTTTTTCAAGTTTTTGTGTGTTTCATTTAAGTACCTCCATTCACATTAGGATCATGGTACAGCTTCCACCCTTCAAGCGTTGCAGCTCTCCAAGCCTGTCCACATCTTTTGCACAATCGTTGGGCCTATAAAGTAAGCAAAGGAAGTGGGCCAGTTTTGAGAGAAACACATTTGCTGTATTTTTCCGTGTATAAGACGCCCCAATGTATAAGGTAACCCCTATTTTTTTAAAGCCAAAATTAAGCTGTTTAGGTTTTTTTGGGGGGGAGGTCAGTTCTGCCAATCACTCACCCACCTGCCACTGCCGATCGCTTGCCACAGCCACTGCTGATTCCACACCTCGCCACAACCACCAATTGCCGCAGCCACAGCCACAGCCAATCACCAGACCTTGCTGCAGCCACCAATCACCTGCCCAATTGCCGCTGCCAATCTCCTGCTTGCTGCTGCCATTATAATCGTACATCCCCCCTCTGCATTCACTATCCATGTATAAGACGACACCCAATTTGTGACATTTTTTTAAAGCAAAAAGCATCGTCTTATACATGGGAAAATACAGTTAAAATCACATGACATGCAAGGACCTGATTATTGTGACGATTATGATGATGATGATGATACTACTACTAATAATAATGCCGTAGTGCATCTCCAGTCCCCTGAATGAGTGCTCCTGTTCAGGGTTCCAGCCACCCTAGATCAGGAGCCCTGAAGTGCTCTTTAGGGCTTAGAAGGGTAGTTCAAACAAACCAGGATCAAACATGGCTTCAGATCTTGTTTTGCTAACCTACACTTAGAATAAACCAGTTTCCTAAATTAAGGTGTAATAGGAAACTGAGATCAATTCAAAGTTAAAACTAGAAACTTTCAATCTCCTTCCTTCGTGTATAAAGGGTGATGTCTTATAAAAGAGATTGTGTGTGTGTGTTTGTAGAACTTTATAAAGTCAATTTCAGCATTCAAGCAAACAAGCATGTGAAGATAGATAATTAAGTCTTTTTTCCTACTTTTGTTTGTGATTCTATTCTCAAACTTAATACCGTACTTTTGTTTGTGATTCTACTCTCAAAGTTAATAGCATAATCCATACTTATTTTCTCAGTTATGTAGTTTATGGCACAATAGCATTTTATGGACCAAAGATCTATGTACAAATGTGCCCATTCTGCAGAGGTTCCACTAGATGCATGCAAGCATTTATAAACTGTATGTGTGCATGTGCATGCATCCAATGACTTACACACCCCTTTCCCCACCCCTTTAAGTAAATGGAAATACATTTCTTTTACCTCATCTGTCATTCCAGCTCTAATGAGAGTGAAAAGGAACTTAAGCAACCGTGCATCATCTTCCCGATCCAAATCATCAAGTGGCATTTTCTGCCTTATCGGAGCATCTGGGTCCTAAATAGAAAAACTGCACTGATTCTTCTGAATTGCAAAAGCACATTTCTCCCTGCATATTGCTTTTAAGCTAAGTCATTGAAAATGACAGTAGGTTCCTGTTGGAGGCTGTTCTGTTTCCCATTTCCAGAGGGACAAGTGTTAGTCTCTGCCAGCAAAAACAACAAAGACTGCTACATTTACTATGGCAAAAGCTTTCGTGACCTACTACATTTCATCAGATGCATAGATTTGTATTAAAACATTGACTTGCTACATTTCTGGGTTATCAGCCAGAGTATATCTACTCTTGTTTTGGTTTTATTAATTAATTGCCTAACTGCATAAAATAGTTGCACAGTAAAATCTCATACAAGAAGGAGACACAGGGTGGACCATAGTTTGATAAAGTAGGGCAGTATATATCCAGTTAAAAAATATCTACCCTGAATACTGATGAATTTTCATCAAACAGAAAAAACAGCTAATTGTTCAATTAAGGTAGGGGAGAGGAACCTCTGGCATGTGGGCCAATCCTGGCCCACCAGGGGGTCTAATTTGGTCCACAAGACCATTTCCTCCAAACCAAGCCCAACCACACATCTGCTGTCATTACTGGTGACCTCAACTGATGGGCAGGAGGACAGGATTTAATCCTGCATTGCCTCCAAGATCCTCCATTGCACAGCCAAGGGAGGAGGATTTAAACCATGCTCATCAGTGGAATGGAATGGAGATTCCTGTGCAAAATCACCATTTGAAGCAGCTCTCACTCGCAAAAGCTACTTCAAATAGGTTTTTGGAAAGGCCTGAAGACAGCCAAAGGATCAAATAGAAGTGCAGGGGCTGTCTCAATGTCTTTTACAAGACTCCCTGCTTCTCCTTCATCTTGGAAGCTTAAAAGGGAGGTGTGGGAGACTTGGAATCTCATCAAACTATAGCTACCCTTTTAAGTCTGAGATCAGGGACTAGGGCAGGGGGGACTTGCAAAGCAAATATGGCCAACATGGCAGATCCTGATAACAATCAAGGATCTAAAAAGATTCCCCATCCCTGATTTAAGGTCTGAATTAGTAAACTGCACTTACTAATTCAGTCACTAGTGGCCTTGAGCTCCCAGAGAAAGTGTTTAATTGTCGCTGCTTCAAGATGTGCAGAGTATTCTCCCTGAAAATGCAAGGCATATCATTACTTCATCAGCAATACATACTAAAGTAAAATATTCTATTGTCAACACTATAATGCATTAAGGTTCTTTAACAAATTATATTTAATTAATTAGTCCAGATTTTTTTAAAAAAAACCATTTACTGAGCTTTTTAAATTACAGCTGGTGAAAGTTGATGCAGTTTCAGCAGATCTGTCTTCAGCAAGTCTGTGGTGTAAGAATAATGCACAGCAATCATGTACAGCATAATTTTTATAAACCTTTATGAGTTTAATAGATTTGCTAATACCATATTTAAAATAAATTAAAGCCCAATATAAATAACAATTCTATATAAAAAGTTTATTCACCATGCTTTTTAGGAATCATCACAACACTGATATAGTACAAAAATGCAGTATTTCCATGTCTCTAATATTTAAAGAACAGGGACTGTGGTCATGTAATAATTGAAAAATATATATATTCTTGAATCAATTGCTTGAGATGTTTATGTAGAATATGGTATAAAAAAACAGCAGCATGCAAATATCAAGAGTGATCAGTAGTTGGTTAATAACTTACCAATATACAGACTTCGCATAAAATTCAATATTATCAGAGAAGTCTCCAACTTCATCCTTGGCAATGCTCTCTAGCCAGTCTACCACCAACTGAAAATTAAACTAAACTTAACAATAATGTAAAACAATGTGTTCTCCCTTGATGGCTTGCTGAACAAGGAGAGAGAGAAAAGTGGGCGGGCCCTTTTCCGATGCCTTAACCACCACTGACATGTGCCCCCCCCCCCACAGATTACTCCCAAGGGAATGGAGTGCTTGTAAGAAAGCACGTTCCACATCCTTACTTTGTGTCATACCTGGCTTTGTCGAACCAATGAATCTCTCTGGAACAGACTGTTTATAACAGTCTTTTCACTAGCATTTATAGCCTAGGGAAGAACAAAACCTATGCTCAAATGACTGAAGCATGATTCATGATTAAAAATTATTTTCTATTTGAAACTCTTCGAACACTTTAACCATATCTGACAATTATATATGCTTAACTGATCGCTAAACAATGCGGGTGCTTAATAGGAACCCCCCCCCCGAACAAATATTGTTAAAGCTGATCCACATCAACTATGCTTTATGAAAATAATAATACAATATGCTTTATTAGTTCTGTAGTTTTTATCTCTATTACGTATTTTTAACAATGTAATACTAGGGTAAAAAGCAATGTGGGTAAGTTGTCCCTTAGTAGAAAAAGACTGTGACAAAACTTACTGCAAGGTCAAACATGGTTTCTTCTTCTAGAGCAGACTGTATCCTATCCCTGGATTTAAAGCAAAGAGAAAAAAAACAATATTGAGGATTAGCATTGCATGTTATTTCTTAGTTAAATATATCTCGTTGAAATCCACAAGTACACATAGGGCACAATTCATACACAATGCTCAGGAGGGTCTGAGAGCCCTATATCCCCTTGACCCCACTGGCACAGATACAGTGATAAGGAAATTGCAAGGTCTGTGTGCACCTGCCATATCCCCATCCTGGTCTCCCTCCTTGTACCCTACAACTTGTATGTGCTCAAAGTTCTACTGAGGATTTTAAAGCGTTCCTATTGAGGATGCTGTTAGATTTATTTTTTTAATATTGGACAATATCCAAGGCTGGTCATACTCAGAGTAGGGACACTGAAATAAATGGACTTTAAGTCCATTGATTTCAATGACTCTATTCCCAGTATGACTATATCACCCACTGTATTTGGACATATTCCAAAGTAAGTGACATTGTGTCATTCATTCAACTGCCACATCCTATATTGGTTTGCTAATGTCTGCCAAGCACACTTTAACTAACCTAATCACTGGAGGTCAGGTGGCTGACTTTTTCAGTTCCAGCTGGTTCACCAGCTAGAACCCCTCGATCAGCACATCAGCTGTGGAAGTCTAAGGATACTCATGCAAAATCTTGCAGGAACTCAGATGGCCCTGTGAGATATTGCGAGAGCATCTCAAACCTGGCATGCTGGGCAGGCCTTTTCCCCTCAAGCGAGGCTGAGAGCAGACTTGGCACAAAAAGAGATTTTAAGCTCTGTCTTGCTTGGATTTAACTTCTGCAATTCCAGCCAGTCAGCCTTCAACCACATATGGCTGAAATCACACAAGTTAAATGTACATTAGGTGTGATTGTACTGCAAAGTAAATTTAAGCATTGGGGGAAACACAAGCAGGCTTTCAGGAGAATTACCTGTAAATTGAGGATAATAGTCTCCAAGTTACCATCTCTTGCTTGAGAAGCCACAACACACTGGCAGTTTTGGAAAATTTCTGCTGCCCAGGAGTAGCTCGGTACACTATTTTTTGAAGAATGTTTACCTGGTATTTAAAAAACAAACCAACAGTTGGGTTATATCATCTTTTCTTCTCTTACACAATATTTTATTCTTCATATAGTGGAATTTGTGTAGTGCTTTACAACAGAGGTTCGGAACTGGATCCAATCAATGAGTGACTTACATCTATAAAAAGTTCAAAGGGGATTGCCACCTCCTTTGAAGGTGTGCCCCCAGCACTCTCTGTCAGCTGATTGGCACTGACAGGAAGCCTTGCTTGCAAAGGAACAACCAGGGGCTCACTTGAGGCTCCCAGTTGTTCCATTGTAGGCATGCCCATAACTGCCCCACACTATCAGGTATGGGGTAGGTGACCCTGCTTTATACAGCATAAGTAAAAACAAAGTAATTTCCTGATGACAGTAAGAAGAATACAAGTAGAGAGGAAGAATGGAAGATGCACTGGTAATGGGATTAACACAATCAAAAGCAGTTAAACAAATGTTGTAGTTGGGGACTAATACAATGTGCTTATTGCTAAAGATGTTCAAATCTTCATCTGCAGCTACAAATCCCAAACAATTACATGAAACTGATAAATTTGTAGCTTTATACAAAATGAGGCTGTACAGAAGCTATTTTTGAGAGCTCTCTGTACGAACTACAGGCACTCTCAACAGTAACCCTCTTTTCATATATACAGCAGTGACATTGCCTGTACTAAAGGTAAAGGGACTCTAGACCGTTAGGTTCAGTCGTGGATGACTCTGGGGTTGCGGCGCAAATCTCGCTTTACAGGCCAAGGGAGCTGGCGTACAGCTTTCGGGTCATGACTAAATCGCTTCTGGCGAACCAGAGCAGCACACGGAATCTACTTGCACTTTGACATGCTTTCGAACTGCTAGGTTGGCAGGAGCAGGGACCGAGCAATGGGAGCTCACCTGTCGCAGGGATTCGAACCGCCGACCTTCTGATCGGCAAGCCCTAGGCTCTGTGGTTTAGACCACAGCGCGTCCGAGTAGTGCCTGTACTACTCTATGCTTATTCACTGAGGGAAAATTATTTTGGCTAAGCAAGTAATGAATGCATAAAGGGACATAACAATATACCTGGTTATTGCAAGTATCTTCGTACTCATCTACAAGTTCAAAAATGGTAGTGGAAGTGTGTTTTAAAAGGGAATGTAGAAAATCAGAGTACATACTCCTCGTTGCTAGAAGAAGAAACGTGTTAATTAGAATAGCCTACTTTAGAACAAGTCTAGCTTGTATCAAGTTCACCTTTATTATATTTTAACACTCGTAGTGCCTATGTTTTGTACATATATTAAAATATATAAAGCAAGATTTTTAAAATAGCTGTACAATAAGCACAATGTTTCAAATAACATTTTATAACACATTCTCCTTTGCAGATGTTCTTTAGAACAATAAAATGGAAGTATTGATGGGGTGAAACTGACATAATCTAAGCATTCCTTAAAGCAGTGGTTGGGAACCTCAGCTCCCATCATCCCTGACCATTGACCATACTGGTTGAGGCTGATGGGAGCTCGGAGTATAGCAACACCTGGAGAGTCACAGGTTCTCCGTCTCTGACTTAAAGGGGGGAAAGTCAAGCATTTAAACACAGGAAAAGAAATGTAGCTAAATAAATTCTCAGCACTACAATTCTGAAATCATGTGCCAAAAACCCAGAACAAGTGTACAAAAACAACATCAGGACTGTGGAAATGTACAATGTGGTTTAACCAACTTCCTAAGATGTACCTATTTTATATATGACACAGTTAGCGTAATAGTTATTATGGCTGTCCCCAGCCATGGTACTGTTCTTCCAGGATTATGATCTACTTAGAATCATGGAATTGTAGAGTTGGAAGGGACCCTAGGATTATCTAGTCCAACACCCTGCAATGCAGAAATCTTTTGTCCAACATGAGGCTTGAACCCATGACCCTGACATTAAGAATCTCATGTTCTACCAGCTGAGCTATCCCTTGGATGGGATGAAGAAAAACTAGACCAGCTACTTATCCTACAATAGGATACCTTATGCATTTAACAACAGGCATCAATGCCCTAACAGATAGCAAAGGCAAAAAGTGAGCTCTCACCTGCTTCCCCAGGATCATCCTCCTTCAACAGAACAGCACTCTTAGTGATATCTTCTGTAGCACTGTACTCTAAATTTGTGAACATGATTGAATGTGGAGGGGAGAGTGCAGTTGTCCAATCATTGTCATCTAACTAAAACACACAATATGAAACACAGAATAAAAACCCTATTAATATCACTGCATTGTGCATCAGTTGTCTGACATTGTGATTGCTTATGTACATTTTTCTTCAGAAAGTAGTTCTAGCAAAATTGATGGCCTATTGCAACACAGGGGGTTGAAGTTGATTAATATGGATTTCCCTTCAATTTCAGATTTTAATGTCAGCCATCTATTAGTTATGGTGGAGTCCAATCCCCCTTTGCATTGAACTATGTGTGCTAACAGTGCAGAAGGAACCCTTTGCCTGCAGTGATGCCAGCATCACTCTGCCACTGAAGAGCTCCTTATTCCACTTGCCAAGTGTGTGACTGGGTGAAATTGCTACCAGCCAAGTTCGTTGCCAGTGGATAGCTCCAGGACAGCTCTGTTAAGCCCTGCCAGCCAGCACCAAGAGTTTCGATTGCAGACTTAGTCAACAGCAAAAGAGACAATAATCACCATTGTAGATATTACAGTTTTCATGAAAATGTACTCTGGTTGAAATAGGGATGGGATGATTGAATGTAGGTGATGATGATTATTTTTTCCTTAAAAGAAAGGAGTCACCAATCTTGTGTCTTGCTCCAACAAGGGAGTTTTACAAAACTGCACCCTACTGGTACATGACTCTCCTATGCATTCCTGGATTTCCTAATGATGTGAGATGAGGGAGAAAAGTTCCTTGTAGCCATTCAGTCTTCTACCCATCTAAACACTACATATTACCCTTAAAAGGTGTGCTGTCAAGGCAAGTTTTTATGGCATACAAAATGACAGCAAATTATCAAGAAAGATTGTGAGAACCCAGCTTCAGTAGCAGTAGATCATTATCCCCATTTTCCATCTACCTGAGGGCTGAAAACGTCTTACCTTAAAAGACTGAATAGATTTTGCAGCGTTCAATATGACAGCAGGGGAGACAGTGTTAGACTAGCCCAAGAGCAGTAGCCAGTGCAACAAGCCTCTGATATCATAATCACATAATAGGGAGCAGTAGCCTCAGTAACAGTAGCTAGAGCAACAAACCAGTGATGTCACAATGATACAACAGGGAACATTTTCTGTCTTTCTAGTTTCTGGACACATTGAAGTATATCTAAGAACTTAAAATAACCAATCTTAGCTGCTCTTCTCATCACTCCTTCTAATAGCAAACTCAGATGAGTGAATGCTGATGGTCAGAGCTGAAACAGGGACACTGAGAAACAAAAGGGATGTAACAGCATGTTTAGACTGAGTCCCAAGATTTGATAAAGTACAACTTTAAAAAAACACACTAAAGTGGCCAGTCCAATGAGGAGTGAGCATGTTCAGTAGTCACAGAATATAGTGTATCAATTGGGAAATAAAAATGGAAGTTGCGGGATGAAAATTCCGTTCCCAGGAATGGTTGAAACCCTTAACAAGCACACATTTGTTAGAAGAGTAGACATTTCTCTCCTAAGCATGCTATATTATTTTTGATTCTCTAGACTGGAACTCTAGTTACACCTTCACAGGTACCTCACTTTAGAAAGGACGAAAAAGAAAAATATTAACCTGCAACTTTATGTACACTACTTGAGAGAACACCTCACTGAATACAGTGGGACTTACTTCTGAATAAACATGCATAGGATTTCATAGACTCAGAACTGTAGAATTGGAATCATAGAATTTGGCTGTTAAATGTTGCAAAAGTACCCTTTGATGGGTGAAAGACTCAGTTGCCTACACTCTAAATGCTGCTCATTTGTACTTTGCATGTTCTTACCATTGACACATTTCCAAGGTGCCCAGGAGTATGCACAAGATAAGGAGATTTTCCTCCTGTGCCCATGATGGTAGACATATTCAGTTGATTCACGGAACTCCGACTCTGTGGAGTAACTGGAGAAATTTTTTTTCAATTATTGTTTTAACAGGAACAGGAGCAAGACATGGCGAGGGGTGGGGTAGCCCCTTGCTGGAACTAATACATGATACAACTCAGCAGAGAGATGAAATAATGAGTAAAACTTCACCCTCCTACAGAAAACCAGTATCATGCTTAGTACTTAATGCTATTTTAATTAATTTTAACTAAACTATTTAGGAGTGAAAGGAATAGTGGATGTAAACACTCAGAAGTCTAGTAAATTTAAAGTACAGTGGTACCTCGGGTTAAGTACTTAATTCGTTCCGGAGGTCCGTTCTTAACCTGAAGCACCACTTTAGCTAATGGGACCTCCTGCTGCCGCTGCGCCGCCAGAGCACGATTTCTGTTCTTAGCGGAGTTCTTAACTTGAAGCGTACTTAACCTGAAGCGTACTTAACCCGAGGTACCACTGTACTAAAGTGTACATCAAATAAGGCAATAGGTATAAAAATTCTTACAGGAGCGTGAAATCCGCCCCAGTCCTGGAGTCCTGGGGACTGTCAGTCCTCTTGTTGTCATGCCACTTGAACTGTCATCCAGAGAAGCAAGGACTAAGAAAATAGAATCAAGCTAAGAAAATAAGCTTCCAAGTTCTGCCTCAAGTTTGCAGGTATCCCTGGCCATCTTAAAGTGTAAGCTCTGGTAAACAGTCTATATCATTATTCCTTCAAATTCCATCTTTCCCAGGAAGCCTATTGCTTAAGTGCAGTTTTTTTTTTTACAAACACAAATTGAATCAGGTGGAGGATATGCTGCCAATTAACAGGATCAGAACAAGAATATGTGGGTAAATGTTACCTTTTCCACTCCTGCTGCAGTTCTGAGAAATATCTCATTTTCTGAAGCTGATATTCCCTTTGGGTGTGAATTTTAATAGCTTCAAATCTTAAAGTGTTTTTCACCTGGTCTTACTACATATTTGTCACAAAAAAGTACCAAATCGTGCAGCAAAATAATGGTCAAAATCATATTAAATTATATTACTGTACTATGTGTAACAGAAAATAAATTAGAAGTTACTCTACACTGCCCTGAATTAACCTTTCTTTATATATAAAGGACACTAATGTCTAGCTCCCAAACCATATGAGTATGCTTTTAAGCAAGACCAAAGGAAAAGGATACTAGAAACTTTTTTTTTAGAACTCTGCTTCCGAACTGGCCGAGTTGCTTCTTGTGGAGTAGGCATATTTTGAAAATCATTCCTGAAAAGAACACAAAACTACTGAAATTATCAACATCTAATGTTATTTTATTTTAATTATTTCTAAATAATAAAAGTTTAAAGTGAACCTAAAATTTCATATTATAATTCAAAACAAGAGACACTCCAAAAATAATTAAACAAAATTGTTTTACAATACCTTATCTGCATGTATGAAATCTGAAACTTTACATCTAATAAAGAAATGTCCTCAACAGCAAAATTCTAGCAGTCAGCTAATTATACTAATCTTCAACAGAACCAGATGCTGAAAAGAAGACTCTACTAGCACATTAGATAATTTCTGCCATCTTTGAACATTTAGGGGTGCATCAGTATTCACCAATGTCGGTATTCACCTAGGGTACTTTTCCTATACAGTTTACTAGCATTCTTTTCCCAATAGCTGCCAACCAAATGCCTCTGGAGGCTCACAAGCTGGGCATGAAGATGATGGTTTTCACTGCTATTTTCCATATTTTCTTGCATTCAGAGACATACAATACATCCACTGAACCTGGATTTTCTACTTACCGGTACCTTTAATGCCTAAAATATGGTGATAGACAAATTCATGGATAAAGACTTTTTTTTTTTTAAAGCAGTCTTTAGGTTGTGGGCTTCACTGCACCTTGCAGCAATTAATCAATTATGTGTTTTGTGAAGAATGCAACATGGTTTTGTGACACTGATCAAAAAAATATGTTTTTCCTTTTCTCTCTGCAAACATGGGAAATTGTGGGGAGGAAGAAAAGCAATTTGAAGCACGGAAAAACTTTGCCTCCTATCAAAGGAATGGCTAATTTTTGGATGGGAAAATAATTTTTGAGATTTAGACCCCACCTCTCTACCTTGAATTAATTTTGTGGTGTCTCATCTCCATCTAGTCCAGCACCGTAGCAATAGCCAGCTAAATTTCTCTGTGAAGTTTCCAACACAGAACGGTAGCAAGTCACCTCCAGCATCTGAGACTCAGATGGCCAGGAGGCTCCATTTAACTTGGTCTGTGAAGTTAAGGATAGGTGGTGGGAGTTTGCCTTGGTAAAGTGTGCTTAAGTGTCATGACAGAATGTGGTTATTTTGCACCTTCAACCTAAATGTATGGTCCCAGGGTAGGTTACAAAAGACACAAAGTCATAACATAACACATTTCACATTACATTAACATCATAACATAACGTAACATAACACAAACTAAAAGCAACAGTCCACTCAATCACAGTAAAACTCAAATTGACGTTGAGTAAAACACATAATTTGGCTAGACACCTAAATGATACCAACAAGACTGTCAGGCAGACCTGCCTAAGGAAGGCAAGGACTTCCAACATTTCAAGCACCTTGATGGAGAAGAAAGTAGTCCAAGAGATATTAGGGGTTGGGGGTTCCTAAGTCATGGAGGTTTAGTGGGGTTTCTAACAACCCGACTTTGCGGGAGCCCCTCATCCTAAGCGCCCCACCTTAAAACCACCAAATGAGCATATGCGAACGGATGAAAGTGGAACTGTGGGACTCACTGCCACAGGACTTGGTGGTTGACCATTAGTTTGGAGCGCTTTCAAGAGGGGTTTAGGCAGCTTCATGGGGAACAAGGCTATCAGAGGGGGACGGCTGTATTTATGTCGTCTCCAGGATTAAAGGGCAGCTCAGGGAGGCTGCCCAATATTGCCCTCATGTCCCACTGTGGGAAACAGGAGGGCTGGGCTGGGCTGGGCAGGCCGGTCCGCAGCCTGGCAACCTTCCAAGCGCCTATCAGCTGGCGCGCGAGGTCCAGCTAACGGCTTGCTCTCCCTCCCACGCATCCAACGGCCAATGGACGCGCACGCGGACAAAGCCCACGCTCGCTGCAGGCTCCCCCCTCCCGCTTCGCGAAGTGCCCGCGCGAGCGCACCGGCCGCACCAGGCAGAGAGAACACCTCCCCTTCCCCGCTCCTCTCCCCTCGCGTACTCTGTCAAAGGAGTCGACTTGTCCATCTCGGAGGCGCGCAGCAGGCGGGCCCGGCGCGGGTTGCCGCTTCTTGAGGCTTCCCGCTCCCCGGAAGCTCGTGACCCGGAGCAGGAAGTGGAAGAGTCAAGGCAATGAAAGCGGAGGGGCGGGATTTGTGGCAACGCCTGTCTTGAGGCGAGAAGCCGCCTGAGTCCTCCCACAAGGACCTACATGTTTCAAGGCAGAGAAGCCAAAGGGCATGGGAAGCCTGGCCTGCGGGGGTTGTCGCTTGGACCTCTTCGTACAGAGGCAAGAACTCTTCAAAATTTCTCACTTGCCATGAGAAATCAACGGCTTCAACGGCTTCTTGTAACGGCCAACACAGACAGGCTCCTGGGCAGGAAGAGCGCCGCCTGCCGCTTGGGAGGACCATTTCCATATGAACCCATTTCCCGACGGCAGGCGCTGAGCGGATGCCCGTGTAAGGTTTAGGACCGCAGAACTCGGCAAAAACCACGGAACTGGGCATTATAATTTCGGATACTGTATATTAAAACGTCGAGGATGCAGAACGGATCCTTTCATTACATTTTACCACGGAAGTGACGGACTTTAAATTAGCGGCTGGGCTCTCTCGCGCAGAAAAAGAAATGGGTGTCTTGAGGTTTTTATTGGTTTTATAATAGCACCCATAGCTCTTATAAGTCGAGAGCAAGGTTTCCCAAACTTGGGTGTCTAGCTGTTTTTGGACTACAACTCCCACCACCCCTTGCTAGCAGGACCTGTGGTCAGGGATGATGGGAATTGTAGTCCAAAAAAACAACTAGAGACCAAAGTTTGGGAAACACTGGTCTAGTTAGGAGGAAAGGGCTTCAAAGTATAGCTCAAGCTACTTCATTACTGCCCTCAAAAGGCCTGGTAAGCTACCTTTGTAACGTACAGTGGTACCTCTGGTTAAGTACTTAATACATAACTGAGTTTTCACTGATAGCTTCTCGTCACTATGTTGAAGGGCCTAGAAGAAAGGCCCCTGCAATTGTATTCTGCTTTCTGTGTAGCTACTAAAAGCATGTCTTCTAGTACATTTGATCTAGACCTGCTAACTTTTGCTGAGCTCCCCCCTCTCTATGAGCTGAGCTCCCCCCTCTCTGAACAAAAACACGGTGTCAAAGAAAAATCAATTTCCTTTATTAGCATTGAAATTAGGTTTACAGGTAAAGCGTCCCAAATATCCACCCATTACAATTAAATTGGCAAGAGATTAAACAGTTCTCTTACAGAGCAAGAACTGGGAAGACATGTCGCAGGGAGAGTAGGATAGGCTAGCTAATGGGTTTACACTAAAATGCATGTTAACAGTTGCTAGTGTAGCAGTAGGGCTGGTCATTCATACATGAAGCCATGGAACTGTTCTTTCAAATACAAATCCAACACACACAACCCAGACAGAAAAGACAACCCGGCAAGTGGAAATGCTAGGAGATAAGAGGTTACTTCACAATGAAAGCTTCTGCCTTGACAAGGAGACACCACCAGAGACAGGGCTGCTTCTGCCAATGCGAGCCTCACATCCCACAGCAGTACAAATGTCCTTTAAGATATCCTGATAGTGATAATCCTAACTCTATACACAGATGTTGAACTGCAGATCCACCTAGCATGGATAAGTTAGAAACAAACAAGGCACAGAAGCCAGTAATAATACAAAAGGAGAAACTCTTCCTCACAAAGCATGAACTTACTAGTTTTGGAAGTCAGCTTTTACTCAAGAAGCAATATTCTACAGAATGTGAACATTAGGCAGCTGAAGCAGCTTGCACAAATATTGCTACCTATCCGGCACTATGAGGAAGACCATGGTGACAGATAGGAAGTATTTGTATTGTGAAAGTTTAAGATTGCTCCTGAAGGAACATGAATTCCGAAATGCCTTGAGCTGTAATAAAACCTCTTATGCTGGCACTTTCAAGAACAAGTTTCTCCTATTGCATTCTTCTTGGAGATGTTTGCTTCAGATTTGCTGTGCCAAAGGAGACAGAAAGTACACAATCATGAAAGACAAGTAGCTAGTAATACCTTGCCGAAAACCTAATCCTGTGAACTAGGATAAGCAGAAGAAATACATAACTATACTGAGTTTGAAAAGTGATGTTACAAAGTATGTCTTAACCTGGAAATACTAGCCTTTTAAAAAAGTGAGCAATGAATTTGAGGGGAGGGTTACGATTAACTGCAATTATCAAAAGACAGCTAGTTATTTAAAAAGCCACAGGCAGTTTGGTGTTTATTTTTTTTATAAAAAAAACACCACCACCATGGTGAGTTATGAGTTTGGTTCCTACTAAAGACTCATATTTGAAAACCCAGGAGGAACATTTTTGGGCCAGGAATACATACTGTATCTTAAGCTGCAGGAAGGCTGTATGAGTCTTTCCTGCAACTTTAAGGTACGTGCACATACACGTTTAGGGTTGCTTAATGTTACAGCCTGTAGTGTTCTGCAAGTGAATAGCTATGACAAAAAGCATAGTATATACGATTGTTTGGCACTATCTTTTATATTGTACAGAAAAGTCATGCACAATCTCTTAGGAAATGTTGTAGCTGCAGAACCAAGACTAATGCATTTTGGTGTAGTCATCCTTTCCCATATGAATGCAGTTAACCAGCTATGTTTCTCTGCTGGCTCCTTTTCTACCTAAAATTCAGTGATGGTGAGAAAAAAGCCCAGCTGCTTCAAAATTGGCAGAGCTCTGCAAAAGCCCTATTTGGAGCATGGGAGGACTAGAACTGGCAAGAGATTTCTCCCACACAGGGCTATGTACAAGGCTGCTTTGTACAGTAGTCCTGCCTGTCCAGACTACCAATAAGTACAGCAGCACACACAAGTTATACTCACCCACGAACAGAGTGCCAGAACTTACCAGTGAAACAGACTTCTTTCCAACCAAAGGATGTTAATGAGCATTTTTCAGTATAGTTAAGATTCAGTTCTCAAAGGCAGCCAAGGCTGCAAGAAACTACCAACCAAGCAGTAACCCAGGCCATAGTATCTATTGCCTGTGCTATCTGCTTCACAGTTTATCAAAAAATGAAAGGCTTTATCAAAAAATGAACCTTTTGCCAAGTCACCTGCATGCTGCTGGTTGCTTTAGCTAGGATTAAAAAAAATCCCAATACTGTACTGTGATTCAGCATTCTGAAATACAGTTTCTGCCCCAGTAACTTCAGGTTCTTGTGACTGGACTTCAATAGCCAAGATAAAACAAATACCCAACTCATAGTTGGTCAACTTGTGTTGTCCATATTTTTGCTAACTACAGCAAGCATCTGGGGAACCTTGCCTGTACATTTCAGATACCCCATGCTTCCATGAGTTTGTGGCTCAATTAACCTGGTGTTTTTTACTTGAGATCAAGCAGACTACATAGGATTCTTTATGCATAGTCAATAAAAGTTTTGAATTATCTAGAAACAAGCAGCTTGTAAGACTACTCCATTTGGGCATCTGATGTCTTTCAGGCCTCAAAGTATTTGTAAACTCAAAATAATTCTAGGTTTGGCATATACCAGTACCGTCTTGAGACAAAGAAGGTTGGTAAAAATAACCCCATTCTCTTTTTCCTTCTATCACATTTCTTAGCAAAGATACTCAGCAACGGAGGCTGACCTAACTCTGGAATGTTTCCACTGAAACCAGTAAATTATGGCAACATTAGTGGTCAGAGCACATCCATTATTATTTAGGAGAATGTATAAGTAGTCTGACTTGTATAGGATGGACAAGCAATGATTCCTTGGGGTTTCAAATTCTAATTGCCAAACACACATTTTAACACCTTACTGATCTCACTGAAACATTACACAAAACATTCAATTACAGGTAGTTGTAATGCAAGCCCTTGCATGGCAATCCAAATTTATTGAACTACTGATGCTAAGTCATACAAAATTGCACCACTTTTAATTAAGGCTTTTAGTTTACATTTGGCCACCTCAAAGCAGTTGTAACATTAGGTTGGTCAATTTAAATACTGTGGCTCCCTGTTGGATTTTACACGCAATCTTTACACCCAAACGTTAATGCATACAAAGCAACAAGGCATTGTTAAATAAATCTGCAAAAAGGTAATTACTGCAACTTAGGCCCTGGGACCAATTACACATGATTAAAATTACTTCCCACATTCACATCCACAGTACTCGTCCACCATTTAACATCTCAACCAAAACGTTACACATGTAAAACAATCACTAACAGGCAAAAGTACTAAACCTGTATATTTGGTATTGCAAATACACTTATGCATGAGCAAGCAAGGGAATTCACAGTGAGAATCTACAGCTGCAGAAGCCAAAATGATTTACAAAAAATTGTTAAATCATTAAAAAATTGTTTTAAAATATACACTTCTTGTTGTAGACCCCCACTGTACACACAACTATAAACATTGTTCCCTATGTAAACAAGGAAAAGGAAACATACAATAAAAGGTTGAAAAATCTGGACATTTCCTTCCCAACAGATATTAAAGGCAATGTCTTTAGACAGACATTATACTGAAAGGACTCATTTTAAAGACTAGATCACTGTCTCCACAGGTTTTTTTTATCCTAAAATTAAAAAACTATATAGCTGTTGAGTTAATCAAAGCGCTTTTGTACAATACAATGATGATCCTGTATTTTTCTTTTAAAAAAGTTACAATAAGCTACAAATACCGATGAAGCAAAGTTATCTGGAGTAGTCTATATAGGAGCTCTTTGGACTTTCTTTTATTACGCTAAAATAGTGGTGCTTTTCGGATTTACATTATTGTACTCTCCAATAGGAAGTATGGGGTTTGTTGCAGTATACAGTACAGTTTTCATACATGTACAACATTGGTGGATGAACAATGTCTCTTATCAGTAATACTGGATGTAGGCTCTGGTTTTACCAGTTGCATACATTTAGATTATTTTTAAGTAAAAATCTCTCGTGACACTGGAAAGTGATTAGAATGTGCAAACTGATGTAGTAGCTGTCATCCATTTCACAAAGGGTACCACCACAGGAAAGTCCATTTTAAGATGTTGGTAGGTTTAATAAAGTTGGAATGCTGGCACTGTTGTAGTCAGCAACAGTTCTTCAGACCTGGAACATAAAGAGAAACATAGATTAACACTCAGATGGTATTTAAGCAATGAACGAGAATCACTGTATTGAAAAAAGATGTTTCATGCATTAAATGTTTGAGTTGCGTTAACATCTGTTTCCCATTTCAGAAGAGGGTTCAATTCCAACTACCCCCAAGTGAAATTCTGCTCTCAGAACAGGATTTTTCCACCTCTTTCCTACTGCAGCCCCTGAAAAGCTGCTCCTGAGGTCCGAGAGAAGTGTCACAGGAGGTTGCAGCAAGAAGCAACAGGCAAAAAAGTCAGATCCCCCACAACATTGGCAGAAATACCTTTTACTTGCACAAGGCTATGTCTGAATCCCAAGCCATTAACTTTGAATTTTTGACCCATCCTATAAAGAGCTGGCAATCCTTCATTCATATTCAAGTGCACATGGATGCAGATATAGGGTTATAATTTAAAACCAGATTGAAATGATCAAAAGCACCTTAGCACAGCAAATGTGAAGAAATCAATCATTTAAAAATACAGCACTACTTGTTGTGGCTTTCAGCGTGGCAGACTTTGCTTTCTCTTACCTGGCTCAGTGCTACAGTACACACATATATTAAAGTAGCTGACAAGATGACTTTTTGCGTGCTTTCCCAGGTACTGGAGTTTTTCTGTTAATTTGTCGCACAAGGTCGTAGAAGATCTGTGAACACAAAGTTTGCTTCATATATTCAATGTTTTTCGAGTGGGATCATTTTCAGGCTTTATAGCTTTTAAACATGACATTTAAATACCACTGCAGGTATCTGCTGCCACAAACGAAATTCTGATGTGTAGCGCTTATATTCTGCCTTCCAGAGTTCTTAAAATTACAACTGCTACTTTTCCCAGCCCCCCCCCCCCCCGGCCGAAGTGCAAACCATGCAAATAAGACAGATTCCATTCAAGGGGGTTGACAGACAAGACTGAGGTTGTAATCCTAAACACTTTCTAGGGAGTAGCACCACTGAAGAAGACACTGCCATGGTGAATTAGATCGTCTATTTCCAGAAGGATAGCCATATTGTTTTTGCTCTAACAGGCTAAATTGGGTAGCCAACATGATGCCCTCCAAATGTTGTGGACTACAATTCCCACCATCCCAACCATTGTTCACAATGGCTACAGCTGATGGGAGTTGTCCACAACACCTAGAAGGCATCATGTTGGCTACCCCTGGGCTACCTCTTGTGGCACCTTGAAGACCAACAAATCTGTTCGTCTTTAAGGAGGTACAATACTCTTTGCTGTTTAGACCAACTAGCCTCCCTCATTCTCGTGAAGTGGTCTGTTGCCTATGAAACCTCATGCCATTAGTTAATCAGGGTTCTATGAACCCATTTTCCAGAGGTGACAATTCTCTCCCTACTTTATTCCAAGAACAAAAAAAGGTATCTCCCCTTTTTGGAGAAGTGATCTCTCCCCCTTTCTGCTTAGCTTTTCCAGAAGCAGAGAGATCATAATTCTGACTTAGCCTTGAGTTAAGACAGAGGTAGAGTTTATAACAACTTAGACAGGTTTGCCAGACTCCACCTGCATTTTGTTGAAATTAACAGGATATGCCAGCAACGAATAACATATTCCACTGATTTCAATAGGAATTAGGTACAAATTTACGTCTAATTTTACACTAGAATAACGAAGGTGGTTAAAAATTCACAAGAGCTGATAATAGTGGAGGTGTGGGTTTGGGATAAACAAAGTAAAATGTGTAAAATTATTTCTTTACCTCATTAACATTTATTTTTGATTTTGCAGAAGACTCTAAGAATGCACAGTTATTCCATTGCCTTGCTAAATTCTGTCCTTGTTCCTTTCCCACAACTCTTTCATCTTCCAAATCGCACTTGTTGCCAACCAGAATCATTGGTACCTAAAATGATAAACATTAAGTAAAGATTTAAAATGTAAATTAAATAACTACTACTGTGAAAAGTTAAATAATTTCTGATACTAATCAGTCACACGCTGAATGTTATATTTGAAGTCTTAATTGAAAACTGGATTCTTACATAATAGAGGTAATGCATTTAAAATGCATCATATCATTAAAGTAATTTTAAGACATCAACATTTGAGAATGAAGCCACTAGTAGCTTAGATTTGGAGTTCTCAAATCCAAGTTATACAGTACTGCACTTCTGTAGTTGAATCTACATTTCATTTTAACATAACATTTAGGGCTGCTATATTATCTAGTAAAATAATCCACTGCCTTTGTATGATTCACTACTTTCTGAACCTAAAAGAGCAACTTATTCTAATGAGATAATTGGAATCTGAGACAGAGCAATATGGCACAATATAGTAATGCAGTAAAGCAAAGCACCAGCTTCTTTTGAATCCAACCAGCAGTGTTCTACCTTCTGGCTCCAAATTAACATCACAGACAATACTCATTGTTTTGTAATGTTTTAAAATGGCCAGCTGCACACACGTCTCTACTTAATCAAGGAATTGAATATCGAAGCATTGTTTACGTTTTAAAATGCAGTATGAATCCTGATACAGTAGTCTTGGCCTGTGTGCTTAGTTTATCTTCCAAAGTCCCATTTTAAATAATAAAGTCCCACTTAAAGAATATCCTTTATATTTCTGATTCTTGCTTATTCTTTCTTTAAAGCTTTGCTATTGAATTTGTGGTAGTTCAATTACATTTTTGTACAGTAGTCATAAAAGTAGCAGATCTTCTGTTGAGTGGCCACATATCAAGGAAAGAGACAGCAGGAATTCCATTTTCACCCAAGGCAAGTTACTATGCATACATCTGATCATGTCCTTATTGTAGAACACTGGCTACAGAAGAGCCATAAGCTGTGCTTCTAAAGAGAACTTCCACTGGCCATTTGCAAACAATGCTTAGGAAGACTACTTACATCATCAGTGTCTTTGACTCGAAGAATCTGTTCTCTTAGATCCTGCAAATCATTAAATGTGGACTGTGCTGTGATGGAATATACTAAAGCAAACCCTTGACCATTTTTCATGTAGAGGTCTCTCATGGCTGTAAACTGTTCCTGTAAAACACAATGACAGAAACGGAGAACTCAGAACAGTTTTCTGACAAATGCAGCCTGACTTATGAGGACTGATCACACGGCAATCCCCCCCCCTTAAGCATGAGTTTACTTTTCCTATCCTGTTTATTCTAAACAGGAGCTGGCTGGCTTTCTGGACATATAAAGTTATCAGTTGACACTTACTCAAAAGAAGCTGGAAGCATTGTGGCAAGAATTTCAGATTTACAGGGAAAAAAGGCATCAGTCTAACAAGCAGATGGATTAAAGACACTGTAAATTAGTAGTGAAACTTCAGAGTTCCAGCTATCTTTAGTCAGTTAACCATTTTTTCCATCTTTCCCCGTTCTTTTCAGGCAGCACCTTGCTCTATTCCAGCAGTGGGGAACATCTATCCCATGGACCCAATTAGGACCAGGTCTCCCCATTTGGCTTGTGAGGCACCCACCTGCCCTACACCTATCATCATATATGACATCAGGTCTGGGGCAGGTAAACACTCAGCTGTGCCAAAAGGGGCTTTGCAGCTGATCAGTGGCACTTGTAAAGCTCTGTGCACAGAGGCACTGATGATCAGCTTATCATCAGGGCTTGTATATCTGTGTAATATACCCAGTTTTTCTGTTAGTCATAGTTTGCAAAGCCCTGTGCACTGTTCTTTGCAAGTGCCACATCAGGGCTTGTAAAGCACTGAGCCTTTTCCTGTATGGTTTTTGACACCAGGTGACTGACAGGCAACCCCGATTTTCAGTTTTTAGAACAGCCTTTTCCTCCTAAAAAATAATGGTATAATGAAGGGATGCAACATTAGTCAAGTTGGGTAGTCGGAATGGATACAGAAAAAAATCAAATATATAACCAAAGTTGTATTTAACTTTGCGGTGACTAGAGAGCAAATATTCATGTGCACTGCTCTTTAGGCATGTTGAAATTGGTGCATGGTTCATGGCTTAAGTCATACTCAGAGTAGACCCATTGAAATCAATAGACAAGTTAGCCATTCTTGGTAGAATACCACCTCAATGGTTTATAGTTTCAGTGCCTTCATTTCCCCCCTTTAAATAATGTAAGCAGGAGGGAGATATTATTTAGTATTTTAAAAATCCCAAGTAGATTTTTGAATTTATTTGCAGCATTTCTGTCCTGCTCTTCAGCTGAAAAAAAGTTCACAGACCAGACCGACTAACAAATATCATCAAGTCCCTGTGCTTGGGCTTACAATCTCAAAAGGCATACCACAAAGAGATATGGGTTTGGGGGAAAGAGAAGGGGAAAAGCAGGTCTGAATTACAATTGGTATTTGCTTGCACAAAAATTAAATCACACAAAATACAGCTTGTTTTTTCCCCTTAGTCAAATATTTTCACTGAACTACTTTGGGCTACCGCAAACACTTTGAGATATTTACACAGCATGTAATATATGACACCCCTCAGGAAACATAACAATATAAGACAAATAGATATGGTAACTCTGGTTTTGATTGATTTAGGACAGCAGAAAATTTTCTGGGAAACCCACAGCACTGCTTCATATGTGGTGTCAGAACTGACAGACTATCTAAGAATGATACTGGGAAGGTGGTGGAAAGCTGAGTGAAAAATACCAACTCAGCGAAGAGCTGCACTATAAAAGGCATAGGAAAGGGACTGAAAATAAAGCTGCACCTTCTGCAGAACTATGGTGCAGCCACGTTTTTTTTGTGTGTGTGTTTTTGGGAGGGAGTCACAGGATGGATCCAAAGATTGGTGTACTGTTTCTCCTTATATGCAAGATATAATTAGTACAGGTTTGAGTATGCAGATCAGTTGCTCTACATGTACAAGCTTCATACCACAAGCTTAGTGTGCTTGCTGGAAAACAATTTTTAAACAGATGCCAAACACCAAGATGCTGAAGTGATTGTGTGTGAGCATTTAATACCTTTCAAACATGTACAGAAAACTAACCCTCTATCATTTTAGAATTCAATGCTCATTTCCTCCTCCTCCTCCATTGATATTATCCCTTCTATTTACCAATAATGTCACTTGTATAGTTTTGTCAAATAGGTTGGGGAAGAAGAGCAATTTATTTGTAACAGCAAAGAACGACAGTGACATGCTGACTGTTGTCAAGAGACACTGATAAAAACTTAGTTCTGTAGCTCAAACTTTCTTTTTTGAAATTCATGGATAACATACAAACTCTTAAATAAACAAAAATGAAAACAATCATATACTAATAGTCTTATGCATGTTTACAGAAATTAACTGGAATGGCTTGTTCTGTAGCTCAATCTATTGCTCTGTAAACACTTTCATTTGTAAAAGTTGACCTATAGTAGTTTTACACTTAGTCTTATTTTTACATACCGTTCCTGCTGTGTCTAAGATTTCAAGCATACATTGTTGTGCATCTACTTCAACTTGCTGTCAAAAAAGAAGACGACACAATTTTGTACTGAAGTATAAACAGTAAGACTTCAAATGCTCATTAACTTGCCTTTACAAGTTAAACCCACAATGCACAAGATTATTTCCCTTACCATAGTCAAAGCAGTTGGCAGGCTGAAAGAGAGTTTGAGAGTTTATAATAAAATAGCAAAATAGATATGTTAATTTTGCTTGGGTCGGGGTTTATTTTGTAGCAAGAACTGCACACTAAATTCGAGCAGAGGGGAAGGCTAAAGCAGAGGAAGAACAAGATGACAGCGAGAAAGTGTTTGTTACAATTTAAGGACATTTTGAAAAAGAAAGCCAATTTTTCCTAATACCAACTACCCCAGTCCACCACTCCCAACAACCCCAGCCAGAATATCCGATGGTTAGGGGTTATGGGAGTTTTATTCCAAAACAGTTGGAGGACACCAGGTTGGAAATGCTCAAGTAATGTGCTACAATGCAGGTAAAGTGCATGCCTTTTAGAGCTCAAGGCATCTACTGTTTGCCATTAACACCATAGTGACTCATTTTAGTTCATACTGCTATAATTGTGTCTATATGGTTTATTCTTATGTTTTAATTACATCCCACCACATTTTTTCTTTTGGAAAACTCAGAGCACTTCCTGGCCTCTCCCATTCTGGCAGTGAACAGGTCCACCCTCACTTAGCTTCATGAAACATCACTGGGTACTTTCAGATCATTCACGGAAAGTTGATAGTTTTTTTGTCACTATGGTATGTTGTGGACAGTTGCTTTATGATCTTTGTTCAAAAGTGCTCAGTGCTCAAAACAGCCCAGTGGCCTTCATGACACAAGCTAACCAAGCTGCCCTACTTTTACTTTTTGACTGCCGGAAGCTAGGTCAAGCTTCTTTCCATCTTGAAAAGGACCTATTCCAATCTGACCAGAAATGCCTGTAGCCTTCTCAAGTTGGGTTGGGTTGTAACTTAGCCACATCGAAAAACAAAGCAGGTAACTTTCACTGTTGTGAAACAACATCCCCAGCTTGTCTCAACCAAGTACATTTGGGTGGTAGGCTACTGTTTTCAATAACACAAAATATGCTATTCACTTAAATGTATACTACAACTTAAAATAATGTGCATACCTTTCGGTAGGAGTCTTCTATCGTAGGATCATACTTTTCAACAAATATTCCTTGAACAAACTGTACAGTCTACAACAAAAACAGCATTTTATATATACATACCTTTTAATGCAATTTTTATAAATATTCCTATGAAAAGGAACATTTAAACTGCAAACAGTTCATTACACATATAGAAAACACAAGTTGTTTCTAGCTTGCTGCCTATGCTTATATTAAGTTTCTTCAGAACACTGACATGTCAATTTAAAGGTTAAGAGCCAGCATTAGTTTTGAACTTTGCTTCAGAGAAAAACTGTTCAGCCTTGAACAATGAAGGTGCTACTAAACTCAGTTGTACTATAAATCACATCAGCCACTATTAATTGATTCAGACAATGCCACAGTATCTGTCTGTTTCCCCCTTATAAGGTGCTAAAATCTCACACCCCTAGTAAAATCTCTTTATTGGTGACCGAGGTAGTTTGGAGTCTTTCCCCCCTTTTTTGTTTTTTAAAGCAAAATAATGAAACAAAAAGGTTATATAAATTCTTGTCATGATGAAGTGACAATAAGTTGTATTACCTTTTATAAATGATTGAAGTAACTCAAATGACTAAGGTTTTTAAAAATGAAGCCAGGTTTTAGGCCCAAATAAGGTGCTACAGATAGATAAGAAGAGCATCTATTAAAACATTCTACCTGTTAACTTTTTGAATTCATGTTTAAGCATTAGTATAATTATTGGAAGCTGGCCATTGACCTATTTTTCAATATTGTTCAACTGAGATTCAAAAATAAATGAAAATGTTGGGGTTTTTTTGCACCGACCACTTCTACTTCCAAGTCCAGCTTCCCAACATTGACAATTTTTACTGTAGCATTAATTTTATTCTTAAAGCAAAATAAACAGCTTTCCAACCCTCAATAAATACAAAAATGGGGCACTCCATTGACTGTACTGACTGAACTATAGGTAGAGAGGTTAAAAATAAATAAAATTGGTATAGAACATAGGTATATATATATACACACACATATATACCGGTTTATGTGCATATGTTCATATTATACACCTGAAATGCTTTCCAGCTGCCTATAACGTATTGATTGGTTAGAATGTGTAATAGAGAGACTGATGCTTGCAGCAGGAAAACTGCTTTTCTTGGATTGCTTGCCAGGATCTGGAATCCTATGACTTACTACTAAACACATGCTTCACACACAACAAAACTGGACTCGGGCACATCACAGTGCACAGAAGTCATCTGAAACATCCAGACACCTCTTACTGGGAGTTTCAGATGAAATATACAAGTTTTATATGCTTAGACATAGTCATAAGAGGCTAAAAAATATCACTTACCAACGCAGACTTTCCAACACCTCCTGAACCAAGAACCACTAGTTTATATTCACGCATGGTGCAAGTGTTGAGTCACCGCCTTAATACCTACAAGGAAAAAAAAGAATCTGTTACACTGAGCTGCATATGGCACAAGTTTGGCTTATCAATTTTATCTTCTATTAGTACAGAATACAAAGTGTTCATACTATTGCACTAAAACTTCAAACAAATAAAAGTACAGATAGCTTGTTTGAAAATAGTAACAATTTTTCTATGTGATAGGCGCTCTGAAAAGTATGTTGGAAGAAATTTAGCAAATATCGTAGTCACTTATCCACTGCAGGTAATATATCTAGCACAGTGTCCTGATACAACTATAAAGTCAGTGGCAGTTGATATACCCTTTTGTGTAACCTTACATGTCTGGGAAAAGTCCAAAAAGAGGGTGGGTGGAATAGGCCATCACAATAATACCCTGTTTCCCCTATTTTAAGACGTAGTCATAAAATAAGCCATAGCAGGATTTTTTCGCATTTGCGAAATATAAGCCGTACCCCGAAAATAAGCCATAGTGATAGGCGCAGTTCTGGAGGGCGCCAAGGAAAAGGCTAGGCTGGGCTTACGTAATAAAAATAAGACATCCCCTCAAAATAAGCCATAGTGCGTTTTCTTGAGGGAAAAAATATATAAGACGGTGTCTTAAAATAGGGGAAACACGGTAGGGGTAGGGTAGTGGCCTAAATTTGTAAGATAATGGGAAGGATCCTACAGGAGTTGGGGAGGTGAGAAAAGAAGGGGCTAGGGCTGGTTGATATATCAATATATTGTCCAAAACCAATTTGAAGTCCGTATCATGATATTGGTTTCATAATTTTTGACCTGGCAATCTATTGCGCATCATGACGTGTATTTGTGCTATGCAAAAATCAGAATGTGGAGAAACTGTGAAGCCAGCAGAGAGAGAAAGCATGCAGGTCCTTTTTCAGTAGATACTGAGGGAGAAGTTTCCCCAAAGTCCTGCCCGCCCTCGATTGCTTGCTCACTCTTTCTCACTGCAGCAGACAGAGGAGAGGAGGAAGCCCAGCAAGAGCAAGCCAGGAAGGGTAGATGCAACTCTACCCTAGAGTTGTGCGGGGAGTCATTTCTACTCCCGCACCCTCAGCGCCAGTCAGCTGACCCATGCTGCGGCGCAAGCGGTGACAGTTCACTTGGGCAGCAGGCGGCAATTTTAAGCTCAAGTCTCATCATGACAAGACTTCTGAAATTGCTCACAAACAGACCATTCCCTATCGTGGAACGTGTCTAATGCCTAGCTTGAACACTGCAGCAGACATCTTGGGTTTTCATTACCAAAAGGCTACACTCAAGTCAGTCAAGCATAGGAAGTCTAGCAGCAGCAGCAGCAGCTACAACAACAGCAGAACAGCTGAGGGTGGCATTAGGGGGTTAGAAAAAAAACACAACTTCATTACTACCTCTTAAATCAGGACCCATATACCTATTGAGCTGAAAATAGCCAAATGCAAAGCTGAAGTTCTAGAAATAAGAGTTCTTCCTTATTAGATTTGCAAAACCAAGTATATATACAAGTACCGGTATATAACAAGAGTTATGCAAACAAAATTGTGATGTGTGTGCATATGAGAAATATCCATATCTAATGTTTCAGATTAGTTCAACAGTATCATAAGTTCACCAGTTCCACCAACTGAATTGCACAACATACACTGCCCTAGCCTCAATGCAACTGAAAGCACCCAAGGAGCATGTGACAGAAGAGTGTGTGGGAAACTGACTGACAGCAGGGGCATAGAATGGAAAGTTGGGTGGAGTTAAAGCAGGGTAGGGGAAAACCTTTTTGCCTCTGGGGACCAGATTCTTATCAGGATTGGCTTTGTGTGCCAAAGTTGATAGGTGGGCACCAACCTATCAATGATATGGTGTCATTATGCCACCATGTTTGACAGGTGGGCAGAACCGCTCACCTGTTAACATCCTTCCCATGGTTTTGCAAGTCTCTCCATGCCTCTCATTTAAACCCAATACCAGGGTTTCCTGGCTTAATGCTGCAAAGCAGCTTTTGAAACAGCCTCCATGCCTTCCTGTGATGTGCACCCACCAGCTACACGCCTCTCAGTGATGGAACTCTGAGCAGGGCTTCCAGCAATAACCACAGAAAACAGGAAGATATATCTGGAAGATAGTCCTTTAAAAATCCTTGTCCAAAGCAATTTAGTGCTTTGAAAATGTGGGTTACAGCACACGTGCCTCATTTGAATACATTATATCATTACATCACTTACTCGGATTCTTCACCAAGTGTTCTGACAAGAACTAAAAGTTTCTTTGACCTATAGGTCAAAGAAAATATTTTGCATGTGTGCCTAAAAACACGAATGCCACAGTTGCGTAATTCTGTGTCTATACATTCTTGAATCAAGCGAAACTTCAGTCTTGAGAACAAAAGTGCTCTCATCACTAAGTAGCCTTTTCATCCACATCCATTATCTACTGGGCAACATACTTTCTCTCCTTGCTTTGTGATCTCTTCACTACTAAAGTACAAAGCAACAGGAATGTGCTTAGGTTACATAGAACACTGGGGTGGGGGGTGCGGGGAGAGAGACTGGTAAAGCTGTCAGAGAGAATGTAGTCAAGCTAACCTTGCTCAGCACACTGAATTTAGCTTTGGGCTTCACATTTAACAACATTAGTAGAAGAGTCAAACAGGAATATTTTGGAACAGCTTACAACAGTTAAAAAAGATCTGACAGTTAACAATTCATTAAGACATTATCAAACATGTGTTTTATACATGAAACCATTTTTGGATACAAGTTATAACCCAACTTCCTTTCTGAGAAAAGCTAAACTAGACCAAAGTGACAGATTAGCAATAATCAGGCCTTCCTGTTGTGCAAGTTCCACCGAAGTCGTGGAAGACATCACATTATTTACGACAACCTTAGCAGAACAATTTGAGCATTCATCCTAGTAAAACTGAAAGCAGCACAGACCTTGGTTTTTTAAAAAAGTGGATCATTTGCTAATATGGGTCTTTTTTACTAGACAAAGTGAGCAGGCTTAGTATTATCTGCTGAAACAAATAAGTTCTAGCTCCTAGATGCAGCAAGCTACATCATTTAATTGCCACTTCCAGCTTGTGATATTGATTCCCTGCTGTGCAAAAAAGCCTTTGTTTGATTCCCTTGATGTGAATGGCCTTTATTGACATTAGATGATGCTCTGTCCAATTCAGGAACTCTGATGCTATCCTGTTGTGACTGAAGTATTTTGTTCTTTTATGCAGAACAATCAGATTTCACATCACTACCAAGCACTAGGAACGCCCCCCTTCAACCATGAGCTAATGAGCTTTTCCAGAAAACATGCTCCCTCTTCTTCATTTGATTATTTATATTGGTCCAATAGTAAGTGTGTGTCTGCCAACTATCTAGACTAACCCTTGAACAAGAAGGCCCAGAAGCCACTGCTGTGTTTAGTAAACAGCACATACATTCAAAAAACTTTTGTTTCAGAACTAGCTTATGGATAAGTTTATTTATTGGGCTACATCGAAGTTTATTGCATGTAGTCTATCACATAGTGCACTATTTTTAGCCACCTCTACTCAGATAACATTTTGCTTTGTGTCAACTTTAGAGAGAAAGCAACCATAAAGCAATTGCATAACAATACCACACACAGCATATTAGTTAAGTTTTAATGTGTCCATGGAAATTCATTTTAATTTCCAACAAAAACAATCCTTTAAAATAGTTACATAAGCCACTGATCATACTGCATGACACCCATATTTTATTTTTCAAGGGACACGTGTATCATTTTAAGTCTCTGGGATATCAATTATAGTCCATTTTTGAGACAAATAGCACCATACAGAAGTCAATTTCAGAGCATCCAATAATTGTTCGATCACTCAGTCCTATATTGACTTCAAAGATGTGGAATCTTCAATGTGGTGTTCCTCAGGGTTCAATTTTATTCCCAATGCTGTTTAATGTCTAAACGAAACCAGTGAGTGAGGTTATCCCGTTTTGGAGTAAATTGTCAGCAATATGCTGATTATTACACACAGCTCTACTTCTCGTTTACATCTGCAGGTGTGACAGTGGATGTACTGGCCCATTGTGTCGCTTCAGTAACAAAGACAAACCAATCATAGTGAAAGGAAGAGGTCACTGCCTAGTAGCCACCCTGGAATATCAGGTGAATTTAAGACCAGGAGTTAACAGGATGACACAAAGCAGTTCCGTATAGGGCAAACCCATTTAAACTCCTCAGGTGGAGAAGCCCCCCTTATAAAGGAAAACCACTCCATGCATATTTGCATATAAAGTAAGCTGCATGTATATGATGAAGTATGTAGATTGATTTATAGAGTTCAGCAGCTCTTAAATTCACATAGAAATAATCCTATGCTTGCCCTGCATACTAGCATCGGCCCAGTATACCTGAAGGAGTGTCTCCACCCCCATAGTTCAGCCGGGACACTGAGGTCCAGTGCCAAGGGCCTTCTGGCGGTTCCCTCACTGCAAGAAGCCAAGTTACAGGGAACCAGGCAGAGGGCCTTCTTGGTAGTGGCACCTGCCTTGTGGAACACCCTCCCATCAGATGTCAAGGAAATCAACTATCTGACTTTTAGAAACAACTATCTGACTTTTAGAAACAACTATCTGACTTTTAGAAGACATCTGAAGGCAGTCCTGTTTAGGGAAGTTTTTACTGACTGATGTTTCAATATATTTTGAATATTTTGTTGGAAGCCGCCCAGAGTGGCTGGGGAAACACAGCCACATGGGTGGGGTATAAATAATAATAAATTATTATTATTATTATTATTATTATTATTATTATTATTATTGAATTCAATACTCCCCTACCTTGTTTCTTTCTATTATTCTTCAACTATTTTAGTCTCCCTCCCACCTAATCTACACTCTTCAATCAAGTCTTTCTACTCCCAACATTCGTTTCTTTAAATATTATGTCCTGTGTTGCCCTCCTACCTTCAACACATTGGCCCTACAAGTTGTGCTCTCTTCATTAGACTTTCTGTAACTCCTCACTCCTATTGCTGGATACTAAGTTTTTCTCATTTCCTTGGGATAGGATATCAGTAGTCAACAACCATTTAAGACAAAAGAAAATGCCTCCACCCTGCATGAGTTATCCATTCTTAATTTTAAAAGCCTGATAAAGGTAGTGGTGAGAACCAAAGTGTGTTCTCAGTAACTACCACTTTTGAGGGCAAACACTTCTTACACACCATTCTGATTCACAAACCGGTCAAATATATTCAATTTTGAAAGCTGAGTAAGTCCTGCAAATTTGCACATTTATTTGAGCTATGGAATTTGTGTTCTAGGGAGTCTGTTCTTTGATGAACAAAAAGGCAAGGCTTTGAAAACTTAATGAGTTTTAAATCTGCGCTACAATTGCTGTTCAAGAATTGTAAGAAACACCAACATAAGAAAGCCTGCACATGCACTGTTGACCTTATAAGGTGTTCACCCTGTCTACTGCCCCAATCAAGCCCATGTCCACAAATGTTCACAAGACAATTCACCATCACCTAAGAATCATTAGTATGTTTGCATGGGTCTTGCCAAGTACTTCATGCTAAAGTCTGCATGACATGCTCCCACAAATACATTTTTTCCAGAAAAGTTTCACCAATGCCCATGGTGCCAATAAGTTAAGGTGAAATAAAACCAAAATAGTACAGTGGAACCCCGGGTTACGCACGCATGGGGGGGAAAAACATCGACAGAAGCGTGATTTGAGCACTTCTGCGCATGCGTGAAATGCACAGAACGCTTCTGCGCACCCGCGCGCTCTCTGAGGAAGACTTCCGGGTCGCCGCAGTGCATATCCTGCACGTATGCAACATGAGGTATGACTGTATTAAAGAAAAGTCTTGCAGGAAATTTCTTACAGCTGATAACACAGAGGAGTCAAACAAAAGTTAGGTTTTACTACTAGTAATCTGTCTTAGAAGAGGTTCTTCTTTACCCTGAATTTTCTGACTCTGGAGATCAGTTTGGTCAATTTTGAGACCTGTGAAAGATCTCTAAATTCTTTTTGCACTGCTGACACCAATAACACCTTTAAACAGAAGACGCAGCTCAATAGCATCTTTACAATGCGCTGCACCTTGATCATACATTTACATAGACTGCTCAAGAGCAACTTACATACTGCCCAATGGATTGGGTGGTTTACTGTGAATTAGAATATTTGCAAAGAATTGTAGCAAACAATGGCAAAAATGTGGAGGCAATGAACTCCACATTAATGTCAAAGAGGAAATGGGGGAAACTGCATTAAGAGGATGAATAAGGGGAAAATGTAAACTACCATGTAAACTCATGGTTGACCTGAAAACCACATTGGAAGGATAGGATATAAAATTTGACAAATATAATTAAGACTTGGTAAGCCGACCACCTTTTTTCTTGATATTAATATTCCATTAGCCAAGTTTAGTTGTTGCAAGAATAAAAACCAGAGAACTATTTAATTAATCATTCACATTTATAGAGTCCTTACTCAATATTATAGTTATAATTCATTATAATGTTATGGTTAACAATGAAATTAATTTGTTTTTGTAATTAACCAAAATATTAAGTAGCATCTTTGTAGATGTACCGGTATCTACTTTCTTCTTATAAAGCTAATGTTTTAAAAACATTCTGACCAGTCATTTGAAAACTTTTTATATTGGTCCAGCAATAAATAAAGAAAACTTTTAAAAAGCCAAAATCTTCTGAGTATGATGTATGGAAAGGCCCTTCTTTCTTTTAGATGTGTCTTCCTTTGAACAGCTACATGCAGCCTTCTGTCAGTTTACTGATTTCTGACAAGGAAGAAAACTCCACTGTTCTCTGACTGCAGACTCACCAAGAATTTAGAAGTCTCCTATCTTAATAAACTTCCACTAGTTTCATAAATTAGAACTGTTTTAAGTATTCTGTATCACAGAGATTATTGGAGGTTTCAATAAACGTTTTCACCTGTAAACCATAAATACATTAATTTAGGGAGCAATATTTCTTTATCAATTCATGGCAGCATGAACACCCTTCTTCACAATTATTTTTACTACCTAACTTTGTTCAATGTATGTTACCTAAACAACCACCTAACTGCCATTTCTATCACATTAATCAAAGTACTAAAGATGCCTTACTGCCACCAAAAGGCTTTTCTTTGGAAAGCTGATTTCTCTTAAGCTGAATTTTCAAGAGTTCACCATCTGAAAACAATATTTGGAACCACATGCTAAGCACAGCCACTATTATATAAACTATCCATTACTTTGTCTCCAACATAGGCGCCAACACCATCTCTTCAACTTATCAATTGTCAGGAGTTATTCAATACCATTTAGATTACAGTTTTTCTATCTTCCATGTTTTAGAATTAAAAATACAACTTGAAACTGCTTCAATACCATGCAGCCAAACACAACTTCTATGGATGTGCATATATGTGTAAAGGGGGCAAATGTATGGGAGACCTTTCTCTGTGTAGAGACCAAGTGCTAAAATGAACTGGTGTTAAGGCACAAACTGGATAGGGACGGCCATATTTGTTTATTCAAGTGTCTACCTTTTTTTTTTTTTTTACTTTTCTCTAGGCCAGCTCACTTTTAATATTGAAGTTGAGCTGGGAGAACACTGACCAATCATGGACGGGGGAGGAGGGGTCAGCTTTCCTCAACCACTTGCCTCTTTCAATGCGAAAATTAGCCACTACTGCCAACTTTATATGTAAACAGGGAAGACATGAATAAAAATAGGCAACTGCCTTCACATGTAGTTTGGTCCTGTTGCATTCAATTGGTTCTGAAGTCCAAATGATAGTTATATTTCAATGTCTTGCACAATTGGTCCTTTATGTAATTTCATGTTCTTTGCCTTGTTTTACAAAACTGAAGTTCAAGTCATTTCTTAAGCTTGTTTCTTCTTGTTTGTTTTCTAATCATTCTTCGGATATCACATCACAAGTGCGAATACAACTATACAAAAATTGTCAAGATACTGAAACATGTAGCAATTACTTTCATACTGAGCCAGGTAAATCCTTTTACTAATACAGTCAAACCCGCGGGCTTGCTGCTGTTCGCGCCTGCGCAGAAGCGGCAATTGCCATTCACACATGCGCAGAAGCTGCGATCGCCGCCCGCGCACAACAGCGCCTCTCCCAGCAACCCGTTTCGACCTCCGGATGAACCTCCAGAACGGATTATGGTCGCAGGTACCTGATCAAAGTAAGGAATGCATACTGATGGCAATGGGTTTCAACTGGCTAAACTAGGCTGCAAACTCCCACACCTAGTTCAACACTAAACTACAGCAGTACATGTTCTGCTCCTTTAAGTCCACCAATAAAGCTTCATACATCTAGATGACATACTAGATGTATAGCTTCGATTCTAATATTTTTCTGTGTGACTTGAAGGAACTTCCATTCACAGAAGTTCAGCACACAGAATGAGTCCTTCGAAGAGTAACTGTACTTTCTTTCCATAAATAGAACTCCTGTTGACAGAGTAAGAACTTAAGATGCAAGTCTATAACTACAAGAAAGAAGATTCCACCTAAACATTAGAAAGAACTTCCTGCCAAGGAGTGTGGTGGAGTCTCCTTCTTTGGAGGTCTTTAAGCAGAGGCTTGACAGCCACCTGTCAGGAATGCTTTGATGGTGTTTCCTGCTTGGCAGGGGATTGGACTGGATGGCCCTTGTGGTCTCTTCCAATTCTATGATTCTATGACTTAAATTGTGATTTAAAGTTGCGTCCTACCAAATTCTCATGGCTCAGGAAGGATTATTGTTCACATTTACAACAATACTCTGCGGGCTTAACTGCAAGTAACAAAAGTAAAGCAGAAACAGAATGGTCCTCCACTGCTTCTGCTAAACTTTCAGGTGGTGTTTGGTAAGTACTTAAGGGGAAGAAGTTTCTATATTTGAGGAGTAGTCATAAAAATTATCTATATATCTTTGCCACTTAAAAAAGAAGAGCGCAGGGCTGCTCTTGACAGGACAGGCTCTTGTTTGGATATGGGGAATGAGAAAGTATTTGATTATAAAACTATTAAGGGCTTTATAGAATAAAAGTAAAATAACGTGTGCCCAGAAGGGTGCAAAAAGCCAGTGCATGAAATTTATCCCACTGACACATCCCATTGAGAGATAAGTTTCCAAAGCCTCACCAGTCTGAACAAGTTGAAGCATTCTAAATTAATCTTCATCTAATCTTCATTTAAAATCTTGCCAAGAAGCAACCATAGTGGTCAAGCTACATAAGTATCAAAGTCTGAATTATTAGACTGAATGTCCGAGGCAGACAGAATTGGTGAAAAACAGTTCCAGGCACACCTGTATCCTTTCTGAACATGGTGCTAGTTTCAAGAGCACCTCAAGGCCATTCTCCACCTCCAATCAAATCATGGGGTTTGACAATCATTTTAGTCTCATCTGGATTTAGTTTCTTAGACAGGAAGTTACTCTCAGATAGTGATATAGGACACATCAACTAGAAACTGTACAGCCATTCAGCACAGCACAAAAAAGTGAAGAGTGTGTGTGTTAGGCAGAGATGCCACTAAAACCCAGAATAGTTAAGAAACATGGCCACCTCCTGTGGCATATTGGGTCAAGTATTTCTGGTTATTAACCAAAAGGTTAGTGCTTGGAGTCCACTCAGGGACAGCTATGGGTAGGAATCCAACATTGCAAGTGTTGGACTAGATGACCCTTGGGGTGCCTTCCCACTCTACAATTCTACGATTTATTAGAAAGAGGTGGTGGGTAGCAATGACTTCCATTTTGTGAAGTTAACTTCACTGCGCTAGCCCAGCTGGAACTGCTCTAGTTCCTCTTTACCTGACGTCTTAAGCCTATTTTAATGAAAATTAACACCCACTGACTTTAGTGCAGTTGCACTGCATTGAAGTCCAAGACATCAGATATCTCATACAGTACATGCTAGAAATACCACGGGGGCGGGGGGAGTAGTACAGGGTGGATCCCCACACCCACCCTCAATTTCGCTCTCCTATTTGTCTCGTTTTCTGTAACGGGGGCAGATATGCAATCAATGCAGCACTCCCCCGTCAACTCTTTCCGAGCGGTCCCTCCCCCCCTAATATATATATATATGCAAATATGAGTTCAACAGAGCAGGGCCCGGATCTCAATTCAGATTCGGCCCGATTTGACGCTGACTCTCCCTTACGTGGAGTCTGACCCCGTGTTCAAATGCCGCTCGTTCTTTTCTTCTTCTTCTTCTTCTTCTTCTTCTTCTTCTTCTTCTTCTTCTTCTTTTTTTAGGGGGATGCGAACAGATTCTGGCAAGAGCCTGGAAAGCGGAAGAGGCCTATCTCCGCCTGGGAAGCGGCCGCCCTGCTTCCCCGCTGGGGCGGAGAATGGAAACAGTGAGCCGCTTCGACCCAGCCGGACTAGGCAGGGCGGCGGCTTCCAGCAGAGGCCGACGCCACGGGAGTCCGGCGGAGTTTCTTCCCGGCTACAAGCAGGGCGGGTGGGTGGTTGCTGCTGCTGCCGCCGCCGCCGCCGCCGCCCTCTCCTCCTTACCGGCAGGTCCCAACTGCGGGCGGCCTTGCAAAAGGGGCTCCAACTTTCCCCTTCCGCTCTAACTTCTCCTGGGGAGGCGGCCATAAGGAAGCGACGGGGTGGGGGCAGGGAAGAGAGAGCTGAGGCAAGAGGAGCCCGGCTTCCCCACCCCCCTTACCGAGGGGAGCGGCCGGGCTCGGTTCCGCCTCCGCCATGTTCTCTCTCAGGAGCCTTGTCCCGCCTGCAGAGCGGAGCCGCCGCCGCCTCCCCACCCCCACCCCCCAACACACATCCCGGCTCGCCTTCGCCGCCGCCCCCCACCCCCACCCTGCTTGTGTCAGACACTAACCGCCAACCGCCAACGTCCCCTCACGCGTTCGACGCCGGCCCCACTTCCCCCTCGTCGTCGTCGTCCTCCCCCCCCCCGCCGTCACTCCCGTGGCCGCCGCCGCCTCTTACCTACCGGACGGCGCTGCCGCTCCCCGCGTCCGTCGCCGCCTCCCTGGCCGAGCCCTCGGAGTCCTCCCCGCCCGTGCGCGCGCGCACACACCACACACCCGCGCGCGCGCGTAGAGACTCCCTCCCTCCTCGCTGCCTCTTGCCTGGGCGAGGCTTGGAGCTGCCGCCGTGACGCTGCACGCCTGAGCCTCACTCTGGCTGCTTCCCTTCTTGCTCGGTCCGGTGGTGATGAGGGAAGGGAGGGGAGTGGGGGGGGGAATGACCTCTCCGCTCCGCACCCAGCGCGCACGCGCGGCCGGCCGGCTCAGTCCTGAAGACACTGCAGCCTTCCCTCCCTCCCCCGCACCGCCTTACTTCCTTTCTCTTCTCCGCCTCTCCTCTCCCCCGCCCCACGGCACATGCCGCCCCGCAACCTTACGCAGGGCCCCCATCCTGCCGCAGCTCCAGCAAGCAGCCCCCAGAGAGAGAGAGAGAGAGAGAGAGAGAGAAGTCGTCGCCTGCAAACGCGTGGAGAAGAAGCGAGCAAGCAGCACCCCATTGCCAAGGCGCCTATAGTTAGGGGTGGGGGGGTGGGGGAGAGAGCCTGGTGTGCAAGGAACAAGTGCGGCTGCAGGGCATTGAAGGGGGAGCGGGTTCGATCGCGCCACGTTCTCGGGCGGCGAAGAAGGGTTCTGTAAGAATAACGCTGGCATTCTAAACATCCTTATTAGGAAGCCCCATGGAACCCAGTGCGGGGATCAGTTCCGAAGGGACATTTTTTTAGGACCACCGGACTGTTGCATCTTCAGTGGCCGCTCCATTCTTGTTAAATGATCGCGTTGTAGAACGCCGGGCAGTTTTCCATGCTTAGGAAAACCGTGCTCCTTTCGCGTCCCCGCCCAGTTTTACTAACCATGTCAGTGTCCCCTTCTGGGATGACATTCCTTCTACAGACTCCCCAAGGGGCAGCTCTTCACGGAACTGTTGGCAAGAATAGCCCGGTCAGGCATCCATCTCAAAGCCGATGTGGGAAAAGAACTGCTTTATGTTGTGAAATAATTATGTGCAGTTCGAGCCTATTGCAGAGTTAGGTATTGAAACGAGTAGGAAGAGGCACGCCTAACTGGACCACGAATCCAGAAAAAGTAAGTCATGAAGACTTAACAGCACAGCCCTAAGGATGTTACTAAATCCTGCTGTGTCCAGTGGGACATACTGCCTGGGAAAGCATGCATAAGATTCCAACTTAAGTCCCGTTGGGCTTCAATCCTGTGCACACTTAAAAGTGGGGGGGGGAGCACTGCAGATTTCAGCTGGACTTACTTCTGGGTAGACATGCACAGGAGGTCTCCTTGTTCTGCTGGTTTGAATGGGATGTTCGTCACACCACTCACTTTAGGGGGATTGGGAGCACGCTGTTGTGCAAAACTGGCAGGAAATTGCAGTGACAGTGACACTCCCAGGAAAGGGAGTGGGTGTGGTGGCGGAGGAAAGGCAAGGCAGTTGCTGACATCAAATACAGAAAAGAAGAAAAGCAGCATTTCCCTAAAGTGGCTCTCTTATCTTTCATTGTTTATATATGATATTTTTTTACAGCCTGATCTTAATCAGTTGACAATGAAATTTACTTATCTGCAAACTTGGTTAGGATAGGGCTACAAATATAGCCTACTGTACAAACTGATTGACATTTGTCACTGGTTTTATCTTCACCAACTACTCTGTGGCATAAGATTAATATAATCAACATATTCAGAAACTGAGACAGGTCCCAAGTTACCCAGAATGTTAATGGCTATGGACTTCAGCTCAAAATGCTCAGATGATCCTGTACTCTGGCCCATTTTCTTAAGAGAAATCATTTTTCGTAATCCCAGCAGTCTTATCAACATACCATGATCGTACAGTAAAAACTGTACAGAAATTCAGAAATAGTACTTCATCTAAAAGCACATTTTAGTGTTTGAATAGTGGGTGAACATTTAATCCCAACTACTTTAAATCCCATAAAATTCCAAAAAGGCATTTGGCACATATAAATGATTAGCACTGCCTAAATCCAGTTTACCACATAAAATAAAAGTGCCTCATGATCTACTGAGATATAAAATAATTCAACAAAGCAATCCTTAAATTATACTGGAATGGGAAGATATGTTGCTACTGATGTATTTGTTTATATATATATTTAAATGCACCAGATCTGGGGCTGGTGCAAAGCTACACACATGGCCATGAATTGAAGGGGCATAAAGGTATGACATCTCTGCTCCTCCTCTATGCCACCCACATCCATATTTTTCTTATGGGCCAGCATGACAGTGTCATACCAGGGCCGCTCATTCATTCATTCATTCATTCCACTTATATCCACCTTCCTTCCATCATGTGACTTCCTTCCATCATGTGACTTCCCTCAGCATTTCCCATAGGCTTTCAGTAGCCCAAACAATAGTATCACCAAAAAATATCTCATTGTAATTTGTGGATTTGAGAGAACACTGGACAGTATGGGTTCAATCTTATGTACCCTTTCTTTCCCAGGAGTACACCATTGCTGTTAGTGGGTCTTCTGAGTAGTCATTGTAGGTGATTACACTTCAAGGATTTCCATGGACATCCTAATTCAGTATTTACTCCCTCCTTCAATTAAGACTTCAACTTTCGGTGGGTGTTGATGAACCATTTTGTTTTATTTTTTGCATTTAATCAGCTAATGACTTTGGGGCGTGGAACGTCACTTCTGAGCCCCCAGATGCTGCTTATCTAAGGAACACTGCACCTTTCTCTAGGTGAACACTATATTAGATTAATAATAATAATTCAAATGCAGGACCTCTTTACATAGCATATGTTAATATCACGGCCTTATACTTGGATCTGATCAGCTGTGATGAATATTTTCTCCTGTTTATGTAGTGACAAACGACAATCATTTGATAATTCATACGTACGTAGCCTTACACTAAAAAATGGATAGCATCTACCACATACTCAAAATCACTTAGGTGCAATGCTGGGCCCACTTAAAGCCAATGAGCTGATCAGTGCTGTAAGCCCCATTGGTTGCACTAAGATGTTCTTGATGTTGAACTCCCTAGCGTGGCCAATCCCAGTGGGTCTCTGTGTTGGTGCTCATTGGTGCACTGCTTGCCAAGAGTGTGCTTGAATTTCTGGTTGTTCCTTTGCAGACACATGTCCACACCTGATATCACATAATGTTGTCAAGCGTGGGACAGGTGGGCATGGAATGGGGGAAATGGCGCAAAGGCCAAATTAGGATCCCTACTGGGCCTAGTTAGGTTTGTGGACCAGAGATCCCCCTCTGCTGGTTTAAAAGCACAAGACCCCTGCCAGAAGAAAGGAGGCTAAACGTACTGTATAGCATGAGATTATGATATTGACGTCTGGTGATGCTTGGCCGTTAATAGGCAGTAGTGATTAAATGTATCCATGTTATGCTATCTTGTGCATGTGCCATCCTTTGCCTCAGACACCATTTGTGGTTTATGGACGCTCAAGAAATTTAATCTAATGGCTGCTGTGTTTCACTCTCCTTACAAATGACAGTGACTATCAATGGCTTTCTAAAGTATTTACACAACTTGATGAAACCACAATAGTTAAATGTCAATATGTGCAGAAGGCTTAATAGGCAAGATGTACTTCCTATTACTTCTCTGTATGAAGTTCACCCATAGACTGTAGAGGACATTTATTTATAACCCAGAGTGGGTTAGCTCATGCCATAGCTCCCCGTGGTACTGAGAATGATATAGTAGAAGCTGTTTAATGAAAAGATGCTCCCAAAATCAAGTTTGGGAAGGTGCTTAAAAACAAACAGTTGCTGTATATTCCTGGATTCAGCGAGGAAAGGAAGTTTAATTAAACTGCCCCATCAAGAAGAACTGTAATGATGAAGCATGATTAAAGTGATGTGGCAGAAATTGCAAACAGAACAGGAAGGTGAGCAGGATTGTAGAAATGTACTTTTAAAGATCGCTTGCCTAAGACAGTATATTTATTGCACTGTTTAGATGGCTCGTTACTGCTATTCTGAAAATTAAAAGTGAAAAATTAGATTTTGTTTGGGAACTGGGGGTGTTTTAAAATATATTTTTCCCCATGGCATTGTAGAGCATTGTATTCTCTGTACGCACTTCTTAGAGCCTCAGTATATTAGATTTCTTTCTTTCTTTCTTTACTGGTTTAGAAAATATATTGAAACAGAAGTCAAAAAGTGGAACAAAGAGAAAGAAAATGGAAGTTAATTATTGTCTCTCATGTGTAGGGTCAGCAGCAGCACCCAGCATCCTTGGGCAGCTGCTTTGGTGGGGGAAATTTGCTTCAGCAAAGCCTACCAGAAGTACCTTCTCTGGGTTCCCCACTTTGCCCAGTCTCCTACTCAGACACACCGAGAGCAGGGCCTTCCCATGCAATTTCTTTCTCAACCAAACTTTCACCAGTTCATAGCACCTGCTATGTAGGGGTTCAGCTTAAATTTTTTGGCTGTCATCCAGCTCATGACTGACTGCAGACATTGGTGGAGTGCCTGCCCAGCTTCACCTGGTTGAGATGATAGGGAGAAATGGATGGTGTCTGCATGCTGGTGACACCTCACCCCGAATTCCCTGAGGACCTCTCTCAGTGGTTTCATAGAAATATTAAAAAGCACGTGGGGCAGAACCATCTGCCATGAAGCCAAGCGGACTCCCTCCACACTCCCATACCACTTCTCTCTGGAACCAGCCCCATAGGTAGAAGTGGAACCATTGTAATTCTGGGACTCCTACTTCCAATCCACTAGACGTTCAATGGCAGTGGTTCTCAAACTCTTTGCAGTGTGGGAACCTTTTACTTTAAACAAAACTTGGTCAAACCTTTGCAGTAAATTCTTTTTCAACTTTTTTTTTAAGGGTGTTGGGAGGAATTATTGGGAACTTACTGTCAAGTAAGGGAGAGCCAGCCAGAACAACAATTTTAAAAAGCAGCAATGCTGAGAATTTGAAAAACGGAGCTTTCATTGCCCTGATCTCATCTAATGGGAGCAGTTTCCACCACTTCTCCTCATCTAGCCAGTCCCTGACACACATTCTGGATTAGTTGTAGTTTCCAGGTAACCTTTAAAGGTTTCTTGGGTTACCAAATTGGACCATTGCCACCAAACGTTGGAGACCCCCGGTCTACACTAACCACAGTACTCCAGGATTTCAGACAACTCAACCTGGAGATGCAAGTGATTTTATCTGGGACCTTTTCCAAACTTCTAGTTACAGGTACCTAGGTAGCCACGTTGGTCTGCCGTAGTCGAAACAAAAGAAAAAAAATCCTTCCAGTAGCACCTTAGAGACCAACTAAGTTTGTTATTGGTATGTGCTTTAGTGTGCATGCACACAAAAGCTCATACCAATAACAAACTTTGTTGTCGTTTAGTCGTGTCCAACTGTTCATGACCCCATGGACCAGAGCACGCCAATCACTCCTGTCTTCCACTGCCTCCTACAGTTTGGTCAGACTCATGTTGGTAGCTTCAAGAACACTGTCCAACATCTCGTCCTCTGTTGTCCCCTTCTCCTTGTGCCCTCCATCTTTCCCAACATCAGGGTCTTTTCCAGGGAGTCTTCTCTTTTCATGAGGTGGTCAAAGTATTGGAGCCTCAGCTTCAGGATCTGTCCTTCCAGTGAGCACTCAGGGCTGATTTCCTTCAGAATGGATAGGTTTGATCTTCTTGCAGTCCATGGGACTCTCGAGAGTCTCCTCCAGCACCATAATTCAACAAACTTAGTTGGTCTCTAAGGTGCTACTGGAAGGAATTTTTTTCTTTGCTTTTCCAAAGTGTTTGCTCCCCTTCCTTGTATGGCCCAAGCATATGGCCTTGTTTCTGGTGCACCCCCTCAGTGCCTCCAGATGGCTCTCTGCCAGCAATGGAGCCAAATTAATATATCAAATCATAGCAGGATTGTGGTGCTTTAAAAGTACCCTGCTGCTATCTTAGGAAAAGAAGCTCACTCCAGTTGTTGTTTTTAAACAATCAATATGATAGGGATCTAAAAGTCTTCTTTAAAAACAGTGAAGCCAAGCAGCTTATTTTTTTAAACTTATAAATGCCACTCAAAAGATGTATCAAGTTACCCAGGATTGTTAGGGTAAGCAGAATATAACAAAAGAGACTGGCAAGAGTTCTACTGCAGCAAGCTTTATTGTGCAAAGCCCAGTCTATTATTCTCAGATCATGTAGATGAATTTCTGACATAAAGCTGATGTGCCAGCCCGGCTGGATGAAGACAAAACTGGCTCTTTTTTTTTATTTAATAGGACCAAAGAACCTGGGATAACATTTCATGCACATCGATACCTTGAGGGAAAATATTGAACAATCTATTCATTCCAGACAGTTGCATGGCGGGGGGGGGGGGCACTTCGCAAACCCAAAGCATTAGCTCATCTGCATTATTGCGCATCATAGCTAAGAAGTATTTTATTAGCGGATGGTCATAAACCGCATTGTATAACAACCTGACTCTTGGCAAATAAACTGGGAACTGTTTGTCCCTCGCTCCTTTGAATCATCCCCACACAGTTCTTTTCATTTGTGGCATAAGCTGGTGCTACTGATTAAAATTGGACGCATCCATTTCAGCAAAATAGCACGCTCCCTACCACCCTTTCCTGAGTGATGGGGATTTCACACTAGCTGTTCCTAGTTTGGAGGAAAGAGCACCTTTGGTGTCAAAATGTCAAAATCTGTCTCTTTATGAAGGTTTAGTGACAAGGCTGCGGCTGCCACACGAGACAACCTCTGTGCGTCACACTTCCAAATTGAATTGTGTGAGTTGCCAGGTGGATCTGAGGGTTTTCAACAGTACTGAAAGCGAGAGTCCTAGAAGTCTTCAGATTGCACCCTGCATCCATGCAACTATAGTTCCAATCTTCCGATACGGAGGACACAAACAACCTGGCTCTACTTATGATTAGTGCGGCATCAGAAACCCAGGCAACACCCCACAATTTGTGCCTCATCATCCATCTAAATACACTCCAGAACAAACCAATTAACCGGAACATGTTGCCCAGCCTGCCTCAAAACTACTCATTTTCAAATTACATAGGAAGCGGAGTCAAACCATTGGCCATGTAGCTCAATGTAGCCTGCACTGACTGGCAGCTACTCTCTGGGATTCAGGCAGGGTTCTTCTCTCCCAGCGCCCCCCCCCCCCCGCCCGTAGATGCCGGGGATTGAACCTGGGACCTTCTGCATGCAAAGCAGATGTTCTACCACAGAGCTGTAGCCCTTCCCTGCCTTAATAATCGGTGGAGTCCCCACTATGCAGTGCTTTCTTTCTGGGAAAAAGATGGGGGAAACTCACCACGAAGTTTGTTTGTTTGTTTGTTTGTTTGTTTATTGTGGGCCTAGTTGCAGTGCCACACCCACCCACCCTGGGCAGTGGCTAAATGTAAGATGTGATTAATAAACTCAAGCAGACGATGATCTGGATTAAAAATGGCCACGGCTTTGTTGATTACAGATATAGGTGGATTTTTAGCTCAGGTATTGGGTGTATATCCATTCTGAGGCTGCCCCACACACACACATCCGGCCAACAACAACAAAAAAGAATTATTTGATTTTAAAAAGGTAAGGGAACTCAGTTCACCCAAGTTCCTGCTCAAAAAAAACTTCAGCCACTATGCATGCCTAAATGACATTCAGTGGTACCTTGAGTTACAAAAGCCTCAGGTTACAAACGCTTCAGGTTACAAACTCTGCTAACCTGGAAGAGTTACTTTGAGTTGAGAACTTTGCCCCAAGATGAGAACAGAAATCGTGTACTGGCAGCACAGCAGCAGCAAGAGGCCCCATTAGCGAAAGCACGCCTCTACAGTTTCAGGTTAAGAACAGACCTCCGGAACGAATTAAGTTTGTAACCAGAGGTACCACTGTTTGGAAACTTACAGCAGATGTGAAAATGCAAAACTATAATCAGGAAAGATATAAGAAGATAAAAAGAGGAAGATCAAACAGGAAAATTAGCAGGAAGGCAATTCTCATTATACCTAATCTTAGATGGTACGTGAAAGGGTGCATTTTATCAAGTGAATAGTTGTGGGCATTTAATATGAATAACATGTACACAACTTTTTATACCTTTATCCCTTTAAACCATTTCCTGTTTTTCTCCCCAGTGTGTCTGTAAATCTCTCTCTCTCTCTCTCTCTCTCTCTCTCTCTCTCTCTCTCTCTGTGTGTGTGTGTGTGTGTGAGAGAGAGAGAGAGGTATGGCAACTGGCAGTGCGATGAAAATTTGTTTAATGCACGTAGTTCATTTGAAATAGCTAAAATGCTTGATTGATTTAATTATTTACCCAGCTTGGCTTGAGAAGTAATCTACACAGAGCTCAGGTACACTAAAGTGGTATAAGTGGAAGTTTTAGAAATTAAAAAGAGGGGAGGTGGAGAAAGGTACTACTGGTGAAATTTTTTATCTTATAACAGACGGTTGGAAATAACTAGGGTGGAATAAAGAGAAGCTAGTGTGTCAGATATAGAACCATATTTTAATATTCAGAAATTTAGGAATTAACTGATTCCAGACTTTAGTGTGCGCTTAGATAAAAAAAAAAGGAAACAAAAAGTAGCCTCGTTACTCCTCTGTACAAGGGGATATATTTCCATGGCAACAACCCCAAAATTCCATAGCAACATTAATCTGGTTATTTGCCAGAAAGCCCATTTTACAAGGTAAGTAGAAATCTCAACTTTCACTCCTGCCCTTCAATGAAACAGCAGTAAAAACTAAAACTCCCTGTGGAAATTCTCACTTCTGTAAGATGAAGGGTTGATCATTTTACAATAATGGTCATGCTATGAATGATGATGGACAAGTGGCAATGAGCAAACAGGATTCCATGTGGCCGTGTGGGGGAGAAGACCACAATTAGTGTGGGCAGGATCACCTGGTCCATGAATCCAATGCTGTGAGGCAGGGGTGGAGGGCCACATTATCTTGGGCAGACCCTTCTGGGGGCTGATGGGTGATGCCAAAGTAGATGGATGTAAACTTTGAAACAGTCCTGGCCAACTGTTTTTTATAGAAAGTATTTCATTTCTAAAGAAATAAAGTGATACAGAGGAAAAAAGGGGAGAAAGTGAGGAGGGGGAAGCAAAGATGTGTATAAGAAAGATAGAAAAGAAAACAAGATACAAAAATTCACTGTAATATACTCCTATACATTCTTATATAAACTGATATAGTGTTATTATCCTAAATACAAATGTAGATGTTAACAGCCTACTACATTCTGTATAAACTCATTCCAAATCTATATATATATATAAAATCGTTCAAGTTGGATGTTTGTTAACGATCGCCTTTCTCCGTAAACCCTTGATCGATTCCATTCAAATTTGGACACAACGTTCCATGCCCATATGGGAGTAATCATATGTACTTACATTGCACAAATACCACACCTTTCCCAGGTAAAAATGTGATTTTGTGCAAAAAATAGCGCCCTCCAGTGGACGTTAAATAGCACAGCACAACACACCTGTTTCTGACCCCTCCTCCTCCTTTCCCGACGTCACTACCACCATCCAATCGACAGACAGACCGCCCACAAACACTACTGCTGGCTCTGACGGCGGGTATAGAACCACGCCGGGAGGAATCGCCATTTTCGCTGTTTGCGATGCTACCTTGACCAGCTGTAAATAGAGGCCGGACGACAATGCCACTACTCACATTTTGGGCCAAATACCACACCTTACACAGATACAAACGTGCACCTATAAAAACAAACATACAGCCCACCACTACACGTCAACAACATCGAAGAAGGCCATTGACAAAATCAGGACAAAGAACCTCATAGACTAAAATAGTAGTAATAAACAGTTGTAGAAACGAAGACAAAAACGGGAGGGGCAAACGGAGAGCACATAGACTGAACTTCAACAAGATAAGGTGTAAGTAAACATACGCTTTGTCTTTCATACTGTATCTTACTTTTGCATTTCACCAAATCAGCCACAGCAAGGCGTGGCCGGGTCAGCTAGTGATGTCATATTTGTCGAAACAAAGTCTACATCTATAAGAAACCCGTTTTTAAGTTGCAAGTGTTATTGTCGGTCCATTGATTGAAAGTTATCATATCTTTATTCTTTGGGGCTTTGTCCATGACAACCTGTTCTGCACTTGCCTTGAAAATGACAACATAAAAATGGGGGAAAGGCAAAGTACTGACCCAAATGCCATGGCTTTCAATAATAGATGGAGATTATGCTCCATTTGCGCCGGAAATAGGAACACAACAGGTTCTAGGGACTCTGGCTTCTTGCATCTTGCTTGAGCTCTTACTTTAGCAGAGAATGAGGAGGGGGAAGCACATCCATAAACTGTGAACTGCAGAGCATGCAGGGCGCTGGGAGTGATAAATGAAGCGGGTCACACCTCTCATAAGTACTGTCTGTGGCTGTCTGCAGCGTCTGACAAGCAATATGGCCTCAGTTGGCAGCCAGTACTTTTTTCAAGGTTAGGTGTTTGCTGTTAGTAGGTGGGATTTTGGAACCTTAAAGCCCTGAAGTGTTCAGAGGAAGATGCACATTCAAACGACTGGCTCAGTAAAAGAATGCAATTGCCACAGAGACACCAGAAGAGCCCTGCTGCATCTGACCAAAGCCCTATCTCGACTAGAATCCTGTTTTCCACAGTGACCAACCAGATGCCTCTGGGAAACCCATAAGCAGGACTTGAAAGCAATAGCTACCATCTCCTGCTGTTTCTCCCATGCTGTCTCTGATCCTGGATGAAATAATAATAATAATAATAATAATAATAATAATAATAATAATTATTATTATTATTAATCATTTGTACCCCGCCCATCTGGCCGAGTCTCCCCAGCCACTCTGGGCGGCCTCCAATCAAATATTAAAACAATACAGCATTAAATATTAAAAACTTCCCTAAACAGGGCTGCCTTCAGATGTCTTTTAAAAATAGGATAGCTGCTTATTTCCTTGACATCTGCTGGAAGGGCGTTCAACAGGGCGGGCGCCACTACCGAGGAGGCCCTCTGTCTGGTTCCCTGTAACCTCGCTTCTCGCAATGAGGGAACCGCCAGAAGGCCCTCGGCGCTGGATCTCAGTGTCCGGGCTGAACGATGGGGGTGGAGACGCTCCTTCAGGTATACAGGACCGAGGCCATTTAGGCAGCCAACAACATCATTATGACTACCAGTAGTTCAGCAACATATTGGTTCAGGTCCTGTGGCAAGCAGGGAAGAGCTGACCCAACTTCCACCATAGCCTCTGTATGTGAAACAGCCAGCAAAGATTTTTTATGGTTCCATTTACCATATTTCTTTATCACACACCACCTTGAGAAATGAAGAAATAAATGACGTTGCATTCCGAGCTGACATGTCACCTTGCCATCATTGCAAAAGAGATAGCTCACATGTTCAAGTAACGGAATACTAAGTAGTGAAAAGCGGATTGAAATGCCTACATATGTGAACAGCGAGTCCTAAGGTTACATGCAGGATTACTTTGTTAGTGCAAATCTTTTAACCTGGAACATTGCTCCAAAGTCAGAATATTTCAGATATATTTCCTGCAATATTGTTAACTCAGCCACCTAAGTGTTCGCATAGTATAACGAATGTAATATACTCTGATGTAAACTATAACCGAGACAGAGGAACAGAGTTACGGTTGCTATGGGAACCCTAATACTGAAGACACTGAAAGCACCAAGTTATATTTGAAGTATAATTTAATAGTTTGAATTACTTGGAAAGTGATATGGAATGTTAATAGCTGGAATATCAGATATAGCATTTGTAATGTTAGTGCCAATTATAGCCATACATACTGTTTTAATTCTTGGAGGTGTAAATATAGAAAGTTGTCTAGAACTTTACTAGAAAAAAGAGAGTTAATAATCCTGATTTTGGGGGGGGGGCAATCTGTTCATGGGGGAGAAGATGGAGCTTTTCCCACCCATTATTTGGTTCCAGAGATGGGGAACCTGATGGCCCTCCATATGTCCCTCATCCCTGACAATGCTGGCTGAGTCTTACCCTTCCTCTGCTCAGGTCAGATCATTATGTTTATCCTTCAAACCATGATCCCTGAGGTCAACTACTGCAGCCAGAGCACAATTATGTTGGAGGTGAAACCTAGGGGCTGGGACTTGATGTTTGACATGCAGAAGATACTGACCAGGCAAGGACAAAACTGGGGTGATGATTACTTTAATTGATTAATTGTAAGTTTTAGGCACGTGGGTGGCTCTGTGGTCTAAACCACAGAGCCTAGGGCTTGACGATCAGAAGGTCGGCGGTTCGAATCCCCGCGACGGGGTGAGCTCCCGTTGCTCGGTCCCTGCTCCTGCCAACCTAGCAGTTCAAAAGCACGTCAAAGTGCAAGTAGATAAATAGGTACCACTCCGGTGGGAAGGTAAACGGCGTTTCCATGCGCTGCTCTGGTTCGCCAGAAGTGGCTTAGTCATGCTGGCCACATGACCCGGAAGCTGTAATCCGGCTCCCTCGGCCAGTAAAGCGATATGAGTGCCACAACCCCAGAGTCGTCCGCGACTGGACCTAATGGTCAGGGGTCCCTTTACCTTTACCTTTTAGGCAATGAATTTATTAATTAAATTTACTTGTGTACCGTATAAGCAATATTTCTGAACCAAGCACCGTGTTTTATTTGTTTTATGTGTTGCAATAGATGTCAGCAAGGGATTTGTATCAGCCAGAACTCACTAGAACTGGCACCTCTCAGGTGGGTGCCATTGGCATTATAAGAGAACAAGGGAGGCATTCATGGTGAGTTCCGGCACCTCTTTTTCTAGAAAAAAATAACTCCGGTGTCTGCTTAGAAGAGGCATTCCTCCTGCACGTGAAAGAAGAGAACCCCCCCCCCCTTTAAGGTGGTTTTGACTTTTTATGTCATGCCTACTGCAATTATTGTCTATTGTATCCTGTTAGCACTATTATTTGTTCTTCGTGTTACAGAAGTCCAACAGACCTCAGCTATAAGTTGGGCATACACTCCTCCAGAGGGCTGCAACACGTGTACATCACTGCACTGCAATAATGCATCAAGACACCCGGGACATTGAGAAGCAACTCAGGGTGATGCAATTGTGCACCGTGTAGTCGATTTCCAAAACACAGGTGACAGATCCCATAATTTTGCGGGCCTGGATTGGTTCCTTTCAGGAGCTCATGTTTCCTGCAGCTCCTAAATGATGTAGGGAGGGATTTGGGTTGAGTCGAAAACACCCTGCAATAAAGAGATAAGAGCGTTGTGCTGTAAGCATAGCAAAAATGTCCAGTCAGGTAGAGAGAGAAAATGGCATTTAGACAAGCCCCTCAGCAGCTGTTGATAGAATCTGGCCAGCCACTTGTTTTATGACTCGTGAAATCATCCGCAATTGTCTTTCTTCCTCTATCTCCCGCTTATCTTAAGAGGAGTTGCAGCTAACTGAAAAGCACTTTGAGATGTTCTGCATCCTGATGGGGGGAAATGGAATGAAAGATGAAATAAATATGTAAGTGGAAGTGTGTGCGCTGGGTAATGGTTAAACTATCAGAAAGCTGGAACGGTTCTTGGTCTTATTCCCTCCTTGTGGCTACTGATGCTTGAGAATGAATATTTAGTCTGAACCACTTGAACTCTTATTTCATTACAAAAGTGCTCTAATATCACAATTCCTTTTGCATACACTCAGGGCCAAACTACTTGTGATATTGAATGTGCCTTTGTATCCAAAACGCAAATTGCATCAACTTGGGTGGGGTGTGTGGGGTTGACATTTATGGTAAGCGGATAAGAGCAGGTGCAGAGAATGTAACCCCTCCCCTGCTGTAGCCCTAATTTTAAAAAGGCTTATCGGAAGTTGTTATTTGCATTGGTGGTGGGAGAGGAAATATCCCATTGGCACAGATGGAGGGGTCCCCCCCCAAATGCAAATAGCAGCTTCTGAGAAGTTGTTTTTCATGGGGACCATGGCAAGGGAGGAAAGGGTTAAATTTTCCACAGCTGTTGTGATGCACCAATGGGGAAATTTTCTCCCCATACAAGGTTCAGAGGAGGTATTTTCTCCAGGAACTGCAATAGGAGGAGGGAGGTTTAAATTCCTGCTCGAAGCATGCTGTGATCCCATTAATTCTCAGTCTCCTCGACTGCTTCAATTTGTACTGTATTTCTAAAAAGCTGCATGTTAAATTAGTGAAGGTAACATGCAAAAAATGCATTACATTAGGGGAATTTGCTTTGCAGAAATCCATTATAGTAGGAAAAATGTCATGCAGACATGTGCATGTTAGGAGAAATTCAATGCTGAATTTTCAGGAGGATTTTTTTTATTTGCAAACTGCTGTGGAAATGTGGAGAACTGAATTTAAGATTGGAAAAATGAGGAACTCGGAGGAACCCAAACTGACAGTTACTGCCGTCCCTTACAGAGCATGGAAGGATTTTCAGCTCTGCCTGGATATATGTGTGTGTATGCCTGGGGGTCATTGCTGGCTGTGACACTGAGGCTGGTGGAGAGGGGACCCGTTGCATTGTTGCTTATGTTGCAGTCAAGGGGCTTGTGTGCTAGGCACACATTCCCATTGCTGTGAAATCATTGGCTCCCTCTGTGTCCGGACAGAGTGTCTGCTTCTGCGCAGCCTCTGATCGGTAGACCCTGGTGGTGGCATTTCCAAAGACATCTGTTTGTGTGATTTCCTTCTCCCCTCCCAGGTTAAACATGTATTCCCTAGGCTGCACGTTCTGCTCCCACAGTGGCATTGCATATCCACCCCCAGTGTTATGTGCGTATAGGATACCTCTGCCCATCTAACTCATGCAGCAGCGAGGAAGCTTTACAGCCTTGCTAGGCTCTAATGTAAGGTGCATCTATTATTGATGAAGCCAGGAGGTAGTAACCACGGTTGGAAGGTATTTAAAATGTCTTACAACAGACGCTAAATATCGCAAGCTTGTGCTAGATAAAAGTGCTGATTTGTGCACAAGTCATTCTCAATCTACTAAGCAAAAAACCATCACAATCTGTACCCGAATGTGGCCCATATTATGAACCCAAATAAAACATTTATAATGATTTGTCTTTCAACACAGTACTCTAATGGCTCTAGACTCTACATCCATGACAGCAGATGACAAAAGAGTCTGTATTTTGAAAAAGAATACCCTTTGTGGCCTACCTGAATTGCCCTTTGACCACTTATGATGTGGCTAGGCTAGTGGTTTTCAACCAGTGTTCCGTGGGGCAGCAGTTGGTGCCCTACAAGTCAAGGTGCCATTGCACCCAAAGCCAGTCAGGTTATTTTGACACCTGAGGAAGAAAACCGCCACAAGTTCCTGTCCTGCTCCCCAGAAATAAAAATACAATGGGTGGAATCCCGTGTTGCACAAGGGGACTTCCACTCACTCAGCGGGACTTCACCTTTCTCTCGTCCTCTCTGCATCCCTCAATACACCCACAAAATTTGCTCCAGAGTGCCCACAACTCTTGAGCAGATTTTGTGGGCATGGGGGAATCTGCATGGGGGAGGAGAGGAAAGCAAAGTCGCACATGTGTGACCGGAAGTTGGTTCTGTTCTCACATGGACAACTTTGGGAACAACCCTTGTTGTTTTTGTTTAGTCGTTTAGTCGTGTCCGACTCTTCGTGACCCCATGGACCAGAGCACGCCAGGCACTCCTGTCTTCCACTGCTTCCCGCAGTTTGGTCAGACTCATGTTGGTAGCTTCGAGAACACTGTCCAGCCATCTTGTCCTCTGTCATCCCCTTCTCCTTGTGCCCTCAATCTTTCCCAACATCAGGGTCTTTTCCAGGGAGTCTTCTCTTCTCATGAGGTGGCCAAAGTAATAAATAACAAAAAAAACTTGCTGCCCTTTCATGATGCCCCAAATCAGCTACCTGAGAGATCCTTCCCACTCTGCCCAATAGTAGAGCTGACCCTGCATGCATATTTTTCACTCCCACCCCTTTGCCATCATTAAGTAACACAACTGATTCCAGCCCTCACTCAGCAACTGTTCTGTATTTATTTTACTGGAGGGTTTATTATTATTATTATTGTTATTATTGTTGTTATTGTTATTGTTATTATTGCATGCAAAAAACTTGTGGCAAAAAACTTCGTGGATGATTATTTTCATGCAGAAGTCGGAAAATAGGACATTCTGCGGCATCAGCTGCACACCCGACTCCTTTCTGCATGCCGTATGTAGCAGCTTGCCTTGTCACCGAGTGCAGCAATGACCTAAATGATTGTAATGATGGCAGATTAGACAAGGATGCCATGTAAACTGCAAGTTCCCCGATGGTCTGGGTTAATCAGTCTTGGAGAACTACTTGCTTCATTTATGGGTGATGAAATCTGCATGAGTTTGAAAAGTGCAATCAAATCTTTGATGCATGGCAGACTTGCGGAAGAGTCCATTCAAAAGGAGAGCTGTTAACCGTCATAAATCTGCATTCACTTTGTGGTTTAGTTTAGTTTTTTTCCAAAAGTTTGTGCCAGTTTGCCATTCTTAACCCCCAATACGCCTCCTGAGAAAGAATACAGAGGTTTAATCAATACAGACAACATTAAACAATCCGTTTCCTGGGATACAAAGTGGAACAAGTTGCAATTATAACGAAACAAAAGCATGCAGAGTTTAAAGAGCCAGACCAAAACAGTAGCAAAGTTCCAAAGTACTGTTATAGATTGGGGGGGCATAAACCCTAGAAATTCATAAATGGTTGGATTTTGATTAATTGGGATATGGATGAAAGGATAAACTGCAGAGCTGTGCAAGATAGGGAATCCCTGCACTGGCTCATGCAAACCAGCCTGGCTGGCCTAGTGAAGAGCAAATCTGTTAACATGACAAAAGGTGTTGATGGGCCATCTGAGAGGAATCCTTTGACCTGGGGAGATAGATGTTGCCAAAGTGATAGGGTGTGTTTTGAAGTGACAGGAAAAGGGATTTTTTTGAGCAAGATGTTCTGGGAAGAAGAAGGGAGAGACAAGACTGGGATCCATCTTGGGCAGGCTGGCTGAGAAAGATGCCTTGGACTCGAGGGCTGCACTACTTGGGGTGGGGTGGGGTAACAAGCCCCTTTTGAAATAATGTAAGATCTGGACTTCCCTCCATGCAGACTGAAAGTATACATGGGCGAATAAACCATATTTCTTAAAGCTATGACGGTCTCCGACATGTCTCAATTCTCCAAAGGAACACAGACCCCAGGTGAGTGCCTGGAGCTGCCTGAGATCCTGCTATCACTTGGCAGAGAGTGGAAGTGGCATCCAACTTTTGTAACAATACTTTAATATGGCAGCTTCTGGCATTCTTCAGCTCATGATTCTGAATAGTGTTTGCACTATTGTAAAGAAGCAATGAAGAAATTCACACACACCCCACACTGAGAATTTAATTAATCTGGAGTACTTTGATTTAATATTATTTTATTGCACTCAAGTAATCTACTCTTGGGATGCAGGTGGCGCTGTGGGTTAAACCACAGAGCCTAGGGCTTGCTGATCAGAAGGTCGGCGGTTCGAATCCCCACGATGGGGTGAGCTCCCGTTGCTCGGTCCCTGCTCCTGCCCACCTAGCAGTTTGAAAGCACGTCAAAGTGCAATTGGATAAATAGGTACCGCTGCAGCGGGAAGGTAAACGGCGTTTCCGTGTGCTGCTCTGGTTCGTCAGAAGCTGCTTAGTCATGCTGGCCATATGACCCGGAAGCTGTACGCCGGCTCCCTCGGCCAATAATGTGAGATGAGCGCCGCAACCCCAGAGTCGGTCACGACTGGACCTAATTTTCAGGGGTCCCTTTACCTTTACCTTTAATCTACTCTTCCCTCCTATTTGGTGAATCTAAACCCTTGACTTCTGCCCCAAACTCCTCACCTGATAACTCAGTGTGGTGCAGTGGTTAAGAGTGGTAGACTGGTAATCTGGTGAACCGGGTTCGCGTCTCCGCTCCTCCACATGCAGCTGCTGGGTGACCTTGGGCTAGTCACACTTCTTTGAAGTCTCTCAGCCCCACTCACCTCATAGAGTGTTTGTTGTGGGGGAGGAAGGGAAAGGAGAATGTTAGCCGCTTTGAGACTCCTTCGGGTAGTGATAAAGCGGGATATCAAAGCCAAACTCCTCCTCCTCCTCCTCCTCCTCCTCCTCCTCCTCCTCCTCCTCCTCTTCTTCTTCTTCTTCTTCTTCTTCTTCTTCTTCTATTCTATAATGTTGGGAAAAGGTAATAGCTGCAGTATGTCCCTGCTCTTTTCGTATTGCCTTCCTTATATACTTTAATTCTAGCTCTCTAATTCCGAACTGGAGGGGGTGGGGCACTAGAAGCCCCCAGCCAGAGGATCCTTAGATGATTACTTTTTAAAAAAAATAAAGAAAGGTGGTGTTAAATCTGCATACACTTGGTGCGTCTATTACAAACCAAAGGAGGCGTGCTCCATTTTAATTTGTTGATGCATGATGGTAAATCAAAGCAGTGTCACAACCAGCAGAGAAATTCCTTAATGAATTGGCAGTGTTTGAAGATGTGAGAAGAGCACATAGAAAAAACATCAAAGCAGTCAGAATAAAAATAGCTGGGCAAGGAGGGGAAACAGTCTTTTAAGAAAAGACTTGCCAAATGATCCATGAGTTTGCAAAGAATAAGTGATAATGAAGCACAATAGATATGGCAACCATGAGAGCACATTAATACTAGCCACAAATATGGTTATATAATAATAGATGCTCAGGAAATGACTGGAAGTTGGGTACTGTGAGGCTTATCTGCAGCTATATTTACTTGTCGGGGCAAATGGTTTGGGACGTGGTTATTTAAAGCGACACTTTCTGCCATGTGAACTTGCCAGGTCTTTAAGATCAACTTCAGAAGACATCCTCCGGACAATCTAGTCTTTTCAGCGGTGACACCCCACCCAGATTCATAAAGCACCCACAAGATTGTCATTTAGGTGCCTGGTTAAGGTTTTGAAGAATAGCTCGGTTGGTTAGAGCGTGGTGCTGATAACACCAAGGTTGCAGGTTCAACCCCCAGCACGGAACAGCAGACTGTCTCACCAGAGTGGTGCATGCTCTAGTTATCTCCCGCTTGGACTACTGCAATGCGCTCTACGTGGGGCTACCTTTGAAGGTGACTCGGAAACTGCAATTAATCCAGAATGCGGCAGCTAGACTGGTGACTGGGAGTGGCCGCCGAGACCATATAATACCGGTCCTGGAAGATCTTCATTGGCTCCCAGTATGTTTCCGAGCACAATTCAAAGTGTTGGTGTTCACCTTTAAAGCCCTAAACTGCTTCGGTCCTGTATACCTGAAGGAGCGTCCCCACCTCCACCATCCAGCCCAGAGACTGAGGTCCAGCTCTGAGGGCCTTCTGGCGGTTCCCTCGCTGCGAGAAGTGAAGTTACAGGGAACTAGGCAGAGGGCCTTCTTGGTAGTGGCGCCTGCCCTGTGGAACGCCCTCCCAGCAGATGCCAAGGCAAAAAGCAACTATTTTACTTTTAAAAGACAATTGAAGGCGGCCCTGTTTAGGGAAGTTTTTAATGTTTGATGCTGTATTGTTTTTAATATTCTGCTGGAAGCCGCCCAGAGTGGCTTGGGAAACCCAGCCAGATGGGCGGGGTATAAATAATAAATTATTATTATTATTATAGCTGGACTTGTTGATCCTCAGGGTCCCTTCCAATTCTACAGTTCTATGATATTTATTGACAAGTTTTCAATAATTTTACAGTAGAAGAATTTACTCCTACTTTATCCAGTCACATAGCTGGAGATACAGGAAATGTAAAATTGAGCTTCTGTTTCCTATGCTGTCATTCTCCTGCTTCTAATTCCTCTGCCTAGGTCACTGTTATGTGTTAAAATGTCTCTTTAACATTTCAGACTAAAAAAAATAATTTCTGTTTCTACCTATACCAGGTTGCCTTGATTTATATTCTTACGGCTCAGTTGGTTTTATTGACTGCTGCTCTGTTTTCTTTTCTTATCCGTTTTAAATGGATAAACTGCCTTGTGTTTTTTTTTTTTAACTGTTTTCATAATTTAATCTCACAGTGCTATTTTGGTTATTTTTTATTGTTGGTTGCTTTGAAGACTTAGTGAAAAAGCAACAGTTAAATATTTTAAGCCCATAAGTACCCATAGAGAGGCTTGCCTGGGCTGCAGGAAATTATGATTCAAAGCTAGAACGCCTCCTGTGCTCTTAAAATATTCACTTTGCTTTATTTTTAATGTTGGTAGCCAGTCATAAAGTCTCAGATGTGAATTGAGCTAAGCCAGGGGTCAGCAACCTTTTTCAGCCATGGGCCGGTCCACCGTCCCTCAGACCATGTGGTGGGCTGGAGTATATTTTGAAACAAATAATAATGAACGAATTCCTATGGCCCACAAATAACCCAGAGATGCATTTTAAATAAAAGCACACATTCTACTCATGTAAAAACACCAAGCAGGCCCACAAATAACCCAGAGATGCATTTTAAATAAAAGGACACATTCTACTCATGAAAAAACACGCTGATTCCTGGACAGCCCGCGGCCCGAATTTAGAAGGCGTTTGGGCCGCATCCGGCCCACGGGCCTTAGGTTGCCTACCCCTGCTTTGTTGGGATTCATCAATAAAAGTTGTATCAAATTCTACAACAAACTGTATTGTCATTTACATGGCTTGTAGGATCAGGACTTTAAAGTCACTGTGTCACATGAAATGCAATTATACCCCCCACCTGCTAAAAAACCATTTTATCAAAAATATAGCACAGAACTTATTTTCTATGCTATATGATTTTTAAGAGTGGATTCCTATTTTAATAGCAATAGCAGGTCTTTGCCTAATGTTTGTCAAATGTTTGTGCTGGAAGTCATACACAGAGCCTAACAATGATTCACTATCAGTAATTTTCCTGCCCTTGCAAGTCATTTCACCCACGTCCTTTGCAATTCTAAGGGAAGTGTCAAGTGAGGGACTCAGCCATAATCTCTAGCCACATGCGGAATATAATGACATGCAGCCTAAGCAACTTGTAAGGAAATGACAAGGCACATCTCCTCTGCCATATGGACTGCACAATTATCTTGAGTTGTCTATTTCAAAACCAGACTTATCTTTCAGCGAAAAGTTCCTTCTTGTTTAGGACAATTCAGGCTCTTGATCAACTTGATGGTTCAAGCAAATGGACAGGGCAGAATTTTAGTGACATTCAGAAATGTAGATTCATGGTTACCGGTAATTAACTTACTTGCTTAAATGATGGTAATAAATAATCTTTCTGACACAGTAAACATAGATGGGGCAAAGTGAATAAAGATGGTGCTATTCACTTGGAATATCCGTACCACAGAGGTGTACTTATTTTACAAAACAATATTTGCTAGAATGTCAACCATCATAAGATAGGCGTGAGTTATAAATGATGTAGGGTTGCCATACACCCGGAATTTCCTGGACATAGCTGGAATACTGCAGTACCCATGTCAGCAATATCATTTTGGGCAATTTCCCTTAAAGTAACTAAAAAACCCACAAAAAAACTCAACAACTTTTGTGTCCGGATTTTCACTTTTTGAAATATGGCAACCCTAAATAATGAAATGTTCTTAGTCAGCCCAAATGACATATCTCTGTCATTAGAAAGGCTGCCCAATGCAGAGAAATCTCCAAATAAAAGCAGATGTCATTGAGATCAATAGGGCTCTGTATCTGAATTTTCTCTGTTTGTGTTTCCATTTGGATTGGTTTCTTTTATCTTATTGTTTTATGAAAAAGCTTTAACAAAATATTATGAAAAAAACAAAAAGTGAAAAGTCCTCCCAGGTCAGGGGGCATGAAACCAGCTTTGTACAAAAGACTTCTCTTCTAGAAATGAACTGCTGAGGGGACGTCCATGCAGAGGGTTTTGTGTGTGGGAGAGATATATGACAATCTTGCGCATCTGACACCTGCAAGTCATATTGCTAGTCCAAGCAGCACAATGCAAATTGCTAGCTGCAGTGTCAAACTGAGGGCACATGCAGTGTGCAAATATCTTCAAGTGTACAGCTTGCTGGACCCAAACTTGACCTTCCTCTGACAGAAGGAGTCTTCCGATGGAAAGATCCCTTTCGCCCGAAGACGCAAACGTGCATCAAATCCAATCCAGTGTGCTTATTTACTCTGCTTACTTTGTAAAATAGGGAGGGATACTCATGAACGTGGTAATCTGCAAGAATCGTGCTTTGTCAAGTCCAAAACTCTGGTCAGGAAGACTGAAGGCAGCTCACAGTGATAGTCCTGTTCACAGAAATCTGATAAGAAAGCCATAACAAGTATCTATGATACAGTATTGCTGCCATGTCACCAGAGTGCAGGAAAAATAAAACAAAGTGCAGGCTCCAAGGGCCCGTGTTTCTTTAACACTCTAGTTAATACTTGGCCTTTGGCCTCTTGTTTTAAAAGTCTGATCCAAGGCATGTAAAGCAGTATAGGAATTCTCTGCCTGTGCCATTGCCTAATCATTTACTCTGGGTGACTCTACACCTCATTAATCAGTGCAACACATAAAGTTTAAAATGGGAGCATTCCAGATTCGTTGTGCTTTCCATCTCTCAGATTGTCATGAGCTGATAATGACTGTAGCCAAAGCTATTGGCTGAGGCAGGATCAGGTAACCTTGTGCCCTAGAACAGTAAAGTCTCAGAAGAAAATAAATTAGGGGGTTGATTAAATCACCATGAATTTTATTTTCGGTGCAGAAAACGTCAAGCAAAGCTGTAGCATGCATGAGTTGTTCCAGTTTAATGAACTATTTCAACACAGTATTTCAAACTTCATGTCCCCCCCCCCCCCCAGTTTACTTGCATCGGAATCCTATGCCTCTAAACTTCCCTGCATGCGCTTGTGTATGAAATAGGCTACCTAGCTCTTAATACTACCACTGAAGACTTGTGCTCTCATAGATGTGTCTATTAAACAACATACAGGATGCGAAAAAGTCTTTGACCCTGGCTTTGTAAATGGAACTCTGCTTGGCACTATTAGCCGCAGCCATATATTATCCACATGTATCTTAAAAAATGAATTATTCAGCATTATTACTTATAAATGATGCCAATCACGGAACAGTCCACTTTCCAATCCTGAAGGTTTTTCAGTGTCAGAGACAATTGCTTTCTAGAGTGATGATAACCCCTGAAATAAAGTTATAGCAATGTGTCAATTATTAATTTAAATTTAGCTGCTGGCATTAATGCTCAGGATATAATATTTCATCATCAAGCATAGTTGTGTCATATCTTGGTTCAATAAAACCTTTTTTTTATTTCCTTCAGTGGCATGCTCTTGATTTCCCAAGCACGGCTACGAGATCACAGACATTACAGCTGTATTTGATCTATGTGCTGTTTGCGTGATATATCGACAGACAATTTTCTAAACAGCGTGCAAGAGAAAGACAATGCCATTAAAAGAAAAAATACAGCACAAAACCAATAAAACAGCAGCATAAAAGCATATATATAGAAAAGCAAGAATACAGGGGATTCAAACACACAAAATGCGGTTAGGGGAAATGTGAGCCACAATAAGCCTTTACAAGATGTGTGAAGCAATTGATGGTGGCTGCTTCATGTATGACAGAGGGCAGGCCATTCCATAGCGCAAGGGCAAAAGTGGGATATGCCTGTTTTTTGGTTACCACCCGATGGCATTCTGTATGGTGCAATCCCATGGGAAGAATTTCCTCAGCTTAAAGGTAAAGGTAAAGGGACCCCTGACCATTAGGTCCAGTCGCAGACGACTGACTCTGAGGTTGTGGTGCTCATGTGGCTTTACAGGCCGAGGGAGCCGGCGTACAGCTTCCTGGTCATGTGGCCAGCATGACTAAGCCGCTTCTGACGAACCAGAGCAGCGCATGGAAACGCTGTTTACCTTCCCGCCGGAGCGGTACCTATTTATCTACTTGCACTTCGTGCTTTCGAACTGCTAGGTGGACAGGAGCGGGGACCGAGCAACGGGAGCTCACCCCGTCGCGGGGATTCGAACCACCGACCTTCTGATCGGCAAGCCCAAGAGGCTCTGTGGTTTAACCCACAGCGCCACCCGCAATGCAGTTCCTTCCAACTATTGTTGGACTACAACTCTTGTCATGCCTGATCATGGGCCATGCTGGCTAAGGCTGATCGGAATGGTAGTCCAACCACATCTGGGGGGCACCAGGTCAGTTATCACTGCCTTAGATTATCAACATGATATTACAGGTCTATGCATGTGATCTTTCAGGTAACCTGGTCCCTAGCTGTTAAGGGCATGATGTAAAAACAGTAGTGGGGAGTCCCTGGCACTTCCCCAGGCATTTTTGCAAACAAACAAAAATATGTGAATTTTAATTGGATAGTGCAATTTGCACCTTTGGACCCATCAAGCCAAAATCAGGTGAAGTAATTCAATCCAAACTCATGTTTTGGTCCAGCATCTTGATTTAAAATGGTGCCTGGCATCCAAATATCACTGAAAACTGCTGCACCAACTTTGGGAACCCTCATGGCAAGTTTGGCAATGATATCTTCAAGAGGCAGCCTAACCTATGCCCCCCAAATGGGCAAAGTCATGCCAAAGTCACATTTTGGTCCACCATCTTGATTCAAAATAGTGCCCAGCATCCAAACAGTGGTGAAGAACACCCCCACCCCCATCTTTGGGAACCCTCATGCCGAGTTTGGTGCAGGTATCTTGAGAGGTGGCCAAACCATGGGCAAGGTCATGCCAAAGTCACATTTCGATCCGCCAACCTGATTCAAAGTAGCGAGCAGCTTCCAAATGTCGACAAAGAGCACCTCGGGAACTTTTGTATCAAGTTTGGGAATGATATCTTGAGAGGAATCCAAACAGAGAGAAAACAAACACAGACAGACAGGCAGGCAGGCAAACAAACAAACAAACAAACAAACAGTAGGTAAGAAGAGCCTGCAGAATCAGACAATGGCCCATTTAGTCCAGCATCCTGTTCTCCCAGTGACCAGCCAGATGTTTGTAGGAAACCCACAAGCAGAAACAGATTAACATCAAGACCTTGAACACGCAGCCTCAAACTCAGCTGCTCAAGATCTTTATCCATTTTGCAGTTTTGGGCGAAATGCTCATTAGATATTTGAATAACATGGCCTGAGCAAGTCATAACTATGACTTGCCTGCTTGGCCTCTTGGTCTTAAACTACTTTCAGAAGGATTAATGAATAAACAGAACATTGCATAGATACATATTTGTGTTTTGATTACTGTTAAACATCAGCTTTCTTTATTTGCAGCATTGCCATTAGTGAAAGGGCTTGATGATACAAATATCTACCATATGCTAAACGTTTTCCTTTTGAGTGTCTCCCTGCAGTAATCCAAACACAATTGGTGACCTTAATGGATTCAGACTTGGCTGCAAATCCAGCCTTGCTTTATGTCAAGGCCTTCTGACTTAAACCCATTTTTTTCTGGAAGCATGAAAATAAAAATATTCACTTGGAGGCAAATCCCACAGATTTCAACAGAGCTTACTAGCAGGAAGCTTAGGAAGGCAAATGGCAGAGGGCAGCTGTAGTAATTAAAAAACCAGAGGTGATATTGAAAGCCGCCGAAAGGTCCAGCAGAACCAACAGGGACACACTCCCTCTGTCCAGATCATAGCATAAATCAAGGTGACCAAAGCCATCTCTGTCCCATAACCAGGCCTGAAACCAGACTGAAATGCAACTAATCAGTCCCTACCATAGTCCCATACACACACTCAAACCCAACAGACCACAGGAGAGGGCACCTGGGCAGAAAGACGCAATCATGATAGGCCACTGCAACTCTCCTGCTTCATCCTGCTGCTGCTGTACAGAGAAACCTAAATAAAGCTAAGAGAGATTCTCCAGCCAGCCACCTGCACCCACACCTTCATCCAGTCTGGTCTTTGTAATACAAGCAAGGTCATTATGCTAATCCTGGATAGGTGCTGTTTTGCCATTCACCAGTTTGGCATTGAGCAGCAGCATTTTTAACGCAGGGGGACTATTTTCAAGTCTATCCGGATTACAGTGAGACCTCGACTTACGAGTGACCCGACTTACGTGTTTTTCGACTTCCGAATGACTTCCGGAAGAAAAAAAATGGCCGCCGCAACCGAATTTTTCGACTTGCGAAAGGAAGTCGCGGCCGCTTTGAATAGGATTTCTTCGACTTACGAATTTTTGAATAGGATTTCTTCGACTTACAAATTTTTTTCGCTCAATGCATCCCTATGGGGACTCGACTTACGAGTGTTTTCGACTACCGAAGATCGCTTCGGAACGCATTATCTTCATAAGTCGAGGTCCCACTGTATTTGAATAGGGAAGGGGAGTATTGCAGTGCCTCCTTTGATGATAATGGAACTGTCTCCTCCCTCCACAGCAACGTCTGCCTTCTACAACTCTTATGGTCATTCCCTGGGTTTCAACATCTCCTCCCCTCCTTTGGAGACACTGCCCTACTTATCTGTACCTTTACCAGTAGAAATAAGGTGCAGAGAACAGAGGAGGACTGCCTAGGTGCAGGCAGTCCTCCTCTGTTCTCTTGGCCCTGGCCCTGAAATGGATAACAAGAGACTGCTGCTTTGGGGAAAGCAGGAAAGCAGTTGCGCTGAATTCGATGTGACTTGATCTGGGTGCATTCCTTAATAGAAGTTGTAGGCACAGGTGAGAGTAATGTGTGGGCAGGGAAGCGACTGCAGGCCACCGATAAGCAGACTTCCATATGTGGAATGATGCACACAAAGCAATTTTGTCGGAGATTAATGATAGTGGGCTAGGGAATAGCTTTCACTGGAGCTGACCTTGGTAAAACACTTCCCTTATGTTCAGATTTATAATCATGGGTGGGCTAGTGGATCGTGTCTTTAAGAATGCCTGCTTGACATTAACCACCCAGAAGCATCAAATTTGGAAAGACTTCTTGCACATCACAGTCGGTACGTTTCTTTTATATTGAGCCAACACCTTAGCGGTTAAGAAAAGCAACAGTGAGCAGAGCTGTTTCACACAGCACCTCAGGCATGGCTATTGTGAAGTGTTTTGACAGGGGAAATTTTTTTTTTCCTCAGGGAAAATAAAAATAACAACAAACTCTTGCTGCTAAGGCAACAGCTCTTCTACAAGTTACCTACACATATTAAGAGCAGCTAGAATTTATTTATTTAATTTGGAAATTGATAATATGCTTTTCAATTTAAGTAAATTAGAACAGCAGTCATAAAGCCCACACACTTTGTGGTTTATAATCTGGACTGGGAGTTGTAGTGAACAACATCTAGATCCATTTTATTTAAAAGAAAATAACTGAATAGCAATAACAGTAACAATAACAATCAGTGTTTTATTTTGACCAGCAGGATAGCTAGTAAAACTTCCACATTTGAATCTCAGTATAGTGTATATTTGACATTCAAACCCTGCCTGAAAAGAGAGCAACTACATGGGACAAGAGGTTCGTCTTACTCTGAGGGATGTGTAGGGAAGCAACAGTTGGCCAAATAAAGAGGGATGTGTATCTGGGAAAGGGAGCTCTCTCGGAGATCCTGTCCTAGACCATTTGGCGCTTAGAAGGTAAAAAACACTACCATGAACTTGGCTCAGAAACATACTGGTAGCCTTTCCCTGAAGAAAGCAGTAGGCATAGTTAGGTCCATCTTAACTTAGGGTGGCCATAAGTAAAAATCCGGACACAGATTGAGTAGGTACCTGTATAAATATAGGTATTACTACTACTACTACTACTATTTTGCCATGGTACACCTGTATCAGCACAATCATTTGCCCCACCTGCAACAAAAAACGTCTCTCCCATATTGGTCTCTGCAGTCACAGCAAGCACTGTAACTCTCAAACAGTTTGACTTTACCCCCAATGGCACACTCTTCCATAGTCTCCTGAGACAGTCGGATGCCGACCACCTTATTTTGCACCCCCTTGGTTTAGTGCCCTGGGTGGATGGGTGGGGACCATCTGCACCACCCTACATCCAACTCTGGGTAATAGTACTCTTTTTTTTTTTGGCAGGGCTTCCACTTGTTCATCTTAAATATGTTTTTGGTGGCTGCTCCACCTCATGGGTTGGGCTAGATTTATCAAAAGGTTGAGTCTGGAAAATCTCTAAAGGGGTGCCAAACCAATTTAATAGCCAAATGTTCCTATAATGCACTCCAGGAGAAAGCTTTGCAGGTAGATTTATATATATATATATATATATATATATATATATATATATATATATATATATATATATGAAGGTCACCACTCATGTTATGGTAGACCCCATATTTCTTTTTGTGTTTTTTTACATACACAGTAGGTTTAATTATTTAATCATACAATGGGACTTGATTTGAGTAAACGTACATGTGATTGCAGCATTATTTTGTGCTGTAGGGCAGTCTGCTGCAATTTTCCCCAAAGTATTCCATCCTTCAAGCTGTTTTTGACTGCCTACTTCCTACATGGCTGGAGGTCAAGGAAGTCCATTGGAAATGTTTATGAAGGAGGCTGGAATCAACCGTCTGATTTCTCTATGGAGATGGAAGGCCACACCCCCCCGCTGCAGCTACATCTGTGCTACTAGAAATACCATATTTATTTTAATGTAATCTGAGAATAGTGATATGTTAATGTATATCTCAAGTCAATGTGTTGATTGGCAAAAACACAATATAGCATTCTGCTTGATTGTAATCCATGAAGCCGGAGTTTTGATAAGGCTGTTTGCAATTATTAATACATAATCTGGCTTCTGTGGCAAGTTTTCAAGGTCAGTGGAAATGTATTGCCTTGATGAGAACAGGGTGGTTTCAGACAAGGTGACTGCAAAATAAATAAAAACAAATAATCTAGCATTTATTATGGGCAGACTTATCTTGCAGAGATATTCACACGCTGACATTGCTTTGTTTCTGGTTACAGAACAGAGTAACTGTCCAGTGCTGTTGTTCTCACCGTGGCTGAAGGCTTGGGGCCAAGATTCTCAAAGACTAAAAAAAAAAAAGGGGGGGGGGAAGAATGTGCCTTTGAACTCCTGCAGGGGTCAACTAGCTGGTTGACTTACCACCATCAAGACGGATGTCCTTCTGGTTTCCTAGACGAGTAGTGAGATGGTGGAAGTAAGGCCTTAAGGACCATGTGTGGAAATATCCAGTTCAGGATGAGGTTCATTTAACTGTGCCAAATGTACACAATCATTGCACTGTTAGAAATGGATCTTCAGATCTTTAATCTCAGTTGCTTTGTTTATATATTTGCTGGGCTTTCATTGTATTATTTTTACAACAGAAAATTGCTTTTGTCAAATATGCATGGTACTATGATATATACGTTTGTTGGGCTTTTAGTTTTGTTCTATTTTTTTGTAAACTGCTTAGATACTACTTTTTATATTGTGGTATGCAAGTTGTAAATTAATAAATGATGTCTATTTTGTTCACTGTTCTTTAACATTTCATGCAAAGGTAACTATTACTTTACGTTCCCACACTGTGATCTATGGACCACCTGTAGTACAAGAGTTTCATTCAGGTGCTTTGTGGCATTGTCTGTGGATTTATGGTTGAAGCCGGGAGACAGCACATCCATCACCTTCAATATTCATGTTGGTTTTTAATTGTATTTTTATTGCTTCTGTTCTTATATTGCATTTTATTGTATTGAGTTCTATGAAATTCAAATTGTAATACAATAAAACACAGTATCTAATAAATAAAAGACGCAATTGAAAATACAATTAAAAATCACCCACCACAGAACATTACAATAGCTACAGCAGGCGGGGGGGGGGGGCATCAAATGGTCTGCCAAGACCCTTAGCAATTTTCAGGTGGCCCATGGGGAAAATTAAATTTTAAAATCTACTGTGCAAAACCAGCATTCACTTCCATATTCTGGTGGTAACTTACAGCTGATTCACACATATATGAACATTACTTGATAATCTGAAAGCTTCCATTGAAAAGCATTGTATTTGAGATGAAGTCAGGTAAGACAAAAGCTCTGTCTGTGATGGGTGGTGGCTCTTAACAGATCATCAATTGATGCTGCAGTTCATTGACTGATAGACATGCATACATGAACTCCTTCTCGGAATCAATATACGTGGCAGTAAATTTGTCCTAACTGCTAGTGAGTTCTATGAGCATAGTTAAATATCTAATTATACAAGTCGGATAGCCTTCAACTTGTGATGCTGAAGATGTACATGTTTGCTGCTGGACATGAAATGTGTATACCTCTGTCATGGAGAGAAAACTCAGCTAATTTAAATAATTGTATGTGAGTTATGGTGCAATTTTCAGAAGGGCCATATAATTCAAGCCAAGAGACAAAATATGCTACAGTGAATTGTGCTGTATGAGTTTTGCTATGCAGAAACACAAATCAGGCACCAGAAACATTGAACCTTGATGCAATATTTTCTGAACTTATTCTGGTCTCTTTTTAAGCTGGTACCAAATACATTTACTGGCATTTATTTAAACCTGTACACATGAAGCAGAGTGTATTGCATTAATATAAGATGGAGATCATAGCCAGGTTTCTGAAACATGCAATGAGGACACGTGAATGTTATACAACCTTATCTTAGATGCAGATTTCGCTGAGTGATTTTATTGTACTGAACCTTACCAGAATCTTGTCTATATGCCATTAAAGGTTTAAGAATAGAATTGTACAGTATTGCGTTAATGGCCTGCCACCTACTGGCAATAGTTCATATTTTGTTCATCTCGCTGATTTAAATTGGCTAATTGCCAGTTGCTCAGTTGGGAGGGAAGAGAGCTTTTGAAGAAAGAGGGGGCCATTTCTAGTTGAACAAAAGTTCTAAATCTATGATTAAAACCAATTAGTGTATTAAAAATTGCAGCCCTGTTTTAAATTTGTGTTCCATAATAGTCCTTATTCCACAGAGACAAGCACTTTGTGGACCGCAGCCATTGCATTTACCATAATTAAAACTTTCACAGCAACAACAATATAGCTATTAAATCTACCGGTAGTTTAAAATTCAAAATTTTACCACTTTTGATTGTCACCATTTATCAGAACTGGATAATTCCTTTTGATTACTTAGTGCTGTTCAAGGTCTGAGCTGCAAAATTCAGGCTATAACTCTATACACAGTTGCATGGAAGTAAATCCTGCTGAACTAAATGGGGTTTACTTCTGTGAAGGCATGCACAGGATTACACTAGAAATGGTTATATTAATCCTTGCTAGCAGAGTTAACAATGAAGGCTATAACCTACTGGTACTCACTGAAATGCCAGCTACATGCAGGGTGTTTTTTGTTTGTTTTTTGTTTGTAAGGAGAGACAATCATTATTAATATATAGTCCTCTCCCCCCCCCCCACTTTTAAGCTACCTAGGCTATTTATTGATATGTGAGTGAAAGAGAAATATTTAACAATAGCGATAGTCAGCTCCCACCTGTGTTTTAAAAATCAATACAGCCCAACCAAACCCAGGTTTACCATCTTGGTGAACCAGGGGAGAGGAGAGAGGTTATAGTGTTGAGTCCTTTGAGAATATTTTTTTCATTTTTCACAAGAGTGTAGGGCTTAATCGTGACATTCTGCTTGGTTTCCCTTGTAATGCTTTTAAAAATAATGGAAGCTGATTTGAATAAAGCAAAAGACTATGCACATTGCCAACATCACTTACGCTCCAGAAACTTATTGTAACCTGTTATTTGCAGCTACCCTGTGTAATTTTACCATTGTTATGGGTAAATTCCACTTACTTGTATAAAAAAAAATGTAATTACATTATGAGGCATCCTGTGAATAGGTACTGGGAGAGCACACAGGGCTGTGTGAATAACACAATTTAATAACCCGGCCCCTGACCGAAGAATGATTGCATATTTACAGCTACAAATTGAACATATACTTATTTAATGAAGGGCAAGCAGCTGCTGTTTCGCTGCAGCCAAAACTAAACATTAGTACAATAAATGGCACATCATTTATGTTCTGCTCAATTTTCCTTCTCCTCTGGAGTAATTTGCAATGCAGTCATCCTCTGCCTCTTTTCCACTGAGATGTACCGTACGGTAAATTTTACTGATGCATTACTGAATAACAGCAAGAGGTCATAATTCCTAAAAATAAGTGGCAAAGTAAAACAGCAAAATATATAGGCACCCTTCATATTTTCCCTATAAATTTCAGTTTGCTGTATATCTAAAGCTGTGTTCTTTTTGAGTTGATGCCTAAACAGATGACCAATAGATATAATTTAATTTTTGCTATTTCTAGGAAGTGGTAGCAGAGGTTACAGAATGCAGAGAGAAGAATGAACAGCCAATATAGTACTTACAAAGAAAACCAACAAATGTGGCATATGCAATTTACTCCTTCTAACAAACAGCCTGTTTTGGGGTCGGGTTACGGACTAAGCTTATTTACTCTTAAGTAAGTCTAACTTCTGAGTAAAGATGCAGAATATTGTGCCATAAATATTCTTAGAACTGCAGATGAATGCTGCAAGTTCAAGTGAGTCTATACAGACTTACATAGGAGTAAGCACCATTGATAAAGCCAATGTTGTGTAGCTGGGGAGAGCTAGGTTTAAATCCATGTTCACTCGAACTGCGTACACCTTGTGCATTTAAATCAGCCCCCTGAATCTTGGGAACTGTAGTTTACCCCTAACATAGCTACAATTCCCAGCACCAACTACAGTTCCTAGGTTTGTGTATGCAGCCTAGGTCACCTTAGGTCAGTGACCATATCACAGTAGGGTGTGTCATTTTAGGGGGTTGAAACTTAATTTTTGCAAATTTATTCAGTGTGAGGTATTAAAAAAATGTTTTTGGGCATGAGGAATTCAAATCAGCTATTATTTTTGTGATTGGACAACATTTAGCTTGGTAAGTCCATGTCTGATGAAGAAGCACATAAACAGCTTCCACAGAAGCCCAGCAATAAAATGAGTCCATAATTTTATCTTCTGAAAATGTCAGGTAACACTAAATAATACTAATACTAATAATACTAAAATAAATAAATAAAATTAATATATAACTGCTTCCCCTGCATGTGAAGACTGGCTCGGGCGGATTGAGTGGATGACACCAATAGTGGGTCCAAAGGTCAAGAAGGCAGTTTTTGGACATGTTGTAGAGGGAAGTGAGGGGCACATGCAACCTGGAAAGGTAGCCCATCAAGAAGGAAAACTCTGCTCCTAAACCTCCACTGCCTTCCAGGATATCTTCTGGAGAAGAAAAGGCTAAGGAGTAAACCCTACACAAATCCTGGAGTCCCTAAGAAGGTTGGATGGCAACTTGTACACCTCCTTCCAGTAACTAATGCAGCCAAGCTGCTGCCAAACATATTGCTCTGTTTTCCTTTGGACCACATCAGCAAGGCCTGGGGTGGGCGGGCGTGGGGTATCTTGTCATCCTGGCAGCCCAGGACGTCCAAAAACACTGCCCAGACTTGCGCCAGTTTCACTTCAGTCCCAAAGGCAAACTCCATTGCCTCTCGAGACAGATGGATGCCAACAACAAATATAACTGCAAGTATAAAGAAGGCTGATCACCGAAGAATTGATGCTTTTGAATTATGGTGGTGGAGGAGACTCTTGAGAGTCCCATGGACTGCAAGAAGATCAAACCTATCCATTCTTAAGGAAATCAGCCCGGAATGCTCACTGGAAGGACAGATCCTGAAGCTGAGGCTCCAATACTTTGGCCACCTCATGAGAAGAGAAGACTCCCTGGAAAAGACCCTGATGTTGGGAAAGATGGAGGGCACAAGGAGAAGGGGACGACAGAGGACAAGATGGTTGGACAGTGTTCTCGAAGCTACCAACATGAGTCTGACCAAACTGTGGGAGGCAGTGGAAGACAGGAGTGCCTGGCGTGCTCTGGTCCATGGGGTCACGAAGAGTCGGACACGACTAAACGACTAAACAACAACAACAACAACAACTTGGCAATCATTTTATTATTATTTCTATGCAATTTTACACACATTTCACTTACCAGAGCAAACCTAACTTAACCAAAATATCTTTTGACTGCCCAAGTCATGTTTCAGCTTTTTAGCATCCTTCATTTAGGGTGTGAGTGAGTGTGTGTGTAAAATTCAAAACACATCCTAACCCTAACCTACCTCGCAAGGACCCGTTTTATTGCTAGGATTTTGTCTTTAATTCTGCCATCTTTCACCCGCAAGCTCTTTTCAGCTCGATTTCCATCACAGGAAAAGGCGGAAGGGAAGGAGACAAATGCCCAGACTCCAAAACCGATCTAGTTACAAAATGCATCCTCTCTAGATACGGTAGTTACACAACACCCCCCACTCCACCCCACCCCGGCAAGATGCGTCGAGGGGTTTTCAAGCAACCCCATTGCGCGAGCGAGGAAGAACAGCAACAACTACTCCTTCCCTCTCTTGCCAAGATGCACGGGCTGAAGTCGGAGAGCTTCGAGGCTGCAAGGAAGCCCAGCTGCGAGCGGAGACACCAGCGCCCGTTTCCTCTCTCGGGGCAACATTGGTCCTCCTTCGCGTGCGGAGGCAGCAGCAGCAGGACCAGGCGAAGGGCGCAGCAGAGACCATCCCTCCGAGAGCATCTTCAAGCGGGGGAGATGATGGAGGCAAGCCAAGGCGGGCGCTGTGATTGGTCGGCTCCCCGCGCAGGCGCCGAGCGGGCCTGGTGGGCAAGGCCCCGGCGCTTCGTCAAGGCGACGGTCGTGTTTACAAGCGGCCGCGTCCTGCCTCTGCCCCCGTTATCACCCCGCCCCGTAACTGTCCCGGAGCGCCTCAGCCGCCCAGTTCCGTCCTCTGCTCCGTTTTAAAGCCATGCCTGTGCGCTGGAAGGTGAGACGCGGCTGCTCCTGTGGCCGCCACCTTTTCTTCTATCGGGGGCTTCTATCCATTTGTCTCCCATGGCTTCTAACCCCTATTTGGCCCTCCCGTCAGTTTGAAGGGCCGTTTGTGACCGCCGTGGGGTTGCATTCTGCAACCAGGTTCCTCCTCCTCCTGCTGCTGCTCCCTGCTGTCACTCAAAGCCCTATACCTGCCCTAACCCCAGCCTGGGGTTGGAGCATGCAGGAGGGGTGCCGCCCCCCGAGTGAGTGCAGGGGTGGGAGTGAGTCCGCTCCCACTGGAGCTCTGAATGGGTTAGTATGTGGGCACCAGCCGCTGGGCTGGGTTGGCATGGAAAACATTTAGGGCCGCCACTCATCTCGCATTCAGGGCTCTGGCATCTTCAGTAGTTGTGTGCCCGATGGGAATTCATTTCTGCCTGGCGTGGAGGTGGGTTCGTTGATAGGAAAACTTTTACTTGGGGGTTTCATGCCGGTGATGCGATGCTTAAAATTTAAAGGTAGCAGAGCTTGCAAAACAAAACAAAACAAAACAAAGTGAGACACAAATAGGTTCGGATATGTATTAAACTCCCATGCAGATAACCTGCCCCTCAAGAATAAGATCTCGTTAAAGAGAGTGCAAGTGTACTCACAGGAATCTTTGCGGTAGAGTTAGGTTCAATGGAAGCTGTTTAAATACTGCATCAAATCACTGGTTTCCACGTTTTTGTCTTGCTTTAGGGATTGAGTGAGTACAAGAGGAACTTCAAATGGAGGAAAGCGGCTCAGTCTAGGCTCTGTAGCTCTGCACCTGAACAAAAATGCCGATGGGCTGGACTTCGATCGGATGAGCTCGGTAAGCCAAATTAGGCCTTCTCTCCTTTTATGGCTGTATAATTACTGCTTTGTGTGTGTTAATTTTATAAAGTTTACCATAGTATAGAGATAAATTCCCCCCCCCCCTCCCCGGACACCCTGCATGACAACAGTATTATTTTCTAAGAGGAGAACAAAAAACCCAAAAAACTTTTTTCCAGAAAATATGGAGGCACAAAGTTGCATGTTTAAATTACGGTAAACTACAGGAGAATGGATATAAATGATGATGCCTTCTGTAGCAGGGAGACATGGTTGGATGCACCTTTTTATGCATGGCAAGGCTGGGCAATCTGTTGCCTTGAGCCCAGTTTTATGTGGGTAGCAAGGGGGGTTCAGAAGTTCGTAGCAGAGAGAGAGAGAAAAGGATGCTCTGCTCACTTTTGGCTTTGATTCTGTCACCACCAGTTGTGTTCCAGATGATTTCAACCACTACAAAAAAATCACATAGGTGTTTTTGCAGGATCTTCTAAATTAGCACTTATTTATGACGTCCATTTGCATTTTCCTTTCTCTCCTTTTCTAACTGCTGCTTAGAAATAACATGATGCTTTGGGATGTGGAGACCTGTGTAGGATGTTCAAAATGCACAGATTTGACGTTTCTTGTTTTGCAGGAATTGCAAGAGAACCCAGTTTTATTTCTAAGAGAAGAGTGCCTCATCACAACACACAGATTTCAAAGTCCTTTGAATGGATTGGAGACAATAATTCGGAGAAAGATATGTCATCAGAATATGAAATCCATCAGCCATTGGAATTGCACACAAAAGACAGCAAAGATTATGTAAATCAGGAAAATATTAAAACACCTGATGCACCCAGGCTTCCTGAAAAGGTGCATTCCAGCTCTGCAAGTTCTAGATCTGAATCAACTGTAGCTCTTGCAGAAAGCAAGATGCCACCACCCAAAGCAATAGGGCATATAAACAAAAAACCACTATTTACCAAAAAGGAATTCGGAGAAAAAGACGATGAGGTGAGACTACTGAAATTTCTTTTTGTTTTGATGTTGGAAGCAGAAGCTAAGACACAAGAGCAGCAGTTGAAGTGAATTTCTGTGTGAAATGTTTAAAAAATGCTCTTTTAAAAATTGTAGGCCTGTCATAATTATAACACACTAGTTGAAGTTAGCCCGTTGACTAACGGGCTCTAGGGAGGCAGGAGGCGGCAGAGCGGCTCGCGGGGCGCCGGCGCGCCCTGCTCCCGGCCCCCGCTTCGAGCGCGCTCCGCAGCGGCCGCCATATTTGTTATCAGGAACTTCCGGGCTGTGGACCCGCCTCTGCGCTCCAAGTCTCTGCTGGCCAATCCCTGCGTCCGCGTGTGTCATGCGCAGAGCGCACTTCCGTGACACACAGAACGGACGCAGGGACACTTGAAGATTATAATATAGGATTAAGGGGTTTGGTTATGGTACTGTTGAAGCACATTTTGTCATTGATATGAATGGAAGCAAGATTTGTCTTTGAAATGTACCGTATATGTTTCAGAGATGTTTATACAATATGATGGTATGACATTGCCTTCATCAGCTTTATCCCAGAAAATATTTACACTAATTTTAAACAGTTCATTTAAGGTTCAAACACTGTTAGAGGAAAGGGAGTTATATTTTCCCCATGTTCATTGCCAATACTTGTTGACAGCTTAACAGAGTTTTGCAGAGGAAAGCAGGCCTGAATATTCCATGGTCAAGTAGCTTCCCTAGAAGCTCTGAGTATCAACGGCAATTTATTTGGAAAACTCCTCAAAAGGTGTCTCCAGTGCTTGCAGCAGACCAGGTAACTTTCAAGCATATAAAAAGTAGGGTTCTTATTGTAAAGTATCATCCTGTACCTGGAAGTTTTCTTAAATGTAAGCCTCACTGAATTCACTGGGGATTTCTCCAAACTTAGGTCTGTATAGGAGTTAGGTTTTCACAAAATAATATTGATGTACTTTCATTGCAAAATGTTACATGAGTGGTATATGATGAATCTGTTTTATAGAATCATAGAATTGTAGAGTTGGAAGGAACCCCAAGACTCATCTAGTCTACCCCCTGCAATGCAGGAATCTCAACAAACCATCCCCCATCAAGTTTGAAACCATACTGGGCCCTGCGTATCTTTGCAAATGTGCTAGCAGTTTTATTTACTTTTATGTACAGTATTTTACTAGGTAGAATCCCACAGATAAGCAGTTATCATTGGGGAGCATGACTTGTGTTTACTTAGCTGGATCAGTGCCATAACAACTGAGACGTATAGACCTCTCAATTCATTATAACCTTGTTGAGTGATCTAGGAGACTTAAGCACTATTAAATCTCACTGGTTTCAGTGCAAGATCTAGGCTGCAGTCCTAGCCCCCCTTACCTGGATATAAGCCCTCTTTAACTCAGTGGAACTTGCTTCTGAGTAACGGTGGTTAGGATTGCACTGTTAATTTAGCTTTAAAGATAAAGGTACCCCTGACCGTTAGGTCCAGTCGCGGACAACTTTGGGGTTGTGGCGCTCATCTCGCTCTATAGACCGAGGGAGCCCGTGTTTGTCCGCAGACAGCTTCCGGGTCATGTGGCCAGCATGACTAAGCCGCTTGTGGTGAACCAGAGCAGCACACGGAAACACTGTGAAATCAACAAATAAACATCTTTAGAAATCAACAAATTAACATATTTTCTCAACCAAAGGTTTTTCACAGTTCAAGTAAATCCATCCCTCCATATAAGTCTCCTGTCATTATTCCTGAAACTGAATATGAAAGGAGTTTCAAAGCTTCACCCCCTGTGAAAGAACTGAAACAGAGATGTTTGGAGGAGAAAGAATGTCCTGTATCTGAACCTGTAGAAATTTCACATGGAGAAAAGGTATTATAGATTCATATTTAAGTAATTTTAAACGATTACAAATAACTTTTGAAGTTAATACTTTGTATATATGAAGATTATCAGGATCACATTAGATTCTCACCCGGTGACTCTGATTATATGGGGGAAAGAAGTATTTAAAAAAAAATAATGATAAGGATTTTTAAATTATAAAGTGTTGCATTTTATCTTTTCATTGAACCTTTAGCAGTGGATTGATAATATTTGGGATGCCTTGTTTCTGTGCAAAGTTACTGAGCGAGTACAAGAAGCCTGGAACCCCAGTGTTAAGAAGGATGTAATGGCACTATGATTTTCATTCATCTACTGTGTGGAGCTGTTCAAGCTTCTAATCACGTTCCAGTAAAGTACAAATACATATTGTTTCCCCCCCTGTGTTTTGGCTGCATAACTTACACACGCAAAGTCTCCTAATAATTAGTAAGCTCCCCCTTAGGCTGTATTCTTCTAATTATTCCAAAGGTTTACCCATGATATACTAAAGTGAATTTCACTTTCCTCCTAATTAGTTATCATGTATTATGTGTGTTCTTCCTTTTTGCTGCCTGTATTTTTAAATTTGATTCCATAGTAAAAAAAGAAGAAGATTTTTTTAAAAAAACAAGTCTCTAAAACACAACTTTGTTAAAACAAAACAAAAGAAAACAAAACACTGGGGTTGATATTACTTCTTATTTCATTTCATTTTGATGCTTCCCATATGGCAATGGGCCAAAGTTCAGTAGTAAAAGCAACTGCTTTGCGTGTTGGTGGTCCTAGTTCCAATCTCTGGCGTCTTCAAGTCACTCTGGGAAATATCCCTGTCTGAAACCCTGGAGAGATACCGCTGTTTATAAAATATGTCAACTAAGCATTCTCTTTCAATTAAAGATATCTGAACATTTTCACATTTCAAATTTTCCCGAAAATTGAGAAGTGTCCAGACTTAAGATAATGTCTGATAGAAATGAAGTTTGTAGAGGCCTCTGGAAAAGTTAATAATGGGCCTCTGAAATTTTGGTTTCAGAAAAAGAAAAAAGAAACATTTTTGAAGAATGCAGAAGATCAATCAAAGCTAAGCAAATCGGAAACAAAGCCGAAACAACATAAACAAAAACATAGGTTACTTGGCTTACATAGAAATATTAAGTAAGTATCATATGATTTACAGTTTTAGAGGGGTAGCCACAATAGTCTGGTGCAGCAAACCCAACAGCGTCTTGTGGCACCTTTTAAAATCAGAATTGTAGAGTTGGAAGGGATCATGAGGGTCATCTAGTCCAACCCCCTGCAGTGCAAGAATATTTTACCCAATTCATTTAATCTAGCATCCTGTTGGAGGAAGCTAAAGATTTATCTCCAAATTGTGGCTAAATAGGATATTATAATTTTAATAGGGTGCGGTGCAGTAGCTCTATCTAAACTAAGTGAGAGATGCGCAGATGCACAGAGGACATTAGTGGCTGATTATGCCCTGAACCATCTTGGTCATGGCTGAACTAAGCCAGAGGTAACAACAGCTCATCCTAGCAACCTATATTCAATAAATGAAACAATATAATAAAAGAGCAGTGCATCTTAGAATGTGCTGAGTGGTCTTTGTTCTGCTGAGTGAAGCCAATCCCTCCATATCTTCAAGGTGGACTTGAGACAGAGTGTGCCTCTTTTTACAAATGAATTGCTGCTAGTAGCTCGCTTATCCTACAGGTAATGTTTATTTCCCATTGTTTTGCCTGGACCTATATCATACAACATTTCTCTCTCTTTAGTATTAGGATGAAAGATTTAAAGTGAGGAGGGAAGCAATGACAAAATTTATCGAATAATTGCAAAATAATAAATCTCTCTCCCCACCCTGTGAACTTGCTTTTCCCAGGAAAATGAACACAGAATACAGATCAAATTTCTTGTCTCCAGCACAGTATATGTACAAAGATGGAGCCTGGTTACGTATCAGGGGAAACAAACCTGATCAGGTGAGTCGTCACTTTGAGTATTTCCATCTTATTTGTGAGCAGAGAAATTGGTGGTGGTGGGAACCATTTCACTGAATTTCTCCAGGAGGAGAAGTTATGCAACAACATCAGTGAGGTGGGGTTTCTCATTACCTGTGGCAGTGGTTTAGGGCTAAATCATTTTGCAAGGGAAGCTGCTTCCACAAGTTTAGTGGAACTTCCCCTCCCTCTCCTTTCCCCATGCATCCCCTGCACTACTCCCAAAACTGTTCCAGAGGCTTGGGAAGGCCCCCCACAACATATTTGGGGTGGGTGTGGGAGGAGAGAAAGGGGAATCCTGTTGCAGTCACGGAAGTTGTTTTGCTTTGCACAGTGCCTTGCTTGGATACAACCCATAGGTTCCTGACTACCATTTTGCACTGTCCAGGTCTAGTGTCCTTTTGTTTAAAGTGGTACAGTACTGCTTTAAATGAATAGTTCAGGTGGGGCTTCAGTGTTTAATTTTCTCCACCCTCTAACACTGGGCTTCAGGCCCCAAAGAAACACTTTGCAAATTGCTGAGTGACAGTGTGAAAATATGGTTATAAAGCCTTCCCAAGGGAGCTGTTGTCTGAAGGCAATAGCTAGTGTGTTTTGTAAAGTGTATGTTTACTTTTGGTATGAATTCACCTCAAATTAGACTTCTGAAATATTAATACAGGGCAATTCATAATCACAGTAGGGATTTCTGGAGCCTATGACCTGCTGGGATAGTGAAACTTAGGTGTTCTTTGTGTTTCCTCATAATTCACCACAGGCATTCTCAATATCCATTCCCATCTCCTCCCAAGGCGCCCAGTTGCTCTTACCATGCATCTCTTCTGCTACAGTTTTCCCCCCAAATCTGTGTTTAGTAAAAGGGTACTAAAACTTTACAGATAGATGTCAGAAAGCTCTCAAATTTCTTGATATTTGGAGATCTCAGTGTGTGTTAATTTAAGCACAGAGTGACTTTCTCATTGATCTTTGCTATCTAGTTAGATTGTGCTGCAAATACCAGCAATCCTATTCCCTGAAATATATAAAGGTAATTTTAAAAGCATTTTAAAGCTTGCTTAGGTTGATGAATATGTTAATATACTAAGATTTTCCGTTCCTTAGATTTTGTGAAGTGGTTTATAATAATAAACATGACCGTACAGTGCATGCAAGTAAAAGCTGCGGGTTGTAGCCAACTAAATCCTACTTGGAGTAGACCCATAAAAATTAATAGACCTAAGTTAGCCATTAATATCAGTGGGTCTTCTCTTAGAATTTAGATACAACCCTATATTTGTACTGTTTTTAACTATTAACATAAAGCTAACAATTTTTATGCTTTGATATTGTAGTGGTGTTGTTGCAGAAATTATGATACACCAGTAAAAATCAGGGCTCTGTATAATTCTGTATATTCATGGCTAACATTAGCTAGCTGTACATGAAATACACGTTTTAAATATTTAATCCTGCAAGTGTCAGATTGGTTACTGATAACACATAGTTTTAAATAGGGCTGTTTATTAAGGATGCCATTCAAAACAAGCCAAAAGGAGAGTACCGGTAGATTACATTCTGTGTAAATTGAACTGTAGGAGGCAGGATAACACCACAATCCCAACAGAAGGAAAGGGATCGTTTTTCATGTGAGAATGAATCTCATTTACCGCAACATAATCAAATAAGTAAATAAATGCTATTTTATTTCTGTATTAATTTCTTTAGGGTTCTCAAAACACCCTAAATACCATGTGGTATCTGGAGGTTGGTTGCATCTAAGTTCTTCCTGCTTGGAGCAATTATAACATTTCTGAACCTTCAAAATGAAATACAATGTGGTATTAAGCAAATGCATAGCTGGTAGGCTTTTTGTGCTTGCTGCATAATTTATTTAACAGCTGTGCTTGGGCTTGGCTGCTTGTAATACTTGCTTACTTTAAAAACTGTATCTGCACTCTTTCCCTTTGTTACTTATGCTGCTCCTTGTTAGTGCTGCGGCTGGTCATGTATTCTGTGAAACGCTGCTCTGTGCTGTCAGTTGCACTGTGCTGTCACTATTAAATGATCAATAGTTTTAAACAAATGTTACAAACCACAATAAAAAAAAACCAAACTTTGTGAAATCTTCATACCCAGGTGAAAGAACTTCGGGAGAAAGCAGAGTCCTACAGGCGAAGGGTCCAGGGAACCCACTTTTCCAGAGATCATTTAAATCAGATTCTGTCAGATAACAACAGGCTTTGGGATTTGTCCTCTAATTCCAGTGCTGAAGAAATCATTAGCAACAATGTCAGAGCTCTAGATCTTGCAGGGTAAGGGATTCTGTGTGGAATAAGCCGACCTGGAATATGATAGTTTAAGAAATGGAATATTCATTTCACTAAATGAGTGCAATTTGTGGTTACAGCCTCTAATATTCCAATCATATCACTTCGTGCAATGATCTTGAATTCATTTAGGACTGTTCTAGAAAAAGCGTGCTAAAATGGCCATTCTTGGCATGAAATTCTCCCTTTTTTCATCTCCACAATGTTAGTAATGAAACATATGAATGTTTGTTTGTGTGTATTAATATATTTTTTTTGTGGCAGAAAACTTTTTAAACCAAGAAGTGAAATCAAGTTCAGTGGGGTTTATTGCATAGCTATGTTATTAACAGCACAACCCTAAACATATTTATTCAGAAGTAGAATCCTTTGTTTTTAATGACAAATACTTCCATGAAAATGTGTTAAGTGATTGTAGCCTAAGTAAAATTGATTTCAAGTGATCAGCATCTCTAGATCATGCTGGAAGTATGTGTGTGAAGACCGGTTTTTGCAGGCAGCACATCTGTGCTTCCACACAAGAACATGCTACATGGGGGTAGGAGGGGAAATAAATCCAGCAACTGAGTGCCCCTATAGCGCCCTCCAGTTGTTGTTGTTGTGCGTCAGCTCCTATTAACCCAAACCAGCATGGTTAATATTCAGGTATTATGGGAATTCTAGCTGAAAACATCTGAAAAGGCACCAGGTTGGGGAAGGCTGCTCTTCTGGCACTATTCAGTAGGAGGTTCAGTAGGAAGCAGCAGCCATATCCGACTCTTCTATGTCTAAGTTTAAAATTCTGCATTACAGTACATACATAGCCTGTTTCTCCTAAAATAAGACTTAGCCATAAAATAAGGCATAGCAGGATTTCTACGCATTTGTGAAATATAAGCCATACCCCAAAAATAAGCCATACCCCCAAAATAAGACATAGTTATGTGGCGCCTCTCCCTTAAGATGGCCTGGATAGGCGTGGCTATGCAGTGTACCAACGCGGAGCAGTTAAAATAAGACATCCCCCGAAAATAAGCCATACTGTGTTTTTTTGAGGAAAAAAAAAAGACGGTGTCTTATTTTAGGAGAAACACGGGTACACAGGAGTTGGAATTCAAAGAGTTACTTTAGGCTCGGGCATGTCCAATGAGCTTTTGGCTTCTTTATTTCACCAATAATCCTCAGTGCCATTTTGCAAACTGCCTTGAAAGTGATCTCAGTTTCAATAGTTTTTCATGTGACCTGAAGACCCCCCAGAGCACCCTTGATCTTACAGAACTGGTTATGCAGTTTTTTGAATACTGGCTGCAAAGGCTTTAGTTTACAAGTTTAAAACCCTAGTGGATTCCCTACAAGCTGAACTATGTGTATGTTGGTACGAAGTATAAAACTTACCAGAGTTTTTATACGACAGTTTTGCTTTTAATCGTATGTTTTGAGTCCGATCAGTATATTTCTGAATACATAAGGGAACATCCTGAATTCACTGCACTGCTTGCTGCTTCCTCTTTATACAGGGTCCGTGAGAGAAAGCTCTTCCCACATCCTGAATTGCCAAAACAGTTCGAGCTGAACGACACTGGGAAATTAGGCATGTCAGACGCTGCCACTGTTCCAGTCAAACAGCGTTTGGTTTGGGACAAACCAGGCAATGATGAGCAACTGGAAAATCAGTCACCAGCATTAGAGGAAGAAGAGGGGGCGAAACGTAAGCCGGAACCGGAAGAGATTGAAGAACTGGAAGAAAACGATAAGGATGCCAATACAGATGCCCAGCAAGTGTAAATATCTAAAATTATGTTTCAAACCAACGTCATTCAGTTATGACAATTACACGCAATGTCTGTTAAGTAGGGCAATGACAGTTTCACTATGTAATGGAGAAATCAAATCGATTTACATGAATGAGGTTAGAAATTACTATTTCAGTTTGAACTAGATTTTTTTTTTTGGTCTTACTAATTAGCCACAGGAGACATTTCAAGCATCGCTATTCATTCAGAAACTGTTGGTTGCCACTTGTTGCTAATCCTGATTTGCAGGACTTGCATAAACCATGGTTTTCCTGTTTGGATGCAGTTATGAGCTAATTAAGCATAGTACGCCAGGGGACGTTGTGGTGGGAGCACATGAGTACAAGGCTTGTTTATGTAATGCCATACCATGTTTTGAAGTTGTATCAAGAAAGAATGATTAACCTCCTCCTGCCATACACACATGGATTATTTTACTCATACTGCAAATTGGGAATTGCTCTAAAAACCATGCTGAAAGTTACTTTCCATGTTAGTTCCCCCCCCCCCCCTTATGGGAAGCAGCTGGAAAACGGCTTGCAATGCATGTCTTGGTAACATGAGAATCATGAGATAATGGTTTAGAGATATAGCTGGTGACATTCTTCAAAGCATATTAAATATGAAAGCATCCATTTTTTTTAAAAGGTATGTGCTCATTCTTTGATATTGATCACAAATGGGAAAAATTAACAAGGTAAATCCAACTTCATCTGCTGGTGTACAGCTATAACTAGGACCATAATGACTGTTTTGTGGTGATACTAAGATAGGACACATTCTTAAGATAGAGAAGAACAGGAAAACTAGGTAGAAAATCAGTATTACTGGAGGTTGAAGTTGCACTAAAGATAACACTATGGGGCCATAATGGTGAAAGGGGGGAGGCTTTTTGGAAATCTGTGAGGCCAGTGAATAATGGGTGTAAGACAGCCATTAATAATTTAGATTGGATAAAAAGAATGATTCTGTCTATTGGACCGAACGTGTAAAATTCCAAAGCAGTCTACCTAGAGTATTTGTGGGAACCAACCAAACCCACAGAAATTAAGATATAACTGTATATTTTGAAGGATCTCTTATGGTTTTCATACTGTCTTGTTCATGGCCTATATAATATTTGTATGTTTGGTCATATTTTTCAGAGAAGAAAACATGAATTCTCCAGGTGATAGGGCAGAGTCTTCTTTGGTATCCTCACGAGACGGTGGCCGGCTTCCTACTCCACAGCTAAGGGCACTTGGTGGAGCCCAAAGAACACATCATGACCTTACAACACCAGCTGCTGGTACCGGTAACAATTTAATGATTCATAGATATAGATACAGTATAGATACAGTATAGACACACACACACACACACACACACACACACACACCTTAAAAATAAAAAGAACACAAAGCAATTTATTTCTGTAAATTCAGCATTAACTAAAAGTGTGTTCTCTTTATTCCTTTAGGAGGTGCTGTTTTAGTATCTCCTCCAAAAGTAAAGTCTTCATCCTCGCTGCATGTGAGGCAGGGGTCTTCAGAAAAGCATGCCTTGGCAAATCAAATCTCAAGGGAAGATTTGAAAAGAAAATCTAACAGGGTAAGTCACGGCAGGTGTGTGAAAAGGTAAAGAGCTACAGGTACGTTTTGCTTAAAATTTGCTTAGAATTTCCAATTGCTTTCACTTTCTTTGTTTTTACGTCTACTAAATAAAAATTACAAATTATCTAGTGTTATCTGTTGAAGACCGTGAAGCAGTTATAGTTTTATCAAACAAATGTCATGGAAGCAACTGGGGAAATAACAGACTATGTATTCTAATTGCTAAACATTGCACGGACATATACTAACCCCTGATGGAGTGTTTTAATACATGCTTTAGACTGAAAGCACTTCCTTTCAGCCCTTCATCAGACGCTCTGAGATTTGGGGAACCCTTTTCTTTCCACTATGCTTGAGGTGTGGAAGAGGAGGCAGGGGTACTTGGCTTCCCGGCCATCTCCTCTACACCCTTTCCTGGATCACCCAGGGTCTACCTGCCTGGGACATTATAACCAATTTCATATGTGGGAGGAGGCTGGTAACTCAAGAGAGGGGGATCTATATGAGAGGGAGCTCCCGAGGCCCCCAAATCCCCCAAATCAGCTTATGACGCTATTCCTGATCCTAAAAAAAACATTGACTAACAGTGCTATAGGCCTGTAGCTATGCAAAGCAAATGGCCTTCCCTAGACCATTGACAGCCTTTGAAAATGAGTGCCAGGAATGGGCCGGTCTGTGATTTGTATTAGATGCTATTGAATGCAATTTCCAAAGTTTATGTGCTAAACAGGACAAGCTCAGCCTCAGTGAAGGAAGCCTCTCTGAAACTAATTCACCACTGGTACCTCACTCTGATGAAATTAAGTCATAGTAAACCATCCCTATCACTTTATGGTTGGAGATGGATGCTCGGAATGAGGCTCCTACCTCCACTTATGCGATTCAATCTTTGATCATATCTAAAATGACTAACTAGGTGATCTCAAAAGCAATCCCTTCAGCTCTTTCCCCCCTCTATTTTCACTGGCCCAAAACTCCTCCATACACAGCTAGTCACCTGCATTTATGCACTCATGAAACTAGTTTGAGGGACTCGTGTGCTGAAGTGATCAGTTAAATGTGACATTCATTTAAAGTAACTTCAATGTCTGCAGCCAGACATAGCTAACTAAGTAGAAAAGGACAGTCTTGTTCATTTCCTGTGAACAGCATTGGCACAGTTTTTCACAATGTGACAGGGTCTTTTTTCAACTCTGTCTTTTCAGGATGAAGAGGATACGTCACTGAGTCCTTCCCCAACTGCTGGGCTGAAAACTATGGATCCTTTGCCTCTGAGGAAAGATCAATGGTTCAGCCGAGATTTGTCTGGTGCAAGAAGCTCTCCAGCTTCAGCATATTCAGGGCAGACATCAAAAGTTCCTGGCTTAAAGTCAGCTAAGGATCCTTCTCTGCCCTATTGGAATCCATCGTGCCGCATTCAAGGAATGCTTAGGGATCCTGAGTTTCAGCATAATGGTTGGCTTACTTTCCACACAATTTTGCACCTTTTTTATATAGGTAGAATGGCTTTAAATAAGAGCTTCTGGGTCTTGGCAGGAGCAGCAATAGAAACTCTTAATTTCTGTGAATCTGTACATTGAAAAATACCCAAGTATTTCATATTACTCTACAATGTGACCCCGCACTGAAAAACTAAAACAGCCTAAAGTAGACAGCTCTCTTAAGCATGCAGAAACTTTCTATTAAATATGCTTCTCAACATATTTATATACTATCCACTGATATACCGTATTTTTCTGTGTATAAGACTCCCCCATGTATAAGACAACCCCTATTTTTTTAAACCCCAAATTACGAAATTAAGTTGTTTAGCTTTTTGGGGGGATGGGGGAGGTCACTTCTGCTAATCGCTCACCCGCCTGTCGGTCACTGCCGATTGCTTGCCACAGCCACTGCCGATCGCAGACTTCACCACAGCCGCCAATTGTCTACTCGCTCGCTGCCACCAACAGCCCACCCGCCCACTTGCCGCAGCTGCCAATCGCTTGCCCAGTTGCCGCAGCCGCAGCCAATCGCCAGCAGGCCTTGCCGCAGCCACCAATCACCCGCCCAATCGCCGCTGCCAATCTCTTGCTTGCTGCTGCCATTAATCGCACATCCCCCCTCTGCATTCACTATCCATGTATAAGACAACACCCAAATTTTGCCTATTTTTTTTTAGCAGAAAGTGTTGTCTTATACACGGAAAAATATGGTATATTGGCGCTTTTGTGTTTAAAAGTAAAATCTTAATTGCTTTCCCATGAGGAGGTAAAGTATTTGTGGACTGGAGAAATGCAATGTTGTGTGCTGTTTCTTTTTAGGTGGTGCAAGCCCCAAAAGGAGCTGGATGCAATTACCACTTCAGGAGAGAAACTATAATGATGAAGGTATTTCCCCTCTTTTATCCATGTTAAATATAATTAGAGCTGTTAATAAATTTTAGGCATTTATTATTAATGTAGTCATTATTAATAATAATAACAGCAAATAATTCTGTATTTCAGTTTCCCCTGCTTTCCCCCCCCTCAGTAGGAACTATGAAAGCAGTTGTAAAAATAGATATTTCATACTAATTCATGCTAATGGAAACTTCTCACATATTGTTGCTGTCATTTGGAATATGCTTTCTGTATGCTTTTGGCTTAGTTAAAATAGGATGTTTGCACTTAGAAAGCCTTCCATAAATGTAAACTTGCATAGTTTCTGTCAAACTGTGTGATATGCAATAAGGAAAAAGAAATGAATAGTACATTCAGCCTAGAGGAGAAAAAATTGGGAGGAAAGTGAAATAATGTTTTTCAAACTATTAAAAAGTGTGTGTATAAGTATATAACCAGTCTCTCTCTCTCTCTCTCTCTCTCTCTCTCTCTCTCTCTCTCTCTCTCTCTCACACACACACACACACACACACATACACACACGTATGAATATGAGAATGTATATGCATGTGTTATGCAGTGAGCTGTTCTGTTTGTGACGATTATAGAATCCCATGGCTTGATTTTAGTTCAGTGGAACCTCGGTTGTCAAACGTAATCCGTTCCGGAAGACCGTTCGACTTCCGAAATGTTCGACAACCGAGGCGCAATTGCCAGTTGGCAAAATCCATTGAAAAAATGGAGAAACATGCCTCAGAAGCCGTTTGACTTCTGAGGCGCATTTGAAAACGGAAGCATTCATTTCTGGGTTGTCGGCGTTCAAAAGCTGAAACATTTGACTTCCGAAACGTTCGACAACCAAGGTTCCACTGTATGTCTTACCACTGACTATGTTTGGATGTAGTGTTAGCTGTGGTTGAGTACTACAAGAGCAGTCCTGAGTGAGCCTTGGTTTGTGCACTCCTCAGGCCATGGTGGAAGAGGTCAGAAACATGCCATACAAACCCTAAACTGTGGTTAACCTTAATCATGGTCAGTAGAAACAAGCTAACTTCATTAAGTACGGTTTGAAGTTGGCTTGTTTCAATGCACAGTATTCAATATTCAGCACAGTTAAGTATTACATCCGAATAAAGCTGTTGTGTAGACCTCTGTAGCTTTACCATTCCAAGATCATAAGTATGTGGGGAAAGAATTTTAGTATGCCCTTATTTACTAACTCCATTGGAACTTGAAGACTACAAAACTTAACACCATGTCTGCTACCTGTAGTAGTCCCTTAGCAACCTTACCATCCCTTGTCTGTGCATAGCATCTTAGGTTTGGTTTCTGTTTTGCCTCTAACCATTCTTCATTGCATTGTTCTCTTGGGACGACAAAGCACATATTTGATCAAATGTTTTCAAACTCCATGACCTCCCTAAATGCACCTTTTAGATTTGAACTGCAAATAAGATCAAGGAAGTGGTTGACTGGAATTATGATGCTAACTACCGGTACCATCAAGGGCCCAGGACAAGGAGATAGTAGGGTCATTCAGGTCTCCACTGAATTTCTTAAGGCTCATTATATATCAATCCCAGATAAACAAAAAGTGGATAAATAGAGGAGACCGCAGGCTAAATCACACAATTATTTCTGAGACGGTGAAACCTGTACAAAATAACGATGCTACATAGTTTTAAAATGGGCAACTGTTGGTGAGAAACGGCCCTCACAACCACATAAAAAGTAATACTCACAGTTTTCTTTCCACCTCTGTAGCTTGGCAGCTTTTGATGTAGGGTCATGACCTGCACACACACACAAAAATGAGGCGGAAAAATCTGTGTTCTTGGTTTTAGCACCTCTGAACTAAATGTGTGAATCATCCCTAACACTTGCCATTAAAGAGGAATTGTTTAGCCTGCAATGCCCCATTGCACAGATTGAGACGGGAGATGCTTGGAAGTACTTGCTCAGAATTAATGGCTGCATATGCAAATGTCATAGAAACTGTTGCACCTTCTGAGTAAGGTCCACCTGATACTTGGCTCTTTTAGCAGCTTTCAGTAATAGCTAAGACTGAAAAGTGTGTGGGCTGTGCAAATTGCTCAGCAAAGCAACTATAAATGTTTACAGAAAGCCTCTAAAGTCAACCAGGTCTTCAGCAATGCCCTTCAGTCTCATCACTCTTCTTGAGATGACAGATGGTTGCCAAACAGTTGCTCGGCTACTGAAAACAAATGATTAGCAGCAGAAAAACTAGTATCTGAAATTTTATCTAATTTTAAATGCACACATTTACTGTGCAATACTTAGGTGCTGAGTCTTAAAAGGTAAAGGTATCCCTGACCGTTAGGTCCAGTTGCGGACGACTCTGAGGTTTTAGCACCTCTTTAATGGTAGTTTCAGGAAAGAAACAGTAGTGATGGAGGTAGTCTGTAATTTTTATTGCATACAGTGTTTTAGAACATTTCTCAGGCAAGTTCTTCCAGAAACTTAGTGCAACTTAGTACCATAAAACTGGCATATAAAGACAAACCAGGCAGCTGCCCTTTCAACAGCTTTCTTGCTTGGTCTCTTGTGATTATGGCAGGCAAAACTCTGACGATGTTGTATTACAAAAATAGTGACTTGGTAGAAACTCTAAATTTTGTGCAGATTTGAACAACGTATGGTTCATGGGCAAGTATGTCCACCTATCAGTTCATGCTACATGCAGCAGGATTGCTTTGTTCTCCTTATGTGCAGCGCATGTTACATGGTAGCCAGAGGCATGTAGCCTGCTGAGCAGAGCACTCAGAGTGCACATTGGAAGCGATGCATGAATCAAGAGTGTACCTCAGAATTCTTTGCAGTGTTGCAGAAGATGCTGTGGCATGCCTCTTGGCTCATGCTTTGATTTCCTGGAACGGGTGCAAGCAATATTTTCCACTGTAGAGTCTTCCGTAGCTTCAATCCCCTTGCGTGTGCTGTTGCTACATCTGTATCTTCTTACAGCTAAGTTCACCCCACGCAGTATGGTCAAAGTGTGGCCCATGTTAGTTGTCAATGAAAGTAAAATGGTATTTCCACTGGACTGAGTTTGCACCCGTACAAGAAAGCATACTTTGGAATCGGAAATGTTCATTTACGCTTTTGGACCTTTCAGAAATGAAACACAGCACCTCTACTTTCAATACTAATAGGTTGCTCTTAAAAAGTATTGCGTGTGTAGGTCACCCAGCCATTCCCCACCAATAACTCACAGCTGAAGCATCAATTTTGGTTTAGGTTTTTGGCATCATTTTGGCCACAACTTTATTGAATTACAAATCACGTGAGTGGTTGCGTAGGCATTGGTTCACACTGTCCACTAGACAGGGCTGACTCCTTGTCAGCAAGACTATCTGTCCTCTTGACAGAGCTGACCACTGGTCAGCGATTGGGGAAACCATTAGCTGGGGAGAGTAGTGGGACTGGTAAATCGGAGCCTCCCCCTCCCCAGGGGTTCCAGGGGCTCTTGCGTAGGCCCTGCAACCCCAGGTTCGGACAAGCATGTTGAGCCCCCGGGCTTCCTTTAACGGAATTCCCATCACCATCATCCTTCTTGGATGGCACCAACCACTGAACCAATGCCTAACCGCCAACCGTACAAGTTGTGACTAATTGCTGTATAGTAGGCAAAAACCAAAAGGCCCAAGCCAATCAGCCAATTGGAAAAAATTCCTACTAGGCCCCTCAAGCGGAGACGACCCCTTACCGGCACAGCAAGGTCAAAGCACCATCCTATACCAGGGAGGGGGGGTGGGAGATCCGAAGCTCCAGACAAGAGTGCCTCGTAGGAGCACGTGCTGATCCATATAAAGCACGCTGGCCTGTCAATCACCTCTCATGCAAATTCTCTGGCCAGCCCCAACCGGTCAATAATAATTGTGGCCACAAGCCCTTCCCCTAAACCAAGAGGAATGGCTTCGCTGCCCACCCCGCAAATCAGGCTCTCTCTTTGAGAACCACCCTTTTGCGTGTGTAGGTCACCCAGCCATTCCCCACCAATAACTCACAGCTGAAGCATCAATTTTGGTTTAGGTTTTTGGCATCATTTTGGCCACAACTTTATTGAATTACAAATCACGTGAGTGGTTGCGTAGGCATTGGTTCACACTGTCCACTAGACAGGGCTGACTCCTTGTCAGCAAGACTATCTGTCCTCTTGACAGAGCTGACCACTGGTCAGCGATTGGGGAAACCATTAGCTGGGGAGAGTAGTGGGACTGGTAAATCGGAGCCTCCCCCTCCCCAGGGGTTCCAGGGGCTCTTGCGTAGGCCCTGCAACCCCAGGTTCGGACAAGCATGTTGAGCCCCCGGGCTTCCTTTAACGGAATTCCCATCACCATCATCCTTCTTGGATGGCACCAACCACTGAACCAATGCCTAACCGCCACATGAGCCACCGGCTCACCGCCAAAACCACTCACAAACCTAGCCAACCCTTCAGGGCCCCCCCAACAGCCCCCAGCCACAAATCATTGCCCAAGGGGGAAAGATGCACACCATCCGGGCGAAACAGCGAATCATCTCTGAAAGAAATAGCGGGGTGAGAGATCGCAGACCCTCCCACCTCCAACATAACCCTCACTGCTGCACCATTGATGCGTCTGCGCGCCTTATCTATGGCAACACCGGAACGTGCTCCTCTCCAAGAGCGGCGCTGCAGCAGATGAGACCAAAACAACTTAGCCTGTGGGAATAAACAAGCCACCTCCCGCAAGTCCTGCTGAATCCTGAGGCGTAGCACCCGACACTCTGTAGCTGGCAAGTCATTTTCGCCTAACTGCAAAACCATAGCATCGGGTGGACCCTCCCCAGCAACACGATGGCGTAAAAAAGGAATCAACTCCTCCCACAACATGCCCCTTTTTCCCAACCAAGAAACAGCAACATGTGATGGAAGTCCAAGGTTGGGCGTCAGCCCTGCCTCCCGAGCTCTGGCGCCAGCCCAATGAACAATGCTGTGCCCAACAATCCAGACTCGCACGGGTGCAGGACCTACGGGGAACAGAAAACAAAACAATTATTACCACATCAACAACGCACATAACCTTTATATGCGTTGGACTTCCACCGTCCCAATTCCTTGATCCTGTCTGTGGACAGGCCCCAACGTGCCGCTGACGTAGCCGCGCCGATCCTAAATGAATGAGGGGCATAACCATCTGCCTTGCGGCCACATGCTGTGATGGCCTTGCGCATCACCTTGGCGAACTGCTGCCTGGTCAAAGGCAAGCCATCTTCATGCACCAAGAAAGGGCCGTTCCCACGGGGCCGCAACGCAAGGTACCTAGCTGTGTCCTTGACTGGGCAAGGACCGGGCCTACCTGTGGCAGGCAGCCGAATCGCCACGCCGCGTCCCAGCTGGTCGGTCTTGGAGTTGCGAACGGTAATGACCACCTCTGATTGAGACAAATCTACATCATTTAACAGCAGGCCCCTTGAACCTGCGAGCTGGGAAGCCTCAAGCACTACCTCCCCAACCCGCAAAGCCCCATAAAACGCCAGTGAAAAGGCAACCGAAAACAGGCGCGCCTCAAAGTGCGACCAGCAAACCACGCGGAGCTTGGCCCTCATCTTTGTTAACAACGCCAATGTAATAGGGTGCCTGGCCTGGCTTTGCGAAGGGGCCATCCTGGCCCAGCCTTTCATGGCCTGCCGGATATAAAACGCCGCACACGGGTCCCTCTCAAAGAAAAGTTTGGAATAAAATGAGATGGCCGCCGCCTGGATCCTGATGGTCCGGGGGGCGCGGCCGGACGCAAAAAGATGCGTCAGGTATTCCAACACCATGTCAGCCGTCGGGGGCGAGGCAAACTGGCCCGTTCCCGACTGCCCACAAAACTGGAGAAAATCAGCCCACGCTTTCTTATAAGAACGAAAAGTTGATGGGGCAACAGAAGTGGCTACTCCCTGCATGGCTAATTGCCTCCAAGGCTCCACAGGTGTTCTGGAAAGTGCTCCGGATGCTCTCTCGCTTCCGGGGCCAATGCTCTGAATCGGGCCATCTGAAAACGGGACAGAGCATCGGCTATGTCATTTGAGAGACCCGGGACAAAACGTGCGGAAAAAACAATATTAGCCCTCAGGCAATGCAGCACAAAAGCTCTAAGCAGCGATGATACCCTGGGGGACTTTGATGACTGCTTTGCCAGGACCCCCACCACAGCTTGGTTGTCAGTCCAGAAGCACACTCGACGGTCCTTGAATTCCCCGACCCATATATGCACTGCCACTGCAATGGGAAAAAACTCCAGAAAAGTCAAGTCCCGTGTAATTGCCTCCCCTATCCATGCTGCCGGCCAGGGCATGGCACACCATCTCCCCTGCCAGTATAGTCCGAAACCCAAGGAGCCTGCAGCGTCAGAGTGGACCTGGAAATCATTGCGCAAATTCAAAGTGTCCTGCCACAATGATACCCCGTTGAATTCCTGAAGGAATACCAACCAATTCCTAAGGTCCTCTTTCACGTCCTGGGGCAAGCGTGTATGGTGGTGTGGTGCACGCAGACCCGAAGTGAGTCGTGCCAGGCGGGCGCAAAAAGGCCTCCCCGGAGCCACCACCCTACACGCGAAGTTCAAATGGCCCAGGAGTGACTGCAGCTGACGTAATGTTACTTTGGTGAGGGGGAGCATCTCCTCTATCACCCTCCTTAACGTAATGATTTTTTCCTCCGGCAAACGCGAAGTCTGCTCGACAGTATCAAGCAAAATGCCTAGATAAACTAACTGGGTGGCCGGGCCCTCCGTTTTGGCTAAGGCCAAAGGGACGCCCAGCTCCTCAGTGAGTGCGGTAAAAGCCTGCATGAGCACAAGGCAGTCTCCAGACTCGCCGCCGGACGTCAGTAAAAAATCATCAAGATAATGAGTCACCCCTTGAAGCCCTGTCTTATGGCGTAACGCCCAGTCTAAGAAGGTGCTAAAAGCTTCAAATGCCGCACAAGCTACAGAGCAGCCCATGGGCATTGCTTTATCCACATAATAGGCCCCTTCAAATTGAAACCCAAGCAGCCAAAAATCCTGTGGATTGATAGGCAGCAGCCTGAAAGCCGATTCGATGTCACATTTTGCCAACAGGGCACCCCGGCCAAATTTTCTAATCAACTTAATAGCATCATCCAGTGACGCATAGCGCACTGAACAAAGCTCAGGTGGGATCACGTCATTAACCGACGTGCCTCTGGGGTGCGACAAATTGTGAATTAGGCGGAATTCGCCCGGGGCCTTCTTGGGTACCACACCCAGGGGGGAAAGATGCAAGTTAGGAAAAGGAGGAGTATCAAACGGGCCCGCCATGCGGCCCAATGTCAATTCCTTCCTTATCTTTTTCCTAGCCACGTCCGGCCACTCTCGCACTGACTTCTGGTTAACAGGTTTTCCCGACACGGGCGTCGTTGATACAGGAATCCTGAAACCATGGGAAAATCCTTCCCGCAGGTAAAGAGCAGCCCCCTGATTAGGGTAGTTCCCTAGCCAACGCAAAAGGGGCTGCAGTTTTATGGGGGTCGGTGCCAACGTGGAAACACTATTATTTTCCGGCACCTGACGCGGGCTGGGAGGGTGCCGGTTTTGCGGCTTGCTGTCCCCCTCCCCGTCCCCCGCGAAAGGGCCGATTGCCCCTCAAACATGAAGAGGCCGGGTGCGCCCCCCCGCACTTCTCACAGATGTGGGGAAAATTACAGGGAGAACGAGAGCAGCTGCCCTTGTTATAACTCCAGCAGCAATAACGCTTAAAGGCCCTGGCAGGCTGTGTTTTAAAAGCCCGCTGCTCAGGAGTTTTTCTCTGCACGTACGGGGCCACCCAGGTGGCCCAGAGGCCTACGTCCTTCCTATCCCACCTGGCCGTCGTGATCTTATGGGCCCTGGACCTAAATTCCCGGTCATAGGACAGAGCCGCGAATTCCCCACCCATAGAATAAGCCTCGCGTACTATCGATTGATAAATAATCAAATGGAGAGCACGCCGTGGATAGCAGGCTGCCACCACACTGGCAAAGACCTGAAAGCAGTCCATCCAGCGCTCAAAAGACCTATCCGTTTTTCTTGAGGAGGCACGCTTCCTGGAGGGGAAGCCCGACCCCTCACCTTCGTGGCGAGACTCAACCGGGGGTGCCAATTTGAATATGTCTACGTACCTGCCCTCCAGTATCCTATTCCGGATCCTGGAAGACAGGTGACTACCTGGGATAATATCCCTAGTCCTGTTGGTATCTACCCTGGTGTCAGGAACCGGGCGGCCATTCAAGTACTCCTGGGGAGCCCCATATCTAGCCCTATGTGAGTTGGCCCGCCTCTGCCACGCCCACCTAGGCAAACCAGGATTAGATTCTCCAAAACCCCAGTACAGCTTCACTTCGTCCCCGGGATCTGTATCAGAAGTCAGTGTGGTACCTGAACTACTGTCTGAGGATTCTCGCCTCCTCCTCTTGGGACGGTGGCTGCAACACCCATGGCGCCTACGACGCTTCCCTCCCGAAGATGCCTTGGCTGGAACCTGCAGGCAGTCGTCAGGGGACGATTCCGAATCAGGCTCCCGCCGAGCCGATGACGAGGCCACTGGAGACGCCCTTCGCTGCGCAATTGTGCCTTCGGTTTCAGACGCCTCCGAAGAACTCAGCCGACGAGGGTAGCCGCCGGATCTAGGCGCCGACGCCCTCTTTCGCTGCTTTTTGCCATGGGCAGCTTGCGGCTTGCTTCGCAGACGCGCAGCCGTTGGGGACCCTTGACCTGGAGCTGGACTATCGTCATCGGAGTGGGCGTCCATTCTGGCCTGTGAAGAGGTACCTGGAAGAGCTAGAAAAGACACAGTGCGTGAGGACGCTGCCTTGCCCTTCCTGGGCGCCCGCTGTTGCCGAGGGGCGCCAGCTGTTGCCCTGGCGCCCTTTGACTTGCGTCCACTAGCCAGCCTCCCCTTAGCAGCCCCCGTTCCCTTGGCTTTCTTCTTGGCAGCCACCAAGGCAGCCGCCTGAGCAAGGGGAAGGTCTTCGTCCACACTGGAGGAGTCTGGCGCAGGGGACAAGGCAGCCTCACGCGTGGGAGGGTCATCTCGTGCAGTACCCTGAGAAGAAAGGGACAAGAGACCCTCCAGGTCAGATTCAAAACGTGCTAGTGCAGCCGGGTCGCCAGCCAGGTTGGCCATGCGGTTGCCAATGCGCTCCAATGTTTCCGCAGCACCAGGTGAACGCAGGGCCTGCGACGATCCTTGATTAACCTTTTCCTCCGGGAGTACCGTGGCCGCCTGCTGGGTGTCCTCTCTCTGGGACATCCTGGCCGGTTAAGGGAAGACAAAAGTTATAAAACGACACCAGTGTTGGCCCTGCCGAACCCCAGCCCAGCAAACCCCCTTTATTCGCTGAAGGCACAATCCCTGTTAGACCAAATAATTCCGCAGCAGATGAATTAAATTGACAATGAAGTGAAGACCCAAGAGAGCAAACCAATGTAACTGCGATCAGTGACCAAAGAATCAGAAGGAAACAATTAAAATTTAAAGCAGTGTAAGCACCTAACTGCAATTAAATAAAATTAAAATAATATAAAATATAATTAAATAATAAAATGCACGATCAATTAAACAACCAATACACGGCAATCAAATTTAACTGAACTAATGACACAATGGCTGGAATTAGATTGGGTCTTAATTTGCACTCTGCTGTAATACCCAAGCAGCCACAAGAGGGCGCTTGGCACACTGAGCTCGGCTGTTATTCCTGGTTACAGCCAGCAGGTGGCGCCCCAACTGCAGTGCTGCAGAGCCAGAACAGAAGCTGCGACACTAAAAGAAAATGGCGATTCCCGCCCAAAATGCCCTGTTGCGGACAGGGCACGGCGCCCACAGACGCCTGGCCGGCTCAGTGAGTGGCCAGCCAGGCAGGGAAAGCCCAACGGGACCGCGCAGCGCCTGCCAAACGGCCGCGTGGGATCGCTGGCCCGCTGTGCGCTGCAGAAGCTTAAGGGGGCAAAAAACCCTTGCCTCGGCAAGAGGAAGTGGCCTGCCGGCCCGTGCAGGCAGCTGCCGCCGCCCCGAACACCCGGCACCGGCCTGAGCCGCTCACGCCTGCCGCAACCCCCCCGACACCGGGAAACAGCGTCGCGGCGCGATTCCAGCCGCCGCAGCCCCAAGGAGCAACGACAAGGACGCTGCCTTGCGAAGAGGCCAGCGATAGCCGGCCCAGCTCCAGGAGGAGGCGCGCGGCGCCCAAATCAGCGGCGGCGGCCAGGTAAGGGGGCGAGCGGCTTGCTGGAGCTCCGGCCCCGGGAAAACCTCCCGCGTTATACCCCTCCCCCTCAGGGGCCTACTCGCCAAGGGGGGTCTGAGGGGTAAAATTATACGTTAAAAACGGGGATGGGGGGGGAAGGGGCCAGGGAAAGGGAGGGGGTCAGAGGGGAAAAGAGACGGAAGCAAGCGGAATTAAACTAGCACTAACAATATAACCAGGGGAATAAGGCCAATAAGCAACAGTAGAATTTGTGTAATAAATAACCCAGAATAAAACCAGGCCGCAAAGAAGGTTAGCGATACAACCGTAACCAGCTACTCTGCCGAGATCCGAAGCTCCAGACAAGAGTGCCTCGTAGGAGCACGTGCTGATCCATATAAAGCACGCTGGCCTGTCAATCACCTCTCATGCAAATTCTCTGGCCAGCCCCAACCGGTCAATAATAATTGTGGCCACAAGCCCTTCCCCTAAACCAAGAGGAATGGCTTCGCTGCCCACCCCGCAAATCAGGCTCTCTCTTTGAGAACCACCCTTTAATGGTGTTTGTTTGTTTTAAAGTACCATACAGTTCAGGAAGGTGTGCCTTGTGTCATAATTTTAAAAACCAATCTAAATCTGGCTTCACTATCCACATATACTCCTAATCCCCCAGTATAGAAAATAATTATATGTTGGTAAATTTGTGTTAACCTTGCAGCTCCTAAAGAGGACAATGTCCATTTTAGCAAGCCCCTAAACGTATTTTGCTTATCTTGTTACCATGCATCTGATTGGTTCCCCCCCTTTGTTATGTTTACAGATGATGATGACCGATTGTCCCAGCTATCTGCTAGATCTGCTGCTTCTAGTTCACTGGCATCTCAGGTTCTAGAACGAGCGCAGAGGAGAAAGGAGAACTTCTGGGGCAAAATGTGATTTTGTTCAGCTATACTCCCGAATTGTTTTGGTAGTTTAATACCAATTTGTGAGAATTATTTGAGGCTGAATTCTGGTTGTTCGCACTTACCACTTTGGTAAAAGGGTCCCATTATAGGAAATGCTGGATATTCACATCCCTTTATCTTGGATAGGGCAGGGATAGATGACCTGTGATCCTCTGGGAGTTTTTGCATGACAGCTCCTCTCATCCCTAGTCATTGGCCGCACTGGCTGGGACTGATGAGAGCTGAGAGTCCAGCAACATCTAGAGGTCACAGGTAAGGTACCCGCTGGCATGGGATCTGGGAATGCACAACCTGTCTGAGATTTGAGCTCTACCTCATTTGGTCACAAAAGTTTTAGCTAGAGCAGTGTCAGTTTTGTTCAATCACATTATAGCAGAGAAGTGTTGCCATGCTACAATGTGTTCATCTTCATCATCCATCACAAAGAGTAGATCGTCAAGTATTCCCAGTGAAGTAAGAGTAAATAACATGAAGGATGAACCCAGGTGTAGGTTTCCAGCAACCTTCATTAATTCCTGACCTCAGCATCTCTTCTGGCACTCCCTGAGCCCCAAAATCCTTTAATCCCACCCAGCATATTCGTGTCAGATTCATCAGCACTGATCTTTATCCTCCAATGCAGTCTTGGCATTTACCCAAAGCTATTATGGACCTAACATGATTTTTTTTGACTTGGTCATGTCTGTGCAGGTTCCAGCAGGATTCAGTGTGGCTTCTGTGGCTGCCTTGGCAATACCAACCTGAGTCAGTTTTCATTATGAGAGTGCCAAGTAAGATGCAGTCACAAAAGTTACTCTCATGACCCAACACCACAGCATCCTGTTACTTTGGTTCTGTCCTCAATATACATTTTCAGGGTCACTCCCCTTCACCTGCTAGCAGTTTTATCATAAAAGACGAAGCTAAATCTCAGTCCATAATACTCCAGGTAATAAAGCCCATGAGCAGTATCTGAACCTAAGTGTTCTTCAACATTTCACAGAAGGAAAAGTTATTGGCAGTCTATGAGCCAGACAAAGATTTGTTGCCACCTATTCAACTAGTGGTTGTTTGAGTAGTTGTTTAAAAGTACCGGTAAATTTTAAAAAGGCTTCTCACTTGGATTGCGACAGCCATCTGGGACAAAGAGTTAAAGCTGTGCTGCCCCACACCAATGTCCCACCTGCAAATTACTTTTTAAAATGATTCATATAATTGCTAATTGTGTGAATAGAATAGTGCCTTGTTTGGCTCTAGTTGTATTTAAATCACAGTTGTGTTTCTCTGTCATGGTAATTTTCAGGTTTGTACACGTGATCACTGTTAGCCATATGGATGACAAGATCAGTTTTAAATGTTGTATTTAGTGGATTCTTCTCAAGACTCAGGGAATTAGAAAGAACTGAACTTGATGACAATGCAATGCTGTCTTGCTGTGCTATTTCAGAATTATTAGCATTGTGGAAAGATTTTTTAAAGCTGAAATGGGTTTATTCTTTCACAGATTAGCCCACAGCATTTTAACATTTAACAGCATTGTTTATAAAGAAGCGATGGAACTGTAATTATTATTTTTTAATGTTAGATTTTTATGATTAAAAAAATCACTTTATATGTTCTAAAATAAAAATCAAGTTGTATATTTGTGTACGTCAGATCCTTAATTAGAAATATCCCTGTTATAACTGGAGATTTCACTTTTGCATGCTTTTACCCATAATTCTGTTTTATTTCCACACTAATTGTGAAAGGTACCTCTCAGAATCCATATTTCCACACTAATTGTGAAGGGTACCTCTCAAAATCCATACCTTAATATTTGAATTAGTATTTTCTCTAAAAATAGCTACATTGTCAGGCTGGAGCCAGCAAGCGAGCAACAGCAGCTGCCAGACTTGGACAGCAGCCCAGGGCATGAAGGGAGAATTGTTATGGGAAGACCAGAGGGAAGTACAGGGGGGAGTTCACAGCCCAGAGAAACACAGGATTTACCAGACAATAGCTTGTCTGAGCCAGTTTCCAAGCCTCTCAGTGTGCAGAAACGCAGGAGAGGAGGGGTACAAGAAAAGGGGAAATTGACATCACAGAAGCGACGGAAGAGATTCGTTTTCACGCGTTGTTTCCGGAGGAAGAGGAACAATGCTGAGGATTTAGTTGAGTCATCATCAGGGTAGACATAAGTCATGGGGGCAGAGAGCTCCGGACAAGTGGCATGTTTTTTCTGGAATAAAACCAACTTTTAATTGACTGTACGTGTTCGCGTCTTGCTGCCACTATATACATGCATACTTTGAGACTTTTAAATGACTGATAACTTTTTGCAAATTCTAACAAAATCCAGTGGTTAGCTAAATTCTTATCTGCACACTTGTCAAGATGTGAATCAGGCAATTTCATACAGGAATTTGCAATTATTTAACCATCCCTGATTGTAATTCAGAAAAGACTCACCGAACAAATAAAAATTATTGTTTAAAATATGTTCAATTAAACAGAAATCTGCTGCTGAAACCATTAATCTAGTCTTTGAAACTAGTGGCAAATGATTGTTTAAAAAGAAATAAATAACAGGTGTGTGTGTGTGATGAACTTGGTTAACTAAAGTTGCTGACCCAAACTCAGCAAATTTAGCCCAGCCCTGATGACCTGCCCAAATGTGTGATTCATGTTAACCTCCTTTGAGCTAAGGATGAGGACACTGCAAACACTGAAGAATGGAAAGGCTTGCAAAACAGCAAACTTATAGTTCATGGTGAGTCTGATTCACAACCACCATGACACTGGCATGGAACAAGAATAGGGGGATTTCTTCCACACCTTTCACTGCGATATAGAGATGTTTGTAAAATGGCCTTCTGAGGAATGTTGGAGAATATCAAACAAAATGAAAAGTGCTTGGTTGTGACAAGCACATTTATAGATCCATGCATATAGTATTAGCAAGAGAAACCTAGAACTCTATAGCCAGGGCCAACAGTAGAGGCAGATTTAGGGGAGTGTGGCTGGTTTGGTCACACTGGGTGCGGCGCTTCGGGGTTTGCCATAGGGGATGCTGTGACTATGATTTAGAATAGGTTTCAAATTTTACTAGAGTGAAAACTTATTACTGGGGCCCCCGAGTTAGCACATTACTGCACATAAAAAGCAATTTTGAGACTGCTTGGGAAACATCTGGGAGAGGGGGAGCCTTAGGCAGGGATCTTCCGCTTGCAACTGAGCAAGACCTACCGGGAAGAGTTGCTGACACCACTAGGCTGAGTTGTATGCTTGTTTTCTTGAATAAAGCGTTAACTTCACTGACAACGGAGATCTGCTTATTTTATTCCTGACCTGCGTCTGACTCCAGCCCTGACACTATGCACATGAAACCACTTCCTTGGGAAAATAAGAAAATAGGAATCTATCCAAATGTTTCACTTTCTCTTTGCAGAGATTCCATTATGGAAGAACTATTTCTCTTTCTTGAAAGGAGTATCCATGGAGGCTACTGTAGTGCCCTAGAGATTAAGTAAAGGTAAAGGGACCCCTGACCATTAGGTCCAGTCGTGTCCGACTCTGGGGTTGCGGTGCTCATCTCGCTTTATTGGCCGAGAGCCAGCGTACAGCTTCCAGGTCATGTGGCCAGCATGACAAAGCATGGCGAACCAGAGCAGCACACGGAAATGGCGTTTACCTTCCCGCCAGAGCGGTTCCTATTTATCTACTTGCACTTTGACGTGCTTTCGAACTGCTAGGTGGGCAGGAGCTGGGACTGAGGAACAGGAGCTCACCCCGTCACAGGGATTCGAACCGCCGACCTTCTGATCAGCAAGCCCTAGGCTCTGTGGTTTAACCCACAGCGCCACCTGGGTCCCTGCCCTAGAGATTGCCCACCTGTATATAGAAGCATTTGAAATTAAAAGACTTTCATAAAACAGGCTATATAGAGAGTTTCATCCTAACAGATGGTGTGTGTGTGTATAGGGTCTTGGTTCAATTAAGTGACTTTTTCCAATTATTGGGTGATTAAATACATTTGAATAAATAACACACAACACCTTTGTCTTTTGGGGACTTGGCTTCACTGCCTCCAAACAACAAAGCCTCTTCACAGATTTATACCACCCAAGAGGACAAGATCTCTGAATTTTAACTTGCTTTGTTTTGTGTTGTTTATTGCTGTGTAGACCATGAAAAAGGTTGTGTGCTACTGTGTTTTCAGCTTCACTATGTGGACCAAGTTCAGTGAACAAGATGCCAAAATAAAGCAGGAAGTACAGAAATTCACTACAACTGAAGTGGCTTTTCGCAATAGTTGAATAAGTAGGTCATTAAATGTATGGTACAACAACATGAAATTTGCTTGATTGTCATAAATGAAATACATTGCATGAAGTATAGAGTAGACTTTGATATGACCACTGCAGCAGTGTGGTCCATGAATCACCCCGGTAAAAATGAGAACACTTTCAAGTATTAGCATTTCCTTTCTTCTTCCCGTTGGTACTTGCTTCTACATGAAAATGGATTTTTACAGGTTTCAGAACGTGTCACAGATTATCCATTGGTAATCTACCTTGGTATTGTCTGAACCGGGGCAGCTGATGTAGTATTCTCCACATGTTGGGCTACAACTCCTATCATCCACGACCATTGGCCATTCTGGGTCAGAGTGCTAGGAGGTTTGAGACCAACTTCTAGAGCCACCATATCTATCATCTGGTCTATACTGATTGGCAGTGACTTCCCAGGGTTTCAGAGGGGAGGGTTTTTTTTGTAGCGCTTCCTAGAACTTCCTTCATGCTAGGGAGCATGTGCTGTTACCTTGAACTATGGCTCATTCCCACAACAAAGCGGAAGGATACCAAATACGCATAAAACCCTATTACATTCTGATTCTTTGTTCCTGTGGGGAAGCTTCTCCCTGTGTACTGGGAGGAGGGAATAAAGGAGGGAGGCAGGAGTAGCAGGCTGTCCCTTTCCAAGGAAGAAGGAAGGCAAGAGAACATCATCTGAGCAGAATCAAGGGCTCTAGAGAGACACTAAGCAGAGGCGGAATTGGGCAGTGTGACTGGTTGCACCACACTGGGGCCTTCCAAGGCAGGAAAGGGCTTTTGTAATTTCCGGTCTGGGTGGGGAATGAGACTGTTTCACTGCCAGGCTGATGCTCTAGCCAGCAGTTCTGATAGCTCACCATGCAGAGCTAGGTTCCAACTTCCAGCCCCAGCAGTTTCTGATAGGAAGATAGCTGGCAATTTCTGGGTATTGAATGGATTTATGGAGAAGCCCACAGAGCTTGCAAAAGCGAACAACTTATGCCTGCACTCGGATAAGGAGAGGGTGGTTTGTGTGTGTGTGTGTGTGTGTGTGTGTGTGTGTGTGTGTGTAGATGCAAAAGGAGCAATTAGGAACAGATGGAAGAAGTGGAGGGGGGAGGGTTGTGAGCTACTAGATGGTTGGAGGTCCTTTGTGGGTACGAGGTTTCTTCTGCCTGTATGAGGGTACTACTGCTTGCTTCCACTTAACGTTATACTTTGAGGACACCAGCATGCTGGCAGTGTGCCTGTCAGAGATGCGGTTCTCCAAGTGGTTTAACTGGTTTGCCTCTTTTTCCAGGACATGTCCTCTTCTTCAGTTGTAAAATTTGAGACAAATCGCATTTATTTGCTTTGAATGGCTGTCATAGCATCCTCTTCTTCTTTGCTCTTCAAAATATGGCAACCCACAGTCTATCTTCCTTCACAGCAAACTGCAGAATAGGGGCTCTGCCAACAACTCTCAGCACCTTTGACAAACAACAGCTCCCAAAATTCTTTGGCAAAAGCCACCACTGTTTTAATTGCTGTCGTAGTGCTTTAAATGCACGGTGTGAATGTGGTCTTGCATAAAAAATCTACCCTGTACATCCCTATAAGTTATGATTGTTATTTTTTTGTCTCATACTGAGTGAGACCAGCTGAGCAACAATGCCTCCCTTGTGGCTGAAACTATGAAAAAACCTGCTGCCTAGGAGTGCTGCTGCGGTTTGCAAGGGAGTGCATGTTTTGTGCAGGGCTAAGGGAAGCCAGTGCCACTTCCCTTGTACTCAGAACTATGGAAGAAGCTGCTGCCTAGGTTTGAGCTGCTGCCCTGGGCGAAGAAGAAGTCCCTTCCCAGAGCCCAGCAGCCATTATACTTGATTTATTATACGTTCCTATTGAACTGCACTCCTCAACTTGGCCTTAGCCAGGAGCATATTTTGGGCATGTGCTCTGTGGCAAAGGGAAGTCCATATCCTACTGTACTGAGCTTCTGCATTTGGCACGACTGAAGTTAGAAGCCTTTGCTCCTGGCTGATCATGCAAGCAGGGTGAATGCATGGCATTTAGGTGCCCAGGACTGATGGCAAATAATAATAATGATAAATGAAATATTGTGCAGAAGATGAAATAAAAATACCAGCCTCAAAGTATCTTAGTCCTATGACTGTTTTCTGATTAAACAAATTTTAGTTTTTACTGACGAATGATCAAATTGATCACATATTTGTGTGCGAGTAAATGAACATTTCAAAGAAAACAGCATTATCTCTTTGTGTTATTTGTTTTTCCTCCTCCTTTTATCTTTTTAACCAGTGTTCTGTTTGTTTTCTCTCTCTATTTTCTCTTTCTCTTGTTTTCTCTGTGTGTGTTTACTATTTTGTATTGGAAACATTTATGAAAACTTGGGGTGGGTGGGAGAAGTTCTTAACCTTGGGCTGAGGAGGACACAAACAGGAAGGAGACAGTCGGAGGGGGGGGCAGTCACTGCATGAAAGGCAGGGTAGAAAGGGTCTCCCAGGGTGAGAGACTGGGAGAAGTAAGCTCCCAGGTGGGTGAATGGGAGTGTCTACCTCTCTGTGAATAAATGACAGAATATTTTATATACCATCTTACAGAGCAACCTAAAACCCCTTTGCACTGGATGCGGTGGTTGGTTGGGTAGTAGTAGTAGTAGTAGTAATAATAATAATAATAATAATAATAATAATAATAATAATAATTTATTTATGTTGTGTATTAAGCAATAACATAGTCAAGACATTTTAATATAGAGTATTGTGTTGTATTACAGACCTTATTTGAATGTATGAGTTACAGCGGGAACGGCAATCATTTGATGGTTCAGAGAGCAGGATTTGGATCCTCTGCCGGATTGGTTTCCGCGGGAGGGAATCCGTGCCATTGGTTCCCGCCAAAATGTATCTTCTCCCTACTAGCCTGCTGTTATGATAAAACCCCCGGTTTTCTCCATTCCTATGGCTGTCTATCCCCGGTTCTGAAATAAAGAGATGTTGTACCTGATTCTTGCCTCCAGTTATTGATCCACACCGACGGAAGTCACGGAATACGGCCACACGACATAACAATTTATATCCCCCCCCCCATCTAACTGGGTTTCCCCAGCCACTCTGGGTGGCTCCCAACATAATATTAAAAACACGATAAAACCTCACACATTAAAAACTTCCCTAAACAGGCCTGCCTTCAGATGTCTTCTAAAAGTCAGGTAGTTGTTTATTTCTTTGACATCTGATGGGAGGGCGTTCCACAGGGTGGGCGCCACTACCGAGAAAGCCCTCTGCCTGGTTCCCTGTAATCTCACTTCTCGCAGTGAGGGAACCGCCAGAAGGCCCTTGGAGCTGGACCTCAGTGTCCAGGCTGAACGATGGGGGTGGAGATGCTCCTTCAGGCATACTGGGCAGAGGTGTCCCACTACTGAGCCCTGTTCCCTCCATTTGCAGAGGCAGCCTGTGGCAAGCCCTGTGGGTGCAGAATAAGAGCGACAGAGTCCAGCATATTGCCATATGGCTCAATGTGGGCCTCATAATTGTGCCAGCTCCTCACCTTCTGCCCTGGGCTACAGCTCTATGGGTGTGTTGGTGGTGCTCCGTTAAGCCCCACTGCGTGGTGGCCAGGCTTAGGATTGGACTCTGACAATCATTTCCACCTCAATGGGGAGGAATACCTTTTCTAAGTTGCCACCCACCACCCATGATTTTCCGAAGGGTTTATTTATTATATATATATATATATTTAAAAAGTATTCTAAAATTTTGCTGCCTAATTCATCAGGCGCATCGTTTTGATCTATCAAACATATTTTCATCAATTAATAGAATGTATTAACTAACAGTGCACTGCATATCTACTCATAAGTAAATCTCACGGGATCCGATTAGCCTTGCTCTCAAGTAAGTGTGTACAGTCTAACTGCAGTCTAAAGGTTGCAACTCTATCGATGGTATCTAACACCGAGTAAATTGGCAAAAATGTATAAATCTAAATCTAGTAAGTGTTGGAAATGTAAAGAGAAAGAAGGTTCTTTTCATCATATGTGGGGGTCTTGTAGTAAGGTTAAAGCTTACTGGGAAATGATATATAATGAATGGAAAAGGATGTTTAATATAACTTTTGTAAAAAACAACAACCCAGAAACTTTTCTTTTGGGAATTATAGGGACAGAACTACTTAAACTGTATAGAAACTTATTCATGTATGCTACTACAGCGACAAGAATGTTACTTGCCCCCAAATGGAAAGAAGTAGAAGTCCCAGCAAAGGAAGAATGGATACAAAAACTCATGGAATATGCAGAAATGGCAAAACTTACTGGAAAAATAAGAAATCAAGATAACATTTTTTTAAAATAAAAGAATGGAAATGGTTTATTGAATATTTACAGATAAATTGTAAACAGATCAGAACATTGGCAGGATTATTGTAATAACCTGCAGCTATTTAAAGTAGATGAATAAATGAACAAATTAAGTTAATTTGGATATGCAGAAGATATTAAAAATAAATTTAAGGAACCGCAGAAAGAGGGGGAAGGAAGCCAAGATTTGAAATGCTAAAATAACTGTAAAATTATTGAAATGTATAAACCTGAAAATCATAAATATTTTTTTCAAAAATAATAAAAATGTTGCAACTCTATTTAGCTTTAGCAGTAGTGGGAGACTGCCAACTGCAGCGCCTTGAACATGGAGGTGCTCAAACATTGGTAATGTATCTGATTACCTGTATGTTGTCTATATTTTGTGAATACAGGATGCCTGCAACTTAGGCACATTTCAGTTGTGTGCATTCATCTTTAAAGCGCTTGGCTTTTAAAAAAATAATAATTAAAAAGGGGGCAGGTGTCCAGGAAATAAAGACTTTGGCAATCCCACCTGCAATTGCACCCAGTGTGTTTAGACTATACAGTACGTGATTTTGCCTTCAGGTGTGATTTCTGGAAAGTAACCCCAGCGTACATTGCGGGCTTACCATTGGGAAATCTCATCCAAGAATTTAAAATGTGTCAAATTCATGCTACTATAACCAGGTAACAACTAAAAACACAAATCAAGTTGTCAGTGCTTTTTTTTCTTCCTGGGGGGACGCAGGGGTACGCATACCCCTAAACATTTTTGTGAATCATTGTACTTTTGTCCATTTGCTGTATTTATTTGAGCTATAAAATGGTGATTTTCTTGAGTCAAAATGAGAGTACAGTGGTACCTCGGGTTACATACACCTCGGGTTACAGACGCTTCAGGTTACAGACCTGGAAGTAGTACCTCAGGTTAAGAACTTTACCTCAGGATCAGAACAGAAATCGTGCGGTGGCAGCACAGTGGCAGTGGGAGGCCCCATTAGCTAAAGTGGTACCTCAGGTTAAGAACGTTTTCAGGCTAAGAACGGACCTCCGGAACAAATTAAGTTCGTAACCAGAGGTACCGGTACCACTGTACCCCTAAACATTTTTTTTTAAAGGAAAAAAAAGAGCACTGCAAGTTGTTAAGCACAGACAAGTCTGTGCAAGTCCTAGAAGGTTGAAATCAAGGAGGAAGTGTTTGTGGCTTCTGGTGCACATGCTATTCCTCTGCTTCGAATCCTCTGTGTTTTATATGGGTCAGTTGTTGAGAATATCAAACCACTCTGACTTACTAGTCAGCTAGGGAAACTCAGTGTGTAATTGTGGTTCGAAGTATTACCCCAGAGCCTGTGAGTGGGAAAAGGGTGATTTCTGAGACATTACTGGAAAGGAAAAAGGGGAAAAGAAAACCCTAAATGGGGTTGAGTACCACTTTGCTGCTTACGTGATTTTTACTACTATGCTGTGCTCTCTCTCTTTGTAAAAACATAAAAAAATAAAAAATTGAAACAAGGAGAAATCAATATTATTTCTTCACTGATAAACTCTACATTAAAAAAATATATTTTGCATTAAGCTAAAAAATATAAGATTTAACAGAAAACCTCTTCTTTGGTTAAGCACTCGGAGGTTCTCGTGAACCTGCCATAGACATAGAGCTTAGTCACAAGCACACAGATCTATAAATTCACTGAAATCAAATGAATAATATACAGTACTTGTATGGGTAAATGCTGAGGACTGTATCCTAATCTGGAGTAGACATCGCTGAATTGTCTTCTCAGAGCATCTTGTCAGAATCAACTGAATTTGGATCTACTATATCAGCAGCACATGGAATCAGTTAATCCCTACGTCAACCCTGTGAGGTATGTTAAGGGGCTGTGACTGATTCCGAGGTCACCAAGTGAACTTCATGACTGTGTGGGGATCAGGACCGGTGCTGGCAATTTTGGCGCCCTAGGCGAGGGGGCGGGCCACGTGACGTCATTGCGTATGATGCACGTTGCGGAGTGGTGCCCCGCCCCCTGCCCGGCCGGGCGCCCCCCACCACTGTGATTTGCTTGCTCCACCACTGGTTGGGGCGGCGGCGGGGGGCAGGCTGGCCAGCGCCCCCTCCATTTCGGCGCCCTCGCCGCCGCGGTTTTTGCCCCAACCTGCTTGCTCCGCTGCTGGTTGGGGCGGCACCAGGCGGCGGGCAGGCTGGCCAGCGCCCCCTCCATTTTGGCGCCCTAGGCAATTGCCTAGTTCGCCTAAATAGACGCTCCGGCCCTGGTGGGGATTTGAACCCAGATCTCCCAGGTACCAGTCCGACACCCTAACCACTACACCACCCGGGCTTCCTATAGTCCTACTATGGGGCAGCTCTATAAATTAAGTAGGCAAATAAATATGGGGAAAGCCAAATGTCACTTAGAGAAGATTCTGAAATATTTTCCTTGAAGCTTGCATTAGGACCACATCTGCCCCTTACATTTAAAGCAGCATTATACCACTTAAACCAGGGGTCGGCAACCTTTAAGACAAAAAGAGCCACTTGGACCCATTTCCGAAGGAAAAAAAAACCTGGGAGCCGCTTTTCGCACCCTAGGCGAGGGGGCGGGGCCATGTGACGTCATTGCGCATGACGTACGGTGCCCCGCCCCCTGCCGCCCCGCGCCGCTGCGATTTAGGCAAGCGTCCATCAGGAGCCTCCTGCGAGATGGCAGCACGTCTGCCAGCGCTGGCCCAGCTCAAATACAGCTGCACGGGCTTTGTCTGGGGCTCGATGCCTCCTCTCCACACACACACACACACACACACACACACACACACACACACCAGCTTTTGTGTGCGCGCTGCACGGGCTTTGTCTGGGGCTCGCTGCCTCCTCTCCACACACACACACACACACCAGCTTTTGTGTGCGCGCTGCACGGGCTTTGTCTGGGGCTCGCTGCCTCCTCTCCACACACACACACACACACACCAGCTTTTGTGTGCGCGCGCGTTTCGCTCTCCCTCCCTCCGGCCCTAGACAGGCAGCGAGTGAGCGCAGCATGATAATGAGCTCTGTCAATTGCCCAGCCGGGAAGGAGGAGGAGGAGGCGCTGCTCTCGCTCTCGGGCTCCGCGCTCGGCTCTGGTTTGCCGTCAACGTGCCCGTCGCAGCTCGCCAACTTCTCTTTCTCACTGCAGCTCGCTCTCCCGCCGCCCCCCTGACTACACACACCGACACGACGGGAGGGAAAGGGGAGCGGGAGAAGACACGCCACCCCGGAGCCGCGGCAAAGGTGTAAAAGAGCCACATGCGGCTCCGGAGCCGCGGGTTGCAGACCCCTGACTTAAACGGACACAGAATAGAAAAAGTGGATTGATAAAAGTTTTTCTCCCTCTCTCATAAAACTATAATTTGTGGACATGCAATGAAGCAGAATGTTGGTAGATTCAGGAGAGACGAAAGAAAGTACGTTGTCACATGTGGCATAGTTGAACTATAGAATTTGCTCCCACAAAAGGTAGCGATTGCCACCAACTTGGATGGCTTTGAAAGAGGGTTAGGCAAATTCATGGAGGATAAGTCTATCAAGAGCTTTTACCAAGAACATTTGAGCTTTAAACAATGTGAATAATTTAAATAAAACATGCCCCATGCATCATGATCTCTATGGCCCTCAGTGTTGAGTAGTTCAAATATTAAGGTTCATTATTGTCCCACAAAATGTGTACCTCTTTAAAGTCAGAAGGAAATCTCATGACCTAGTTTTGCAGCTGTGAGGGAGTACAGCAGGTGTTGTTAATTAAGCTAGCAAATGAAGTATATAAGGAGCGTTGTGTACTCTCTCAGTACCCTGGTGGGTGGGTCACTGGTTGGGTCATGTTTTGTAAGGTTTTGTAAACTTTGTATAACTTCTGTTATTTTCTTTTCTATAATTAAAAACCAAGCAAAGGACTTATTTTGCTTTCTCCTAATTATGTTCAATACATGTAGTTTCCTCAGCATGTCTTCTGTGGCACAATTACTCCGCTCAATTTCATAACACTCAGGGCACAGTCAAGAACTTTGAAGCTGAAATGGATTGAGACTGTAGAATATTGACTTCCATAGCAACAGGCCGGTGTTGTACTCTTTTGGATCATGACCATGCCATGGTAGTGTGCAACATTTTCCTGTATTGGTATACAGACAAGTAAGAGCACATGCCCTGGCTGTTCTCATCTGACTCTTGAACTGTCACCACAATTGTTTTTATATATATATATATATATATATATATATATATATATATATATATATATATAACATTTTACATATCAAAAATCCCTGCATATTTTACAAAAACTATACCATTCAGTAATCCATTATTACATCCATCAAAACTTACTTATACTGTTAAATTTATCTTAATGCTGCCAGTGTTTTCAGCTATACACAGTTATTTCCTATATATTCAATAAACGATTCAATAAACGATTTCTCTAAGCATATGTTCTTCTTGTTCTCTTATTTTATATGTTAAGTCTGCAAGCTGTGCATATTCTGTCAACTTAAGTTGCCATTTGGTTGGGACCTTGCTTGTTTTCCATTTTTGGGCTAACAAAACACAGGCCGCAGTAGTGGCATACATAAATAACCTTTTTTGACACCTGGGAATTTCAGTCTGAATTATCCCCAACAGAAAGGACTTTGGTTTTTTTTTTTGGGGGGGGAAGCACTTATATGATTCAGTCCAGCACTTATCTGATTCAGTCTTATACATATACTCAGAGTTAAATGTCACCACAATTTTTCAAAGGTTTTGTTTAGGAAGTCAGTACAGCATCCCAACATGGGTCTGCAGGTTAGAAATGCATGATACACAGCTCGGCATCACTTAAGATGTTGTTCCAATGATTTGCATGTCCCTTACACTCTCCTTAGGAAGAGTGGGGCAAGCTATTCACACGGTTGACATCCTAAGGCTAGAGCCTGGGCAAGCCAATGGATGCTCCTCCATAGAGACTGGGCATGTAAGGTTCGTTCATGTAGCACTGCCACATCCATGCCCCTGGAAACAGAGATGGAGTTGACGGAGCCAGTTCACCATTGAACTTATCCCCAGGTGCCTCCTCAAAAGAGAAAGACTCTTCACTGACAGAGGAAGGTGCATGAGCCTCCTTAATGGGCCGTGACAGTTACACCAGTGGTATCCAATAACACAGAGGTGGTACATTCTCCACACAACCTGCTCAGGCCTTCGCTAGGATCCAGATCTCCATCTCCCAAGCTGCTAGGGTCCCCCTTAGGTTAGTCTCCTCCTGGCATCCTGCATTCTCATCCTACAGCCTGCTGGGTCTTCTGCCAGGTCAGTCCCCTCCAATTCTCTGATCTTAAGTCCCCCCCCCCCGCCCCATGCCCTACACCAATCACAACATTTAGTTGTTGCAGTGTTACATTTCACATTTTAAAAAGTTTCATTGATGCATCAAACTCAATGAATGGATTCCTAATGGTAAATAGCTGGTGTGGGGATAGCTGTATGGATTGGGACCCTGGTGGAGAAGGAGGAAGGACTTTATTCTTTGGTCCCCTGCCATGGTCATGATGATCTATATCAACACACAAACACACACCACCAATGCCTACTTTTTACATACCAGTCACACATTGGCCAATTGAGTGAATGCTGTCACATTTAGTTTGACCCTAAGTTGCAGCTGTGTCGGGAACAAACCCATCTTTCTGCCCCCAGCATCATCAACGGGGCACTTCATAAAAATGACACAGTAAAAAGGTTGTGTTTTGTGGCTTTTTTTTTTGGGTGTCGTGGTTAGGAAATTCTCAGAAGCGATGGTGGAAAGTAAGAGACTCGATGATGTCATTTTAACTCATCGCTACCTATCTCTCGAACAAGGTGGCAATGGGTATATATATAGGGGAACCCTCAACTCCTTCACAGCACAGCAAAAATATCACAAGTAGGTAATAATTCCTAGTGCTTATATAATTATATTGCTGCATGTTGAAATTTAAATTAGATGCATAATTTATAAAGCAAAATTATTTTTTTCACTATAACGTTAATAGATCTATGTCTATCTTCATTGGGAAATTCTCCTTCTGTGTGTCTCTAGAAGGTTCAAAGACTGCAGCTGCGACTTGGCTGAACTTGCCACCTTTCTTGGGGAGCCATGAATCCACTTGAGAATGGGATCAGATGCGTCCTTGTCTGGGTGTTCTGCTGCGGTTGCCTCCCTCTCTTCTTCTTGGCAAGCCCCGTGCCCTTGAAGGACGCAGTTATTCGTACTAACCACTCCTGCGAACTCACGAGAAACAACTTCCAGAAAACCTACTTCAGGAATCGTACATATACTTTAGCCAGCCAGGTAAAGCAATTGGTCTGCGTGCTGCATTTTTATCTGCACAACTCTCACATGCTTTGTACTGTCTTGTGATTTTCCCACTTTTGCTCCTTGACATCCTTCCATCCTGAAAGGATGCTAACCTGCCTTCAGGTATGTGCGTACTTTAAGTATGTATGCCGCTTTGGGAAACCACAACCCACAGGATTATATTCAGCTGCCTATGAAGTGTAACCTTCTAGAGCTCGTTTTATAAACAATTAGCCACACAACCCACTCATGGTTATCTTCTACCTATGGGGCTGGCAAGCGTGGGGCTTTAAACGTTTTGTTTGATGCTCTCAGTTAGTTCTGCTTTTCGCTTCCGATCTGTTAGGTAGCTCATTGGGCCTGCTTACCTTTGCAGCTTTCACACTCACCAGGTCAACACTATCATACCTTGGCATCCTTTTCTATAGTTCCATGTCATGGGCAGCAATCTCCTCCAACTCAGTTGTGGAACTGGAGAGCTATATAGATTCAGGGAGCAGGTGTGCCACAGTGCAGAGCTTTTAAAAAAGTAGAGCCAGTGTGGTGTAGTGGTTAAGAGCGGTAGACTTGTAATCTGGTGAACCGGGTTCGCGTCTCCGCTCCTCCACATGCAGCTGCTGGGTGACCTTGGGCTAGTCACACTTCTTTGAAGTCTCTCAGCCCCACTTACCTCACAGAGTGTTTGTTGTGGGGGAGGAAGGGAAAGGAGAATGTTAGCCGCTTTGAGACTCCTTCGGGTAGTGATAAAGCGGGATATCAAATCCAAACTCTTCTTCTTCTTCTTCTTCTTCTTCTTCTTCTTCTTCTTCTTCTTCTTCTTCTTCTTTTTCCTGCCACACTCTCATTCTGTCTCTCTCTCTTTTTTAAATAGGGAAGACACTTTGATAAGGACACAGATAACAGATTTGTTGGGCAGCATCTGTACACCAACATCAAGGTGAGATTCCCATGTGCATTAAACAATATTTTTATTCTCTCTTTGTACATTCCCATTCTCTTGTTGTTCAAGGTATATAATTTCATTATCTTGTCTTTGCAGGTGAACGATCGCTGCTACCTAATGAAGAGATTAACTGATATTGTGGTGACAGATGTCCTCATGACCCTCTCTGGGGACAAATATCCCAGTGCCCAGGAAGTTGCAAGTTTCTTGGCCGATTTGAATAGGAAACTGAATGGCTGTGTAAGCATCATCTATAGCTGTAGTCTGTCTCTGTTTCCCACCCCTGACCCTCGGCTTCCTTGATATTTCACCTGCTTGGATGCTTTTCCTCTAGGGAGGTGGGGAGCAGGGTTTTCAACTTGCGTCTGTGGCTGGTAGTTGGCTATATATTTCCAGACAAGGCAAGGTAGCAAATCACCAGCGCCGAAGGTAAAGGAGGAAACCTCAAATCAAAACATCCAATCTTTCTGCCGTCAAGTGCAAGACAAGCGAAAGGTGTGAAATGAAAAACCACATTGTGACTTAGCTGCATTCCTTCCTTTTCAGAAACCACTGGGAAATAAAGAACACATTGAAAGGAACCTGCAGCAAATGAAAGACAAATTACAACAGGTATGTTGCTTTTAAAAATTTGTTCTATTTTATTTATGTACCACTTGAATGAAAAAACAACAACAACCCTCAAAGCAGTTTATGAAAAAGATTATTATTATTTTTTAAAAAATATTAATCTCCCTTTTTTGTTCATAGTTGAGTGCAAATTCAAATGTTTAGAAAAGGCATGTATTATACAGTCTTCACAGACTGTGGTCCCTCAGAATACACGCAGGGGAATAAGGTTTGAATATGATCCATGTTAAATGAAAGCTGCATTGTAGGGAGAGCTGTAGCATATAGCGGAGGGATGGTCTATCTGTGGACCCACAGATGTTGTTGGATGGCAAATCTCATCAGCTCTAGCCAGCAAGGCCAATGGTAAGAAACCCCTCCATGTCAGCCAGCCTTGCATTGTAGCTGCATCTGCTTAGCTCACATTCATATCTGTTCCCTTTGAACTTTTATCCAGTACAAAAGGCTTTTGCATTTCATTCAGAGGTGGAATCTTTATTATTATTATTATTATTATTATTATTATTATTATTATTATCCAGTATTTAAACCATTGAGGTTTGATAAGGAGAAATCTATCAGTTTTGGTTTCCCACAGTTTCTCATTTTTTAAAAAAATCTTAAGTTCAGGTTCCACATGAATGACATTTCCACTTTTAAAAAGCGCGCCTGAAAATTAACCAGCAGTTTAGTGCCGATTTCATCAAAAATACATACAATTGCATGCAATTCTGTCTCATATATGCATTTTTGTAAAACATATTCCCCTTATATTCATATTTTCCCTAATATAGTGTATTTTTGTATGCTATTTTCACCAATATATGCATTTATACCCATGCTGTATCTTGGTAAAGGATGGCTGTGTTTTGGTTCACATATTGTTTGCAAATGCAGTGCAATTTACCGTAGGTAGGTTTGCTTTTAGGCAGATTTGCCTTTAAATGTGTGCTAAATTGAGGTATTGTCTACTATCCCCTTCACCCAATCCCTTTAAATAAATAATTATGCAATATATAAATGAAGTAATTCAATCTTATCAGAATCTAACAGAACTCAATGGAAGATCCAAAATGACCCAAACTGGATCAATAGTACTATAGAGAGAAAATGTTCAGGCTGTTCAATGAGCATTCTTGCAGTGGGCTCCTGGGTCTTGTCTCATTCTGCTCAGGTGAATTGTCATATTAATTCCCATTTGGCCACTGTGGCTCACAGAAGGCAACTCTAGGAAAGGCATACCTGAGCAGAAGCTGATCTCATGCCTTTGTGTTCCTCCATTCACTGAATCCTGCACAAAAGAGAAAAATACCTGTGGCATGTTAAAAACGAACCTAGGAAGGGAACCCTCCATTGTGAATCTTTCCTGTTTAACTCTTATGCAAAAACTCTGTTGCCTGTTGCACAGAACCTGCTCTACTCTGTTTCTCACACTGCTGTATCCTTCTGCAGATCTTGGTTAATTCAGTGAGGCTTATGTAGAAAAACCTCTCAAGGAGTTGTGCTCTAATTCTTAGAGTACCCCCATTTTCCCCTATGTGTCCCCCTCCCCAAATTGACACAACACCTTTTATAATCTATATTGTCCATTCTGATGAAGAAATTGTTTTTGCTTTGATTTTACAGTTGGGAGAAAATGGGAAAAACAAAGCAGTCGGTGAGCTTGATTTGCTGTTTGACTACCTGGAGGATGCCTGCACTGCAGCTCTCAAAGCCCCCAACAAGAGCCACAAAGGCAAGAAGAACAACTGAGTGGGCAATCAGGACCATTGCAGCTTCCTTCGGTGGTGGCCTCTGTGGAACAAGGACAAATGCAATGGTTCGCTTTTAAAGGCAGTAGACACAAATGTTTTTACCCATACAGAACTCAACGGAGGTATGCTTTCATGAGACACATTTTAAAGAATCGACCCAGCAGTTCTCCAACTGCTTTATCTGGATTAGTGGCAAACTTTGACAGAACATCTCTACAGAGTGAATCGAGGGCCGGCAAGTTAGCCTAATGCAAAACAAATTTACTTGAAAGGAAGGGCCAGCTCAGACATGTGATTGGAAACTCCTCTGGACCTGTCCATGAAATACAACTCACGCCAGTCAGAATTTAGAAGTATTGTGAAATGGAGGGATTTAGTCTTGATTAAGGGGGGTATTGAGGGAAGGTTGGGAGATTAAGAAGGCCTTTAAAAATGAGACCGCTACTCAACTTGTGACTCTGCTGGGCTCAGATGGGAGCATCTATTTTGTTACTTGGTGCCTCCATAACAAAGACCCCAGTTTTGGTACTAGCAGAAGAACTTTTTGAACTACCACCATCATGGGAATTAGGGTGTTAATGTTTAGATCATCCTTCCCACAACCCAGAACCCTTCAGATGTTTTGGTCTACAACTCGTATCATAGCAGACATTGACCATACTGGCTGGATCTGGTGTGAGTTGTATTTCAAAACATCCAGCAGGTACCAGGTTAGGGAAGTCTGATACAGACAAGCCACACTTCAACCTGGACCTCTTTATGAGCCTGGTGGCCCTGCATCCATTGATACACTTGCTTTGGGATCTTTTCTTGAAAAAGCCCAATGGTTTCAATGGAATTCATTTTCAAGTAAATTGAAATCTAGGGAAAATGTGCCAAGCACTCTGACTGAAAGTTAAGTTCTTTTTCTACACATAAAATTAGATCTTCCGATAGCAAACTTGCTTAATTACATCTAGTTAACAGGTATCTGAAGAATCTTTCCCTTTTCTGTTTACTTCTCTCCAGAGGACAAAGTGTATTGCCTTATTTAAAAAGCATTTTAGCAGATAGTACTATTTAATTATAATTTATTTAAAATTGTATCACATAATTTATATGAGTGGAGATTTATTTATATGATGTAATATTCTGTACCATTCTAGGAAATGTTTATGAGTTAAGCTTAATGGCAGCTTTTATGTAGTAATGATGCCCTGTCAAAGTTGATCATGTCCATTTTATTTATTATGAAAATATGTATTGACTTAAAAAAAAGGAGTTTCACACATGTGGTTATTCATTAAAAAGAAATAAAAACCAAGCTCAGTGATATATTTGTTTTGCTTCAGAAAATGACATGGACAAGAAATCAATAGATTTTTTCCCCAGCCTGATGTGTAAAATCAGCATGGGACAATATGTTATGCTAGTGGTATGTTAGCTGAAGGTTGCTGAAGACTCTAGAACGATGTTCCATGACCCAATTACTCCCAATTCACAACTTCCCTGTGTCTTATCATTAGAGGTTTGAGAAAGAACCTAGCTCAGTGGTCCCAGGTTCAATCTCTCACATTTCCTAGGAGGGCTGGGAATGTCTTCTGTCTGAAACCCTGAATATCTACTGCCAACCACATAAGACAATACTGAAGTTGATGGACCTGTGGCCTGACTTGATAGATCCATGTTTTTCTAGGGTACTTCTACACTAGATATTTACACTGGATTGTTAGTCTTTATCCACTCACTTTTAGTATGCAATGCCAGAGTTGGTGATGTGTTGCAGGAAAGTTTGGAAAGAAGATGTGAGGAACCTTTGGTTCTCCAGATCTTGATGAACCACATTGGCCATGCTTGATAGGGATGATGGATGCTGTAGTTCACCAAAGGTTCCACACTCCTGCTGGAGAGGAAAGCGCTTTGCCAGTAAGATGGAACATTCCTTACTCTTTGCCTGAAGTCAGGTGCAGGGTCAGTAGCTTAGGGGAACTATGGGAGTGCAGAACTCTTGGATTACTTTCAGGGAAGTGGTGGAGGTACAGAGGAGGAGGGAACTTTTCACACGGGGAAAGACTTTGAATTACACCATCCCAGCACTCCCAGCTTCCAGCCCTCTGCATGAGTTCTGTGCCCTGTTTCCTCAGATATAGTATTAGCTGTTCCTCTATTAAAGCTCCCATAATAGCCTACATCAAAATGAAACTTAAAAACAAATTCAAAAGTACAGTTCCGGTGCTGGGTAAAAACCCCCAGAGAGCAACCTTACCCTCAGCTAACTGCGGCTCTGCTAAATATTTCTCCATGGCCTTTCCCCATTGCCACTGATGAAATCAGTGAAATCAGTTCAGTGTCAACAGCACACTTCTCAATTGCAGTAGAGCTAAGGAACTGGTATCCCTGCACTGTTACAACACTTAGCATGAGTCTGGGGAAAGTTTTGTGCTATTGCTATGCTCATTCTGAAATACATGCTGCTGAAGGAATTCGGGATGGTGTGTGGTGGGGCATGAATGGCTGCACAGTTGAAGTTACTGTGGTCATGAGAACAGATGTGTTTGAAAATGCCTGAAGTCATTCATTCATCAGCTGCAACAACAGTAATAATAATAATAATAATAATAATAATAATAATAATAATAATAATAATTTATTATTTATACCCCGCCCATCTGGCTGGGTCTCCCCAGCCACTCTGGGCGGCTTCCAAAAGAACATTAAAATACAGTAATCTATTAAACATTAAAAGCCTCCCTAAACAGGGCTGCCTTCAAATGTCTTCTAAAGAGCTATATTTTAGGGTAGGTATGTGTCATAGGCAGCATCCACCCCGGTCTTCCTTCTTATACTGTCACTGCCATGAAAATTCATCAAGGTTTTAGTTTGAATTTCTCCTAAAACAAGCTTGTACCTGTATGCAATTTTGACACATTTTGGCAGAGTTACTTTGCCTAAAATAATGCACTTTTGTGTGTTATTTTCAATAATATATTAATATTTATGCACACTTTCCCTTAATCCATGCATTTTTTTGTAAACTTGGGTTGGAGAACTGCATTGCAAAATTCGGATAAGTGTGAATTTCAAGTGCTGTCTCTGTTTTGGTTCATGTCTTATTGTGGAAAGTGGAAAGAGGGGGATAACCTTTATATGCAAACAGCCATATTTCTCTTCCATACCTACTATGAATGCATTATTTCTCACATGAATGAGCTGTGGACTTGGTTTATATCAGGGAACTATTCTTGAAAGCACCAGTGGGATGATGGCAAAAGAGAGCCAGTGTGGTGTAGTGGTTAAGAGCGGTAGACTCATAATCTGGTGAACCGGGTTCGTGTCTCCGCTCCTCCACATGCAGCTGCAGGGTGACCTTGGGCTAGTCACGCTTCTTTGAAGTCTCTCAGCCCCACTCACCTCACAGAGTGTTTGTTGTGGGGGAGGAAGGGAAAGGGGAATGTTAGCCGCTTTGAGAGACTTTCAGGTAGTGATAAAGTGGGATATCAAATCCAAACATGCTTTGTGATGGGAAGAACATGCTATGCACACTGGGACCTTGGTGCCTCTTCTGAACTTTCTTCTCCTCTTTCCACTTAAGCAAGCATGGGGGAAATAGCATCTTCTTCTTTTTTAAGCATCTATTGCAGATGCATAGAACAGAAATGCCACATCCTGCTGAGTAGGTGTGTGTGTGTTTGTGTGTGTTTGTGTGTGATTTCTTCATTGTGACATTTGTGAAGTTATTAGGTCAACGTCACCGAGTGATTCCTCGTGCGTGTTTTCCAACCAAGCTCATTTGTTTGAACATGGGGTGGGATTGCTCCATAACACTCACACAACACAATTTCCCCTTGCTCTTCTTTCCCTGCACCCCAACTCCTCAAATCTGTTGGGGGGAGAATCTCATAACTCTCCAGAGCAGAGATTTGGGGTACACAGGGGGGTTGAGGGTAAAGGGTAATCCATTCCACCCCCAGTGTCTGTTCTACTAGCAGATGGGCTTGGTTGGGTTTCACCCACAGTTTTATTCTAGTAAAATTTCTCTGCCTAAAGAAATGAAATGAGGCTTTGCCTGCATCTTTGTGAGAACCACATCATGTCTCTATAATAAAAATGTACATTGGTACTATTTTATCAGTCTAATCCTCTGCATTTTCACATTTCATTATTATAATTCCCTTGATCTTTTACTTAATTAAAGCAGTCGCAATAACCCAATAATACTGCAGTCTCCTGTGCTGTTTCTAGCCAACCCTTATGGATTAAATATATAAAGCAGAAGACTAAATAGATTATTTTATTCATATAGTGTTTGTTTGTTTAATAGAAGAAGATATATATATATATACATTTTCTATTTGTTGGGCTACAAGGTACTTACAAGTCACTTGCACTAATAGCTTAAATGGGAAGCCCCACCAATAAGGAATTCCTGTAGCTTTTAGCACAGCATTGTAGCATTAGAATGATCTGCGACAGGCCAAGGTCTCTGGGGATAGGTCTGAGAAAACATCGATAATTGAAGATTCACATTTAAGATCACAGAAGTTGCTTAGGGCATTGAAGATTGGATCGCTGATTTTATATGTCATGGACTGGATGAAGAGGAGTGGTGGGAGGCACCAGCTGGGGAACCCCCAAGTGAAATCCCAGAGGACAAAGGCTCAGAGCCCCGGGATTAGTGGTGGGACACTGAGGAGAGGTCAGAGGGAGAGGACTGGGAGGAGGGCCTGGGTGCTGAAGGGGGAACAGGGTTTAGTGAGCAGGAAGAGCCTGTGACAGGGGGCAGTTCAGACTCCAAGGCTGAAGCAGAAAAGCGGGGGCAAGAGGCTGCTGAAGAATCCAGGGAGTCTCCCTCTTCTGCTGTGACAAGTCCCCCCCCCCCGGTGTTCAAGAATGTGCATGATAATAAGGAGGGCAGAACAGGGACCAGAGGCGTGCAGATGCAGTATGAGACGGCTAGGGGAAACATCTGGCAGAGAAGGAGCCTTAGAGAGGAGTGGAAGATAGGGACCTTCACTCCTGGCAACTGCTCCATAGGGACAAGACCTACTGGGAAGCGTTGCTGAGGCCACTAGGCTGAGTTGTATGTTTTTTTGCTTGAAGAAAGAGTTAACTTCACTGACAACGGAGATCTGCTTCCTTTATTGTTGACCTGCAGCGAACTGCAGCCCTGACATTCTATCTTTCAAATCCCTAAGCACTGAGAATGAATGAGTTTCTAATTTTGTTTGATAGATAGCATTAAGACAAACAGCAACAGTAAGGATACTGACATAGAATAAATGATGCGAAAGTGCTTCCACCTTTTCACCCTAATAACTTTCTAACCTTTAATGTGTCAAATAGCCCTAGAGCTTAATGTATTGCCATTTCAGTTCTTTGTTCTTCAGATGCTGGTCCCCTCCCAGTTATCCAGGTCTGGCTATCAGTTCAGCATCTTCTGAAATCAGCTCTGGTGAGGACTAACACCCACACCCACATATTCATTTAGCTTCTCTGTGGTTTCCTTATCATTCAGCATCTCAGACAGTACCATCTTCCTGTCTGGATTCCTGCTTCATGACATTCTACTGCTCCATGCCTCACAACCCACATCAGATGCATTAAAGGGACAACATATTTCTAGGTCAGCTATTGGTGACCTACAGCAGCCTTCACCGGCCTGGGTTGTCTGGACCTGATAGAAGTTGTAGCCATAACATCTGGAAGGTACTAGGCTGGCAATCTGGCAACCCTCTCACTGACCTGTGAATAAAAGGGGAGCCTTTATGGATGACGTTCTCGGGGGAATGTTCTAGAAAGAAAACTAGAGCTTTATGCTTATAAATGCCACCCTGTTGGATTTTACCACCACTTGTCTTTTGAGAGACTTTGTCTGCTTCCACTGCCTATCCCATATCTTCATCTACCCAATCCTTACCCAATTTGGAAGGGCACTTGGGTGTGATTCCCTGCTGATTCGACAGCTCAGCAACGTGAAAGTGATTAGAGAGGAACCGATTACAAGCCCAGTATAAACATCCCAAAAATATTTGGGATGTTCAGAAACTAGACTGAATGCAAGCAATCGCTCCAAGAAGGGGTTCCCTTTGGCTGATATGAATGGCATGGAGGGGCATAGCATGCATTACATTCAAAAGCTCCCATATGATCCTTTGTATTTCCAGTGAAGGCGAGGGAAGACACTCATCTGAAAGCCCAGAGAAGAAGAAGAAGAAGAAGAAGAAGAAGAGTTTGGATTTGATATCCCGCTTTATCACTACCCAAAGGAGTCTCAAAGTGGCTAACATTCTCCTTTCCCTTCCTCCCCCACAACAAACACTCTGTGAGGTGAGTGGGGCTGAGAGACTTCAAAGAAGCATGACTGGTCCAAGGTCACCCAGCAGCTGCATGTGGAGGAGTGGAGATGTGAACCTGGTTCACCAGATTACGAGTCTACCACTCTTAACCACTACACCACACTGGCTCTCAGAGAGCTGAAAGGCAAGCAATGCCACTCAACATAGACAACACAGCACTAGATAGACCCAAAACCTAACATGTTGCAAGGCAGCGTCTTATTTCTAAGAGGGCTATATAAATTGTATTCAGCTCAGCATCTTATTTTCAATGCAAGGGTTTATCATGACGTCAATACTAAACAATACTTAGTTATACAAAGAAGAAAACCCACCCATTCTTGCTTATTTATAGTGAGACGCATAACAAGGATTAAATGGTGAAGCACCTGCCACAAATGGCAAACTGTCACAACATTAACTTGTCACCTCCGCGTGGTGACTCTGCATACAATTAGCAGAGGCTTTTATCCTACTCAAGGGGGGGGGATTATGTAACTTAAACTCTAATTGCAAGAGCTACTGCTCTTGAAGAAATGACATTGATTGAATAGAATGTTTTGACAAAAGGAGAGAAAATAGATTTTATTCCCTAGCTATAACAATAAGGATAATGTCCCAGCTCGATGTGATGTAGATTTGCACGGCTCAGCTGAATGAAATGAAAATGCCAGTTAAGAACAGAGGAAAGTTGGCACAGGCTCACACAGAGGGAAGCAGAACTAAATATGTTTGTAATCTGACACCAATAATCCTGCACATGTCTACTAAGCTGCTCAGATCATCTGTGCATGTCTTCTAAAAAAAAGGGGGGGGTCTACTGAGTTAAATGGGGTTTAAGCACAATGCCACACAATAAATAATTGTGGTTATTGTTCATAAAAAAGGATTGATTTTTTAAAATGTTTAAAAAAAAGCAAAAAAGCAAATGACCATTCTGGTAAATTGTTCCATTCCTTTTCCTGCCCACATGGCTCTGCCACACGGACAATATGGATGGAACATAATGGGATGTACATAGAAAACACACAGTAGGAAAACCAATTTCAATTCTGCATGTACGTTCAAGGTGAACAATGTCTGGATAGCTTTATGTCAAGGAAATGGAACCTGTGGATACTGTTTATTTTAATTTTATTCATTTCTACAAATCATATGCCGTGTAATTACAGGAGACTCAGCACAATAAAACTATAAAAAAGAGTTAAAACTGTAAAGTCAGAGTAAAGTTAAAAACTGTGCTGGAATAATCATAATAATAAAAGTCTTCCGCAAACACCTGGAAGTTCAGCAAGGAGAGGTCTTCTCAGACCTCAACTGGAAGGGAATTGAAATAACAAAACCATTTTTTCTTTCTTTCCACTAGATGGCAACCTTGTAAAGTCCTTGTGGGTTTGTTTTTAAACTTCTGCAAAAGGTATCTTCTGGTCACACAAGATGGGGTGATCCTCAATCAAGATCTCATTTTTTGTTTGGTTGTTAGCTTAAAGGGCCTTATGAGATTATCCATTCTACGTGCAGGTTGCGAAAATGTGGGGGAAATTTATTCTAATATACTCCACAGGTTTAAAATTTCCAGCTGTTGGGTGGGGTGAAAACAACAAAAGGATCTTCTGAGACATTTTGGGGCAGATTCAACTAAGTTTTGTGCCAATGGAAGCCTGTTACCACAATTGACAACCTTTCCCCTTTGCATGGGAGAGGAGAGAGGAAATTGTTCTGTCTGGCAAGCAGAAATGCTCAAGTTGCTTGAATTATCACTGTAGCACAATGTTGAATTTCACCCTTTGGCTGCAGTCCATACCTGAGAGTTGGGAGGGGGAAGAAATTTGGTTCACTTCATATTTTAATGTGGACCTCCCTTATTTGCACTTCCCAAAACATAGATGCAAACCAGAGCACACCTATCCTTTGAAATATTAATGGAAGTAAATAATATACCAAGATGCATTGCGTTAGGAGAAATTGTGTGGCGGAATCTGTAAACCAGGCAGAACAGCATACAAAAATGTGTATACTGGAAGAAATCTCAACTAAAATGCCGACATAATGAAACTAGAAATTGATATGGAAATGTGCTGAACTGAAATGAAGCTTGGAAACGCCAGAAACTTAGAGAAAGAGAAACTGCTGGATTCATCTGTCCCGACCTTGATGTAAGCGCCACAGAACCCAACAGGATTTGCTTCTGAGCAGACGTGTATAGGCTTATTGGTTTATTTTTGTTTTATTACGTATTTGTGCTCTCTTTTTTTGTTAATCATAATCATAATAATAACAGTACCCTGCCCATCTGACTGGGTTGCCGCAGCTATTCTGGGCAGCTTCCAACATATATAAAAGCATAGTAAAACATTCAACATTAAAAAGCTTCCCTATACAGGACTGCCTTCAGATGTCTTCCAAAGGTTATATAGTTACTCATCTCCTTGACATCTGAAGGGAGGGCGTTCCACAGGGCGGGTGCCACAACTGATAAGGCCCTCTGCCTGGTTCCCTGTAACCTCACTTCTCGCAGTGAGGGAACCACCAGAAGGCCCTCGGAGCTGGACCTCAGTGTCTGGGCTGAACGATGGGGATGGAGACGCTCCTTCAGGTATACTGGGCTGAGGCCATTTAGAGCAGGGGTCAGCAACCTTTTTCAGCCATGGGCCAGTCCACTGTCCCTCAGACCATGTGGTGGGCCAGACTATATTTTGAAGGAAAAAAATGAACAAATTCCTATGCCCCACAAATAACCCAGAGATGCATTTTAAATATAAGGACACATTCTACTCATGTAAAAACACGCTGATTCCCAGATCGTCCACGGGCCGGATTGAGAACGCAATTGGGCCACATCCAGCCCATGGGCCTTAGGTTGCCTACCCCTGATTTAGAGCTTTAAAGGTCAGCACCAACACTTTGATTTTAATATTGTGAACTGTCCTGTGATCTTTGGATAAAGGGCAGTATGCTTACCATAAGGACCTTCTGTGCTTACCATTAAATTGAAAAGCTGCTGACACTGGCACATTCTGCACCATGCCTTGATTGACAGTGAGCTAGGGAGTGAGGGCTGTGTGTTTCAGTGCTTCCTACCTGGATGCCATTTCCAGCAGGTGGTGCTGGAGGACTGCTTCTCAGCCTCCAGCTATTTATGTCATGGGTCCCAGAGGGATTAATCTTTTCTCCAATGCTTCTAAACACCTACATGATGAAACTGCTGAGTGAGTTCATTTGGGGATTTGGAGCAAGGTGTCCTCATCAGTATGTTAATGATACCTGGATCTCTTTCTCCTTTTCACCTGATTCAGGGGAGGCAGTGGAAGTGCTGAAGTGTAATGGAGGGCCAATAAAATGAAACTCGATCCTGACAAATTGGACTTGCTGGAAGTGGTAGAAGAGCAAATTTCAAATAAGTGATGTACTTGAGTTTGTGCATCAGAACCTGCGGATTTGGAAAGTTCATATAAAATAGCGAACTGAACAAATTTCTCTAGTTGGTAGCTTAAACTGCTCCTTTCGTTACTATAGGCAGCCATGCTCAAAACTTCCAATTTGGGCTTCTGCTGACTTAGTTAGATCAGGGTCCTACTTACGACAATCTACAAGACTTTCATTTATCTGTGGTTTCAGGGGAGGGGTGGGTGGGTTTGCACAGGCATACGCCTTTCAGCTCCCAGAAAGTTTGTTCTCAAAATCATGTAAACGCACCGAGATTCCATCTACAACACAGCCTAGAGCAAAGGGGGCTGAAAGAGTCAAACAGAGAAAGATACAGAGAGTTCCGGGATAGGAACTGGAAATAGGCTGCCCCACTCTTCTTAAAGATATCGTGCAGGCAAAATTTGATTAGATGTAACAGAAGCAATAGCTATCTCTTTGGCAACCCTTTGCAGGAAGGCACTCGGTCTCCTCTCCCTTAGCTTTCTGAATGTGTCTTGCTTTAATTTGTGGACCAAAGGCTGGCCTGGCCTCCCCAGGGCATTAGCCAGGAGGGGAGGTTTCTTGTGGAAATCCCAACAGGATTCTGCAGAATATTGTTATGCGTTCGTGGGTGCCAGGCCCCTTTAATCTCTGGATCCAGCAAGTGTTAAAAGCTATATAAATAAGCCAGGCTAGTATCCCAAGTTCAGGTGATCACCTGGGTGATCGGCCATTAAGAGAACAAAAGTGATGGGCAGGAGCAATGGAAAAGGGGCTCTGTGCCAGGTAGCAAATGGGTGGGCCCCCTCCTCCAGCTCTTAGATAGTGAGAATGACAGAAGCTGGAGTTTAGAGTTGAAAGGTGTGTGCTGTGACCTAGAGGAAAAAGCAACAGGCTGGAAAAGCAGAGAGGAAAAGAGCCATGCTGGCTTTCTGCTTGAATCCAAGGCTGCAACTATGGGAGAAGCTGCAGTGTTGATGCTGTGAACCCCTTCATCATGGGCTCAGGTTGTAAATATGGGCAAATAAACCATATATCATAAAGACACCACAGCCTCACTGTTCCTCATTCCCAAAAGGAAGCATGAACCCCGGATAAACTCCTGGTACCCCTGGAATCTTGTACTGCCTGGAGATTGGGATGGCATGCAACAACATTTTTTAGCTATTTTGAAATACATTGGTTTAAATATTAGAGCAGGGGTCACAAACACAGCTGAAGATGGCCCCTGCAAAACGGTACACATCCCCTCAAAAATCCACATTGCATGAGAGACTTACTCTTCCTTCTCAGTTCCTGTTTGCACTGGCTAAGCCTGACAAGATCCCCATGGCAGCCATTTTGTGTTATGCCTCAATCTTATGAGGTCCATTCCTGACTGTTACTCATGGCACTATCTTAAAAACTGCAAATGTGCACACTGGCCCCATAAGATTGCCAACCTTCGTATCAGAGGCACAATCCACTCCTGTGGCTATACACACATGTTCACAGGAAGATGGACAGGAACATACAGGTATCTGCTTTAGGCCGAGTCGGACCTTTCATTCTTGAAAAATGTGGTTTAATGGCAACTCTGCACATGCTGTGTGAGGTGTGTCTTGTTTAGATTTGCTCTTTTCTGAGCAATAGCTCCTAACAGAAGGATGGTAAGCCACTGACATGAACAGGTCTTCATAAGCCTAAATAAGCACCTGGAACCATATTTAATGCAGGAAATGCATCAAGTTTGGTCGTTAATTATCCTTTACTAGGAATGGCTTCCCTCCAGCAAGCTTTTTCCAGCCTAATTGTAAGCATTCTTGTTTGCATTTCCTGGGAAATTCAAGCTCCATCCCTGCTGTGAGCACAAGGATTTCTCTTAAAACATGGTAGGAATTGCTTTTAGCTCATGATGGCCCATGACAGCTCACTGCCTGTGTCCTTTGTTATTTAGTGTCAATCATTCCCCTCCCATAAGTTAACATGATTACTCTGCAAATTTAGGATAATACCAACTGATACAAGCCCCTTCCCTGTAACTAATTCCCTCTTGCACCCCCAAGTTGTTCATATTTTGGGGGACACACATCCAGAAGGCTGTTTCTCTGTTTAAGACGCGGGTGGCGCTGTGGTCTAAACCACTGAGCCTAGGGCTTGCCGATCAGAAGGTCGGCGGTTCAAATCCCCGTGACAGGTGAGCTCCCATTGCTTGGTCCCTGCTCCTGCCAACCTAGCCGTTCGAAAGCACGTCAAAGTGCAAGTAGATAAATAGGTACCACTCTGGCAGGAAGGTAAACGGTGTTTCCGTGTGCTGCTCTGGTTTGCCAGAAGCGGCTTAGTCATGCTGGCCACATGACCTGGAAGCTGTCTGCGGACAAACACCGGCTCCCTTGGCCTATAGAGCGAGATGCGCGCCACAACCCTAGAGTCGTCCGCGACTGGACCTAAAGGTCAGGGGTACCTTTACCTTTAACCTCATTAAACATGGCAGAAGCAGACTTCTCTTTTCCTCCATTTTTAACTGCCTTCCCTCCTTGATTTTCCTCCCAACTCTCTTGACTCTGATTTGTTAATTTCTGGACAAATCTTTCTGTTTCAATTTAGAATAGAATAGAATAGAATAGAATAGAATATATTTTATTGTCATTGTCCCCATTGTCAGTTTCTCATTATTCCAATCTTAATTTCATTTATCTGCATTTTCCACATTTTTTTTTAAGTCCTTATGAAAATTCATCAGCATTTTAGGTCAAATTTCTCCTAACAATTCTAATTTTTTTGGCATGCAATTTTGCCCAATATACACATTTTTGCAGATCAGTTTCCCCTATAATAAATATTAGAAGGGTGCCATCTTTGTTATCTTTTTGGTGCCTACTGAAGGCCTTCCTCTTTCCACCAGACTTTTCAGTCGAGATCCTTCCCAGTCTACTTCTGTAGTGGGATTGTTTTATTTTTTAAAAAAATTCCATCTTACTTTTATTTTGCAATGTTATACAATTACAATACAATTGAATGGAATACAGTTACACAATTCATCATTCTTTACAGTATAATTCTCATTGTATATAGATCTATGTGTAAATATATATTTTCCTTATTTCTACCATTGTGTCTTCCCTTCACCAAAGTTTGGCTTCTTTTGTTTTTCATAACTTTTATATTGTGTTATAAGTATTATTAACTAATTTCCCATTAACCATATTTCTACATTTACCCTTAACTTTACGAACTCAGTCAATGCATGTCAATAAATTTGTTTTGGGACAATGTTTTATCATATACTCTGCCACACATTCCCATTCTTTCCTCAATTTCTGATTTGATTGAAGTCTAATAGCTGCTGTCAGTTTCGCCAACTCTATAAACTCACAAAGCTAGATTTGCCACTCCGATATTGAGGGAACTATGTCCCATTTTTAGCTACTAGTATTCTGTCGTGGGATTGTTTTAACATGTTTTATCACTTGCTGTATGCCACTCGGGACTCCCTGGGGAGGAAGGGCAGGTTATAAGTTTAATAATAATAAATAAAATAAATATATGAAATGAAAAGTTATGCCGACGGTGGAGAAGCACTGAAAAGAATAGATGCCCGGATGTGGAAGGCTAAGGATCACTGCCTAACTTGCAAGAATACGTTTTTATCAACATTTCCTCCTTATTCCCAACAATCACTCAATATAGCCAGACTCCCCCCCCCCAATAAAAAAAATTCTGGATCTTTTCAAGATTAGCTGGCAATAACAGGAGTTATTTGTTGAAAAATTGTTAAAGGTTATGAGTCTTCTCTTTTGTTTCAATATTGCCAGTTTTTTTTTTCATCTAAGGAGACAGTAGGAAACCTCCTTAGGCAATTGTGATGTAAGCAGAACTTTTGACTAGTGATGAGTAAGTGTTTCAGTCGCCATAGAACACAGAGACTGTGATACAAGAAAGGAAATTGCGCTTGGGGTTTCCGTTGCCGAGCATGGAAGAAGATGGGTGAACACCCAGAGCTTTTTCTTTCTTTTTACCTTTCTGGAAAGCCTGGACTCTCGAAGGTGACACCTAACAGCAAAAAAAATAAAAATAAAAATAATCTCACAACGCTATGAGTTATTTCCTGATTTCCTTCACCCCTGAAATAAAGAAAGGGGTGGTCCGTGCTTGTTCAAAACAGCTCTTCGTCCTAAACCGCAGTGTCGCTGTTTCAAGAAAAATTGTCACCTGTCACAAATGCATCACTTTTTCTGCTCGGCATTCTAGGGAATGCACAGCAATTCTTTCCAAACGATGCAGAAGGGTCTAGAAACAAACCTCAAGAAGGCAAGTTGCGTGCTTCGTAATTTTACGACAAACCCCGCTAATTATAAGGGAAAGTCTCTGCCAATTAAAAAAGGTCACTGTGCTTTGTCAGTGGAAAAGAAAAGTGACGATGTTTTCCACTAGAAGGAAGTTTTCATTGTGTGTCATTTGATACAATGGATTCTTCTAGCCGTAAAATTCCAGTGAGAGAAGAGGCATAATAATAACATCCTAGCCTCAGTCCAAGAGCAAGAGGGTTAAGGCAGCCCTTAGAATAAGTTTCCTACCTTTCAGTGAGCTATGAAAAACCCAGAAGCCCTGGCTTTGTGCATATTTACATTGACACTCTGCACTTTGTAGGCCATCCTCTACCCCAGGGTTTTCCCAAACTTGGCTCTCCAGCTGTTTTGGGACTACAACTCCCATCATCCCTGACCACTGGTGCTGTTAGCTAGGGAGGATGGGAGTTAGAATCATAGAATCATAGAGTTGGAAGAGACCACAAGGGCCATCCAGTCCAACCCCCTGCCAAGCAGGAACACCATCAAAGCATTCTTGACAGATGGCTGTCAAGCCTCTGCTTAAAGACCTCCAAAGAAGGAGACTCCACCACACTCCTTGGCAGCAAATTCCACTGTCAAACAGCTCTTACTGTCAGGAAGTTCTTTCTAATGCTTAGGTGGAATCTTCTTTCTTGTAGTTTGAATCCATTGCTCCGTGTCCGCTTCTCTGGAGCATCAGAAAACAACCTTTCTCCCTCCTCTATATGACATCCTTTTATATATTTGAACATGGCTATCATATCACCCCGTGACCTTCTCTTCTCTAGGCTAAACATACCCAGCTCCCTAAGCCGTTCCTCATAAGGCATCGTTTCCAGGCCTTTGACCATTTTGGTTGCCCTCCTCTGGACACGTTCCAGCTTGTCAGTATCCTTCTTGAACTGTGGTGCCCAGAACTGGACACAGTATTCCAGGTGAGGTCTGACCAGAGCGGAATACAGTGGTACTATTACTTCCCTTGATCTAGATGAGTTGTAGTCCAACAACCCAAGTTTGAGAAACCGTGCTCTACACCATGCTGAAATATTGATATGATGAAGGATGGCATATGTTTTTTAAATAAATTAAAGGTCCCAGATGAAATAAGCCAGGGGTCAGAAAACTTACCATGCCTCAGGCTGGTGTCTCTAGTACCGATCGGGCGGTGGGCCGGAGGGCGGGGGAGCGCGCGCCCATACGCGGGCGCACACGCTATTTCCGGCGCACTTCCGGGTTGGAGGAGCACCGGAAATATCTTGTGCGCATGTGCACGGGCCTCCTCCCACCCGGATGTGCACTGGAAATAACGCTCGCGCATGCACACAAGCTATTTCCAGTGCTCCTCCGACCCAGAAGTGGGCAGCAGCGCCCGACCTCAAAATCCCACACCAGAGCACGCAAAAATGCCTCTCAGCCACACAAGAAAACAAGAATACTGTTTCCCACCACCACCCCACTGCCTTGGTAGGGCCACAAGTTGGGTTCCACAGTATGTTGAGGAACTGGGTTAAAAAAAAGAAGACCCTTTAACATGCCTGCAAACCATGCAATTAATGGAGCATGTAGTTTGGCACTAAGACAATCAAGTCTTATGTCAGGGTCAGCCTTATAATATGACATCAAACTTTTGCTCACCATAGCTTATTTCAGAGGTCTCCAAACTAAGGCCCGTGGGCCGGATACGGCCTGAGGGACTCATTTATCCAGCCCACGGCAACCCCCGCCGCCCGCTCTTATATACTGCCTTGAGTGCTATGGGGAACAGGTGGTATATAAATGTACTAAAGTAAATAAATAATAATAATTATTTTATTATTTATACCCCACCCATCTAACTGGGTTACCCCAGCCACCCTGGGCGGCTTGCAACAAATTAAAACACAATATGCCATCAGACATTAAAAAATTCCTGATACAGGGCTGCCTTCAGATGTCTTCTAAAAGTCAGATAGTTGTCTATTTCCTTGACATCTGATGGGAGGGCATTCCACAGGGTGGGTACCACTACTGAGAAGGCCCTCTGCCTGGTTCCCTGTAACCTCACTTCTCGCAGGGAGGGAACTGCCAGAAGGCTCTCGGAGCTGGACCTCAGTGTCTGGGCTGAACAATGGGGGTGGAGACGCTTCTTCAGGCATACTGGGCCAAGGCTGTTTAGGGCTTTAAAGGTCAGCATCAACACTTTGAATTGTGTTCAGAAACGTACCGTGAGCCAATGTAGGTTTTCAGGACTACTGTTATATAAAGAAAAATCAGAGAAAACTAATTAAAAGAAAATAACACCAGGCTAGTAGCAGGCTTATGAATATTGCAGACATGTTGATTATATGAATTTGTGAAAAAATGAAAAACAAAACAAAACAAAACAGGAAAAGGTTTAAATTACACGAGGAATAAGCCAGACACCAGGAAAAGCATTTCTTTTTGTTATCATGTATTGCATTGATCATTATTTATTTATAATATTTATTTTAGCAAAGTAATGAAATTATGTATTGACAGCAGTGCAGCCATAAAACTACTAACACATTTGCAAAGCTAAGCAGAGACTGGTATGGTTTCAAATTGGATGGGAGACAGTGTGTGGAGATGCCTGTATTGCAAGGGGTTGGATTAGATGACCCTTGGGATCCCTTTTATAATTGCATGATCTAATAATTTCATATTAGAGGCTTTTTCTTACTTTTTTTTCTTGGAAGCTGTGGCTTCCAAAAGCAACCTGTATCTCTTCCTGGGCTAGCATCTTGCCAGGTAGTTATAGCAGGGCTGGTAAGTGGGGTTGCCAGAGATTTATTGCTACCTTCTGTATTTTTAGAGAAACTAGTACTTGTTGCACTTGTATTTAAGGCAGCAATATAGAATCATAACAGACCAATTTTCTTCCTTGCCTCCCCACCCAATATTGTTTATAAGGTAAGCAGAAATTATCTAAAGAGGCAGCGAAGAAGATTTGTTGCCATTTGCAATGGGAGTTTCTTGCCAGGTACTTGTTCCTTCAAAAGTCTTTGCTTGGACTTTCCACCATACAAATTGTCATACTGATTAAGCAAACCAGTTTTTTAGAATCAGAATTCATTGTGCAAACGGAGACTTAACCACCTATGAGTAGGTGAGAAATCCTGTCATCATTCAGCCCAACCACTGGTGACAGATGAGCTGAAACCAAGCCTGCGACTGAAAAATTTCTTCTGAAGAATTTCCAGCTCACCTCTGGACGTTGACTGCAAACCAGAAAATCTTCAACGGCTCTTGCTCTGAAATGAAACTAAAAGCAGGAGCATACCTAGGTGTTGGCAGGTTGGCACCCATCAAGCATCAAGGGCCCAGGGGGACACAGAAATCACACCTCTCCACTGTGGCTCAAAGTGGCTAGGAGACCACTCCTCGGCTGCTCCGGGTCCACAGGCTCGTCTAGGTGCTTTGCTGGAGGAATCCAGTCCCTGGTGTGAGCAGCTGCAGAAGCCCTGCAGTGACTCCTCCCCAGTCGGCCAGTGATGCTATAAGAAGTGTGAGAGGAGCACCAATTGAGGCTTGGAGCCCATTATTTCCAATAGGTCTACTCTGAGTAGAACTTAGGTGGCTATTGTGGACAAGTGGAGGTCAATATTATTGGCAATTGTCTGCTGCATATACATAAAAACATATGGAGAACCTTGTTAGATCAGGCCAAAGGTCCATCCACCCAGCATTCTGTTCCCACAGTGGCCAACCCGATGGCTCTGGGAAGCTCACAAGCAGGACTTTGGTGCAACAACACTCTCCTCAGCCACTGTGGAAGTAGAACATAGCCTTACTACTTTTTCCGATGCAAAACTGGGACGTGTGTCTTCTGGGACACGCTCCCGGCAGAGTCACATGACCTGCGCCTTGCTCTTGCCCTGGAAAAATGCAATTTTTGTGTGTGTGAGCGAGATCTCATGCAGTGCCAAAAAAATGCACATTTTTTGGGTGCCATGCAAGATCACAGCCCCCCAAAGCACTTTTTTTGGGCAAGAGCACAGTGCATGTGTGAGATTACAGATCCCCCAAATGGCTGCGAGATCTCATGAGAAAAAATGGGATGCCCCGTTTCGTTAGTAGCCATTGATAGCCATATCAACTATGAATTTGTTGAGTCCTCTTTTAAAGACATCCAAATGGATAGATTTGTGGGAGCAAACAGTTTCACTGTGTACTTACTGTGTGAAGAGGTACATTGTTTTGTTTAATCGGAATCTTCCAACATTAAAAACACAAGAGCCTGTAGGATCAGGCCAATGGCCCTACTAGTCAGTCCCGCATCCTGTTTTCACAGTGGCCAATGAGATACCTCTGGGAAGTCTGAAAGCAGGACTTGGTGGCATCAGTGGTATTTTACTTGTGGTTCCCAGCAACTGGCATTCAGAGACATACTCCTTTGTCCATCTGTATGACTTCCTTGAATGTCCCTGAGTAAAAGGTAAAGGACCCCTGGACGGTTAAGTCCAGTCAAAGACAACTATAGGGTTGCGGCACTCATCTCGCTTTCAGGTCGAGGGAGCCGGCATTTGTTCACAGACAGCTTTATAGGTCGTGTGCAGGGCCATCTTACCCATAGAAGCTAGGGGTGTGAGGCACCCGGGCGCCGGGCTCTCAGGGGCACCAGGCCAAGAGTCCGGGGCCTGAGAGTTGAGTCTGGGGAAGAGCCTGTCCATCGGTTGGAGCACCGCGGCGGGCTCTTCTGCTGTGGGCAGCTCTGTGCTGCGAGTTCGGGGGCGACTGAGCCAGCAAGACACTGAGGCAGCCGGCCGGCTCCACCCTCCTGTGTGCCTGGGACTGGGGGGGGGGGCGCTGGGCGGATCTTTGCACCCCGGCGCAGCATATGCTTAAGACAGCCCTGGTCATGTGGCCAGCATGACTAAACTGCTTCTGGCACAATGGGACATCATGACAAAAAGCAGAGTGCATGGAAATGCCGTCTACCTTCCTGCCACAGTGGTACCTGTTTATCTACTTGCATTGGTATGCTTTTGAACTGCTAGGTTGGCAGGAGCTGGGGCAGAGCAATGGTAGCTCACCCTGTCGTGGGGATTCAAACCCCCAACCTTCCGATTGGCAAGCCCAAGAGGCTCAGTGGTTTAGACCACAGCACCACCCGCATTCCATGAGTTCTAGTACACTATACTGCACATCATGTATAACTTTATACACCTGTAAATGCTCCTTCTTTTCCACCTACTATTATTATTACAATTTATTATGCACCCTTCACCCTAAGATCCCAGGGTGGGTTACAGCTATTACAACACAACATTAATACTAGAACATAATATTAAAAACAGTTTAAAAACAACTTAAAAGTACAAAAATAAGGTGGGTCCTAAAAATATACATCTAAAGTGCCAAAAACCCATGGTAAAGAGGTATGAGCATTTTTATTTTAGTTAATTCATAAAATTCATACACTGCTTGATCATTCAAAAGCTAAAAGCAGTATGAAAGATTACAGATGAAAGGAATGGAAAGCACTGGATCCGTACTGCAATTAATTAGCACATTTCCTTTTTAAAGAACAGATTTACATGTGTGGTTTGATTTTGTAAAAAAGACTTCCAGGTAGCTTGCGGAATGTTAAATCATAGAATCATTTTTGCAATTATTATTATTTCAGTACCTAAGGATGGAGATAGTATACAGATGACAGTTCTTAAGAATTCATAGTGGTATCTCAGAAACATTATTGTTTTTGGCATTATGTGAACTGCAAGGTTACACTAGAAATTTGAATCTGAAATCTGTTTTCATTTTTTTTATAAATAAATTTTATTCATTTTCCAATAAAAATCTTCCAATTCTTAACAAATCAAATCAAATCAAATCATATACATTATCGCCAATTATATATTCCAAATTAAATTCAATTCAATTAATTTCCAGGGACTCCCCATGTTCTGGTTTCTAGAGGTAATGTCTTTTATTTACGTTCTGCTTTCTTGCTTATTGGTTCCAATTTCAAAATTCTAATTGTCTATCTTCATCTTATCAATCTCTGAAATCTGTTTTCAGACCTGTTTAACTGTGATGGCTCAAAAAGAATCCTGGGAATGGCAGCTCTATATAGGGATAAGAACTTTCTAGCAGAAATCTCTTTTGCAATGACAAATCCCAGTATTCAGAGGAAATCATGGCAGTTACAGAGGTTTGCTATAATTGATATTACTTCAAAAGCCTCCAAAACCTATTTGATTAGGAACAATGGAGGATGATAGAAACAAATGTCCACTCAATGAACAATGGCAGTTTTAACATATTATCTTCAATGCTCTTAAAAAAAACCTCACACAGCAACTATATTGTCTGTGTGCCACTGACTGAGATTCTTTAGGAATCTGTTGTGAAATCTATTTTATGTGCTCTTAGGTTACAATTCAGAGATGAAGATTTCAATAAGGTATTATTAGTCTAGCGAAAAGGACCAGGAAATTATATAGGACGAACAAGATGATTTCAAAAGTGGATTAATGGAAACAGAATACGATTCAGGGACACCGATCATTTGAGGACAAATAACACACATTTTTGTTCATCAGCTCGGAACAGAAAGATGACCCAGGTTATTGATTTGCAGCTCATTGCCACTTTGTGATCCGTGTGATGATGTGAGTGCCCAGAAGGCAATTTCTGGATATTTTAGTTGAAGCATTTTCAGCAGCTGGTTGTAAAGACATATTGCTATCCTTCTGCACCATAGAGGCTGGTAGAGCAACTGCTCACCTGAGAGCCAGTGTGGTGTAGTGGTTAAGAGTGGTAGACTCGTAATCTGGTGAACCGGGTTGGCGTCTCCGCTCCTCCACATGCAGCTGCTGGGTGACCTTGGGCTAGTCACACTTCTTTGAAGTCTCTCTGCCCCACTCACCTCACAGAGTGTTTGTTGTGGGGGAGGAAGGGAAAGGAAATTGTTAGCCACTTTGAGACTCCTTCGGGTAGTGATAAAGCGGGATGTCAAATCCAAACACTTCTTCTTCTTCTCACCTGGGTTTCCAGTGCTGTGCATCACTGCAAGGCACAGAGGAGCTTGGCATAGTGTGGGGGCAGCAGGAGTGTCAGCTTGGCTCCTCAACTGTTGCCCACACCTTGCTGAGCTGCCCTGCCCCACCCCCTCTCAGTAACCAGCAGCAGTTCATGGTGTTGGGAAGTTAGGTGTCAGGGATTGGACTCAAGAGGGCGAGATGGAGGAGGAATGGTGGAGATCCCCCCCCCACTTCACCTGACACTGCAGGAGAAGAGGAATGCAGCATTGATTTACAGCAGAGGGTTGAGGAAGGTCACAGCTCAGAGATAGAAGAATGGAAGAGTTGGAAAGTGTTAGAAGAAGGGGGGTGGGGTGGAGACAGAGGCAGGGCAGCCAGCTGACACGTTGTCACTGGAGAGTATTTCTGACCCACCCCCCTTCTCCCAGAACTAGTCGTTCGTTAAGAGTGCAGGAACAAAGGACTCAGAGACAATTGTCCTTGAGCAGCCACCGTAAAGGGAGGTGCTGTTGCTAGGAAGGAGGGAGGAGCTCAGTTGGAGCAATGCCAGTGTCAGGGCTTGCTGTGTTCTTTTGTCTCTCGCTATTATGAATGAATAAACTCATTAATAAATAAACTTGCTGCAACCAGGGGAGGAATAGCCTTGACACCAACTGAGCAAAATGGCTCCATTTGCCCTGCTCCTCCAGCCGCTACTGCTTCTACAAGCCACTGGTGAAGTTCTGTGTGGGCTTCTGTTCCCTGTTTTGGAATGTATTTAGGAAGGATGGTGTGCTCTTGTGTACTTACTATGGGTCTCATCCACAGGTTGCTTAAAATCGCTCCACACAATGACTGTCTCCACTTGACCCGCTGCTCAGTGCATCACTATGTCCATCAGGCAATTTTGGCCAGCCCACCGCAGAGAGTCCTATCTTGGCAGAGAGAAAAATATGGCGAAATGGCACACAGTTGTCCTGGTCCTCACTGCTGGATGAAGAACTCGAACTCCCAATCTGGTTTCTGCCAAAGGTTTTTTTCTTTCTTCCATAAATCAGATCGGTACACAGGTAAGGCACAGGTTACAAGATGCAACAGTTACATGAGAGGCACATGGCTAAGCACAACTAAGGCATTGACTAAACAAGCAATATGTCCCCCTGCAATCCTGCATCCTCCTTTTGAAGAGTGAGGGTGGGCACAGCATTAATGTGTCAAGTGGCACTTCCCAGGAACATTTTCCAAGAGATATTTCATTGCATGGCCACAGAGCTCCTTTTTAATACGTTAAAAAAGAAGAAAGAGGAAGCCCCCAGACCACCTTGTAAGTATAGTATGGACCAAATATGCTGTTGTGTCTATTGATTATGTGGCTCATTCCACGGATCAGCCGTCTGTTCCATGCATTGGTCACAAGGGGGCAAAAAGAGGAGGTTTGTTCCAAAATGCAGAATTCTCTCCATCCCTACCTCACTCTACAGTTGGGTGAATATCTCAATTTTGGTTTCTCTCAGTTTCTCAAGTGTCCAATCTTAAGTTCAGGTCTCTACATATCCACTTCTCATGAATATCCATCTATATTTTGGTGCATATTTCTCATGGTACAATTTTTGTATGCAATTTTGCCTAAGGTACAGATTTTTGCAAAGCAAATTTCCCAAATAGTTCTGGTTCTAGTTGCAGAAACATGGCATATTATGTTAACTCAAAGTCCATTGTGTGGAATTCTGTCCTACTCTCATGGGACTATGTGGATAATAGATTTTCCCAAATGTCCTTAATGTATAATGTGATTTCAACAAAATATGTTTGCTCATAAAATGGGATTTTCCCCTCACCCCATGCATTCTTCCCAGATAAGCTCCAGGAGCCGGAGGACCCATAGAACAGAATTAGGGGGAGTGTGGGGAGATAAGAGGGGGGGAACGTTTCATTGCACAAGCAGAAATCCTTGTGAAGATGGAATATTGATATAATGGACTTTGGATAGAACCCTATGATTATTATTTTTTATCATCCATAAGGCAGATATGAAAGAGGTTTGATAATAATTATCTTTTTGGTATTTTCTTTAGATAATAATTATCTTTTTGGTATTTTCTTTTGATAATAATTATCTTTTTGGTCTTGTCTTTTTATAATTATGAGTGCAGCATTAATCAATACTTTAAAAAAGGAAGACAAGTGACATGCCTGTCAAAACGACCCATTAACCACATGCAATTGTTTCTTTGCTTTCTGATGGTTTGCAAATAAAGAGAATACATATCTGAGTCACTAACACATATGCTTTGCAATATTACACCTTGAATCTGAATTTCCTGTCTTGCTCGTTCCCCCACCACAAACTTTTAAAGCAGTTTCAGGGTACTGTGCATAGGGTTTCCTTTAAAATGGGGTGGGGGCTGATGTGGAAATTCTCCCGTGTCCTCTTGGTGGTGTGGGCATGCTTTCGAGGGATCCTTGAAGAGCTATAGGTTGGACACGTAGCTAATCATTCATCATGGGGAAGCTAGTCATTTAAAGGAAACTTTAAACACTACAATCCCACAAACCAAGCCTATTAATAAACACCAGACACGCCTCCTATCTAACACCATCTCCCGAAATGTGTGAAAAATGCATAAAAATGTTCAGTGGCCAGGTATAAATATCACCACCCAGAGTGGCTAAGATCAAACTGGAAAGTGCCGTTGACGACCAAGTTGGACGACTCCAGTGGGTCTAACATCCAAACATACAACAAAGCAGCATTTCCATTTTGAGTCAAGAACCATGGTTTGGAAGATTTGCCTGTTCCTCTTTCTGGCTATTAGTTATTCTGATGGACATGTCCCCTCTGGGCCACTTTTTGAAAACATGAAAGAACATATAAGCAAGCTGCAGAGAGAATTTGTAAGTATAACTTCTGATAATCTGATTGTCTTTTCTTCCTTTCCCTATACTCTGGCTTATTTGAGGATGCCAATATTCTTGGGCAGAGAGCTAAGATGTGGTTTTATGACACTATGTGTCATGGGCATAGATGTGTCATTCATTTTGTAATCTTTTTTGTATTTTACCGATTTTGGTGATTCTTGTAAAGTTGCAGGGAAGTTTCTCCCGTTGCCCATTCACAAGAGAATTTGAAATATCCTCGGTGTTTTATAAGACCACACAATTTAGTATTAGTTATCAGCCTGACGTGTACAGCTGGTACAAATCTATGTGTGGTTTTCTTCATAATGAATCGTTCAGGAATGGGAATCGACTAGTTGGAGTGGGCAAGCACAACTGGTCACTTGCCACCCAAAACATATTTCATTCCTCCAGCCCTCACAGAATCAGCCACCTCTCCTATGACTTGCCCAACAGCTAATCACAACAGCTTTGTTAGCACAGCTTCATATCTATCGGGTGCTTTTCACTGTGACGTTAAACAATACAAAACTGAATTCCTCATGGGAATGTATTTTTCTAAATATTATATTAATTATTATCATTGTTGTTGCTGCTGCTTTTATTGCTTATTTAATTTATAATGTGCCCCTCCCCATAAAGTCTCAGGCCAGGGTGCATATACCCACCCTCCCATTATGGATCCCAAGGGACTTCAAAACCCCAGGGATTCTTGTGCCTTCAGGGGGACGACGACTGGTGATCTCTCCATTCAGATGAGTTTAGAGCCTTTCCCATCCTCAAATCCCTCCTGAGATCTGCTTATCTAAGCAGTTTTGCTTGCCCATTAATCTCTCTTTCTTCAGTTACATTGGTCGCCTCTCCTTTCCTCCTCTTTTTGACTCACTCTTGGGGTAGCAAACCTCAGAAGTGCTGCCTTTTCCTTCCTTCCTTCTAAATTGCAGTGACAAGCCTCAGCCATAGCCTAGCTCTTGACTCTTTGGCTACCGCTCCTTCTTCGTACTTGCTCCCTCGTTGCTTGGAGCCCCTTGTAAATGTATTGCCTGCCATATCTTTACCCTCTGTTTGGCCGAGCATCTCTCCACAGCGGTCGATACAAGCTTGTCAGTTCTGTTATTCTAGTTTTATAATGTTATAGTAGGTGTCCATTTTGTTTGAGACACATGGTACTTAAAAAAAGAAGATGGTCAGCTTGGTGAATTTATTGCAACTGGAATATTGTTAAATGCAGAAGATATTCAAGTGAAAATAACTCATGCACATTTAGTCCAACATAATGTGTTTGTTCCTCTAGGGCAGCATTCACTAACCTAACCTTCTCTAGATGTTTCAGACTACAATGTTGGAAGCCACCCACAGTGGCTGGGGCAACTCAGTCTCAGGGCAGTGTATTATTATTATTATTATTATTAAGCATGGGCAATGAGCAAAGATTATGGGAATTGTTGTCCAAAACATTTAGAAGGCATCAGGAGAGGGGAGACTGCTCCTGGGTAAAGATCCAGGGTGTACGTGGAAGTGAAAGCAGAGTATACATAGTCTTTCTAAACTGAAACCCATAAGTACATCCCTGCTGAGGAAATTTGCTTTAAAGTTATCTTTGAAGTGAATCAGATGACTCAAACCTGGGGCGGGGGGGGGGACAATTTATATGCCACCTAATTACAATAGTCTTAATTACAAGAATCTCAAAGCAGTGTACAAGTAGTTTAATAATAATAATAATAATAATAATAATAATAATAATAATAATACAGTTAAAATGATGAAATCAGAATTTTGTTGAAATGCCTGCTGGAGTAAAATAAATCTTCAGTAGGTGCCTGAATGTTCAACAGGGAGGGGACCTGTCTAACACACTGCTTCTGTAGATAACATAGCAGCCAACTCCTAGGGGCCCAGGGGTCGTCACCCCTCCAATAAAATATTTGAGGGGGCCGGGCTTCCCAAAGTTGATAGGCATATATGCCAATCAAATGGTGTGCGCGCACCGTATCATGTGGGTGATCATGTGTTGCCTGTGGCCCACCTCCCGTATTTTATTCAAGTTGGCACCCCTGGTGGATATGAGCTGTACATCTGGGCCTCAGTCATGTGACTAAGGAGGAAAAATGCTGTAGCTGAGCCTGAATGTTCATGGCCCAGCCTGAATAATGCTACATGTTTGGTTGAGACATTTGCATTTTGTATTGCAGAACACCAGTCAGCCTGATGTTGCTGAGGGTGGCGCTATTTTCAGGACTCACTTGAAGAACGCTCTATGGTCACAGGTAATTGTCTCAATTTGTGTAAATATTTGGACAGGTTTCGTACAACACCAAATGTCTGACGTGAAATGTCAGTTGCTGCCTAGCAGGTGGCCTCGGACAATTAACCCTCCCCTCAACCCTCAACATGGACTATATCTTCATTCCCTAACCTGGTGCCCTCCAGATGTCTTGAACTACAACTCCCAGCAGCCTCCAGATTGAGGAAGGCTAGACAATATCCCCAGACAGCTTTGTAGATCAGACATAGTGTTTACATTCTCTTTCATAATGAGATAAGTAAACTAAAAGTGAAAGGTGGAAATCTATCACTTTTACTGGCGTGCTTCTGGTGCTATCAGGAGAAACCCTTAAGAAGCCGTTCTTGTTTCAAAAGGGAGTTCACCACTGCTTTGGCTTTTGCCAAATGGCTGACTCAAGCTATAACAACACTAGTACCAACAATGGCCGTAAGAAAATCTGGTTTCATGAAGGTTCTGGGGGCATTCATTATTAACATTCAGGAGGAATTTAAGAACATTCCAGGCATTTATGCCTGAAAGATACAGTTCCTGGAAACCCTGACCTTAGTATGTCTGAGGATATGTGATTGATTGTCAATGTTTTTAGGGGCTCTTAATATTTTAATAAGTTTTTAGATGCCCTTAATGTTTTCAAATGCTTTTATTTGTTTTATTTTTAATTGTATCATCTTACTGCCTTGTTTGGTGCCCTGGGCAATTTCGGAAGGAAGAACAGGAGAGAAATGTTATGTAATAATTTTCCATATTTCTGTTATTGGAAAATGTCACTAATCCATTCTCTCTCTCTCTCTCTCTCTCTCTCTCTCTCTCTCTCTCTCTGGGGCTGGTTTTCTGGCAGGCCCATGAAAGAAAGATCTTGCTCGCTCAGATGATTTCCAAATACTGGGACCTGTTGACTAATCTAAACAGCACTCAAAATCCAAAGGACGTCAGGAGTTTGGTAGAAGCCCTGCAAATCTATAAAGAGAGTTACAGCGAAAGCTTGAACAAAGCAAAAGATCTAATTGAGATAGCAAAACTTCCGGTAATATTACATTCTTCCTTTTGCTTATGTCACTGAATATCATGTCTGTCTTTCTGAGGGATATGTGGCTCAGTCTATGCTATTGAAGGATGGACTGGTGGGTTACACACCCAAAGGAGGACTGGTGTGCTGTGAACTGGCAGTGACCAAAAAGGAAAGAGATGTTAATCATAGAACGTAGAATTGGAAGGGACTCTGAGGGTCACTTACTCCAACCCCCTGCAATGAAACATCTCAACTAGATCATACATGGTGGGCGGTCTTGGTGGATACCACAATGCAAGCATCAGTTCACTGTGTGGTGGCAATGAAAGAGCTAGATAAATTAAAAATAATTAGAAATATATGGTGGTGGTGGTGGGGAGATGGTCAGCATTGTAATGCCTTAAAAAAGTCCCTCTGGGGCCATTTCATTTGGAATACTGGCTGAATCTACACTGACCTGTTTAACGTTATCAGAACGATAGCATCGTTCTAAAACATTACAGGACTTGTAAAATAAAGCGTTTCTTACCTCTTTTTTTGTGTCAAAATGACTATCTCCCTACTGCTGGTTGCTGGTTGCTCTGCAGTGCCCTCTGGTGTCACATTTTAATAACGCATTACAAACGTTCAAGGTAGGACGTCATGTGCCCATATGGTTATCAAAACCCTTCCTTCATGTTAAAAACCATGAGTGTAGATCCACCCACTGCATAGAGTTCTGGCCACTACTTCTAAGAAGGTTATTCTGTGAATGGGAAATGTGCAGAAAGGAGCAATTAAAACATTCAAGGGATTGGAGAACCTTTCCTATGGGGAAAGTGTATTTAAAAATTGGGTTTTTTAGTTTAGAAAGTGGAGGAGCCCCACTGCCTTCATGTCCTACTTGTGGACTTTTTTGAAGCCAATGGTTGGCCCCTGTGGAAACCAGGATGCTGGACTAAAGGAATATTTTGGCAGAAGCTTCAACAGGTCAATGGTTTGGGCCAACAGTCTTGCTGATGCAGTGCATTCTGAAAATCTCCTCGGTCACCAATAACTTCGCATTGAAAACCACAGGTGTTTCTTACCATATATTAGGAATGCAATGCAGCTCATCACGCAATTATATGTTACCAGATAATTTGAAACAATAGGGAACAACAGGGAACATGAGGATATTCACCTAAGGTCAAGTCTGACCACAGCAGGGTGGCCACACAGGTCAAAGTCAGAATCTGTGGGTGAACGTATCAGTGCTGATGTTTGCACATAATGTATTTATTTAAAAAAGTTAACCTGACCTTCCTCTAAAATAGCTCAATTAGGCAAACAAAGCTGTAGCCAAGCAGTTTTCACTCCACGTGCTGATCAAGCACGGGCCTGCTCAACTTCTGCTTCATCACAGAAAGCCCCATCATGTAATTCTTAGTACTGCTCAAGTAGGGTTGCCATATTTTGAAGAGCAAAAAAGAGAATGCTGTGATGACTCTCATTTTAAATACAGTGGTACCTCGGGTTAAGTACTTAATTCATTCCGGAGGTCCGTTCTTAACCTGAAGCGTACTTAACCTGAAGCACCACTTTAGCTAATGGGACCTCCTGCTGCTGCTGCGCCGCCAGAGCACGATTTCTGTTCTTAGCGGAGTTCTTAACCTGAAGCGTACTTAACCCGAGGTACCACTGTACTCCTACTAAATGCAGGAGGGACGTGGGTGGTGCTGTGGTGTAAACCACAGAGCCTAGGGTTTGCTGATCAGAAGGTCTTGCTGATTATCCCTGCCCCATTGCTCACTGGGGCTGATGGGATCTGTAGAGCACCACATTGGCCACCCCTGTTATCGAGGAAGGGTGGAGTAAAACCCAGACAAATAATAAAGGGTAGGTCGTTGACCCTTATTCGATAATTCACGTGTATTACTCTATTGTGCATTTGCATTTGTCCCCTTCATTTCCATGAGGGTGATGGGACCCTATGAACGATGCACAATTCTTTGGCTTTCTTAGATTGTATTATTATTATTTGACTGAAATGAATGAGGAGGGGCTTACAAACAAGGGAGCTCCACATCTGCATTGTTGGATTAGGGCATTTGAGTTTGTCTTTCTGCCATTCATAGGCTATCTGGAATGTTATTACATTATTTTTTTAAATTGCCATTTCCCCAGTAAATATACATGTAGCATAATTCCCCGTGAACTTTTAAGCTCATCCATATTTGTCATTTTCATCAGATGGATAATGTGAAAATCCAGCGCAAGGCAATCACTGAATTTTACGACGTCATGTTGGAGGTGAACAAAGAGGAAGTTAAAAGAAAGAGGAGAAGCCGAAGGCAGAACCCCAGCGTCCCGATGCGATACAAACCAAATCCCAGAGGCTAGCCTTGTTTTTCGACAGAGAGCTCCTTTTAATATATATATATAACTATTTATTTCTATTTAACAGTTTAAAATAATTATTTATAAATGCCAATTTTGTAAAAAACAAACATAAATCAGCATCTGATTTGAAGTATTTATAATTCATGTTATCTAATAAATTAATAGAACTGAATTCCTATTTATCTTCTGATATTTGTTAACAGGGTCAGTTAGAACCTGTCCAGAGTTTACTTGGCATCTTCTATGGAGTACATATAAATTATTTAATTAAACAAAATATTATTCTGTTTCCAAAGTGTCAAGTGTTGTTGTTGTTGTTGTTGTTGTTGTTGTTGTTGTTGTTGTTGTTGTTGTTGTTGTTGTTGTTTTGGCAACTGAAGATCACAAAGTGACTGGAAAAAGAAATTAATTTTATTAATTCATGAGCAGAGGAACCCCGTTAGGAAATAGGCTTCTACCCACACAGGGCTTCCACGTTCACTTCAATGGAAGAGGCAATTCTCCAAAGCCATCTCCTTGTGTGTGCAGAGCTGCCCCACCAGGGCAGTGAGATGGAAGTCTTTGTAAGTGGGGTGGGTGTCTGCACCAGAGGGAGCCCTTGTGCTCATAAGGAATCAAGGGAAGGACTGAAAATAAGTACATCCGCCCACATGCTTAAAGTTTAATTCAAGTCTTTCTGTCCAAGACTGATCGTGAATAGAGTTGACGGCAGGGTTGATATTGCCAGCCTTCATGTCATGTTTGTAATGGAGAGTTAGCCAGCCAATGGGCCTAGTGCCTGAAGCCAGGTCCCTGTAGAGCACATCCCTGGGGATCCTGCCATCTTCCGTTCCCCCCTGCCAATAAATTTTATTGGTTTTCAAGAACAACATATAACTACAGTAACTTGTCCAGTGGTACATTCTTGTTAAGTTTCATATGCAGTACACAGTACACAAGCAATACATTTATTTATTGTAAGGGACCGTGTTGAGGAGGACTGCACTGAGGAGGAATGCTGGGAGCTGCTCCCTCCACCTGACCCTGAATCTTCCCAGGAGCAGGAGGACAGTATAGATTTGGAACAGTGGTTTGCAGAGGGACATGGTTCAGAAGGCAGAAGCTGGGAAATATTGGATGGGGAACAGCTAGCAGAAGAAACACTGGAAGAGAGAGGGTTTGCTCATAGACCAAATGTGTTCTCTGCCAAAAGGAGTGAACTTTTCTAGGTACAAGCTACTGTTTCAAAAACGCAATACCCCACCCCACCCCCCAGCAGAAAGCCAATGTCAAGGTAAGGGATGTGAGAAGGGCACAATATGCATGTTAATTGAGCAATGGATTGTGCAGAAAGTCCTTTCAATGAAACCCCACCTAAAGTAGCTTACTTTGTATTTAATCATACAGCAGCATTAAATGGCAACCACTTTTCTCATCCCGCAGAAAGGAAGCTAAGGCTGTAATCTGTACTAGACATGCAGAGTGACATGTAAGACTTGCTGGGGATGGTGGAAGATGGGTCCAACATCTGGAGGGCTATAGTCCCACCCCACCCCACCCTAGGTGCTCTCTGGTGGTTGGGAGGGAAGTAAAGCCACTTCTTTACCATGCAAGTGATAATATCACCCCAATCAAACACATGATCTGAAGTTATGACTAAAATAGACCTAAAACCAGATATCCTGTGTTCTAGGATCTATCTCCTAAACATGAATCAGATTGTCTTATTCAACACCAACATAACCTAAATCTTCTAGGAAGAAGAAACAAATGATACAGCAAGGAAACAAATGATACAGTGAGTATATCTTTCAAAAGGATATAGCAGCTGAATAATAAACATATATGCTGCACATACATTTTAGCAGTCATTTAAACCAGAATCACTGCAGACAGGAACAATAAATAATCAAAGTAATTTTTTTTAAAAAATTGTTTTTATTGCTCAACTTCAGCCTTCATAGGCAATACAGTACTTCATTAATTTAAAAATTCAAAATATGTAGCTAGCACCTTGATCCTAAATATTTAGGGCTCTGTCCCATTAAGGATGCTTGCAACATTTACTCATGGAGAAGCTTCTGAGAGCTCCATAAAATCTTATTTTCCCATTTCCCTGCCAATGCATGGCTATATATAATCACAACATGGGGGCATTTCTGAGAATGGGAGGCTCATGGAGGAAGTCACTGGTGGAGCACAAAAGGCAACAAAAATCAAACTTTTTGAGTTTCTGGCCCATGGACTTGGAAGCGTGTCAATACATCTTCTTGCCAATGACGCAAGGTAGCCTAGGTACACTTGCATATAGGAAGTTTTAATGAACTTCTCATTCTGTACAATGCCCCTATGTGGTATCTGTATGAGCAATTATGCACTTAGGTTGGGGTTGGGGAAGCAGGGCAACTCCTTGCACCACCTGCGCCCAACTGGATCAATTCCATAGTAATTTGCCCTAGAAGTACATCTATATATCACTGAGATAGAAAGGAAGTAGCTCCTCCCTGCTTTTTCTTTTTAAGGTAGAGCTAGTCAAGACATTGCTCTCCAGATGTTGTTGGACACCAATTCCCATCACCTCTGACCATTGTCCATGACGGCTAGAGTTGATGGAAGTTGTAGGGTGGTATTCAACTAAGTTTTACTCATAGTGGACCCATTGAAATTAATGGGACCAACATAGTCATATTCATTTATTCACTTCTATATTGTTTTCAGGCAGGTGTGGCAGGTTGTCTGTGATGTCTTTTCTCCATGTGGCATACTTAAGATCATTGCATTCCATAGTCCCTTTGGAGACATGCACTGGGCTCTCAGCCTTTCTTATCTCAAAAAATCAAATAGCAAGGTTGCAAGGACTCAGGCCAGGACAGCAATCCTATATAATAAAGTCCAAGTGTCTCTGCGTCGTGTCCCTGTGTCCATGGGATTGCGCTACTGCACATGTGCCCCACAGACACAGGGATTGGAGCGCAGAGACTTCTGGGCCCAGTCAGGAGCCGCTGCCGACGACGACGGGCGAAACATCTCACACTCGCATGCTGGGCCGCGCCGGCGCCGCTTCCTCAGCCGGGGCCCAGGGGTAAGGAGGAGTAGTGGGTGCTATAGCCGCGCCGCCGGGGATGGAGCGTCACCCTCGCCCGCAGCCTCTGGTGGACTCGGGCCCGCAGGAGGAGGAAGAGGAGGAGGAAGCGGCGGTTGAGGCCCGTTCCTCGCGCCTGCCTGGCCGTGGCTGTGCAGCACTCTGGGTAGTCGCCGCCGCCGGGAGGAGGCGAGGAAAGGGGAGGAGGCAGCGGTGGGAGGAGGAGCCGCCGCCGCCAGTTTCCCTCACAGCTTCTCTCGGAGGATGAGGCCCGGCTGCCTTACCTGAAGGCTGCTGTCCTAAACCCACTTACCTGAGGGAAATAAGTGCTGTTTTTACAAATGTTTCACCACATATGTTCTAGCGCCCGTTAATTTAACGGGCTGAACGTCCACTAGTAAACAATAATTTCTTTTATTTTTGCTGTTTCAAGTATGACACAAATTCCAGTTGCAATGATTTTTAACTCCAGGACAAGGGTTATTCTTCATCAGCTCTAGTTTCTTAGTTTGATAGTCAAAGTGTACCGAGTGTGTCACTTTGACTATGAAACTAAGAAACTAGAGCTGATGAAGAATAAACGAAACAGGGCCTTGTCCTGGAGTTAAAAATCATTGCAACTGGAATAGCAACCTTGCTATTTGATTTTCTGAATTCTCCAAGGACTCCTATTTCTTTATTTATTTCTTATCTCAAAGGCCCCCGGCAAAGAGACAGAGGACAAGAGCTCCCTAGCTGTTGGCTTGCTCCTCTAGCAAGGCACAGGAGAGAAGGAGAACAGTCTCCAGGAGCTTAACAGCTCCCAGGTGAGAAAGCACATATACAAACTCCCAACCAACTCTTTCCCCAGCTGACTCTGGCAAGGCAGCTTTCAAAGTTACCTGGAGCTTCAGCAAGTTTCGCCTTGAATATTCTGTGAATTGACGTACATGAACAACCCCGCCGAGCCAATCAGGAGATTGCAGGACTAGGGTGAGTGACCATGAGTCACAATTCCATGTGTGCAGGTCTTCTGTTGTGAGAAGGAAAACTTGAGTGCATGGGTGGGAACTTGAGAGTGGGAAAAACTCTTTTACCTGCATGTATAAAAGCATATTGATTTAATGATGCTAAATTGTGCTAAACTGATGCTGAAGCTTGTCCTATCGATTTCGCTGCAGTTTCTTTCCACATTATTGTCCCGATCCAGTGGCTCTGGTGGGCCTGCGATGTGCCTTCTCTTCCCTACAAAGAGTGATTTCCCTCTTCAATAAAACAAAATAGTCTGTATGTGGAATCTGGGCAGCATATTCCTGCTCATATAGAGTTTCATTTGCAAACTAGAAAACTACCACAATTATATCACTGCTCAGACTGTTAGAGATGCCTGTGATTTATCTGAACCCTTTTGGAAGTCTTTTACTGGAGTTAGGGATCTGGGAAAATTCGATTCAGTTCATGTTTAAATTTCACACCAATTTCACCTTTCCTGAAATAATACAAGGAACTGAAATGCAACCATCTTTCAAAATTTGTACTTTGAATTTTGAACCGCAGTTCTGCAGCCAAGCACTGTGCACAATAATGCAGATACTAGGGTAAAGTATGAAAAAAAAGTGCATATATTGTTTTGAACAGCATTTACGAATGCATTATGTTAGCAGAAAGTGTTTGCAAAAAGGCTGTATATTAGGATAAATTTGTTGACATTGTCTCCCGGGAACTTAAAAAATAACTGCAAACTGATGTGGAAATGTGGAGAACTGAATTTATGAGTGGAAATGTAAGAAACTGAAATTGATGGAGTTGCCCAGCCCTACTTGGAATTCATTGTATGAATCTACTTGAGTGATGTGTCATTGGCTAATTTCCATATGATGAGTGAGCAGAAAGCAAGACGGTTTTCAGCAAAAGACCTCACAGTTACATGACACTTTTGCAGCCACTAAGAAGGGAGGGACTTTGAACTTTGTTTCTCAGGGTGGGGGAATGTTTATCCACAGGAAGTAAGAGTCACTCATTACCTTGCAAGCTGCATCTTTGAAAAGAAATGTGACCACATCTATCACTATTATTGCTGAGTTCTTTAGCCAGCATTAGAAAAACGAAACAGAACAACTAAGACATTCACTAGCTTTTTTCATGTCGATTCTAAGAATGCTGGAAATCCCACGAATTTCACACACACACACACACACACACACACTTTACATTACCTCTCAGAACGGGTCACATTTTAAACAATTTATTTAATCATTTTACCTACCCTTTATCAAAACAGATAACATTGTACAGCAAATGAAAACAAAGGAAATGAAATTTAGTTTGTTAAATGCCTCCCCATCCCCCTGTTTTAACATAGGCTTCCAAATGTGAGCCTGTTCAAATGAGAAGTGCTTTCATAGTGTTGAGATGTTCAAGTGTTGACTTTCAGGAGTTTCAGAACTGAAAAGTGCATCAGGCTTGCAGGATCAACTCAGTTTCCCTCCAGAATCTCACAACCTACCAATCAAAACCAGATGCAAAATGGTAGCTTAGTGGTCAGAGCCATGGGTACCCCAGGGGGAATATGGTGGAATGACCTGCATATGAAAGTACAAAACTACTTCTGAGTTAATACATACTCCACGACTGTCCTGTTTTATGCGGGACATCCCGGAACCACAGAAGCCAATCATGGTGTCTGTTTGCATCATGGAATATCCCATTTTTTGGTCCAATGCGAGTCAGAAGGGTCTTGCCAGAGCTCTGGTGCACCCTGCTGTTGAGTGCCAGAGTGCCAGATCAGAAGGTGCGCCTCTCCTGATGTCCTGATTTGGGGGGGACAAAAATGTTGAAGGGTATGGTACAGACCTGGGATCTGAAGTGGCCTAACTGGGGAAAGGCAAACCATATCATTATTGCGGTTGTAAAATAATTGAAAATCAACACCACTTGCTGATCTACTGTAGGCCATTCAGAGCTCTGCCGGTCTTCCCTACAGACCTTCTTGGGTGCTGAGATCTGCAGAGGAGGACCTTCTTAATAGTTCCTCTGTGTTAGAAGCTTGGGGTGCTTGCAACTGCACCTATGCTGTGGACTTCCCTCCCTACAGAGGTATACCTGGCACTTTCATTAGAGAGCTTCTGATAATGCTGCTGCTGAATCACCTCTTTACTCTGGCTTTTTACACTTGAGGTTATATTTTTAGGGCCCACCTTATTTTTGTGATTGGAAGTTGTTTAAAACACCATATTAAGAACAGTTAAGATGTTGTAACCTGCCCGGGGACCCGGGGGTGAAGGGTGAGCAATAAATAAATAATATCTGGCTTGATTGTGGCAAAGAGTTTCATACTCAAAGAATTACTGTAATTAGCACTGGTAAGCCAATGTAACTTTTCCTGAGAAGGGCAGGTCATGAAATTCTGGGGAAATGATGTGTATCAAATGCAAGGTTGTTAAGTGATAAAGGTGTGAAAAACAAAGAAATATCAGAGATAGTTAGATCATCTGCCTAAAAAGGTAAAGGACCCCTGGACTGTTAAGTCCAGTCAAAGGCGACTATGGGGTTGCGGCGCTCATCTCGCTTTGAGGCCAAGGGAGCCAGCATTTGTCCGCAGACAGCTTTCCGGGTCATGTGGCCAGCATGACTAAACCACTTCTGGCGGAACAGAACAGCGTGTCGGAAACCAGAGTGCACGGAAATGCCGTTTACCTTCCCGCCACAGCGGTACCTATTTATCTACTTGCACTGGTATGCTTTCGAACTGCTAGGTTGGCAGAAGCTGGGACAGAGCAACAGGAGCTCACCCCATTGTGTGGATTCGAACCACCAACCTTCTGATTGGCAAGCCCAAGAGGCTCAGTTGTTTAGACCACAGCGCCACCCGCATCCAATCTCAATGCCATTCTCAAAGCAACTATGAGCTCATTCTGTTACTGGTTATCAGGGTGCCATGAGGGCGTATGGATTGTGGACCAGGCATCATTTCCTTGCTTCATGTGCCACCAGGATCACTAGTCAGAAGAGAGAACCAAGCAGTTCAAGTCAGGACATTGTCACTGCAGCTCAGAATCTTCTTCATCCTGGAAATCATATGACACCAGACTGCCAATCAATCCAATACCAATTCCTGCTATGAAGTGACCAGGTCTGCTACTCGCCTTTAGTCTGGGCACCATGCTGCTAAGGAGCTTACAAAGCTAAAGTATCCCTATGTGCTGCCAGTGCATGTGAACACATGGCTGTTGTAATACACAATTCCTGACTCACTTGTGTGCATGAAAGTGTTAGTCTGAGCACATAGCTCAAATTGCCAGTGGGTGTGGCATAGCAGGCTCCCAGCAACCTTTGGAAAATCTCTCTAAAAGAAGATTTTTACAACCTACATCTTTGCTAATGCAAGATTGCATAGTTCTTTTGTAAGGAAATCAACTTGTTTTCTTTTTAAGTTGCTTGGAACCATTTTCTTCTTTATTTTATTGTCAGTGTCTGAAGGGTTGCTGTAATTTCTGAAACTCTCTGAGTAAAATATTCACTTATTTGCAAAGCTAAGTGCGTGTGATTTATTCTAGCCTATGTATTTTTGTGGTTTACATTTGTTTAAAGGTGGATAAGGGCAGATGGAAATCTAACCAAGTTTTAGTGTGCTTGGAGCAATTGCCATTGTGCTAACTCTGCTTCTCTCTTCCAAACCTCTTTCTCCAACAATGGCTGCTGGTTTTCGCCAGGTCTTTGCCATTCCATACACTGGAGTCCCTGGTACTAGCACAAGGTGGTATTGTTTCTCTGCTGCTTGTGGCTCTAGCTGCTTCGTGGTTAGGCAGATCACTGAGAAGAGAAGCAGTGACCAAGGTAGCTACAGACACCATCTTCATTACCTTTAAACATCTCTAGGTCCCAGCCCCAACATGCAACACACTGAGGGCCAGAGGCCTTTTGGAGAAATAAAGACAGTGTCTGCTACTGCAGCCACTTTACCTAGCACGTCTTGCATCTCTTCTCAGCACCAATACAATGTTCTGGCCTGATGCTTGATCCAACAATGAAAGCAGCAAGTCTTGAGGCAAGGCTAGTTAGTCAAAGCTTGCCAGACCATGGATGGCTCCAAGGGACCAATTTGCTCTGACAAAAGTTGGGAGCAGGCTGAGGCCTTTTAAGTCTCTGTCTCTTGACTATGTCCTCCAGGCTCCACCACTTGCAGAGAACTTCAGGCCCTTAAAAGGGCCAACCACCTGCTATCTGAAGAAGGTCCTCCATCTCTGTTCCATTACTTCCCATCCTGTTGTGAAATACATCTGCTTCTTTGGGTACCTGTAAGGGCCCAGGCTCTGGCTCTATAGGCTTTCGGGTCCTGGGAGGTCGTCTCCTGGGGGCTCTTGTCTCACAGTCTCAAGTGCAATGAGCTCTGTACCCAGCTTCTCATCTGGTGCCCCTGCAGCCTCCCACGCAGCGCCTAGATCACTGCTAAGAAAGAATTGCTACAGTCTCAGCAGTTTGCGTTGTTTTGCTGATTGTGAGTTTCCTTCTGTTCACTGAATGCTTGCATTCTTAAAAACTGTTTTGGGGTTTGTTTGTTTGTTTACAGTCAAGTAGGATATAAATTTTATGAAATGAATAAATAAAATAAAGCAGGCAAGAATAATTCTAGTTTGTAAGTTTGCACACACACTTTTCCCACTGGAAAACGATCTCCTAAATGGGCTAAGCACAGGAACCAGAAAGCTTGGAGGTTGAGATATACTACTGGGTAAAAATAGCACTCACATAAGATGGAAACTCAAATGGGAATCGAAGGGGACTTTTTCAGTAAGCTGCATCAGGGACGGTTGTGTTATAAGGAAGCTCTCTCATGCCACAGCTAAGAAAACACATGATGTTATTGTACAAGATGATTTTAGAATTGTGTTGAAGACTGCAGTGTGACAGTTCCCTTTGTTGACAAGCTTGGGTCATCTGCTGTGCAAACTTTTTTCCATCTTGCCATAGACCGTCATCTGCTTATTGCCTCTGGTGCTCAAAATGCATAGAATAATCTTATTTTGCATCCTCAAAAGATGCAACTTTTGTGGATTTGCACAATATTTTCTTTTGTTTGTGAGTTGGTGCAATTCTCTTTCTGAGCATGTATTTGCCATGTCAGAATCCTCAGGTGTGTATGATCCTTCACCACATGCATTAGCTACCCTACATGCATCTCTGAAGCACGAATTTTGCTACATTTTGGGTAATGCATACTTTGCATGTGTATTTGTATGCATGGTAGAGAGCAGCCTTTGATGCAGCAGAGGCACAGCTTGGAAGAAACTTTATAAGGTGGATTGATTCACAAGAACCCACAAAGCATTTTTGCTGGGTTGCCAGTTCCAAAGGACCGTAAATAGCCTTATCATCCATGAATTTGTTGAATCTTCTTTTAAAGCCATCTAAGTTGGTGGTGATCACTGCCTCCTGCGTCTAATTATGTGCTGTGTGAAGAAGTCCGTTATTTGGTCCTGAACCTTCTAACGTTCAGCTGAATTGGACACCCCCAAATTCAGGAGAGAGAAAGAAAAAAATTTCTCTGTCCACTTTTTGTGTGCCATGAATAATTGTATAAACTTCTATCATATCACCTCACCTTTTTTCTAAACTAAAAAACTCCAAATGCTCTACCCTTTCCTTAAAGGGGAGTTGCTCCATCCAATTGACCAGGATGGTTGCCTTTTTCCTAAATTATTTTTCCCAACTCATCAATATTCTTACTGAGCTGAGGCAACTAGAACTGTACACAGTATTCTGAACATGGCCATACCACGAATGTGTACAACTACATTACAGTATCCGCAAGTTTATTTTGGATCCAATCCAGTCTGGCTTCAGACCTGGTCAAAGCACTGAAACTGCCTCGGTTGCCATTGTTGATGACATTATCAGGAGATAAATGTGGGAAGTGTGACCCTGCTCATTCTCCTTGATCTTTCAGCAGTGTTTGATACTGTGGATCCTGGTTTCCTTCTGGAGCAGCTTGGGCGAGTGGGGATAGGGGCCATTATACTTTAGTGGTTCTGTTCCTTCCACCAGGGCCATTTCCAGAAAGTAATCATTGAGAGGCTACTGTTCAGTGCTATGGGAGCTGTCCTGTTGTTTCCAACAAGGTTCCCTCTTGTTCTAGATTGTTTATGAAGAAGATAAACAGTATAGTTTCCAATACTGATCCTTGGGGGACTTCACTTTCTACACACCCTCCATTAGAAAAACTGTTCATTTATTCCTCCTCCCTGCTTCTTGTTACTTAACCTGTTCCTGTTTCACAAGAGGACCTTGCCTCTTATTCCATGAATGCTAAGCTTACTCAGGAGTCCTTGGTGAGGTACTTTGTGAAAGCTTTTTGAAAGTCCAAGTATACTGTATCAACTGGATCACCTCTACCTATATGCTGGTTGACACTCTCAAAGAACTGTAATAGGTTAGTGAGACATGTTGTAGAAGCCATGTTGGTTTTGCTTTAGCAAGGCTTGTTCTTCTATATTCTTGGTTATTTTATCTTTAACAATACTTTCCACTGGTTTTTCCATAACAAGCATTAAGCTAACCAGCTTGCAATTTCCAGAATCCCTCCACCCCCCAATTCCTTTTTAAAAGTTGGTGTTATATTGGCGACTTCCAGTCCTTAGGTATGGAGGTTGATATTAGGCACAAGTTAATATTTTAATGAGGGTGAAAGAGGAGAGCGCAAAATATGGTCTGAAGCTCAACATCAAAAAACCTAAGATCATGGCCACTGGTCCCATCACCTCCTGGCAAATAGAAGGGGAAGAAATGGAGGCAGTGAGAGATTTCACTTTCTTGGGTTCCATGATCACTGCAGATGGTGACAGCAGTCACGAAATTAGAAGACGCCTGCTTCTTGGGAGAAAAGCAATGACAAACCTAGACAGCATCTTAAAAAGCAAAGACATCACCTTGCCGACAAAGGTCCGTATAGTTAAAGCTATGGTTTTCCCAGTAGTAATGTACGGAAATGAGAGCTGGACCATAAAGAAGACTGATCGCCGAAGAATTGATGCTTTTGAATTATGGTGCTGGAGGAGACTCTTGAGAGTCCCATGGACTGCAAGAAGATCATACCTATCCATTCTTAAGGAAATCAGCCCGGAGTGCTCACTGGAAGGACAGATCCTGAAGCTGAGGCTCCAATACTTTGGCCACCTCATGAGAAGAGAAGTCTCCCTGGAAAAGACCCTGATGTTGGGAAAGATGGAGGGCACAAGGAGAAGGGGATGACAGAGGACAAGATGGTTGGACAGTGTTCTTGAAGCTACCAACATGAGGCTGACCAAACTGCGGGAGGCAGTGGAAGACAGGAGTGCCTGGTGTGCTCTGGTCCATGGGGTCACGAAGAGTCGGACACGACTAAATGACTAAACAACAACAACACATATTTTTGTTAGAATATCAGCAACTTCACATTTGAGTTCTTTGAGAATTCTCAGGTAGATGCCACCCAGACCTGGCAATTTGTCAGTTTTTATCAATAAGGTCTTGAACTTCATAACTTTTCACCACTATCTGCCTCTGTTCCTCAGACTCCCTTCCTGCAAAAGTTAGTGAATTGAACTATTAATGTTATTAATAATTCTGTTGTGCAATAACAAACAGTACTGTTGCTTCCTGTCATTTACTGCTTGCCGGTGTACATCTCTCTCCCCCCTCCATCTCTTTCTCTCTGAGTCTGTGGTCTACTGCATATTGTGATGATACGGTAAATTTACTACTTATGAGCTGGAATTTCCTGAAAACATCCTGTGGCCTAGCAATACAAAGTGAAACAAAGCTGAAAGCTTTTAACAGCTAATTATCATTACTCATTTGCTTCATAGCCACTGGATTCGGGGTTTACAAATCATGCAGTTGCCGAAGACTGTCTATTCCAAACCAGATTGCAATGCTGGACTAATCATTCAACAGCTGAAGACAAATCATCTCATGCAACCCAGACCACACGGTGTGCTTCTGCATCACAGGAAGGTACTAGCCAATCAAATGTTTCCCGACGAATTAAGTTTGTGAACCGAGCCACAATGGGGAAGAGCCTGATGAAACAGGTCAATGGTCCATCTAGTACAGCATCTTGTTCTCCCAGAGGCCAACCAGGTGCCTGTGGTAAACCCTTAAGCAGGACCCAAGCACAGAGCCCTCTCCCCCACCCTGTGGTTTCCCCTGCCTCCAAATGTGGAGGTAGAACACAGCCATCATGGCTAGTAGTAATTGATAGGCTTATCCTTCTTGAATTGATAGGCTTATCCTTCATTAGCGCCACACTTTTAACATTTGGAGGGGAAAGGTGCCGGTACTGCATACCCCTGAGTACCCAGACATAAATTGTTGGAATTACTTTATTAAATAAAACGTGTTGGATCAAGCAATTTAAAACAACAACAACCTCTTGCAGTACACATACCAAAGGCACACCACTGATGAATAACTATAAATAGATATGGATTATAGTAAGGCTTATTTCATTGTTTTTCTTTGGGTTGCATTTATATACCACCTTTCTGCCGAGGCAGCCTTATAAGTGTAGTATATGGTTACAGGAAATATCATGGCATTGTTATTACTAGCTCTTGACCTTTAAGATTACACTGTACAGATGTGGCAGTATGCCACAGTATGAAAATATGAAAAACAAATCAATAAAACAGGAGAATTGTCTAAGTCCATTGGTTGTCTTCTCAGAGCTGATGAGATGAGTAAAGAACATGAGAGCCTGCTGGATCATGCCAGTGACCCATCCAGCCCAGCATCCTATTTTCACCTATGGGAAACCAACAAACAGGATTGGAGTACAGCAGCATTCTTTTCTCCTGCAGTTTCCAAAAGCTGGTACTTGGAAGCATCCTGCCTCTAATAGTGGTGGCAGAACATAGCCATCAGGGTTAGTAGCCATTGATAGCCTTCTCCTTCATGAATTGGTCTAATCCTATTTTGAAGCCATCCAGGTTCGTGGTCATCACTGTTTCTTGCGGGAGCAAATTCCATAGTTTAACTATGCAGGGCGAGAAGAAGTACTTTCTTTTTCTAGCATTCAGCTTCATTGGCCTGGGCATCTCCTCTACTGCCTTCACCTCAGAACACACAGGTTTTAAGTAGCCAAGGAAGATTGGGGAAGGGCTGGCTCAATAATTATCTCAGGCCACGGGTGGTCTCTTCATGAACCGATGATATGAGCTCCCTCTTTACCGGTAGGTCTTCTCTGTTGGCTAGTATCCAATGCTAGTCTAATGGAGGCCCATTGATATTAATGAACACAACTAACTTAGGTTCATTAATCCCAATGGTGCTACTCTGCTCTACCACCTACAATCTTTAACTAACGTTCTTGAAAGCAGCCAAAGCACAGAGCTATATAGTGAGCCCAAAACACTGGCTGGCCTGGAGAAACAATGACTGTTTCTACTAATCAGGCATTGGCATGATGTTACAGGAAGTGCTGTAGAAGATAGACTCCTCCCACTGCAAGGAATGAGAGGGTGAAGGAAACTCCTGCGTTAGTGGTGGCTGCCTTCAGGCAAGTTCTTTGAATGTGTTTGCCTGTATGTGTGTGCATGTGCCCATATGGTTGTTCACACCCGCACTACATGTGTGTGTGTGCTCCGTGAGTGTGTCTGCATGTGTGAGAGTATACTTGCTGGCATGCAGCCCTTGGAGGTGTGGCAAACCCTCAGTGTTTGGTCCTCAAGCTGAAGAAAAGGTTAGCTACCCCTGGTGCAGTGTATGGTGTCAGGAAATTACATGGCATTGTTATTATTAGGCCTTGACCTTTAAAAACACACGGTTTGCGGATGTAACTGTAAACCACAATAGACAACTGAATTCTCAAGCAGACTATGTAGGATGAAAGCTATCTCTCCTGTCACCCAGTGTGCATTTATTTGCCCACAGTTTGAAACTGACCTTTTTGGTGGGCCATCTTTCCATACATCATGCCTCGTAGCAGAAGAGATATATGAAAAGGGTGGTGGACTGAAACAGCTTTGGGGAAGATGTTCTCCTTGTTACTGAGGGCAGGAAGAAGTGAGCTTAGACCTAATGGGGAAGGGGGAGAGAGAAGTTGATTTTTTAAATCTAGAACCACTTGTGCCCATAAAGATGGATAATCCATTTTGACTTTTTTGGAACAAGGCAAACCCAATTCCCAATTCAATGCAAGCCTGCTGGTGCACAGTTTACTTTATGTTCAATTCTAAAATGACAGTCATTTCCCATTCCAAAACAGATAGTTGTCAAATCAATTGGTGTGTGTGTGTGTGTGTGTGTGTGTGTGTGTGTGTGAGAGAGAGAGAGAGAGAGAGAGAGAGAGAGAGAGAGAGAGAGTTAAGATTTGGAGAAATAATAGTTTTCCTGTTTTTCTGTATTGCACACATCACATAACCAAAAACAGGTGCAAAGCTTGCAAGAAACAGGCACCATTGGCCTGCCAGAACAGAACTAGTGTTAGAAAGGTGCAGGGGGAGTGGAAAAGGGAATACCAAAGAAGGATGCTTGATCCAGCCACAGGAAACAAAAGAAGCAATATGTCTGAAGCGAAGCAGTTTGGACTAGCATTTTTCAGAATTTATCAGATAATCCTTGGATTTACAGATGGAAGCCCACCAGTTAGGATCTGTTTGAGGCGGATGTCATGCAGATGAAGCTACTTAAATGGGAATGTAAGCAGCTTAAAAGACACATTAAACTCAGGTACTGGGAAGCCCTACATGTGCTGTCATTGTTATAGTTCAAATTCAGGCCCCATCTGCTGCTAATCCGTTTCATCTATACACACATTTTAGAGAAGGTTTCCAACAATAAACAAGTAAGAAAGCAATAAAAACTGAATCAAAAAAACAAAAAACCCAAAAGTAAAAGGGAGAAGAGTTTTGGCAGTCTACATTATTTCATAGTTGTGATTGTTGGGGGCTCTTCCATTTTATACACTCTTCTAGGCATAAAGATCTTCTTTTCATGGGGATCTGCGGAGATCTGGGTGCCTTTCAGTGGCAGGGGAAAGGGAGCTGACACATCAGCCCACTTGCGGAAGTGAGAACTATCGCACCTTAAAGTCTGTGGAGAATATTGCTGAAGCTCATTTCCCCCCCTCTGTGCATTTTGAGTGGGTGAACTTTCTACAGAAAAACACACAAATGGGCAGGGGAAGGCTGTACATTCAGTCTCCACGCATTTGGGGAAGAGAAAGCAAACAACTGTTAGGGATTGGACTCAAGAGGGCGAGATGGAGGAGGAATGGTGGAGATCACCCCTCCTTCTCCTAATGCTGCAGGAGAAAAGGAATGCAGCACTGAATTGCAACAGGAGTTTGAGGAAGATCACAGCTCAGAGATAGGCAAACAGAAGAGTTGGATGTGTTAGCAGAAGGGGGGGGGGAGAGACAGAAGCAGAGCAGCCAGATGACGTTGTCACTGGAGAGTATTTCTGACCCCCCTTCTTCCAGAACTCATCGTTCGTTAAGAGTGCAGGAACAAAGGACTCAGAGACAATTGGCCACGAGCGGCCACCGTAAAGGGAGGTGCTGTTGCTAGGAAGGAGGGAGGAGGAGTCCAGCTGGAGCAACGCCATTGTCAGGGCTAGATGCGTTCTTTTGTCTCTCGCTGTTATGAATGAATAAACTCATTAAAAAGGACCCTACCTTATTTTCTCTGCTCTTGCTGCAACCAGGGGAGGAATAGCTTTCCCTAACATGGACAGAAGAAGGTATCCCAAACAAGATTGTTCTGATACAGTTATACTAAGAAAAAATCCAGTTTAGCTCCTACAACAGAAGTTTCTTAACATCAGAAACTTCAATGTGGACAAGAGAGCAGGGTGGCATTCCAACCATCCAAGACCCTGTGTCACTGACCTTAAGGTGGCCATACGGGTATAAAAGAGCTCCAGAGCGAGACTGCAGCGAGAAGCTGTTCAATGGCATTACTCGTGGACTTAATTGGCAAAACAGTGTCCTTTTTTAAAATCGCACGTGTAAATTGGTCTAGTCATGTCAGGATGTCTGTGCTATCAACTGCTACAGGTAGATAGCCGTAACAAAATAAAAAAATTCCTTCCAGTAGCACCTTAGAGACCAACTAAGTTTGTTCTTGGTATGAGCTTTCGTGTGCATGCACACTTCTTCAGATACACTGCTGTTTGTGTTTTTCTGCATTTCCTTTCCTTCTGACCTCACAATCCCCCTCTTCCCAGGTCATGTTTACATGTACCTGCATCTCAGGATAACACTTCGTGCATCGGATGAAGCGAACTGTAGACTATCAAAGCTTATGCCTTAATAAATTGGTTAGTCTTTTGGGTGCCATAGGCGTCTTTATTGTTTTAGATATCCTTCAATATCCATTTAAACATGCAATCAGGATAGTTTATGACTGATCCCCCCCCCGCGACCCTTTTAAATGAATGATAGTGGGAAGAGTAGGAAAGTGTTGTAAAAGGATTTCCACAGAGCCCTTCAATGACTTCATTATTGAGAATGAAAAGGCTACCGTTTCTGTTTCTCCCTACATTGTGCGTAATTATAAATTAACATTTGGTTAAAAGCTGGAGATTAGTATGGCCACAACGACCATAGAACATAGCTGATTTACAGCATTGCTAAAAAGTTGCAGAAGAGTGTGCTTAAACATTTCGATGTTGGTGCTTCCTATCTATTCTGTCTTCATCACAACATTGAATTAATTTATTCAAAGAAACTGAATAAATAATAATAAATAATGTGATGTCACCCTGCAGCATGAGTAAGAAAGGGGAAACCTATAAGGCACGGGGCTAGGATGATAAGATGGAAGGTAGGCGAAGGTGGGCATTGTGGGGTGTCCAGTCCCAGCCGCCACGCTGTCATGAACTGGTGTCATCTGCAGAGGGAAGGTATGGACTAGAGAGGGTGTGAGGTGTACAGGTAGGTGCTCAACCTGTTCAGCTTTGGTAGTGGGCATCGTGGCAAGCTCCCTTATGGGATACTGTGTAGGAATCACTGATGCTGCAGTCTGAACCATCGCTGGATCTGGTTCTGGGAACAGAAAGTGATTTGTAGCTGCTGACACAGGAATTGCAGGCGATGTTGGTTGCGTGGAAGTTACTGCTGGTATGAACGTCGGTGCGCTGGGGTTGAGTGTCTGTGCCTCTGTACAGGACAGCACTCATTGTTGTGAATCTTTGTCCTCCAACCCATGCAGTAGGAGGCTATCCTCAGGGCCCATCACCTCTTCCTCCAGCACTCAGGCAAGAACCTGCACAGCTTCTGCCTCTTGTCTCAAGGTATGAAGCTTAGCTTCAAGTGCCGCAGTTTCTCTCTTCAATATCTCTTCCTTCTTGGTGAACTCAGCACGCTTTTCTGCAGCTGCTGCCTCAGCCTTCGCGAGAGTTACTTCATCTGCCATACGTCAGGCTCTGGACTGACAAGACAATCTGCTGACGGAAAAGTGGGTGTGAGAGCTCCCTGTTAGTGAGGAGTGGCAAGATCAAGGAGAGTGTTTGTGCCATGAGGAGTGACATCCTGAAGTGACTACTGAAGAACTTGTGATGGAGCTGGTCTTCGGGAGCAAGACCTTAACAGTAGAGGAGCTTGGGTCGCTGTCTTGAGAACGTGCCTCTGGTTCATCAGCAGCCTTGCCAGCCTCTGCTTCTTGTTCCTTTATGTGCTTCTCCAAAGCGTGCATGGCCTCATGGAAACTGGAGTCCCTCTGGTTGTTCACTTGCTTGAAATGCAACGTTGGGTGGGATGGCTGCTGCAGAAAGCTTTGTGAATTTAGAACATAAAGCCGCAATAGCAGTTTTGAGCCAAACAGTGGCACTGCTGCCCAAAGTCTCTTAGCTGTGGCAGAAGGGATAGGAATGTCTTCCTTAAGAAGTTTGCCTTTTTAAAGCCCTGCTTTTAGCTGCAGACACTAGCTTAGAGGTGTGGCTTTTACTCTAGGGTTTTATTCCTGTGATCTTCCAGTTTAACTGTTTGAAAAGGTACATGGGGCAAAGGCACTATCTTTCCTTAAAGGGGCAACAATCTTATTCCCTCTACCTAATAGCAATACAGTCATACCTCGGACGTCGAATGGAATCCGTTCCGGAAGTCCGTTCAACTTCCAAAACATTCAGAAACCAAGGCATGGCTTCTGATTGGCTGCAGGAAGCTCCCACAGCCAATAAAAACCCGCAGAACCTGTGTCGGATGTTCGGGTTCCAAAGAACGTTCGCAAACTGGAACAGTCACTTCCAGGTTTGCGGCATTTGGAAGCCAAAACATTTGCAAGGTGCTCGACTTCCGAGGTACAACTACACAGATTTGCTATCACTAAATAACTGACCCCTGTGGGGGCAGAACAGGCATGACATGGGGAAAGCGGATAGAGAAAAGGTTTTCTCCCTCTCTCATAATACTAGAACTTGTGGACGTCCAACGAAGCTGAAGATTTAGGACAGATAAAAGAAAGCACTTCTTCATGCAGCACAGTCAAAGCCTGGAACTTGTTCCTCCAAGAGGCAGTGATGGCTACTAGCTTGCATATGGCTTTAAAGCAGGATTAGACAAATTCGTGGAGGAGAGGGCTATCATTGTCCACTAGCCATGATGGCTCTGCTCTGCTTCCACGGCTGAAGGCAGCAGTGCTGCTGAGAACCAGGTGGCATCAGGTGAGAACAGGATGCTGGACTAGATGGGCCTTTGGTCTGACCCAACAGGCTCTTCTTATGTTCTTAAAGATTTGGATCGACATGCCATGCTTTCCTTTCTTTCCCATAAGAGCTCTTGCAGTGGAAGCCATTGTATAGCTAAAGCAGTGTGATGATCATCAGTGTTAGGCCTTCATAAGCAGGCCCATCCATCCAAGCACAAGCAGGACTTAGCCCACCACCCTTGTGGCCTGCCGGGAGCTTACAGCAGTAATAACAGGTGGAGGATGGAGCCCCTAATGAGTAGAGATACGTGTTTGGTGGGCTGCGTCCATTGTGGTGGGTTGCACGTTGTACAGGCCTGCTTGATGCTCCCCCCACAATTCTTCTTCATGAGAAATAAAACACCATACTAGCCTGCACCACAGCACTTTGTGAGGGCTCAGAGTCGAAGCACACTGTTTCCTGGAACAGCCCTCCAAAGGAAAACTAACCAAGCTTTATCTGTCTGCTTCTTATGGTTACTGTAATTAGTCAGATGTTGCAACCGCATTGCCCACTGGAACCATGCAGCTTTTGCCATTATGCTGTGACATACTGTCTACCCAACCATCACCCTCTGCTTCCGGAATCTGTCGCTTTAGTGTTGTCAACCATCGAGCAAGATTGCTCGTTGCAGAAATGCATTGCTGACTTTATGGTAGGGACTACAGTGGCTCAGCCCCAGGATCTGTACTGAAAACCAGGACTCATTCTTTGGGGGTAGATGTCATAATGAGAGTGCCTCTGAACACATCCAGAGAGCATGTCCATTACTATTGAGTAAACTTGGTCTACTACTGTACATCTGAGATTTTTGGGGTGGGGTGTATGGCTTCCAACATTTTCAGAAGATATCGGTCCCTTATTTGAGTTTTGACTCCTCTTTTTAAAGAACTCACTCATTGTTATTGCCCTTGCATATTTCACATTGCATCATGGTGTTTGTAGTGATAAAAATGCAGAATAAATTGCAGGAAATGCGGCAATAGGAAAGAATCAACATACACAGATTACTCAACACAGCAAAATATGTAAACATTCACCTACAGTTTCTGCTATCTTGGAGCTGAATGTTTCTGATGCATTTGTGAAAGAAGAGTTGGATAACTCTTCTCAAAATATTGGGGGCCAATATTTCAAACCTAATAAACAACAATTTCAGTATTCAGCTTTAATTAAATACTAGTAGTCATATTAAGGGACGCGGGTGGTGCTGTGGGTTAAACCACAGAGTCTAGGGCTTGCTGATCGAAAGGTCATTGGTTCGAATCCCCACAACGGGGTGAGCTCCCATTGCTCAGTCCCTGCTCCTGCCAACCTAGCAGTTCGAAAGCACGTCAAAGTGCAAGTAGATAAATAGTTACCGCTCCAGCGGGAAGGTAAACAGCGTTTCCGTGTGCTGCTCTGGTTCGCCAGAAGTGGCTTAGTCATGCTGGCCACATGACCCAGAAGCTGTACGCCACATGACTCCTTTGAAGCTGTACATTCAAAGGAGTACATTGTCTGAGTGGTCCAGAGAAGAACTCTTAGTGGTATCTCATTGGCTCTAGAATTACCTTCATCCCTTCCTCAGAATTTCAATGATTCGGTGCCGAATCCCATCACAGAAGGCTTTAGGGCAGAAATCCAGAGCCACACATTGTAGAATAAGCAGAAGAGGCCCCAGCATATTTTGGATTACCATATTTTGAAGTTATTTGCCATCTAAAGAGCCTCTCCATCCCCACATAACACCATGAAGCCCAGAGCCTAAAATTTCCCAGTTGCACTTCCGAATTCAAATATCTTTGGAAGACAATGGAGGATTTATTTGCACAAGAACATAGCACAATATATCTGAGATAATGGCCAACATTTCATGCTTAAATAGAAGAGAGCTATTGAAATAACATATGAAGTGACTCATCACTGTTTGGGTTGGCTTAAAAGCCATTAAATCTGACCCAGTTTCATTAGATTGTGGATTGCGGTTCAGTCACTGCAGTATTGTTGGTATGAAATTCATTTGCATTTCAAAAACCACTGTAAGACAGCCTGGTTGCTTCAGAAATCATGCATGATCTTTGTTTTGAGAGATAACAGCCTTTAAGGTTATCAGTTAAGTGTTATATAACTTCTGTTTATGAAACGACATACAGCACAGTGTTTCTTAAATAATACATAATATAGTCTGGGAAAAAAATGCCAGGATTAAATCTCGCTTTCCAAATTTTAGACACTAACCCATTCTTTCTGTTATGTGTCTATGGTATCTTTATAGCTGCTTATAGGAGGTCTCTCTCTCTCTCTCTCTCTCTCTTTATATATATATATAATAGTTTTATTCATTTTATCATATAAAACAAAACAAGCACATAAACTACAAAAGAAAAACATAACATAAACATATAAACACAACAATAAAGTATATCATTTTTCACCTATTTTCATTAACATCTTGTTGGGACATCCCCCATCCTCCCTTCCTGGTTTCCCATCTAACTCTTATTTTCAGGTAAGTTCATCTTCAAATTTAACCTTTTATCTAACCATTTGTTATCCATTTATCCATTTAATCATTATGTTACCCTTTTTTTTTAACCTTGAAGATATTTTTCAGTCCCAATTTTAATCCGGCAAACTCTAGTTTATACCCTAGATTTTCAAATACTTTCCATATTACAATATTTTTTTAAATACATTTTAAATTTCTTCCAATCTTCTTGCACCACATCCTCCCTCTGTTCACGCAGTCTTGCTGTCAGTTCGGCGAGTTCCATAAAGTCAATCATCTTCATTTGCCAATCTTCCACTTTTGGTATTTCTTGTGTCTTCTAGTTCTTTGCAATCAGTAGTCTCGCTGCTGTCGTTGCATACAAAAAGAAAGTCCTGTCTTTTGGGGGGATTTCCTCCCCTATAATTCCCAAAAGAAAGGCTTCGGGTTTCTTATGAAAGGTGTCCTTCAACACCTTTTTCATTTCATTATAAATCTTTTCCCAGAAGTCCTTTATTTTGGGGCACGTCCACCACATGTGGAACATAGTTCCTTCTTTTTCTTTACATTTCCAGCATTTCTTATCTGTCATATGATACATCTTAGCCAACTTCACCGGTGTTAAATACCATCTATACATCATTTTCATCATATTTTCCTTTAAAATTGTACATGCTGAAAAGTTCCAACTTTTTTTTTGCTTATAGGAGGTCTCAGTGTAGTATATTGAAATCTGCCTTGTGTAGGCCAATTCTTTGTTCACCTAGGTCTACTCTGACTGGCAGTGGCTCTGTAGTAGCTCAGAGAGACTTTCACATCAACGGATTCTTTTAACTGGAGATGCCAGAGATTGAACCCGTGACATACAAACTATCTGCTGTATGTCAGTGGTTCCCAACCTTTTCAGTATGGCAACCCACAAGTCAAAATGTATTTGTACAGCAACCAGTCAATTTATTATCTCACGAATTTTCGAAGCTAGGCCTTCAGCAGCCACCGCTTTTGTGCATTTTAACTGCAAGTTTGCCAATTTTATAATCATTAACAGAGGCATCTAAGCACCAAGGATCAGCATGATCGGGCATGTGCCAGGGGCCCACACTCCAGCAGGAAGCCAATAGCTAAGAGTCCCATGAACCTGCTTATCCTGTCCAGGGAGAGTATCTTGCTCGAGGGTCTTCCAAAACCTAGAGCTGGCACTGGTTGTAACAACAGCTACAATTATTACCTGGCCATTTCTTATCTAGAAAAGAGTAACATCATCCTTGTTGGCTTCCTTCCTTCCTTCCTTCCTTCCTTCCTTCCTTCCTTCCTTTCTTTTTGGCCATATTATTTCCCCTTTCTGAACATCCTCAGAAAGTGTTATGAGAGTTAATAAATGCTCTGAGTTCTTAAAGGCCATTGCAATGCCATAGCTGCATTTCTTAATTATCTTGTGGAATTTGAATTTGAGAAGGATAAACAAACCAAGCCAAACTCCATTGACTTGTAAAGCTTTACACAGACTCGTAGAACTTCAAAAATACAGTATATTCACCTCCAGGTAATAGTGAAAATCACTGTGGGAAGAAGAGGAAAGATGGGTATTTCCAAAAGTAGCATCTTTTCAATGCAGCACAGGTTATTGAACAGCCCATAAGCTTGGAGGCTTCAGCATCTGCTAACTCATTTACCACAAACAGACCTTATCCAGTCATACCTAAAACAGTTAGCCTAGAGGCATTATTTAGTCAACACATCTTTCGCTTGTCTTCACAGAATTTGACTTTTGTCATGGAAAAAATAACAAGAAATCCTGTTTGTAAATTCCCCCAAACGATACATTATTACGAGTGTCTGCATTTTTGTTGTTGTCCAAAATAACCTTGCATTTAAAGGTGTTGACTTTCGACAAGATTTTTGCAGCAATTTGTGAAATTTCTCAAAAATGTCTATGCTTCAGAATGGCCACCCAAAACCACGATTACTTTAAAAAAGAATTGCTTTGACTCCTAAAGCATTATAACCTTGATTTGCAGATCCGTTAATTTGGTGGTGAACACAAACCCACCAAATGGAATTTGGCAGTAGTAGTAGTACTACTACTAATATATTTATTATTTATACCTGCCTATCTGGCTGGGTTTCCCCAGCCACTCTGGGTGGCTCCCAACAAAATATTAAAAAACGCTAAAACATCAAACATTAAAAACTTCCCTAAACAGGGCTGCCTTCAGATGTCTCTTAAACATAGGATAGCTGCTTATTTCCTTGACATGTGATGGAAGAGTGTTCCACAGGGTGGGCGCCACTACCGAGAAGGCCCTCTGCCTGGTTCCCTGTAACCTCACTTCTTGCAGTGAGGGAACCACCAGAAGGCCCTTGGAGCTGGACCTCAGTATCCTGGCTGACTGACGGAGGTGGAGACGCTCCTTCATAACAACACTCAAGGGTCTAGATTCAGTTCCCCTAAATCCTATAAACAAGTGATTGGTGATTATAGCACAAACCAGCTACTTTATACTCCACGAGTCCAGTGGCTAGAACTGCACACACAGCTGTGAATTCTGGATCCAGAGGTCCAGTGTTGGGGAGAAAGTGTGCAATACCATTTCCATACATGTGGTTCTCAACTCTTTGGGGGATCTAGAAATCTTATTCTATATACAGATTGCCCACAGTGAAGTGTAGTCAGGGGCAGAGGAAGGGGGGTGCAGTGGGTGCGGACCACCCCGGGTGTCACCACTGGGGGCGGACAAAATGGCGGGTGGCACTCACTGCGGGGCCTGCAGCGTGCCAAGCCATGCGTCTCTCCTGGGAGGGATGCAGTGGCTTGGGCTTTGCGCTGCCCAAACAGTCTGCCTGATGCCTCCCCCTCAGCTGTAGGGTGGCTGAGTGGGAGAAGGCAGGCAGGCAGAATGAATGAATCTTTATTTGTGTCAGCCATTGGCCATAGCAACAAAACAACAATGCGATATACAAGCTCCGAAGGCCCCGCAGTGCACCCTGCCCCTATGGGTGGCTCGCCCCGCTCTCGCCCCGCTTCTATGGGTGGCTCCCGCTGCCCCTGGGCTCACCACCTCAGGTGCCCGAGAAGCTTCCTCCATTGCTGACTGTAGTCCCTCATCACAACTACAGTGGTACCTCATGTTACATACGCTTCAGGTTACATATGCTTCAGGTTAAGAACTCCGTTAACCCAGAAATAATGCTTCAGGTTAAGAACTTTGCTTCAGGATAAGAACAGAAATTGTGCTCTGGCAGCGCAGCGGCAGCAGCGGGAGGCCCCATTAGCTAAAGTGTTGCTTCAGGTTAAGAAAAGTTTCAGGTTAAGAACGGACCTCCAGAACGAATTAAGTACTTAACCAGAGGTACCACTGTATTAACAGAGGCAGTTTTAGAAGAGTGCAACCAATTTGGAGGGTATGAATGTTTTCTCTCTGTGTGTGTGCCATTCTCTCTCTCATTCGGACATGCAAAGTCCAGAGGGTGGCAATATGAGAACGGGCCTTTCCTGCCAAGGCTCCCTTTCTGTGGAATGCTTGCCCCAGGGAAGTTCGCCTGGTGCCTTCATTATATATCTTCAGGTGCCAGGTGAAAATGTTCCTCTTCAACCAGGTCTTTGGCTTTGGCTGATTAATATCCTACAGCCTTTTAAATGTCTATGTGGGAGGGGAGGGAGCTATTGTTTTGTTCTTTTTACCTTGTATCTTTACCTTTTGAGCCGCTCTGAGATCTGGTGATGAAGGGCGGTATAGAAATCTAATAAATAAAAAAATAAAATAAAATAAACCTATTGAGACTCTGAAGGCACGCTGCCTGGTGAAACAATCCCCTTCAGGAGCACAGATGTTGGGGACGGTTCTCTTATTCAAATCTTAAATAGCTAAGCCATTCACAGACATGTCTATGCCTGTGTTTAAGAGCACTGCATTTTCCCAGTGCGTTAAAATGTGGAAGGTGTCAACATGGAGGCCCAAGATGTGTTCAGTTTGAGGGTCTCTCTCATAAATTACTGTGGGTTTTCTTTTCTAAATAGAATATATGGCAAGCTGCCTTTCCATACTAAATTCTGAATGGTAGACTTGAATGTCTGCCGTCAATTCCCCCCAAGTTGCTTTTGGTGTGACGTTCCCTCTATGCACTCCCACCCCACCACTGCTGGCAATTTGGGGATAGTAAGGCAAATCAGTGAGAGATTTCACTTTCTCGGGTTCCATGATCACTGCAGATGGTGACAGCAGCCACGAAATTAGAAGACGCCTGCTTCTTGGGAGAAAAGCAATGACAAACCTAGACAGCATCTTAAAAAGCAAAGACATCACCTTGTCGACAAAGGGCCGTACAGTTAAAGCTATGGTTTTCCCAGTAGTAATGTACAGAAGTGAGAGCTGGACCATAAAGAAGGCTGATCGCCGAAGAATTGATGCTTTTGAACTATGGTGCTGGAGGAGACTCTTGAGAGTCCCATGGACTGCAAGAAGATCAAACCTATCCATTCTTAAAGAAATCAGCCCTGCGTGCTCACTAGAAGGACAGATTCTGAAGTTGAGGCTCCAGTACTTTGGCCACCTCATGAGAAGAGAAGACTCCCTGGAAAAGACCCTGATGTTGGGAAAGGTTGAGGGCACAAGGAGAAGGGGACAGCAGAGGATGAGATGGTTGGACAGTGTTCTCGAAGCTACTAACATGAGTTTGGCCAAACTGCGAGAGGCAGTGAAGGATAGGCGTGCCTGGCGTGCTCTGGTCCATGGGGTCACGAAGAGTCGGACACGACTGAACGACTGAACAACAACAAAAGGCAAATCCACCTCACATACGGTTGTTCTAATGACAGGACCGCAATGAGATCATGTGCATGTGTGGCTTTTTTTGGTGTGTGTGTGTTTTGTGATTTTTTTTTTATTTTTCTTTCTGGTTTTTACGGGATGGCATGCAATTTCGTTGCACTTGTATAGCGTTGTGCTTGTACTTGTGCAATGACAATAAATTATCTTATCTTATCTTATCACCGTGGAGTCCTTTGCAGTTCTAAAGAACTGTATAGATGATATCTGGTGGTTATTACTCATATTTTAACAATATTTGCAACTAGTGCAAAACTGCTGATAACTTTCTGGTTCTCGGGGCCTCACTGGCTTGCATGCAATGCCCCATTGTGGTGAAATAAGGTTATGACATTCTTTTATGTATGTCTTATGTATGTCTTATGTATGTCTGTGCTATGGATGTGGCTGTTGCTGAGCATTAGACCACTCAAAGCCTTCAGGGAAAGAACGGCTGCTTAGTTAAAATTAACATGAAAGATGCAATCCTTGTTTAATCACCACCCAGGGCGGTGTGGTCCACCCTGGGTGTCACCACTGAGGGGGGTGACAAAATGCTGGGCGGCACTCACCGCAGGGCCTGCAGCGTGCCCGAGCCATGCATCTCTCCTGGGAGAGATGCGGTGGCTTATGCATGCAGGTTCCGCACTGCCCAAACAGTCCGCCCGCCGCCTCCCCCTCAGCTGTAGGGCGGCTGAGCGGGAGGAGGCAGGCGAGGAGGCCTTGCGGAGTGTCCTGCCCCAGCTTGCCCTGCCCCATGGACGGCTGGCTCCACCCCTGGATGCAGGGCACACACGCCACCCTAGGCGCCCGATTGGCTTGCTCTGTCACTGTCACCCCCCCCGACCACTGCTTCTTGGACCTTGTTGTCCCCTGTGGTTGTCAGTAGATTCAGCCTGACCTTAAATATGCTCTCATAGGCCCCTTCTGGCTTCCTTTCCCCCTTTCCTCAAGCCGGCTCCATCTCCATTCCCTCTTCAGTCTACTTTCTCAAGCCCCTGCCTCCTCACTTTGCCTTGCCTCCTAGCTGAGAATTTGACCTTGGAAAGAGAAAGGAGTTTGAAGACTGCCCTAAATATATAGTGCTCTTGCTTTTAAGTGTGGATCCTGTTATAAGAGCATTAAGATCATAAGGGCATCTCAAGTTACCTAACTGTGGATGTGCTGAAGCACATTGTGTGAGCTGTGTTTTGTTTTGTTTTGTGTTTGTTTGCTTGGTTTGTTTGTTTTTAAACACATGTGCAGGCATATTCTTTGGTTCAGAGTGGCTAGGAGCCTTCCCACCCATGTGTGCACTCCCTGGGCCATTCCGCCACTGTTTTGGGCTGCCAATAGGGGGCGCCGATACAGCTCCTTGCCTCTGCACACCCCCTACCTTCATTTTGTTTCCATCAACCCAAAGGAAGGGAATCTACCTGCCTTTCCCCACCAGTGGCATAGTGTGTGTGTGTGTGAGGGGCAGGAGCCACGGTGCCCTGGGCTCACAATCTGAGGGTGTGCAAACCGGGTGCCCCCCTCCAGAGATCCCCGTCACGCACCCTCTGAACAGTGTCGCATCCCTGGTTGCTGAATGTATGTTTGTGGTATTTTTATGAGGACGGAGTATGTGAGTAGCTTTGAAGTTGATGGGTGGAGGGCTTTTGTTAATTGGGGGGGGAAGGGAATTTGTTTGGGAGAATTTGATTGGCAATTATAGCATGCTTTAGGCACCCTCTACCATTTTGTATCATCCCTAAGAAATTGCATTGCCAGCTCTCTTAAAAAAAAAGAAAAGGTAAAGCAGCTCTTTTGCACAGAACAGCTCCTGCACAAAACTCTCTCTCTCTCTCTCTCTCTCTCTCTCTCTCTCTCTCTCTCTCTCTCTCTCTCTCTGCATGTGTGCAAAGTTGATATATTGAAAAATGAGTACTTTGTTCAAGTAAACAAATGCCTGTGCTCATGCTTGCGAGAGCTCACAGGGTTCCTGGCCCAGAGCGACACAGGCAATTTTTGTCTGCTCTTTTGTGCAATTCATTGTAGGGTTTGGCAATGGAAGCCTAATGGCTAGGGTAGCCGTTTATGAGATTGGCCACTCAAGAGGAATAAGTGCATCACCAAAAGTGGACAAAAGAAGGTGCCAATTTGAATAAAAGTTATATGCGCAGATGCAAATTTAAAAATGACTACTGCAGTTTAAGTAGGAATATGGTGCATATCACCATAGTGGGCAAGACTGAGACCAGTTGACTTGTATGTCCGCTCACCTCCTGTCCAGGTGGTATCTGCTGATGGGCAACTTGAAGGTTCAACCTTCTTATGCTTCTTTGTTTTAAAACCAGACTTGGACCCAACAGCTTTCCAAAAAGAGGGCGGTGAACCTCAGGCCTGGGGTGTGTGAATGTTGCCTTCCACCCCTCTCTCTATGGCCCTTGGAACACACGGCCACACTCCTAACAGTACAATCCTTTACTCAAAAGTAAGACCTGTTGTGGTGAAGGGGGCTTACTCCCAGGAAAGCACTCACGTGTAGTTGTTTTGCATCATGTCATTTAATTTTGGAAAATACCGAAATTGTCTGTGCCGCTTTGAATTCCACTCTTGGTCACTAGGTGTCACTGGACAATTTAATTAGAGGACTGATTACAGTTCTGTGATAGCCTGGGGGGGGGGGGATGCAAAGCAATTGTGATTAATGCAAGGATACAGTTCTATCACTGGGATGAAAGCTCATAACATAAATAATAAATGCTACTTGAGAAATAGCCAGATACAACCCTAGATTATGAAACAAAAGATGTATGAATCAGCCAACATCATTTCAAGTCTGTGAAAATGCAAAAACAGTAAAGGAGAACTTAATTTGAAGCCGGAAATAATTAGGTAATAATAATAATAATAATAATAATAATAATAATAATAATAATAATAATAATAATAAGTTTTACAATCAAATTTCTTCTTTGGAGAACAAGAAAAAAATTAATTACTTTTTTAAAATCCTTGGATAGATGAAATAAATTCATTCTGAAGCTGTCTGTGTTTGTGTGAGTGTGTGTGTGTGTGAGAGAGAGCGCAAGAACTATTGTGGCTTTATCTTCCAGTACTGCTATGTAAAACGTATGGCGAAGTGTGCTTGACATTGAACAGAAGTGGCACATTCCCTTTCAAGAGACTTCACAGTCAGTCAAAGAGTCAGTTCACACATTATAGACCAGGTGAAAATCTGATGCACGTACAGTACATGTATTCCATGCGATGTCTATTCCAGGGGAATATAATCTCTAGGAAAAGAAGGTTGGCTGTGATTCATCTACAACAAATGAGAAGGATACCTGCTGATTTAATTAATTAATTAATTAATTACTTTTAATTAGTAATTATATTACACTATCAGCTCATATAGTGAGTTCCAGGCCAGAAGAGTTCAAACTACATGTTATACTGGGTGAACCATGACTGATATCTCAGCATATCGTATATCTTTTTGGTTCCTTAAATTCAGACATGGGGAGAGGGGCTGCTAATTTAATTACGGAGCAGTGCAGAGAAATCCCCCCCCCCCGGCCATCTTCTGTTTATAGTCACCTTATTCCAATCTTCTATTGCTTTGCAAGGGGTGGGGGAGAGATAGAGACATGATGAAGATGCCTGTATTTCTTTTCCTCCACAGCTTGAAATAGGGTGAAGCAGACTGGGAAAACAACACATATTGAACAGCTTAAATAAGTCCCTAACTTGGTGCTGTTTTTGCAATCAAATTATGCATTTACTTTAAAAATAAAAAAAAAAGTTCGGCCATTGATCTTTCCTGGCATATGTCATTTGGCCCTAAATTCAGAACTCTCATGAGCACAGAGAGCATAAGCGGATAGCCATAATTTACGAAAGACTAGAAGTCATAAATTCACGAGAAAGAAAGAATTCTCCATGAGAGAAAGACAAAATTTCTACAGATTTTGCTAGTGGCTGTTAAGTTTTCCAGACTCTTCTGTTACAAAAACTGCAACATTTTGATACCTTATTTGCTGACTGTGCCTATGGCTTTTGCCAAGTGTGTATCTGGATGTGATTAAACAGAGGTGTAAAACAGGGATCAATGTACACTCTTTGTAACTGTATACTGTTCCACAATATACTGGTTATGTGACCTCTTCCAATTAGATAAATGTGTGCTTATCACTGATATATTAATGCTGATCTGCAAATTACAATTAGGTGTTTAATTAGCACACATCGAGGCACCCTGAATGCCTCATTAACTGTTGAACATTTAGTGTAAATTATTTGACTGAATATTAATTATCAACATTTTGTAACTTGACCCTTCGCCTGGCTACGATAGTAAACAAGCACGGAACAATTAACTATCTCCTATGACCCCAAGTACATTATCAGGCTATACAGGTTTTATGCCACTTTAAGCTTCTTCCAAAGATTTATTGGAATTGTAGTTTGCTAAAAGTGTCTTGACTTTCCCCTTAGAGATCCCCAGAGTCTTCTCATGAAACTGCAATTCCCAGAGTTCCCCTTCTCTGGGAAATGACTTAAAGTCTATTTGCGGAGATGCTCACTGTAAATATAGACTTTCGTTTGAGTAAAAGGAGCGGGCCTCTCCTCTCCTGGGGGAGGAATAACATGAAGGCACCTGTTATTTATAACTTGGTTTTTTAGATTTGGAATGGTCAGACTCATAACCAGGACCTGTCAAATGTTTCTCTCATTTTAGATCTGGTGTAGTGACTATAAGTATAATGGGGACCAAGAAATCATTGGTTCAAATCTTGCCTTTTAACCATGCACTCAGCACCCCCCCCCCCCAGCATCAGGAAGTGAAAGCTCAGCTCCTTGTTGATATTTTGTCCTTTGTGTCTTGGACTGGATGACTTCCTCCTGTCATTTAACTGCATGCAAGTCCTTTTTGAAAATTGCATTTTATTTCATAAACATGTGTTTTATTCCGAAAATAGTCCTGTATAGGTGTCTGCTGAAACATGACAGCTCAAGCTGATTTCTGTGCAAAAACAACAATCCTTCCATGTGAAAAGAACAACTAGAAATGCATTTTTTTGGTTTTTAAAATTCACAGGAAGAACCGGATTAAGCCAGGCATCCTAACCCCACTTGCCTGGGAGTAAGCCCCATTGAATTAAATGGGACTTACTTTGGAACAGGCATGGTTAGGACTGTAGCCTCCATGCATATGGTCTTCTTCTAGCAATGAACAACTTACACAAAGTCAATAAATAGCACTTCAGGAAAAGAGAAAAGCAATAAGGCACCTGTCGGGACAGTGGCAATTGTACATCAATGAATATGGTGCTGTGGGTTAAACCACAGAGCCTAGGGCTTGCTGATCAGAAGGTCGGCAGTTCGATTCCCTGTGACGGGGTGACCTCCCATTGCTCGGTCCCAGCTCCTGCCCACCTAGCAGTTCGAAAGCACGTCAAAGTGCAAGTAGATAAATAGGAACCGCTCTGGCGGGAAGGTAAACGGCGTTTCCATGCGCTGCTCTGGTTCGCCAGAAGCGGCTTTGTCATGCTGGCCACATGACCTGGAAGCTGTACGCCGGCTCTCGGCCAATAAAGCAAGATGAGCGCCGCAACCCCAGAGTCGGACACGACTGGACCTAATGGTCAGGGGTCCCTTTACCTTTTTATACATTGCAACGCAATTTACGTATACATTTTCATATAACATGCAAAACATTGTAGAGAACTTAGCTGAAAATCATTAACAGCAAGAGTCCATGTCATGATGGGGGGGGGGGTTGAATGGGTGTACTGAAGGAAATCTAGCTAAATATCCATTCCTCCAACATCCCTTAACTACACAACAAACTATGTCCCCCCTCCCCTGCGGTTTTCCATTGGCCCCTAACACAGACAACAATCCAATGCCGCTGAGCATGCTCAGTTCTCATTGGGTTACTTTTTGGGGGGGGAGGTGTCCTCTCAGCTTTGCTTCTTCTTTTAAATCATAAAGATTATTGTACATCTGCAAACCTAGATTCTGGTACTTCCCTGTTGGGGGTGGATAGTGGCATTTTGCCTACCTTAGCAGAGTGGAGGACCTACATATTTGGGGCCCTGAAGATTGAACTGTTATGCAGGCCCCTTTGTAACCAACAGCGAGATCTGGGTAACCGGGGTTATCTGTGCTTGGTCCGAGGGTATCCAGGAAGCGAGGTCCAGGTCCATTCCGGGGTTCAAAGAGTCGGCGAGTAGTCAGTCCAGAAGAGTCAAGGCAGGGAACGGAGCAGGGAACCAGGCAAGGTCAGGTACAGGAACACAGGCAGGATCAGGCAAACAGCAATGTTGCTCCCGCAACCTGGGGCGGGGTCCGGCAGTCTTTTATCTCTGACGAGGTAATGGCCAGTCCCAATCCCCCGACAACTCACCACCCTGTCTCGCCCGAAGGTGAGCACTCCTCCTGTGAGTACTCAGGTCTCTCCTTCTTTCAGACCTGAGTCTCTGCAGCTCAGGAGACACCGGTGGGTTACTAGACCCAGGGGCCGCCTCAGCCTCTCCTGACCCAGCCGGTAGTGGAGCAGCTGACAGTGATGGCCCAGCTGACGGCAATGAGGTACTCTCCACACCTGGAGCCAGGAAAGGCTCAGGCCCCAGACTTGGTTCAGCCGATGTCTGGGGCAGAGGATCCTGTACAGACTGAGACTCCTCTGGTTCCGAGTCCGAGCCTGAATCCCAGGCCATCACATTATCAGAGCTTTTTTTTCCAGCTGGTACTCGCCAGAACTCACTTGTGGCATCTCTCAGGTGGGTGCCATTGTCGTTCTAAGAGAATGAGGGAGGTGTTTGTGGTGAGTTCCAGAAACTCTTTTTCTAGAAAAAATAGCACAGATTATTTTTGTATTTATTTTGGGGGGTATTGTATAGATATTAAGCTATGTGTGGATGTATACTGCTGATTATGTTCTATGTCATAAACTGCCCTGTGGTCTTGCAATAAAGGGCACTATATAAACTGTTTAAAGCATTCCAAGCGCCATTGCCATTCTAAGAGAATGATGTGGGAATGTGGAGAACCGAATTTAAGATTGGAAAAATGTGTTAGCAGTCTAGTGTACACTCAGTACTCACTGGACTTCTTCAGAATTTTTTTATTTTTTTTTTGCAGGTATAAGGTGTAAACATGGTGCTCAATCCCAGACACATTAATGGATTTCTCCATTGATTTTTATGGGCAGCCTTGTCTTTTTCCCCCTGGGAACATTAAAAATAGCTTCTCGGTGTGAATCAGGAAATGAACTATTCAGACAAAGCGATTGTTTTTCTCTCAACCTCCCCCCCCCCCATTCAATCCTTCCTCCAACCTGGTTTTTAGCCCCTTCCCCAAGCAGTCATTCAACATCCTGTAAACACAAAGCACCCTTGGTCCTTGCTGGGTTGTTTTGTGCATGGGTGGTGGTGTTTTGGCTACATGGGCAATGGCAAACATCTCTGAATAACAGGAAAAGAGGGAGTGATACCCTCCACCAGTGGATCTGAACTTCAAAGGAGGCCTTTAGTTCTAAAAAGTGGAATCTAACTGGGAACATCACAGGTGCATTTTATGACTTTGAGCAGCCTTTCTCAACCTTGGGTCCCCCGATGTTTTTGGCCTACAACTCCCATCATCCCTGACCACTGGTCCTGCTACCTAGGGATGATGGGAGTTGTAGGCCAAAAAACATCGGGGGACCCAAGGTTGAGAAAGGCTGACTTTGAGCAGTGAGTTGAGCCAAACTACCATCTTCCTGGAAGGGACAAGCCATATCCCTAACTGCCCTGTAACTCTATCTTGGACTGTGGCACTTCCAGAAATATTTTAGCAACTGGCAAATCTAAATTGCTGGCACCGAATCCCTTCCTGATAATGTTACATTCTGGAAGCTATAAAAAAAAGAAGAAGGGAAAAAAGAACAAGTTTTGATATTTTGAAGAGACCACAAACAGAAATCCAAATAGCACTTAAAATATTAGCTGTACAAATGTATCTAACTTAGCTTCATTTCATCTCTTTCTTGTTTAGTTTTCATCTGACTATGCTGTCTCTCCTCCACTCGCCCTCTCCTTGCTTCCCATCTAATTGAATTGAGTGAAGCTATGGAATTAATGCTGCATAGGGGAAATATCCCATGTTGTGATTTTTTGCTTTGTCTACAATTTAGGAAAAATGAGACATGGTCCGGATGCTGCTGAACTTCTTCAACTCCCATCTGCCCCAGTCAGCAGGAATAACGGGAGCTGACATCCAAAACATCTGGAGGGCACCAGATTGAGAAAGAGTGGCACACTAACCTTGTAATGTGCTGAGTCCTCATGTGATTTCCTCCCCTCATTTCTAAAGTGTATCATGTGCAGGTGACGTGTCGAGTCTCCTACTTTCCACCTCAAGAGGGCGCAGGAAATTGCTCAGTCAAAACTTTGGTCCATCTAACTCAGGGGTTGGCAAGGTTTACCTCACCTGGGCCAGTTCACTACGATGGAGATTCCTCCGTGGGCTGGATTGCGCGTGCGCCCGTGATTTCTGGTGTTTGCGTCTGCACACACATGATTTCCGGCATCTGCGTCTGCGCAGACACAATTTCTGGTGCCGCAGAAGTGAGTCCCCATGCTGCACTGCGCCGGTTTAGCACAGCGCGCGGGGACTCGCTGAGCGGGCAGCTCGGTTCGTGGGCGGCTCATGGCCCGGTTAAACGACCCCCATGGGCCGCTTGTGGCCCATGGGCCCTGGGTTGCTGACCCCTGATCTAACTCAGTATTGTGTTTCTTGACTGGCTCTCCAGGATTTCAGAGAGAGGACATCCCAAGCTCTCACTTGGAGATTTCAGGGACTGAACCTGGAAATGCTCTACGGCAGCTGCTGAGTTATGGCCCTTCAATTAGTTATCCAACCCAGGAATGACTTGGTGTGCTCTCCTAATTGAGTGGTAAGTTCAAATTCACACTCGGCCGTAAAGCTCACTGGCTGCCCTTTGGGCCTATCACTCTCTCTCAGCCTAAGGTACACTGGGAGGGATACATGTACACTTGGAGTGCCTTGAGAGGAAAAGTAGATTTTATATATATATCTCACATATTTTAAAAGTAAACCTTTAACGTTGTAACACTCAGTTGTCTCTCTGTTTTAATGGGCTTGGAGGGAGGGGGAGCTTGTCACACTTGCCAGCAGCCTTGGAAACACTGCTTCGCTCAAACTTGATAGAAGGAGCATTTTCAGAGTCTCCATCTGTCTCTTTGGTTGAGCTGGAAGGACTGCAAAATAAATGGGCCTCAGTAAAAAATACCTTTTAAAAGAAGATGGGTGTGGTGAAGGGGTAACCCAGGGCTGACGCTCTTTCCTGACACAGTGCAAACACTAGTACCTTGAGCATCTCTGCGCTCGCTCTCACCTGCAATGCAGATTGCAAGGCAATTGCCCATTGGATATGCAGCTGGCGCATAATGGGTTGCATATCCAATATGCAATCAGATTTGGGGTTGGTGCGCTTAATTCAGCTTTGAGTTATCCAGACAAGTGATCTGACTGGAACAGAGGGGAAGAAATACAGGCAGCAGGAAGCAAGCGATGACGCCACACAGCAATAAAATTACAGTCTCAGCTAATAACCTTCTTGCTGCAGACTGTTTGAATTGTTCCAGCCCACTCTTTGCTAGTCATTGTTCATGGCTTGGGGGTCATTCCGTCTGCCTTTGCTCTCTGCTTAAACGGCAGCTGCTTCAAACAGGAAGGCTGTGCATCAAAAGCATCATGTTACCTGCACGAATAGCCAAGATATAAGTGAAAAGATTTTATGGTTGCACATTTGTTGGTAAAAAGGCCCTAGCTCCCCTTTCCCCAAATCTTGCTAGCAAGGGAAGTAATGGCCCAACTCAGCATTTTTATTTACAGAACTGTTAGCTGCATAGAGTCTTTCACCATTCTGCCAGCTGTCATCTAATTATTTTTTATTTTAGTACAATGTCATATTCTAAAAATGGTTCACATGTTTCATGGCTGATATCCAGCTATTCCTTATGAGGGCGACTTACCATTTCGTCAAGCAACAGGCAACAGTACAGGAATTAAAACTGTGGATCTTAAGCTAGTCGGTTTCCACCTTAACATTCACACAAGAGTATTTACTACAGCTAATTTTCTTTTATTGCTTTGAACTCATGCAGCAGCAGAGCAGAAAGAGAACAAGCTGTCAATTCCTGGATGTCATACGTCTGCGGAACTATTATGCATGGCCTATTATTTCCAGCAGACTGGCAGAAGAAGGCAACCATACAGTGTCTCCCAAGGCCACATGAGGGTCACTGTTTCACTGCACCCAGGCAGCTAAATAGTCAGATAAAAGCTCCATGGCCTAGTTAAGGTACAAGTGTTCCCAATCCAGCTGTATAATTTATTATGGCCAAGTGCATCTCTGTGGTGCAGTAACAGCACTCAATGTCTGAGCAAGTATGCGCACATTTATGGAGAAAGAGACTACTCCAGGTGTCTCTATTTTCCAGGGACATTCTCAGATTTACAGAAGCTGTCCTGGTTTCTGATTTGATCCTGAAATGTCCCACTTTTCCTTAGGACGTCGCTATTTTCATCGGATAAATTTTGGAGGGTGTGGAGTTATGCAACCCCCAAGCCAAGGAGACAAGTAACTATACAACCTGTAGAAGACATCTGGAGGCAGTCCTGTATATTTTATTGTGTTTTTATATACATTGGACGCCGCCCAGAGTGGCTGGGGGCAACCCAGTCAGATGGGCGGGATATTATTATTATTATTATTATTATTATTATTATTATTATTATTATTGACATCCCTATTTTTGTCACATAAATGTTGGAGGATATGCTACAATATATAACACTCAAAAAACCACAGTCACGTATAGCAGTATGCCAAACACATGTTTGGAGGATATGCTACTGCAAAAAGTCATTTTATTTTTTAAAGAAAATGTTTCAAACTAGTTTTCTGCACAGCCATGATTAAGAAACAGAACGATACATCAAAATACATAATTGCCTAATTATACCTTGATGGCGTATGCTCTCTCTTTTTTTAATGCAGCGATAGCTAGTATTCAATTTTGCGGTGAGATGTAATAAGCAAAGTCCTGCTCTTTCTGCCCCCTTAAAAGTTGGAGCCATATATGCACTTTTCTGGGGATTAACTCCAAAGAACTCAGTAGGACTTGTTTCCGAATAAGCATGCAAGGTACATAGGAAGGTACATGGACATCACTGGTCCATGTGGCGGAGTCTTGTCCATGCTAATTGGTTGCAACTCTCCAGGTTTTCAGACAGGGGTATCTCTCAGCCCTCCCTGGAAATGCCAGGGGTTGACGATGGGACCACCTGCATGTGTTCTCCATTGAGCTATGGCCCTTTCCTAAGTATTGGGTGGGCCACGCATGTGTCAAAACCTCTAGCCATTGAGATGTGTGTGTGTGTGTGTGTGTGTGTGTGTGTGTTCTGTCTGCAGAAATATGTAGAATCAGGCATGCAATGCTTGCAACTTGACCTCCGAGCAAACTCCTTGGCAAAGTGCCTGGAAGCTTTATATAGTTACCAAAGATTGCTTGTTAAAATGTGATATTTTGGGACTCATCCTTTCCTGAAGGCAAGGCTGGAATTAACCACTTCCCCACATAGTCACTTTCAGCTTTCATGCCTTTGGCACTGTTGCCCTTTTGCCTTCTCGCTGCTTGCAGCAGCAAACTTGCCTCTAAGCACTGCATTCTCAGGAATACACACGCAAACACAGATATATACGGACTAGTTAGCTGACTCAAAAAGGCAGGAGATTAAATTAAAATCTTGTTGATGATGAAGCATTACTTACAGCCCAAGCTCCATTTTATTATATATTCGTTACACCCTGCCAATTTGCAATAAATGCAAACTTGAAGTCATTTTGACATTTATTTGTTTATTCCTGACATTTCTAACCTGCTCCATCAGTCACACAGCTCCCGCTGCGGCTTATGAGAGATAAAATAATATAAAACAGGAAAACCCCCAGGATGAAACAACATCAGTGGGGGGGGGGGATGTAGGCTGGAGACTATACTGATATTAGCAACTCCCAAGACCAGCAACTCTTTGATAAAACAAAAAATGCTTTTAATAATCATTCATAGATATCAACTGAATGACCCTGTTAAAGAAAGGGGGGGAAAGAAATCCAGCATTTGTGACAGACCTGGAATGGATCCTCAAAATTTTCATTTGTGTGAAAACTGTTTGAGCATCAATCCCCTTCTCTGTGGAAGGTTTTTAATCATGTTTTCTGTCAGGCACGACAGAAGATTGAGAAACCGCTGTCTCATTCTCAGTCATGCATACAGATGCTGATATTCTGCCAACATATTGCCCATGACAGTGATCATTAGCTGCAGATAAAATTTAATCGCAATAACCAGGTTCATCACAGCTCAGGCAGACACAAGTCCTTCCATTCTCCTAATCTGCAGGGGTAGAATTCCAGAAATGGAATGGGCTCTTGGAATGAGCCCATTTAATGGCTAGCAGCAGCAGCAGACCTTGGGGTCTCAAATTTCAGTGGTTTCCTATGCGACACCAACATTTGGTGGCCCCTGCCTCTCCCCTTCCATTCTACAGCATAGTTACGGCACCCTGAGGCTTCAAGCCCAGTTCAACTGAACTGGTCATGCTCCCCTAAATCCACAGAGCACACCAATGGAATTATTTTCAAACTGGGCACATCCAGTCATTGGTGCGGATGGGGGAAAGCACACTTATTCTCCTGTGTACAATTGACTGAAGGTGTGGATGGTAAGCTCCAAATTTGCTCCAAAAAGGCAAAAAGAAAAGAACTATTAAGAAAGTGAAGAAAGTGCAACAGACACTTCATCTGGTCCAAACTGCAGCAGCCATATACACACCCTCCAATTATCCCTATTTTCCAGGGAGAGCCCTGGATTTACAGAAGCTGTCCCAGTTTCTGATTTGATCCCGGAATGTCCTGCTTTTTCTTAGGATGTCCCTATTTTCATCAGAGAAATGCTGGAAGGTATGGAGTCATCCAACCCCTGAGCCATCTGAAGGCAGCCCTGTATGGGGATGTTTTTTTTAATGTTTCATGTTTTAGTATGCTTGTATATATGTTGGAAGCCACCCAGAGTGGCTGGGGCAACCCAGTCAGATGTGCGGGATATAAATATAAAAATTATTATTATGAATATTATAATGGAATAGGGCGTCCCTATTTTCATCGGAGAAATGTCGGAGGATATGAATATATATGACTGGTTGAGGTTCATAAAATCCCTGTTTTAAAACAACTGTGCAGGTTTCCAGTTGGTTTCCAGGTTCAATTCAAGGTGCCCATGTTAGTGTCTCCATCCCTTCTGATGTTCTCAGGTATTAAGATTGGCAAAGGGTGCTCTCTTGGTAGTTCTACAGCCCTCAGAAGTGCAGGGAATGGTGACCTAGGAAGTAGCTTTTTACCCTTTACCCTGGCCATTGACAGTTAAGTATTTTGTTTTGTGGGACCCACCTCTTTGCTGAATTTGCACGCTGGAAGGATTTTACTTCTTTTTGTAATCCTAACTGGTTTATCTATTTTTGGGCACCATATTGTTGTAAGCTGCCCTGGAACCTTAAGCTGAAGGGCAGGTAAGAAATCCTATGAACGAACAAACGCAGGAAGCTGTCTTATACGGAGTCCATCTAATTGGACCATCTAATTCAGTACCGTCTACACCAGGGTTTCCCAAACTTGGGTCTCCAGCTGTTTTTAGACTACAACTCCCACCATCCCTAGCTAGCAGAACCAGTGGTCAGGGATGATGGGAACTGTAGTCTCAAAACAGCTGGAGACCCAAGTTTGGGAAACCCTGGTCACTGACTGTTAAGATTCGGACAGGGATGTCTCCCAGCCTCACCCAAAGATGCTGGGATCTAAACATGGGACCTTCTGCTTGCAAAGCAGCTGATCTGCCACTGAGCTATAGCTCTGTGTCTGAACTGAGCAGGTCACATAGGAGCAGGAGGTATTTTCATGGAAAATGTTCACATTGCCATAAGGATCCCAGAGTATCTCATGGAAGCTATGAAGAGTTGTACACTTCAAGCATTTTTCCGCCCCTGATGCCTCAATCTCTATTTATATTATTGGTGAGTTTTGGTCTCCCTTGTGTATTCGTATATGCAAAAGTATATCCAGCACATACTAGCCTAATCCATCATCTCAGTTCATGCTGCAGTCAAAACAATAAAAATTAAATGCTACGTTGCTGCAGTGAAATAAAATCCAAAAAAAATGGCTGCAACTTTCCCCCTCCCTGACTGACCTTCCTTTGCTGAGCTCATGGCAAACAAATGAATCAACGCCACCCCACTCCCCAGATCACTTAAAAATTAACAACACATGTAACTTATCACGTGTACCTTCTGTCTTGTGAAACACATGGGGTTTTATTTTATTTTTTAGTAGTTTCTGTTGCTCGTATTTTTCCTTCCAAAAGCAGGCACCCAGGTTTCTATCTGCAGTTCACCCTCCTCTGCACTTTTCCAATCCTATTAATATATAAGTGGCAAAGCTTTGATGAGTTATTTTCAGTGCTTAGAACATCTTAAGGCTTTTAAAGTGTCCTCCTGGTCTTCCATCTTATCGGCATGCAGTAGATTCCTGTGTGGAAGAGCAGTAAGCACATTTGCAGGCCTAATGTCATTTAGCTAAAGAAAGGAGAGTGGCAGGGTGTGTTTTGGGAAATTTCACAGATGCAGCAAGAGACCGACTGTGCAAAATAATCCCATCTAAGAGCAAAAGTAAAGAGAATGTTTAAGGAGCAAAGGGATAGACAGAGAAGCATTTAGCTTGCATTAAAAATACAGCACAAAAGCTGCGCCAAGTCAATCAGTATTCTGCACAAATAAATATATAAAAAAAGGATTCTGCTGTGAAAATAAATTATACAAGTTTAACATAAATTTCTTCCTCGTTTTGCATAATTCATTACATCACGTAGAATTATGAAGCCCCATCCAATGAACTCAAGAAATACTGTTCAGATGCCACTGGAAGCTGAAACATCAGTTTAAGTGGGTTGCTGGGACTGTGTAACTGGGAACTAAAGGGGAAAGATGCAACTCGGTTGTGTTCAACAATAAAACAGTTGCAAGCACATCACCAGAGTGAGAGGTGGGCAAATCTCTCAGTTTCTCATTTCCCCCCATCTTAATTTAATTTATTAATTTCATAAAATTTGTATACTGCTTAGAAGTAAAACAAAACCACGAACAAACCTCAGATCAGTTTTAAAAAAGAATAAAACAATATCATTACCAGTAAAAGCAGTTAAAAACAGCTATTTAATACATTCAAAAATAATTAAAATCAATGATAGACTAAAAGCAGATTAAAACACATACCAAACACAACACAATCTTAAATTCTGTTCTCGGCATTTCCACATCAGTTTGTGATTTTTTTTTTTTTAAAAAGAAAGTCCTCATGAAAATTCAATAGCAATTTCTCCTAATTTACCATTTTCACAAAACATTTTTGCAGAACCATTTCCCCTAATGTGATGCATTTTCGTATGTTATTGTCACTAATATGTGCATTTTTATGCATGCTTTACCCCAGTATATGCATTTGCTTGCACATGACTTGGTTGGACAACTGCATTGCAAAATTCGTAGAAGTGTGAATGTCAAAGGATGGCCGTGTTTAGGTTTGCGTATTGTTTCAAGAAGTTTTATTTACATAGTTTTGCATTTAAACATGACCTGAATCAAACTTCTCCTGCATCACTAACTCAGGAGGTTTTATATGGCAGCAACAGGAATTATAAAACAATGACAACACATTCTTAGGGATGGCCAAAGTCCCTCCATTTGGTAGGTGGAAAATAAGCTGGGACTTTTTCTAGTAGGCCCAGGTAAGACTTCACCAATGGGAGAGGCAGGCCATACTTGAACCAACTGAGGAGGGACTCAGGTGGTCCTTTTGGAAAGCCTAAATGTCACCTGGAAGCAGCCATTCCATGAAGCTGCACCAGAGGAAGAGATGGGAAGCAGGGCCATTCTGTTGGTTCAGCTGAGAAACCAGCTCCACACGGGTCTTCCCTCAGTTGCCATGCGGCAGCAGCCACTCCATGAGACTGCAGCAAAGGAGTTGAGAAGGTAAGCAGAACCATTGCACTGGCTTAGTGGAGAGACCAGCTCAATTTGTCTCCTCCTCCTCTCCTTAGTTTTTCCCTCCCCTTCCCCCCACAGTCCAATTTCCTTCTGAATCTTATGGACTGTAAACCTGAGGCAAACAAAGCCCTGTTATTGATCTCTGGGAGCTGCTCTGGGACCTTTTTTGGCTGGACAATGGACCAAAAATGTGTCAAATAAATAAATAAATAAGCCCAGTTCCAACTTCCATTTAATGAAACAACAATTGAGTAAATCAGCACTGCTGAAATATTTCATAGTTCATTTTATCAGTCACTAAATCCTGAAGGAGTCTGAATAATGTACTGGTAATATTTAGCTGGGGTGTCTTAGTTTCATCTACTAGATTGACTGGGATCCAAAGCAGTCCTCAAATTGTTCCATATGTCCAAGGAGGCTCTAGGCTTCCATTTCTCGAGCAGCTGCTCTCCCCCTCTCCTCCCAGCACTACCACATGGCAAACCACTTTTGAACCTGACGAGACTTTCAGAAGCAGTTTGTGATATGGCATTGGATCCTCCGTTTAAAGAAAGAGAAGTCCAAAAATACCGCAGATCATGCTCAGCCCTAGCGTGCGCCAAAGTCACTCTTTGGATTCCAGTCAGGAAGTATGGATGCAAAAGTCTCTTGAACTCAAGCACATCACAAGCTCTGATAAACTCGGCCCACTGTGCAGTTTAACAGATCCGCCCAAATAAGTGGCTTGAAACTCTCGTGGTGGCAGCAGAGCCCTCAGCAAGAGACTGAGACTCTTCGTAGCTGTCAGGCAATCAGCTGTCAGAGAAGCTGTAACGTAAAGCCAAGTATTTTCTCAAAATGAACATCAAAGCTACACCGGGAAGATTATTTGCAAGGCAAGAAAGGCTTGTTCTGTGACAGAGGCCTGTTAACACCGGTCCCTGCTAAGGCTGCGCCATGTGATTTATGATGCAGCTGCTCTCATCTCGCCTGACAGGTCTCTATTCCAGCGGACAGGCAATACTTGCAGCACACAGGAGGACGGGCTTAAAACACGGGCTGCTTGGCTACATTTTGGATTCGGTTAATGGCTCTTGTCAAATGTCTTGTACGATCTGGAAAATTTTGATGTTTTAAAAACGTGTGTGAGAAAGAAATGGCAGCGATTACAAATTACAGCTGCTGACATCATTTTTACTTGCCTTGTTTAATTCGTTTGTAAGCGTATTATTTCCCAGTTACTGCAAGTTCTGGGGCATAAAAATTATCCAGAATGTGTCTAACCCACCTATGGGAGGATGGCTGCTTGATAACAGATTGCATAGAAACTTCTGTTACATAGAAACAGCATATACAAACTTTGAGCAATAGCTCTTCTGAAGATGCTATACTCAGCATTACCACTGAAAACTTAGGTCAGCTTTTGCCAGCTTTCCACATGCTGGCTGGGGCTGGTGGGAGTTGGATTCCAAAACACCTGGAGTTAGGCACCAGTTAGGGATGGCTGGGGTAGCATGCCAAAGCCCATGGGATAGCACTTTGGGGACAAACTAGACAATGCCTGTGCCCTTTGAGGCAGGGTTGCTGTTTTTTTTAAAACAACAATCCAAATGCTAGCATGGATGGCCTGATCTTGATTGTGTCCCTAGCATGAGGGGCAGAGGGCATCAGTCCTTTCTCCCCTGCTATGATCTTGGTTTGGATTGGGAGGGGGACATGACAACAACAGGGATCACAGTCAGGGGCGTAGCGTGCCGCTTGGCTGCCGGGGCACGCTACGCCCGCAGCATGGAGGAGAGGGGCGGGCCAGCAAGGAGGGGGTGACACCCTTCCTGGCTGGCCCGCCCCTCTCCTCCATGCCGCGGCTCCGCCCAGGGAGCCCAGCGGTGAAAAAAGTCGCTGAAAGGGGGGGAGGCTATTTTCGGTGCTGTGGGGCAGCGCCGCAGGGACGGCCAGTGAGGGGGGGCATGTCACGTCAGCAACAAGCGTGACACCCCTCCTTGCTGGCTGCCCCTGTGGCTCCGCCCCAGCAGCGCCGAAAATAGCCTTTAAAAGAAAAAGAAAAAGCCCAGGGTGGCTTTGGAGGTGCGGGGGGCGGCCCCCCCGCCCCAAGTGTCACCCCCACCAGGGCGCTGCCCGGGGCGGCCTGCCCCCCCACCCCCTTGCTACGCCCCTGATCGCAGTGCAAGTGAGTGTTCCCATCCCTATGCAAATGTCAGTATCAGGGAGGAATCCCTATCAAAACAGAGACCATACTGAGAGCAAAGGGTTAATGTCTTTCCCCTCTGCACTCAGGACCAGCAAAGTGAGACAACCTGAGTGCTCCCTTCTGTTAGAGGACAAAGCTGTACTCTTATGTGCTTATGTACCACGTGGCCTGTCTTGGACTCCCACAACTAGCCGGCTACCCTCAGGTGCATGGAGGACACAAACACATTGCCAGTGTTGACATAAGATTCAACTGCCGGTCCAACAGGTTTCTGTGTCTGGAATGCAGGTGGGGGCACCATCTAGACCTTCACCTCAGGCAGGAAAATGCATTGGGCCAGCCCCATCCACACTGACAATTTGAGTTTTAAAAAACAACCCTGTGCTTAAGGGTACAGATATATTACCATCTAGCTCGGCCCTCAGTCTCCCAGAATATTCTGTAGCAGACCTTAAAGGCACACAAGGCACCGACAGAGAAGTGTCAAAGGAAGACTCCAGGGTGAAGTCACTGGATTGGGATTAATTAGCAAATTTGACCCTGTGGAATTTGGCCTCTACTTCTCTCGGGAATGACTGGCTGGCTGCAGAACCTAATTGTTCCTCTCTACACTATTGATCTGGCTACATCTATTTATCACCAGTAGTGGGGAATGGGTTGCTCCTAAGCAGACTGGACAGCTCAGCCGTTTGATTGGTCTCTGAATTCACTTTTGTGCTTGGCGTAGTCCTGCGTATTGGTGCCTTTTTGCGTTGCTTGACCTTTTGGCCTCACTTTGTGAATCCGATAAAGTGGGCTCCCTTGCCTACAAAAGCTTAAATGCAGACTAAGATATGTTTGTCTTTAAAATGCCACATGATCCTTTGTTGATGCAGAGTGCGCTACATTTGGCTCTGCAGCACACCATCACAGTGCGCAAGATATAATGGTAACCCTGAAGCTGCTTGTGAAATTTTTAAATCTCTGGTATATTTGCCGAAGTGAAAGCGTTTATTAAACTCAGAGCAGCATTTACACCACAAGTCTTTGGAACACGTACACACACACACACACACACACACACACACACACACAGTGTCTAGGAAGGGCTACTTGAGGAATATTATTTCAAGATCTGATCCTTTCTGAATGGCTGCTATTACCTTGGGATGCCCCAGGTGCACGGCTTACGTGAGCTGGTTCAGTAATTTCAAATCATCTTTTGGCATCTAAGGCTGCTCACAGGAGGAATCACTGTTCATTGGAACTCAGCCAAAAAGAAAGTTAATAGGGTTTTTTTTTTAATTGAATAAATAGTGGGGTGTAAAAGGGAGGTATGGACTACTGCTGTGTGATCTCCATTCATTCCAACATAGGATATTCAGTGAGGCTATATACGGTAACTCCTGTCTCAATGAATAGGGTCAAACGGCACCAGTGATTTGCAGGTCGCACCAAAGGTTTGATCTAATGTACCATTGATAATACAATAATAAGGCATGTCATTTTCGGGAGTGAAACTTAGTTTTTGAAAATTTATTCAGCGAGGGGTCTTAAAAATATGTTTTTGGGTGTGGGGAATTCAAAATCTGCTATTATTCTTGTTATCAGACAACATTTTGCTTGATTAGTCTATGTTTAATGAATAAACACATAAACTGCTTTCAGAAAATCCAAGAATTTTAATTTTATCTTCTGAAAATGTCAGGTAATGCTTAATAATAATAATAATAATAATATATAACTACAAGTACTTAGCAATCATTTTAAATGATTTCTATGCATTTTTACACAAATTTTACTTACCAAGGAAAACTAAATTTTATTAATTTAACCAAAATATCTTTTGAATTCCCAAGTCATGTTACAAATTTTTAGCACTCATCATTTTTGGAATTTGAAAGTTGAAAAATTCAACATGTCCCTAGTATAAACATTACTCCCCACTCTACACCCAGTCAAGGTAGGAGACAGGATTAGAAATGTAACCATTACAGTTAATGACTACAGCCATGTCCTCAATTAAGCACAGTTGAAGGGAACACAATGTTGTACAGATGCACAGTTCTAACGGCCTGGTTTGATAAGCTTTTTTCGGGTCCTTATTTTTTCATGACTGAAAAGATTTGTATCTCTAAATATTGCTATTACTCACATGAAACCAGATTGGCTCACAAAGCTCTTGAGCAGGGCTCAGCTTGAGTGCAAGCTCAATTACTGCAAAATTCAACACCATCCCTAGTGCCCATGAATGTAAGGGAAGGAGAGGCAGTTTCCACCAGTTCCCCTTCCCCTGCATCCCATGAAGACTGGAGGAACCTCCAGAAAAGTAAGGAGCATGGCACCAGGGGGCTGCAGAGGGGATAGAGGATAATAATAAAAAATCACCTTCATTTCTCTAACATTAGCATATGCTTCTGATGAATCAAATGCCATTCTGCAGACAGACTTTCACCCAGTCTTTGCAATGATTTTTGATTGCCGCACAAAGCATAAAATTAGAAACTAGTTTTGCTAATGAGTTCAATTAAGCTGTCTGCAAGATATTCAGTGGAAGTAAACCAAAGGATACCTGCCTATCATGCATCTCAGTTTGAAAAAGAGAGGTCTTACGATCAAATCTCTTACTAGGATATGTTGGGCATTCAAAGACTGCATGTGAATTTAAATTTTTGCCTGATCGACTATGTGAGCAAATTCCCTCATTAAAGTATCTGAAAGTGGAGATGATTTTCCACTACACTGAGAGTAGTTAATCTCCAGACACATTTAAATGAAGAGTCAATTTTAAACACATGTTCGGTGCTGATATATTTTTCTCTGTAGGCATCTTTTACATTGCTTTATAGCATACAGTCATGACAGCTAGTTCCCAAAAGGCAAATCAGTTACCAGATTTCCTTTCTCACGTAGAATATTTGCAAGTCCTTTGCTTTCCAATACATAGGCATTCTAGCAGCCTGCTGCTGTAACATGCCCTGTTTTAGAAACTTATTCCAGAGCCTTCCCAGAACCTGGAATTTGTGCTAAAATCTAAATAAACAAATAAATCTCTGTGTGAGGGCAAGGTTTTGCATCTGGGCTTATACTTTGAATATTTTTTATTCATTCATATATACACACTCTTCTTCTTAAACAAAACTGCATTTTCAAATTCAGTTTAAAAAACAAAATGCAGACCAAGGAGTAATCTGGCATCATCCGGTTAAGACAGGGGTCCCCAAACTAAGGCCCGGGGGCCAGATGTGACCCGAGGGGCTTGTTTATCCGGCCCCCGGAGACTCCCGGCAACCCCCACCGCCCACTCTTACCAACGCAGCGCGGTGCGGCGCGGCTGCCCATCTCTGGGTCGATGTGGCACCGGAAATAGTGTTTGCGCAAAACGTCATTTCCGGGTCCGCGGGGGGCCGTGCGCACGTGCACAAGCTATTTCCGGTGCCGCGTCACGCCAGAAATGACGTTTGCGCATGCGCAAATGCTATGTCTGGTGCCGCGCCATGCTGGAAAAAGTGAGTGCGCATGCGTATGGGCGCACGCTCCCCTGCCCTCTGGTCCGCCATGCTATCGTCGCCGGAAGAACCGGCCCGCCACACGGTGAGTCTGGGGACCCCTGGGTTAACATGATGAAGTTCTTTTAAAACTTGGGGGGGGGGGGAGATTACAACTTTTGTCAGGACTGAGTCCATGGTTCCCAAACAGTGATCCAGCCATAGGGATGGAAGGGCAATTCAGTTTAGTTCACATTTGAGCTGAACCTTGCTTTCCAAAACAACACACAAAACAAAACACAGCCATCTTTCCAAATGTGCACTTCTCCACATTTTGCAATTTGTACCATGTAATGTGTACAAAAATGCATATAGAGTCGTACCTTGGAAGTTGAACGGAATCTGTTCCGGAAGTCCGTTTGACTTCCAAAACGTTTGCAAACCAAGGCGCAGCTCCCGTTTGGCTGCAGGAAGTTCCTGCAGCCAATCAGAAGCGGCGGAAGCCCTATCAAACATTCGGGTTCCAAATAAAGTTTGCTAACCGGAACACTCACTTCTGGGTTTGCGGCGTTCGGGAGCCAAAACGTACGAGTGCCAAGGCTTCTGGCTTCCAAGGTACGACTGTACTAAGGTAAAGTGTGCATAGAAAAACATAATTCTCACAGACGTAAAATACAGCAAATGCAACTGGAAATGGGCACTGCTTGCCCTCACCCCGATAATTAAATACGTCAGTGCTCCTGTTGTGTACTCTTGCCCTTCTTTGGTTGCATGCATTGTTTACAAAGCCTGCCCATCATGTCTGAGGAAAGGCAAACAGCAGCACAAAAGGGATAATGCGCGTACACCCCGAGAAGCAACATCTCTTGCAAATCCCACTCAATTCTCTTGAAAGCAATTGACTGACTACCTAACAAGAGGCAGAGTCCCACATAAGTCAGCTGCAGCCATTAAGTGGGAGTGTCAGAACTGAGGGTCACATCAGAAATGTATTTGTGCTGGCGGAGGAGCCCTGCTTAGATTGACGGAGCCATTTCCAAAGTCTGGCACTTACCGAATTTGCAAGACTTGTTATCTTTCGGGGACTTATACACAAAGCACTTGTTGCCTAGCAACCGACGGCAGCCCAACAGTCAGTTTAAATATATTTTAACATCTTTGTGTGGGCCTGGCATGTGGGTCACAGTAGTAATACTTGTCATCTCTGATATTTGGGAGGATAATAGTTTAGTGGTGTAGCATCTGCTGTGCGTTAGAAGATCCCAGGTTCCACCTGCAGTTTTTCCAGGTGGGGACGGGCAGGTCCCATACCTGAAACTGTAGAGAGCCACAGCTACATGCCTACAATGGGAGAAAATTGGTTTATTTATTGGAAGCTTCACTTATTATCTTCAGAACGACACTACCACTGTACCACCTCCAAGGATGGCCAAATCTGTTAATTCTGGCTTCTCTTTCTCATTTTTCTCTTTCTCTTTTTTTTCATTATTGATCTTTATTGGTTTTTTGTTTTTCACCATACCAGACATAACATAATCATATATTTTACATTCCTTTTCTCATTTCCACCTTCCATTTTTGCTACTCAATTCTTTCCTCATTAACTTCTAATTTCACACATTTTTCCTATTCCTCCGATGACTTCCAAATCCTCCTTAGCTGTCTTCTTTCACTCAAATTTTACATCGCTTTGTTTTTCTACTTATACAATACATTACTGACTTCCCCTGTCTATTACCAGGTACTTGACAAAACAAAAGATTTTATACTGTATAAATACATTATTGAATTGTTTACTTCCTATTTACAAAACCAATAAAATTTGTACTTTAAAAATTCAAACGCTATATGTGTTTTATTTAAACTCTACTGCATTTTTCTCTTTCTCTTTACCTTTTCATATCAATTTGTGTGTTTTTTCTCTCAAGCAAAGTCATCAACATTTTAGTGCAAACTTTTTCCTAATATAAACGTATTTCCCCTAATATTTCTACTTTCCCCAATATAATGCACTCTTGTATGTAATTTTTAACAATATAAGCATTTTTCGTCCACTTTGCCTTCATATATGCATTTTTTTTGTATACATTACTTGCTAAGAATATTACATACAGTGTGGGGTGACGGAACTACTTCGTTGCAATATTTACCGGAGGTGGGAGAGCGTGTGTCAGTAAGCCTGATTCATAAATATATGGGGAAATGCTCATTACAACATTATGAACTCAGCATATACGCTGATTTTTTACAAAGGTGGCAGAAGATAGCAGCCATACATTCACTTTAAGGCGATGCTAGCAAGGAGAGGGTTATCAAAGCACCCTGAATTATAAAACAAAGAAGGGGAACTAGTTATTCTTAGTTTACCCTCCAGCTTTCAAAAGTAGAAGATGAAAGCACCTTGCATTAAAAGGAATCTGCTGAATGTGTACAATCCCGCTACATTCATGGGTTTTATAAATCTGTTTTAAGTCATCCCTGTAGGCTTAAGGAACAAGAAGATGCCAATCTGTATAGGCTGGTGGCTTTTATTATTTCACACAAATTTTAAATAGTTTTGCAAAACAGTTCCTGTCATAACTTACAGTATATAACATGGGCACAGATTATATACTAGGAATCCCGGACCCTGCTCTCTCCAAGTTCTGCACATTAGGGCTGAGCTGAAAGGAGGTACTTTCCCCTGGGCTAAACTATCCTTCCCAGGCTCCACCCCATTCCGGAAGGGCAAAGAGCCCCCTAACAGTTTGAGGCAGGTCCTGGCTGACTGGCTGAAGCTAAGGCTCTGTGTCTGGGCCTGAAATATCTGTGTCTTGCGCTGCTTGTGTTACTGATCTAGCTGGTTCTATTCCTCTGTACCAGAGTCCTGGCTACGGCTCAGGTAATACAACGCCCCCACTCTGAATTGGCTCCATGTATCCGGAGCAAATGTTGTCACATGCCCAAGTCTGATTGGTGACATAGATTCATGACATCATCTAGTTCATTCTGGGATCCCTAGTTAGCTGGGATTGTCCATGTAGCGATTCCCAGGAAGAAGAAGACCCGATAATTCTACAGTGGTGGTTGGGAGCTATGCCAAGCCAACAGCAAACCAGAGAAACGATGCAAGTGAATAATTTATTGGGACTGCATAATTCATAGGGGTCACACACACACATCCGAAGCACTACAATCTTCATTCAAACAAAGGAAAACACGTAAGAAATCAGAGACTGGGGCGTTAGGTATCTTAAACACATTGCAATCTCAGTTTGATTTAGCAGGCCATGCTGACTCCTCTGGAAAGTGCAGAAATAGGAAGCCCCATCAAACACAGGAAAACAGGAAAGGAACAGGAGTATATGACTATCTAGCAGCTAATGGTAAGATGTTTTGAGAAAAGTACTTGAGAGCCAGTGTGGTGTAGTGGTTAAGAGCGGGAGACTCTTAATCTGGTGAACCGGGTTCGCATCTCCGCTCCTCCACATGCAGCTGCTGGGTGACCTTGGGCTAGTCACACTTCTTTGAAGTCTCTCAGCCCCACTCACCTCACAGAGTGTTTGTTGTGGAAGGGAAAGGAGAATGTTAGCCACATTGAGATTCCTTCGGGTAGTGATAAAGCGGGATATCAAATCCAAACTCTTCTTCTTTTCCATTGCAGGCAATAGTTTTAAAAGCTATTGAGCAAAAATCCAACTCCCTCTGCACAGCACAACCAAATAAAGCCTTCATCCAATAGGAAATCTACAGGCATATTTCCTATTTCCACTATGAATGTTTGCCTGATGTAAGGGCCTTCCTAAGAGCTGATCCAAGCAAGGGCTGTGAACCTAAGTATTCAAGTTTAGTTTCACTTTCACAGCATTCCTGGGAGGCAGGGCATTTATTTCACAGCGCCAGCTAACCCTGTGAATTCCAAGGCATCTTTAGAAGCAGTTCCCATCACTGATGTCTGCAGACACCTGCTGGGCAGATATTTAGCAGTGCACTATTTAGCAGCACACTATTAACCTCTAGATGTTTTTGGTTTAGTAGAATAGGCATGGAGAGCTTCCACCAAACAGAACGTCCAAGCTCAACAAAGCCATTCTTTTAGGCCGGGTTCTTCTTTTGCAATTTGATATAGCACTTTCGCAGATCATCGTTTATCACATATTGGGCACACTTCAGTTTATTCCAAGGTAAATAAAATACACCACAGTTGCATTACAGATCTTCCTTTAATGGACAGCAGCACGTATCCTATTGACACAATTTGCTGGCATTCGTTCCTAAGTTGATTTATTTGAACGTAAGCTCAATTCATTTCTGTTGAGCATTTTTCCATGATCACAGCCAAAGTAAAAGAAAAAAAGTAACCTACAGCAGTGGTGGGCAGTTCTCATCAACCCAGACAATGCTGGCTGAGCCTGATGGGAGTCGGAGTCCATCAGCCTGGAGGGACACAGTTTGCCAACCCCAGACCTGTAGTATAAAAGGGTGCCATGGATTTCACCAACAGACTGAGTATAAATGATATGGGTGCAATTGAATGTTCTGCTATTAGAATCATTATACCAGCACAAGCATTTTAGCTTTCCAGAGAGAATGATCCCTCCTCTCCTTCCCCTGCGGGCTGTTTTTTTTTTGGGGGGGGATCTCCTGATCCCACAGACATGTGGGGGGACATGGTGAGCTCACAGGGGAAGGAAGTATGGGAAAGTCCAGTCATACTAGCAGAACTCATTGCAGTAGTGGGAGCTATTTAGCTGAATCTGGCCCTATAAATTTGGATGAGCACTTTGGGTCTTGCTTTATATTTGCTTCTAATGCTTTTTCTTATTTCTATTTTTTAATACGTAAGTTGCTTTGAGACGTTCGGTGTAAAAAGCAACAAATAAGAGAGATATGAGCCATGCAACTGGGCAAAAAAGTGTGCTTAATTATCAAAGTGTTTCCACAGATAAATCACCACCTTTTAACTTCGCTTATAAACATCACCAATATCCTTCCAGTTCCTTCTAGGAATCTAAAGAAGTTGCCATATAAATATGTCTCCTAGCAGGAGCATTCGAGAAAATGCTGAGCCCAACGGAAGCCGCAATTAATGATTTACGCACACCCTAGCCAGGCATCTCTCATGCTCAGTAAGGGAAGAAAGATTCATTGATCGCTGCTCCCTGGAGCACAAACCAGCTGTCAGAAGCCAATTTATCTCTCTCTTTCCTGCCTCTTTCTTTCTGAAATGCTTGATACCGGGTGGAAAGGGGGAAGAAGCTGCTGGACATGGAGATGACTGGGTGCCCTGCAGAAGTGGGCCTGAAGCAGGGGTAGGGAAACTGTGACCCTACATGTGTTGCTAAACTACATCTCCCATCAGCCCTGACAATGAATCGGTAGGATAGGGCAAAGGCTGATGGGAGTTGGAGTCCAGCAACATCTGGAAGGACCACAAGTTCCCCATCCCTGGCCTTTGACCTTTCGAAAGACTCTGACGACTAACTGTACTTCGAGTTATAGCTCTAAACACGCTAAGAAGAGTTTCACTTTCTTCTGCTTCTTCTTCACTGAGGAAAAAGGGAATTCCAAACAATTATGTCATGGAAATATGCTTTCACAATTTAACATCTGGTTTCCTAGAAGAGGCTATGCATTAATTCCAAATTCTTGTGTATTCTGTATGTATGCCAGTCATAGGAACCAAGGGCTAGAGGTTGAGGTCCTTTCACCCCACCAATAAAATATTTGAGGGGGCTGTCCCCCACAAAGTTGATGTGCATTGCCATTCAGATGGTGTTGTGGTTGATTATGTAGGGCGGGGCTTACTCCCCCCCCCCCCCATATTTTATTCAAGTTGGCACCCCTGCCAGTTCTATAATGGGAAAGTATGGCCACAGAAACTCTCACAATGTCACTGGAAAGCATTAGAAAATACTATAATGATTTAATAATCCATGGACTCAATGCATTTAGATTCAGGCTGCAATCATTTACCATGGGATTAAGCCTAATAGAAGTCAATGACATTTACTTATAAGTAGACATGCTTAGAGAATGTGTTGTTCCTGTCTAGTGAATCTTTAGATTAATTCATCTTAATTCCTAATTATTATTTCAGGAGTTCCATACCTCTTAGCCCTCAGCATGGGAAAATGTTACATTGCTTTTGTTTCTTGGAAAGTGTTGTTGTTGTTGTTGTTGTTGTTGTTTTCTTTTTAGATGAGGAGTTTCCTCAGACAAAATTACTGAAAATAAAGAAACTGGGCTGAACTTTTCCAAGACGGTATATTCTGTTTGACTTGCAGAAATGCTTTTCCTTTGAACTTACTATACAAATTAGAAAGATGAAATGCATTTTAGAGAATTCTCTGTTAAGGCTAAACAAAGCCATAAGGCAAAGAATGAAAATGACACTCACTGACAATAAGAAAATGCCAAATATTCTAACACTTCAGTGACAAAATGGGAATGGCTATTGAGACAGACCACAACTTTTCTCACGGATAACTACTTGAATAGTTCTTAACAGATCAGCAGCACTTTCATGCTTTTGATTAGGTGGTATATAACAGCACACCCAAATCTTTTCTTTTGAAATATTGATATATCTCAGTACAGAATGCCTTGTTAGGAAGGGGCGATTCTATGTAAATAAGCCTTGCCTGGTTCTTCCTGCTCAGTACAAGGAAGAAGAGTACAAGCGAGGCTGCCCATTGAAGACTTGTGGTGTGTAGTGCACCCCCATACCCCATTCTTGTAAAGGATCATGAGAGGAAGCAGCAGCAATCTTTATCTTATCTTTATCTTATGTAAGCCCATTTATACAAAAGCTTATTTGTTTAGATCGGTGGTTCCCAATTAGGAGTCCAGGGACCCCTGGGGGTCTGCAGAATGCACCCAGGGGGTCCACGGTGCCATCCCTCTCTCTCCCAACTATTTTTTTGTCATTTTCACATGGTAATATCACAAGTTTTATGGTCTGTTTTAGCACTGTGCCTCAGAAAGGAGCCCTGATATGCCTGTTGCAATCATGCAGGGATATTGGGGCTCGCTCAGCTGAAGGGCGGGAGTCTTCCCTCACCCCTGCTGAGCAGCAGGCCAGGGCCAGCTGCATTGGCCCCAGCCTATGAGGCTCTGGAGTGAAAGTGCCCCAGCTCACGGGCTGGCGCCATTTCTATATCAGTCCAAAGATCTCTGCCCTTCCTTTCCATCATAATCCTCAAGATAGCATTTTTTAATAATAAAATGTAAACAGAGTGAGTATTGAAATTCAGCAGAATTCAGCCACAATGCTCACATGTTGTTGTTTTTTAAAAAAAATGAATAAAAATTGATAGCAGAAGAACTTATGAAATAGCCCAGAGTTCTGTGAATTGACGATGCAATCCTATCCATGCAAACTTGCTTTGGAGTAAGTTCCATTGGATACAGTGGAACTTCATTCTGAGTGCATAAAATTCCATATCATTTTGGGTTGACTTTGAAATATTGCCTTAAAAATAGATGCTTGTAGTTTCACATGGCCATGCATGATTTTGTGTTGTTGTTAGTCTGTGTGTTTTTGTGAGTGTGAAGAGAAAGGAGTGCGGGGAGAGAGAAGGACTGAAAGCTGTTGACTGCAATGCAATTTATTCTAGCAGGGTGTTTTCAAAATCACAGCCGGAGATAGTAAGGTGAAATCTTTTACTGGACTAACTTCTGTTCAGCTTTCATAGACCTTGCCTTGAATTTAGCCTGCTAAATTGAATCTGAGTTTACATACAAACAAGCAAGGCTAGATTAGAGTATGGCAGCATATAATCAATTCAGGTAATAGGATCTTTCATTACGAGCTTCCAATAGATCAAACAGCTGTGACTTGATAGGAGGTTTAGCAAACAGTTGTTCGAGACCACTGTTGGCCCCCGAAAATAAGGAGCATAGAATTGGTAAGGTGATATTTTTTATTGCACCAGCAGCTGTTAGTATGGCAGCTTGCAAGCTCATTTCAGTTCTGAGTTACGCAGAACTCTGGACTGCTTCATACTTTGTTCTTACTTTAGTGTGTACCCATATTGAATGTGCTGCAAAATGCCATGTAGCGTCCCAAAGCATATATTTACAGGCATATATGTACAGCAGGATATCTTTGGAAGAAGAAAAGGCTAAGGCATAAACCCTACACAAATCTGGTGTGGGTCCCTAAGACAACCGTGGTGCCTTGTTTGCCTCCTTCTGGCAACTCCTGCAGCCAAGCTGGATTGCTCTGCTTTCCTTTGGGACTGCATTAGCGAGGCCAAGGGTGGGGTCTTGTCGCCTGGGCATCCCAGGACCTCCATACACACTGCCCAGGCTTGTGCTCTGGGGAGATCACTTCAGCACTGCCAAGTGCAGTGGCTTGACTTCACCCCTGGAAGTCAGATGGATGTCAACAATATAAACAAGCACAGGGACATGCTGCAGAGATCTCCCAGTCTGTGGCTGCCTGCAGCATAAACCTTTATAGAGAATCATGCATATTCCCCCAGTGCAATGTTGTGGTGCTGGAGGAGACTCTTGAGAGTCCCATGGACTGCAAGAAGATCAAACCTATCCATTCTTAAAGAAATCAGCCCTGAGTGCTCACTAGAAGGACAGATCCTGAAGTTGAGGCTCCAGTACTTTGGCCACCTCATGAGAAGAGAAGACTCCCTAGAAAAGACCCTGATGTTGGGAAAGATGGAGGGCACAAGGAGAAGGGGACGACAGAGGATGAGATGGTTGGACAGTGTTCTCGAAGCTACTAACATGAGTTTGGCCAAACTGCGAGGGGCAGTGAAGGATAGGCGTGCCTGGCGTGCTCTGGTCCATAGGGTCACAAAGAGTCGGACACGACTGAACAACTGAACAACAACAAAAAATGTTGTGGCTACCCCCAGGTAAGCCCACTAGGTGAGTATGAAGGTGGAAGTAGGAAGGGCAGTGCAGTTGTGAACATCCCCATGGGGGACCTGCTGCATTGTATTTAAAGTATACAGTGACAACCTTTAGGCTGAACTTTCCAAAAGGCAATAAATAGCTTTTACAAGAACAAAGGCACCATACAACCCTCAGACCACATCGTAAGCACTTTATTATTACTTCTTACCTTGGATTTTTAAGGATTTTCTGTTATAAATCCATAGAGAAATTGAAAGAGATGAACATAGTTCCATCTCGATGTCAAACTGGGATGGATGGACCAGATTGCACTTTTAATGAATCCATCATTCTCTACCCCAGAATATTGATAAATTCAAAAGCACTGGTTTGAAGAAACAGTCCTAGGGGACCTCAGGAGGTTCTTATCTCCTGCTTTCTTCTCTTTTAACTGGTCACCAGTACATAAAAAGATCTATCTTTTTATCCCAAACCTGGGCTGCTCCCAAGGGGCCCACACACACCAGGGCAATCTAGATGGATTTTATTTATATCTCTAAGATTTTGCAGACTTTGGCTGTGAACTAGGGCCCTACAAAAAAAATTCAAGTTGGGCCCCAGTGCTTCAAATTGGCCCCCACTGGCTAGCCCTGTAGTTGTTGGGCCCGAGTTGCCCTGCCCTTGCATGAAGTCTTGGGTTTGCAATTTTGGGAGAGGGGAGACTGTGGCACTGGGGAGAGGGCAGGCAGGTGAGGCCCCCTAGATTTAGAGGCCCTAGGCTTCAGCCTACTTAGCCTATACATAAATCCGGCACTGACTATAGAGGGAGCCATGTAGAAAAAAATGAGTTATTCTTTAAAACAATAATATGCTCAGATCATCTGCTTGTTACTGCCTACAATCAGTAAGACAATCCAACAAAGCACTTGAGTTGCAGAATCAAAATCAATAACAAACCACAACTATTCCTTGCCGACTCCACAGAGAGCCAGTGTGGTGTAGTGGTTAAGAGTGGTAGACTCATAATCTGGTGAACCGGGTTCGCGTCTCCGCTCCTTCACATGCAGCTGCTGGTTGACCTTGGGCTAGTCACACTTCTCTGAAGTCTCTCAGCCCCACTCACCTCACAGAGTGTTTGTTGTGGGGGAGGAAGGGAAAGGAGAATGTTAGCTGCTTTGAGACTCCTTCGAGTAGTGATAAAGCGGGATATCAAATCCAAACTCTTCTTCTTCTTCCACCTCCCCCGCTACTACTGGAAAGCACCCTTTGCAGAATAAGCAAAGGTAGACAATAGCATTCCAATTTCTCATTAATATTGCTAGACATTTGTAGCAATATTGCATTCAGAAACTAATCCATTCTGGGGGCTGACCTTTTCGTGAGAATACCAGCTACTCAAGGTCCTGACCCCAGACTGAAATATATGTAATAATTTCAAGAAGAGCTTCTTGAAACACATCTAACGGTGCCCTTGGTTCTTTTATAGTATCTGGAAGAAGTTTAAGCTTTAAAAATAGAATTCAGGCCTTGAACCACTCCCTGTTTCCTGGTACTGTACTGCTCTAATATAGCCTACCCAAGGAAGGAGAAGGGCTACGGACAGTTTGAAAGAGCTCTGGTTTCCGACTTATTAATTGCAGCTCACAGGAATAGCAAAGGAGATCTGCGGTGGAGGATAGAAATACTTGTAAAGTGTGTGGCCACTTCAACATGCTGAGAGGGTTTAGGGGGAAACCACATATGGGTTACCACATGGAGGGTACCAGACATCTTTATTAGCAAGGGATGCGGATAATGCTGTGGTCTAAACCACTGAGCCTCTTGGGATTGCCAATCAGAAGGTCGGAGGTTCAATTCCCTAAGATGGTGTGAGCTCCCGTTGCTCTGTCCCAGCTCCTGCCAACATAGCAGTTCGAAAGAATACCAGTGCAAGTAGATAAATAGGTACCATGAAGGTAAACGGCATTTCCGTGCACTCTGGCTTCCGTCACAGTGGCACGTTGTGCCAGAAGCGGTTTAGTCATGCTGGCCACATGACCTGGAAAGCTGTCTGTGGACAAACGCCGGTTCCCTCAGCCTGAAAGCAAGATGAGCACCACAACCCTATAGTCGCCTTTGACTGGACTTAACTGTCCAGGTGTCCTTTACCTTTTAGCTTTATTAGCAAGGGGCATTTCAGTAATATACTGAAGGGTTTCACCCTGTGTTTGCCAAAATCCAAAATCCTCCTTTCCATCCACTAACTCTAACAAAGAACTTTTAGTGCCATAGGTGATTAAAGTGAGTGGTGGTGCAAAGCATCATGAGCATGAAAGTTGAGTGAAACGGTTGTAGAAAAACAACAGAGTCTTGTGACACCTTAAAATGTTGGATCTGGGCTTGGTTGTTGAACACAGTTCCCACAGAAATCAATGACACCTAAGTCACTGGGATCTAACTTTGGCTAACCAGCAGTGGCAGGTGAGAGAGGGTGGAGCAGAAGTGGCTTCCTCTTGGTGGTGGGACTGTGTTTGCCAGCATGGAGGTTGGGCCAGGTGAGGTTGGGGAAGCTCTGCCAAAAAGAAGCTCCCACAACATGCCTTTCCACCATGTCCCTGTCTTTGTGAGTGCTGTGCTGCAGCTTGGATGGCGCCGCCACCCTCCCTCGTGTACCTCCTGTGCAGATTTGTTGTTGCACAAGCTTTTGTGAACTAGAGTCCACTTCAAGCCTACTTTGGACTGTAGCTTATGGAAACTTACAGTACAATAAGTCTTTAAAGTGCCATTAAAAGACCATGGCTGGATCTAGACACATCAAAAAAGCTATTCAGTTAAACGCGTTGTAAACTTCATAAAGGGAAATCCAGTTGGTGAAAGACAGGACTCTGCAGCGCCATCTGGTGTCACAGTGTTACAATGCATATAAAACATTTTCTTTACCAATGTAGCTGAGTCCCCTGAAGCTGTTGGGCCATAACTTCCACCAGGCCAAGCTAGCATGGCCCAATGGTAAGGAATTATAGCAGCTGTAGGACAAAGCCCAGCAATGTCCTCATCCCAGTCTTAGAGTTTCCCCTTCTACTTATTTTTTGCTGCTGATCCAATAATTATATGTTTCAGGGCAATGTCCACATAATAATTACGTTACTCTGTGTTTACATCACAGGCTCCCCTCCTGTTCTGTTCATCAGCAATGCAGAGAAACGGATCCTGCTTCACATTCTTCAACAAGTCTTGGGTCTTCAACAGTCTTGCAAGTTCAGAATGAATCAGAAGCCATGCAGCAAACTAAATTCACAATAACTAAACAACTGATATCACTAAATAACCCTTTACACAAAATATCAAGTACAAGAGGTCCCTGAAATCCACTGGGAACTCCCAAATTCATTTTCTGTTTGTAAACAGAGGCACATGAATTCTATAAATATGGATTACTCTGTTACACTCAACATTATTTCAACCGCAATATTTGTTCTTTGAAAACAATTGGAGAAGGAAAAACAAAAAATGAACTAGGATCAGCTAGGTGGCAGGAAACTATTCAATGAACAGAAATTCAAGTTTGGTGATCATAAGAAACCTTAGGACTCTTTTTGTTTTTCAGGGATGTGAGTTTTAATAGAGCCAAAGAGAACATTTTGGAGGAAAACAGCATGCTTAATGGTTCATTAAAAAGTTTTCTAAACTACAGCGGCTGCGAGAGTGGTGTATTAAAACTGATATGTATTAGCATTAGGGCTACCAAGTAATATCCTAGTAAGGGACAACTTACCTCCATATCCCAAAAGGTAAGCGTTGCTTCTTCCTTACCCCCAGTATAAAAGCCAACTTTTACCCATCAGCTGGCCAGGATGGGGAAGAAGCAACTTAGCATACAATTCCTCTGCATGTCAACTCTAAATTAAGTCCCACCAAAGTCAATGGCGCTTTCTGCCAGGTAAGTGGGTGTAGGGTTGCAACATAAATATATTTGCAACATGTGCTGCAGTGCAAAAAGGCAATTAAAATGTATAGGGTATCAAGTCTAATCTTGTATCTCATTATGCACTGTCTGGGACAAGAAAAGTTTTTTGGCCGTAGCATTCTGCATCTAAATCAACGTGGCTTTCAGATGGTACAAGTGAAGGCCAGTTCTGTTTTTGGAAATGGAGAAAGGCGCATTCAGCCCATCCACAGATTTGTCTACAGCTGTCACTTACTTGTGCAGAGCGGTGGGGAAACGCAAGCTGCATCAAGCAACAGGCATATTCCGGATGGCTTCAGTGCTGACAACAGCTGGCCACTCTTGTTCGTAGTCAATAGACTGTCAGAATTGATCTATACTTGGCAGCACCTTTGACCTGGATCAAATTTAAACACTGCTGCCCAGACCTCAGCACTCAATATAACCTTGATCTGTCTATCTGTCCGTCTATCTATCTCTAAGGGAGATTTAAATGGGAAAACTAAGAAGGAGACAAAAAGGCAGGCCTGCAAAAAAACGTTTCCCAGTGCTGAACCTACTGTTAGGCAGAGTGAGGCAGCTGCCTCAGGCAGGGGGTTTTTCCTTGTCATGAAAGGGCAGCAAATAGTTATTTAAATTGTCATTGTTGTATTTTCACTGTTGGCAGGGGGAGAAACTTGTGGGATTTTCTGCCTCTGGTGCCAAAATAGCTTGATTGGCCTTGGGTACTATCCACCTTGACTTGTGGTGAGGGCCTCTATTTGCTGCTTTGCCTCAGGCAGCAAAGGGTCTTGAGCCAGCCCTGGCCCCCTCTGAGTCATCTGGGACCCTCCAGATGTTGTTGGACCCTACAGGCCACACCCCTCCCCCCAGACCATGCCTCTTGCTGGCCCTGCCCCACATGCTAATTGAGGATTATTTTGCCTCGCTGGAATATCTTCTTGAACTGTGCTAATGTCTCTTCCTTGCCTGGATGGAGAGGGGTGTGTGTGTGTGTGTGTGTGTGTGTGTGTGTGTGTGTAAACCTCTAGCTTTCGTGTGCCTGGAATGTAGCTTACAGTACAAAGGCAAGTGTCTTATCTGTTTGTCCCCCCCCCCCATTTTGTCTCTGGCTTGCGGTCCCCAGAATGTTGCCTCTGAGGAAATGGGGTCCTTGGGCTCAAAAATCTTCCTCGCCCCTGATTTGAAGACTTGACCAAAGCGCTCCCCATCTCTAACACAGTGCCTCCTCAGAGCCATGTAAAGTTGGGAGAAAACACAAAAGCAAATGGAAATATGCACATGTGCCGCCAGACCATGAGGGTGTGTATAAAATAATACCGACCTGCCCCCCGAAAAGGTGGCTAGCTCAAGTCACACTGATCAAGTGTTGGACACGAGTGTCAGTCCTCAGATGATTCACCAAAGGACAGCCAGCTTTAAACATCCAGTGAGGCCCTACCTTCCCATTGCCCAGACAGCATGTGGCCTTTGTTGGCTACAGAGCCAACGGCTAGTGCCTGCCCTTCTAGGGTTGCATGCAGCCAGCCCCTCACAAGGGAGGTGAAAGCCAGAGAACCAGATGCCTTATTCATTATATGCAGGTCCTCTGATGGGGCACTTTATGGTGGCTCTTTGCATTCCTGAGTTCAGCTGGCCAGCACCAGGGACAGGTCATTAATGTGGCAGGCCCAGCCCTGAGGAACTCTCCTCCAGTAGATGTTCAGTAAGGACCATCTCTCACTTCAATCAGATGACTCATACCTTCCAACATTTCTCTGATGAAAATAGGGACATGCTATTTAATAATAATAACACTTTTATTATTTATACCCCACCCATCTCACTGGGTTGCCCCAGCCACTCTGGGTGGCTTCCAGCATATATAAAGACATAATGAAACATTGAACTTTAAAAAACTTCCCTATACAGGTGTCTTCTAAAGGTTGTAGACCCCTTCTAAGGGGGTCACATAACTCCAAAGCCTCCGACATTTCTCAGATGAAAATAGGGACATCCTAAGGGAAAGCGGGACATTCCAGGATCAAATCAGAAACTGGGACAGCTTCTGTAAATCCGGGACTGTCCCTGGAAAATAGGGTCTGATGTCTTCTGAAAATTATACTGCTTAGACAGGACTTTTTAACCAACCAATATTTATTGATGTTTTTAATGTTGCTTTTATGCTGATTTTATTTTCCTGTGTTGTACTTCACATTGAATTTCTTTTTAAACAAAAGTGTGGGTTTTAAATACACAAATAAACAAATTTGTGCAGTTGAAAATGCTACCATTGCAGAATCAAAGCCGGTGTGAGCATTAGTGCTAGAGGGGGGAGTTGCTTCCAGTACTCCGAAAGAGAGAGCATTTTCTGTACAAGCCCCAAGCTTTGAATCTCTATTCTGAGTGGTATTCAGAGCCCATAAAAATAGTCTAATAGGCCACGTCCCATGAACCAGACCGAAATGCTTTCAGGCATCCTCTCGTTTGGTGTTGCTAAGGGAACACAGGGAAATGTGCTATAATTGAACCAATGAAGAGTGTGACAGACAGCGAGGGAGAGCATGTGTATGATACTTGTTGTAACACTGATTGCCTGATGGAAAAAAAATGTTTTTATTTAGGTAATTGCCCCTTTCCAAGCTACATGAAACACAGCAGCTTTTAGGAGATTATTAACTCCAACATGATTGTCCATTAACCAAATATGAATAACTGTTAACACAAAGAATTTCCCCTGCAAAATCCAGGAAGCAAAAAAACCCCCAACAACACAACAGAATCATCAGATGTCAAGAGAACATCTCAAGAGGCAGATGATACATGAATTAAAAGGCAACGAGAAGCCCAAGGCCACAATTATAGCCTGCCTGTGGGTTAGACATCTAAAGCAGGGGTGGGGGATCTTTCTTTTTCAGACCAAGGACTACATTAACTTCTGGGCAATCTTCAAGGTGCCACATGTCAGCGGTGGATGGAGTCAGAGGCAACAGTGTGCTGAGCAATCAATGCAGTGTGCTGAGCTAGCGTCTATGCATACTCACACATCCCTCTCCGTTTTCCATCCAGGCAAGCAAGAGGCATTAACAGAGTTCAAGGACACATTCCAGCCAGGCAAAAACACGCCCAGGAGGCTGCAAGGTAGGGCTGGTGAGGAGGTGTGGCCAGGAAGGGATCTGAGGACTACATAAAGGTCAGGAGGGCTGCATTTGGACCCTGGGTTGAAGTTCTCCAACCCTGCTCTAAAGAAAGTAGAGTAGGTCCCAGAGAGGCTTGGGTTGCTCTTAACCTCACCTGCCACCATCAGACACTGTTCTGCCTTTCCAATGACAGTTGCCACCATCTGGGTAGGAAGGTGCCCAAGCAACCTTCCTACCCAGCCTCTTCTATTCCTAGGCTCTCTATGAGGTTTTAGCTCAGCCTTGCTTTTATCTTGGTCACTCCGTTCTTTAACTCCTCACCTCCACCAACCTGTTTTGTCCTGGGTTCGAAGCACCTCTTTCTTACTGAATTTAGTCAACCCGTTCAGTGGTAGAGGTTGATGAGCTGCTGAACAGGCAAGTTGGTTATAAATTCCTAAGCGGCACTTGAGACTTTAAGAGATGCCTCTAATTCTTTCCTGCATGCAGATATAGCACAGTACGACGACAGCCTAAGTGACAATAGCTCTGACCCAGCATGAGAAAGTCATGCAAGCTTCTGCACTTGAATTCTGTGATTGGGCTGGGTTCCATGTTCACAGCAGGGTGTTCCACTCTTCCCCACTGAAATCAATAGTATCTAAATGTGCTGGAGAACCATACTTTCAGTTTCCACACTCATGTCCATTTATTTCAACCGGCCTAAAAATAGCCACGTTAATCTATAGTGTATCGTGGTGCAGAAGACTTTTGCATAAGAGGAGACACAGCTTCAACCACCCTTTGTTGCCCCAAATTTTGAAAGCTTTGGGCAACCTAATAATGTCAGCTATATTTTGACTGCATCTGTCTTGAAATACATACATGTGTGCCCTTATGTGACAACTGCATAGACAAATCGGGAGCTGACTATTTATATACTGTAGCTCAAAGGCCTGAATGGGCAGATTCACCATTTCTACTTGGGAGCAGCAGTGTGGAGCTTTTAGCGTTGGGGCTGCATTGCTGCCCTGGCTTCCCAACTCCACATGTTGCTGCTAGTTGCAAAGAGGGAGAGGGGCAAGGCAGTGAGGAGCTCAGCATGGTGTGGGTTCTGCTCCATTGTTCCTGTGAAGGTTCAAATGCCAAGCAATGTTGCACTGATTTCTGTTGGATGGGTTAATAATAAAGATATAAAGTATCCAAGTCCTAATCTGTTTAAGGCTGTACAGTGGTACCTCGGGTTAAGAACTTAATTCGTTCTGGAGGTCCGTTCTTAACCTGAAACTGTTCTTAACCTGAGGTACCACTTTAGCTAATGGGGCCTCCCGCTGCCGCCGTGCCGCCAGAGCACAATTTCTATTCTCATCCTGAAGCAAAGTTCTTAACCTGAGGTACTATTTCTGGGTTAGCGTAGTCTGTAACCTGAAGTGTCTGTAACCTGAAGCATCTGTAACCCGAGGTACCACTGTATAGACGAGAACAAGCACCTTGAACTGAACTCGGAAAATGCATAGCAATCCAGTGCAGACTGTATAACTCCGAAGTAAAAGGTAAAGGGACCCCTGACCATTAGGTCCAGTCGTGACCGACTCTGGGGTTGCGGCGCTCATCTCGCATTATTGGCCGAGGGAGCTGGCGTACAGCTTCCAGGTCATGTGGCCAGCATGACTAAGCCGCTTCTGGCGAACCAGAGCAGCACACAGAAATGCTGTTTACCTTCCCACTGCAGTGGTACCTATTGATCTACTTGCACTTTGACATGCTTTTGAACCACTAGGTTGGCAAGAGCAGGGACCAAGCAACGGGAGCTCACCCCGTCGTGAGGATTCGAACTACTGACCTTCTGGAGAAGCATGCTCTAAATATTTGGTTCCAGGTAGAAGTCCTGCATTTTGCAGCAGCTGAAGATTCCAAATGCTTTTCAGGGAACTTGCTATAATATGCCATCGCCAATCCTTTTTCTTGGTTACACTTGCTACATCTCACAAAAAGGGTTCATATGGATGCAAATAGTATGCATTCATTTCAAGGGAGAAACCAGTCTCTATACCTCTCACACCACGCCTGGAATATTCTCTGACCTTGTCCCAATGGGATGCTTTGAACAACAACAATGCTTTAGAAAAAATGTCTCATCTCAAGTCTATCCACCTGGATGTAAAAGATCAGAGGGAATCATTTTCACAGCAGCTTATGTGGTTTGTGGTTGTGAATGAGTAGAAGACAAGGGAATCCCAGATGCTATTTGTAGCTGACCTTGGAACAATCTTTTAACCTACAAAGCAGACTAGCTGGAAAAAAACTGGGTGAAACACACACACACAAGCTCCGCAAGAATCCCTGTGCAGTTGGAAAAAAGTACGGACACAAAACCCACACAGTCATGATAGTTTTTGGCTGTTTTATCTCACTTGCGAAAGCATTCAGTGGCGTGAAGGAAAATAAAACAAGGACGGATAACAACAGAAAAGGAAATGGATGATATCAGGACTACGGAAGGCAATGGACTTAACAAAATGAGTAAAATCCTAATTGTCTGAAGCAAGGGAAGTCAAAAATGAAAAAAGAAAAAGGGATAAAAATTCGGCAATTTATTTGGAAACTAATTGGACTATATGGATTAATTGATATTGATGTTATTTTTTTATGATTGGGAAAACTTAATAAAAATGATTTGGCAAAAAAAAAAAAAAAAGAATCCCTGTGCAGCACGTGTGTATCTCTGGGTTGTGTACAGACATCTTTGCATATTCTTTGACCTTTTGGGGTCAATATAAGGAAATGTAGAATGCTTGAATATAAGACTGTGTCATCTAAGATTTATTGCTGTTTCATTTTGGCAATACTTATTTCTAGTGCTTGTATGTGAAGAGAAATTAATTCACAGTTATGTGCAAACAGTGCTTTCCCCCAAGAAAAATAGGTGCTGGAACTCACCATGAAGTTGTTACAGTAAGTTGCCACGTGTCTCGGGGCAGCCCTGAACAAATGCCAGTTTGACAACAGCTGCATTCACTGCCCGTGGAGGTGCTAAAAACTATGGCAAGCTGTCTTCCTAGCTGGTTTGGTGGTTTCTCCTGGTTCTGGTGCAGGTCAAATTAATGCACCCTGCCTCCCTTTGTCCTCTTAGATTCAGGCAGGTGGCTAGGGCAGCTCGGAAGGGCCCTCGCACAAATGCGCCCACGCACAATGGTAGAAGCCTGACAGGAAAGCTTAATGCCTGGCATCGCTGCAAGGGAAACTGATTGAAGGAAAGGGAATATGAATTGGTTCCGCCCCATAGCTTGACCCAATCGCAACTAGGATTACACCTCGCAGAACTACAGTTCCCAACACTCTTAACAAACTACAGCTCCCAGGATTTGGACGGGGTCTGTGCTATGTGCTTTAAACGTTGTGTATACTTTGTGTCCATGGAGTGGGTACAAGACTGTGTGAGCTAGCCTTGCCTCGTCTACTTCAGCTTTTCTGCATGGACCAGGAAGGCCACAAATGGGGTTGGAATCCTGATTGTGCAGGATTGCTGGTCTTGGGGAAGATTGCAAACGTGTTCAGTTGAACATGTTTTCAACCGCCCCCTTCAGACCTTCCCATTCCATGCAGGAAGGTCCGAGTAGGGTGATGAGTGAGTATGTCTTGCACGACCCCCCTGCCTCTGCCCTAGATACAATGCCTGAAAAGGACAGGATGCTTTGTTGACAGAAAAAACCACTCCAAACAATTAATAATAATAATAATAATAATAATAATAATAATGGAAAGGGTATTTCCTTTCCCGAGTCTAAAGTGATTAAATGGAAAAGCATCATAAGCTTCTATGCCCTTGAGAAATCCACACGGAAAACTTCGCCAAAGTGCTTATAATCAGTACTCTCTATTTCAAAAGCATCTTTCATTCTTTCTTGCTTGTTATCGAAGCTGAAAGATATTCTGTGTTATATGTAATGAAAACGAATCTGTACATAAGAACTCTTGGGAAGAATTTGCCGTAAACGATACAAATTTATTGCCTTTCTGGCCTGCATTATCTCACGTCTGGGATATTTTCATGCATTTCTTGCTTCCTGGCCAGCCCTGCCCACATTATAACTGCTATTCCCTGTGTGTTGTTGCTAAATATAGATCAGATTGGCAGGAGAGTTGCTGCTGCCTGGACTGGGCTCCTAATCTATGCTTCGCACACTCCTAATATGGTAGAGAGCGGCAGCCAATCAGGTGCCGGGTGATTACCCTAGCAGGCGAAGTGGGTTTGCTGCTCTGCATCACCCCTTCCCCCCCAGCTTCCAGATTAACCACTCCACAGGAAGCGCAGCAGCAGCTGTAACAAAAGGCTCTGAGCCTCTGCGGCTGCATTAACCTGATTTTGTTGGGCCACCAGCTCATCTTCCTGCAGGAAGCCGCATTTTCTCACAAGCGTATGAACTGGTTGGACTGTGGAGGCCCCAAATGGCTGCAATTCCAGCTGAGTCGAGTCCACGGGTCAGCTGCAGATGTGATGTTATATGGTGATCTGCAATTAGGGTTGCCATATTTCGAACAGTGAAAATCCGGACAGAAAAGATCCCCCCCCCCAAGACGTCTCCCCGATTTCCACCCGGAAACTGCTGCCGATTGCAATATTCCAGATATGACTGGGGAAATCCGGGCGTATGGCAACCCTGTGTGCAATCAGCATGCAATGAGCACAGTTCTGGTAGCACTTTGTACACAGATGAGACCCACACAGTTTGCACCTTAGAAGGACTCAGTTTCCTCTGTGATTATAGCATGGGTTAGCTGATCGATTGGCTCTCAGTATGTTTCCGGGCACAATTCAAAGTGTTGGTGCTGACCTTTAAAGCACGTAAATGACTTTGGCATCCCCATTCCCATCAGGGGTGCCAACTTGAATAAAATATTGTGGGGGCCCAGGTAAGCCCCGCCCTGCATCATCAATCACATGCCGCAATGCACACACACCATTTGAATGGGAATGCCCATCAACTTTGTTTGATATATTTGATTGTGGGGCCCACAGCTCCCACGATCTCTAGGAGTTGGCTCCTATGATTCCATTCATTCAGCCCGGAAACTGAGGTCCAGCTCTGAGGGCCTTCTGACGGTTCCATCACTGCGAGAAGTGAGATTAAAGGGAACCAGGCAGAGGGCCTTCTGGGTAGTCATGTCCGCCCTATGGAACACCTTCCTACCAGATATCAAGGAAATAAACAACTACCGTATTTTCCGGCATATAAGACGACTGGGCGTATAAGACGACCCCCGACTTTTGAGAAGATTTTCCTGGGTTAAAAAGTAGTCTTATACGCAGGAAAATACTGTATCTGACTTTTAGAAGACATCTGAAGGCAGCCCTGTTCAGCGAAGCTTTTAATGTTTAATGGTGTATTGTGTTTTTATTTGTTGCAAGCTTCCCAGAGTGGCTGGGGTAACCCAGTCAGATGGGCGGCGTATAAAATCATCATCATCTTCTTCTTCATTACCAGGTTGTCTCTGGGTTGTCTCACCCTGCAACATGTACATTATGCAAGCATAAACAGGAGGGAGGGCATTGACAAGTGCTGGATTTCTAACTTATGGCCCAAGTAAAATGGAATAAGGGCTGGACAAGGGCATGAGGGTGAGCCCTATACCGGTTCTGAGGTGCCAGTCTGGAGTCTCTTGATGGAACATCTGGGTGACATATTCTGTTGGTGATTTAATGTGAAACAAGACACATAGGAAGCTTTGCAAAAAGTAGGCTTAACATTGCTGGGAAGAAAGCAAAGCGACTCAGCATTGCACCTTGGGTGGTATCACCCCATGCTGGTTCCAGCTGCGACTTCCCTTCTGTAATGTCAACACACAAGGAACCATTGTGGGGTGATGTCAAGGTGCCATGTGACTTAGCACGGGTCAGGAGCAATGATCAAATGCCCCCCTCCCCGCCCAACACCTCACATCTTTCTGAGACGGCAAGAGAAATCTGTAAAGAAAATTGATTTTGAAGGGAATTTGCTTGTATCTGTTTGACTTTTACAGCAATGATCCCGCACACCTCTCCCCTACTGATATCTTTTCTCTGCTTTTGCTGTCTCCCCTGCTTTTGAAGTCTATGAAAGGAGCACCGCAGGAAGCCATTACAACCCATTAAAGTAGTATTCCCATTTGCTTTTGAACAAGAAGGAAGCATTTCATTTCATACAGAATGGGATGTGCATGGGCTCTGCTTGAACATATAGATGCCTGATTTGAGTCACTTCCTACACAGAGACAAATTTCACTCGATAAACCAGGGGCGTGGGGCACATCCGGGCGGCATGGCATGCCGCCCACAGGCGTGTTGCGTGCATCTTTTGGTCATGGTACGCCGCCCGTGAGGGCATGGTGCACTGCCCGCAGGGGCGTGGCACGCATTCTGGGGTGTGATGCGCTGCCTGAGTGGGCAGGGGGGTGCACCGTGCATGTCTGGGGGGGCCATCACGATGGCACCCTACCAGAATAGTGGTGCCGGGAGCGGTCTGCTCCTTCCGCACTCCCGTTCCTCTGCCAGTATGAAGACTGTCCTTATTTTCACATAGACTACGGGGTGGGCAGGGATGAGATGCCCTAGACCTCAGCATAATTAAAAGTGGGTGAAGAAGGGGAGAAACTAGGGAGAATGATGAGGCAGCAGAGAGAGAGAGAGAGAGAGAGAGAGAGAGAGAGAGAGAGAGAGAGAGAGAGAGAGAAAGCAGGTGAATGGCAGAAAGAGAGATGAAAAGGAGGATGAGAGAGAGAGAGAGAGAGAGAGAGAGAGAGAGAGAGAGAGAGAGAGGTTGGTGGTCCCACACACCATTGGCTGTAACCCCACTCTCTACCAATATGGTTTCCAATTAAGGCTGCAACCACAAATCTTTCTACCTTGCACTTTACATGGCACAAGCCTATAAACACAACATCCATTGGATTCTTATCTCATTATACATGACAAAGCTATTTTTAGCCATCTCACCCCTTGCTTTTTCCTGCAAGACCAATTGCAGTCGTTAACAGTTGTCAACAGGTTTACCTCACCTATCAGCTAATCACCCATTCCCACCACCCTTCTGAGTAATACCCCTCCCTACCCTCTCACTATATATAAGGGTCTGGTGACTTCTGTCTCAGTGTATCTGAAGAAGTGTGCATGCACACAAAAGCTCGTACCAAGAACAAACTTAGTTGGTCTCTAAGGTGCTACTGGAAGGAATTTTTTTATTTTGTTTCGACTACGGCAGACCAACACGTCTACCTACCTGTAACTGACACTATGTATCATTACTATTGCACTAGTCTATTTATTATTATTATTATTATTGCTGTGCTTTGTCCCCTCTCAAGTGTTTTATTTTTAGCTGAATTTCAGCCTCTGTATTTGTCTGTCTTCATTCTTGATTGTTCCCTCAATGGTCATGTGTGTTATGAAAGCAAAAGGGTGACACATAATGGCGTCAGCATGGGTCCGATATATATGGTCGCAGGAGAGAGAGTTGAGGTTAGTTTGGGCAACAACTAGACCTACCATAAGTAGTCTGATAGGAACAAATTAGTGTGGCCATAAGTGGTAACACTTAGTAATTTACCTTGCTAATTATCACTGCAAGACAGCTTATTCACACAGGTTGCGTCTCAGTGCCTCCCTCTGGGTTTGCCATCTGTTGGCCAAATAATTATTTACAAATCCAAAAAATTGTGCCTACAGTTTACTAGAGGACATCTGAGTGAAAGCAAGCTCCCGATTATTCAGATTTTTGGAGCAGATTTTTTTTTTAAATTTTTTTTTTAAATTCCACATGCAGTTCATGGTCTTTTCAACAAATCCTTTGGAAAAGCCATCTTAGAAGACTGAAAATGTACCAATGAACTGCTGTGCACCATCTTGAACATAAGTGCTAACAACTGGCCAAGCTGGGGCTATAATTAATATTTTTTTAGACTGCTGACAAAGGCAGCTTACTTCAAACAGTCAGAGAAATTCATGGTTTAATCTGTTTCGCTTCAAGCAACTTGCTCATAAATGGCTTAGTCCCTGTCGATGCATAAGTTAACAGGTAACTTTTTCCTGGCCAAAAGAAACATTTACCTTTGTTTTAATTTTTAAATGCACAAAATTTATCCCCCTTTAATAAGAAATGGAAGATGAAACCTAAAGTAACAACTGTTTTACCCCTTTGGTCTTTCTTAGGGTGGGAAAGTATTATATATGCTGGGAATCGGACATGAAACAAAGGGAAAAAAGGCCAATACAGGTTTATTAATGGCGGAGCCTCAGTTGAATTAGATGAAAATTACTAGTTTCCACTCCTTGATGGACACAGGGTGTAATCCCCCTTCCATTGAAGTCAATGTGATTGATTTTAATGAGCAAGATTACAGCCTCCATTCTTTAGCTGTTCTGCATAACTGGCTGTCAGTGTGTATTACTCTATTTACCAGTCCAGGCTTCGTTTTTGGTATCTGTGCTTATTTTCTTTCCAGTAAATATACTGTAATGCTCCTGTGTGTTCTGTGCTTATACAACCCAACAAATTAGCCATATAATTAAAGCAAACAACAAAATCTGCTAGAAGACTTTCATTTTAAAATAAGCTTTAACTGATTTTTATTTTCATTGTTTGGAGTTACTTGTACACTGCTTAGTTGAGCTGTGTGTGCGCACGTGTGAACAAACAAACAAACAAACAAACAATACATCCTTTGGGAATGTTTTGAACAATGCAACCTTTTTAAAAATATGAATATTTTCAAATGAGGTTTCTTTCAGAAGTATTACAGGACGACTCGCATCAATGCCACAGAAGCAACTTAGTCAGGAATGTTAAGAAATACAAACAGTGGTTCCGAAGTCAGTATCTGGGAAGGACAATGTTTGTTTTGGCTTGGCAACAGCTATTCATTAACTTATGCACTGAATGTGGGATCAAGGGAAAGAATAGCCCTTGTTATAAGACAGCTGGGTGAGTTTACAGTGTCTCCATACATTTTACTCTGGGATTTAATAAAAGCATCAGGCAATATTGTCTATACATAGAACATAAGGAAAGCTGCCCTATACCATGTCAGACCATTTCCCCATCTACCTCAGTACCGTGCAACTGGAGTAGTAATGGTTTTCAGAACCTCACATAGGTCTTAAAAAGAAAACTATTTATAATTCATAATTGTGTGTGCAAACACATTTACATCTGAAGCCCCATCTGCACTATAAATTTAAAGCATCATCGTGCTACTTTAAACAGTCACAGCTTTCACCAAAGAATCATGGGAACTGTAGTCTGTAAAGGGAGCTGAGAGTCATTAGGAGACCCCTATTCCATACCCCCAACTGCCCCCAAAATACCAGGATCGCAAGGAAAACTCTTAAGCCGCCACAGTTTCTCACATCATGCAGAGTCCTGAATTCCCAAGGGCCTTCCTTTCAATACAGTGTTTCAGCATGTTGCGGGAAGTTCAGATCTGTGAACGCATTTCTTAGATCTATGACCCCCCCACACCCTTACCCCCCCCTTCAATACGCCATCACTTCCTGTTTTTATGAAAACAAGATCCAGGTCACTTGAATGCCCCTAAGAAAGTTTCTCGCCTTTCCCCCAGCTCTTTAGTCAGACATGTTTAGGATTTCACTCTCATGAATTCCCCAATAACGAAAGTGGTGAGTGGGGGAGGGAAGGGGGTGAGACCTATCCACAAGGGTTGGGCTGGTGCGGTGGGTTTTGTTCACCCGCTGCTCCCAGCCCCTGGTCCTGCCTGGTGTGCGTGAGCCCTGGGCGCCAACACAGGACGCAACACTACTGTTGCCCTCTACTGAAGAATGGTGAACATTCTGTGAGCAGAGAAGCTCATTATTTGCATCAGAAGATATGTTCCTACAAGAGCTTGTTGACGTGGAATATATGCTTGTATTGTATATCTGTACACAGAGAATCCAGTCTAGCTAAAGTTACCCATGATTATTGCCCATTGAAAGCAATAGGACTTAAGTTGGTCTCAAATAATGTTAGAAGTATTGTGGCATCTATTATCTATATCTATCTATCTATCTCTATCTATCTATCTATCTATCTATCATCTATCTATCTCTATTATCTATCTATCATCTATCTATCTATCTATCTATCTATCTATCTAATCTATCTATCTATCTATCTATATCTATCTATCTATCTATCTATATCATCTATCTATCTATCTATCTATCTATCTATCTATCTATCATCTATCTATCTATCATCATCTATCTATCTATCTATCTATCTATCTATCATCTATCTATATCTATCATCTATCTATCATCTATCATCTATCTACTTGGCACTAGTGCTTCTCCTAGAAACTCCATGTTCCTATGTATATTTGCATGGAGATTCTTAATTTACTGAATTGTAGTTGTATTTTAATTTTTCATCATTGCATAGCACTGAGGTTATGCAGAGTGGGAAAATCAGAGCGGGAAAATCAAAAGTCTAAACACAATAAAAGCATCCGGCAAATTGAATGCAGGCTTTTTGTCATAACATGCCATATGCTGTGGTGTGCAAAGCTCCAAAATGTCACATTGTTGAGTGCTTACCCTTGGGGGTGTTATTGTCAGATTCGGAGCTTTGAAGGTGGGTGTTTGTCTTAAATATGACATCCAGGGACATTAAAGCACCTACCAATTCTGCAAGACAGCTGTTAAAATGATTAGAAAGGACTAGCAACCCTGAAGAGCCAAGCTAATCAGCCTTAGCTTCAGCATTTCAAAGCTGAGTGCCTCCCCATTGACATCTTTTTATACATCACTCTGCTGCCAGATCTAGCGAAAGGTGGTGGTGGGGAACAATGTAGATACGGAGTTTCTGAAGATGCTCTCTGCAAATGAAAGCAGGCAATTTGTTGATGACTGGTCCAGAAAATGACAGGAAGATTAGAAAGACAATTTCAGCCGTAAGGCATCATCTAAGCTACAACAAAATGAAGCTTAAGTGAAAGCAAGAGCCAATTATTTGGTAGTCAGAGTCAAGGATAAAAGAATAAAAATACTGAGAGGGGCAGTAATCTTTTTCTCTCTCTTTAGGAGTAGTAAATTGTCAAGATGGGTGAAGGTGTCAAAAATGCTGGATTGTACAGCAGGGATTCAGAACTATGAGAAGCAGCTGAATGTGGTATTTATGAAAATACCTTTGTTTATGAAAATGAAATATACATTCCTTTCTCCCCCCCCCCCTTTTAAAAAGTGGTCGTGTGTGGCAGACACACCTGGCACTATGTCAGAACATTACAAAATTATGCCATCAAATTAGCACCATTATGCTCCACCGCACTGTTAAACAGCTTTCAAATATTCCACTGCAGTGGACCTGGAAGAGAACCCATAAGAGAAATAAACCTATTGTCTCTAAGGCATTGTATCTGTTCAAATTAGATTCATCTTTTCCACAGCTTGATTTTAACAAATGACACTGAGGCCATGAAATACTGCAGCCATTTATAACCTGATCCCAGTTGCTGAATGACTGCTTGTGTTGTTTCCAAGATAAATGTAAACTCTATGGTCCATCGTTTTTCCTTGCATTGCCTGTGGCCCTACAGATGTTGTTGGACTCTAACTTGTATCATCCCTGACCATGTTGGCAGAGGCTGATGGGGACTGGAGTTCAACAACAGCTGCACAGCAGTTCACCTTTTCATGGAAATCAGGTAGCTATAAATATAAATATAAATTGTTGTTGTTGTTTAGTCATTTAGTCGTGTCCGGCTCTTCATGACCCCATGGGCCAGAGCATGCCAGGCACTCCTGTCTTCCACTGCCTCCCACAGTTTGGTCAGACTCATGTTGGTAGCTTTGAGAACACTGTCCAACCATCTCTGTCGTCCCCTTCTCCTTGTGCAACATAATCTTTCCCAACATTAGGGTCTTTTCCAGGGAGTTAAATATAAATATATAAAGTCATAAGAAAAAAAATCAAAGTGGTTTACAAAACAATATATATATTCAACAAAAGCCATGTGAAAAATTCACATGAACATGGCAGCTGAAAATTATAATAATAATAAAAATTTTATTATTTGTACCATACCCATCTGACTGGATTGCCCCAGACATTCTGGGCGGCTTATGCTGCAGTCATGATGATTGCCTGCCTTTCTGGAGGCCCCAGGTCAGTGTAACGTCTGTCTTGCTGAGACTTTATGCTTCAAATTATTATCTAAGCCTCTTAGATGCGGAAGGCTACGAATCTAAATTAAAGACTTAAATTACTTACTCTCTGTAAAACCCAGGCACCAATCAGCACTAACAGGGGACTGATTCTCAAGTCCTTTGAATTTTCTGACCCTTTTGCGAATTGGCCTATTCCGGTGTGATAATCTCCTGAGACAACATAAAGTTAACCTCATGCAACCCTCCTTATCCCATATGCTTTATAAGGTAAGCAAGCCTAGGTACGCAAACTGCCCTGAACAGCATTAAAGAGTGGCACTAAAATCATGATGCTCAGTGTCATAGCTGGGGTGGGGGGGAAGCTAACTGGGTCCCCCCCCCCCAGATAAAGCCTCCAAAGGGGCGCCATTGAGGCTTCCAGCCTGTGTGTGTCTACGCAAATTGGGGGTGGTGTGGTGCCAAACTGGATCTCTGACCTGGGTGAAATAAAGCCTAGTTTTGTCCCTGGGGATGTTGCTTTACCTGGAAGCGTACAAACACACATACATGCCTATTTTCATTTCACAAGAGGTGGTTTCCTGTGTTTTTCCATTACACCCTAAAGGTACATCTTGTTAACCAGCTACGGCAGGGGAATCTATAGCAGAGCCAACCTGCCAGAGGTAAGGTTAAATATTAAATCATTGGACTGCTGATGTCTTCCTTTGAGATGAGCATGTCAGCTTCAGTTCTGCAGTCTTAAAAATAAGGTGGTTCCTGCTTACTGGCATTAGCAAGTCTGAAAGCCGGAGAACTCATCGCCTACCTTTCACCCCTCCTGGAATCAAATTATCTGAATAGGACAAACAGTCCCCAGGCTTCTCGGCAGATATTCCCAAAAGCCAACGCTCAACAGAAGATCCATGGTTCAGTTTTTATGTGTCTCACTCATAATGGTGCAAGGCACAACAGCCTCAACCAGCAGCATCTAAAAATTGCCCATTGTTCATATTTTCCTGCTGACATTTCATATTTGCTTCCACTGTGGGTGACTGGATTTCTAGGACTGTTTATCTTGCTGCAGATTCCCCCCCCCCAATCATGGAACTGCAAGCTGTGTTCTCCACACAGCTGCTGTCAAATCTGTTCAGTTTTTGCTTGAGGCGATGGCTCACACTAGTAAACACAATGCTGGGAAAAAATATTACACACACACACACACACACACACACAACTAGAAGTGTTGGCAAATCTCAGGAAGGAAACAAGGCTAAAATAAGAGCTATTTCACACATTACACTGCAACAGACATACATGTACAACCAGCAGGAAGCCACAGCCAGCCCAGCCCTCTATTTAATACTTCCCCCAAACATATTTTTTCGGGTAAATCCCCCCACCTCCACCCCAAGGTGCTTTTTCTTTGCTGGGATTGATCTTGTGTACAAAACAGTCACTGGAGAAAAGTTTAAGCACCAGTTGTCTGTATTCAGTTGTCTGTATTGCCATATCTGTTATTAAGTCCTCATTCATCAAATTTCTCCTCATGTACATGCTTGCATACATTTTGCACTATATAATATAATGCATTTTAATATTTTGTTTTGTTACTAATATATGCATCTGATGCACACTTTACCATAGTATATGCATCTTGGCTGGAGACCTGCACTGCAAAGTTTAGTCAGGTGTGGATGTATTAGTCAGGTGTGGATTTTGAAGGGTGGATGTACCGGTATTATTATTTTGACAAGTTTACCTTCAAACTTCTCCCCTGAACTTAGGCTGGAAATCAGCTACATAAGATAACTACCAAACCCTCCAGCCCCATGATAAGTCATAAAGTTAGGAGATCGTTCCTTGTGTTGTGACGTCCTGCCATCACGAAGTGCACAGTTCTTTTTGCTAAGCTCCTATGCTAATGGTTGTTGTAGATACCTTGACATGGGCATGCAGTCTTTGGCTCTGCTCCACCTATCACCTACAGCAATCCATTTTAGACTGTAACAAAGATATACACCTAATGTAATGTGTAAAGTGGCCCTAACTCAGAAACCATACAGTGCTATGCACTGCTTTTTTTTTCTAGAAAAAGAGGTGCTGGAACTCACCATGAACGCCTCCCTCGTTCTTTTATAATCGCAATGGCACCCACCTGAGAGGTGCCAGAACTGAGTTCCGGCTGAAAAACAGCCCTGGTGCTGTGAGTTGGGTGCAGAATTTGATTAAGGGAGACTCCAATTAAGATCTTTGTTCTGTCATGAAGCTTCATGCTTAGCAATGGTCATGTGACTATCTATTCACCTACTTGAACTTCCTTAGAAGTTTAGGCAAGCCGCAAATAGATCATAATGAATCAGTTACTGTATTTTCCAGCCTTGGTATTTTCCTATCTGAAATCAGTTTCTATCTGAAATCGGTTCCTATCTTTCCAAAACAGCACTCAGATTTTGGTACTAAGTGATGAATTGAAGAGCAAGTGCTGTCGAGGCAACCAGGGTGACCAGCTGGAAACTACAAAAGGCCAGTCACTGTACATGCACTAAATCATTGAAGTCATGCATTTTTCTATGCGCACTTTGGGTGCACAGATGAAAATACTGGGTTTGCCCAAGACAATGCATTTTATTCTTAAGCTGATTGGATGCTTGGTTTGCGATATGTTCTTGTGGATCCTTTACTCCGCTGACAGCAGCTCTGTGAATGCAAACTTTTGCTTTAAATAACATCTGGAAACCACAGGCTAGCCCTGCTGCTGGCAGTTCCACTCAGTAGTCTCAGACCTCATTTGATTGCATACAATCTGTGCCCTCATCTGACCTCCAGTCAGTAACAGCCATCCTTGTGTGCAATCAATAAACAATACAAGATAATGAAGGCTTATAGTCACGTTCCTTCACTTACTGAAATTCAGGCTTTATATTGTTCCTTAAGTCAAGAGCTTATTCATGCTTTTTTTCCAGTTTGAGTTTATGTCCTTTGTCCATTTTTACCAAAAGAGGTTTCCAGCCTTAGGAATTGTTTATATGACACATGGGCACATGATGGCTACTTTTCTTCCAAATCAGAAAGGAGTAGCTGCCCTGAGCAATTCTCATTTTCCCTGTGATTTATAAAGAACTTGGAAAGACTATTGCTAGATGCAACATTCTTTATCCCTTCCAAGAATGATGAACAGAATCCTTAATAACACAGCCTGTTAAAGATGAAATTGTAGCTCTGCCTTCAGACAGATCAATAAATGGACTGACTTTACAAAATTAGTATTATTATGTGTTAAATTTCTATACCATCTTTCATCTGAGGGTCACGAGGTGGTTTACAAAATAAAAACAGAAAAATGTATGGGCAGGCAGGAGTCCTGCTAGCAGCATCACCACCAGTAGAGCTGAGTGGAAAATCCCAAAACAGGGCATTCTGCGGGTGAGGAGTAGATGGACTAAGCCAACCCAGAATCTGCTGGATCCTGAGCTGGTCTGACAACCATTGCTGGTCACTCTTGGGGCTGATCTGGACCTGATTGCTGTGCCAGCCTGGAGCTGGTGCAGGAACCGAGCTTGATCATCCCAAACTCCACCATTCAACAAAGTCCTGCCAGCTTGTGGTGGTGGGGTTAGAATTGCAGCATTAATCTAGCATCCCAAACACATTTCCTTGTGCTTTCTCAGGATACGTCTCCATTAGCTAATTTTAGCATGGAAGTAGCACAAGCAGCTCATTCCTCATTCAATATCCTGCACAGGATCACAGCATATGCACCATACTGAAGGACCTACCAGCCAGAGGCTGAATAATACAAAAAGGGTCATTCAGATAGGACAAGAAGAAAGTTGGCATCAAGTTTGTTTGGTTTTTAACTTACCGGTAGTAGATTTTGCGTGAAAAGGGTAGCTTCTGGTTAAACAGGGGAAATGCAGACTAACAGTTGGATGCTGACAACATCGGTTAGATCCTTGCAAGCAAGCAAGCAAGCAAGCAAGCAAACAAACAAACAAATAAAGCATGCCTGTATAGCATCAATTCCACAAGAAATATGTGTCTGGAAACATCCAGAGTGCAACATATGCAGTTGATAACATATGAAGAAAACATAGTGGCTGGTTTGCCTTTCATATAGGAAAATGGGCCGAGATTGCCCTACTTACAATTCTTTTTATGAGCAGCTACCTCAAATTCAGAACCACATGTGCCAATCAATCATTCATTCACACACAGTCTGCTATGTGTTCAGCTACATGTTAGTACAGCATTTCAGTGCCCTCTCAACATATTTTGCACCTATCTTGACAATGAAATGTAAGTCATCCGTCTTAATGGTCAGGACTAGTCTAATAGGATGGGGGAGAATGTGAACATATTTCAGAAAAGGGAAGATTGGAATGTGCAGGTAACAGGTGCAAGACAATCTCATTAGTTCTTCACAAGTTCAGTGTCAGGTCAGCTTATGCCGCGTTATTTCTCAAGGAAGCTCAAAACCCTTCCCTCTAAAATTCGCTTCTGCCGATGTCCCATTAATGCTTGCGTAGGCAAACTCTCCACATTGTCTTTCATGTTGCTTTGCCTCTTTCACTATCAGAGCTTTTCGTTGCAGGTCCCACTTGTCTTCTAAAAATATATATAATAATGGTCGGCATATTGTAATATTCATGCACCCCAAGCTTCCACCCACCCTCACGCAAGCTCATCTCAAAAGTACTGTGACATGTCTAAAACTGTGTGTGCGCATGCACAAGTGAGAGTGTGGCAAAGGGTGGTGGTTTAGAGTAAGTAACCCTCACAGTCACATAGATCCATCTGTCACGGGCAGATATTTCTGGAGGTATGGTGTCAGGCTTCTGGGACTTGGCTCCCCCCCCCTTGGCGATAGAGAAGCGGAACAACACAAAAGGAGGCTCTTACCAGTTAAAGATTTTAATGATCACGGCGAAAGAACAAATAATCAATTTCTAGGAATGAAGGTGCTCCCAATTAAGGGTTCCACCCACTTCCCCCCAAGTTACCCGAGTCACTTCCGCATCTTGCAACCTGATCTCGCCACCACTGAGCTTTCTGTGCAGCCACCTTATCTGCCCTCCTTGACCTTGGGCTGAGTGGATGGACACTCTCCAGTGAAAGGGAGTCTGTTAAGTCTCTCTCTCCCAGTTCTTCTTCTCCTAGCTGTTCACCACCCAGTTCTTCCCAACTTTTGCCTTCTGAACTATGTCCCTCTGTGAACCACTGTTCCAAATCTATACTGTCCCACTGCTCCTGGGAAGATTTAGGATCCTGATCAGGAACAGGGGGAGGAGGAGGCTCCCACCATTCCTCATCAATGCAGCCTTCCTCAGCACGGGCCCTGACAGATGGTCTCTTGGGTTTGTTCCAGTGGTGGTGGACACCCTGAATGTGAGCAGCAGAAAATTAATAGTGATGACTTTAGTTTTGATGAGGGTTCATTTTTGACAGGCATTCTCTGGTGCGACCTGGTCTTGTGTGATGTCTAATTAAACAACAGAACTTAAAGGCAACTATAGTGAAATGCAGGGTATAAAAGAGTTTTGCGAGATCATTTGTCTGATAGTTGGGCAAAGAATTCAAACCCAACAAAAAAGGATTAATTCCAACACAGAAATATAAAATCGTGAAAATTTAGTGTGACCCTAGAGCTTATTATCAAGCATTAATGAAAGCCTACAGATAATGGCTTGAGATTCAGATTTTTACCACAGAACTCTAGTGTACATATTACAAAAATGCTACAATAATTAAGGGGAATTACTACAATTTATGCTGCAGGAGTATATTTTTTAATCAAAGCTCCCCCTTCTATTTAATGTATTGAATTTAATATGAAGTTAACCTTTCAGAGACTGACTCAAAGGCTTATTACATTTTTTAATACAAAACGAAGCTGCATTAATTTTAGGAGTTCGTTACAGTTATAAGAATGAGTAATACCCAAGTGCAGTCAACTGTAATATGCCAAAATTCAATAAAAATATTAGGCTAACCATAACTATATAGTCAAAACAAAATAAAATAAAAAAATTCCTTCCAGTAGCACCTTAGAGACCAACTAAGTTTGTTCTTGGTATGAGCTTTCGTGTGCATGCACACTTCTTCAGATACACACGTGTGCATGCACACGAAAGCTCATACCAAGAACAAACTTAGTTGGTCTCTAAGGTGCTACTGGAAGGAATTTTTTTATTTTATTTTGTTTTGACTATGACAGACCAACACGGCTATCTACCTTTAACCATAACTATATAGCACTGTACATTTTAATAACACAGGCAGAGAAAGGAAGCATTTTAGCACCATTAGAATAATAATTTAGGGAACTCATCCTCTAATCAAAGAAAGGGGGCAGGGGATATTATGTGAATTCTGAACCTGCTGAATGCTACTTGGATAATAAAATAAAATAATGGAGGGGAGTTTTTCCCCCCAATTTGTCATCTAACAAAAGTGCAATATGTCATGTCAGCACATTGCCAATACAAAAATGACATGGTAAAAGTATGTCAAAAGGAAGTCAGCAGGCAATTTCACACAGTCAGAACCGGGGCTTGCCATATTTAGATTCAAGAAAGCATGCTGCAACTGTGCTCCAAAGTCTTGCCTCAGTGATGGGAGGATGTGGAGTCTGGAGCAATTTACCACATCCATCATCATATCTACATATTGCTACATCTGTGCATCATAAGTGAAAGAATAATAATAATTAAGGGGTGCCAACATCAACCATGGCAGGCCACCTACGGTCAGCAAGCAATAGGATTTGCTTGCTTGACCATGCTGTATTGGGGTGCCAGGCCTGACAATGGGGCATATTGCTTGCCGGCACTTTATACAATTTATATACATCATGTATCTCAGGTATGTTCAAAGTCCAGCTTGCTGGTCGGTTTAATCCAGTCCCTGTGGCAGTTTATTTCCTGGGGTAAAATCGTAAAAGAAGGTCAGCAACTTCAAACATAAAAAAAAGCTCAACAACTTTGGGGTTAAAAAACAACTTGAAAAAAGCTCAACAACTTTGGTCGGCCCTCACACATGTTCACTTCATCAAATCTGGCCCTCTTTGAAAAAAGTTTGGATACCCCTGATGTACCGGTATCTAATTATGAGGGAGTCAATGCTGATTCTAATGACTTTCTAATTTGCTTTTAAGGGTTCAGTGAAAAGAGGAGAGAGAGGTGGCTTCTGGGGAAAAGGGCACGAGGGGGAAAGTTACCTTTTTACTGTGTCTGCCTAGTAAGCTCCCTCTCTGCTTCTGGGTGTGTACTTTATTTAGAAAGCCCTTTTAATTTCATCAAGCATTTTAGGATTTGTTTCTCCTACTTTTTTTGCTGTCTTCCTTTGTTTTAATCCTGCTATGTTTTTATTAGCATTATCATTATTCTTAAATATTATTATTTTTACCCTTCAAGGGCAGCTTACGACTATTTTAAAAAAATAGTATCAGAAAACAGTTAATACAGATTGCAAGAGGGTGGGTTCTAAAATATATACCTCAGGTGTAAAAGGCCAGGATAAAGAGGTGTATCTTCAGCATACAACAAAAAATATGTACCTTTGTGGGGAGGGAATTCCACAGAGAACACCCTCTGCCAATCTTAACACCCAAGAGGGTCTGTAGGGAAGGAGATATTCTTTCAGATGGTATAGGCCTAAGTTGCTCTAGCTACCAACATGAGCAACTTTAATTGGACCTGGAAACTGACTGACAGCTGGTTTTATGTGATATATTTTTATTGTCTTTTTTGTTCCTGTACTTACAATTTGTTTTTGTATTTTTTAAAGTGGAACATTTCCTCCTCCTCCTCCTCCTCTGGCTACAAAATAGTCTGGAGACTTTTACAGCTTAATTTGCACCTTCTCCAGCTGCCCCGAAAATGCCAAGACTGTCACAAAACCCCCTAAGCCATCACTGCTTCTCACTTTGTCATGCAGAATCCCAAATTCCCAAATGCAAATCTTCCCCACCCCACCCCCACCTCCAAAAGAAACTAAAATTTTCCCCACCTTTTCATTCATTGCTCCTTCCACCTTCTGGCCAGGGAAAGGGAGAAGCAGCAATCTACTTTGGGTTCTCATTTGCTTGCTCTTACGAGCTGCTCAACAACAGCATGCACCATGGGAAGCATCTGCTCTGCATCCACACCTCTTAGGTCCCTGCCCAGTGTGGTGTAGTGGTTAAGAGCGGTGGATTCGTAATCTGGTGAACCGGGTTCGCTTCCCCACTCCTCCACATGCAGCTGCTGGGTGACCTTGGGTGAGTCACACTTCTTTGAAGTCTCTCAGCCTCACTCACCTCACAGAGTGTTTGTTGGGGGGGAGGAAGGGAAAGGAGATTGTGAGCTGCTTTGAGACTCCTTAAAGGGAGTGAAAGGTGGGGTATCAAGTCCAAACTCCTCCTCCTCCTCCTCCTCCTCCTCCTCTTCTTCTTCTTCTTCGCATTGCTGCCTCACCTTTTATTGTCAGTTTCATTTGAGAACCTGAAATGTCACTGAGTCATCACTGCCTGTGTATAGCGGTCATTTCCACTTTGGCTCCTGCTTTGAGGGAGATGCAGAGATCAAATCCTGCAGCTTGGCTCTCTCTCTGACTAAAATGAAAGACTAGATTCCTACAGGAAGGAGATTTGGGGAGGGGTCCTTTGGAGCAAAAATGCCACCCTCCAAAGCCACTTCCTGCCTTTTTTCTTATGTGGGCAGGAAAAGGGCATTGATCTCTCCCCTGAGCTGAATCACAGGCAACTTTTAAAATCTGATTAGTCTCCCCATTTTGTGCATTTGGGTGAAGGAGAGTCCCAGTGCAGCTGATAGAGGGGATGCCTGGGGCAGAGGTGTCTGTGCAGCTGATAATGTCCATGTTTTCATCTGAGGAATGTTGGAGGGTATGTTTCCTTAATATCTACATTGAAATGTCCAAGCTCTCTTAACAGAGGTCAAGCCTGAGTCAAAAAGCCAGATGAGAAACTGAAAAGTCAGATAAGATTAATTATGCTGTCTACCCACATCTATTCTTAGAGCAGGGAGTGGTGGAGAGAGGGGGACATCAATAATTTCCAATTATTCATGACTTCAGCTCAGTCCTTGAGTCTAGCCATCCATATTCCTCATCGCCCCCATTTTCATGAGCTATTACATAGTCCTGCAATTAGTGATTGCACACACCATGAAACTAGACAACCCTTCTTTAGACTAATCTAGAACCCATTTTGGATGTGGGCATCTCTTGTAATGTGTGACTTAGATATTTTTAACGTTGGTGGAGCAGCTGAATCATTAAGAACACTTTCACTGCAGGCTTTCAGATTAGCAGCTGTGCCTGCTCTTGCTGAACAAAAATAATTCCTACAGGCTATATGGAGCCCGACTTTCCCATGTCGCTGCTTTTTCTGCACCAAGCAACATAACTCTGTTGAGGAAAGTACCCTCTCTGCCAACTCTGGAATCATTGTTATGCTTGTCTATGTGCTGTTTTCTTAAAACTAAAATAATGATTCAGTCTTGGTACTGAATACATTGCCTCAGAGAGATCTGTACTCAAACATTTTGTGAAGGGGAAATAGGTATAAAACTGGCCTATTTATAGCTTTCAGAATTCTGATATAAGCCTTAAGCCAGTGCTTAAATTGTCATTCTGAGAACATGTTAAACTTGCATCCTCAGTTCACTTTGCTTTCTTCCTCTCTACAGGGGGACTGTAGCTGAGAAAGTACAAATATGTGTATTCTTAGTGTGTTCCCCTTTCTCACATTTTCTCTCTCTTTATTATTCTGTTTTGGAAATTGCTTTGTATGAAGCAAATTGTATGAAGAAGAAGAAGAAGAAGAAGAAGAAGAAGAAGAAGAAGGGTTTGGATTTGATATCCCTCTTTATCACTACCTGAAGGAGTCTCAAAGCGGCTAACATTCTCCTTTCCCTTCCTCCCCCACAACAAACACTCTGTGAGGTGAGTGGGGATGAGAGACTTTAGAGAAGTGTGACTAGTCCAAGGTCACCCAGCAGCTGCATGTGGAGGAGCGGAGACGCGAACCCGGTTCCCCAGATTACGAGTCTACCACTCTTAACCACTACACCACATTGGCTCTCAGTATCAATATGAATTAATACATGATAAACAAACAAACAAACAAACAAACAAATAATACATAAAGTGCTAGGTCCTACCAGTTCGCAGAGACAACTCTCAGTAAACTTGGCACTGATGGCTAGGCTGCAAAATTGCATATTGCTGGATTACCAGATAGATGCCAGCCGTGTCTCAAATATAAAAAATATGATTATCATTATCATTATTATTAATTGTTTTGGGTATCTAAAATAAGTACATCATTTGAAATAAACATGCTTAAGAAAGAGAGAAGCTGGCCTATATTAATGAGCTATTTCAGAAATGGCAAGTGCCTTGCAAGAGAGTTGCACAGAGGCGCATCATGGCTGAACTTGCAGTTTCTCAGATAATTTTCCTATTATTCCCATTTTCCTTGACAGTTAAAACAGCACTGCATTTACATCCCCGATGAAGGCGAAGGGTTCATTTAACAAGGGACTTTTTGGTTTAGTGAAATTATCACAAAGGAAAGGCTAGCTATTTAACATTGATCTCTCAAATGGCACACACATTTAATGGGATCAATTTGAGAACCTTTGTAAATTAAACCATTCATTACAACTTGAGCAAGTGAGAAAGGCTTCAAACTGAAGTTGGTTCTCATGATCAATAGGGGCAGAAAGATGTGAGAGATTGCAGTTTAAAGACAAAGAACCATTGTAGTCTTTTAAAATCCTTTACATTCATTAAGCTAAAGTAATCCCATTGCAGTTTGAGTCTTAGGAACGGTGCTTTTTTCGGGGGAGGGGGGATGTACGCATGCCCCTAAACATTTTGTGAATCTTTGTACTTTGGTCCATTTACTGTATTTATTTTTGCCGATCTGAACTATAAAATGGTGATTTTCTTGAGTCAAAATGAGAGTACCCCTAAACATTTTTTTTTGAAATACCAGTGCAGAGTTCAGCTTTCAGATGGGGTGGTGAACTTGTGGCACTTCAGATGGTGTTGGACTACAACTCCCATCTTCCCTGGCCCCTGGCAATGCTGGTTGTGGTTGTGGTGAGTTGTAGTCCAATAACATCTGAGAGGCCACAGCTTAGGCCAGTGATGGCTAACCTTGACACTCCAGATGTTTTGGAACTACAACTCCCATCATCCCTAGCTAACAGGATCAGTGGTCAGGGATGATGGGAGTTGTAGTCCCAAAACATCTGGAGTGTCAAGGTTAGGCATCACTGGCTTAGGCACTAGTGCTACAGAGGGACTGTAGCCGAAAAAGTACAAATATGTGTATTCTTATGTGGCACTAGGTCAGTTTTCAAATTCATAGATAGTGGAATGTAAAAGAGAAGCCAAGCAGTAGTTACATGGAAGATGCTGATATAAAAATGATCAAATCACTGACAGTCATGACTGTTGCACATGGAAATCTAAATTAATATTTTATCTTGACTCTATCAAAAAACCTGAATTGTAGGGATGATCTGACCCTCGCATAATGTGCAAAGCAAAATGAACTGCATGTGTTAAAAGGATTTATCAGCTTTCCACTGAACTACATTCTCGGTAAAATATTTTCAGTAGACAGCCAGGGAGATTATTTTTGGAAGCTCTGGCCCCTATGAGATAAGTGCTTTATCTGGCCTCCAGACCAAAGTGCTTACTTCAGATCTCTTTCATTCCAGCAATATACATTTCTTTATAGGAACAGAAATGTGCTGCCTGTCTTGCTTCCTGTGCGGGAAACTGAAAGACATTGTTTGTGTATATCATACATGAAGATGAGGCATTAGAAGTAGAGCTGGGTTTTGGGTTTTTTTGAAATTTTAATTAAAGGATCAGATAGTGACGGCTATAGTTAATTTCTTCCATGTGCTTCCACCTCCAATAAGTGAGGAAAATAAACTTGTCAAGATATGGTTAACCATGTTTTGCATAAGGGGAAAAATCCCACTTTAAAAAACAAACAAACCCGTCTTATCAGGGTGAATCTACACATTTTCAATTTACATGAGGCCATGGCCAAAAAGGGGTTCCCTGTGTTGAATATTGCTCCCCCCACCAACAAAACAAACAAACAAACAAACCTGTAACCCCTATAACTTATCCCATGCCATGACACCATCACATTGGTCATCACTTGTAGAAGATGTCTTAAAAAGCAAGAAAGACAAGGACACATTATAAAGGAGGTGGGAAGACCTTCTTCATTTCCTTTGCCCAGTTAGAAGTTTCTTTCTTTAAAGGCAAAAGTATCATTTACTCAACTTGTATATTTTAGAATTCGCATTGATGCTGTGTCATCGCAGCCGTGAAAATTCAGTGTTACCTCTCAGATTTCTTTTGTTTCTGATCCATCAAATACAATGGATTCAAATAAGTTACTTATGCATTCATCACCCTGGGGATTTGCTACTTGTATTTCCTATAGTTTCTGATTATTTACTGAGTTTCACCAGCAGCACAGCAGCTGACAGGATTTGACACACATCTCTTTTGTAACTTACTTGCTTTGAAACATTCAACAATTTTATCCCCCTGTCTTTATATACCACCCATCTTCTGTCATGGAACTCAAGGCGATGGTCACACAGTAACCAAGCAGCCACCCACCGAGGCGCTGACTAGACCCAGATTTGCTCAGCTTCAGCTTCGTGTGCCTTCAGGCCACACTCGAAGAAGAATGCACATCCAGCATTTTATGTGATTAAGCATATCTGCAAGCTTCTCCCTGATGGCGAATTTGAAAATATGTTGTTGCCTCCTGCAAATATAGCCTTAAAGATTTTTAAAAATGGGCACTCACATTGTCATCTGGATAGGCAAATACCAATGTCAAACCAAACTCAATGGTCCAGTTCATATGCAGTGGGGCTGTTCCCACAAACCATGGTTTATTTGAGCACAGTTGAGTGACAAGCTCAAGTGGTCCTTCTCCCACATCCGCTTCCTTCCTCTAGTGGAGACTTCCTGATTTCTTCAGCCAGTTGCTTGTCATGTCCAAACTGGGAAACTCTGGTTTAACATCTCTCTACAAACCAAACTGAAACAAACCAGTCACCTGTTTTAATTAATGACTGTGCCAAAGCACCATGGTTGCTCATGAAATTTCCTAAAAGTATCTCATTCTTCTCATTTATTTTTTAAAAAGCAATTTCATAATTTTAGTCCAGGAGATATCAGGATTTTGAGGACTCTGGCAGGAAGCAGGCATTTTGGAGACTTTGAGCAATGAGCTTTGATGCCCTCGGATAGCCAAAATTCATCACTAGAAGTATGACAGTAATTTAATATGTTTATGTGGTAGGAGTCGGGTTCCACGTTTTATAGCAGAGATGTGAAGAAGGTGGTCCTGCTTGGAATGTGCAGATCAGGTCATCAGACTTGATAGCCCTTCAATGGAAGATGATGACATGGCCGTCAATCCCCAAGTATCTCCCCACCGCCACACACAAAAGACTAGTCAGGAGGTCTCAATTCATATTTGGCCTTATGAGAGAGGTTTGTCAGACTTCTGAGAGACACAAAACATCCAGAATGATCACCATATAGTTTTCAAGTTTTTCGTGTAAATGTAGCTGTCATGCTATTTGGACCTTTTGGGCACATAGCCTCAGTGCTTCACATCAACTGGTACTTAACTTCTGCAGAACATCCTGGAAGGAATCAGGTGACAAATGGCTCTAGATCAGGAATGCTCAAACTGTAGCACACAAGCTTCATTCAGGTAGACCACAGCATGTCTATATTAAATATTCACAATTATGTTTAATTGTAAATTTTTAATTGCGTCTTTTTAAATTTTATTACCAATCTGAATTCTATAGATATAAATGCAATTAAAAATCATACAGCATCTAGCACAGTGCATTACAATTGCTGCAACAGGCAGAAAAATAATTAAGTGGTCCACCTCAGTGATTTTCAAGAGGTCTGTGAGGAAATCGTGGGAACCACTGCTCTAGATATTGGACTTAAAAGCTGGATCTGAATGCAAACTATTCCCAGAGTCTTTTTGGGGTTTTTTAAATGCAAAAGTACTTCCAAGATAAGGAACATGGTAGTTCCTTCCTGAAACTGTATTTTGAGGCACATGCAACAATTACAACCAGATAAACATACTCACGGATGCGGGTGGTGCTGTGGGTTAAACCACAGAGCCTAGGGCTTGCCGATCAGAAGGTCGGTGGTTCGAATCCCCGCGACGGGGTGAGCTCCCATTGTTTGGTCCCTGCTCCTGCCAACCTAGCAGTTCGAAAGCACGTCAAAGTGCAAGTAGATAAATAGGTACCGCTGCAGCGGGAAGGTAAACGGCGTTTCCATGCGCTGCTCTGGTTCGCCAGAAGCGGCTTAGTCATGCTGGCCGCATGACCTGGAAGCTGTACGCCGGCTCCCTCGGCCAATAATGTGAGATGAGTGCCGCAACCCCAGAGTCGGTCACGACTGGACCTAATGGTCAGGGGTCCCTTTACCTTTACCTTACCTCCAAGATAAGGAACATAGTAGTTCCTTCCTGAAACTGTATTTTGAGGCACATGCAACAATTACAACCAGATAAACATACTCAAAATAATAACTGAATTGCCTTCGTTAATTCTGCAGTGTTACACCAAAGATGTCTAATACCACCTCTTGCACTTAATAAACAGCCCCCATTACTTTCTACTGTTTGAAAAGACTGTCACATTGATTTTGCTTAAAACTGAAATATTTGGGAATTGAAATGTTTATTTATATGCCTTTATTCTGATTTTTGTTGACTTGATCTCTCTCCAATTTGTGAGCCCTGTTGAGCCCTGATTTCAGTAGGAAAGCTAAACCTAAAAACGGAAAACAACCTTAAAAAAAACTGTGTTCCCATCACACAGTGTCGATTAAACTAATGTAAGTTTCATATTCATCCTGCAGCCTCCTTTAAAGTATTGCATCCAATATGCTAACAGTATAATTATCTGAAAGACAATTATAATTTAGCAGCAAAATGAGAAATGTACGATAATTCCACCCAACACATAGACAGATTTTATAACTACCAACTAATTATTAGCGTGGGCTGTAAAATGACAGTTCACCAATACTGACAACATTTCTATACTTGAAACGTTTTAGCATTGCAACATATCAGCCTTTAATCTTCTGTCATTACTTGAGTTTTCGATGAGGTGCCTTTTCTTCATAGTCAACCTGTACCACACTAAAAGGAGACGGCAGTTACCCTAAAATATTTTTTCACCTTCCTTACAAAGAGTGCAATCCTATACATACCCTGTTTTCCCGAAAATAAGACATACCCATAAAATGAGCCGCAGCAGGATTTCTAAGCATTTGCGCAATATAAGCCATACCCCTAAAATAAGACATAGTGATAGGCGCAGTTCTGTAGATTGCTGTACCATACTGATGTAATAAAAATAAGACATCCCCTGAAAATAAGTCATATTGTGTCTTCTTGAGGAAAAATAAATATAAGACAGTGTCTTATTTTCGGGGAAACATGGTATCTACCACACACCACAATAATCTGCCAAATTCCCACCCTCACCAGTACTATTACCAAAATTAAACCGAATAGAATTCAATGGGATTTACTCCCAGGTAAGATTGCAGCCTTAAATACTTTAAGCCACTGCTTAGAAGCTGGCTCCCAATTTCTCAGAGTAAATGCATTACCTCAACTTGGGAAATATTTTGTGGATGTGCAGTGGATTAGTAGTGTGTGCAGTGGATCAGTTGTTTTCTCCATAAAGGCATACTATTATCAAACATATTTGTGTGGCCAACACTCTCCCCATACAGATACATTTCCACCCTAAAACTGTTGAATCGCATCCCACCTATAGTGATACAGTGGATTTAAGGGACCCAAACAACTCTTGAATGGTATAAATGGAAGTGGTGGAAAATATTGTATAAACTAATATCACCAGCATGTTTAGGCAGATAAGAATGATGGGTTTAAAAAGTAATTTATATTTCAGTTCTTAGCCTCAGTTCACTATTTTTAAATAGGGAATAATAATAGTAATCACTACATTATAGGCATATCAGAGGGATAAACTGCTAACTGTATGTATACAGTATTAATTCTATCAAGGTTTAATTTTATTCAATTATAATTTTTCCATGTTTTTAGCATTTCTTGTTTTTATCTGTAAGCTGCCTTGAGTCCAGTCAAACAAAAGGCAATGTAATCATCATCATCATCATCATCATCATCTCTGAATATAAAGCACTGCATAGATTTTTATCTCCCCTCTCACAAGAGTTCCGGTTGGGTCTCAGTAGAGAAACAGAAAGTATTAACACCTTCCCCAAGGTGATTGTGTGACTTACCTGCTGGTTTGGTATTATTTCTGTAATTTTGTATTGTTGTATTGGTCGATTTTAAAACTACGCACACACCTCACCCTCTACAAGCGTGGTTATTAAAAGATCCCAACTACTCATTGTTAGTAAGAATCTGGAATCTGCCCCTTCTCTCCCTCCACATTGGCCAAAGCCATGCAAAGCCCTGAGGCAAGTTCCAGGCCCATTCTCTCTGGGATACACTGATTATTGCTTTCTTTGCTTTCCTGAGCATTTGGGCTTTTGCAAAGGGGCAGGAGGTGGTTCCTCTTAAAACAACATTCATTACCCCTCCACCATGCACCACACGTAAGAAAACAAAATGTGGGAAATAATTTAGAAAGCATCTGAGAAAGGGTTCTGGTTCAGACAAAAATAACAGCAGGAATGACATTTAATTGTTCTCCCCCCCTCTTCCTGCCTTTTTGTGTGTGGGGGGGTTGTTGTTCTTGTTTGTATTGAAAATGCTACTTAACACATTCTGATATGTGCTAATGAGGGAGCAGGAGAAGAAAGAGGCAACTGAGGTGTCTGCAGAAAAGAAGGCTGTGCAAGATGCAGAAAATGAACAAAGGGGAACCTGCAAAGGGAAGCCTTAAAAATAAAAAAAACACAGCAATATTGGGTTTGGCATCAAAGGATATGAGCTTTAAAAAAGTGCCACACTTTTTAACAACAACAAAAAAGTGGTGCGGGTACCGCCTACCCATGAGTACCTCCTGGTACAAAATGTCTCTTGGACTCCAGTCATTAACACACTTACTTGAGAGCAAGCAGCATTAAGATCTGTGGCTACTGCAGATTTCACTGCAAAATTCCTTGTGTCAAACGGGCATCTAGTTTCGTTGAACTAGAATTATCAGGGGAGGTTACTTCCCCCCCCTTTTTTATTAACCTGTAAATTTACACAGGTAAAAGTTAATAGGTACTCATAATCCCCACTCATTTTAATGGGAGAATTAAACAGATGTTCATCTCACCCATTAAAAGCAATGGGATTTAATGGTGCTTGAGTCTGGACAGATTAGATAGAAAAGATGCCAGCATATTCGCACATTCTGCAAAGGTATTAATTGACAAGAAAAGATGTGTTGCCTGTTGTCAGATACTGACTTTTTGGGGGGTCTCTATTCACTGGTTGCTGCAAGTCGTCCTCCATAAGTGCTTCCAAAGCTGACTATCAATGGTTATGATAATGCCCTGATTTCATAGCTTTATTATTTACTTTATAGCTATTTTATCCTTCATTGTATTGCTTCTTTATCCTTGATTCTGCCTTTTATTTGCTGTGTTTCATATACATAATATTTGCAATATTTCTATTTGCAAATTTGATTCCTTGAGTTCATCTGAAATTTTGCTGTGGCTTTCTTTTGCTACGAACAATCAAAATTTGACCTGACCTGACCTGACTTGAGCTACATTAATTGGAGCAATTTACTCTGGATTTCCACTGACAAAACAGAACCAGCACCAGCTTGGTCCATTGTACAGAGTTCTCAAACTTAGGAGAGTACCCTTCTTGCTTGTCTGATTCACCGAACCTAGGGTTGAGAGAAGCTGCCAAATTATGTGTTAAAAATGTATTTTTTCCTTGCCACTCTTGGTATGATTAACACAAAATAAAAATTATCAGTTATAACGTATAATAACATTATTATTTTTTCCTAAATCCACTAGCACATCTGAAAACAAAGAAACAAAAACAAACAAACCTAGTTTTAAAACAGAAAGAGAGTCATGTAGGACATAATTTTTTTATTCTGAAATGATCTCTGGCCACAACAATAAATGTAACAAACATTCACTAAAACAGTCTTAACTCCTGTCATCAGCTATACAATACATAAGTATTATAAAACTGGCCACTAGAATTAAAACCCACTACAACATATTTAATGTGAAGTGGCTGTTGACAGCAGCAGCATCTCACATAAAATTTTACATACATATATACACAATCCACATTCAGTCATTTTTTTTCACATGTTTTCAGTACACACAGTTGCAGCATATTACAGTCACGTGTCTAAGTTGTTGCTCTCTTTTTTCAAGAAAAAGAAAAAAAATCCAATGTACACCTTAGACATAATTGTAGCAGTTGAGCTGAGTAAATACAATGACTTTTTTCATATTACTTTGTATTTTGTAGCACAGATGTACAAGCCCCCTAGAAACAATGTTAATTCACAAATGCTTTCTTTATTTCAATGCTACTGTAGCATTTCAAGTGGGCAATGCAAAAATATTTACTTACATAAAAATCTTTCTTAAAACGGATTTATGTTTACCAGCTACCTCTGTTTGGAAAACAAAAGATTTTTTTTATGAAAAATAGACAGAATCGAAGAACTCCGACATGTGCCTAAAGATTATAATGCAGCCCGTCGCTACTTTAATAAACACAACCCTCCCACAATTGTTGCTGTCCAGCCTCCATTCATTTCAATGGCACCTCCACATGGTTTCACGCAAGCCCCATTCTAATAAATGGAGCCTGCCTGATGGTAGCCATGAAGCGCCATTTAAAAAAGAAAAAAACATTCCTAAAGAGTCCTTCATGACCCCAAACCACCCATCAAGGTAAAAGGGGCATTAAAATGCCTTGCACCCAAATTGTAAAAACCCCTGGCCACGTCTATTGGCGCCAGGCACATAGAAAAGGAATGCACTTTGGTTCATACCAAATGCCCTGGGATTAATTCTCACTATAAAATGAAACAGTTTGAGGTAATTTTTTTTCCTTTTTACAAATACAGTTGATTCTGCCTAGCTCTGTCATAACAAAACAAAGAAAAACATAGTTCTTAAAAAAAAGAAAAGAAACCAGTTTGATGTAAAGTTACCACTAACTACTATGAGGTGCCATCATTAACCCTTGAAAGAGCATGAAAATTCCTACAAGAGAGTATTCTGTTCCCTCACTAAGTAGTAGGATTGCCTTATGATCTATATTAAGGCTTTGAAAACACAGGGCAAAATCAGCCAGAAACTTCTCCAATGGATATAACCGAGGGTCGCCCCAAAAGGACCCTGGAGTGCTCTTGCAGAACTGCTGTTCATTTCACTGGGGTGTATGCAACAACGGGAGAGGCTCCTAGTGGATTATGCTCATGGAAACGTATTTAAGACAGGTACCGTGTTTTTTGTTTTAAAAAAAGATTTCAACCTTACTACATAGTACAGCATTCAAAGGGTTAAAGAGACAACGTTGCATGCTCCACAACATGGTGTTGTTCGTAACAAAAGGCACATTGTTTAACATCAAGGGCACAATTTCAACCCTCTACATATCTTGCACTCCTCTCGCTCCCCCATCCTCCCGGTTGCATCGACACACTGGAGAAGGGAATCGGCCAGCACTCCAGGGGCGCAAGAGCCGGCCGAAATGAGACTGCAGCCAAATACAAGACAACACCGTGCTATTTCTACTTCTGCAAAGGAGCTCAGATGTCCCCAGACAATGGCAACATGTGAGGCTAAGCAATGTTTCCAAGCCAACAACTATCAGCCCCAACTAATTAGAGCCCTTAGACACAAAACCGTGTCAAAGCAAGAGGCAACATCCTTTTAAATGTTTTTCTCTCTCCCCTTCCCTTTCCTCCTTTTCCTTCCCCATTCCAATTATAAACACGCTACAATAAAAAAGAAGCCAAGTTACTGAAAATTGTCAGATGGCCGCCTCTTTTTCTTTTGTAATGCATACAGGAGTTTTTGTTACGTTAGAATTGCTCTGCACACTGTTTTTGGCCTAAAAGCATCTATGAATATGATCAGCCGCAAATGCACTATTGGCATTTAAAATCTGGTCATTTGAAAAAGAAAGAAAGATAAAATTAAGGGTTTTAGCTCATGAATCATTCGTGATTATTATGTATCTTTCCCATTTATCTATGTTAACCTATTCCAAGCTGTGTTAAAAATACAACCGACACGTCAATTTATTTAATCCAATGAATGGGTTTTTTGGGGGGTGAGGGGGAAGCAAGTTCAGCTCCACACAGAGCTTCTTGTACATACAGATGCGCTCCCTGGAATGCTAGGGCTTCCTCGTTCACTTCAATGCAAAAGGTCATACTCCACATATAACCTTTGTGTTTGTGGACTGCCTTAACGTTTAAGTGAAAGGGGAATGTTGTCCTTTCAGGAGGTCAAAGCACTAGCAGGCCCAAACAGAATCAAGGTCAGTGCCATGGGGAACAAACCAATCGTCATGGGAAGCTATGGATACACAGATCCCAAAGTCACTTTTACTGACACACTCACAGACTGCATAGCCACACAATATAGAAAGGTGTACATTTAATACTATAAATAATTTAGTGTCATTTGAGGACAAGGAGTTACATTTGCAAAAAATAAAATAAAACAAACGAGGGGAGATTAAATATTAGCCAATAACTAACATTATTAAACATTATTAATTAGCATCATCTCTTTTAGTCAAGATTTACTTATGGAAGGGGGTTGGGTTGGGTGGGTGTTTTATTATTATTATTATTTTGGCAAGTATTTTTATTATGTTTCCTGAGAATTCGTCATTTCTTATTGATGCCCATTAACCAAACTTAAAAAGTGAACAAAAAGATAATAATGCTGCTTTCGTTTTCGAAATGAATGATCTGAATTTCAAAAAAAAGGAAATGGACCGGAAACTTTCTTGGCTTTCTCTGGGGACCATGCTTTAAGTAGTTATTTTAAGGACATCTTTACAGGTATTGTAATTAGATCTGTGCATATAAACAATGTTATAACGTTGAAGCTTTCTGCAATCAAACCAAATAATTCTAGCATCCACAACCCTCTAAGCTTGAAACTCTTCAAATATCATTATCAACGCATGCGTGATAAATGTTGTTAAAACCAATGTTGTGCCTGCTGTGGGAAACGAAACGTATAATGCAGAACAAATTTTATCTGAATTATATTATGTTCAATTGCTACTTGCCAGGGAGAAATCTTAACCTGGTGCAGATCCTGGCTTTAGGCTCTCCTCCCCCATGAGGAGTAAGCAAGGGGTAACATGGGCTTTACAACATTTATTTGAACTTGGTACTCTCTGACCACCTGATTAAAAAATGTATTTCTTGGACAGGAGAAATATGTGAGCAGGTCCAAGGTGTCTGAAATAGACCAGATTAACCTATCACTCCGATAAGAATGCGAATAAACAGAAAAATCCACATACAGGTCTACTCGTTCCTTCAAACTTTTCTCTCATGGTGCAACACAAAGCTGTAATTGTCTTTTAATTTTTCTCCCCATACAAGCTTTTGGAGTATACCAGGGTTACAAAGCGCATCCTACGCAGAGTCTGTTTTTAAAGTCGTCTCACCTCTTAATTTGCTCTTTATTACTATCTTTTTATTTAAAAAAATCACATGTACTTGTTTCAACAAGGCTTTTGACAAATCTGAATGTTCCTCTACGAAGGGCATGAGAATAATAGATGCAACCCCACAGGTTACTAGAAGTCTCAAAGCCATCCCCTTAAATATTCAAGTAGTATCTCCAGGTGTCGGTGGCAGTGCTACACAATGCAACTGTCGCATGAAATACTGGTGTTACACAGGCATTTTCAGCACGAAATGCATGCGATGCCAATAAAAATAACAAACATACATGTGAGCGCATGTTTAAACACTCCAGTAGTATACACATCTGGGAAACCTGAGGTGCATACACAGGTGTTTAAAGATGTATCCTACAACAACTGTAACACACAGCACAGCGCTAATTGTTAGATAGTATATTGCTTTTTAGAGTCACATTTTAAAAACCCAAATGCAGGTTACATAAAAAGCAAAATAATGTCAGCCTCAGAAGGCTGCTTTGATCTAAAGGTACGATGGTCAGTGAGGCAAGAGCCCCAACCCACCAGGATGGTCTCTTGTGCAAGCCCCATTATAATGCTCTTGCACAGATTATAGGGGAGAATTTCCTGGCAGATTGGGCCTGAAGACTAATCTGGTTAGATGTTTTTAAGCATAGGCTAGGTAGCCGCCTGACTACCTAGTGATGCTGTAGCAGCACGTTTCTTAATGAGCAGAGGGTTGGACTGGATGACTTTTTTAGGTTGCCTCCAACACTTCACCCATCCCCAATCTTTTTTGCTACCATGCTAAGCCAAGACAAGGTATGGCTTAACCATGAGCCCCAGTCTGACCAACACAGTACTTATTGCGGTAGCAAGAAGGATTGGGGAGGAGCGAAGTGGCTGTGAGCTCCTCTCCAGATGCTTATTAAGCTCATGCCATCTTGCTAAACCAAGGTTTGGCTTAGTGTGTCATGTGAACCCGGCCCATGACAGTCTTGCAGGGTGGGGAAGTGAACTTTGCAGAAACACCTGGAGGATTCCTAAACTATGCAAAAACAGCTAAGTGATTTTAAGCAAGCAAAAGTGTATGGGGGGGGGTTAGAATACAACTGTGCATGTCATGGGTTCTGAATGCTTAAATTCTGCATAAATTATTGTGATTTGCATGACTTTGCCTTTAGAAATGACATCAAATTTTAGAGTTCCCATCTTCACCTTCCTGCTTTAAAAATAAAATAAAATACATATGACCTAGCATTCTAGTATGGGTGCTAGTTCATTTCTGAAGAACATTTTATTCATATTTAAGGATGCTTATACAAATAATAATAATAAAATGCTTCTGCTGATTTGAGGGAGGACTATTAGGAGAGGGCTTGGTGAACCTGGCAATTGTGCATTGCCCAAATGTTATCTGCCCACCCGTGCGGTGTTGGAACTGCACTAGTCCTAAGCCAAACCTTTGGAGTTTTAGCTCCAAATTGAGATCTGGGGTAAGCAAGGCGCTGCTGTGAATGCGCCTGATGGAAGCCCTCTACGGATGCAACTTTTTCACTGTTATATAATAAATATTTATAAGTATAATGTAGAAATCTGTTCATTATCCATACTTATGGATACAAATTCTTAAAAAGAGTCATACAGAGTGTCTGACTTGTACCCCTGAATGTTTTCTATATCGTCAAACAAAAATGCAGGTAAATGTTTGCAGGACTGGAACCTACTGCTATAACAAAAACCAGGAATAAGAAAGTATTAAAAGTTCACTCCAAGAAATGCCGGTATCAACTATGGGATGGGAGAGGGACGTAGACCCTGCTCTCCATCAAACTATAATGTATGGTGGTTAGGTTGCAACCAGTGGCCTGCCACTGAGACTTATTGTGCCACACTAATTTTCCATAGTAAGGCTAACTGTTGTTTAGAAGAAAAAACATTTTTAAAAAAGTATAAAAACTTAAAGCATTGTCCCCATGTTATTTTTATATATATATATAAAATCAAAACCAACTTTTCTTACACATTTAAAGTGAGTGCTGAAAAAATACAAATGTTTGAAGTTACCGAGCAAATAAAAATAGAAATCTGAGCTACTTTTTCATATGAGTAAGGCTCAGTGACATAATGTTTTTTTTGTTTTTATCAGCATCAGATTATTCAAACTCAGCTAACAAGTTTTGGCAACACTGTCCTTTGCTGAATATTCCCATTGGCATCAGTCATCTGCGCCAGATTAGTTCTCAGTTTTGATGCTGAGTTTGAAGTAGGAGGTAACTTGGAAATTGACGTGATAGCACCAGTGCTTTCTGCTATTCTTTTCGCTGATGTCTTCTCCCCAGTTGGAGGCTTTGGCAAACGTCTCCTCAGCCAGGGATGCCGCAAAGCCTGACCAGGCGTCATGCGCAAAGTAGGATCCCACTCTAAACACTGTTTCAAGAAGTCAAGGAAGAGAGGGTCGTCACATCCCTTCAATGCACTCCCCCACTCTCTGCTCTCTGGAGGGCCGCGCAATTTGCCCCGCCGGGAACGGCCACCGTTGAGCACCACAGAACCATCGGACAAGGTAGTAATGGTACAGTATCGGGGATAACCCTTAGAACTCACAAAATTTTTCGCTCTTTTGGATGAATCCAGCAATTTCTGAGAAGGCATCCCCAGCAGTTCTATCATACAAGCCAGCTGATCCGCTTCATCCTCCCCTGGTAAGAGGGGATAGCCTGTTAGGAGCTCGGCTAGAATGCAGCCCAGGCTCCACATGTCTATGGGCATCCCGTAACGAGCACCGAGGATCACTTCTGGAGCGCGGTAGAAACGTGACTGAATGTAAGTGTAGACACGCTGGTGCTCGTAACAGCTAGAGCCAAAGTCAATCACTTTAATGCCGCTCCTACCCTGTTGCTTCAACAGAATGTTCTCTGGTTTAAGGTCACAGTGAATTATTCTGTTTTTGTGCAAAGCATCTAAGCACTGCAAAATCGAGTGGGCAAACTTGCGGACCAAGGGCAGGCTGAAGCCCTGAAATTTGTTTTTCTTGATGAGCTCGTAAAGGTTCATGCTCAGCAACTCAAACGTCATACAGATATGGTTGCGGAATGTGAAGTTTTCCAGCATGTGGATCACGTTCATGTTGTTATCCTTGTCCTGCTTTTTAAGGTGTTCCAGGATTCTGATTTCTTCTGCAGCTTGACGGTGGAAACGCTTCTCGTTCCTCACCATCTTCAGGGCCACATGCTGATGCATCTTGTGATCGTAGGCCTTCACCACTTGCCCAAAACTTCCTTTCCCAATAACCTTCAGGACCTCGTATCTGTAGGACACATGGTCATGCGGAACTTGCACGTAAGATCCCTGGTCGTCATCATATCCCCCGTTGTTTGGACCACCAACTATACCTTGCCTCTTTTTCGCATTTGGACCCACAAAATATATTTCAGGGTAGCTGAAGATCTCGTGATGTTCAAAGGTTGTTAGTTTTTGCATGTATTGCTTCATTGCTTGATCTGGCATCATGGGGGAGGCTTTTACCTTCCCTGGCCCTTCTGTAGACTTCAAAGAGCTGGAGCTCCCCTGCCGCCTATGAGCACTGTCCAGTTGTCTGTCTGGCACCACCGGCAATCCCGACTTCGCTACTGTTGTAAGCCCATTTGGTTGTGTCGTCAGAACGGTCCTTTTGTTGCTGTTGTCTTCAAACAGCTGCTGAACCTGGATCTGCCCGTGACTGGCAACATGTAGGTGCTCATTCATTGTGTGCTTATTTCCACCAACCTGAAATATAAAGCATATTTTTCCAGTTAAAAAAAAAACCCCACAGCCTTCCTAAACAATATAAAAGATTGATGGAATAGGGCTTTTCAAAAAACATGTGCCTGACTTGTTCACCCAAAGTCCCTATACCCAAAGTCCTGTACATTTAAACCACTGGAGTTGATCAAGGCTACAGAACTCCACCCGAGGGACTCACTCTCTCATTGAAGGAAAGGGGGTATTTTTCAATTATCTATCCACCCTTCCATCTGCACCCCCCTGAAAATGTTCTCTATTGAGTCAGTGAACCCTCCAGAACAATGTAGGCTGTTTTGCAGGAAGAGAAACTCACAAAAACCGTCTTCTCCCACTTTCCTCCAGTGAGAACCTCAACTGGATCAATCCCTTCTGTTAAAGGAAGGGGGTCTGGATCCAACCCATAGGGTTCTCAAAATACCCACTGGCTTCGTCATCTATCCCAGAAGCTGTGCATGCTTACACCTATTTGAACTCCTGAAGTCACATTGGCATTTATTCATATAACATCTTTTATGTCTAACCCTAAATTCTTCAATGTAAAATTTCTGGAGCAGCTTCATATAAAAATAACAATAATAATACATTAAAAATCTTGTCTCTAGTGCTCATTATTTTACAGCCTCCTGCACACATTTTTGGCAGTTCAACATACTTCACAATGGGGGGGGGGCTACTGCTTCCCACAATGCCATAATTACTTTAAAAAAGAAAAAGAAAAGAAAATTGTCCTTCGAAAGAGATAAAGAGCAACTGCTGTTGATACAGGCAGGAGTGTAAGCTTTACGGCTGCTGTCATATGTGTTTTTGAAACAGAGGATTAAAAGACCCAAACTTTAATTAGCCAAACCCATACCCTAAGGGAGAATTCCCCATGTACCTGCCACCTTTGCACTACAAATCAACACGTTGCAGAGAAACAACAGCATATAAATGTGGAGGGCTAAGGGAATCCAACAGCTTTATGTCACAACATATTGTCAGGTTTCCAGGTAATGCCCTGTTTCCTATCAGTGAGTGTCTTCAGAAGCAGCAAAATATCAGAAAGCTTCTGATATCAGGGCAACATTATTTTGCCATCCTGACTTTAAGGATACCCTGTGATTTGAACACCTCAGTTAGGAAGAACCTTGATTGTTCCAAAAAAGCTGGGGAAATTGCGACAGCAGTAACATTTCCGAATGTGCTCAGACTACCACGGAAAGCAAAGAATCAAATGTGATTTGAATCCATAGAGTTGGATGGCATCCCACAAGGCATGAGCTATGGCCTGACAATTAGTGCGTTACCTTGTTAATTATATACGTTTGAAAAATATAGTCATGACTCTCTGACTTAAGAAATTAGTTGTGACCCTCAAACTTGCAGTAGCAGCTGACAGGGCTGTGCAGGCTACATTGCTCTCTTCTCTTCCAAAGACCATGCATTGCTGCCAGTTACCGTGAGGGAGAGGGAGACATGGCAATGAGGAGATCAGCACAGTGTGGGCACAGCCCACCCAATGGTACTGATACTGCACCTACAGTGCACTTCCTGCTGCCTTGCCCTTCTTCCTTTCTGCAACTGGCAGTCACGCCCTGTGTTGGGAAGAGAGGAGAGCGATGCAGCCCCACCCACGCAGTCCTGCCGGCCACTTCCACATGTACATGTCGAGGCCAAACTACTATGGTCCCTCACTACTTACAGCACAAACGTTAAGGGTCATTTCAGTCCCATTTATGCTTGCAGAACTTCTGCTGCTACTGTAGTTGCAGGATCTTTCTCAAACAGTAGCGCAGTACATGCCACAACAAAGGAAGATAACTTGGATGATGCCATTCTCACTCGCATCCAAAGACCACCCATCTGGTAGTGTTCATGTTTATTTTCCTTTTTCTTTTTTAAAAAATGAAAATAGTATTGTCCTCATTGACACACATTCAACAAGTCCATTTAGCAGAAGCACATAGCCACAAAACTACCCCCCCCCCCAATTAAGAATATTAAGTGTGGTAAACCCTGGGTTGGAAAATATCCTGTGATCTATTTGTTCAAATCTTTGGCAACATTTCCCTCTGCAATGCTGTTTTGGGGTGGAGAAAGGGATACAAGGGAGAAAGAGTTGTGTTTGAAAGAGGAGTGACCTTTTGTTTGTTTTACATCAATTTCCTAGAAACTTGTTTGGCTATAAGATTGCTGTGTTGGTCACTGAGAATGAGTCAGAATCAATAAGGATATGCGTTTTATCAAACCATTACCAGTTTATCAGATCTATTTAGGTTCCTGCTTCCTGAGTCCCATAAGAACACACTGAAATTTACATTATTCTGTTCCTATCTGGCTTGTTGCCAAACAGTATCCCACCATTTAGGAATAATAGGTACAGGTAAAAGGTAAAGGATCCCTGGACAGTTAAGTCCAGTCAAAGGCGACTATGGTGTTGCAGAGCTCATCTCGCTTTTTACGCCGAGGGAGCCGGCATTTGTCCACAGATAGCTTTCCGGGTCATGTGGCCAGCATGACAGAAGCCAGAGCGCACAGAAACGGCGTTTACCTTCCCTCCACAGCGGTACCTATTTATCTACTTGCACTGGCGTGCTTTCGAACTGCTAGGTTGGCAGAAGCTAGGATAATGTCACAATGGTGATATGCAGATAAACCACCTGTGCCAAAACACTCGTTTTCAACCGTTTCTGCAGGAAATATGCAGAAAGAAATGTCCAGCTGTATCTAGAACCTATAGTTCAAAATGCGACCCCTCAAAAATATCAGATTGTTCACTGGGGACAAAAACAGGTAGCATCTGATTAGTTTTTGATTAGTGCAGCCAGAGAGTTTCACCCAAGCGCAAACACCCTTTGTCTCTCTCGCATGCTCACACACAGAGACACACCATTCTTCCCCTTTCTCTCACACATGCTCATCCAGTTGCAAAGCTTTTCAGTAAAGGAAGCTCTTCTAGAAAGGGAATGGATGTGTGCACATGTAACACTGTACTATCCCCACCCATTCTCCTGTTACAACCACCCTCCCAGGAAGCATTTTGGAACCTGATTCTAATTGAATACCTTTTAAAAAAGTTTTTCCTTGAGTGACACATTCAGCGGGGATACAGTCTGAGACAATCACCAAAAAAGCAATGGCGCTCTATTAATGAGGACCAGGACAAGTTGTGGGGAACCACATAAAAATGGAGAGGCCTGCAGCATCATATTTTAAAACCCAGATTATTCTTGATTCAAGGCATGGGTGATCTTATCCCAAACTCTCCAGACAGAATGAACGCTAAACATGGACACCCTGTGACATCTTCTCCAGACTCAACAAAAAGAGTACATCTAAAGTGCACCACTTAGTCTCAGGTCTCATAACCACTCCAGCATAGCAGCCCTGTTTGGGCTTTACAGATGTATCCATGTCAGTGCCATGCACAATACCCTATATATACTAACTTCTACTCATTAGTATACTCATAAAGGTAAAGGGACCCCTGACCATTAGGTCCAGTCGTGTCCGACTCTGGGGTTGCGGCGCTCATCTCGCATTATTGGCCGAGGGAGCCGGCGTACAGCTTCCAGGTCATGTGGCCAGCATGACAAAGCCGCTTCTGGCGAACCAGAGCAGCACACGGAAACGCCGTTTACCTTCCCGCCGGAGTGGTACCTATTTATCTACTTGCACTTTGACGTGCTTTCGAACTGCTAGGTGGGCAGGAGCTGGGACCGAGCAACGGGAGCTCACCCGGTCACAGGGATTCAAACCGCCAACCTTCTGATCAGCAAGCCCTAGGCTCTGCGGTTTAACCCACAGTGACACCTGGGTTCTATGAGTATGAGTATACTCATGAGTATGAGTATACTCATAGAAGCAGTCATTTGACTGGTTCTTGGGCTTATAGTTCATGGGTTGTCTGGAGGAAACAAACCATGAGCCTGGGTTCAGATGGAACACTAAGACAAACCATGGTTGAGCTCTGGATAGCACAGCAGGAGGAGGAGGACTTGGGGAGGAATGCAGCAGCCACTACACAATCTCTTCTCTGTTACATATGAACACGTTCAATGGCAGATGGCCATGACATACAGGATTCTAGTAGGTTGCTTTGAGTGGTACTTGGCCAAGGCTCTCAAAAGGTGTGACAATACACACACGTGCAACTTGTCATTGGTACACAACACTTCTTCTATATGTGGCAACTAGAAATCAGCACGAGCAGCCACACTCATATTTCAGCTGGTCATGAAAATGAGCTTTAAGTTGCATTCCCCTGTGACTCTGTTGTGCTCAGTCTTGGATATAAATGAAATAAATTCAACTAGCCTATCCCCACTCTAGCTGACGTTACCATAGGACTGGAAAAACATTAGTGTAACTGTAAGCAGCACTCTTAAGATCACATACTCTGTGGTACACTCCCCTTTAACTCCAGTTGAATGGAGTAAATGATTTCTAAACTCAGCCTATCTGTGAAGTTAAACTTGGTGATGCATAGGGTTGTGTGTTGGGCTTAATTTTATTGGATTTTGGTGTGTATTTTGATTGTATTATGTTTATTTCATGTTTTAAATTGCTTAATTGTGCATCATCTAGAGAACCCCCGTCATTAAGTAACCAACACAATATAATAATATCTGTTTACAGAAATAGCAGCCCTAGCCTGAGTCCTGTTCAATCATTCAGATGTCTGTGTATATCCAACATATGGAGCATACTCTGCTGTTCCTGTCTCTGACCTCAGAGGTTTGAACTGAGTCAATGTGTATACAGAACGTACATACACAGGTAGTCTACACACTATCATGAACACTTCAAAAAAGCAAGGAACCCAATTATGCAGAAATGGCTTCATAATTCACTCACTCCCCTGAAATGAAGACACAGAACACAGTACATACCCTTGGGCCACAACTTCATTAAAAAAAAAGTGCTCTGTAATTAAACTAGTTAAACCAACAAGAATGCATCCATGCAAACATATTTGCTAGCAAGGCGAAAGCTTTCCTGCAGCTCAGAATTGACAAGAGACCCCGCCCTGGCTTCAGAGTTAGGGTCAGTGATAAAACTCGCCTATGTTCATCACAGCCCCTACATTTTAATTGTGCACCAAGGAGGACTTTAAGCACCATCAACCCCAAGGCAATTAGCATTGGGATAAATGAGGCTGCAGAGGTCCCAGAAGATGACTCACAACCCTGGATCCCTTTGAGAAAATCAGCCATGAGAGGTTAGTTTGTATACGTTCTCTTTTGCCACTCTGATGCTTTTAGATGTTCGTCATTGTCTTCTCTGACTTTTCTGCCCTTCCAGTGAATACTGAACCTGCCCTGTCATAGTTGTGATAATGCAGTTAAGTAAAACCAAACAGAATTCATCAAAGAGACTCCAACTTCTTGACAGAGTGGAGTAACTGAAGAAGCTTTTATTCCCTCTGCCAGCTTAGGAAGGAACAAAACAGACACACCATATACAGCTCCTGCCTTCCACTGGCAAGTAGCTAATTCTGCCCTGTTGGAAATTAGGTGAGCAAGTTGTCACCATATAACTGACATCAGCTGGTGCAGTTGCATGGAGCGCCACGCTGAATGGGGCACCAAAACAATACTGTAGAATGGAGAATTGGTATTTGAAGAAGTGTGCATGCACATGAAAGCTCATACCAAGAAAAAACTTAGTTGGTCTCTAAGGTGCTACTGGAAGGAATTTTTTATTTTGTAGAATGGAGAGTAAGAGGTAGGGGTACCAAATTTTAGCGTACATAGGGTGCTGGTTTGCCGCTGTTGGAGGAGCTCAAGATCCAGCCCTCCCGATAGCTCCTCTTCCCCAACCTATGGTATATTTCATTCCACGGGTGCTGCTTGGAAATGTATGAGATGAAACCACTGAAACAATTATTGCAGCTAATAGGAGCATGGAAACTCATCATACTCCAAAACAAAGATGTTCTGAAAACATGTTGGGGAAGAGAGCCTCTCCTAGTTTTAGAAACATGAATGAGAAAAGGGAAGTTAATCATACACTTGCTAACCACATGCTGATTCAGCAGCCTGTAGTCCAGGGGTCAGAAAACTTTTTCAGCAGGGGGCCGGTCCACTGTCCCTCAGACCTTGTCAGGGGCCGGACTATATTTTGAAAAGAAAAAAAAAGGAACAAATTCCTATGCCCCACAAATAACCCAGAGATGCATTTTAAATAAAAGCACACATTCCACTCATGTAAAAACACCAGGCAGGCCCCACAAATAACCCAGAGATGCATTGTAAATAAAAGGACACATTCTACTCATGTAAAAAAACGCTGATTCCCGGACTGTCCGTGGGCCAGATTTAGAAGGCGATTGGACCGGATCTGACCCTCAGGCCTTAGTTTGCCTACCCATGCTCTAGCCAGTCAAAGAAACATCTGAATGGGTGACCAGCTGCCAAATATGAACCCAGCTAGAGGGTTAAGGAAGTTTCACTTCTTCACTAGCTGCTGAAACTGACAGAAGAGCCAAAACACAGAAAACCCTTGGGGACACCCAGTTTGCAAGTAGTTTGGAATCTAATGCAACAAAGGCTGACTTGCACAATGCTATTTTCCATCTGAATTGAAGATCCAGACATATGTTCTTCAGCAGAATCAGTCATTCCCAGGAAAGATGAATTCTTACAAACCTGCTTTATCACCAGCATGGATGAGGCATCTGAACCAACATAAGTTCAGACTTTCCATATGGATTTTTTCTGCTGAGGAACCGATTGATTTCTATCACTGGAACCCTGTGTGCTGCAGAGTACCCTGGGTCATATGGGTCATGGGAATCATTGGCCAGACCTTTCGGGTCCTACCAACACCATGAGTGAACAGAGTGTGTGTCCCAGGACACACCCAACACTCCTCTGTGGCTGCACATTAAAAGGCAATGTTGGTAATGGCAGAATTACTGCCTTTCAAGAAAGCTTGTCTGCTTACTGTGGAACCCATGACAAGCTTCCAGGGACTCGTACAGAATTTAAGAGTCATTCCTCTAGACCAGTGGTGGCCAACCTTGGCACTCCAGATGTTTTGGGACTACAACTCCCATCATCCCTGACCATTGGTCCTGTTAGCTAGGGATGATGGGAGTTGTAGTTCCAAAACATCTGGAGTGCCAAGGTTAGCCACCACTGCTCTAGACGCTGGCTTGGATGCAAAGTAGAACAAGATTATTCTCAGTCACTTAAGAAGGATTTTCTACTACTCTTTCTAGCAACCATCTCTGCACCCTCTTGTAAGTTAAGGAACCCTCAAGGTAAAATGAGACTGCAATCTCATGGGAAACTAGCAAAACCTCTTCCCTCTTGCACCAGGGTCTCTTCCCAATCCTGCCTCATCTCTTGTCTGAGGTCACACTGCCACTACTTCCTAATCCCCTTTCTGTCCTCAAACAGAAGGTACCTAAACAAGGAGGGGAGAATAACCTGGAATAAATCTGTGAGATGACGAAACTTCCCATTTGCCAATTTGCAAGGTTCCCCACCACCACCACCATCACCCTCCCTAGCTCATTTGCATCATGGACATAACTTCTAAGCTTGAGATACATTTCTGGGTTGCCAATTCACTAGTCAGGACAGAGTTCCAAATTATGCGATGTATTACAGTACACTGCACAAAGTTACTGGGAAGAAAGCTTGGAGGCAGACGAAGGAAACCAAATGGGTGTTTTCCTCCATCTTGCTTATTAGTTCCTTAATCTAGGTACATATTAATTTAATCCACTAGCCCTATGCAAGTGTAATGGCATTATATTATTATTATTTTATTTTTTTTTAACGGTAAAATTTTATCAATCAATCAAATCTTTATTACGGTCCAGAGACCCAACAATTCATTACAAAACAATACACAATTTCGACAGCCCGTCTTCAGGTTACACAAGCATTTTGTTCAGGCTTAGGAATAGGGATCATTGGTTCTATAATTATTATTATTATTATTATTATTATTATTATTATTATTATTATTATTATTACTACTACTACTACTACTACTCTACTGCCTTTCATCTGAGAATCACAGGGCAGTTCCAAAACATCTTCCAGGGGCAGAAGAATTAGCTTTTCAAACTTGCATACTTCATGGTGGTGATAGGCCTGAGGAGGGCCAATTAGGGCCTAGAAAGTAGAGACATGGTGAGGAGGATTCAATGGGAGAAGATTTCACTCAGTGATGTGTACATTGGGGAAATGCCCAGTTCTGAGGCATGCAGCTGTGACCTCACCTTTAACCAGCACTAGACAGCAGTAGTTAGTTGATGAAAGGGATTAGGAGGAAAGAGTAGGTGTGAAACCTTCCTATCTCTCTAGAATAGGCACCCCCAAACTTGGCCCTCCAGATGTTTTGGGACTACAACTCCCACCATCCCTAGCTAACAGGACCAGTGGTCAGGGATGATGGGAACTGCAGTCCCAAAACATCTAGAGGGCCGAGTTTGGGATGCCTGCTCTAGAAGAAACCCCATCTGTCCATGCTAGGCATGTATTTTTAACTGGTTTCTGTTCCCACTGCTGTTGTTCTGTGGAATCAGGCAATTACAGTACCATATGTGATAAGCAGGCTAGCTTCTCCTGGCATCAACCACTTTAAAATGAGGTCAGCTGATAACCTAAACATCTTATCAAAATAAATCATACTTGTATCTTAAGAGCAGGGCTCTTCTTCACACTCTCTCATGAACACATGCTTACGTGCAAAAGTGCTTTCGACTCATGCATGCAGAGCGGGCCCTGAATCCAAGCCAGTAATAGCCATTTTCTGGAGACACTGCGGCTGATTTTTATTTTTAATTTAAGATATGTAGGTTTGCAGTCTCCGAAGACTTCACTGGTGAAATTTAATTTCCTGCACCACAACCAATGGATATGAGCTACAGCAAAGACACTGTGAGCTAAATGTTCAGCATGATACATAAAAATGTCCTTGTAATAATAAAGCCCAATAATCCCAGCAAATTTTTGTTTATCTCATCTGGCTTGCACTGATCTGCTCACAACCAGATAAGTTCACACATCTCTTTGCAGTTTTACAATTTATTATAGTATTCCCCCTCCATGGTTGTCCAGATGGAAATTTTCAAAAGTTTTATGTTATCACCCCACCCCCTGCTGCATACACCAAACTAAAGTTTATGGAATTTGAAGAAGTGAACTGAGAATATATTTTAAAATGCTATTTTACAGAACTCTTTACAACCACTGTGGGAAATCTCAAAATTTCATAATTTAGGAATGTGTAGAGAAGGAAAAGGAAAGAATACTGATTATAAAAGGACCAAAGATACCTGAACCATTATAGTACTCCAAGCTAGTTTTTGAAGACTAAAATATATGGTAAATTGTACTGGTTAACTATATAATTTACCTATACAGAGAACAGATATATTATTCTCTAGATCACAAAGATATGAAATAATCCAGAGAATCCTATTGTGTTCGAATATTTTCTTTTATAGTTCTTAAAAAATAATAATAAAATAAGTGCCTGGAAAACAGGACCAGCTGTTTTTAGTCAGCCCTGGGTGCTATGTCCTGTCACTATGAAATTTCCCATGGCAAACAGATACACTGTGGTTATTTGTTCCAAAGGAATTAAAGAAGATAATAGATTTATATATTATATATTTTCCAGTGCCTGGAAAACAGGACCAGCTGTTTTTAGTCAGCCCTGCGTGCTATGTCCTGTCACTATGAAATTTCCCATGGCAAACAGATACACTGTGGTTATTTGCTCCAAAGGAATTAAAGAATATAATAGATTTATATATTATATATGTTTATTTGATATGTTATGTTATGATTTGATATATTTTGATTTGTTATGTTTGAATAGGATCAGATATGATTTGATATGCTATTGGTATGTTATTTGTTTTTTTGGCTGTTTTAATTTAAAATCTCAATAAAGATTATTTAATAATAATAATAATAATAATAATAATAATAATAATAATAATAATAATAAAGAATATAAGTACTGGATCAGGCCAATGGCTCATCTAGTCCAGCATCCTGTTCTCACAGAGGCTGACCACATGACCGTAGGAAACCAGCAAGCAGGATTAAAGTACAAGAGAATCCATGATGTCAATGCAATTCCGAAGCAACATCTTGCATCAGTTAGGAGATGGCTCTCACATGATTTCCATGAATGCATGGATGTGGTGGAATATAAATAATAAAGTATTATGTATAGCTGATAGCTGCTGGAGAATATCTGGATAGTTCCTTCTTATGAGTGGTATATATCAGCGTGGTACACTGGTACAGTGATGATCACCTCCTACTCTTTTTTCCAAAGAAACCAAACATACCCCCCCCCAAAGTTTTTAGATGTGCACTGTATATACTCACTGGAACAATCCTATGTGGCAATGTATTAAAAATATGTCTGGGATTTAACATACTCAACTGCTCTATTCAACCTGCTCCACAGCTCTCTTTGCCAAATTTATAGGTTGATAAAATGAAAAACTTTCATTTTAAAGAACTCATAACCAGCTGCAGCTAGGATCTCAGTTGCACAGAAATGGAAAAGTTGCAAGACCTGCTGCTATTCCTTTGGTGTAAAATATGTGGGCATTGGCTATTTTGTGGAGAAAGTAACTAATGAACTACATTTTTCTAAAGGCAAGGAGAACCCAGAACAAGTCTATGTTGTCTGGTGAGACTTAGTTTCTTGTGCCACAGAACCAGGTGTACATAACTCTTTGTCCATGGCAGATCATGAAATTTTGATCTCATATGTCTTAGATATGGCATCTACTTTCTGTCTCGTTGGGACTATGGCTATACTCTTGTTCTGTTTGGCTTATTTGGCTTATTTGTTATAAATCAATAAAAGCATTAGAAAGTTATGTCAGAGCAAGGGAGAAAATAATCTAGGAAAGCAACAGAATGCTCCTAAGTGGCTGTTCTAGAAGATATTTTCCTCTGCAGGATTGTTCAAGACAGCCGGCTGCAGCTGTGCTGCTCATCATATAGCAGAGCATATGGGGGTATCAGGTGAAACATGCTTTACAGCCATTTATTTCAGCTGCAATTTGTGTATATGGGAACAGTAGAACTAATGAGAGCACAAACAGAAAAGGCTTTATTAAAAACTCCACGGAAATGCTTGTCCCAAGTAAAGATGTCTTTGCTTTGTTCCCTCTCCTTTCCTCTTCCTGTCTTGAATGCCTTCGTGGACTTTTTAAAACAGGCATATTCAGTCTTGATTCCATTTTTCAAGGGTTTTTCTTTTACAAAACAACAGTACTGTAATTAATTGTCACGTTTTTAAAGTTGTAATTATCTCTGCCTTGTCACTGGAATTACAGGGAGCTTTACAGACTGAAGAAACTCCGCCTTGAATTTTGCATTTATTCTTATAATAAAAAGAAAGGCAAGGGGGAAATGGAAAAGGGCTCATGAACTGGACTTTTGGATTTCCCCTCTGGTGCATTTTTTCTTTCCAAAGACTATAAAACAGATATGGTACGGTTTTGATCGGTCTTCCAATACATCACAAAAAAAAACTTGCTATGGCGGACATCAGTAGAGATGCTAAATTTGACATGAAATTTAGATACATCTCTGATTGCTGTAAAAATTACAATGGATTGCATACATCAGGAGTGGATAAGCTCTGGCCCTTCCAATGTCATTGGTTTCCATCAGCCCTAGCCAGCATGGCTCATTCTCAGGGGTGATGCTGGGAGTTGTAGTTGAACATCTTGAAGGACACAAGTCCCCCATCTCTGATACAAGGGGTGAAAACTCGATTGCGTCAATTTCGGGAATGCAAAGACAATTCCTCCTGAACAAAGTTTTTACTTGGAAGGTGCTCGGGATTAAACAAATTGCATTGGATACAGACTGATCAATGGGACACTTAACCTAGACCCAGAAAAGTTTACTATATAACTGCTGCTGCTGCTGCTTACTGACAAAATCAAGCCTTAGGGTATTGAAGAAGAGCTGGCAGGCTTCAGAGATGTGAAGCACAGCACTGGCTCGTTTTCCGATGTTCAAACTGGCTCACAGGGAATAAAAGCATAGTAAATATGTTGACCCTGCAGGGAATCCATGATTAATGTTGGACTAGAACCATGGATACCAGGAGTTCAAGAGTGGATTCAAATCTCACGTCAGCCGTGAAGCTCGCTGGGTGATCTGGCCAATCACTTTTAATTGCATATTTTTTTACCCACCCTTCACCACAAGGTCCCAGGACGGGTTAGAAAAATTAAATAAACAACAACCAAACAAATAAAACAAGTGGCATCCACGAAACAAGAAAAGTGTAAAAGCAATGAAAATATAAAAACAGTTACAACAATTCCATATTATAAAAACAACACAAACATTTAAAAACAATTCTGCATGTAAAAACAGTTAGAAAATAGTTTAAAATACAGCTGCAGATTGGGATAAAGATCTCCACTTAAAAGGTCTGTTGAAAGGGTCTTCAGTAGGCACTGAAAAGACAACAGAAGCAGTGTCTGTCTAATGTGTGATGGGAGGGAACTCCAAGCACAGGGGCCACTACACAAAAGGCCCAACTCCTTTATCATGCGGAATGGTCTCCTGCACAGGGCAGTGATTGATTGGGCATATCAATTGAGACTATCACTGTCTCTCACACTTGAGAGCCAGTGTGGTGTAGTGGTTAAGAGCAGTGGACTCATAATCTGGTGAACCAGGTTCGATTCCCCGCTCCTCCACATGCAGCTGCTGGGTGACCTTGGGCTAGTCACACTTCTTTGAAGTCTCTCAGCCTCACTCACCTCACAGAGTGCTTATTGTGGGGGAGGAAGGGAAAGGAGATTGTTAGCCACTTTGAGACTCCTTAGGGTAGTGATAAAGCGGGATATCAAATCCAAACTCTTCTTCTTCTTCTTCTCAGCTCAACCTACTTCTCAAGGTTGTTACGAAGATAAAAATGGGGTGAAAGTAAATATGCTGCCTTGAGCTCCTTGGAGGAAAAATTGGCTTTAAATGCAACATATAATTTTATTAGCAAACGTGTTTAAAGGGACAGTTAATCGATATTATGTAATTCAGAGTGTACAAATAGGCTCCATTTTCACTTGGTGATTGCAATTATTTAGTGGTGCGGGAAGAAGCACTTCATAATTCATAAGTAGGGTTTTAAAAAAAGGATGACCACACAAAAAGAATCAGATTTCTTAAATTTAAATCTGATTGTTAACAAACAGTAAGCTTCTGTTTTAATAAACTGAAAGTGCTTTTTTTTTACAAAATAGATTATATAATTTATTTATTTATATTTCATTTAATGAATATAATTGGAACTTATTACGAGCAAAAAGGTTAAAAGTTTGCATGTTCTTCAAACTGATTAATGATAATGTAACAAGGAACTGATTTAAGGGCTATTTTTCAATGTAACAGAAGGAACTTGGGGGGGGGGGGCGAATGCCTGACTTCTGAGCATTGTAAACAAAACATTGTCATTACCTCTGCGAAAGACACAGATGACTATGGATCTTTTTGTCACCCAAAGGGCATCATTCACAAACAGCAAAGAGGTATCAGCAGGGTCTGGAGAACCTCCAAGGTATCTTTGGGGGACAAAAACCCCAAACAGTCCAATGCCCAATGACCAGAGGATGCTGACTAAAATGGTAATTGATAACCAGGTGGGAGACAGGGAATGTACTGGAATACCCTGGAAGTGGACATGACTGGCTGACTTGACTGAGAAACCAAAAAGGAGCACTCCACACAAATATTTTGTTACAGGCCCCACTTGTTACACACATCATGGCGGGCTTCCCATTTGACCCAGTGACTAAGAAAGCCATTACCAGGATTATCTACTGAACGTGGGGCTGGGGGGAAGCTTTAGGATTCTGTGATCTCCTTTGTTTATTATGAACTCCTAGATCTAGCAACCAGGTTAAACCTGATCCAAAACCAGGTTAAAAAAAACACAGTGACACAGGGATACTGATATAATATACATAGAATAAAGAATCAGGGAAGGTACCTGTCAGATCCGCGTAGCGGTTGCTCATGAGTAAAGACAAAGTCCGCCTTGTCTTTTAACTGTCTTTATTGTGCAAACTATTTACAGTGCGGAAACATGACCACCTAATCGCTAGCAGAATCCGGAAGTGCCCCTTTCCGGTTACGCTGCCAACACCAGAGTTTCGAAACCCTAAAGTGCCGCCTGCTTGGTCCCCTGACCCCTCTGCGCATTGTGGGCGCCGGAAGCGGCGTCTCCCCCTCAGAGTGAGTCTGCAAAGCAGTGCTAGGTCTCTGTGCAGCATCCTGCAGACCCCTCTCCACCTGTCTGTTTCCGGGTAACTCCTCTTCCCCTGGGGACGAGTTGGAAGACTCACTGGGAGACGTATCCGTTGACAGAAGAGGCTGGGGCTGCTGGTGCCCACTTAGCGCCAGACTGGCAGGGGAGGGCAGGTCCCTGACAGTACCTCTAGCTCAGCCCAGTGATTTGATTTCAGTACCAGAACTGAACTCTCAGTCCTTTCACACAAAAATATACTTGTGGTTCCCCCCCCCCCCCAGCTTTCTTACGTTACTATGGTTAAACAATTAATTCAGAAACACTTGCTAATCTACTGCAAATCATTGACAGAACTACTGGAATATCTCAATCTATTTTTTGAGCACCATGATCGACTGATCTACTAATCTACTGAGCCCATATGAAAATTGACTGATGCCTTCCAAGGGTCTAAGCTTTACAGTGTCTTCAGTTTTCAGAGGATGAATATTTATAGCTATGCTAATCAACAAAAGGGACACTACCTTTCTGAAGAACCACTAATTGGCCCAGTAATTATCCCTCCTCATTTCTGAAAAGTTCTCGACAATTGTTACATTCTAATAGTAGACATATTTACTTCCTTTGATCAACAAGGCTTCTAAATAAATGTGCACCATATTAAAGCATTGCCTTCATGTAGGTGATACTGCTTATTATCCTTGCATATGTATAGAGGGCCAAGTAAAAATATGCATCCCGTCTTTAAAACAACATAATTTGGCAATTCAAAGGGCACGGTCAAAAGTTTTGGATTCTGTTCCTAGGTTTTAAGGCACCATTGCATTGCAACCAGTGTGTTTTGGTTGTCATAGGAACAAGTTAGTTTGCATGCTTGTTCAGGAAACAAGTGCATTTCAAAATAGGGAACTTGCTTTAAATCAAAGATTTAATTCCCCCCTTTCCTTCATGACTTAAATCATGATTTACTTTGTATGCAAACAGCATCTGACCATGAGAATGAATTCCTCCACACTATAAGCAGATTGTAAGGGGGCAGAGATACACACACATATACAGTACAGTGGTACCTCGGGTTAAGTACTTAATTCGTTCCGGAGGTCCGTTCTTAACCTGAAGCGTACTTAACCTGAAGCACCACTTTAGCTAATGGGACCTCCTGCTGCCGCTGCACCACCAGAGCACGATTTCTGTTCTTAGCGGAGTTCTTAACCTGAAGCGTACTTAACCTGAAGCGTACTTAACCCAAGGTACCACTGTATATCAGATTCAGGAGAGAACCATTCCATCTCTTACAATTTTCCTCTACAAAATTTAAATCTGTGGCAGAGACTTTGGTGAGGCTTGACCAGGTTTTGTTGAAATAACAGGCTACTGGTCCGGCATCTTGGCTTCCTCCCGCCTCACCCCCCAATTTGGACCTCTCAGCACACAGATATCCAGGCACCTCTTACAATGCATTGCTATTGCATGGGTGCCAGTTTAAATAACTGTACATGGTAGCGGTGATCTTAAAGTAAGCTGCCCATGTGGAACATGTCACCATGTGGTTCAGGTGCTTTTCAATACAATAGCTTCCATGGCAGCCACAATGTGCTGACCAGACTGCAGAGGAATCTGAAAGAGATTAGAATTGCTGGGTGTGGTGACAATGAAATGGGCCAAAGTTTCCCAGGAGTTGCAGAAAGGCACTAAACTGCATGACTAACAGCACAGAGGGGAGTGAACTTAAGGAAAGTGAAAACAGGTAATGTTCACAAGTAAACGTTGTGAGAGTGGGAGGGCATGTTGCTCTAAGCAAACAGGCAAGGGAAATCATATTCGCGTCAACATGGCATGGATACGAGAAACAGATGGGATGATGAAGACAAGGTAGCAATGAGACGAGGATGTGGAGATTGGGGAATAGGTGTTGTGCTATCATTATCATTCGCTTACAAAGTTTCTTTAAAATAAGTGAAGTGCTTTATTCACAATATCCCAGTGGGCATTATTTTCCATTTTACAGATGGGGCTGAGGCCAAGAGAGACTTATTAAAGACCACCTACTGAGTTTTATGGTTGAACACCAGCTACCCAAGGACAAACACAGGGTGCTAAACACAGGATCAGGTTAGGAAAGAAAACAGCTGGACTGAAAGAGAACACTAGAAGCAAATAATCTTAAAGGAAAGTGAGTGACGGCCCCTCATACAGGATAAAAAACTCTGTGATCAGAGACTTTCAGTGCAATGGAAGTGTTGGGGGATGGAACAAAGCCATATCGCCTGAGAAAGCTCCACTCATAACACACAGTCGTCCATCTGCTTAGCAACACAGGTTGCCATAAATACAGAGCACAAGCCAAAGCTTCTTTTAAGGCAAACAGCACCTCCCCATATGAGATCACTTAGGCATTTGAGAAATCTCCCATCTCTGGCTTCAGACTCTCATATTATTCTATGAGTAAAATCAAACTAGGATCAAGTCTGCTAAAGGGACAAAACTGTAGGAGAATTTGAATGCAGACCATTAATAACCTATTGAGTAAGAAGAGTGATAGCAGATTGTCTTTTGAGGATTATATTTTCTTTTAAGAAGGGGATTACTGAATTCATGGGTTAGCTTTATTCAAGGGGGAAGTTGTACCTCTCCCTGTGTGGTATCAACCTTTCCAACTTTGCAAGGCTGGAGAAAACATTATATGTAGGTGGGATCAGATTGTTGTCATCAAGGAGCCACTGAAAAGATCTTCAACCAGACCCACTGAAAAGATCTTCAACCACTCGAAGAGCCCCTTATGGTTGAACATTTTAGTCATTGCAAATCCACGGGAGAAAAAGCAAAGGAAAATGCAAATTTCCACATGCTTTTCCCTGACCTAACATTGCATCCAGCCATTTCACTCCTTTTCGCCTCCAGGAAAGTTAAATGGACCTGAAATGTTTTGGTCTACAGGCACTTCTAAATAAAAGGTAGCCTTTGCTCAGGATACTTTGAGCATACTCAACGTGCATTTTTGCATGGCAACACTTACCATGTGAAATAAACAATATTCCCCGCTATCTGCAACCACCATACTACACGGAAGTCACACTACTTGCATGCATCCACTACCATATAACATGTATGCATCCTTCTTGATGTAATACATGTATATTTAAGGCCATTGAATGATCATCTTAATGACACTGGAAGTGCAATGCTGATGTCCAAATGTGGATAGGTCCTCCCTTGCAGGTCTTAATTGGACCAGGTTTTGGCTCTGGAATTGATTTTCAGTATTAGGAATCACTCTAAAAATGATGTATGTCTATTACAAGAACAGTGTCTCTGAACATACGCTTCCTTTTCTCCTCTGCCCACAGCCACTAGCACTACACATATCTTGGAGGAAAGGGATTTCCAGGTCAAAGACTTGCAGCCCAATGTAAGCTCTGCGATCTTTTCATTTGTTTGCAGAAATTAAGCACCACCCACAATTTATCTTACAACTAAGAAATAGCATCAGTCATACCTTTAAAAAGTTTTTTAAAAGTAAGAGAGAATTCCAAAAATGCAATTGCTATGTCAAAGGAATATAGAGGACCTGAGCTTTCATGGAAGTGAGCGTTACTTTTCTTTTTCAGGTTCAATGCTGCTGCTACACCACCTTTATACAGGTTATTTCTGGCCTGATGGACAATCTTTCTCCACCCTTCACAATCATCAAGCTTGGGAGATTGCATCCCAGCAGATTAGCTACAACTGGAAGATAAGGTTAAAAACCCTGTAAGTAATTCCACCAGATAACGCCCATTTGCCTAATTTAACTGTGTTTACAATCACAATGCCATTCTCTCACCCACTTAGTGGCCCTGTTGTTCCACTAGGAATGGGCAATCTATCTGGAAAAGTTCTGACAGTTAGGAGGGGAAACTTAATTTTTCAGTCTGAGAAAGAAGGCCACTCTTCAGTGATGAAGTTGTTAGCCTACTTTCCAAAGCTGTTTCTGCCTCTTTTCTCCAAACACTCATTCGACCATGGAATAGACTGAAGCGTGAAGAGGGGTCTGCATTATTAAGAGAAAGGAAGCCCTAGAAAGCATTGCAACACCCAAACCCACAGTGACCCCTCTCAGTAAAAACACAAGGGCTGTCAATGGTGACTGGCAGAGTAGTTTCTTTTACTCTCTTGTTGTTTGAAATCTGTGGAGCACAGACTCGGATGCAGTTCATGCCCCAGATTTGCAGGTAAGTAGACAAAAGTCACCCACTCACTCATAGAGACCCACGTCTCATAGGGCAGCTTCAGGGACAGTTCCAGCAAACTATCCCCCCTGGGGGGGGGATATTTGTTGCTTGCACTGGGAAAAGTGGCCACAGCAGATGCGATAAAACCACACTGACATGACTCACGCCACAGGTGGCCTGACCTGACTGCTCTTCCACCTCCACCCAAAACTGTTCATCACACAGTGGTGCTCTCCAGACTCCTCCACCCAGCAGAGGAACAAACAGCACACCTACCCACCCCCACCCCATACATGAAGCAAAGACTGGCTTGCCACAAATTTGGAGCAAGTGAAAACACACACATTGCCACCTAGAGAGTGGCAGTGGGAGGGAGGGGCGTGAGACCATTAAACCCAGAGCCTAACATTATCTAAGTGGCCCACGGTGCCACAGGAAGATTCAATGAGGGCAAGATCCCTAAGCAGCTGGGAAAGTTGCCTTGTCCCTCCTCTTTCCCATCTCCACAGAATTACCTGTTGAAACCAGACCGGTAACAGGACCAAGACGTGTTGAGACATGCTGTGGATAATTAATAGGGCTCCTCCATACTCAGTCGGTGTCCTTCCTCGGCTCATTCACAGATCCCACTCAGACAGGCTGGCTGGCAGCCTGACTGTACCTAGCACATTTATTGCTATTAATACTCGGGAGAGGAGGAGCGATGGGGGGGGGGGCTGGTGGAGGGGGGAGGTTTATGAGACGCTGGCACAGTATTTTGAGAATGGAGAGGACTAAGCTGGAGGGGTTAAGGGCTGACAGGCTTCACTTCCCATTGCAAATAATAAATCCAGCCCCCCCCCAACTCCCCATCCCGTGTCTCCGTCTCACCGTGTGGGCGGCGCTGCTGGGCTTGAGCGGCGGCAAAGCGATGGGGGATGGCGGCCCGGTCCCCGCGCCCGCCCGGGAGGCCCCTCCGGCCCCGATCCCCGGGGAAGACTGGAACTGGCGGGCGCTGTCGCCTCCTCCCCGGCTGCCTGCGGAGGAAGGGAGAAGAGAGCTGCTGAGCGCCACGGAGAGCCGAGCGAGATCGAGCAAGTTTCGGTTCAAAGGCAGGGGAAAGTGGCTCAGGAGATGGGAAAGGGAGCCGAAGGAGCCCCCTCCCCACCAGCGCCCCTCCTCTTCTCCCCCCGCCTGCTGCCATCGCAATATTGTTTGCGGGATCATGGGGAGCTAATCCACAAACGTGGCACCACCACCGCGCGGAGAGGAGTCTGTGAGCGCAAAGGGCTAATGAGAGCGGTGGCCATCGCTCGTTAACCCAGTTAAACCTTTCATCCACGATTAACCCACAACCATTAGGAGCATAAGTGGAGAACCAAACTGGATTTGCTCGGCGCAATCCCCCCTCCCTCCCTCCCTCCCCGCACCGTCTGTCTGGCTGGGAAGAGGAGGGCAGGAATTAACGCCTCCAATCCGGTTTCCAACCTCTCGTCTCTGCCTCGAGGGAACTAGACCAACCCTCTCCCCAGAAACAGCAACATCACCTCGGTCTCCCCACCCCGGAATCGGGAGGACAAGAACTCCCCTCTCCTCCCCTCCCGCTTTCAAGGCAGCCCTTTCTCTGGGGGGAAAACATAAACACCCCCTTGTCGTGCTCGAGTTGCCCTTCCCACTTGCGAACTGACCCAAACTTCCCGGTTCGAGAGAGAAAAGCTCGCTCACTCGCGAAACGCTTCCCAGGCCGAGCGCAGGAAGACTTTGATGGGGGGGGGGGGGAGAGAGCAGCAGCAACGTGCAGAGACGTGTCTTCCCCGCACACGACCACTTTTCGAGGAGCAGCTGAAGAGAAAGGATGAAGCGCGCACACACACCCGCTAGGGCTCGGTCTGCAGCGCTCGGCCTGGGCTGGGGGGGGGGGACGCGTGGGGGGCAAAGGGGCTGCGGTAAGTGAAAGTGGTTCGCCCCTCTGCCGACGCCTCGTCCTCCTTACCGGCTGGGCACGAAGCAGCCGCGGCTCCGCCGGCTCCCGCAGCCCCGGCAGCACTGGCAGAAGGTTTCCTGGTGGTTAACATGGCCGCTGGAGGAGAGGGGAATACATTTCAGGGCAGCTGCTGCTGCTGCTGCCGCGGCGGCTCCTCCTGATCTTTGCCTCCTCCGCTCCTTCTCCGGCTCGGCCTCTCCGACCCTTTTCCTCGCCAGCGGCGGCGGCGGCGGCAACAACTACACCCCGCAGCCGCGCGCTGCTCCGCGGCATCCGTCTCCCCCCCAAGCCCGGGCCCGCCGGGCAACGGCCCCCCCTGGCCCGAGCCCCCTTGTCTTCCTCCTCTTCCTCTTCGTCGTCGTCGCCTCCTTTCTCCAGCGGCAACAGAGGCGGCGGCAGCAGCAAAAGCGCCGCCGCCGCCCCCCGGCCCAAACACATCACCCCGCCAGTTTCCAGGATCCCCGAGTCCCTTCGCGTCAGGGAGCGGCGGCGGCGGCGGCTCAGCGAGAATCCCCCCCCTCCTCCGCCTCCTCTCTCCTCTCAGCTACAGGAACAAACCGAGCCCGCCCTGAGTGCGCGCGGGGGGGGGGGCTTGCAATCTCCGCCCCCCGCTCCCCCTTCTCCTCCCTCTCCTCTAACGCAGCCGCGCAAGCCTTTCCCGCCGCCTCTGCGCGCCCAGGGCGCTTTCACTTTCAAAGAAAAACCCAACAGGCCGCGCGTCGCCGCCGTCGCGGGGCGGGCGAAAGAAAACTGAGGCGGGAGGAGCAGCAGTCTCCACCCCGCCGGGGAGGGAGGGGGGTTAGCAGCAGCAGCCCGATGTCCTCCCTGCCCTCTCGCCTCGCTTCTCCCGGCGGGGCTGCAGCTGTCTTCGGCTCGGCGGCGGAGCTGGAGGGACCGTCCCCTTCCTCTCCCCCTCCCTAGGAAGTGGCGGAGGGGGGGGGGAGAGATGAGCGAGTGGGGAAAGAAGCGGGAGGCGGAGGGCACGGCGAAAGCAAGGCTTGCGGAGAATGTGGGGAGCTGGGCAGCCCCCACTTCATGCTGGTCGCAACACACAGAGAGGCCACTCCGCGACTGGAGTCCGTGCAAAAAGCCCAGCCTCTTCTCCCTCATGTTTCTAAGCACGAATGTCGCCACCTTGTCACCTGCTGCCCTGCACACCTCGCTGGATCCGCGCAGGAAACGCGCGCTTGGGCGTCCCCACCGCGGACCGCTTTCCCCCCTCAGGCCCATCTCCGCAGCGAGCGCGGGCGAGCGGGCGACGCTCGGCCCTGGCCTCGAAGGGGGCTTCCCCTTTGTGCGGACGAAGGGATGGATGGTGGGCGCCGGGGAAAGCCAAGCCGAGGAGAGGGAGGGAGCGAGACTTGGGGCAGGGAGGGAAAAGAGGTGCGAAGCGCTGGAGGGCGGCGGGAAGAAACGGCTGCTCCACAAGGGATCCCTGAGGGAGCAGCCTTGAGCGAAGCTGCTTTCGACGGGCTGCTTTCGGATGAAGGTCAAGGCAAACGCGCAGGAGGCGGAGGAAGAGAGATGGGGTTTGGGACCGGAAAGGAAACGACTTTTTTTGTAGCGTGCCCTTGATGCTGCTCAGTCAGACGGGGAAGTGTTGGAAGTAGAACTTCCCTCCCGAAATCGGATCCCTGGGATGGGTTGCATATTCGTCCACGTTTTCCTTCCATTAAACAGCTGACAGACAGGACAGCGACCCCAGGACCCTCTTCCAGGGCTCCATCTGTGGCTCCAGGTCCTCCTCTTCCTTAGAACGCCAAGTACAGTGGTACCTCAGGTTACATATGCTTCAGGTTACATACGCTTCAGGTTAAGAACTCCGCTAACCCAGAAATGCTTCAGGTTAAGAACTTTGCTTCAGGATAAGAACATAAATTGTGCTCTGGCGGCGCAGCGGCAGCGGGAGGCCCCATTAGCTAAAGTGGTGCTTCAGGTTAAGAACAGTTTCAGGTTAAGAACGGACCTCCGGAACGAATTAAGTACTTAACCAGAGGTACCACTGTAAATATAATCGTCCTCCTCTAGGTGTGGTCAGGGGGGGGGGAAAGACCTTCTCTGCCTGCAGATGTTTGTAAACAGGTGGATACCCAAAAAGGGTAAACAGAGTTTCCCCTCTCTGCTAGGCAGAAATGAGAAAAGTTCAGAGTGCAAGAACGTAAACTAGGGGGAATCACAAAAGCTTTCTATTGGGCTTTGAGCTCTGTCAGTGCAAGAAAACTGTTAGCATCATGCAGGGCTTATTTTCAGTAGGGATTTCCCCATTATTTCCTCATTGTGCAAACCAATAAATAAATGTCCAAGCAATGAAGCTGCATTGAGGGCAACACTTCAAATGAAGAGGGGAGGAACATGGTTAAAACACTTGATAGCAGATGGAGGGAGGCCATGGTCAACTGAGGGACGGGATTATTATATGTGGAGAGGATGATAAGTATGTGTGGGTTAAGGCACAGTTCAGTCAAAAGGGGCCAGGAAATAACTCTAATTATGTATTGAAATGGTTACAAAATATTTTCCCTACAGTTAGGGAGGGGGGGAATTTGAATCAGTTCTCATTTAAAGGCAAATCTACCATATTTGCATTCCCGCCACCTCAAAAATACATGTGAATACATGAAGCCACCCTTCGAAATTCACATCTCCAAATCTCTCAGAGTATTGTGTACAAAATGCAAGTACTAAGGTAAAATGTCCCTTTAAAATGCATATATTAGTGTAAATGGCATACAAAAATGGATCCTAGTGGGGAAAATATAAATAATAAGGAAAATATGCATTGCAAAAATATTAGGAGAAATTTGTACTAAAATGCTGATGAATTTTCAAGAGCACTTAAAAAATAATAATCACAGGTATGGAGAACTGGACTTAACAAGTAGAAAAATGAGAAACTGTGAGAAGCCAAAATTGACAAATGTATCCCTCGCTATAGGGCAGAAAGACTTTGTCAAAGATGTTGTCAAAACTATGGTATTTCAGAGCTTTTAAAGCACATTGCATATTGATAGCCTTCCTGCTTATAACATTCTTGGGGTGACTTCACACACTAGGTTTGCCATATGAGAATTGCAGCCATCACTTGTCAATTTCTTAAGTACGGTAATTCTGCAGTAAGAACAACTTCTCTTTATTTTAGAAGCCTTAAAGCTTATCAAGAAGATAAAACTGAGTTTTCCGTTAGCACAACATTCTTGCAAGTTGCCTGCTCCCAAAGGGCAGTGCACAACCCTTGGGAGGCAGGTAACCTGTTTGCAGCTTTAAAAAGACTCATTGAAGATGTGCACTTCAAACCTTGGGTGAGAAGAAGGCATGGCAATGGAAGGAAGGACAGTGGTACATTGCTGCAGGAGAGAAATGTCTTTAATGGGACTTTTTCACTAGGGTTGGAAGGAATGATCTGCCAGTTTTTGTTCTCTCAGTTTCTCATTTTTTCCAATCTTAAACAGTTTACATTTCTCCAGCAATCTGCAACTCTCTTTAAATCCTCATGAAAATTCACCAAATTTCTCCTAATACACGTTTTTGTACCTAGGAGCCAACTCCTATGAGCTGAGGAAGAAGTTTAGCATCCTTGCAAATAGTGATTTCAGTGCTGAGAAAATGTGACATTACTAAAGCAGAACCACTTCTGCATTAAAATGGAGCAATGTCTGTGAATTGTTGCTCATATACTTGATTATCTGGAAAGCCATTAAAATGTGAAGGTAGGGTCATAGGAAGGGTGTGGCTGAAAAAAATGATAAATGTAGCATTTCTTACTTATAAGTAGAAGCAACCATTGAAAGGTTTAAATTTCGCCTTGCACTAGCAGTCTCACTGGACTAGAAAGAAAAAAAGTTAAGTGACCGGCATGCATATGGACGGCCCTTTGCTTTTGCCTAGTCTATGACTGCCTCCCTCCCTATATCATGGTAGCGAATTCTGTTGGTTTGGCTGACTTCAGTGCATTTTGAGTCCTGTTCAAATTGCATGAAATATGATCCATACCACTGGAAGTGTGGCCATTTCAAAACAATCATTCTTAACTGTGCCTTTGGTACCTCATGGTGGTAGTGCTTCAGAACTGAAAGGAGCACTGGGAAAGTTGTTCAATCCACTTAACAGTAATTATCCATACTGATTTTGTTTTGAGAGATGCAAAGGCAATAGGAAATTATCTCCATGACACACGCTGAGTGGCAATAACCAGCAGCCTTCTTCAGCGGATCTACCAACAAATTATTTTCCAAACAATGGCAGGTGGGAACTGAAGCATAATGTGAGTTGATTAACAAATCAAACCAGAATGTTGCTGTACAAACCAGTCAATTAAATTAACATGCCCTAAGTTTGAAACAGATTTGCAACGAGGAGAACAGGTGGAGTGGTTAAACTCTATTGATATTATGCTTATTCTCCAATGGATCACAACCTGCTGCATAGAACAGTAATCACAATTGCAATAGATGCACTTTTGAGTAGGCAGAGAGATTACATTTTCCCAGCAATAAAGTATTACAGCTTTGAATATTGGTGCTACTTTGAAGAAAGTAAATAAGTAACCACACTCTTTTTTTGATAAGCACATTTATATTATTTCCAAGTAAGAACCTAAAAGTAATAACCTGGAAATTCCAGTTGCGGTTTCACCTGCAGTGCAGACATGGACTAAGATCAGTTTCATGTATGATATCCAAGCAGCCTTATTAGACAGTAAGTTCCACCTCATTTATTCAGTTCAGTTCATCAAAATAAAAATTCATTCATTCATTCATGATTAGTTGTGTTTCAGGGCCAAGCCCGCACAAAGCAATGTAGAGGGAGACACAAAAGCAAGAGAGTATCAGGGAGAATATGAAGCATTAGGTGGAAACAGACAAGTAGATGCATGAGAGAAACTGAATTGGATCACCTAAACTCATTCAAAGAAAGACAACTGTAAAAAAAAAAAGTTATGTTTTAAGGCTTCCAGGAATGCCATAAATAAAAGGGAGCATGTGAATGTTAATTGGGATAGGGTTCCACAACTGCAGAACGGATGCTGAAAAGGCCCTGTCTTGTGTGATCACCATCCAAACCTATTTCACTAGTGTACATATACTACAGGGAGCGGGTGGCGCTGTGGTCTAAACTACTGAGCCTCTTGGGCTTGCCAATTAGAAGGTTGGCGGTTCGAATCCCCGTGACGGGGTGAGCTCCCATTGCTCTGTCCCAGCTCTTGCCAAACTAAGACAATTACCGCCCAGTCAGCCTGACATCAATACCAGGAAAGATTCTAGAGCAGATCATTAAGCAAACGGTCTGTGAGCACCTAGAAATGAACGCTGTGATCACTAAAAGTCAGCATGGGTTTCTGAAAAATAAGTCATGTCAGACTAATCTGATCTCATTTTTTTGACAGAATTACAAGCCTGGTAGACGAAGGGAACACTGTGGATGTAGCCTATGTTGATTTCAGCAAGGCCTTTGACAAGGTGCCCCATGATATTCTTGTAAAGAAGCTGGTAAAATGTGGGCTAGACAATGCTACCATTCAGTGGATTTGTAACTGGCTGACTGACCGAAACCAAAGGGTGCTCATCAATGGCTCCTCTTCATCCTGGAGAGAAGTGACTAGTGGGGTGCCAGAGGGTTCTGTCTTGGGCCCAGTCTTATTCAACATCTTTATCAATGACTTGGATGATGGGCTTGAGGGCATCCTGATCAAGTTTGCAGATGACACCAAATTGGGAGGGGTGGCTAATACCCCAGAGGACAGGATCACACTTCAAAATGACCTTAACAGATTAGAGAATTGGGCCAAAGCAAACAAGATGAATTTTAACAGGGAGAAATGTAAAGTACCACACTTGGGCAAAAAAAATGAAAGGCACAAATACAGGATGGGTGACACCTGGCTTGAGAGCAGTACATGTGAAAAGGATCTAGGAGTCTTGGTAGACCACAAACTTGACATGAGTCAACAGTGTGATGCAGCAGCTAAAAAAGCCAATGCAATTCTGGGCTGCATCAATAGGAGTATAGCATCTAGATCAAGGGAAGTAATAGTATGAAAGCATGTCAAAGTGCAAGTAGATAAATAGGTACCGCTCTGGTGGGAAGGTAAACGGCGTTTCCGTGCGCTCTGGTTTCCGTCACGGTGTTCCGTTGCACCAGAAGTAGTTTACTCATGCTGGCCACATGAGCCGGAAAGCTGTCTGTGGACAAACACCGGCTCCCTCGGCCTGAAGCAAGGTGAGCACCGCAACCCCATAGCCACCTTTGACTGAACTTAACCATCCAGGGTTCCTCTACCTTTACCTTTTACCTTACATATAAGCATTACCTCAGATGCAGATTTAGATTGCAGAAAGGGTCAGGTTGTCTATTATATTTCATTATTAATTAATTTACTATAACATCCCAGGGGAGGTCACAGCAATTTAAAAATATAATATTGAAAACAGTTTAGAACAATATTTAAGTATCCCAAGCTCATGAGAATTAGGCCACCCCAGGTATCTGCATGGAATCGTAACTGTACTGGGGAAAGCTGGCTTGTTCCTGGATAATTTTTTTGCTTTGCTTTCAAGCATAATTTTAAAAATTATGCTGAAGAACAAGTTGTCCTGTCCCCTTCCCAATTTTTCAATATTAAGGAGAATCCCATGAGAGGTTGGAATTCAGCTCTAGGTGCATAATATTGCCTTGGGATCACTCCTGGTGCTGTTGAAATCCATAGGAATGGTGATCAAAATCAAACTGTGATTGGCCTGCATTTGCTCTTCATTTTATTGCTCCTTCCCCACCCATCCAAAACCCACCAAAATGAATATTGACCTGGTTTCGCTGCTGCTGCTGGGTGGTGTGGCAATTACCTATCTTTATTTATTGTCCTAGGTCCTGGGAGCTGAAAACATTCATAATTCGAGTGGAAGATGAATACAAGTAGCTTCTGCCTTTCCCTTTGCTCTTTCAGGGATACAGCTGCCTCAGAGAGATAATGTATTTTCTCACATTTCACGCTTGTTCCAAGGCTCTGTCTATCTCACACTTTTAGCAAAGCTGCTACTTTTATAACACATTAAGATACAATAACAGATGTCATAGGAGTCCACAAGGACTCCCCTAAGAAGCATTCCACCAGAAACGTGAGTTTCACTGCATGTGCTTCCAGACAACTTCCAGGATAGTACTAAACTGGAAGTGAAATGGGGATTGCTTCATAAAAAAGATGCCTCTGGTCTTGCATGGCAGTTGCTACTCTTCCTCTGGGCTTCTTAGCTCATCTGTTCAGTGCTCAGAAGAGTGGCTGGGGAAACCCAGTCAGATGGGCAGGGTATAAATAATAATAATAATAATAATAATAATAATAATAATAATTATTATTATTATTATTATTATTATTATTATTATTATTATTATTATATCTAGCTTATGGATGGTCAGCATTCTAAGCCACTGGCAAAGGTACCCCAGCTCTTGGAGAAAAGAGCCATATTTCAGTCCTCCTTGCTAAAGCATTGTTGTGAGTTAGTTCTGTATATTCACATTTTAAGATTGGTTTCAGTTTCCTGATTTAAAATGCTTCCCTCTCCCCTGTCAGTCACCCTTTTAGCATCTAGTATTCTGAATGCGACAAGTTTTCGGTACCTGAAGTCTTGTAGTAGGACTAAAACCAATACTCGTTTTTAAGGTTCATTGTAGTCATTTTTATGTGGTGGTGTACCAAATTAAAGTCGAAGGGGGAAAGGTTTCAACCTCGCATAAACCTCTTTTGTTATTCTCAATATATACCTATGCTATATATAATAACGTAACATATGTGTTATGTGTAGTTTTATTTTTTATTTATTTTATTTTTTTTTAAAAACACTCTTTGTTGCTTTAATTCAAGACTTAATGAACTGGAAAGTTTGACTCCTTTCTGAGGAAAACATTCATATAATTCAATAAAAGTTTGCCAAGCATTCCCAGGCCGGTGCTATTGCAAAGTACTCTATAAGCTACATTGGCTGAATGGATAGCACTGGACTGTGCCTGTCCCTGTTATGAACTTTCTAGGAATACATAGTTCTCTGGGTACACACAGATACTTTAGAGGAGGACATACGGAAAATACAACTGAATTTATTACTGTAGGATTTATTACTGTAAGCCATTAAAGAATGAGATGGTCAAGATGGGAGGACCCAGCAGACTTAACGCCATCTCTTCATTAATGTGTAATTACATTTCGCAGCTCCTGGCCCTGTTGGCAGCCATTAGTAGCTGCCTCTGTTTGCTCCTCTATGTTGACCTTCCCTTGACTCCTATTCTGTTGCAGCAGGCTATAATAATGTGAGTTTTATTCTTCCGATTGCCCCCAAACAAACTCTCATTCTCTGTACTCCGTAACCTTCCTTAATCTAAAAGTGTGGGTGTCTTCTGCATGCACAGGGTTGTTTATTCAAGTTCAGGATATTCCCTGCAATATAAACATCTGTAATCTTTATTACACCCACCCTGTATCTAACAAGGAAGTGTTCCTACCCCAGGGAAAGGAGAAAAGGACACGAGCACTTTTTAAACGATATTGCTGTTTGAGATTTGAATATGTGTACCTCTGTGGTGAAAGGTACTTTGCTGCAAACGGGGTGGGGGGGTTGTATGGGTCCAGTATTTATATCAAAACATGTGAATTAATCAGTGAATTACATGGTTTTGTCTTTTTTAAAACAGAAGCAAAAACAAATTTCAAGCTACATGCTGATTTTTTTTTGATTTTTTTTTTACATTCAAGTGTATTCCCAGAGTTATGTTAGGGCTATGACTCATCCTGACATGCTGGTCTAAATTTTGCCCTCCTATGCTTAGCGACATTGACATGGGGAGATGGGAGTCTTAATATTTGCACCTGCCAAGCACAGCTGCATATCTGAGCCTATGGGGCATGGAAAAGGGGGGAATGAGTGTTTGCAGTTACCAATAAATTATTAACCCTAAAGGAAGAATTTGTATAAAGTAATAACTTGATAATGTCCATGTTCTTCTATGTAGATAAAGCATAGGAAAAGCAGACACAATGGGGTGGGGGGGTGGGGGGGATGCCAAGGACAACTAGGAATGAAAGGGGAAAGTTGATGCTGATGAATAAAGGTGGTCTTTCATCTTCTGGCCTAATTTTTCTTCTTTTAAACATCTGTTCTTTTGCTCTCTTAATTGTTGCTAATTAAAAATAGATATCTTGGCTTATGTAAACCTGCCTTCCTCTCACATTGCATCCTATTTTTCTCCCATTTCCTTCCATACGAGTCATTTATTCCCCCCCCCCCAGCGCTCAAATACCAGTGTGTGGGATTAACAAAATACATTTTATTATTCAGCCCTCCTCCATGATTCAGCAGCCTTAGACCAGTAGCAGTAACTTAACACTTAAGGAGAGCTGCTATGTTTGATAGAATTATATGAATTCACTCACGTTTCTTTACAGTCCCACTAGGAATATGATTAGAATTTTAGATCGTTCTTCCACACTGTAGTATTTATGTCTAATTAGAGAATATCCTCTGTTAGGCCCTTTGTTTGGAACTCATTCCATTGATGTATTTGTCCATCTCTCCCCACAATCTCACCTCTTCCTTTTACTGCATTTAAGGTATCAATTGCCCATGAGTCCATTCCCCACCCCCACCAACTCAGTATCTGATATTGCAGAACATCAATTACCTTCCAGGGTGAGGCAGGTGATTGACAGGTAGGCAGCCCCACCCACTTCCATCCATGGAAGATGGGTCTGTTAGGGGCCATAGATCAATGATAGAGTATTCCTTTTGCATGTAGAAAGCCTCAGATTCAATCTCTGACATCACCAGGTAGCCCTGGGAATGTTCCTTGTCTGAAGCCTAGGAGAGTGGCTGCCGATCAGTGTTCACAATACTAAGTTAGATGGATGGATGATCTGACTCAGTATAAAGCAGCTTCCTATGTTCCTAACTATTGGCTTCCAGTTATGTCCTTACCAGGAACACAGGTTTGTACTCCCTAACAAACTGCAAATATTAGCTCTCAGTCAGCCATAGTTTCTTATTGGCAGTGCTTTTTTTCCTTTTAAAAAAATGTTTAGGGGTACTCTCGTTTTGACTCAGGAAAATCGCCATTTTGTAGTTCTAATCGGGGGAAATAAATACAGTAAATGGACAAAAGTACAAAGATTCACAAAATGTTTAGGGGTATGCGTACCCCTGCGTTCCCCCAGAAAAAAACACTGCTTATTGGCTTGCTTATGGTGGCTTATTAGGGAGCAACAAACCACAATCTCCGATTTTCACATAATGGGAAGACAAGGCTTCCTGGTTTGTTTATCTTCCTTGGGTCAGACATTAGCAGAATGGGAGTGATTGTGCAGTGTGTACTAGCTTAGGCTGCTCATTCACAGTAAACTTTGATAAACCAAAAGTCTGGCTCAATATCTTTCTTTCTTTTTTTAAAAAATGTCTTGCTCAAGTCCTCTTGGGGAACTATGCTGGCATGCTGTCAATGTCCATGTTTAGTTTGCAAACACAATTCTGGGTATCTCAAGAAGGTTCTGTAAAACCTCTTCAATAATTAGCAGGGCTTTGAAATGCTTTTGTTTTGGTAGCCATGATATATGGTCTGAAACCTCATCACTCATCACAACATTGGAGAAGAAACCCAATATCATTGAGAAGGGAGCATCTCTGTCTAATTGAAAATATCAAGTAACATGAGTTTAAAGAGAATATTGTCTCCATTCATCTTTCACTGTTGCAGCACAAACCCATGCACCTATATTCTGAAATAAGCCCCATCTTGGTAACAGAAGCATAGTCTAAGATCAATACACATAGGCATGCTAAAAAAGATTGTATTAGAAGTTACCTAGACTTGTTTTTAATTTTATAGCTATCTGCTAATTTATCTTTCCAGCTCATATTCACCTGTAACACTTTGTTTCTGATGGGATAGAAAAAGCTGACTAATGGTTCAAGTTCTAAAGCTTGGGTAGGTATAGGACTATTCCAGTTCTCATGAGAGGAACTATCGCCTTTAGAGCTTTAAGATTTAGCACTCCTCCAACATGACTGAACACCATCAACAAACATTTGGGAATGGCTCACACTTTACCTTTGTCATGTTTCTGGCGGTCTCTAATTATGAGGACTCATTCCATTTGATGACCAACCAAGCCAGCTGCTTGGAGCAGGAGGACCACTCTTCATGATTTTCCAAAGATGGGACCATGGCCACCCCTTAGCTGAGGCACAGAACCTGAGATCAGCATGGAGCTACTGCTGGAGAAGAGGAATGGGCCAGGGCCATTTGGAAGCAGTAGAGGAGCATGTGAATGAGTGTTAAGCAACCAGAGATGTGGTTTCTCCTGTTTCACCTCACCCCAAAGACGCTTCAGACCAGATTTGGGAGGGGCAGCTAGCTATGTATGTAGCTAAATGCAGTAGTAACAACTACTGAGAGGGGAAGCCTAGTGTGATATACTGCTGAACTAATCCCTCTGCAACTTTGTGCCTTCCAGATATAGGTGCCAACTCCTAGGGGTCCATGTCCCTTCAGTCTCCCCCAATAAAATATTTGAGGGGGCTGCTCCCAAAAAGTTGAGGAGGAGGAGGAGGAGAAGAAGAAGAAGAGTTTGGATTTGATATCCCGCTTTATCACTACCAAAGTAACCACTACACCACACTGCCTTTCTTTCTTTTCCACATTTGGACTTCATTTCCCAACAAGCCCTGTAAAGGCACTTCTGAAAGGGTTGCTGGGTGGCGAGGGTGCTGGGATTGGGCAAAAACCAATTGGGCGGTGGTAGTGGCTGCCCAGAGGACTTCCAAGGAGAGGGGGAAAGGAGGGGAGGAGGCTGAGGGAACACTCCACAAGGGATGGTGTTAAAAAAAGGGTGAGGGGCTGCTGGCTCTGCAGGCAAGGGGTGACATAGCTGGGCTCCTGAGCCCCACAGGGGTGCTGCAGAAAGAATGTAGTTGGTCAAGGGAGCCGTGGACTCAAAAAGGTTGAAAACCTCTGACTTACAGTGATGTGAGGCAGCCAGTAGCTGAAGATCTTTGTATGACACTATGAGGCTTGCTTCTCAACACCTGATATGTACTGTGAAGATGGTAACTGCTTGAGAAGAAAACATAGTAGCCTTAAGGCTAGGCTGTGATACATTTTGAGGCTATCCTGTTGAGCTTTGTATTAGGATGACCATCAGAATAGTGGATATGCCCCCTTCTGGGTTTTTAATGCTATTCAGTATGACTAGTCAAGTGAAACACGTTTTTCCTTTGTCATATCATGAGGCTAAGGAAGTGAACCGCCGTGTGGTTTTACGTTTCATTCACATGATTTGCCACATATGAGTAATCTAGGAACAAAAGTAAGAACTCCTTGGACATGGTATGAGCAGGTAGCAGCTGGGGAAATTCCCTTCTATGACAGGATGTATAGCAATGCAAATAGATTAATATATCACTGCACATATTTATTTCATAAACGATAAAATTTCCTAAAATTGATATACCCCTTGATTGTAAAAACAAACAAACCCTTAAAGTTCTTATATTGCATGGAAGGCCAAGGCTATCAAGTCCTAATTATAATCTTTTAGCCTTCAGTCTAGGGGAGAAAATCCCAATATGTAAAGGTGATCATCCATCGCCAAGGCTGGAAACAAAGGAAGGCTCACAACGTGTGAAAATCTCCAGCAAAACCTATGCTAATTTCAGAAAAGAGAGATAAATCTAACCTTGAGCAGCACAATCTCCCATGTGGAAGCCTTTTCATCTGCTTTCTTTACCCGTGTTCTGTGATGTGAAGGCCTTGAAGTGACAGTAATTGCCTAAGAGTAAAGGAATGGTCCAAGGGCATCGCCAGAGATTCAGCCCCAGGGGCCTGCAGCTTGTTACTGCTCTGAAGATGACATTGGGTACACACACAACAATACACGCAAGTGGCTGTTTTCACTGAGAAACCAGCATATAAAACCACACACAAGTTATTCTTGCTCCTCTTTCTGCAAATCTGAACAGCGCACAATTTTGTAAACAAATCACCTGTGGCTTGTTTTACAATGACTGGCCATTTGCACAAGACAGACTTGATCCACTAATTTATTCACAATGGTTCTGGTCCTTTAACTGAGAGGAAAAACACATAAAATGGCTAGCCAAGGAAACATTAAGGGTCCCGTCCCTCCTCATTATGGCTGAAAGTGTGTTTTCATTCTAAGGCAGGGAAGACAACCTTTGCTTTGGATATTAGATTGCTGGGTTTCTTCTAAATATAGAATCGTTATAGAGTATATCTGTTGACAGAGCTCAGTTATCTAATATGAATATTTTCTCCTCAAAACATTTTTGTTTTAAATATGTAGACATTTGAATCAACAGCTAGACTTTAAAAGTTGCACTCCTGCCTCACAAACACATGGAACTATTTTAAGGTTGGTTCAGTTGTCTGCATTGTTAATTTGTTTAGCTGTTTGCATTTCCCCAAAGATTTGTGTTTTAATTCTTCACTCAATGTGCTGAAATCCTGTTGATAGTTTAGGGGACTGAAACGGGAAATGGAGAGCTAGATCCAATCTTTTCTTCTTCTAGAATAGATGATTTGTACTAATGCAAGTTATTCTGAAAAGGGCTATCATTGGGTTTACTCTGAGTATAACTTACTTGACTACACCCTAAAATCTGTGTGAAAATGGAAATTAGCAATATTTAAATAATATAAAGCAAAAGGTATGTAATTGTAAATGTATTTTAATCCTTTTTTTCCTTTCTTTTTAGCTAAGAACTGTGTCAGATCCTGTGTCGTTCAGGAAATGCGAAAGCTAGTGGATAACTGAATTCCAATTCACCCATTCATCCACCCATTCATCTAAAAGGTGTGGACCAGGCCTATTCATATCAGAATTCACAAATATCAAATTCCTCAATCATCTCCCCCTTTCTCCTCCTGACCTGAACACATGGCAAATTGAGTAACCTGATGTATTACAAGAGAGGGCAATTTCCTCCAGCAATATGGCATTTGTCTCTTTATTAGGAGTAGGCACAGTATAAATGTTCCAGAATCAAATTATAAAATCTTTTTGAACAATAAGTAAACGTTTCCATTTTCCTCCCTTAGGCAAATTAGCAGTTTTAGGAGAAAAGAACATTTGCCAAACAAGCCCAACTTCCTGTTGCTTGAAGTTTAATTTCTAGGCAATTCCAAGTTAGCTTACTTAGAACAGATGGATCACAAAATGTTTCGTATTTTAGTGATAAAGAAAAATTAGATTTTTTTGGATTTTTTTAAAAAAAAGATTCATGAGGATATCCAAGCCTTTGGATGAATTTCATTATCTGTTCTCAGGAAACGACGCTACCTTGGCATTGCAGATCCACTCTGTTGCTGACACTGTAACACAATTCTTCACATGAGCTTTGTTTGAATGACAAACAGACTTTCACAACCACTGTGAAGAATGTTCTTTAAAGCACTTCAGGAAATCAACAGACTTCTTTAAAGGCAACCTGGTTTCCTATTGACTCACCTGCCGAGTTGGTTACGAGGGCATATAGCACAAGTATTTGAGACGTCGATCAAGCAAAGCTTTATGGCAGTGGTGGACTTTGGGCTCTCAAACCCTCTTTGGACTCTGTGCAACGCAGAAAAATCGGCACCCCACGCCTCTTGAGCTCCATTCTACAGCGTTCTTGTGGCATCCTCTGCAGCACGGCGCCCAGTGCCGCAGCACCAGTTGTGCCACCCTAAAACTGCCTCTGTTTATGAAATAGAACTGTAGAGCTGGAATGCAGGAATCTTTTGCCCAACACAGGTCTTAAACCCACAACCCTTAGATTAAGAGCCCCATGCCTGACCAACTGAGCTATCCCGACAGCCTAATGCACAAAGCTAATTCACAATGCACATTTTGTTTATTGCCCCAAATGGATTTAGGTATGGAAAATAATCAGAAGCATATTGGAAACAAACAAACAAACCTAAAATAAGCTATTCATATTCTGGACACTAGATCGGTATACTTAAAAGCAGGCATAGGCAAACTCGGCCCTCCAGATGTTTTGGGACTACAACTCCCATCATCCTTAGCTAACAGGACCAGTGGGTCAGGGATGATGGGAGTTGTAGTCCCAAAACATCTGGAGGGCCGAGTTTGCCTATGCCTGCTTAAAAGGGTTGATGTGTGTGTTCCTGTCACTTTGAATAAACTAATGTAATGCACGAGCCAGTGACTTACAAATCTCAGCCATATTTATTTCTTCCCCACCTTTCTTCCATGATAGATTTATAAGTGCTTTAAATCAGGTTCTCCAGTGATCTCTTAATCCTGACACTTACCAGGCCACATGCTAAGCTTCTGCATCACATGCCTTCAGACCATGGCATGAGGCCAAAGTCTTATTATCTCCAATATATATTTCAGAGGAGCAGAGGTTGCTGTGTTCTGTCTCCATGGACTCTTGCTTTCATGGGGGGGCAGGAATGGTTTCATGTTGCATGTGAAGGTGAACTCGTGCAATTCACACTTTACAAAACAACACAGGATCCAGAATACAGCCATCCTTCAAAATCCACATTTCTCTGAATTTTGTAATACAAAAAAAAAGTTCTGTATTAGGGGGAAATTGCTTTGCAAATATGTGTAGATTAGGCAAAACTGCATACAAAAACATGCATGTTATGAAGGTGTCCAGGGGCCCAAGTGTTGAAGATCGCTCCTTTGCCATTTGGTCTTAATTTATTTTATATACCATCGCTATAGCTTAGGAATGTCAGGTAAAGGTAAAGGTACCCCTGACCATTAGGTCCAGTCGCGGACGACTCTGGGGTTGCGGCGCTCATCTCACTTTACTGGCCGAGGGAGCCGGCGTACAGCTTCCAGGTCATGTGGCCAGCATGACAAAGTCACTTCTGGCGAATCAGAGCAGCACACGGAAACACCGTTTACCTTCCTGCCAGAGCGGTACCTATTTATCTACTTGCACTTTGACGTGCTTTCGAACTGCTAGGTTGGCAGGAGCAGGGACCAAGCAATGGGAGCTCACCCTGTCGCAGGGATTCAAACTGCCGACCTTCTGATCGGCAAGCCCTAGGCTCTGTGGTTTAACCCACAGCGCCATTCGCGTCCCTTACTGGTGTTACGTCTCTATTAAAAAATTAACAAGACTTTAATTTTTTTTAAGACACACGGGGTTGGGGGTGGGAAGAGAATCTTCCCTCACAGTCAATTCAAATGATTTTCTGATAATCCAAGATTGCAATCTATATACACTTACCTGGCTGAGAGTAATCTCTGTTGAAAACAGTGGGGCTTATTTCCAGACAGGCATGCCTAGGATTGTGCAGTAAGATGCTCATTAGATATTATGTAATATGTTAATTTCAAGACCTGAAATATTTCTCAAGCTGTAGAAAGCCATTAATTAAAAGAGGCTCATTTGAGAACCAGTTTCTTGCTATTAAGATTTTTAGCCGTTAATAACAAACAAACTATAAGTCCTCTCTGGGATCTATTTCCCTTCCTTTTAAGGAACCCAGTTAAAATCTCTCTGAGGTCCAACAGTACAGCAATGCCTATTGTATTGCAGATGGTCTTGAGAAACTTCTTCCAGAATTTTCTAACCAGAAGAGAAGTTTATCATACTAGAAACGGTGAAAACACTATTGGGCTAAGGAGCTGTCCTATTGAGTCACTGACAGTTATACTGATTTTGCTGGTATTTTATGAACAACATATCAAGTGCTTCCTGTTTTGGGGCCTTCAAGGAACTTGGCAATGTTGAGTAGGGGATGGAGGTGAATTTTGACTTCCTGCAGGCCAAGAGTATTTCCCACGCTCCGTTTGAAGAGCAAGGTACAGTAACTCCAAATTCCTTCCCAAAATAGCCTTAGTGTTGACTAGATAGTTGATGGTTACAGTATAGAAAATGGCACTGCATCCAACAGCAGATAAATGACATGCCGCAACAGAATCACCCTTATCGCAAAGTTATCGAGTCTGGAAAAGAAATTAGAGTAGCACACTTAGAAAGTCTTTGTGAGGAAACAGAGCTTGGAAAGCTGTCATGAGCCTCAGAGTGCTTTCATGTGTGAGGCTTAAAACAACTGTGAGCCTCTCTCACACTATTTCTGCTGATGCTTAATTGAGATGGGTGCATTTGTATAGCAAATGAGCATTCTGGCCAATGTCGGTTTTACATTCACATTACACACTAATGCCAGCAAGAACTGCTGTAAGCCGCATCTGGAAAAATAACTCCCACTTAGCTCTGCCTCAATATTGTGATCCATTGCCAAGCTTCTTTCTGCCGTACTACCTGATAGGGTTCAGGCCTTGGGTCCCCCCCCCCCCCAAGAGATTCTCTTCATGCTGAAGTAAGTGAAGTAATACACATTACCATCTAAGAAGGAGGCCCTCATAAGTCCATTACATCCAGAGTCTAAAAGTACCTGACCACACTAATGTTTGCATATGTTAATTCTGTTCAACATATGCCAGTTAAAATTTTCCTTTGCATTCAAAATACGTCTAGTCAGTGAAGAAACAAATTCATACAGACTTTCTAAAAATGACCTGCTGATGATACAGTACGGTAAGTACTACTGGGGTAAGGATCCAGCACCATTTCGGGTTTAATTGAAGTTCAGTCTTTGTCAAAGAAATGGTTCCTAAATACAGATATTATCTATCTATCTAACTTTTAAAAAACATACAATAAGAAATAAATAGTGCAGTGATGCTGCAATTACCGAGGAGTAAGCCCCACTGAACTCCTTGAAAATAAGTAGGCATGCATAGGTTTGTGTTGTAAGGCTGTGGCTTTGGAGAACCTAGAGGTACCTTCACAGAAGTAATGAATGATGGGACTCTGAGAGTTATTCACTGCTTGTTTCCCACAACTCCTCTTGCTCTCAGATTGTGAGTGGCAATTCTGCAAGCAAAAGCTAGAGGAGGAACTCCATCAGTTCCTTTCCCTTTTGTAGGGAACCTCAGGCCTGGGGAGAACTGTGGCCCTCAAGGCATTGCTATGTGGCCCTCAGGACTCTCCCCAGGCCACACCCCTCCACGGTCTCACCCTCCTGGAAGACCTTTGCCTGGCATCCCTGGGCATTATACCCCCACTTCAAGTACCAGCCTATCTATCAACTCTTTCTATTGCTAGTCATCGTTTCGCTTTTATTAAAGCACGGTTTAATGCAGTGTTTCTCAACCAGTGTGCCTCCAGATGTTTTGGGACTACAATTCCCATCATCCCTGACCACTGGTATTGCTAGCGAGGGATGATGGGAGTTGTAGTCCCAAAACATCTGGAGGCACACTGGTTGAGAAACACTGGTTTAATGTATTCCCCTCAAACGTCCTTTTTCATAGATTTTCTAGGGGCCAAGTTTCGGTCTTATGTGCCTGTGATAACCGTTCGGTTGAATCTCTTCATCACATAGTGTTTGTCTGCCCCTTGTATTCTGCCGCCCGAAAGACTCTATTACTTCCATTAACTCAAAAATTACCGGGGTATTTGGAAGAGTCTTACCTTGCTCTTCTGTTGCAAGATTCAGACTCGATTATAACCCTACATATGGCAAAATTTCTGACATCAGTTCTGACACTTAAGAAACGCAATGGATTGTTATATACAGCTTGAAATTTTAATTTAATTTTTATCATATTTTATTCAATTGAGTATCCCTTTAAATCTATTTTACTGTTAGCAATTGTAAACCAGACTGTGCTGTTTCTGTTTTTGGTTGTTATGTCTATGGGCTTAAAGCCGAAATAAAATGAGTTGAGTTGAGACCTTTGCCTGGCTGGAATGTGTCCTTGAACATTGATAATGTTTCTTGCTTGTCTGGATGGAGGATGGAGGTGTGACAGAGTGTGTGGATATACACTAGCAGACTGCATTATGGTAAAATTTACATTCAGTGCTCCACCCTCTTTTGTCTTGAGCCTACCCACCCCTGGTATGTGTCCCCTACTCCCAGAAGGCAGCCCAGAAAGGGTTCTGGCACTCAGACTGAAAGGTGTTCCCTGACCCTGGTCTAGAGAACAGTCTTGTGGGTCCTGTTGTCAGGCAAAACTGTAGAGAGTATAAGGGTAGGGAGAAGTCGGTAGCACATCTGATAAAGAAGTATTTCATATCGGTGCTCCCTGATCCACAGCTTTTTGCAAGTAGAGTCAGATGAACACCACCAAATGCAAGAACTGAGACATACTCACTAATGCAGCAGATCACTGGCACACAGGAGTGAATTTAGGGAAGAGAAGTTCAGAAGGTTTGGGAACGGCTATTTGCTGCCCCTGAAAGGCTGTGCGAGACATTCCATTGTATGTGCCAAATTTCTTGGAAGAAATTCTGCTCTTCGTTAGCCCTGCTTTCCCAAGCTTCTGAGTGACTTCGTGGAACTTCCTTTCTGGCCTGAGAATCGTTCGGCAAAGTTTTCATTGGATAACGTATATCGTCTGAGGCTGCTGTTCACTGTGCATATTGGGCACAGCTACATAAAGGAGGTCTCTAGCCTGTTCCCTGTATTCCAAACCAGAAATTAGAGTACAAACATGGCCTGTGCGGTCTGTCTGCAAGGCACAGTTCATCAGAAAAATCACCTGACCCCCCCCAAAAAATATTTGCTCTATTTGCATGTCACATTCAGCACTATGCATGCAACTGAAATCATGGATTCCCCCCCCCAGTAGATGTAGTCTTAGAATGTTTCTGTAAGTGCCTTTAAGAGTACAACCCTATACTGAAGACATGCTGCTTATTGAAAGGCCATAAGATTTAGCAGAAGATGTTTTGTGCCAGTGGAATGCAAGATGCATGGCTGCTATGGAAAATACACCAGCAGAATACCTCAAATATGCCAGCTGTTCTGCCAGCAAATATATGAGGGTGGAGCAGCTAAAGGGCGTGGAACCTTGGATGAGTGGCACGTGCAATCATACTACTTTGGCCAATGCCTTTCCCCCTTCATTCTGTGGGATGTATAACACTGGTGCAGTCAATCACAACATTCCTAGAGTGTACACAAAGGGGACTTGGTCCTCCAGGTAGAGTTTCCTGTGCCAAGACTGAAATCACTTCCTTTGTGTGACCAGAAGTGGGAGTGGCCTTACCTGTAGCTATTCAAAGATACAGGTGAGCTGCTACTCTCCCTCTCTTCCCACCAGGACTCCGAGGATGCAACATCTCAGGAGATGCTCTCTTGGCTTCCAGCCAAGAGAGGCCCACATGGAGCCTTTCTCCCTTAAGGAGAATCTCCACATGTAAATACATTTAATCTAAGCTAGCCTGCCTTTCTGAGACTGTAGAAGCTTGAAATGACTGTGAGTAAAACCTTTATACTTTTATAAGCTTATGTGTCGTGTATTTTCTTTTAAGAGGGAACCAGGGGAAATATGTGCCAGGATCTGCCTTATTCTAGAAGTTCATAGGAACTTAAACGCCACGCTTTGCTGCGCTTTATTGGGGATGAGAAACTCTGCTAGTTTGGAGCTTGTTAGCACAAGCTGGGATAGGAAATATTAATCAATATTCCCTCATCCACATTCCCTCTCATCTCCCACAAAGGGTTTTGAGGCCCAGAACTGCGTATTTTGTGTATTTTTAAAGGATTGCTTTGGATTGTGATTTTTGGCAGAGTAGAATTTTTCTGTTTGTACTTCCTGGTAAGCACATGGTCTTTTGTTCTCCATTGTGCTGTGAAAGGGGGATTAGCGACCCCTCCCCTCCCTCAGAGCTCACAGACCTCAGAGGCAGTGAAGATTAGTTTGCATTTTGAGATTTTTAAGTTTTGATTTTTGAATTTTAACCATTTTTGGGAATTTTTGAAATTTTTTAAATTTTTTTAAATTTTTGAGGATTAAGATGGCAAGCTCAGGTTTTGATAGTGAAGCAAGATCAAGCTTTATGCTGCTGAATGATCGTAACTTTGTGCAATGGAAGCAGCGCCTTTTAGTGCATCTTGGTGCAAAACAAGTGCTTAAAGCGGTGAAAGATCCCAAACCTGATTTTGCTGATTTAACCAAGAAAGCAGATTGGGAAAGGCAAGATGCAGAAGCTAAACACATAATTTTGAGCAGTTTGAAAGATGAGCATTTATCTCTGATTGACTATGAAAGTGATGCATCTCAGATTCTAAAGGATATTGAGAGGGTTTATGCACAATCATCAGAGAACTCTTATAGACATTTATTGGATAAACTGCTGAAGTTAAAGATGAATTCCAGAGAACAATTTACAGGGCATTTTAAGGACTTTAATGAAATTGTTCAAAGGATTGCCCTAACTCCCAGAGCTTTTGATGATGCAACCAAAGTGACTTTTATGCTGGCATCATTAGGAAAAGAATTTACTTCATTTAAGAGTATAATGGATCACACCAGAGATTTGACTTTTAATGAACTAGTAAATCACTTAAGAGAGGAATGCAGAGATTACCTTGATTCTCCACAAAGGAATCCAAGGAGGGACACAAGTTATGTTTCTAAGCAATTTCCCAAGTCTAAGGAAGTGTCCAAAGAATTAATATGCCATAACTGCAATTTAAAAGGGCACATTGCAAGGAGTTGCCAGAAGCCCAAGAATAAGTCCCGCCCCTTTCAACCAAAAGGTGAAAAGAAGGGGGGTCACGAGCGTACATTTCTACTGCAAGAAAAGAGTTTAAATGTGCAAAGAAATGAAAGGAAAAGTGACCAATTTATTTTAGATTCGGGAGCTACATGCCATTTTGCGCATAAAAGAGAATATTTCAGAGAAATTAATGATAGTGAATGGACTGAAATCCAGATTGCTGATGGAAATGTTCTAAAATCACAAGGTACAGGTTCAATGCGTTTGAAATTCAAGGTGAACAATGAATCTCTTGAAACAACTGTGCCTAACGTTCAATATGTCCCAGAATTGAACTGTAACTTGCTTAGTGTGTCTGCTTTAGACAAGAAAGGTTTCAAGGTTACATTTGCCAATGGAAAATGCAATGTAACGAAAAATTGTGAGGTTTACGCTCAAGGGAAATTAATCAATGGTGTATATGAGATTAATGTTTCAGAAATCCAGTCAGCGCAAGTAGCTCCATCCAGGCAGAAGGACGATCCAGATCTGCAGCACTGGCATGAGGAGGCTGACACAAGGAACACAGCAATTGACTGTTCCAATGAGCCACCAACAGAGGAGTTTGTAAGTTTTCCTTTTGAAGCCATACCAGAAACTAATCCACCTCCTAGTATTGTACCTCCTAGTGTTGTAGCACCCCCTACAGATGACACCCCAGAAGACGCGGAGGACCAGATGTCAGAAGGCTCCAGAGACGAAGAGGACCCGTATGCAGGGATGCCGCCATTGGAAGGAGATGAGGAAGCTGATGCGGTTCAACAAGAGCCAGAGGTCAGACGTTCCTCCAGGTCCAACAAAGGTGTTCCACCACTACGACTGTCCTACTTTGCAGGGTCGGCGCCACCACAGGAACCTTCCACGTGGGAACAGGTTCAACGGTTGCCAGCTGCTGAGGCCAGTCTCTGGAAGCAAGCCGCGCAGGAAGAGATGGATGCACTGCATCGCAACAAGACCTGGACCCTGACAGAGCTACCTCCTGGTAAGAAGGCAATTGGGTCCAAGTGGGTGTTCAAGCTTAAGAAGGGGTCAGAAGGGGAGGTGCAACGCTACAAAGCTAGGCTTGTAGCACAAGGATTTTCACAACAGTATGGCGAAGACTATGATCAAGTATTTGCGCCTACAGTGCGATACAGCAGTGTTAGATTACTTCTAAGTATTGCAGCATCTAAAGGCCTATCAGTCCGTCATGTCGACATAGCGACAGCTTTTCTTCATGGGACGATTTCTGAACAGATTTATATGAAGCAGCCCAAAGGCTTTATCAAGCAAAATGAGGCACATCTTGTATGTAAACTTCAGAAAGGAATTTACGGTTTGAAACAAGCTGCAAGAGCATGGAACCAGAAATTACATGAAATGCTGGTTCAGCTTGGGTACAAGCAGTCAACAGCTGACAAGTGCCTGTACACTAAGAACAGAAATGGACAATTCTCTTACATTCTGGCTTTTGTCGATGATTTATTAATATCAACGTCCAATGACAGAGACTATAAAGACATAGTCAGACATCTCAACAAAGAGGTGGAAGTAAAGGAATTGGGACTTGTCCAGTATTACTTGGGAATTCAAATTGAGAGAGAAGAAGACGGCTCATTTCTTCTCAGCCAGAAGCAGAAGATAATAGAACTGATAGAAAGCATGCAGATGCAAGGTGCACACCCTGTCGCGACACCCATGGCCACAGATTTTCTAAAGAATCAGCAAGATTCGAAGCTGCTGCCAGACAACAGCGAATACAGGTCAGCGATTGGTAAACTTTTGTATTTGGTTACTACCAGCAGACCTGACATAGCAAGTGCAGTGGGGATCCTAAGCAGAAAAGTGAGTTCTCCCACTGAACATGACTTGGGTGGGGTCAAGAGGGTGGTGCGTTACCTCAAGGGTACAATGAATTGTAAATTAAGATTGCCAGCTGTAAGGGACCCTAAGTTGGTTGGGTACAGTGATGCAGATTGGGCTGGGGATAAGGCGGATTACAAATCCACAAGTGGTTATGTTTTTATGTTTGGAAATGCACCTATCATTTGGGGCAGTTATAAACAGAAATGTGTAGCCTTATCGTCCACAGAGAGTGAATATATTTCAGCTTCGGAAGCATGCAGAGAGATCATCTGGCTGGATCAACTCCTGACAGACTTTGGTTTGCCGAGAAAAGGACCTGTCAGCTTGATGGAGGACAATCAAGGCTGCCTGCAGCTAGCGCAAACCGAAAAGTTCCTTGCACGTTCAAAACACATTGGGGTCAGGTATCACTTCATTCGCCAGATGATCCAAGATGGACTAGTAGAAATGTCCTACTGTAATACTCAGGAGATGACTGCGGACATTCTCACGAAACCCTTGCCACGAGAGAGTTTCCAGAACCTGCGTGTCAAGCTGGGACTCTGGGTGGTTGAATAAAGTTGTTTTATGTTTGTTAAACGTTGTTCAGACTGAGAAGGGGTTTGTGGGATGTATAACACTGGTGCAGTCAATCACAACATTCCTAGAGTGTACACAAAGGGGACTTGGTCCTCCAGGTAGAGTTTCCTGTGCCAAGACTGAAATCACTTCCTTTGTGTGACCAGAAGTGGGAGTGGCCTTACCTGTAGCTATTCAAAGATACAGGTGAGCTGCTACTCTCCCTCTCTTCCCACCAGGACTCCGAGGATGCAACATCTCAGGAGATGCTCTCTTGGCTTCCAGCCAAGAGAGGCCCACATGGAGCCTTTCTCCCTTAAGGAGAATCTCCACATGTAAATACATTTAATCTAAGCTAGCCTGCCTTTCTGAGACTGTAGAAGCTTGAAATGACTGTGAGTAAAACCTTTATACTTTTATAAGCTTATGTGTCGTGTATTTTCTTTTAAGAGGGAACCAGGGGAAATATGTGCCAGGATCTGCCTTATTCTAGAAGTTCATAGGAACTTAAACGCCACGCTTTGCTGCGCTTTATTGGGGATGAGAAACTCTGCTAGTTTGGAGCTTGTTAGCACAAGCTGGGATAGGAAATATTAATCAATATTCCCTCATCCACATTCCCTCTCATCTCCCACACATTCATAGAATCATAGAACTGTAGAGTTGGAAGGAACCACAAGGGTAATGCAGGCTGAGACCCTACCTGCCCGCAGACTGTCTCCCCAGAGTGGTGCATGCTCTAGTTATCTCTCGCTTGGACTACTGCAATGTGCTCTATGTGGGGCTACCTTTGAAGGTGACCCGGAAACTACAACTAATCCAGAATGCGGCAGCTAGACTGGTGACTGGGAGCGGCCGCCGAGACCACATAACACCGGTCTTGAAAGACCTACATTGGCTCCCAGTATGTTTCCGAGCACAATTCAAAGTGTTGGTGCTGACCTTTAAAGCCCTAAACGGCCTCGGCCCAGTATAGCTGAAGGAGCATCTCCACCCCCATCATCCAGGCCGGAGACTGAGGTCCAGTGCCGAGGGCCTTCTGGTGGTCCCTTGCTGCGAGAAGCCAAGTTACAGGGAACCAGGCAGAGGGCCTTCCCAGTAGTGGCACCCGCCCTGTGGAACGCCCTCCCACCAGATGTCAAAGAGAACAACAACTACCAGACTTTTAGAAGACATCTGAAGGCAGCCCTGTTTAGGGAAGCTTTTAATGTTTAATAGACTATTGTATTTTAATATTCTGTTGGAAGCCGCCCAGAGTGGCTGGGAAAACCCAGCCAGATGGGCGGGGTATAAATAATAAATTATTATTATTATTGTTGTTGTTGTTGTTGTTGTTGTTGTTGTTGTTGTTTTTATTTTGCCCAATGTCTGGCTCAAACACACAATCCTGAGCTTAAGGATCTCATGTTCTACCAACTGAGCTATGCCCATAGCCCCTATTGACAGTACAACCTTAGATCAGTCTTATAGCAAAGAATTCCCATCCCATTGACTTCCTTTATATACATACATATAAAAGTTGTCCCTGCATCAGTGACTGCACATCACCATAACGAAACATAGGATGTCATGTAACTCAACATGCAATCAAGGGCACCTACAGGCACCTGGAGTGCTTTCTATGGAACAAACCCTCCTCCAGTTAATGTAAGCAGTTAAATCTACTCTTATGATTGCCAGCGTTGGCCAGTGATCAAAGTGTTAAATTTGGACTTTGCTTACATTGCAATTCTAAATGTGTGTACTTGTGAGCAATCCCACTGATTTCAGTGGAAGCTATTTCTAAAGTAATCATGTATCAGACAGCAACCTTAGCCATGACCTCAGACAAGTCACCAGCCACCCCTCAGCCTCATTTCCCCATCGATTAAAGGGTTGCTGTGAGGTTAAAGGTAAAGGTAAAAAGGTACCCCTGACCAGGTCCAGTTGCGGATGACTCTGGGGTTGCGCACTCATCTCGCTCTATAGGCCGAGGGAGCCGGCGTTTGTTCGCAGACAGCTTCCGGGTCATGTGGCCAGCATGACTAAGCCGCTTCTGGCTAACCAAAGCAGCGCACGGAAACGCCGTTTACCTTCCCGCCGGAGCGGTACCTATTTTTCTACTTGCACTTGATGTGCTTTCGAACTGCTAGGTGGGCAGGAGCTGGGACCGAACAACAGGAGCTCACCCCATTGCGGGGATTCGAACTGCCGACCTTCTGATGGTTTAGACCACAGTGCCACCCGTGTCCCTGTGAGGTTAAGCAGTGTGAAATCACCATGCACACTGAGGACTTGCTGCTTGACTCAGATGCAGCACATCAACTGCTATGCCGGCGCAGAGATAGTACATCACTGACACAAATGTCACAGGCAGAGACTTATGCAAAGAAAATGTTCAGGGCTGACGTGTAATGTTATTGCAGGACGAGTGAGGAGAGTCCCAAAAAAGGCACAGTGGAGCAACATGGTAACGCAAATCAGCTCTGGAGGTGTTCTGAAGGCAATGTTGTCATTTTTGCCGGAAGGAGTTTGGGGAAAGAGGCAAGTCGCTGTGCATCTCTTATTACAAAAGAAAGAATGGGTGTTTCCCCTGTTCTTCAGGCTGCTCACTCAGGAGATTGTCACCTTGCCTCTGGCTATCAGCACTTTCTCCCACAGCTCTGAAGGCTCAGCTAGGAAAGTATTCCGCCCAGCATTCTCACACTACTTAGCACTGCCATGCATAATGCTGTGCTGTCTGCTTACGTGAATCCATTCAGCACCAAAACTTCTTTTCCCGATCATACCGTAAACAAGGCCAGCCCAGGACATTTTGTGGCAGGATGGCTCCCCCCCCCCCCGTTCCTGAGGACAACATGATCGTTTAGGGCTGGGCTGGGGAACCTCAGTCCCTGGGCCTATCTAACTCCCTGCAGGCCACACCTCTTCTCCACAAGCCTCATCCATCAGTAGTTCTGTTTCATAACCAGACTACCTTTGCCTGAAATGGAATGTGTTCTTGAGCTCTGATAATGGGCCTTCAATGTCCGGATGGAGAATACAGTTGTACCTTGGAAGTCGAAGGGAACCCGTTCCGGAAGTCCGTTCAACTTCCAAAATGTTCGAAAACCAAATTGTGGCTTCTGATTGGCTGCAGGAGCTTCAATCCTCTCTCCTGTATCTGCTGCCTGCCTCATTTTGCCATGAGAACACATCACAGAGGATTCCCCTCCCTGCTGTTAAATGTACAGCTTCACTCTTCCTGCTGTTTCCTTTGAATAACTTGACGCCTCATCAAATATCCATGAAATATTCCATAAGCAAATGGAACGAATGGAGCAGGGCCAGGAAATTCCTTCCTACCTTCTTTGTTGTTTTCACATACATACAATTCATCTACTTATTATTTTGGCAGGTGGATGCATACACATTATTTTATAGAGGAAATATTTGGTAATGAGTGAACCACTCCCATGAGGTCTGGGGGCTTGCATTGCAAAAACGGTAATAATTACAAACACAATGGAAATATTAATGGCTATATATGCAACATCTAACAAAATAGTAACCAGAAGAATTAAATAATAACCAACATAAACCTATAGAGAACAGAAGCCTCTGTGCATGTCAGTTTCCACATTCAGGAAATGAGGGCTGTTCTGTTATGGCTCAGTGTTCCTGCATTAGTCAGTAGCTTGTATTTGCAAAAGGTCACTTCTGTGATGCAGTGCTATCAATTATACAACAGCTGGCGAAAAGGCAAGATCTGTGCCTGTCATTTTGATGCTAAGAAATTTAGCCATCATACATTTGCAGGAGGGCAAATGAATGAATAACGCATTACAAATTCCGCCACAGAAAAACGATGCCTAACATATTGGAATAATCCATTTGATCAAAATATTGTGTTAGCAATGCACAATTTTTGAAGTATCAGTTGCTTTGGAACATAAAAGGATGTGTCAATCATTGGACTAGTGTGTGTCTCTGTGTGTTCTTGTGTAGCGTTTTGGAGGTCTAAACGGATTGGCTTATTTCTTTGATATTTATGATCTGATATGACTAAGCATACAAGTATTAACATGTTGTTTTTGATTAAAAAGAAAGGATGTCTAGCAAAGAGGGGAAGCGCAAATGATACGAATTCCACGCAACAACGGGTAAGTGGGAGCTGACAGGTAACAGTTTGCCTAGGAAAACTATATTTCTATACAGTTCCGACAAACTTTCTGTTTCCAGCACACACACACACACACACACACACACACACACAGCCTTTAGGATGTTTCCATGTACTTCAAACAGCAGCCACTAACCTGGATACTGTGCTTTGACCCGCTTTTTGTTTGTTGTGTCTTTCTCAAAACGTTTCTTTGTAGCACCAGAACTCCTGATCAGTTTCATTTCCATTATATAATGAGGGTACCTCCATGTCAACATCTGTTGTCGGCCAAGCCTCCTTCATTTCAAGCTTTCTATTTATTGCCCTATCCTTACATCAGCTGAAATCTGAAACAGTTCTATGTGGGAGGTAACTCTTCTTCTCATTGCGGCAAATGCGTTTAGGTTTTTTCCTCTCCTTCTCATCTCCTTCAAGACACAATATGAGGTCACCTGCAATACAAGCTTGCTCTGCCCCCCTTCTTCCTCGGCGCAGGGCTTGAAGTTCATATGATTGATATAACTGATTCCCAGATGGAATTCCTGCTAATTTTTATGCTTCATATTTACTGGGTTGTAATAGAAGTTAAGTAGAAATGAGCAGAACAGAGTGGTGGAAATTTAAGCCCAGAGCCAAAGTGATCCTATGAGTTGGGACAGGTAAGATATTTGGTTCAATTCACATATAAAGGTGTGAACCTCCCTAATTCACACTTTCTGAAACAATATGACAACCAAAACACACAGACACCCTTCCAAAATTTGCAAGGCAGTTCTCCGACCAAGTATTGCGTACAAAAATGCATATACTGGAGTAAAGTGTCCATAGAAATGCACATATTCGTACAAATAGCATACAAAATGCATTATATTAGGGAAAATACCTTTGCTGAAATTTGCATATTAGGCAAAATTACATTACACTGAAAGTTCATGTGTAAACAGTGTGGCTTACAGTTAAGATCAAAGGTGTCTTAAGCTTTCATGGCCCAATTCACCCTTGGTCTTTGGGGGGGGGCTGGGTGTGGCCAACAGTGGGTGTGGCCACCTCACTCTCTTTTACATGCACAACACACACACACTCTTTTGCATGCACACATGAATGCACACATACATATAGGATGTGAACATACATGGGCATAAGGTCCTTCTCCTCAACTGATCCATGCAAATCAGCTGAGGGGGGTTATCACCCCCTCTCTGCTCATTTAATCTGCAGGAGGCAATTTGCCTCCGAATCGGGACACTGGGCGTAATCCATTCTGCCACTATGCCTATTTAATTTTAATTTAATTTAATTTTTTCCCTTTTTGACCCTTTTTGATGGGATCTTGGGAAGCCAAAAGAAAAAAAGGAAGGAAGGAAGGAAGGAAGGAAGGAAGGAAGGAAGGAAGGAAGGAAGGAAGGAAGGCAGGCCGGTGAAGGGAAAATCAGACCACACACAAACTAGAGAACAGCCACCTCTTACTAAGATTCAGATATTGTTGTTCTGATACTAGAAAGACTTATAGCAATGTGGTACTGGGGGTCATTCACAGGTCACTGTGCCCGGCATGGAATTGCACCAGTAAGAAATAAATGGCTTTATTCCATGATTGAAAGTGAGGTCTGAGAACAGCTGTATTTGAGGTCCCTCCTTTGAAGTTGCCAGCTGATATTGTCTTGCTGTCCCAGTGCAGTTAAAGCCAGGCTGCCTGTGCTCATGCTAAGTAGCATTTGATGGAAACAAACGGGTCGGTGCAAGCGAAGAGGTGAGGCAAAGGGGCATCATGGCTGATGCCAGCCCCGGTTCTCTGAGATGAGCCAAGGTTCTAGCGTCATAGGCTGTTCTCATGCCCTTCCCAAAGTTGCAAACACTCTGGATCTGTAATTCCTATCATTCAGGCACTGCAAAACTTCTAGACCTACAGCCAACACCTTAGTATAATAGGAAAGTTGTTGTGCATAATTCTCAGCTGACTATAAAAGGATGGCAGCGGTGGTGGTGGTGGTGATACATACTATTATCTTGGATATTAGCAAGTCATCAGTACCGTACACAGCAGCGTACAGTGGATTGCTACTTTAGTCAAGTAAGAGATCAATACATGCTTGACATTGCTCAGGAACTCTAGAATAATGAGACACTGAGTCATGTCCTTCTCAGAAAGCTTTCTGAACAGAAGGATATTAGGCTGTCCTGACCTGTGTGGTAACTCTGCTTCTATGCAATGAATCAATCAGATTGACAAAGAAAATGCACTTAATCGTTATGAGTAGCATTAATGGCCTTGATTTGTTTTGCAGGGCTTGCATTTCATTTCCCACTAAAAAAGCCAAATGTTAAAGATAAGGGGGTGGAATAGCAAGGGCAAGCCTTCCACCATTTGGACAGCACAGGATCATAGGAGCTGATGTACTGAATGAGACATATCTCACGTAGAGCAATGCCCTGCTTCTGGCAGATGCTACCACCCAAGGCTTCAAAAGGAGTTGCATAACTAGTTGGCAGATGTGACACAACGTGCACCTGTGTGTAGCTTATCCCAGTTCCTAATCATCCCTGATAGATCCACATCATGAATAGCTGACATTTTAACAAGAGATATTTGCATTCATGAAGATATGGATGCATATGTGTGCCAAACCTGTTTGGGCCATGTGATGAGGTTGTATGGGATAGCACAATAATAAAGTATTTCCTACACAATAGCTTGGTGGTGTGTGTGTGTGTGTGTGTGTGTGTGTGTTCTGCACATGGGAGAGAGGGGGAAAGAGTTGCTCTGTGGCTTAATAATTTTAAGGTAATTCTACAAAAAAATATAAGTGAAATTTAGTACGTACATGCTCCAGGATTCTTAGATTCATAGAATTGCAGAGCTGGAAGGGATCCCTGAGGATCATCTAGTCCAACCCTCTGCAATGCAGGAATATGCAGCTCTTGAACCTGCAACCTTGGTGTTATCAGCACCATGCTCTAACCCAGTGTTTCCCAACCTAATCTAGGCAACGGCACACTTGTTTCATTAAAAAAATCTCGCGGCACACCGCTCCTCCCCGACCTGGCTGCGCCGGGTCTCCTGACCCAGAGTTACCTCTGGGATCAGCTGTAGCGCGGCGTCCTTTCTCCCGCCCATCAGCTGGGGAACCAGGTTGGGATTCTCCCGCGAGGCTTCTGTTGCTGCTGCTGCAGCAGCCAAGGGAGCAGCCTGGCTTCCGCTTCGCCGCCGGGCTCCAGCAGCGCCGCCGCCACGGTCCTGTGCAGCCCTGGGCTGCAGGTCCCTTTTCCCGCGGCACATCAGCCGGTGTCTCGCGGCACAATAGTGTGCCGCGGCACACCGGTTGGGAAACGCTGCTCTAACCAACTGAGCTATCCACGGACTCAGATAGATTGGTAAAGAAAAGGCGTTTTATACGCGTTGTCTATGCAATATAACATTGTGCCACCAGATGGTGACGTGGTGTCCCGTTTTTCTCTACCTGTTTTCCCTGTTTAAATTTACAACGCTTTAAAATGAAGGGCTTCTTTGATGTGTCTAGATCCAGCCAGGGGCTCATTGAACAGTGACAATGTGTTTGTCAGATATGTGATACTTTAATTAGATGCATTGTTACTGAGCAGTTCCGTTCAGCTGGAACTTTGCATGCGCTCCAGAACTACCATTTTGGATTTGTTGTGAGCAATGATCCTGGTGCCGCTGCAAAGCAACAGAAGTAGCAGCGATGGTTTAAGCTAGATAGCCTTGTCTAGCCACTATTCATAACACCGTACAACATGAATTTCATGCACAGCGAATGCCTATTCATTCCCAGGAACTGAGAAATGTGTAGTGAAAGTATGTACTTTTGTTTGGCTATTGATTAACTCTGGCAAGAACAAAGGTTTTGCTTCCAGCAAAACATCTCCCACTAGGAATTACATAGTCTAAATTTACATTTCCTGGAGTAGGGGGCAATCACTGCTTTTTCCACATGGGATCTCATGGTCACTTGGACAGGTGCCTTGATTGGCTGGAGAACGCTGCAACTCAGCAGCAGGAAATGTACATTGTTATGCCTGCTGGCAGCTATATCAGCTGTGTCTATTGTTAATGACCTTTCATTTAGCTTTGTACCTTATGTTAGAGATAATGTCTGTCAGGAAGCTGTTTTCCTATGACTGGGCAACCCGAAACTATGTTCAGCATTTTGTGTGCATAGGGGACTATCCCGTGCTTCTCTCTCCTTTAATCCTGTTCTACCCTGAGGATGCCTACAGGAACAGACCTCTCTCAAGTAAGCAAGACAGTATTGGTTTGGCCAATCAACATTAATAGTAAAATAGAGTGATGACCACTGTGGCACGCAACTGTTTCCAAATTAAAGACCACTAAAGTTGTGCTTTTCAGGAATATATGTGTAGCATAAATTAAAACCTAGACTAAATCATTGCGGGTCCACCGGGAATCTCCCAGTCTCTCCCACGCTTGATTCAGCATTTTATTGACATAGCAAACCTTCAGGCTGAATACGAAGAGGCAAGGGCAAACCCAGCATCAGCATTGCTGATCAGATTGGGAGGACAGCAGGGCCTGTACTTGCTTCTTTACCATTTCCATCTGCCATATGAGTGGGTGAGGGATGAGCCCATTTTTTTATACTTCGGGTGAGTTGCAAAAGCACTCCATGTGCAAATACAGCTTCACTAGGCTGGACAATAATAGCTATCTTGTGCATATATTCCAACATAGCATTTCCCCTCATTATCTCCTCCTCCTCCTCTGAAAAAATTTGGTTGTGTCTTTGAGCGCCAAAGACATTGAGTCACAGATTCATAAAATGGCAACAGAGATAGAAGGAGCTCCTGAATTATGTGAGATGGCTTGGCAAACGCCTGCTCAGCCATCTCTGCCTGCAAAGCCACTGCCTGGATGAAACTGTTTGGCAGTGCCAAAGTGATGCTGTTTATCGCAGGGCACAGATCGCTGGGCACAGCTTTACCAAATTGGAACACCTGCCTTTCTTGGCACTCTGCTTGCTCGCAAGCTAAACTGGAAATGAAAAGCTGAGCAGCAATAAAATAAGAAGCACCTTGACGGCAAAGTGAAACTTGCCGATGATATGAAAGATGGCCCTTCTGGCAATGTTTACAGATTCCATATGGCAACTTTGCTAGATTCCTTCTTCCCAGGAATTGTGCTTTTGGCTCTTAAGACGTTATAAACTGCTACAGAAGGACTGGTGGCAAACCATAAGCATGTGCCCTCCCCCCACCCCCACCCCCCAAAAAATTGCCTCTGCACTCCATCAGAGACAGGTGATTAGTAGAATCAAAGGAGATATTTGTCAGTTACAAATCTTGGTACTCAGCATTACCTCTAGGTCATGTTACTGATAAGAAAGGACTGGAGCATTATGGGTTTCATGATTTAAATCAGCTCTGGCCTTGCTCTTCCTACCACCATTCCCCCCCCCCTTCCTATCAGAGGCTCTTGACAGTAACAGCTGCATGACAGACAGAAATTCAATAGTTGCAGCATTTCCCAGTAAGTATATGCAGCATCAGAGAATACTACACTGGCTAAATGTCTGCCTGGCAAACAGTACTTAATGTGATTGTCACAGAGCCTCTGACAGGGGAAAGAAGAAGTCCCAAAAGCAGCAGTAGCATGAGGCCAAGTCACCAAGTTGCTTTTGAGCTACACAGGACTCTTCCTCAGGCTAGAAAACAAAAATATGGTGCAAGTAACATTGCTGTTGCTAAAGGACATGGTCGAAGCCCCACCTACAATACGTGAACACCTACCCAAGCACTTTCTTTGGATATCAATGGCTACTAGCTATGATGGCTATACGCTGCTTCCATTCTGAATACCAGTTGCTAGAAACCACCAGAAAGGAGAATGCTGCTTAGCTCAGATCCTGCTTGTGGTCTTCTCATGAGCATCCTGTTGGCCCCTGTGAGAACCAGATGCTGAATTAGATGGGAAACTGGTCCAACGTTGCAGGGCTATTCCAGCGTTGTTACGTCAACACCATTTAATCCGGTGTGTAGGCTAAAGGAAGAATGGGAAACCAGGTGTTGCTAGACCAAAGCTTCCATCAGCCCCAGCCAACAGACCCAATGGTCAGTGGTGATGAAAGTTGTAGTCCGGCAACATCTGGAAGGCTGCACATTGGGTAACCCCTCAGCTAAAGACACTATGGTAGGGATGGACGGCTCTCCAGGCTTGGCTAAACTCCATCTTTCATCAGCCCTACCCAGCAGGGCCAATAGTCAGGAATGATGGAAGTTGTAGTCTAGCAACATCTGGAAGGCAGCCGATTCCCCATCCCTGCACAACAGGGTAGGGTACTCGCTATCTCAGGAACCCTGTTGTACAGTGGCTATCTTAGGCACCTTCGTAGGGACAGTGAGAATAGCCTGACTCCTCCATCGGACTTCTTTACCATTTCCACAGCTCAGACCAGGGCACATTCCCTTCTCTCAAGCTGATGCCCATTCAATAGGTACATTATAATTTTCTCTATGTTGCACATCAGTTCTGGGTAGATATTTAATTTGTACCTGATATACATTTGCAAAAAGAGTGAGAGGGCTCTCTTGATTCTTACCATCAAATCCCCAATATGTTTCTGTGGTCTTAGTAAAGGGAAATGCCTGTTATGGTACATTAATTTTCTGGTTTGATGTCTCTATTGATACAAGTGACTACTTCACAAAAACAAACATATGTTTCCCCATTCCGTTTTCCACTGATCTACAGCTATGCAGAGAGAGGGGAAGTAGGGAGACATTTAGTAAGACGTTTGTGTGTTTTGTTAAATTACCCAAAGGAAACACCAATAAGATCACAAAGTGCCTACAGTAAAAATGTTCCACTCATCTAAGCGATTTATAAATTAAACATCAAATATGGCAAATGGGACATGGGGAATAGGTTCACTTTGATCCTTATAAGGATGAGTTGCTCAGGCACAATGATTGCAAAAGAAATCAGAGATGCAGTTTCAATGGGATTTATAGCAATCTGTGTGCAGGACTGCAGAGAAATTTAGCAGCATGCCCTGCCTTATTGTCCATTTTTTAAAAAAACAAAAACCGCCACCACCTCCTCTTTGCACCTACTTAGCAGCACTTTTAATTAATTGTGCTCATATTCAGGAGGGAGCCTCTGAAAACTACACCAACTCTTGAGGAATTATAACAGGAAGTTCTATTCTGAGGTTCTACTGTAAAAACCTGCTTGGCTGAGCCATACACCAGGCAGATTTAGGTTCCTTAATCACACTTGCAAGCTCTTGTCTCCCAGCAGGCATTTTCTGTCCTCTTTGTTCAATGAGACATTGGCATGTTCACACAGAGGCATGTGGAGTTCCTATATAAAGGAATAAAAGCTTTAAACTCAAATGTCGGTAGGGAATAATTCATTTAATTATAGTTTATACAACATTGCAACAACATTTAGGAACAAGTTGTTTTCATTTTTCCAGTGACTATATAATACCATAGCTTGCTAGAAGCCTAGAAATATTCAGTTGCCACTATGACTGGCAGCCGAAGAGGGGTCAGGCAAACCTAAACACACACCAGGCCTGGGGCAGTCTGTGGTTGCCACAAGGGCTCCCTTTTGATGGGTTCGTGAGGCAAACCTGGGAAGCACTGAACAGAAACAAGGGGAGGTTTTGTAATGCAAACAGAATTATGCAACTCTTATATTCTCAAGTTAATAACAGGCAGGTATAATTAACAGTTCTGTACTCATACTCACAATTATTACTATGAATCAAATTTCCCAGCCAAAGAAATTGGGGGAGGAAATTACAATTCTTCTGCCTTGATTGTGAGTACGTATAACAGAAAGCTGTTTGGGTGTAACCATATTCTGTTACGTGAGCTGGGCTATGAATGGTAGAGATGGGGACAGTGTACTCCAGCTCCCATTAGCCCCAACCTGCATGGCCAATGTTGAAGGATGATGGGACTTGTAGTCCCATCAGCTGGAGATCACAGGTTCCCCGTTCTTGCTCTTGGGTATCAGTCTGAATCCTTGAGAAGGTCTAAGAGCAATTTTCTCTTGTAAAAAATATTGGCTACTTTAGGAGCTCTGTTTTCCAAAGTAAGGCTATTTACTTATTAATTTCAATGAGTCTACTCTGAGTAGCACTAGCATGGGATACAGCCCATCAACTGAGTTTGAGCAGCCCTTGAAGTATTTTATTTCTTGCCATCTATTAATTATATGTAACTGAGAAATATCACAGAAAATACACAAAATCAGAGTGATTAACCACTGCTAAATATTCCTGATTTGTACAGTGGTACCTTGGTTCTCAAATGCCTTGGTACTCAAACAACTTGGAACCCAAACACTGCAACCCCGGAAGTAAGTGTTCCGGTTTGCAGACTTTTTTCGGAAGTCGAACGTGCTCCGTTTTGAGTGCCACACTTCTGTTTTGAGTGTTATGCTGAGGTCTGTCTGTTTTTGCTACTTATTTTGCATTTTGTTTTTGCAGCTCTTTTGTTTTTGTTTTTGTAACTGTGTGGAACCCAGTTCAGCTACTGATTGATTGATTGCGTGACTGCAGTACATTGTTTATTGCTTTCATTTTATGGATCAATGGTCTTGTAAGATAGAAAAAATCATGTTAAATTGCTGTTTTAGGGGTTGTTTTTAAAAGTCTGGAACAGATTGATCCATTTTGCATTACTTTCTATGGGAAAGCTCACATTGGTTTTGGAACGATTTGGTTTTGGAACGGACTTCTGGAACGGATTAAGTTTGAGAACCAAGGTACCACTGTACTGTCCTGCTCAAATTTGAATACTGAAATTCTGCTTGGTTTTGAATTTGCTGCTTGATTTTAAATTTCATTTTGTCCCTAACAACCCTTAGTCATCTAGCTGGCCATTGTAAGAACAGGATGCCAATCTAGAAGGATTTGGCTGATCTAGAAGTGTTCTTCTTATGTTCTTAAATACTACACATCCTATTATTGTAGAGATTAGTGTTTCATTTGTCTGGTATGAGCAACAGTGTGTGTGTGTGTGTGTGTGTGAGAGAGAGAGAGAGAGAGAGAGAGAGAGAGAGAGCATAAAAATTGGGATGAACAGGACTACAGATTATTCTAGTCAATATAATCAGAGATACATGGTTAGTAAAGTGCCACAAAATTTTTATCTTTATTTAGATAACGATGGTATTAACAATATAATCTTTACAATATTTGGTACATTATTGATACTACATATTTAGTTTATAACTACTATTTTTAGGTCTAAAAAATTCAAGGTTATTTGAACAGTAATAAGCAGTGCAGTTTTGCACATGAGTTTATTGTATGTTAAATGCTCCCAGTTATGTATACAATTACACATTTGAAGCTGTGTTTTGCTGGCGTTCTCTTGTCTTTTTATAGTCTTGGCTGAGTTATATTTAACAAATGATGTATCCCAACAATGCAATCCACATGGATCTGAACAATAGTGTACACTTTCAGTTTGCTAAATTCTCCAGAGTACAGTACACATTGAACTGCAAAATAAATAATTTTGAGCTAAAGTCTCTGATACATGGGAAATAAAGCATTGGCTCGAAGAAACTTATTTCTGCCTGGCTCAAACTACTCTCATTGTGATCTAGTTGTATGAACTGTTTCTCATGAGCACAGAATGCAACTTAGAACACCCCATCAACTCAACCCACTTTTGACAGATTTATGAGGGGAAATGGTGTGCCCATGAGGAACATGTCAGCCAATTAGTTCACCATAAACATAGTTCTATTGGGGCTGCATCTCTTTCCTCCCTCTGATCCTCACATAGCAGTATTGTAGTTGGCCTGAGCCAGAACAGAATATTTTTCTCAGAAGAAAGTCATACTGAGTTGAATAAATTTCCTCAAGTATGTGTGTATACAATTGCACTTTCCAAGAAAAGATCGCTAGAATTGGGCTGTTCAGAATCAGCACCAAACTAGTTGTTTTGTCACACGGGGGGGGGGGTGTGAATAGTCTAACTTATTTTCTGTTAGAAGTACAGCACAATAAGCCGTTCAGTGTGTGAGTTCAGGGGTTAATCCTGATATTGGTCTGGATGACAGCAGACTCTGTCAGCATGTTCGAGTCAGCTGGACATTAGCAGTCAGTGAGGAAGACAGCTGAGAGTTGACACTTGAAGGAGGTGGACAGAAATGTAGTTCTGAATGAGTTTTTCCCCTGTGGAGGTCTGAACCCTATAAATAACCCTGTTTATTTCTCCTCATTATATACTGTTTTCTTCAGTTTATCCTCAGTGAAATAATATCACTTCCTTTTCTCTCTGGTTTCCGTCTGCTTTATTCCAGTCACTCTGCTAACATTTTCCCCATGGAAAGAAGTAAGGGGAGACTGCCAGGATGAGTAGAGGGTGAGGAATCTGCTTAATGTTTCCCCCTTCCATAATTCATCTGCACTAAATCACTTCCCAAAAGCTGTCTCTCCGATAAAAGGGATCCTTCTGCTGGGAAAGCAGCTGAGGGTGGAATTTTCAGCGGACCAATGGTAGGAAGGGAAAGGATTAAGAAACCTCACTATCCTTCTGAACTTGATCACAGCCTCCAATGCTGCTTTTCACTTTAAAAAACAACAGGCAAGAGTTCGTCTCCTGTGCAATGCCTAGTTTGGCCTTTTTACTGAAAATAACTCAGTGTCTACTAAACACATTACCATGAAGCTGTAGTTTAACAGGAAGGAGAGGGTGAAGGACAAGGCATTGCAGAGGTCATCACAGCGCAAACTATAGGAGCCAACTTTTAGGGGTAGGAGCCAACTCCTAGGGGACGAGGTCCCTTTGCGCCCCCCACCAATAAAATATTTGAGGGCTCCCCCAAAGGATCAAATTGTGTGTATGACACATGTCATGTGATTGATTATGTGGGGTGGGGCTTACTTTATATTATTTATATTTATATTTATATTTATATTTATATTTATATTTATATTTATATTTATATTTATATTATTTATATTTATATTTTATTCAAGTTGGCAGTTCTGGTGCAAACCCACTGCTGGGAGCACGGGATTAGCTCTGTTGGTACATTTGCACCATGCAGGCCTCAACTCCATCTCCCTCCCAATAAACCACAGTAATGTGATGGGCGTTCAGCGCTCTGCCGATTGCTGCTGCTGCTGTGAAGACATGTGCTTAAAACACTGAGGTTTTAAAGGGTAGCAAAGTTCATATCAATATGAGTAATTCAGCAGCTTTCCTCTAGCCAGCCCTTCTTAACCTGTGGCGTCTAAGTTGGTCACTTTCTTCAGCCATCATACCTCAGGGTTCCCTGTACTGTATCTTTGTTCCTATTTTTCTTGGGCCTTTTCCCCACTCAGCTTTCCAGCCCTTTAGCCGTCCCTGCATGTACCATATTTCCTGGTTCTAGGCCACGTGCGAGATGGTTTCTCCCCCAACTAAAATATCTCCCCTCATATAATTTCATCACCGTGTTCCAGAACTTTCCATGATACTATAAAGGCTCAGCTAATAGCTGAAGGGACTTCACCAGCACCAGCACTATGCCAAACACACACACACAAACCCTTCACAATGTTCAGTGAAGGAGATGAGTCAATTCAATTTATTCCGTTTTGCCGAGTATGAAACCAGTTCTGGCGGCAACCCTTAGCAAATAAAATGCCTATTTTACAGCAGTGCTAGTACAATTCCACAGGTGTTGACAACAGCGGAAGGAATCTCCTCATATGGCATGTCAAGCTGCTTTCTGAAATTGTTAATTCACCTCATAATGAATACTTAAACCATTTCTTCATAATAGCGTAATTAGAACCTGTTCTGCAAAGTAGGTCCCAAAGGTGAAACAGAAAGCCTGCTAGACCAGTTGAATGAATCACTAGTTAATTATGCCTGTGACAAAGTTCTAGTGTGAAGGAATCTTCCTCTTATGAAGAACAAAATGCTTACAAGGGAAATTATTGGGCATTAAAAAACATATCTGTTAAATCTTTATATTCATTCAGAAAGACATATAAACCTGAGAGTTGTCGAGTTTTGATCAAACCATTTTTCAGATTCAGAGCCAGTGTGGTGTAGTGGTTAAGAGCGGTAGACTCATAATCTGGTGAACCGGGTTTGCGTCTCTGCACCTCCACATGCAGCTGCTGGGTGACCTTGGGCTAGTCACACTTCCTTGAAGTCTCTCAGCCCCACTCACCTCACAGAGTGTTTGTTGTGGGGGAGGAAGGGAAAGGAGATTGTTAGCCGCGTTGAGACTCCTTCAGGTAGTGATAAAGTGGGGTATCAAATCCAAACTCTTCTTCTTCTTCTTCTTCTTCTTCTTCTTCTTCTTCTTCTTCTTCTTCTTCTTCTTTTGCTACTGAATCCAGCCGCAAAGCCAGAGCAATGTGTAATTTACAATGTGCATAGATCTCAATGAATGGACACTAGCAATGTAAAATATCACTGCATTTCTCTGTCAGTATGGTTGGCCTAGAGGGGGCATGCCAAGAAAGTATCCTAATTTTGAAAATATATGAATAAGAATTTCTGCATCTAAAAATGAAAAATTCATCATAGTGTGTGACCTTTCTTAGCTCCCACACATATAGCCAGAAATGCAGGTCTGTTCCAATACACAGCACATTGTAGCTGGTTTCATTACAAGCTGGTGTTTTTTAAAAAATATGTTGTGGAATTTTCCACTTTAGAATGGGTTGAACGCTTAGAGTTTTCAGTTACATTTGACAAGAAATGTTGCCGTTCATGTAAATTGCTGAGCCCATAGGAAGCTGCTTTATATACACCAGGTCAAAAACAACCAAGAGTCTTGTGGTACATTTGCCACCCAATGCTGTCTATTCTCATCATATACAAATGACATTTTAAAAAATTTGAGACACCAGGACTGGGGGGGGGGAGGGGCAGAGGTTGAATCTCGGACATCCTGCATGCAATATATGTGTGCTACCTTTGAGCTGGAGCTGAGACTCTCTCCAGTGCCATGGGCTTGATGTAATGAGTTCCATAATAATATTTTTAATTAATTAATTAATTAATTAATTGAGTTAATATACTGCCCTATACCCGGAGGTCTCAGAGCGGTTCACAGAAAAGATCACAACATATATAATCAGAATAAAAACAACAACCCAATAACACACACACACACCCTAGAAAAGAGCCACATTTTAAAAGGGTATATGATGTCAAACAGATCAACCAAAGACCTGGTTAAAAAGAAACGTTTTTGCCTGGCACCTAAAGGTGTATAATGAAGGCACCAGGCAAACTTCCCTGTGGAGACCATTCCACAGACGGGGAGCCACTGCAGAGAAGGCCTGTTCTCGTGTTGCCACTCTCCAGACCTCTCAAGGAGGAGGCACACGAAGGAGGGCCTCAGAAAATGATTTCAGGGTCCGGGTAGGTTCATATGGAAAGAGGCGGTCCTTGAGGTATTGCGGTCCTCATAACAATAGTTATCCGGTAACCATACAGTGGTTTGCTAGCTGCTTACAGGTCTGTGGTCTACCTCGTTTTGTGCACGAACCATATCACCACGTGGGTGGTAGGTCTTCTTTTTGAATTGCAGATGACTTCAAGCATCTCTTGAAGTCCAGTAGTATGCAATGAACTACCATAAATTCCAGGTCCAGGTCTTCATCTTCAGCAATAAATTTTTCATTAAAGACAAGCCGTAATAACCAGAGGCATACTAGAAAATGAAGTGAGACATATGTCTCTGGATTATCTGGGTGAAAATCTGATGAAGAACCAAAGCATACAGCCTTTCAAACAAGGATAGGAAAACTGTGACCCTCTGTATATTGTTGGACTCTTCTCTTTGTCATTTTCCAGGGTGTGACCTCAGGGCCTAGGGCTCAGTCCCAGGAGATAAAAGTCTTTTAGCAAAGCACTTATGCAAGAGAGCAGGGTTCAGTACAGTCTCAACAAATACAAGGCATCAGTCTAGGTTCAAAATGTGATCCAGAGGCTAGATCGGGCAGCGGCCCAAGGTCAATAGCACAGTGTGTTCAGGCAAGGTACACCACATCAGGGAGAGAGAGCCAGGGATGTGTGATGTTTCTAGCAAATGGAAGGCTCAAGAGGGAAGCCTCACATACTGTGGTCTCCTGTACCATACACAAATCCCAGCTGTTGACAGTAAAGGAGTTGCATGGATTGCTTCTTTGTATTAGGAAAGGTGGTTGAATTAGAAAGTTGCTGGAAGCTGCCTGTGACAGCCCCATTTGATGTGTGACAATTCCTTCAGAGCCTGGGTGGGTGATAGTCAGGAAGGGGGAGGGGGAACCAGCAGTTCCCTCCCCTGTAAACACACCAGAATTAGGACTCAGCTACACAGCTGCAAATAAAACATTTTAAATGTAAAGTGCAATATACAAATGTGACACTAGATGGCGACAGTGAGCTATGAAAAATTCAATGTATTTTTCAAAACTTTTTTTAAAAAAGCATTTTTGCAGCATTTTTTTAATATGTGTATAGATTCCACCTTACAAAACAAACATGCAGCTGGGACTCCTAACCTGCGGATTTGTCTTGTAAGTTGCAAGATGCAGTTATGCCCTCTTTTGCACTTGCTCAGGGGATTCAAGAGTGATTCTTTACTAGTAGTTCTAGCTAGCTGTGCAAGTGCTGGTAACAAGCAAGTACATAGGAGAGTGCTTAGGCCTAAGGCAATGTCATTTTGGCTTATCCCATTGTGGCTGTGCACTGTCCTTTTGGAAAACCACAGCATCTGCAAAGCCCCCAAGAATGCTGTTTAGTTACTAAATTCAATATCGTTAATGCAATATGCAGGAAATGGAAGAGACCCACTTTTGAATCTAATCTGCTTTCTTATCAATATTGCTCTTTTAATCGACTTGCAGATGGGGGGTTTATTCAAATGATGGTTTTGGAGCCACACGAAAACATCTGAGCAACCTGCCAGAAGCAAAGCCACTCAGAGAAATCTGAGTTTGGGGGACAAAAGTGGGGAAATTAGATAAGGAATAATATGGTGGTAAATCAATGAGTGATGTATACAGAAAGGCAGGAATGAGATTTCAGAAGCCTGTTCTTTAAAAGTCCCACTCTTCTCTTTTCTTAAAGACATACACTCCTCTTTCCTTAACTCTAATTCTGATCTTCACCTTCTGTGAACTGCTTAGCTTGTGGCTCTTGAAAGGGGGAATGGCAGCGGGCAACACGGCTGCTACTGCTGCTGCTGCTGCTCAGCTTACCTCATGCTGCTTCTGAATTGAAGTTGGTGTTAAAAGCTTCTTGAAAAATACTGCATGTCTAGTAGACCAGCTTTGGGTCACCATGTTCCTCTCCGCTGAGAAGAGTGCATCTCTGTTTGAATCACATCTTTGTGTGTCAGGCCTGTAATTACTGGGAAATCTCACCATCCCCTCTCCAGCTGCTCTATGGACTCTGTAAATACCTAGCAGGAAAATAGCCCTAGACTAGGAAGGAGGGATCAAGCAATAGCAACTCTGACAAGGCCAAGACTGGCCTTACCGGTAGTTAGAGGCCAAGACAGAAAATATACCTCACTTCTCTTGTTGTCTTCAGAACGGAGGTAACCAAAGTGGTGTCCTCCAGATGTCGCTGGCTTTGGGTCATGCTTTCTGGGGCTGATACCGTAGGAGTTGTAGTTTGCAATTTCTGGTTATGCCTGTTTTCAAACATTGTAGAAAGACAGAAAGGTGGGCATGGCCATTCCTAAACTGGAAGCTTTAAGTAAAGTCATTGGGGAGAGGTGAACTTGTGACCTCCCAGATGTTCCTAGAACTCCCACCATCCCTGTTCAATGGCTGTGCTGGCTGGGGCTGTTGGGAGCTGGGGGTCCAACTTCATCTGGGGGGTGACAGGTTCTCCCCCCAGGATACCTTAAGATGTGGTGTGCTCAACTTTTCGTTTTAAAAGGTTGTGGCTGAATATTAGACTGCTTGCTTTTCATATGCAAGGTCTGATTCACAAAGCCTTTCAGCTTTTTGTTGCAGGGTTCTGTTGCAGGGCTATTATGGGCCATCCTTTTAGAATCCACTCCATCAGATTCATGAAGTATTAGCCTCAGTTGGCAGGTGGGCATATGTTTTGAAAAGTTCTATATAGTTACTCAAATATTCCAGGGGGAGTTAAAGCCTTGCACACTCAAATTTCAGTATTAAGAAGAGATTTTCTTGACAGGAATCCAGTGATATAGATGGGGGGGGGGAAACAATATTCAAGTTCATAACCCTCAGCCTAGAACCACATTTCTTATATTTCACCATAAGGGAAAGATTTGCAGTCATTTGTCTCGTGTCAAAATCATTATTGACTGACCAAAACAATATTCACTCAACTCAGAGGGAGGGAGGATTTGTAGATCTTGACAGATCCTATGCTGCTATGGAAAATGGAATACATTTATTCACCACAATTATTAGCAACCTGCAGATGTTGGTCTTTCCATCCTATAGAATCATTTGGAATGACAAGGAAATGAATTGTTTTGGGTTATGGGGGGGAAACACAGCGGGAGCCTAACTGCTATTTTTGTTTAGCTAAATAAATCTGATTTTGACTAGGCTGGCCTGGAACTCATCTCAATAGACAGCAGCCCATAAAGGAATCCGGTGTCAGCAACATACAGGCCGATGGATTCTCCACCCGCAACCCTTTGGTAAAGAATCAAACCTGGCAGAGGTTCAGACTTTAAAAAGAAGTGTGAGCTATGAGTTATTTTAGTGTGTGGGAATGGAAGTAAGGGATGAATTGGAACAATAAATGAGCTCCTTGCTTAAAATAACAAGGAAGAAGATCGGAATCCACATATCCTGCCCGTGTAATCCTGTGGTTGTTTGAAACAAATTAAAGCCAATTGCTTTCTTTCTGTGCATTCTAGGGAAGGAGAATTTGCAGCCAGCAGATGGTTTATTTTCCCCTGGCCAGAATTTTTGGATCTCGGCCACATGTCATTAGTGACCTATTTTTCGCTGCAATAAGATCAGCTGTGTGTTGCAGGACCCTGAATCAGCAGCTTTCCCCCTGGCTCTGTCTACCTAAGCCTTCAGCCAGTGCAGATTCTCGGAATGTGCTCCTTCCATAGTCCCTGTATAGACCCATAGGAAATAACCTTCAGCCATAACGATGTTGGGCCAGAGGACAGACGATATCCCAGCCAGACTATCAGGCAGAAGAAACTACAAACAGCTGCGGCAGCCCAACCTGAAACACTTTCTTCTAATTCAGTCAGGCTAAACATAGTAGATGTGGGAGTCCTTGCTGGATTAGTGATCGTGATATGAACCACCAGCACCATTCACCAGAGCTGAGCTTGAAGGAGCATCTCCACCCCCCATTGTTCAGCCAGGACACTGAGGTCCAGCGCCGAGGGCCTTCTGGAGGTTCCCTCATGGCGAAAAGCCAAGTTACAGGGAACCAGGCAGAGGGCCTTCTCGGTAGTGGCGCCCGCCCTGTGGAACGCCCTCCCATCAGATGTCAAGGAGATAAACAACTATCTGACTTTTAGAAGACATCTAAAGGCAGCCCTGTTTAGGGAAGTTTTTAATGTTTGATGTTTTAGTGTGTTTTTGTTATTCTGTTGGGAGCCGCCCAGAGTGACTCGGGAAACCTCTGAACAAAGCAAAGATGGCTGATCTTTACACACACACACACACACACACACACACACACACACACACACGAGTAACAGATCTGTGATGCAGGTCTCCCTGGTCAGAAGGTGGGATTCAAAATGGGTTTGGCACTTGTCTTCTTAGAAATCCATAAAGGATGCTCATGAAGCATGAATCTAATATGGAAGTAATCCCTAGGAGTGAAACTCATGAGGTAGGGCAAATTGTGTTTGTACCGCAGTGAGGCTTGGCTTCTTGTTTTAAAAAATGATGAAACCCCAGAATGTCTTCATTAGAGCTAAAATGAATAGATTCCACAACATTTCCTGAACTTGCAGCTGATCTAGGAAAAAAACTTCCAACTTTATTTATCTAACTTGGGGAGATACTTTGAAAAACAAAGGTGATCGGTTCGCTTTTCTGGGTACAGCCATACACAAGAGATCCTGCCGCATACATGAGGGGGAAGATCTAGGGAGCGCTGGATCAGTCCTTGTTTCATATTAAAATTGTGAACATAAAACATACGTGTTAGGTACCATATTCAATACTTTCTCATTTAAACCATCCAACCCCTTTAACCTTTAGAACAGAGACAATTATGGGAGAAATTGAATATAAATCTGATTTTTCCTGCCCTGCTCAAATCAGTCTGGATGACTTAAATTCATTTAATTTCAGCGGGAACTAAGTCTAGGTCTAGGTCTAACCCACTGTATTTAAAGCACTATGATCCAATATACATTCAATTAATGTGTCGCCTATGATGCACAAGAGATACAAATGCCTGTATAATGAAACATCCCTGTGATGCACCATTATTACTGTGTCTTAGGAATTCCTTTGTTGTCTGCTGCCTCCAACAGGATGCCTGAAGAATTTTTTTACACACTTGTGGTAAAAAATGTGTTTAATGGCCAACAAGTTTCTAGGTAAAAAGGTAAAGGTAAAGGACCCCTGGACGGTTAAGTCCAGTCAAAGGCCAAGGGAGCCGGCATTTGTCCACAGACAGCTTTCCTGGTCATGTGGCCAGCATGACTAAACTGCTTCTGCCACATCAGGACACCGTGACGGAAGCCAGAGTGCATGGAAACGCCGTTTACCTTCCTGCCACAGCAGTACCTATTTATCTACTTACACTGGCGTGCTTTCGAACTGCTAGATTGGCAGGAGCTGGGACAGATCAATGGGAACTCACGCCGTCGTGGGGATTTGAACTGCAGACCTTCCGATCTGCAAGCCAAAGAGGCTCAGTGGTTTAGACCACAGCGCCACACTTCTAATGCTGTCCAAAGCAATGATTTAGGTTTTTTTTTAATTCATATTTATTGGGTTTTTCACATAAATAATATAAAAAACAAACAATACATAACACAACAAAAAATACAACACTACAAACACTACAAATACAATCACACAAAAATCATAAATTCCCTTCTTTCCTTTTCATTTTGGTTTGACTTCCTCCTGTCTTTCCCTCTGCGTTCCAGTGTATATAATTATTCTCATTAGCAATTTCCTCTCATCATTTAATAATATATTCCTAATACTCTATCTATTTTTACTATCTTAATTCTATTTCCTTATCTTAACTCATTATTATCTTATCAAACCTTATCACTTATAGCACTTAAATTTCTATCCCTTAAATTCTATCCTAGGCTTATCTATTCATATATCATACTTCCACTTAATCATTCTTAGTTCTAATCTGTAAATTACTATTCTATCGGCATTATCTTAACTCTAAATTTTGCAATAATTTTTAAGATATTCTCTAAATTTCTTCCATTCTTTTTCCACCGCTTCTTCCCTCTGGTCGCGGAGTCTCGCAGTCAGCTCGGCGAGTTCCATGTAATCCATCATTTTCATCTGCCATTCTTCTGTAGTTGGTAAGTCCTTTGTCTTCCAATATTTTGCAATCAATATTCTTGCTGCTGTTGTGGCATACATGAAAAAGGTGTGGTCTTCCTTTGGTATCTCCTGGTTAACCATTCCAAGCAAGAAGGCCTCTGGTTTTTTAACAAACGTGTTTTTCAACACTCTTTTCATTTCGTCCAAAGCAATGATTTAGATAGCTTCAGACAAATGTAAGCTACTGGATATTTAGGACTATATTCATTCACTATTAGACCCTAAGGAACATTAAAGATCATTTATAGATATATTTTGAATGGGTAAGGTGTGTGCACGCCGAAGCCCAAAATCATTGCCACTGTCATAGTCAAGACAGATAGTGTGGTAAGCCTTTTGCCTGTCCTTCAGGCTATTTTCTTTCTGAAGGGTCTTTCTGTTCTCCCTCTCGCAAAAAAAAAAAAATCCATAATCCTGCAGAATTAATCTTGAGTATGAAGCAGCAATAAAGAGGCAATCTTTCATTTCTGCAATTAGCTCTCGATGTTACACTGTAAGCAATTATTATTCCAGTGGAAAATGCTATTCTAAATTCTGCTGAGGTACAACATGAGCTGTGCTGTTATTATGGCTGCATTTAGATTTAAATGCTAATGATCCGTTAACGTTAAAGGAACTAAAAATATTTCTGGACATGATTTTAAATGTAGGGAGGACGTTATTGTAACATGTCCTCTCTCCATGATCACATCCTATTATCTGGCCTTACATTATGGGCTATACTGAAATATACAGTCCAAAGCAAGCCACTTCGATTCAAGAACAGAAAATGAAGTTTTGTGGACCAATCTGTCCATCTTTCTCATTTCACCTGGCCACTTGCAACTTCATTAAAACATTTTCATTTGTCTTCATCCTGGCCTTATAGTCTATCTCTCCCCATCCCCATTTCCCCATCTGATTGAACTCTGTTAATTAGAATTATTAGTGACATGAAGAGATGAGAGTTAAACGGTCATTTTACACTGGAGTCTTTTCCAACCTGTTTCCCTCCAGTTGTTTTGGACTACAACTCCAGTCATCCCTGACCATTAGTCATGCTGGCTGGAGCTGATGGAACCGGTGGTCCAACATCAAGGGCAGGCATCAGATTAGGGCAGTGATGGCTAACCTTGACACTCCAGATGTTTTGGGACTACAACTCCCATCATCCCTGACCACTGGTCCTGTTAGCTAGGGATGATGGGAGTTGTAGTTCCAAAACATCTGGAGTGTCAAGGTTAGCCATCATTGGATTAGGGTTTGCTCCTATTGAAGCAAGTTAGACTGCTTGGTGGCCCGTGTGCAGATGGCTTTTGTTTATTAGTACCTTTTAAGGACACTATTCTCAAATATCTAAGGACTCTCTAAGCCCATCCACTTGGCAAGAAAGGCACTAGACCTGAGATTTCCAGGTCCTTAGAACTGATTTTGAATGAGCACTCCAAGCAGAAATCTACTGTGAGGAGACACTCCACCTTTAGTCATTCCTGAGTGAAGAACCATGCAGTCTGGAAACACAAACAGGTACTTGGTAGTCACATTTTCAGGGGCACCACCGAACACTAGGCAACTTGGAATCTCTTGCACTGTTATAGAGACCCAGGGGTACACCTCTTAGGTGAGCAAAATATCATGCTCTGCCTCTGGGAGCAGTGCAAAAAAAAAAAAAAAAAGAGCTTGCTCCAGCTCACTGATCTTTTTATCTTCCAAATGACTGTCTAAAGAACTTGGCAGAAATCGGAGGGTATTTGTAAAGGGGGAAATGGTGATTAAATTTCAGCGATACTATTAATTCCATAAACCCATGTGCATGAGTGGTCAGAGCCAGAGATTTCTAATATAGTATTTAAAACTGCTGCCGCTCTAAACCCTGCATTGCTATATTCGTAGCATCTCAGTTCTTGGGAGTGGGTGGAGAGAATATGTTCCAGCGTTTCATGTGACTACTGCATCCCACACACTAGGGCTCCTAGGCCCACACTATAGACATGTGTGATCGTTGTGCCAAAGCAGTAGGCACAGCAACATTGATAGAGAGTCCTCTTGCATCACGCGGAGTTCGCTTTCTGGCAGGGAGCAGTTCTGGTGATCCATTTTCAGGAAAATGAAGCATGACACCATTAAACACCATACAGTTGCTTAGGCAGACTTCCCTGCAAGGCAAAACGAATTGCAAGAAGCCCGTGATATGTTTTATACCCTTACTAGCTTTTCAAATCTAATTGATAGAAGCTGTGACCGCGGTTAGGGTGGGGTGGGGAGGCAGGGAGGAAACGATTGTGAAACACACCCAAGAAAGTCAGTTAAGTGTTTCAAGCAGAAAGCAAAAATGCCTTTGAGTAAATGTTGATTAAAAATGCTGCCAGTATGCTAGTTACTTGTGCTTGAAGAACACAGATGTTCCATTTCTTGCTCCCTTTGGCTGTTTGTGTGTACACCTGTCTGCTCAGGTTGGAATGCAAGGGGCAGATGGGGAAATTAAGGCTCTATTGTACCCTTTGGGCTGTGGTGTGGTGATATGAATCACATTTGCATAGCTAATACAGTACTGAATGCCAGTGACTTTAGATCAGTGGCTTTAGATCGCCATCTTCTGGGGGGGAAGTCAAACAACTCAGTTTTTAGAGGGTGTATGACAAATTAGATTGATTATCTGCTGCAACGGTTGTGACAGTGTGTACTTTTTTGTTCCATTTAACAACTACTAATTTGTTTCCCTACACACACACACAACACACACACACAAACGTCAGCAGAGGACTACACTTCATGCATCTTATGAAATGGACTCTGGTTCACAAAACTTATGCCACAATAGGTATTTAGACTTTAACGTTCCACAATACCAGTGCTTTTTTTCCCTGTGAGGATGCAGGGGTATGCATATCTCTAAACATTTTGTGAATCTTTGTACTTTTGTCCATTTACTGTATTTATTTTTTCCCGATTTGAACTATAAAATGGTGGTCTTCTTGAGTCAAAACGAGAGTACCCCTAAACATTTTTTATTATTATTTTAGAAAAAAAAGCACTGCACGACTCTTTATTATTTCTCTGTCACAGATTAACATGGCTTCCCCTCTGGAAATTAGAATCAATTAAAAAACCCCACAAATAACTGCCAGTTATTAAGGCAGGATTAAGGCTTTCTCATGTGGGCTCCGGATCTACAGATCCAAGAAGCTAAGGTTGAAGCCTTAACAGTTGTGCCTCATGTTCAGGGATAGTGTTGTTGAATGCCACAGGTTGTGCTTCTACTTGAGACTCAATGCACCCACTTTTGCTTGGTCTTTCCAGATGGGGAGGACGAAATTCCTGGGACCAGCAAAGATGCCATGCATTGCCCTGATCAAGAATTTCCTTATGAAACAACTGATCGCTACTATGTGTTGACTCATGAACGTCTTTTTCCTAATCGCCTTGACTTCAGGGGCACCTCTGTGATGCTAATTTCAAAATGCCACAAAATGATGTGTGCTTTTATTCTGTTGTGCGTGGTAGAAATTTTCTGGTCGGCTGAAAAACAAATGCCATGAAAAAAGCTTAAAGGCTATTTTCCTCCCCGACAAGAGGAGTGCAGTAGAACAATGATAGAACTCATGTGAACTTCAATTACCTGCTACGTAATCTTCCTCTGAGAGATGGTGTTTATGCTCCTGTTTGGAAAGGTGACATCAGATGTCATCCATGCGGCGGTGGCAGCACCCTGGGAACGTGAACCTGCTCCCAGGTGGCCAATTTCTTTCCACTGCCTGCTCCAGACTTAGATTTTGTATTTGTGATCTTCTCAACAAGATTGTTTTTCCAAATATGAAATATAAACACAATATGCTATAATGTTGCAAACCTGGTTTGTTGGGGACAGAATACTATGATTGTGTATGCCTTAAATGTTATTTTTACAAAAGTTAGGGAAATAAATGTTTGAAAATAAAATCTAAAGTTAAACTACATCAGCACTCAGATTAAACTGATTTTAAAAGTATAATGTTTTCTCTGTTCATCCCATGAAATGACAGTTAAAGGGGTTATATTAAGAGTTTGCTGATACTGGTAGACAAAAGTACAGTGGTACCTCTGGTTGCGAACGGGATCTGTTCCAGAGCCCTGTTCGCAACATGAAAAGCTCGTATCCTGAAGCGTCGAATCTGCACATGCTCGTCACGCGATTCGGTGCTTCTGCGCATGACGTCCTTTTGCGCATCTGTGCATGCGTGAATTGCTGAACCCGGAAGTAACCCGTTCCAGTACTTCCGGGTTCGGCACTTTCGTATCCCGTGACGAACGCAACATGAAGCATTCGTAACACAAGGTACAACTGTATTGCATTGGAGAACAACTTCAGAGATTTATTCAACTTTATGTTAATTACATAGAAGCATATAAATTAAATAGTACTCTTTTGTGTTTTGCTTTGTTTTAATCTTTGTGAAATACACATTCTCTGTGAATTCATTCTCCAAGCATGGATTCTTTTCAAGGTGGCATAATCCACACACAACTTGAAAGGGAGATTTGGAGGTTTGCCAAAATACCAAAACGAAGAAACAAAACAAAACAAAAATCCCTAAGATACGGAAAATCCCAAAACAGCCCAATGGCACATCTGATGATGGAAGATAATACTGAGTCAGATTATTGGTCTATTTGGCTCAATATTGTCTAGTGATTATTAGGGAGGCTCCACTTCTCTTCAAATGCTTGTTCCGTGATATATACAGAAATGTAATTTTCAGCTAAGTAATTTCAGATTGGGGTGTATGGCATGTTAGGGGAGGGATAGCACATCTGGGGGACACGGCAGGGCAGGAGATATAACCTAGTGCAGAGGTGGAAACTTCTGGCCATCTCCCAGGAACATGGCTAATAGGCAGGGATGGTGGGACAGTCACATGTTCTCTTTCTTCAGTAGTTATTTCCTGAAGGTTTCAGTGGTTTAATGTTAGGCTTTGATAATTCAGACTGCCAATTTGTTTTTGAGGTAAGGCATGTTTTGAATGACATTAGATTTAATAAAATTAATACAGAATGAAATAGCTATTTAATCCAGAACACAATCAGTTTTGCAAATGTATACTTGGTGCTGGGGACCAGGAGCAGACTGGAGGTTCTGTATGCATACTGACTGTACTGTATTGCCCAACTTTTCTATGGCAGAGCTGGTGGAAAGCAATCTCATAACTGGTGTCAAGATTCTCTAGGGAGATTTGTGGTCACTGGGACAGCCAAAATCCTCCATCAATGTCCCAGTACACGTGCTTGGATTTAGCATTCTGCTCATCTAAAGGGAGGTGATCTAGTCATCACAATTGTCAGCAGAGTATAATAAATAATAATAATAATAATAATAATAATAATAATAATAATAATAATAATACAGGTATTTATACCCCACCCATCTGGCTGGGTTTCCCCGGCTACTCTGGGCGGCTTACAACATATCTAAAAACATAATAAAAACATCAGTCCTTAACAATTTCCCTAAACAGGGCTGCCTTCAAATGTCTTCTAAAAATCTGATAATTGTTTATTTCCTTGACATCTGATGGGAGGGCGTTCCACAGGGCGGGCACCACTACTGAGAAGGCCTTCTGCCTGGTTCCCTGTAACCTCACTTCTCGCCATGAGGGAACCTCCAGAAGGCCCTCGGTGCTGGACCTCAGTGTCCATGCTGAACGATGGGGGTGGAGATGCTCCTTCAGCTATACTGGGCCGAGGCCGTTTAAAGCTTTAAATGTCAGAACCAACAGTTTGAATTGTGCTCGGAATTGTGCTACCTAACAGAAGGCTTGTGTCAGTTTGTAGGGAAACCAGTTTACCTGATCCACCACTGGCAATTCTGGACTCTACTTGATTTTCAGCACCTGTTAGGCATTTTTTGTCTGTTAAGTTTCAGTAAAAGACCCATTTGCTACTTAGTGCTTATTATTCTTAGGACCCACTGCCTATAGCTTTCTTATGATGCAACTTTTTTTTTCTTTTTACTATACTGGGAGGGCTCAGAGAACAGAGGCAACAAGAATTTACATGTCAGAACGCTCACAATGAATTTACTCGAACATAGTCTTCCATTGTCCATCTACTGCTATGCAACAGGTTGCTACTATTTGCCAAAACAGTGCAAGGCTTAAGATTGGAGGGAAATACCCCTTTCCTTTCTATTAATTTTTAAGTTTCCTGCCTCTATCTTTCTAGCAGTAAATATGAACACTGGCAGCAGAATAATGAAGTAGGTTTTCCCCCCAAGTAAATCCACTGTTTTTCCAGTTGCTATGGGCATGGAACCTAGGGTAAAGTAAGTTCACAAAAGGAAAATTTCTGGTCTCCTCCACTCCACAAAAACATCTCTTGAAAATATTGGATGGGTTAAAGATTGCTAAGGAGAAAACCACAAAAAAATTGAACCAATATTGAGGGAGGGATTCAGGTGATGGCAGGGGCAAGAAGGGAACAGGAAACTCTCCTCCCATGAACTTCATTCAATAGCATCTCTTATGAGCCAAGCTATTACTTCTACCATTTCTAGGATTACCTAAGGCTGGCCCAGATCCTTCACTTTTGAGAGCAGTATGTGAAAGAGAAGTATTGCTGAAGAATTTCATTTTATCCAGTAGTTCTTCGGTGCCCACCATTATTAAAAAATATTTTCTGAAAGGTATTTAATGACCCCCCCCCTTTTTACCACCACATAATTTAATTTGTCATGTGTTGTCAACCATGAACTTCATTGACAGACATAGTCTCCTCTTTCTTTAAAACTGTGTTTCCCAAACTTGGGTCTCCAGCTGTTTTTGGACTACAACTCCCATCATCCCTAGCTAGGACGACAAACAGCTGGAGTCTCAAGCTTGGGAAACACTGCTTTAGACCATTCCCCACAGCTATAGGCTCAAGTATCACCAGCATTGATACTAGAAGCTCAAAAGTTCTTCTCAAGCAATTTAACTTCTGTGGGTTCCTGTCTGTGGCTTAAAAAAAATCTTTTAGTTTACAAGTTTAAATACCTAAGGTAGGTATAGAAAACACCATCTTATTTTTGGATGTCCCCATTTCTCTTCCAAACTTAATCACCTGAGTTTGCTATGGAAAGGACTGACACCTTAAAATTGCAGTGATACAACAGTACTCATTTGAACAGTACTCATTTCAACTTAATTATTAATAAATGGCACATACTGTTTTACACATAACATATATTTGTAAACTTGTTCATGCAAAATTAGTGTGCACAACAGGGAACTGTTTACTCCCACACCTTTAAAAAGGACATGTCGGCATTTTTTAAACTGTGCCCAAGACCTCTGACGATAATAAGTCTTACACAATTTTTAAACTGCCAGCCAAATCAATTCATGTAGCTGAAACAGAAAGACAAAAGTTATACAAAAACACAGTAGATTTTTATATCAAGAAAAAAGGGAAATGAAAATCATGGTCACAAATTTTTAAACTTTTAATCCTAAACATTACAGGGCAAACAGATGTTGGAATCTATTTCCATACACCATGCGTTTTAACCTTTTATTTCTATTTAATGTGTGTCCAAATCCACTAAAACTTGAGTGGTTTACAACTTTTGAGTTATGGAAATACATATTTCTGGAATAAATGCTAAAAAAGCAACAATGGGAAAAAGCCAAACTGTCTCCATAAAGGTAAAATGGAACATTGTGAAGATTAGATACTTTTCTGTTTGTTTGTTTTTAACTTGTCAATTCAGTGCATCGTATGGTTCAAATTAATGGTTCCCATTCTGAGTATCTAACTAGTGTCCATTGATTCCAAATTAGTGGACGACGAATCTTTCTGGATGCTTTCAAAAATGGCTGCAAGCTCAGGATTGGAGCTTATCTGTGACTGAAATTCGCTCATCAGTGGACTCTTTTCTGCTTCTGGAATGGTTAATAATGCCGCTACTGCTCTCATGGCAGATCGCTTCAGTTCATCTTGCTTTTCAAATTCCTGCTTCACAGAATTTGCTTTTACCTGTTTAGTTAAAAAAGATACATATTATATAAATTCAATAGTAAAATCAATTTAGAAAGCTATTCAAATGTATGCAAACCCGCATCAGATAGTATGTCCACTTGCTGAGTGACAGCAGAACAGAGAATACTAAACAAGAATGCATGAAATGTCTAGTAGCCTTACATAATAGTGGCCAACTTAAGAGATTCACTAACTACTGAACTATTACCCCTGACAACATTGTCTAGACAAGCCTCAAGATTAAAGCAAAAGTGCCATCATATAGCCACAAAAGCACGCTGCTAGAAATCAGGCTTCTCTTCCTTCTATCTAAAGCACACTTCTTGCTTTTGCTTCAATTAAGACTATTCCTAGGTATAAACTGAAATAATAACTGAAAGTTTCTTAAGGTAACACATGGATGAAGAAACCTCTGAACAGACAGGACCACAAGCCACATATGAAAGCTGCTTACAAAATATGATCAGAGAAAAAACTGGGTGAAATAGAGGAACAGCATGTTGAGAAAGAATAGTGGCTTCAAAAGATTATCTTTCCAAGACGGAGTCTGTGACCATAGTAATATATATATGAACTATTCAAACCAATTCAATTCATACAATACCTTGGTTGTACATGTAGCACGTAGGGGTTCAACCAGTCTATCCAGCCTCTGCAAAACTGCACTTGGACATAGGGTAGACAGTCTCACCAGCATTAAAAATGTTAGCATCTGGTTAAGAAGAAATAAAAATTGAATAAATAACCAAGTTTTAGCCACTGCTAAGAACAGATTTTAAGTATCAGAAAATCTGTGACTCTACAAGTATAGGGAGAAAAAGCAGTATCCAGGAGATTATCCATATTCTCTTGACTATACTTTTTGATGTTTCTCTACTACCAAACCAATCATTTGAATGTTGTCTTTATTAGTCAAATTCATGCTGAACTGGAAGCAATGGCTTATCAAAGCTGATAATATGCTATAATTCATATTGTTGGAAGCCTCTGGACTACCAATGGCTATTTCCAGTAGAAGGAATAGTCGTTAAGAAAAACAGTTTCCATATAATAGCACAAAATCAGGGAAAAGAAAAGCAGCAGCAGACTTTGTCTTCCTTTCCATTGCTGTCCACCCTAGGTGCTCCACCAGAGCAGACTGTGGTGGTGCAGAGAGGCTGGACAGAGGAGAATAGGAAGGGAAAATCATGTTTGCGCAAATAGAAACTTGTTGAGCACAACTGGCTATCACCGACAAGGAATTAGGTGCCCTACATTGAGGGCAGAATAAAAGGTAGAAAAAGCTTTCATTAATTTTTGTACAAAGCCAATACCACCTCCCCCTTTTTTTTACTTTTTATTGCAATTGTTCAGCAACTAGATTAGAAATATCTGCATTCGTATATGTATATGCATATGTATATGCGTGTACATATACACATATAAGCAAATAACAAGCACTAACCTTAATATCATAGTGATCCTTCAAACCATCTTCCACATGGTTTAGGAATTCAAAGATGTCTAGCCTATCAAGGCAGCTATCTAGCAGAGTGTACATACACTCAAAAGCTGCCTTTCTAATATCAAGACCATCATCAACTGTATGCTTAAATGGCCCCATTTCAACCTGCAAATCAGATCAGAAATTGTTAAACGCACTGAAAATATTTAGTTATCAGTTGTTAATGAAATATGCTGAGTAAGAATTTACTAAGGAGCATTATGGACTCAAGGAAAAGTTCTTAAAACAAGAGGCCATATTCATTGTTCAATTCAAGCTGATGAAAGTAGTGTGCATTCTGACAACATGTCCCAAGCCATGAAACCCACCATCTGCCACTATTTATCTGGTTTTTAAATGGCAAAATAGTTTTCAAAACTATGTTCTTACATTTGCCTAGCTTTTATGAGATACATCCTTTGTGTATCATATAAAATAATAACTTGCATCAAAATCATTTTTAGCATCAGATTTAGTATGTCAACATGGAATTTCCCTTCACAATTAAGAGTAGGTTTTGCATTTGCAAGTTACACTCTGTATGCCCACAATTCTGCAATAAGATGAATCACATTAAAATTAAATTGGAGCTGATTGTATGTGAAAACCTATGAGACTTGTGAAGAGATTCTGGGACATGACTCATTTGCCTTGGCTCCCTTTGTAACAATGCACGTAGTGAACACAAAACATTTTGCATTGCTCTTTATTCCAGTAGCTCAATACCTTCCCTGTATTTTCATTTCTGGTACTATGAAAGATGTTTATTGAAATTCGTTACAATATGGCATTTTCAAATTATATTTCATGTATGTTCCTCACTCAAGGTAAACTTATGGTCTCTCTAACTCCTATCATCATATTAAATATTATAATAGTTTATTCAATAATTCTAGGTAAAAGCACTCATATGCAAAACTTTCCAGTAGGACTCAGCTTTATTTAGCCACCGAATCAGTACAGAAAACAGTTAGTTGCCTGAACTTGCACGATGATCTGAACACAAAAATACTTAAACAGAAACATTAGCTATTCTAAACACTACTGCTTACTCACCCTGTAACTTGAGTGGATTACATACCTCTCTTATTAGTTCCTTTCTCACTTTTGTTTCATTATAAAGATGTGGAAGCACAGTATCTAAAAGGTCCCTTATTAGTGATGGTTTATTGTGTGCTGCTGAATTAAATGTTACCAGAGCTACTCGTCTCACATTAAGATCTGGATCTTCCAATGTTTTCAAAAAGTCACCTGCAATCGTTTAAAGAAAGTTATCAGCATATGCTCCTGTTCAATATTTGCCACTTTTGAACTTCCCACTAGCTTCTCCCTGCCCAACTGATGTATGTAAAAGGCGGGGCCATGAATTAGGAGAGGTTGGATTAGTATGTCATCTCATGAAAAAAATGGGCTACAGATGACAAACAACAATACACTCACTATAAATAAAAAGTGAATCTCACTTTCCTGATACATTTCCTCTTATGACATGTTGCAAAAACATAACTGTACTTTGTACTATCTGGTTTGCCTACATTTTTGTGAAGTAAGGCAGCAATTAGCATTCCAATGCATATTTACCTTTCGAACAACCAATTTACTCTGATAATTCATCAAGTTTGTGAGCAGTTTTTGAGAACTTCATGTGTACAGTGGTACCTCGTGTTAAGTACTTAATCTGTTCCGGAGGTCCATTCGTAACAGGAAACCACTCGTAACATGAGGCACACTTTCTCTAATGGCGCCTCCCGCTACTGCCGCACCGCGACTTCTGCTCGCATCCCAGGGCAAAGGTTGCAACAAGGGGCATCTACTTCCGGGTTAGCAGAGCATGTAACCTGCAGCATTCGTTAGGGGGACGGTACATAACACAAGGTACCACTGTACAATCTCCCCACCCCACCCCCAGTTCCTCTATGAGTGGCATAATTAAGCAAATCTGAAAACTGCCACTTTCAGTTTTCACAGTTCATAGTCTCAGACAGTCCTGTTTCAGGACTTTAAGAAATTAATTCTCCAATTTAAGGGGAAAGCATGTTTCAAAGAAACCATACAGGAAATGGAAAACACAAATAAGACAAACCAATTACTTTAAATGGAATAAGATTTTTCCAGCTACCATATCAGAAAGTATCCACTTTCCCAGCCACAAAAGCCTAGGTTTTTTTTTTAAGACTACGTACAATTCAATGACTCCACAACAAAAAGCCTCATTCATGGACTTCAGTGATTATACTGCACCTACCGTACACAGCCTATTCTCAATTTTTATTACAGCATCTTTGAGCGAACATTTGTTGTGCTACACTAATATTGGTCATAGCTTTGAATAAATTTATAGACAATACAGAAATAAATGAGCATGTTTAAACAAAGAGTTTGCTTTAAGCTGGGAGAATCCCTGCTTCCATCTAAAAGGGAAGCATTATCCTTTGCTGGGAAAATCTCAAGTACTTGAGTCACCCTCTTTTCCCCCAGACCTGAAAAAGCTACATTTGACACTGGTACCTAGAAAATACTGACCTTTTAAAACACACTCACATGCACACACGGAAGAAAGTATGTCATCTCATGGTAAAATGCACTGCTTGAAATGATTGCAATTTCACTTACCTATACAATTCTTTAATAATGGGTCTATGGGCTGTGGATGGTCAGAGATTGTGAACTTTACAGCAGTGACCACTGAACTTCGAGCATATGATGATCCTAATAACAAAAAAATTAACCAGAATGCTTGAACAATGTCCTCATTGTCCCATGCTGTAGTATGCAATTACAAAAACATCGTGATTATTAATAACAATGACAACTTTTTAAAACACTGGTAGTTTATTAATACATAATTCACCCTGTAGCGTTTTCCTTAGTGAGGTTTCAAAAAACTACTTACTATGCAAATGAATCACACAAATCCAGTTAATATTTTTTTTCAACAGTTGCCCACCCCCCATGCCAAATTACAAGCAGAATTTGAAAGGTTCCTAATGTTAAATTCAAAAGCAGTTTACCATGTCACAGGTGGCAACACTCCGGGTAATTAAGAAAAACAAATATAAACAGGTCAGATCGCAGAGGGCTGTCTCCAACTAAGTCAAACATTGAGTTGGCCTACTTGAAATCAAACGACTTCAGTTAGTTGGGTCCATTAGTTTCAGTGGGTAAGACAAGTGCTGGATACAATCCACTGAAATCAATGGACTTAAATTAGTCAAGCAGGTATACTTGATGCAACACAGAATTAGGTTCTTTGCATGTTAAGCCTAGTCTAGTGTGTATTATAGTAGCAGTTCTGCTAAGAACCCCCTTTCCGAATTGAAGCTGTCAGTTTAACGCAACAGTTTTACAGATACACTGTAGGAATGTTAGGAATGCAGGATTCAAGTTGTTAAAAACATTCAAAGTTGAGTGTAAAAAGTTATGTATTTTAAGGTATTTGTTTTAAATGTTTAATCACAATGTACTATCTCAATAATAATAGCAGCATTGCCAACTTCAGTCCAATATTTTCTCAGGATACTTTATCCTCAATACATTGTTTCCTTTTTTCTAGTTACTGTTTTTACACCACTCTTTTTTGTTTTTATATAATTCATATCTAGCAAGTTGTTCTGGGGACATATTGAACGGTGAAGTATATCCAACAAATAATAACTTTGATTTTTTTTTCTATAAGCAAATAATGAATTTTGTGTCTTTGGCATGCACACCCCAAAGCATAGGCCTATTAAACAGTTTCCAGAGAAGCTAATTAATCATGTTTCAAATAAGAAAGTAAGTTAGGAGCAAGCATACACTTTTGGCTTGTCATATTTAGACAATGGAAGCACTTCATCACACCAAGCATAGCTAAGCTATGGATTCTGTACTGATAGCCGCCAACTCTGATGTTTTTAACTTTGCTCTTTCTTCAAATTGCCCAGGTCAGTGTACATAATTATCCCCTTGTGAAAGAAGTTGAGAAATGGTGACTGACCCAACGTCATCCAGTAAGCTTGATAGCCAAGTTAAGATTTAAACTCTGGTTTTGTACTCTGCTTACTATTATCAGCCATTTGGTTCTGCAGTATGATACAGATAAGAACCTTTGCTGGATCAGACCAAAGGCCCAACATCCTGTTCTCACAGTGGTCATTGAGATGTCTATGAGAAGCCCATAAGGACTTCACTTGCCTGCATGTCATCCCCAAGAAGTAGTACACAGTGATATACTGGCTCTGATACATAGCCATCATGACTAATAGCCACTCCTCCATGAATTTGTCCAATCCCCTTTTAAAATGAATTTTATTTAAATCTGCAACCCTATTCTGAACAAAACTGGGCCACAGCAGCCACATAAATATGGTTTTGGACACCTTAGGTTTTCAGATTTTAATGTTTTGCTGAATTATGTACAAGTCCTTTAGAACCTGACAGAAGGACAATTTAACTTCTTTCTAAGGGCATTTGTAGTGGCTAAACATCTAACACTTCAATATTGGAAGAGGTCTACTCCCCCTATCATACAGGGACAGAACTCAGCTGGTGACCTTCCAAAAGCACAAAAAAGATGGGAAATTATCTGATATCTGGATTCACTATACACATCTATTTGCTTGAATGTCTGAGCATTGGCCTGCATCACTAACCATTCCCCCGCTCCACTTGTATGCACAGAACTTATTGTCTTGGTTTTTATTATTTAGCTTATATTGCCTGACTGTGTTTGTTTGAATAATTCAATTTAAAAAATGGGCCGCAGATCTACTAGAAATGTGTTCCACTAGAATTGTCTAGGCAGCAATGGCCAATTGTTCTATTCCAATAAGAACTGTAGCACATGGAATTAGCAAACCTTTTCCGCTAATGGTAGGCTGAAGACTTCCTGCCCTTGTTTTTCTTTTTATCTCCATAAGTAATCACATACCGGTAGCTAAAATGTCACACAGATGAATCAAAGATGATCAGAACAGACAAAAACGGTGGAATAGAATCAACACCTGGACATAAGGGGTTTCCACAAAAATATATGGACATAGGTAATCTAATTTTTATCGGTCAGTATCAATATCACTTTGACTGATCTCAAACTATCCTTGCTGCAATCCTTTTGGCAGGACAATATTAAATAGATCATTTCTGTGTAATATTCTTTATACAGTGCTTTTAAATTAGTCTCAAAAATCCTTATAATACTTACCTCTTAAGTGGGTGACATTTTCTAATTATTACCCTTAAAACATAACTTAGTTTTCAGTTTTTAAGAGTTACAATTTATGTTTAAGACATGCACCGAAGAAATCCTTCTCTTCTATCAAATCCACAATCAATTTACTCCAGTCTTAAACTATTACATTTGAATAGGACCATTCTGGAGAAATTAGTTGTGGGTGGTATCCCAACACAGTATACATGAAGATATTAAAAGTTTACAAACCTGAAAGCAAATATCCTTTAAGGCGCGGTAGCAGAGTCTCTGGGTCTATTAAAGTAAGCTTCCCCAAGCATTCAGCAACAACATTTCTGGTGCCCTCTTCTGCACACTCACAGTGTTTCAGGAGCAAAGACCAGATGCTCTCCACATATGGTTTGAGGCCTTGCACTGTTGCGGAACTAATTATCTCCTTCAAGGAATGGAGCAGAAGGTATTGCCTTTTAGGTTGACTAGTAATTTCTTGTAAGACAAATGGGAGGTATTCAGGAAGATTGCCGACACTGATGCTGCCCAATGCGTAAGAAGCTGCTGATTTCACTTCTTCACTTGGAGAGGAGAATGCTTCTAATATTACAGATTTTAGCTCTATTTGTCCACTTAAGTCAATGTGGTGTCCAACTTCCCCAAGAGAAAGCAAAGCAAGGAGACGGATGGAATCTGTTGATCTCGAGTTCTTAACATCTTGAATAAACTGACCTACTACTGCTGGTCCCTCTTTAGGGCATGCTCGTGTAAGGGCAGCTACACATTTGGCAATGGAATAATAAGACTGCTTGTGAGTAAGTGCTGTACTCTGAGCGTACACTGGGCCCGTTAACATACGCAATAAGTCCATATATCCTAAGTTACTTGTTCCAGTCACAACCAGAGCTTGGAAAAATTCTAGCATGGCACTAAGTGCTCCACCCTGCAATAATGGTGACCTCACCAGCCCGATAAGTTCATTCAGTATGGAGCCACTGATTTTTGAGAGAGAAGAAGGATAAACTTTAGCAAGGGTGGTCAGAAAACTAATGGCCATTTGTGACACATGCATATCACTCTCACTGATGAGAGGTGGAAGCTCATCCAGGACAGCATCAATCATAGCAGCTGTCAAGCTGTCACTGTAGTTTTTGATTAATATATCTAAAGCGGCAAGAGTTCCTAGTTTCAGAGCTCTCTGGTTCTTTCGGAGGAAAGAAGCAAGAATAGGAACACCTTCTCCTAGAACTGGCCTCAGATCTATCTTCAGCGGAGAACCAGCTATCAGAGTCAAAGCCTTCACAGTGGTTAGCCGAGTGATCTCGTTTTTTAGTCTCTCTAAGAAGATCTGAAGTGTACTAGGAAGGTCAGAGCCAAGATTGTCGCCGAGACTGCAAATGATTTGACCCATACAGGAGATTGCCCTCTCTTTTACTTCCTGGTCAATATCAGCAGCTTTGAGTCTCTTGATTGTACATGTAAACAAATCTTTGATGTAAGGGCTTGCATCAAAAGAAGAAGGCTGTTCCAGAGGCCGAATGACTTTCACAAGCTGCTGGGTAACCAACAGCGCCTCAGATGTTATTTTATAAAATGGGTCTCCAACGCATGCCACAACAGGAGGCACCAATGCTTGAACATGAGGGTGAAAAACTTGGGGTGTGTGATTGCAGAGGATCACATACAAACACGATAAAGCATCTATCTTCAGATTAGAAGAACTTGATTTGTCATTCAGTGAAAAAATTATCCCTGTAAGAAGAATAAAGAGTTAATTCACACAATTGTATATCTGAAGCACATTCGCTGATTTAAAGCAGGTACAAACCAGTAAGTTTATGAACTTAAGTAAGTAGTGAAGAGGTAGGAAAAGGTGATTTGATGGTTTATCCAATATTTTTCATTAAGAGCAAAATTTTGTCTAATTTTGAACCTCCTCTTGGCTCAGTTTTTTACTCGGAATTCATCTTCCCAAACAAAGCCTTTTATACAAATGTCATTGACCCAACAGATTCAATCTAGGTTTTGCTTCTAACTGTAACCACACCAGCAATCCTTCAAAATCAGAGCTTCCTTGGGCCTGTTTCTGCTCTTTCACGCACCTAGTAGTCAAGCGATTTTACAATAGCTTAGCAGCAGCCACCCAATCTAAAAAAAATTGTGCTACTAAAAGAATATGGTTTGATAGAGAGAATAAAGCAGGGAGGACAAAATGGTTCCTGGACCTAATCCTATTCATGTTTGGATGCTTGCCACTAGGTATTTTATGCTTTGTATGCACACTGGTTTTTCTAGTTTAATGACACTTGCATATTGTCTCCAATCACAATAAAGGTCTACAATCTTGCTAAAAACAATTTGACTTGCATTACTCCTTCCCTGATCCTGGTTATATTTTTCACATTATTTCCATTTCTCATACCATTTCCAATCATTATTCTGTATGCATTTTATGTTCTATTTGAAACCACAGATAAAAAACTGCAAGTAGTACCTAAGTTATAGTCATACCTTGGTTTTCGAACAGCTTATTTCTCAAATGTTTTGGCTCCCAAATGCCGCAAACCCAGAAATTACTGTTTGGAAGCCAAACGTCTGTTGGGTCTTCCAATTGGCTGCAGGAGCTTTGGTTTTCGAACGTTTTGGAAACTGAACGGACTTCCGGAACGGATTCCGTTCAACTTCCAAGGTACAAATGTATTACCAACCATAACAGAAATACCAATTATTAGCATCTCTTCTATCTGAATATCTTTCTCAAGGAACTCCAGTTTCAATGTACAGGAATAAATTCAATATAGAACAATATAGTACAGATATAGTTGTAGAAAGCTTGGTAAAATATACACACACAGTACACTACATGAGAACCAAAATTCTAATAATGTGCCACTTCTATGCAAAATATATAAGCATGCTTCAAAGCACTACCAGATGTCAAGGTTAAAACTTTACAAAATGTTAACAAGTGAATTTAAAGAGTTTTCTCTGTAAACCACTTAAAAGATTTTGTTAAAAAATGTTAAGCAGTATACAAATTACCTAAATAAATCCAAATCCAATATATTTTTTTCATACCTGGGACAAGTACAGGAATATGCTGTGTGAGAGCCCCAGGCAACACATTGACCAACTCTGTTAGCATGTTAAAACAACACTGACGAGTCTTCACACTCTTCTCCTTCATCTGTTTGTGCAAGGCTTTAACAATGTTGGGAACCTGTAATTATTATATACTTGTTACAATGTTCACCAGTTAGCATTTTTTATATATACAACCCTACAGGTTTTGTGTGATTCTTAAGTAAATATGAGGACCACAGACATTAAGACAGAAGAAAGCTTTTGGCACTTTGCAGAAAGCCCAGCAGATTTCAAAAATAGCAAAGATGCCTAAAAGTATCTGCTCACATAATGGGGTTTCTCTCCCCCCCCAATAGATTTTGTGGGCACGGGGGGGGGGCTGCTTTTGGGGGGAGACAGAAATCCTATGTCGCATTATGAAAGCAGGCAGTCACCATTCAGCATCAAAAGTGGTTGACTGCAGCACAATTCCAAAAAACTCCTAAACTTTCTAAAACACATTGCTTTGAGGGAAAGGTGCAAATTAATGTTTTCCCCTTTCTCACATTTATCCATAGCAAACAATATGGCCTTTTATTTTACAAAATATCAATGTTTTATCCACCAACCTGACTCTGAAGCATTGTTAAAGGAGTCTCTCCTTGTTCCATAGCATCAGGATCACAGAGCCAACTCTGCACAGGACGTGTTTGTTTTAAAAGAGAGAGATATGCATGGAAAACATCTGCTTTTACATTTTCCTCTCGTTCCTTGAATCTAGCAATTAAAGCAGGAGACACTGTCTTGTAGAACTCTGGTAACATTTCATGTCGTGTGCTGACTACAGCGTCCAAGCATTTCGCAGCTGCACGTCTAACTTTCCAGCTCATGTCATCATCATCACTGTATTCATCATCGCTCCCTTTTGGAGGGGAGGAAATAAAAGGTTTCTGTGTTATATATAAAATCATAACTAAAGCCCATAGCCTACAGATCACTTTGTATTTTATTATTTGGGTATTTAATATAAATATAAACAAAGCATAGAAGCAACACTAGGCAAATCAATGACTATCAATCTGACAATCACAGCTCTCAGGTAAACCTCATTAAAAGGAATGGATTTTCCAAGAAAACACCACTTCACTGAACATTTCACATCATTCCCCCATTAGTTATAATTGCCAGTTTGCAACTTACAATTTACAAAATTTGGTTACTCCCTGCTGGCCTCCAACGATAAGAGGCAAATTACTTTCATAAAGACTGGGCTAGAGAGTGTCCTTTTCTAACAAAGCTCTGCCATTACACTATGAAAACATTTCATTTAGAATACTGCAGTAATAATTGTATGTGCTATCTTTAGATACTTGAATATTTCAATCTTCACACAAGTTCACCTTGATCATCATCATCTCCACCATCAGCATCCATAGCATTCTCATCTTCATCTTCATCATCATAATTGTAGTTGGGATCATATGTAAGGTACTTAAGACAAATGTTTATAATGGTAGTTACATGAGGATAAACTTCTTTAGGACATCTGCATAATAAGCATAATATTAATTAGGAATCTATTCAAAATAAAGCATCATTCAGTATTGCTATATGATTGAACTACCGGTAGGTCTATCAGCAAAACTGTATACAACAATGGTAAAGCCTACTTAATTTGTTCATGGTTTTAACAGATACATGTACTCCAGGGAGAGCCAGAAGTAATATATAATAAGTGGTTCTCTCTGGCCAAGCTAGTGAAGAATCAAGGTTTTCAGGATAAAATGGGAGGGCAGAGCTTCTGGGTGGCAAACCTAAGAGAACCAGAGTAATCTGGGGAAAGTGACCCAAATGAATTTATTCTGTGCTGATTTTGGCACAGTCAGTATTACTTCCCAAGCCAAGTCCCAAGCAAAGCCAGTGCACAATGTGCAAGCTCTCCTCAATGCCCTTTCTATGGAAACTTCATCTCATTTAGAGGTGTGCATGCCAGGAACATCTAACCCCAAAAGGGCTGGAATCTGGATGTTTAGATGCCTATTCCCACTCTGTTACAAAGCAACAGAAGCAACTGGGGGAAGCGGCAGAGAAGGAAGAGTGGCAGGGCAATGCAGGAATCTGATTCCAAGGTAATTCCCACACACTATTCTAAACTACATGGGAGATCATATTTAGCAAAGAATTCCTGTGCAGATGTTTTCATCACATATTAGACAGTATCAGACTCTGCACATGTTCACTGCAACTGATGCTTTGGGGAAACGTTATTTTGTAGCATTGGCACATCATAAGGACTAGTTTAGCTACCGTATATCTATGTACCCTGTGAAGTGGTGATTTGAACAGAAACTTTTAAGAATCCACTTCTCAATAGCTGCATTATTTATTCTAGGGAGATGTTAGTTGCATTAAAGTCAAAGAGAGCAATGCAAGCAGTAAAAAATTAATTTCTACCAATGACACTCAAAATATTATGCAATTTAACAATTTAAGGGTTCCCACTATGCTTTACCAGAGCCTCTTCTCAGTGCCTCTAAAGCTTGCGTTCAACTTATTTCATACTGTAAAGTTAACCAGGAAAAAACAAGTGCACCTATTACCACCTTACCTCCTAACAAAAGATTCAAATGCTTGAATGCAATATTCTCGAAGCTCATCATCATCTACATTACAGAATTTTACTACCAAAGGGATAATTTTTTCCAGGTATTCACCTGACAACAGAAAACAGAAACAGTCATTCATGGGGAACATTTAACATTTCATGTGAAAAATAGGAAGATTTCAATAATATGCAAATTTATTTACCTATTCTATGACCTGCTTGCCTACTGATGGCAGCAATACACTGTATATAGGTCCTTGTTGTTGACATGGAATCATTTTTAGAAAGCTCTGTCAACAGATGCTCAATGAGGTCAACAAACACTATGTTTCCACAACTCATAACAAGATGACCAAGAGCAATGATGGTTCTTTTTCTCACAGCAAGCCTTGGACTAGTCAGCTGAGGAAGCAGGCATGTCAGAATAGAAGGATGGAAGTTAACGAGCAATCCTCCTTGCCTTAAAACAGACAAAAAATAAGTTAGAATAAAACAAATTTTATTGTCCGGACATTTCCATTTTTTTAAATTTTATTTAATGGAATTTGTAAGCCACTTAATCATAAAAACCTCTAAGTGGTTTACATAAAATAAAGTATAGACTGAAATTATCAATAAAGCTCAAGAGTTACAAACTAACATATATATCACATCAGCAGTTAAGAAAATATGCATTATAAAATCATATTACATTTTAAAATACATATCAACTGGATAGGCTTGCCTTAACAAAAATGTTTTTAGCAAGCACCATAAACAGTACAGGAAAGGGGCCTGCCTAAAGTCAATGGTGAAGGGAGCATAGGTTCTGCCAAACTAAAAAGCATACTTCCTACAAGTGCGGCATGAACATTATGTGGCACTTGTAAAAGTGCCAGTTCTGTAGACATCTATGAGGTAAGACAATCCTTCTAGTATACTGGTCCCAAGCTTTAATGACTTTCTATCCTAGTAGTAACACCTTCAATTTGGCCTGGAACAAACTGGCAGCAAGCACATATTTCTGAGTAACAGTGCAATATGCTGACATGGTCTTACTCCAGGTTTTCCCCTAAATTTACACTCCAAACCTTTCCCTAAGTATCTCTTAGCTGTCTTTTCTCTATCCAAAATATCAAAAAGCTCTCTCAATTATTGAAAATGGAAGCAATAATTAATGCAAATTCAGCTTCACCATTACATTTATTATGCATTTAACAACTTTGCACTCATTCAGCTTCATTAACATTCTCTTCAATAAAATGTTTCCAGACATTTGAACTGCATATGAACATCACATAACTTTTAAAAGGAATGATTGTTCACAAGCATTTTTAACATGCATGTTTACCTGCTTAGCATATCAGCCATGATGTCTAAGGCCTCTAACTGAACAGACACATCCTCTTGCTTGGCGATAGCACTGGTAAGACGCCCAGTGATCTTTTTACAAACATTAGCTGCTAATGCAGAACCTAGAAATAGGGAAACACCATAATAGCATTTTGTCAACATACATATACAATTTCACAAGACATGTAACAAACTTGGTATGAAGTTGAGCCATTTCCAAAACATTTCTATCTCGTGATAGATTTCTTAGAACCAATTATTGTGGGTAGCAGTGTTAGTCTGTGTTGCAGCAAAAACAATTAACAGTCTTGTGGCATCGCAAGGACTAACAAATTTAGTATGACAAACTTTCATGGAGTAGAGTCCACTTCATTCTGATTACTGCCTAGTAATTTGAACTCTGGTAATGCAGGAAAAACACACACACATGCATACACCATAATCCAGTAAGAGTAATCCATGAGTAAAGCCCTCCCTGCATTCCTGATCATGGCTCAAATTTCACTGAGGATTATTTAGAAGCAGTATATTAGAAAAAACTAGCTGGTAAAGCAGAACGGCTGCATATATAAAGACTTCCATTACTGTTTTACAAGTGAGAATTTCAATAAAGTGTTGCACTCTTGGTTGTTGAGGATATTTCATTCCATTTCCATCACCTCCCAGCTTTGTTTTGTTTTTCTGTGAGCATTCTGTGCCCACTGAACATGTACAGTTATCATTGGTTTGTAACAATCATAATCATAATAATAAATTACTTGTATCCCACCCATCTGACAGGGTTGCCCCAGCCACTCTAGGGGGCCTCCAACAGAATATAACAGAACACAGCAAAACATTAAAAACTTCCCAATACAGGGCCTCCTTCAGGTGTCTACGGAAAGTCGTAGAATTGTTTATCTCTTTGACATTTGATGGGAGGGTGTTCCACAGTGCAGGTGCCACTACTGAAAAGGCCCTCTTAATTTTTCTCTCAATATTTTTTATACTTCTGTAAAAATTGCCCCCCGCCAAAAGTGTGTTTGTGCTACATAAACAATAGCATTTGCACCTCAAGATTATATAAAGGGAACACTGTTGTTGTAAAAGTCAAAGTAAGATACTTTCTCAAGCTTTTAATTTGTAATTTTAACTTCATTGTTTGTGTTTCTTTCACAGACAACACTAATTACACAGAAACTCAGTAGTAGCACTCCTTTCCTAATATAGGAAATTCACTGACCAACTAGCAAAATCAGGATCCCAAACTGAAGGCCATTAAAAATAAAATCAGGTTGAATTGTGGATTTTTGCAGTTTAGAATCAATATGTTCTATTTATTTCCATTATTTTCACTTTTCTAAAAGTACTGTCACAAGTAGTCTGAGATTAAAACCAGACTGAGCGACTTTTCCTTGAGGTGAGGATTCATATTTAATTTAAGTGGTGAAATTTAAAACAGCGTTAGGCGCAACAGGAGGTGAATTACCCCCAGAAAAAAATGTTTATACCTTAAAACTTAGAAATATTTTTGTGTAATTCTTGGTATGATCAATAGCTAGCATTAACAGAGCCGGTAAGCAGCAGAAGAGGATCAGGATGAATCGAAGGGGCCAAGAAGAACCTTCAGTTGGACAGAGTGGAATGAGGTACAAAGTTGCTGACCCAGAAGCCCACTGAATTACTGTAGACCGCTATCCTTGTGCAACTTCAAATGTAACAAAGTGAAAGCATCAATTACACCACACAACCTTACTGGGGGAAATTAACTGACTGTAGCACAGTCTGCACACTTTCAGGCATAAATCCTGGGCCATGCTGCACAACATAATGGTGTTACAGAATACCATACACAGAACCTTAACCAAAGGCCATAATATGTCCACCAGCTTTAGTTCTTGAACTCCTCTTGTCTCTTCTCCAAACACAAACACCCCAGCTAAAAATCAGAACACAATAAGGACATCTAAGGGCAAAGATTACCATTCCCCCAATTGCGTCAGTTTTAAATAATCAGGCAGCAGAAAAATCTTTTACCTCCAAGTTAAGTAAATCTTAGTGTTAGCTAGAATTTAACTGAATCCAATTTCATTAATCAATATCAAACTAGAAGAGAAATGACTAAATATAGAGAAGTAGTAGAAATTACCACTGGAAGCAGGAGGAAGTTCTCCAATGACTGTTTTAAGGCCAATGCTTGAAATATCACGTAGCTGCTCTTTATCAGAAAGCATGTTAGTACAGAGGGTATCTACAATTGTCTCCACTTGGTATTCTTTCACTTTACTCACCAGGGGCCCAAGGCTGTAATGAAACCAAAACAATACTGAATACAATTTAAAAACTGATTCATCACATCTAAAATGTTAGAAATTCACTTATCTGTACAGTCGTACCTTGGTTGCCGAATGCCTTGGAATTTGTACATTTTGGCTCCCGAACAATCAAAAACCAGAAGTGAGTGTTCTGGTTTTCAAATGATTTTCGGAAGCTGAATGTCCGGCGCGGCTTCCAACTGGCTGCAGGATGCTCCTGCAGCCAATCGGAAGCCGCGTCTTGGTTTTCAAACAGTTCCAGGAGTCAAATGCACAGACAGATCAATCTACGGTAACCTGCATTCAGGCGAATATAAACTTTTGCATTGAAAACTACTTATACTTTTATAAAACATTCTGGGACATTTTCAAAGTTGGCAACTAATGCCACATTTACAGGATGTATAGGGAACAATTTATTGGAACTTAGCTCCGTTAGTCAAAAAACAGTGTTTTGAATGCATAATAAACATGCAACACCAGATGGTGCTGGAGAGTAAAAAAAATTCTTTGTGATTTTCCATAGCGTTTTTTCCCCTCTTTTTGTTATAATGATTTAATTTCTGAGTTATTTACAGTGTTTTTCGCTGTGTGTAGATCCACCCTAGGCTCCCAAATCCCATAGGCAATTTTGATAGGTCAATCATCCAACAGCAAATGTCAGGCAAGTTTTTCTTTCTTTCTTTGCACATGTGGTTTGATTTCAGGTGCTGCTGATAAGCGGTGCCAGCAATCCTCACTTTCAGAATGGAGCCACATTTTTACCTGTCCCATACCTGATATCATATATTATGTCTGATACACGGCAAGTGGGTGTGGCTTGGCCAAAACGGCCTCAGAGATCAACTGGAGAAGCCTGCTGGGGCTAATTAAGTCCACAGGCCTTGGGTTATCACATATACAAAGTGATAATCTACTTTGTTAACTAACATGATATTTTGTGACATGTCCAAACCAGTTACTAACAATTTCAGTAGGTTATTTCAAGCTGCATCTTCACATCAGGAAAAGTTAATAATTAATTTTAAATTCATGTCCGTTATCCATAATGACACAACTATCCAACTTCTAAATATATATAAACCATACACCATCTCGTTTATAAAATTATATGTAGACTAGCTAAGTAGTAATTACAGGGATCGTTCCGATATTAAGAAGTATGATCCACTCCACCTTTGGTCTTCAAACAGATGGGAAGGCGTGAAATACAGATCTCTACCTTGGAATATACATAAGGAAAGACTCTGCAGATATTTATAAAAATATGAAATGTGTAGAAAGAGTGAATACTATCTTCTATTCTTCAAGAGGCAATTAATGAAATTGACCAGCAGGAGTTTCAGAAGGAACAGCAATATTTCACTGACTAATATTCATAGTATCAAAAATGTAATCAAATAGAAAACAAAAATATGATCTATCTCCATTTTACTCTGCTGGTGATCTTATCAGGGGCATCAAACATGCCTTTTCTGGAGACAAAATGCTGGAGTAGACAAACAAAGCAATTTTTAGTTTTTACATACTCAATATAGAATCAAGTCAGTGCATAAGAATTTAAAAACTCTAATCACAGACACATACATACCATTTGACTGCTAAATTTTGTACTTCACCATTTTTATCTTCCAGCAACTTCAGAATCATTTTCACAACCTTCCTTTCACTATCATCATCTAACTTGATAGAATCTTTCTGTAGTTCAGTCATCAAATCATTTGTTGCCATAAACCTATACAAAACAAAAGGCAATTCAATTTGTATACTATAGCTTTACAGCACAATCTAAGTTAATGTTTTCCAAGATTCATATTCAAATGGACTTACATTAAAAACCATATCAAGTGTATACACTTGACTTGCAACTTGCACAGGGATTACGTTCTGGGGATGGCACGTAAAGCCAAAATTGCAGTGTTAAAACAACCCCAGAACTGCCCCATGCAAGCATCCTTACCCACCCAAAGCCAGCACACAAAGCAGGTCTCCCTCCACCCCCTTCGCCAATGCATGGAAGAGTTTTTGTGCTCTCTGCCTTACATACTTGGCTCTGGAAGAGCTTTGTGTAGTGAGAACTTCTCAGAGCCCAAAAAGCAAGGCAGAGAGTTTAAAAGCTCTTTCCACACTGGGTTTTCCTGCCACAGGAAGAACTTTTAAGCTCTCCACCTTGCCTCCATTTAATTTGTGCGGTGTCAGCTGGCTGACCGCCAACCACGTAAAACTGTGATTGTGGAAATTAAATGTGCACAAATGACAACTCGACTGTATTCCCATCCCCCAAAGTTCACTAATGTAAAAAGATGGGCAGATGACTTTTGCAGATTCCCCCTTCTCACTGCAGCCACGTGTGTCCCCAACAAACCCTGATCCAAAGGGCTGAGAGGCCTTCCAGAATGGCATGAAAGGTGGTGCAGGGGGACTTGCAGCAGGAAGGGGGAAATCAGTAAAAATCACCTCTCCTACTCTTACCGGTATGTTAGTGGATGCTTCCACGGAATCAAAATCCATTCCATAAACAGAATGGTAGCATTAGATGTCATTCATATAACTACTAATAAGCAACATGCTACTTTTGAATATCAGGGTACAAATATTTTAATAGTAGTTTTCACAGTAACTGTATCAGCAGCTTTTAATAAATTTGTAATATTTTATTACATTGAATAAGTTATCATATGCAATATCTTTATGCTATAACATAGATAGGTTCTAGACTAGAGCATAGTTCAAAGGCACATGTTGTAATAACTTTGCTAACACTAAGCAAGTTTGGAAGGGTGACACAGCAGAACTCTATACCCACCCTAAGACCTGCAAGTATTAGGCAGTATACAAATTTTAATAAAATAATAAAAATAAAATAAGCCTAATGGTAGAAATTCAGGTTATAAATGTAATAAATAACAGCTGCACAGAATATTGGAAACAACTTTATACAGTATTACTATGTCATGAACAAAAGATTGTTATTGTTTACCATGGTATTTATTAATGGAGACTTGGTCAACAAATATTACACAGGGGTCTTCTGTTTCCCTCAACACTCACTAGCCTGGCCACCCCTGTACAGCAGGAGTAACCAACATGGTTCTTCCAAATGTTATGAACTACAACTCCCACCAGCCCAGACAGCATGGTGAATTGTCAGGGATGGTGGGAGTTCCAAACCATAATGTCTGGAAAGCACTGTGTCAGCTACCACTGCTGGTGAATACTTTTTGCTCTTTTGTCTTAAGAGAGATTCTTTTGTTCTTAAACTCCTGTCTGAAGTTTTGCAGGTAGGTAAAGAAAACACCAGTAGCTGGCTTCTGCTTGTCGGGTTTTGTTTTATGCATATGGTTTTAACACAACACTTATCAAAGGGCAGGAGAGGATGGCAAGTGTAGTGGGAAGATTCAAGAACAATCAAAGAAACATTTAAACATTTCAGTGTAGTCTCATATACATAGTTTTTTAAGTTGAAGAATATGAATGGATGTTGTTGCTATATTTTCAAAATGAGAGCAAGAGCATCAAGTGATCCTGCAAGCTCACACCTCTCACCGCATTGGTAAACATACTTAAGGTCAGTGCTTTTTTTCTTAAAAAAAGTTTGACTCAAGAAAATCACCATTTTAAAGTTCAAATCTGGAAAAATAAATACAGTAAATGGACAAAAGTACAAATATTCACAAAATGTTTAGGGGTATGTGTACCCCTGCATCCCCCCTGAAAAAAACACTACTTAAGGTACGTATGTAAGAGGCTCGGTTATAATTACAGTGGTACCTCGGGTCACAAACTTACCGGTAATTCGTTCCAGAGGACCGTTCTTAACCTGAAACTGTTCTTAACTAGAGGTACGCTTTCGCTAATGGGGCATCCCGCTGTCGCCAGCTCATAATTTCCGTTCTCATCCTGGGGCAAAGTTCTCAACCTGAGGTACTACTTCCGGGGTAGTGGAGTTTGTAACCCGAAGTGTTTGTAACCTGAGGCACCACTGTATATTTTGGAAATGATTCATGTATATTTTGGAAATGATTCATTCTTATGTAGCTGCATTGTTTTATACTTTATGGATGGCCATGATCATATTATAAAGTAGTTATGTTCTATGTTATAAATGAAGCAAAGCTAGGAGTTGCTATTTTTTGTTTCCCACTGTATTTCTTATCAATAAAAAATTCTGTGTGGCACAAGCAAACTTTTATTCTGAAAGTGTAGCCCAGAAAAGAGTTTGTGAACCACTGTTGTAACATATTCATTGCAGTTTAATACAGTGACCAGCCATAAAAAATTAAGTCCAATGATGGGGAAACCTACCAGGGATGAGTTGGAGTCCAACATCATCTCGAGTGCTACAGGTTTCCAACCCCGGTATTAGTCAAAATGTATGATACAAATCCAGAAAATAAATAAACAGCACCAACAGTGGAAGGAAGGCAGATGCAGTCTGCCACTCAGTTACTAAAGCAAGAAATAAATGGCAAGGCTGAATATTATCTTGAAAAATCTATCACCCGCTGGTTCTACATCCATAATACCAAGCAAGGGCAGGAATCCAATTTTGGCAACAAATATGCATTACTGAGTGCAAAACCACAAAACATATTAACTGCAAGTACAAAAGGGCCATTCACATTTTAAGAATTAGATTAATTCTTCAGTACACCCATTTATATGCACACCAACTGTGAAAACAGTAAGATGTATTCTAAATAGATAGAAATAAGTGTAATGTGGAAAAAGGCTCAATAAACAGAGCCACCAATCTAAATAATTATTCACCACTTGCTTTTCCTGGAAACATTTCAAGGTCTGAGCCCTAAAACATTTACAAAATATTGTTGAAACGAAGTTGATTACAATAGGGGGTTTGCAATTTCTCATACTTTTACTCATTTTAAATTTATTTAAAATGTTGACGTGTAATTTGACAGTCAAAATTAAGAGATGATCAATAACAATTTGTATTAAGTCACCTTGCGTGTATCTTCAACGCACACAGTAAATTACTTGAAACTTCTTTCAAAGATAATGTTTTTGTTGTACAGTATTAAAAATGTAGTTCTGCAGCATTTATGGAAAACTGTAACACACCTAGCTCATGCTTTCAAAGCTTCATTTTTAAAAAGAAATCATGGAAAAAGATGGCTCCATCATGCTGCTACACCTAGTACCACATGCCCCAGAGATGTACTGGAAACTCTGGAATCAATTACCAGCCCAAACTAGACAAGTGAGTAGAATCATGATGTTTAGGAACTGAGTGAAGACTTTTTAAGAAGGCTTTCCCTGAGGTGTGACCCAGTGAGGGCTGGGCAATACCAGGTTTTCAACATGGCAATATATCATCAGCTGAACATCACAATATGTCACAATGTCTGAAATGAGGATGGAATTATGTAGAGGCAAAAACCTGATCATTTATGGAATACTGATTCTACATCTGTAGAAATGCTTGATAGTTTTTAGAGTTTGTAGGAATGGTTATATTGCTTTTAAGTTTGCATAAATGGCTTTATTGTCTTTTAAGACTAGTACTTTTAATATTTTACTTAATTTTTATATTCTTGTGCACTGCTTCAATTATTTCCGGCTATAATAGTAATGGGTACAGAAAGTCCTCAATGTTCTCTTTCCTGGTCAATAGGAGTACAGTTTGAGCAAATGCCAAAGGTATGATCTTGAATGATTGCTACCAGTACCTGTACCTCTTGACTCAAGTAAATAAAAGAAGCTGTTGGGATAAATTGTATTACATTTTCTCTCCCTTACATGTACAGGAAAATGCAAAACGTTCCACAGCAGCTTAGTGCATGGTAAGACACATGTTCACTGTTACACTAATGTAACATACTAACCATAGGTAGCATTAATCAAAGTTCACAAATACAGTCATACCCCGGGTTGCGTACGCTCTGTATTGCATACGTTCGGGATGCGAACGCGGGCAACCCGGAAGTACATTTCGCCACGTGGACGCTTTTGCACATGTCCATGTGGTCCGTGGATGCGCAGAAGCGTTCTGCACAGTTCGCACATCCGCAGAAGTGCAAGATTGCGAGATCTCATGCTCTCTGGCGCATGTGCAAAAGTGCCGCCCCGGGTTGCGCACTGTTCGGGGTGCGAATGGCACCCCGGAACGAATTGAGTGCACAACCCGGGGTACCACTGTAGCTTCAAACTCCAGCTTGAAAGTGAACATGATTATTTAGTATTACCATTTGTGCAAAAATAAAGCTGCTGCATTGTAGCAAGCTCTGAAAAGGAAAGGGTGGGGAGAGAGGAAGGTGTGTCTGAGCCCATGGGTACACTTCTGGTCCTCCATTCAAAGGTAGGAGCTCTGAAGTAAATATGTGAACTTTCCCAATTTCTTCCAGACCTTCACATCTCAACTAGGCCAGAACCACAAACCAATTACACACAGAAGGATTTTCTGACTGACTTGAGGGCTGAAAAGGAAGCAGTTGAAAGGCATACAAGAAGTTTAAAATACAGAGGAATATATCAACAGGGGAGCTGCACATTAATGAAGGAGCTCACAATAGCAAGCCAAATTATGGTGCAGTGACATCTTCAGAGAGTGCCTCTAACTAGCTCATATATGGTACATTTTCAAGAGTGGACCAGCACCCATTCTGAGTAACACAAAACAAACAAAAACAAACCAGTATGAAGATGTGACAAGTAACTTGGTTCATTAAACTGATGCAGGTGCAATACCTCTAATACCTTAACCAAACCATACAGAATCAGGGTTGGGCTACAGGATTTTGCACTGCCTCACTGCCCTTCACAGATGAATTAATGTTTCTCTATTACCGCACTTACAACTACAAGAAACATGACAAATTCTTATACAGGAACAATATCTATGTAGTAAAGAAAATGCAAAATGCATGTACAGTATGTGAATACCTTTTCTGTTACGCACATACATACATGTAAGGCTACCACATGTAATAACATAGTGTATCAAAGTACATTCTCTAAAGGAATTTTATTATACTAAGGTCATCTTTGACAAGGAATGTGAAACCATAAGGAGAAGTTAGAGTCAATAGTAAACTCTTATCAAAAGTATTGCATGTACTGAAAAATACTATTTCAAAGGATCAACTATATTGCCTGATTAAGAATGTTTGTGTTCAATTTAATTCCACCTATGGCATTATGGATAAAAATGAAAACCATTTTGATGGCTACATTCTTATTATTGTTATTTACTAATGAGGAATGAAGGGAAGCATGTTCTACCACACCAAAGAGAGAGAAACCAGTGTGTCTGCAACATTTTATCCATCTTCTGTAATAGAAACTGGATGTATAAAAACTAAATCACTATATAAAAAAATAACTAAAACAGAGCCAGTGAGTAAGCACAGAACCCAATGGGCCAATGCTGATGTTAAAAGTAATCCCTATGTACATCGCAATATTCACAGCCTCATACTCTCTGCACGTTTACCAGAAGTCCCAATGCTCAACAGAGCTTTTGTTCCAACTAAACCTGCTTTAAGGCTGCAAATACAGACTGCAGAGGAAAGATGTCCACCTTACACGGCAACACGGACGAGCATAATGGGAAGTACAAAATGCCGAGCAGCCTTCGGGGCGCGTAGGGAACAGCAAACTTGCGGGCAACTTTCTGAGGAAAGGGGATGCCAGAGCGGCCGCGCCAGGGCCTCCTGGCTCCCATTCGCAGCCCTGCGGAGCACAAAAGCCACGAGCGGGGCTCGGCCTCCTCCTCCTGCTGCCCAACGGGCACCAACCCAGGCCCGAGGCACGTTGGGTGCGGCAGGAGAACCGAAGCGGCTGCGGTCTGGCCGGGGCAAGCCGGAAAAGGCTGAGGAGGCAGCGAGGGGGGGGGGGGGAGATCGGCCGGCAGGCGGTATGAGGGTGAGGAGGCTCCTCTTTTGCCTGGGCCGAGACTACCTGAGAGGCCTTACCTGAAGTCCTTGTCGCTCGACGTCATTTTCTCCAGCAAGTTGGAGATGTGGTACGAGGCACTCGCCATGTTGATGGTCCCGGTGGGGGCCGCGTCTCGTCGGCTCCACGTCGCCCAGTGCTGTGTGTGGCGGCGTCGGCGGGGGGGGGGGGAGTGTTGAGGAAGGGTGGGCCCTTGTCTGGCGAGAGAGCGCGACGGAGGCGGCGGCGACGGTTCCGCGCGGCGCTCTTCCCCGAGGCCTGGGTGGAACACGGCGAGGCGAGGCGAGGCGGGCGGGGGGTGGGGTGGGAGGATTAGCGCGCGCGCCGCACGGAGGTCAGAACCATCGCCAGCGCCTGGCACTCGCGCGCGGGAACAGTAAAAGGGAGGGCCGGGAGGAAGAGGGGGGGAGGAGGAGGGAGGAAGAACGAGAGCGACCTCTCTCTTTTCTCAGGCGAATGGAGGAGGAGGAGGGCCCGACACCCGGCCGTCTGTTTGCCTCGCGCTCGAGGCCTAAGGTCAAAGTTCAAGGGGGCCCTCGCGCGAAAGTGGGGCGGGGGGGCCGCGCTCAACGTCGCTACTTCGCAGGCCCCGATTGGCTCCCCGAGGCAGCCGTGGGCGGGGCTGGCCCGCGTGACGCTCGCACGCACGCAGCGTCGGGCGAGCGAGTGCGCGCGAGGGACGGTTAGTTGAGGAAGAGGGAAAGGAAGGAAGCCTCGTTCGAAGGGAGAGGACCGCCTCCTCCCACAATGCAATGCTCTCCGGGCTTAGAGTGGGACTCGGGAGTGCGTTTTGCGAGCAGACGAAACAGCCTGTGATATTGGTACGTGTAGGATAGCCCTGCGCGCGGAGAGATGCACGCCAGGTTTCGGTTTTTTTTCCCTACTCGTGGGGTCCAAAGGGGCGTTAGGAAGGTGCTCCTGTCTACCCGCGAGCGTGTTCACCGTCACGCGGTTGAGTGAAATTGTACAAAGGATGCGTGCTGCTCAGCTCTCTCTCTGCTGGTGAGCACGTGCAGGTCCTTTTGCAACTTCTGGGGCCGCTTTCGATGGCGGCAGCCGCTCTTTAAAAAGTATGAAAAGTTGCACGTGGCAATTGCCCGTTTATCTCAGAAGGAGGCCAATTCTTGAGCTCAGGGTATGCTGCTCAGTAGAAATGTGTGTAGGGCTGTAGGTTTCTTTTATTCAGGCTTCAGTTGTCCATTAAGTGTGCTGCATTGTGGTTTACGGTGATTCTCTTTACTATCTTATATCTGCAAATTGCTGTCGTCCCCTCCCCCAAGGTGTCCGTTCCTCATAAAACCAATGCATCCTGTAACAGGCTTCTGGATTCTAAGCTTGCAGAATCTTAACTGATCCCACTAAGGTTACGGTCCTAAACACACTTATGTAAGAATAAACTTACTTGACGTTGCTATAGCATACTTCTGAGTAAGCATGCTTTTGCATGAGATTGGGGTATTGGGGTTCTTCAAGTCTTAACACACAAAGACTTGGAAATAAGCAATCCATTGCATTCCATGGTGCCTGCCTCCATTTAGGAGTCTTGAGTAATTGCATTCCTGAGCACACCTACCTTTGTGAACTCATTGGTCGGATCCAGTGAGCCCTTGGTTCTTAGCTCTTGGAGTTGTATTTTCACTACATATATGGGTTAAAAAGTATGCTGGGCTAGATAGGGCTTTGGTCTGATCCAGGAGGCCTCTACTTAGGTCTTTTCAAAAGCAATTTGCTAATTTTGTTTTAAATTTGATTAGCACTATCATAGACAGCAGGGTTTCAAGTACTGTAGTTGCTCTCATAACTTTACTAGTAAACATTTTCTGACTCTGTACAGATAGTCAAAGTTTGGATGTGTGGTGGTGTACAAAGAATGAGGATTTACCCTCTGTTTTGCTTTCCTTGTAGTCATAAGTCCAAAGATGTTCACTTAGAGCCTCTTTCCTGCACGGAACTGTGCAGAAGTTGCTGGACTACACTTCCCATTAACCCCAGCTTTCAAGTGCAAGGAGCAGGGGTAATACCTGTTGTAGCCCAGCAACATCTGAAAAGCACCATGTTGGCTACCCCTGGAGAGGTTCAGCCTGACTGATGACAGTCTCTAAGGATTCTTTATGGGGGATTTCCTGAAGAAAGGGACTTTGTTAATAAGGAAAGTTCCTCCTGGTCTGTTCCTTAGACCTCAAGAACACCAACCTAGCTTCATAGCACAGTCAAGAGTGGTTGAAACAACAACCACTACACCATTGTTTTACAACCGTTTGTTTTCAGTGAAAGTGTTAAGCACACACATAATATTGCAATCTTTAGCACTTTTACTAGGAAGTAAGTCCCACTGAAAATAGTGCATTGTTTCCAAGTAGACTTACATAGTATTGCACTGCATATCTTTCAAGTGAATTCAGCAAGACCTAAAAATGCTTAAATTGGACTGAATAGTGCCCATTATATATCCCAGTGTGTGAATGAGGGCCTTCTTGGTAGTGGCGCCCGCCCTGTGGAGCGCCCTCCCATCAGATGTCAAGGAAATAAACAATTGTCTGACTTTTAGAAGACATCTTAAGGCAGCCCTGTTTAGGGAAGTTTTTAATGTTTGGTGTTCTATTGTGCTTTTAATTCTGTTGGGAGCTGCCCAGAGTGGCTGGGGAAACCCAGCCAGATGGGCGGGGTATAAAAAATTATTATTATTATTATTATGTTAACCGGGGTCCATTCTTGCTCATATCTAAATACAGTGGTCCCTCAACTTACGAAGTACTCGACATCCGAATTTTTCGATTTACGAATGAAAAAAGTGGCCGCACGCCTACGAATTTTTCGACATCCGAATGGAAATCGTTGCCGGTTTTAGATGCGGTTTCCTCGACTTACGAATTTTAGATGCGTTTTTTTTCGACTTACGAACTTTTCCGAATATTTTTTCTCCCAATGCATTCCTATGGGAAAGCACTTTTTTCGACCTACGAGTGTCCATTCAGAACGAGGGACCACTGTACTAGTTTCTGTAGGCTTAAAAGGCTTTCGTCTGCATTATGCAGACTCCAGCACAATTAATTATTGTGAAAACACTTGCCAGGGTTGCATTGGTACAAGCAATATACTGATGTCTTGCTATGAGGTTTCATAAGGCACTCTCCTAATAACCTGAAATAAGATGTATGTGTATTTGTCCTGGCAAATAGCAAAAGGACAGGGATGAAGAAACAGGGATTGGAATGGAGCCCAGGAAGATGGTCTGAACAAAGTCACACCAGTGTGACTGGCTCACAAAAGAAAGTGGGTGATGTACTCATAAAGTTGGCTAAAACTTTTCTCCCTAGGTCTGCTCAAGAGCCGTGTGAAGGAACCGCTGTTGCAACACCAGAGGCTGGGCGAGATGTCGGGCGTGCTGAGCACAACGCTGAGCGGCCTCAACAGCGACTCGTACTGCGAGTTCAGCATGTATCGGGACCAGCACTTCCAGGGAAGTCATTACCTGCAAGAAAAATCCCTGAAAAACTCCTGCACACTTTATGTGGGCAATCTCTCTTTCTACACCACAGAGGAACAAATTCATGAGCTCTTCTCCAAGTGTGGGGATGTCAAGCGCATAGTCATGGGGCTAGACAAAGTGAAGAAAACCCCCTGTGGCTTTTGCTTTGTGGAATACTACACAAGAGCAGAAGCAGAGCATTCTATGCGGTTCATCAATGGAACCCGTCTGGACGACCGCATCATCCGAACAGACTGGGATGCTGGGTTTAAGGAAGGGCGGCAGTATGGCCGTGGGAAAACGGGTGGCCAGGTCCGAGATGAGTACCGAACAGACTACGATGTGGGCAGAGGTGGCTTTGGCAAGATTGTTCAGCAGCAGAAGATGAATCAGCAGTCAGCGATCTACTGATGGCTTCTTGGATTGGGTAAAGATAATAATAATAATGAATTAAATAAACCTGATCTCTTTATTAAAAAAAAGGAGCTATGTGAAAATGCAGTAACCACATTGATATGTGCAATGAGGCTAGAAAAAGAGAAAGCTTCAAGAAACCATGCACACAAAGCAGAGAATCTAGCAGCATAACTCGGGAAAGAAAGAGGAACAACATCTTGCTAGTGACTTCAATAGTTCTTAACTTTCTGTCAATGCACAGCTTTACTGGCTGGGTATTTCTCCTTCCCATGAAGATTAACTTTACAGGCATCCTATCATTTACTTTGAGGTAAATACAGTAAGATTTATTCCCACCTACTAAGTAAATAATTTCACAACTCTAGTTCTCTTATTCCCTACAACTGCTGCGCAGAGCTGCTAGTGAAGTCGCTGATTCCATACTACAGTATTGATGAACTCTATCCTTGCCTCAGATATTCCTTGTTGAATGTATGGTACACTTTTCGAGGAAGATAACTTATTTGCCTAGGAAAAATTGCAGCTGGTCATTAAATAATGGCCATTGACTATAAAATAGAGGTTAATTGATTACAACTGAACAACTATGTTTCTGCTTTCCTGTACATACATTTGGTTTCTGTTCCTGTAAGTTCCTGGGCAACAACTTTGTGACCATGGAAATGCAGAACTCTCTCATAATTTGTAATGGGGGTATCTGTTGCCCCATAAAGATGGTGAGTCCCAGCAGCCCCAAACACTCTGCCTTCCGCTTTCTTTCTTTTTAGTGTGGAGGTTTTCGGTCTCTACTCTCTAATTTCCTGCTATCTGTATTAATTTGCGTAGACCAGCTGTAATTCTGTCTGACCTGTATTGATTTGTACACCATGGTTTCAGGATGCAAGCATAGCACATACCATATTTTAATACACTATTCCATCAGACTGCAGTAGAGGGGGAGAGAGAAAGTAGACCCACTCCACTGGCTTAGGTGAGAGACCAACTCAGTATGGCTCTTCTCCTTAAACTGTTCAATTTTAATGTGTTTTTAATAAGAACTTTGTAACTAAGCCTGTTTGCTTTTTTCTCCCACTCCATCTCTTTTCCTTTTGTGCCTGGTCTTTTAGCATGTAAACCTTAGGGCAGGGACTATGTGGGGGAAATATGGTGGTGGGCATTTTTATACACCCCCAAACTGCTTGCTATGTCAGCCCTACATGAGACTTACCGACTTATTTTGGTATATGGATTCAGTAAATATTATTCAAGATGGCAGCTGGTGGTATTTCATTTATTCCATTGCAGGATTTTATTTTATTTTTTCCTACTACTGAAACTCGGATCTGTGATAGGCAACCACTTGCCCACTTCCTCAGGATGTCCCCCCCCCCCAACTGTTCTGATTCAGATAGGGCTCTTTGTTAGCATGAATTGCCATGACTATATGTTGCCAGATATTTGACATCTATAGAATAACTTTATAGGGCTCAAACTTTATAGGGCTCAAACACAGACCTGGAAGGAGGGGCTGGCGGACTAGATGATGGAACTGACCTAAAATAACTGGTATACCTTTATTTTGGCACTACATTAATTATTTCCTGCAGGAACCACATCTATTATTTGTCCACTACAGCAGGGTATTTAACGGGCACAATGGAAGCAGTGAGAGTCTAAGCCAGGAATGGCCAACCTATGGGCTTCCGGATGTTGTTGAACTTACAGTTCCCATCAAACCTGATGGTTGGGGATGAGGGAGATGTAGTCCCAACAACTTCTGGAGGGTCACATCTTAGCCACCCTTCATCTAAGTAAAGTATAGATAGCTACTCCTACGTTAACTGTGATGCCTCCATTGGACTTGTTACCCTGCAAAGACATCACGGAGAGGGTGGACAGATGATGATGAGGAATAGAAAGAGTTCAAAAAAATGGAAGAGGCTAAGCCCGGGAAAGATCTTAGTGGATTGGTGGCTGAGAATCTGGGGCTGCAAAAGGAGTCTGACCTGAGATAGGGTCCCAGCAGATTGGAAGTTGGAGCTCTAAAGTTCTGATTCCATAGGAAAGGACACCAGCCTTGCCCTCTCCCAAAGCCATGCCCATTCCTTTGTTATATAACATTCTAATGCCTGGCTAAATGTAGTTCTTGTCATTTTTTTTTACATTTGGCTCCAGTCGTGGGGGTGAGTTTCTGGCATCATTGCCTATTTTGGCATCAGTTCAAATCCTGATCTAGAACTGAAAGGGTTTCATTCTTGACATTGGTTGCAATTCCAGCCTACAAACTTAAGTGCAGAAATCCCTAAGCCAGTTTTTGATCTTTTCAGTATAAGCCTGAAGTAATTAATTAAGTTAAGATTTAAGTAGTTTTGTGAATCATCAATTCTACTGCCCTTTCCTAAAATTAGAATTCTAAGTTTGAAGCAAAAACTAAGGCCAACTACATAATCTAATATTACTCCATTAATTTCAGTAGATTGATTTGGCCCATTTGGGGCTGAGTCCAGCATTTTTCTTGTAAGCAAAGAAAGGTTTTCATAGTTAAATTTGCACTGGTATAAATGTCTGAAATTAACTAGCACAGTCCATCCATCATGCAAGCTCAGTTCTCCAGCATTGCCAGGTTGTGCTAACACAGCACAAACTGAATAAAAGTAGATGGCCTTATGGTGGGCTTTTTCTCTTCTCCCTTGACATCTGAAGGCAGCCCTGTACCAGGAGATTTTTAATGTTTGATGTTTTAATATGTGTTTCATGTACTGTAAGCTGCCCAGAGTGACTGGGTAAACCCAGCCAGATGGGCGGGGTATTCTATATATATAAAAATGTTCCTATTGCGTGTGCAGCGGTCACAGCCTTGCTCTGTAACTGCTGGACCAAATAGCATCAAATTTGGACACAGCTTTCCATGACCATCAGAGAGTGATCTGGCATAATAAAAATTCAAAAAAAACCACACCTGACATACCTAAAATATAGAATAAATGAAAATAAAAATGGTGCCCACATTAGACGTCACCACCAACAGCACTGAAGACTCCAACAGCTTCCAATAGAAAGCCACATCACAGGCCAGCGTCACAGACCTTGCGCAGACCACGGCCTCCCGCTGAACCGCAGTTTTCAAACGGCGCCAGGCTGGACGTTTCGCAGGCCGCGTGAGGGGAGGCGGCTCCGCGCTGCTGCTGTTGCCATCGCCGTCACAGCCGCCGCCTCTGCGACAGGCCGAGCACTCTCCAGGGTGATTCTGGGACCCAAGAGGGAGCCGGAGCGGTGCTGAGGAGGAGCACGCCGGCCTTCCATCACAGCCAGCCTCCGCGGCCGCCTCCAACAACCCTGAGTCGTCGCTTAGTAGGTGAGCCCGGCTGGCCGGACTAGACCGAGGGCGAAGGTAGGGCGGTCGGCGAGAGAGGAAAAGAGGGAGCGGGAAGGCCTGACAGGCCGGCCCTACAACCCACTCTTCCCCTCAGGAAGGGCCCGTCGTTGGGAAGGCGATGTGAAGGGAGGGGGCTCCGCGCTGCAACTGCTGCCACCACCACCTCTCCGACAGGCCGAGCGCGCTCCGGGGTGATTCTGACCGGCAGGCCCAACAACCCACTCTTCCCCTCAGGAAGGGCCCGTCGGGAAGAACGGAAAAATGGAGGGGGGGACAAAGGAAGGAAAAACGGAAACAGGGAAGGAAAAACGGAAAAATGAAGAGAATGAGGGAGGGAGGGAGGGAGGAAGAATGGAAAAATATAGGGAGGGAGGAAGGAACAAGGAAGGAAGAACGGAAAGAGGGAGGGAGGAAGAACAGGGAGGGAGGAAGGAAACGGAAGGAAGAATGGAAAAATGTAGGGAGAGAGGAAGGAAGGAAGAACAGGGAGGACGGAAGGAAGAACGGAAAAATGGAGGGAGGGAGGAAGAACAGAGAAAGGGACGGAGGGAGGGAGGAAAGAAGGAAGGAAATAGTGAAGGGAAAACAGAAAGGGAGGGAGGGAGGACACCCTCAAGTCTTATGATACAAACAACAAAAACTAACCTAACCTAAACTCAACATTAGACCTAAGCATTACAAAAACATTTAAAAAACCACAGCAACGTGTGGCCGGGTCCACTAGTAAATAATAAAAATATTATTTCTGCTGCTGCTACTACTACCACTACAAAGTGGGAAGAAAGAGTCCTTACAGTTATAGAATATTGACAGAGCCTTTTTCATTAGGCAAGGGTTACTTTTCAGGGTTTGACATCTGGCACGTCTGTATTAAGGGAAATGTATGCCTAGCTCACTAGGTAATTCAGAGTAAAATCTAATTACTTGGTATTCCAGAATTCTGGCTCATAGGATCAGCCATAAGATTTCTACTGACACAAAGGCTAGAGCCCAAGCCCAGTCCTTGAGTATAACTCAAGTATGCCACCCAGGTGCCAAAGGCAGGACAGAGGCCAAAGGCATCTGGCAGGCTTTTTATTGACTCCGGAGTGAAGTTAGGAACTACGGTACTATACTCCTGTATCGAGGGGAATATATGACAAGTGGGGCAGGGCAAGATATTGTGGTGTCCTTCTTGCCACGGGGGTAGCCAGGATTTTTGTTAGGGGGCCCCAAAACAGTTTTTGAGCTTTTTCTTGCTTGCTATGAACATGATTCTACTCTGGCTGCTGCCATGAGGAAAATTCTACCCAGTCCAGAAAACTAGAATGAAGCATAAGAGATCTGGGTATCATATTCATGCACATACACACTTATCCCTAAATGTAAATAAGCACATTCAGCAAAATTGAGGCTGTAGTCCTAAACAGATTTGGATGTTGTGGGTAAGTAAAGTAAATTGGTCTTAATCCCAAGCAAGACTGCCATTTTATCTGCAGGTAAGCGTATATAAATACAACAGAATATCTTATTTTGAATACGATTGTGGTGTTTAGGATTAGCATGTCCATATCTAGCAGATATTATTACAATATGTGGTTAAAATTATATGCTTATATTTGCTACCAATGTTAGCATGAAAATATGATGATGGTAATCATAGTTTTAAACTGTATGTGTCTGGGTTCTTCTGCCTCATCAGTAGGATCCAGTAAAGTAAAGCTCCAGAGGTGATTTGCCAGTTACTCTCAGACAGTACTCAGGGTTTGCTTGTCCCATGCCTGGAAAACATGGGTCCAAGTGGTTTTGCTTTTGCACCACTGCTTTCTCCCAAAAAACCCAATTGACATTTGATTCAGCAGCAAACTGGTATTTCCTGGGGGGAGGTAGCAGGGCAAGTGGAAATGTGGTCGAGCCCTTAGACAGTCATCCTCTAAACATCTGCATGGATCTTCTAAGTCAAGCACTCTGCTGTGGTTTCTGTTCCCTGTGGACGTTTCCTTGAAACAATATGCCTTTCAAGGCAGGGATTTTCTCAGCAATTCATTGCTCAGAATCCTGCTTCTCAAGTAACATTGTTAAAGGAAGCAATAATGTAGAAGTGATCAAGCGATAAACATGTTCAGTTAAGCCACTGTTTGCTAGAGTGTCATTGAGAGACCAGCTGCTTCATCCGGCCCTCCTCTCCTGCCAGCTCCTCAACCTTTGCACATACTGCAGTGTTTCATTTTCATTTGTTATTTTTTTAGCCAGACAGAGTGCTTGCAGCACTAACCCAGCTCCCACTTCTGGCCTTCTAAAGCCGGCAGAAGCATTTGGAACAATCCTGGGGTGATTTTTCTGCCGATGGTCGAAAAGCAGTGCAGAGCTATTCCCCCAGGGTGCTGGGTGGGGAGAAGGACTGCAGGATTGTTCTTGCTGTCTTCAATATTTGGAACGATAATAGAAGAGAAAGCAAGCAAGACTTCTGGTTAGTTTGGTTTTTTTGCTTTACCATTTCCCTGAGCTGAAAATAGTACTGCAGTGCTACTTGAACTGAATCGCTTTGGCCCTCGAGGGCTGAGAGATGCCATTGTACTATTCAGCATATTTGTCGAAGTGAGACAGGGACTCCCATTTCTCCTTTTTGCTTTCTATATTGCTACTGGGTTATATGAATCTCTTACCTGGGTATGAATCCATTACCTACGAATCTTTAATAGATCATATAGGGTCAAGGGATGAATTTGATTAACCTACAGTAAGTATTTCAGACAGTCAATGTGGGTGGTACCGGTAGTTGTACAGAAATACCTTTTATTTAGCACCTACAGCTAAGTGCTGTTTTAAAACACTCCACAGGACTACAAGCTAAATGACATATAATAATAATAAAAAGACGGGGGAATAAAAAGTGTATGTGTGGAGGAAGGTTCATTTGATTAATTTCATCAACAAAGAAGGCGTGGCAAAAATACAGGTTTTCAAACACTGATTTTTAAAAAGGAGAGTAGGGGCTATACATGTCATGAATCGCACCAGTAACCTTGTGCAAGTCACCATCTCTTAGTCTTAACACACCTCACAGTGTTAAAAGCATAAAATGTTATAATCCCATCAATGCCATTTTCAGCTCCTTGGATGGATGGGATATGAATTCATGTAACTGCTTCAACTTACAATTTATAGAGAGTAGCAACAATTGAAATTGATAACCAACTTTAATTATCACTGACAGTGGAAAATAAGACATCAAAGTATTTTATCAAGTATAAGAGAAAATGGGTAGGAATGAGAAAACATGACAATCCTAACCTTAACTGTGAAAAAATGCTTACTTGGAAGTAAGCTTCATTGATTTCATTAGGACTTAAAATAATTCAAATCAGCATGTTAGAGTTAAAAAGGGATTCTAAGCCCAAATATGGCTAATTAATGTTAGGGATCGAACCAAAATAACTTCATTTGAAATTATATGTAGAGGTAATTTAAAAAGTGGCAGTAACAAGATTACACACAGTCACTGTGCCCCTTCCTATAACCACATGGTTACGAGAAGTGAAATGTAATACATTCTTGTTCCTTGTAGTCTCAGCCTTTTAAGTGGAGCTTTAAATGCAACAAACAGTACAGTAGTTAGAACATCACTGCTGGAGAAAAACTCATTTTATAAAGAATAGAAATGTTTTTGGTAGCAGTAGGAGCTTATGATGTGTCGGGAGACAGAAGTACAAATGCAGAAATAGTTATCTTCAGTCCTTTCAAGCTAGGCCAGGTCAGAATGTTTTGCTGCCTGAGGCATAGCAGCAAATAATCTCTGCTCCCCCTCCCCACCAGTTCAGTCAAAGTGCATAGTACCCATAAACATGCACAAAATTGGCTTTAAAGGAACACTTTCTTATCTGCTGGTAGACCAACACATTATTATGCCTCCTGCCTCCCCTTTCCTATAAGGCCAAATATATGAATCATATAACTCCAAAAACTGGAGGGTGCAGCTGACTGATCTGAATATAAGTCATACTATATCCTATGGGTTTGGGCATTCTTTTCCTTCTACAGCACGATCTGTTCCTGCTGTGGAGGCTCAGGGGGAGGGGTATGGAGTCGCCGCCCCTCAGCATCTGTCACCTCATTTTGCCTAATGGTAGGGCCGGCCAGCCCTACTTTTATTCAGCATTTGCATTTTGAATGGACCTAAATATATACTCTCTCTTCCACCCCCCCCCACTATGAAACGTTAATTGTGACCTCATCAGCTTCACACATTTTCAGTGCCATGAGGTCACAATGTTCCATAATGGGTGGGAGGGGAGATGTATATATTTAGGTCCATTCAAAATGCAAATGCCGCGTAAAGCATAGAAGGCCTGTTACAAATTGGGAGCCTATTTGTAAATGTATACATAGAACAGGGGTAGGGAGCAGATTGGACCCTCCCAGCCTTGGCCAAAAACCCTTCACAGTCCCCTTTCTGCAGGACACACGCTGGCCCCGATTCAAACACCTGGAATGTTTTTACTTAGAGCCATAGAACTTCAACATGGAACCCATGGGCCACACGCTGTCTTGACACAGGGGAAGTGGGAGTGAGGCCAAAATTTGCTGTCCAGCCCTCATGCTGCCTTTCCAAAGCTGGATAGATAAAGTTCAGGGCTTTGGGAATAAGGTGTGAGGCTCTGGTGGGGCCCTAGAGCCCTCCCACCTTCTCCCCAAAGCTGGAAAAGTGCCAACTAGGCCTTGGGAAGGAGGAAGGAGGACTCTAGGACCCTGTCAGAGCCCTCACCCCTCCTTCCCAAAGCCCAGTGCCTCACTTACCTGGGCTTCAGGAAGGCAGTGCAAGGGCTGGGGGATATCAGATGTTGCTGAGGGCCCCCAATAAAGGCCTTGAGGGCCACATGTTGGATCACCCATATTTAAATGAAGGATACAGAAGTGGCTGTGCACATGTGTAGAAAGTAGCCTACCATACAAAGGTCAAATTTACATTTGTTTCCCCACCTACTTTTGCCTCCCCCCCCCCCCGAAAGAAAGCACCAAGCATGCTATCATATATTGTGGAAATTTAGCCAGGGATTTCATAGCTCTCATTATTATATTGAGAAAAGCTTCTCAAAGGAAGTCTGCTGTGAAAGCTTGATAGCTATGCAACTCTAAACAATATAAAAATTAAACTAATATTGATTGAGCATCCATAATCAACTTTGCTTCAGTAGCTCCAGAAGTGTTAATGGTGCTGGCCATCTTACAAATATAGCAGCTCAATTCTTTTCTGACTCATTCAGTTGCTGAGTGCTAGTATTTGTTGTGTGTGTGTCATAGCACATGGCCGTGCACCTCATTTCTGAAGCGATAGCTTGTGTGGTTTTTTAATGGTCATAACGGGAAGAGCTTATTTCCCCTTGAGATAGATATACAGCAACGAGCCATAAGTCCTAAAAACACAATTAATAGCTAATAAGATAGACCAAATTCCTCCATTACTGGCTTTGTGTATTCCTCCATTACTGGCTATGTGTGTGTGTTTTTCTGTTTTGCAATATAGAAAAGAAAGACTCTAAAATATCTGAAATTGGCAAATACGATGAATCCTGTTAGCAGTTGTGAAAATGAGAAAACCAGAAATGGCTTTTAATCTAATTAGCATCTCAAATTAGAATGAAGGCAACGGGGGGGGGGGGAGAGACTCTGCAGATAGTGCTGTTGCTGATTTGACATTTGCTTCCTGGCCTTGCTCCAACTATCATTTCCAGGCAAGATAAAACATTCTGGATCTACCCACAATTCCTTAAAGAGTAAAACAGATAAATAAGTGCTTTCATTTTAGCCACACAATTCAGTTTAGGGAAAGGACAGTTCGGAAATTCTGTCCCAGGAGCTGCAAAACCTTCCCTGATTTCCTGCATTCCGGCTCCAATGTCTCAGCCTTCATTTTGCTCAGAGGAGGGATACAGATAAATTCCGAAGGCAGCCGCTTAAAGAAATATTCACTGTCCATCAATCTTATGTATTTAGTTTGTTAGCCTGTTGCATTCCAAAAGATGAGGGGCAGATAAGAACATATTGAAAGTCTATGAAATACCCAGTTAAAACAAAGGAAAAGCAGTGCAGCAAGGCTTTTCCTCCCTTTACACAAAACTAATTCTGAAAGATGGTCTGGCAGAGCAGTTCTGAAGGAGTGGGTGTGTGATCTAGCACTACAGCCCAAGCCATAATGGCTTCCTCTGGCCACTGCTGAATACTTGGGGGCAGTGGCAAAGCTTCATGTTCCGGCACCAGGGGGCGGAGAGCAGGCGGGGGCAGGGCTCGCATGTGCCCCGGGGACAGGGGGCGCCGCCTGCGGGTGCGTGGCGCCCAGCACGGGCAGGGAGGCAGCTGCGATGGCGGGGGCGGTGCGCTCCCCCCGCACTCCTCTTCCTCCGCCAGTGCTTGGGGGTAGTTTCTTTGTAATTTTCCCCTACAGCAGCTCCAGGCTGGTGCAGCTGATGGGCCTAAGGACTGGGTCCCTTGGAGCTTCACAGCTATGGACCCAGGAGATCCCAAGCCACTTGCATCCTATCTCCACAACATAGTGCCTCATATGGGGCCTTCCTGCTTCCTGTTGCCAGTAGCAGAGTCAGAAGTGGTAGCTTTCTACCTATTAGGGCACATTTTGGACCTCTACTACAGCAGAGTGCCCAATACCAGCAGTGTTTTCTTCCATCAGCAAGTCCTCTGGAGGGGCTCCATCCTAACCCACCCACCCTCAGCCATTAACACTCAGGGGTTAGGACTGTGCTAGGGTTACCCATCATATGTTTTTATGGGGTGTGTGGGGAAGACTCTACAGTATTAGTTATGCACACGTTGGAAATAATAAAAACAGACCCTGAATATATATTCATACGGCAGCGCTTGTGATTAACATTCTGCAAATGGGGACCCAGTGAAAATGTCACCAGCGAAGGGCAGAAATTGGCTCAGTCTCCGCCTGGCAGGAGGTAAATTGGGCTCAAAGGTTTGTATCATCCATTCCCTCACCCCTTTTAGGCCTCAGGTTAAAACGAAGAAAGTGGCAAGTCGATTGTTTGTTCTCCACCCCCTGCCAGCTCTGTTGCCAGGGTTACTGAATTTCAATATTCAGTTTGGATTTATTAATAAAGTTTAAATATTCTCCACTAAAACCGAAAAGACACACACTGTTTCCAATGGCTTCACCAAATTGAACTATAGTAATTTACAGCCCATTCCTATGTATGCTTACACAGTCCCCTAGGTTTACAGCTCTGGACAAACTTCCACTGAAAATGCTGTCTGAAGTAGAGGATCTTGTAACTAAATCCTAGTTGCCTACCGTTTAAAAATTGGGCAATAAGGAATGAGATGCTGACATTCCAATGCAGTGTGCTTCCAATGGCTGACTGCCACTAGGAGTTGGACCACCAAAGTCTGCAGGTGGGGCAGGACTATCCCACATGACTCCCTCATACATGCTTTAAGGAAGACGGTAGCTCAATGGCAGAGCACATGTTTTGTATGAAGAAGGTCCTGGGTTCAGTTCCTGGCATCTCCAGGTAGGGCAGGGAAAGATTCCTACCTGAAACCCTGTAGAGCCACTTGCCAGACAACAATGAACTAGATGAGCCAATGATATAACCATCCTATGAGGAGGGTTCATCTAAGCTTCATAATATATCCACTCAGCTTCCACCTTTTCCTTCCATGCCTTCTGAAATAACATGTCTTAACTCAAGTGCCTTTTACACCTGAAATGTATGTTTTCAGGACCCAGTCTGTTTTTTGTGACTGTGTTTTTTTAATAGTAAGATTTTCAACTTTTTAAAATGTTACAGCCTGCCCTGGGATCTTAAAGTGAAGGGCAGGTTCATCATCATCATCAACAACAACTAGATGATTATGATAAGCAAGGAGTGAGAGTGTTAAACAGGGAGAGAGTGCTGAGCATGTGGGTGTATTTCATATCCCCACCTGCCCCTTGTTGCTTCTACCTTCTGGGAAATGAAATTGTCATCGAGGCAATTGAGGAATTTGTTGGGCCTTACATTCTTGGCAGAGTTTGAGTTCCAACAGATATTGGTGTAGTTGAAGTTTCCCATGCAAGAAAACACACAGAGGCCACATAACATAGTGCACATCTTGTATCCTTAACAACCTTCACGCTACTGCTATTAATTTTTGATTGATTTATTAGTTTAATAAATAAATTGTTATCCGGGTTAAATCTGCATGTAGTATGGGAAAAGAGGTTAACAGCTACTGTGATCATGTAGCACTTAAACTTTGACCTATTTTGATGATGTCCTGTAATATCTATATTACTGATAAGATCTGTCATGTTGTAATAAAATTGGTTTTGTTTTTCATTCATACAGAAATCCAGTACTTCTCCATTAAGTTCTGGCTTGCCTGAGACCTGCAAACTCATATATGTGCATTCTGAATTGCAGGCGATATTAAATTCTGTGTAAGGTGATCTATATTGCAAACACTAAGGAAATGTAGGGGGCATTCTTCCATCAACAGGAGCAATGCACTGGTTTATTAAAGGTAAGCTGAGGACAATATGTCAAACTGGAGGTGGTGGGGAAAGGAAAGCACTTTCCATGATTAGGCAGAGGAAAAAAATCACAAACCTCATGACATCATAAGTACTAAATAGTGTCAAGAACAAATTGCACTAGCATCTCCCCCTTTTGCCACAATGTCACCTTATGTAGGCGCAGCAAAATTGCTCAGCAGCCATACTTCATTATCTGATGGCTGAGAGTAGCCAGAGTCATCTATCATTGCAGTTCATATTACAGGACCAATCAAAGTTGGCTTCAGATAGTTAAAGGCAATCATCACTTCAGCTGTCAATGTTTTCTCTCGGTTTTCCATTCAAAAAATATTCATGGAACAAATCTCCTTTTTTTCTTCCTCTTACTGTATGCAACACACTGCATGAGTCATGGCATGTTTAGAAATTGAAAATGCTGTCAAAAGAATATGTTAAAACGGCTTGAGCATTGGAAAGAAAGTAACAAAATGGGTGCTGGGTTCTTTTTTATTATTAGAGGACTGCATGAAAATAAAGACCTAAAGCCATAGATGTGTTTCAAGTCTAATTCATGCTCCTAGAGTTAAAGCTCCCGATATGTAAACTTGAATCACATTCTGTGCCAATTGCAAAAGCATTTTGTCTACTGCCCTAAAACTTGTAATTCCAATGATAAAAACAACTTCACTCAAATTCTGTAGCTTTATTCTTATCCCTTCCAACCAAACCCCAGGAAATGATTATGATATGGGCAATTATATATCACATCAGTTCAAAACGATCTAATCTGCTCTGATGCAAAGGTCCTGAAGAAATATTGCGTAAATACATTCCCATCAGCCACAGTTTATTCATTTCACTTTCCTGTGTAGAAAGCTGAAGATGCATTCAGAGGGGCAAAATTCTGTGCCTTCCAGAGAGTTACCTTTGTCAAAAAAAAGTAATTTAGAAAAGGATAGTGTACCTCGAATGAAAACTGGAACACCAAATGTATGTCTATTTGAACTATTATTATTATTATTAAAGAAGTAATGGTACATCCAGTTCTATGGGCAGGGTATAGGCTACAGAAAAAGGCTCAAACCTTTGCAGCTGCATCTTTGTGTGCATGTGGATAAATAAGATAAGATAATTTATTGTCATTGCACAAGTACAAGCACAACGCTATACAAATGCAACGAAATTGCATGCCATCCCGTTAAAAAAACAGAAACAAAAAACAGCACAAAACACACACACACCAAAAAAAGCCACACATACACCCATCACAGCTCTCCAAGGTCATATTATCTGGTTACAGCATTTAAGATGGTTATAGCTCTTGGGTAGAAACTGTTCTTCAATCTATTTGTTCTTGATCTAATTGTTCTATATCTTCTACCCGAAGGCAGTGGTGCAAAGAGACTATATCCTGGATGAGATGGATCCTTTAAAATATTGTTAACCTTTTTAAGGCAACGAGAACTGTATAGTTCTTCCAGAGATGGGAGAGGATGACCAATAATATTTTGGGCAGTGGTTATGACCTTCTGAAGTATCTTCTTCTCCCTGGCTGTGCAGCTGGAGAACCAAGCACAAATACAGTACTGTATATAAGAATGCTCTCTATGGAGCCTCAGTAGAAGGACACCAGCAGTCTCTCACTCAGATTGTTCTTCTTTAAAAGTCTGAGGAAATAAATTCTTTGCTGGGCCTTCTTTACCAGAGCAGTAGTATTTGCGCTCCAAGTCATACCCTGCTCTATAATCACTCCCAAAAACTTGAATACAGCCACCCTCTCCACCTGGTCCCCGCCGATATACAGGGGCTGAATATCCACCTTTTTCCCCCTATAATAAATGTTGTATATCTATGTCTATGTCCATTCAGGGTTCTCTTTTTTTGTAAAAAAAATACATATGAGGTGCCCACTTTTCATACATTGATCAAAGTGCTGTGGGTGCCAGCACAAAATGGCTGCCATGAGCAGCAACAAAGAGAGGGTCCAGTGTGCCATGCTGGTGAACACTGTTAACAAAAGAAAAAACCCCAAAAAGTGCATAACCGTTTATGTTTGTGTCTGAAAAGTTTGTGTGTGGGGGGGGGGGAGTTCTGTTACCTCTATGGCAGAGTTTGAGGCCTTATTGGGTTACAATGTTGTAAGCCTGTGTGGCCTTAAATCTTGGTGACAGTTTCTGAGAGGAGAGAGGCATTATCACTCTATGATTTTATTAGACGGCCTGGATCGGGAAAATTTATTCTGATTGGTGTGGGCGACAGCAGGTTCCCACGGGGCAGAGGTTCCAGTCACTTGGAGGGTTAAATGTCCGGGAAAAGCCAAGCGGTTGGGATTACGGCAGTTGAGTTGGTGGGGGGGGGGAGGTGTTGTTGATGCAGAAAGTGCGAGGAATAAATCCAGAGAACAGCTGAGGGGGAAATTGAGGTGCGGATATTAATGTCCACTGTGCTTACTCGTCTGGTAAAGGTCAGAAGGGGCATGGCGACTGAGTTGGTATGAGAGGCTGTCCAAGCAGCCAGAAGCTCAGTGGATTGTGAGAAGTTTAGGGAATTTGGCCAGACGTATGAGCCACTTCAGGGCTGGTGCCAGCAACAACGTGTCCCGAGTCTTCTCTGGTTCGCCAGAAGCGGCTTAGTCATGCCGGCCACATGACCCGGAAGCTGTACGCCGGCTCCCTCAGCCAACAAAGCGAGATGAGCACCGCAACCCCAGAGTCGTCCGCGACTGGACCTAACAGGGGTACCTTTACCTTTAAGTATCATGTATATACTTATGGATATGGCATCCCTTTCATAAATGAACAATTTTAAAGTTCATCCTGTCATCCTAGTGTTGGTGTCCATTCTCATGCCTAAGCCTAATAAACCAACTACTAGGAGGTTTTGCAAGCTTTCTGAGAGAAAATTGTGGCAGCGGAAAATTAAAGAAATACAAATACCTAAGCCTTCGTTATACAAGTGAAGCTGAGGGAACCAGTATTCCTAACACTGCCCCACAACCGAAGTTAAATTAGGACCCTTGCCTGGCCTAATTTGGCTGAAATACGTGGAGCAGACAGTGGCGAAGAGGAATCTTATGGTATCATTCTGTGATGTATCTGCCCATGAATTGTTAAAAATCTATTGATCTAACAGTTACTAGGTTGTTGGTTTCAATTATGCACAGTAAATTGTTGTCATAATCTAGCAGGTTTCAGGAATATATGTCACTGTGTCCTTTTTTTTTTTTTTTAATTCTCTTTCACTACATGTCCTGTAATGATCCTCTGGGCAGCTTACAAAAAGCTTTAAACGACAATAATTATTGCACAGTTGCATTACAATGTTCATTTTTGTGCTGCTTAGCTTTTATTCTTAAAAAAACATTTTCCTATTCTATTGTGGCTTTTTATTCTGCAGGATAATGTCTGGGTAGCACATACCGGTAAATATTTTGGTATTCTGTGAGATGGTTGGCCAAGGTAATGCAACCTGTGTGATGTTAATGTTATCTGCAGGGCAGTACAATTTATTGTAACAATGTGCAGTAACCAGTTTATGTGCAGGGGTTTTTCCTTCACTTTAAAAAAATTAAATATTAAAGTATTTTATTGGCCACAAATGGATTCCTGAACTTCAAAAAACAAGCATAAACATATAGAATATTACATAGTATTTAAAAAGTGGCAGGTTAGGGGCTCCATTTATCTGTGACTGCTGCCTTATTTGTGAGTGTGCTGCACTTATTATTTATTTTTATTGTTTATTATTTCCAGTTACAGACTGCTGGCTATCTGGAGACCTCAAAGCAGTTTACAAGATAGATAGATAGATAGATAGATAGATAGATAGACAGACAGACACACACAAACACACACTCCAAATACATAAAAAATATCCACATCTGTAAACACAATACTTTATAAAGTCAGAGAGCATTACAAGGCAGGCTAATGTAAAATCTCAACCAACATAAAACACACTATTCATACAAACACTCTCACTCACTCAATCCATTCCACTCAACCACTAGAATCATTCATTACTTTGTACATTATCTCTGTCAACCAACCACTCATACTTAACAATATTACCACCCACATAAAATGGATCCCTGACAAGCATACACGTGTAAGATATTCTCCCCATCTCTAAAGCACTAATGGGCTCATGCCCTATAACCACTGAATCATCTTAATACTTCCCTCCTATCTCTCACCTGGGAGGGACCCAGTTCTGTACCAGACTTGCTTTCACCCTGGGAGGTATAAAACTAGTACTGTCCACTCATTCCCAACGACATAATCATAACATGCATAACAATGCCAGATAACAAACCAACTGTAACAATTACAAACATCAGCCTAAATCAAAAGGAAAGGAAAGCTACTCTTGCTTCTCTGGTTTCTCTCTATTAAAAACAAGTGCTTCAGCAACATACCAAACTTGTTCTGCCAGGAAAACAAGTTTCCCCTGACAACTCTTCCTTTTACTGATTAATTCCAATCTCCCAGCACCCCAGTAAGTTATGTTTACCTTGCTAACTCCATAGTTTTAGAAGTGAGGACAGTCCGAATAAGTTCAAGTTCAGTTATCACTGAATGAAAGTTACACAGATTGCATTGGCAATCTGGCAGAAGTGCTTGGTGTGGAGGGTGCATGTGTTTATTTAGCTGAAAAATGTCACAGCAATATAATTCCCTGAGACTTTGCATATGCCTCACATATTGCTTTTTAAGTAGTGGAATTCTACTGACATTAGTGTGATTAAACCAAGATAAATACTGGTAATTTGTGAATTCTCTTCACCACCAGTTTCTGCCAAATGTACAATATAGGGATCACCTTACACAGAGCAGAAGTGAAACACTACATGGCCAGTTGCAGTCATCTTGGCTTTTTGCTGTTTTGAGAAGTAACAGCTATTACAGGAGATATTATGTAGTGTGCAGGACACGCTAAGAGAGAACAACAGAGATTATATAGGAATTGGATCTGAGCTTACTGGTAGCAATAAAAGTTTGCCAGTAAGTATCAGCACTCCACCTGCTGAGAAGCTAGAGTACCAACTTTGCCTCACCTTGCAAGCTGCATCAGCTAGGAGTAGAATACTTGCACTTATTCTCTTCTTGTATATTAGTAGGGGGGAAACGATTGTAGGAATCCTGTAAGTTCCCATGCACCTGTTACTTTCAAAGGAAGCCAAAGCTGGGTAAGTGCTGTGCCCCTGGAACTTAAGATAACTTAGAGCTGGGGCCATGTAACAATATCCTATTCTTCCTCCTGAGGGCTTTTGGGCAGTATACTGTACATGAAGTTTTACCCTTTTAAAAAGAGGGGGAAATATTTAGACAGAAATGACACATCACAGTGAGTTCTACTTTCCTCACTGTGTTTTCAAAAAGCCAATATTATATAAGGCAGAGAGAAGCTGCTTAATCCTTTCCCCTTGGGTAATTTTCCAGCTCAAAATCATCCACCACCATCACCTGCAGGGGAAAAGATACAGAATTTGTTTGCTGAACCACATTTTGCAACCTCATAAGTCTCATGCCAGAATGCAATACTCTTCATAGTCACACAAAGGTATTAATACAAGCACACAAAAAAGGCAATAGACTGTGTCCCATAGCAAGGTAAGAGCACAAATAATTGACCTAAGCATCTTGTAGGAGGTCTCTAGCCATAACAAGGTTAGATAATGTATGCCGCGACTTCCGGTTGGCGCTGCCGGAGATGGCGGTCGGGGGGACATGTCGCTCCTGACATTCCCCCGTCGGACCGGGCAAAGGGGTGTTCGCGCCAGCGCCGCGACCCCCAAAACCCCCGGGAAGGGCGTCCCGGGGTCCGGAGGACCTGCAGGAGCTCGGACGCTGGTCCCGATCCCAGGGAGCTCTTAGCGGAGCTCCCGGGAGCGATCGGGCGGCGGAGCTCTAGGGTCCGCTAACAGCCCCGTCTGGCGAAGCTGCAAGACCGTCACTACCGAGCGCGCCGATTCCTCTAAATTCTGCAATTTGGAACTGTAAGTAATCTTAAAAGGAAGAGTTTTAATTTCGGACTATTTCGGATTGGCTAAAGGACGCAAAAACGGAGGTCCGTCCCTTGCCATTGTGTAACAACGACAGGGCATTGTTGCACAGTTTTGAAAAGTATTGCTTGGAATTTGACACTTTGTTTCGAAGATTTAACCCTTGCGCCTCCCCCGGTCCTAGGGGGCAGACGAAGTTAAATAAATATTGAGAAATAAGAGGATTATTTTGGAGTTTTGGAACTTTTTGAAAAGTTGGAAAAAAGTTGGAAAAGTTAGAAAAGAACTATTTGCTAAAAATGGCGGTGAAACAGGATGTGGATTTGACAATATTGTTGGAGAAACTGAAAGAACTCAGAATGGATTACAATGCTGGAGTGAAAGAATTGAGAGCTGAACTGGCTGCTGCTGGGAACAGCTTGGAGACAGAGATAAAGCAAAGCATAAACAATGGTCTGATTGGTCAGGATTTACAACTAAACCCTGTGAACAGTGTATCTGTGGAGTCTAAACAGAGAAAGTCTATTCAGAAGATAACCAGCTGCAAAAGAATCATCCATTTTAAGTCAAGAGCTGTCGTCACCTTCAGGAAAAAGAGAAATATCAGGAGAACAGTCAACAAACCACAGCGCAACGACAAGCAGCGAAGAGGAAGCAGAGACAATCTGGACCAAATATGGATTGGAAGGCCAAAGATTTCAATGGATGTTGTTTTGGATGCTACTCTGCAGCAAAGACAATGGGTTCCAAAGTTGGATCCTGCAGGAATAGGATGAACATTTATTTGAAGTAACTGTTTTGTGGCCTATTGGTTTCTGAACTCGGATATGGCAGGAAATGATTATAGTTTGATTTTTGGAAAATAATGATATAAGATTGATAGATATTATAAATGATAAGTAATTTTGATATTGAAATAGTCTGCGTCGGGGACTGGGGGGGAGAAATAGGGATATGATTAATGTAGAAGATAAGAATGTTAAAGATGTGAGTGGTTGGTAAACGATTTGATAATTAGATATGGAAATGTTAATGATGTGGAATTAGAAACCTGGTAAGAATTAATATTATAATAAATGAAAACAATGAGGGGGGGCGAGAGGAAGTCATCAGATATTGTATAAAATGTATGTGATCTGGCCTGAATCGGGGCTGGACAAAATTTGAAAACCTAATAAAAATTATTATAAAAAAAAATAAAAAAAAAAATAGATAATGTATGCCGCGCCACCTGGCTGCATTGGGGTTGTTCAGTTATGCAGAATTCAAAGCACAGTGTCAATCCCTATAACACTTTACAGGAGCAATGAGCATGTTTCCATTCATGGAGACACTTTAAAATATTTGAATTCTGATCAGAATAAAGAATCCGGTTGTTTATGCTGTTCAGAATTTCAATATTTTAAGTGTCTCCATAAATGGAAATATCACCATTGCTTCCTTCTAAAGTGATATGGGAATTGCCATTGTGCTTTGAATTATGCATCATTTTAAACAACTCCAATGCAGCCAGGTGGAGAGGCAGACATCCAAACAGAGGACAGCACAATAGCTGGGGAGCTATTCTACAGGAAGCTACAGTAATGGTTCAGCCAGCTTTGAAAACGTGATATTTCCTTGGAACAACATTCATTGGATTGATAATATGTAGGTATTTATCTTTCCATCCATTGCATGATATTATAATAATTCCTTAAGTTCATACTGCCCAGCTGTACTCTTTATTTTTGCCACTTGCTTTAACTTGTCTAGCAATACATGAACATGTATTTCACAAGTTTCACTTTGAGTGAGTTCCTGAACTTGAGTAAGCTTACTTTTCTGCATTCCATTCCCTAATATATAACCTGGCACTCAATAGTTCAAACTCTCCCAATTAAAATTTGGCCTTGAGTTTATTTAAACATTTTCCAAAAAGCTATGCTGGTGCCAGAACTGATCAGGCTATATTGTTTCCCATGGCAATAAAATAATAATTTTGCTGCCTTGCCCCCATCTTGTTTCACACAGGGGAAAGGTTGTTCATGCCCAGGCCTGTTACCCCAAGTCTCAGAACTAGGGGGAGAGACTGCATAACCTCCTTGAGGGTTTTCCATGGCAGGTCATGGTCCCTTGAATTCTCTCTCATGCACATACATGCGCACACACAAGCACATGGCAACTGCCTGTGGGTTTGGGTTGGCCCTGACCGGAGCATAGCTTCTCACTGTTTGAAACATAGTTCTCCAAACTTAATTGCAGAGTTTGACTGAGATGTTCATTATTTAAATCTTGGAGCACCATCAGTTTTATTTTTACATTTTGGCATGTCGTGCTGTTTCCTATGCTTATTAAATCCACTCTGATAATTACATGCAAAAGAGCAATTAGAACAAGATAATTTAATCATGAAGAATTCATAATTTTAACTGCTAACTATCCAGAGATGATGGGAAATGATGGCATCTGCCTTCTATCCCACTGAAGAAACTTTGATACTAGAATGATGGGACCTATGAATAAAGATTTAAAATAAAAAGCAGCTAGCGTGTGCAGCAACTGCAAGATTCACCTTGTATAAATAGCATTTGGAAGCAGTTCGATCCATTGCAGAGCTACTCTGTCTCATTCTGATTTGATAGCATTAGTTGGGTTTGAATTTTACCTATTAAACCCAAAGCAATGTTTCAACCCCACTGACTAGTATGGAAAATTGGATGCAGATGGCAGACATGGTGGCAATTGCCAAGAAGATGAAGCCCACTACATTTCAGAAAAGACATTTGCAGTGGTCTTCCTGCAAGGGCAGGCTTTTAATGTTTTGGGGTGGAAATGAAGTGGTCCCCCCTTTATTTTTTGTGGGCAATCCACCTTCCCAGTCCCAATGAGCACCCCCCACCACTGCCAAGCCTGTGATTGATATTCTGTTCCCAACCCCTATAGTTATAGTTATAATTTGCAGGTAGCCATCTGATCTTATTTTGATTTTAATCCTATTTTAAGCTGTATTTCAGTCGATTGCTGGATTTTATGTCTTAATGTATTACATATTTCGATGTTAGCCGCCTTGAACCCAGTTCTGGCTGGGGAAGGCGGGATATAAATAAAATTTATTATTATTATTCTATGCACATTGGGGAGCAAGAGTGATTGATTTTCATGGGACATGCTTCTGAGACAACATTGTAAGATTGGGCTGCACATGAAATTTATATTATATTATATTATATTATATTATATTATATTATATTATATTATATTATATTATATTATATTATTACCTGCCCTTCACCCTAAGTTCCTACCTAGGGTGTGTTAAAATAATTTAAAATGCAGAACTGAACACAGTTGAAAACTAATTTGATATTCTGTTTCAAAGTGTGTACATGCAAACATATGTCTATATTGTGTGGGAATGCACAACCTAAATTAGAGGTCATTAAATTAAATGCAGTTCTCTCATCCCCGCATCCCCTGCAACACCTCAATTGCTCCAAAAAAAAATGCTACCCTTTAAAAAAAAATGCTACCCTTTAAAAAAATGCTACCCTTTAAAAACGGCAAATACTTGCCCCTATCCCAGCTGCCATGCCTCTCTGTGGCAAAATTGTTTCTTATATTTCTCTGCGTTGCTGCAATTGCACTTTGCATTTGCCCGCAGTACAAGAGCAAAGGCTTCTTTAAAGGAAAACTTCCTTAAGGCTTCTTTAAAGGAAAACTAATTACAGTTACAAAAATAAGGTGGGTCCTTAAAAAAGGTGTCATAGGCCATTTGCTGAAAATGAAAGTGAAATTGTTGGAGGCACCTCCGTGAGGATAGAGTTGCACAGCCCAGGGGCAGCTACAGAGGAGTGGTGGCGGCTGGTATTCATTGGGACTGGTACCGTGGAAGGCAAGGCTACCAATGCAGCTATTTTAGAACAGGAGTTGTGTGAGATCTAGACAGAACTCCAGCTCGTAGTCTGGCTCTGCTGCATTTTGGACTAATTGAAATTTCTGAGTCATCTTCAAGGGCAGCCCCATACTGTAGATCTCATTGCAATATCCCATTCTGGAAGTTCATTCCACGTTGTTAATAACTGTTAATTTCACCAATAACATCAACACCTTTAGGATCATTTTTATAGACTGTTTCTGTTACCAGCAACAGAAAACAGAAAAGTGAATATTTAAAGTTTTGCTAATAATAGTGGTGGTGGTGATTTTATTATTTATATGCCACCCATCTGGGCAGCTCCCAACAAAATGTTAAAAACACAATTCATTACCCTGCCCCCAAACTTAAGAAAATAAAAGAATGGAGATATAGAAAGATATTGATAAATAGTATTGCTTCTACGAAAGTCTCCGATGCATGTTAAGAAAATGCAGCAGATTATCAATATATTAATATTTGAAAACTATTTACTTTCATGTCATTTGTTGTCTGTGCTGTTCGTTTTGGTTATCTTTTTTATTGTTATTATTTAATAGAAAGCTTATGTGTCAGAGATTCATCTTTGTGCAAGTTAATAGATATATTTCACACACACACACAGACACACGTTGCAGTGTGTCCTCTTCACACTTTCCTGCCCCTTTGAACTCAGTAGATATTATTTCTGAGTAGATGTGCATTGGTTTCCATTGTTCATTCCCTAGGAAAAAGACCATGTGTTTAAGTGTTTAAGGCCAAGGTGAAAGTGTTTGAAAGTGTTTTCAAACACTTTCAGCGTTGAAAGTGTTTAAGGCCAAGGTGGTTGCGACAATTGCTTACGCGATTTCAATCTGGGGGACTTTTGTTAAATTACCTCATTTAGAAGTTATACAAAATAAATTTCTAAGAAGTTTATTGAAACTACCCAACTGTGTAAGTAATACAGCGATACGAATGGAACTTAATACTATATCCCTAGAAAATGCCCTTTGGAAACATATACTTTGCCACTGGTTATCGCTCTGGCACAATCTTTCAAACCTGTATTTGTTACAGTGTATGTGGAGGGATGATTTCCATAGCCCATGGGCAAAAGCACTACATCTGAAAATTATGGATATGGGAATCTCCCCATCTAAATTATTGGAGTTGGATATAGTCTCAGCCAAAAGAACAGTAATCTGTAAATTAGAAGAGTTGGACTTGCAGCAGAAGATGTTAGTGGGTAATGGTACTTGTTCACCTCTAAACCTTGGTCTATTACCTCCTCTAAAACTCCCTCATTATTTGGACTCTCTGACTGTCTCAGCACATAGATATGCCTTTATTAAGGCAAGATTCAACGCCTTCCCATCCAACGTGATGGAAAATAGACTTTCCAACGGTCAGATATCACTTTTATGTGATTGTAACTGCGGATCATCTGAATCGTTGCATCACATATTCTTTAGTTGTGCTATTTACTCATCGCTTAGGAGTAAGCTTCTTGCTCCACATTTAATGGGGATTGCTGATGAGCCCAATGAAGCCAAATTGAGATTTCTATTAAATGATGAAGACCCTTCCAGAACACTCACCGTCGCTAGATATCTGATCAGCGTCTTGTCTATAAAGAAGAAAAAAGGACTTCTGTATGGCCTGGAGAACCCTTTTAAACCATGAATCATGGCGCGATAGTGGACCTGCTGACATTTTGGACAATTTACCCAGTAACTGATCAGAGGGTGACGTTTTATGTTAGCTTCTGTCGGAAGTCACAAATACTTATATGCTGTTTTGGGAATGTGATTTTTATGTGTTGTGATCTTTTATGTGATTTTTATGTGTTGGGCCAATGGCCGTAATAAATTTATCTATCTGACCATGTGGGAGATTATGAACTAATATATATTAATGCTTGCTTTTGAATAAAACTGGAGTTCCACACATGGCCAAGACTGTTTAAATCACATTGACTTCAGTGAAATTTAAACAGCATAACTGGACAGGACTGCAGCCTAATGACATTTTCTCATATGGATGAGGATAGTGAGCAGTGAGAATTTTAGTTCTCTATCAATTGAGTAGCTGATGTAATAGCTTGAGCCTTCATTCTGCAGAGGATGAATCTTTTTACTTTGCATTACTGGTCATCTGAAACCATGAACATATTTATTTCTTAGCTCGCTGTGATGAATATCTAAGGAGACTCTTCTACCTACAGTCATAGAATATGTATTACTCACACAGACAATACAGAAAATATATTTGGGCACTGAATCTATTCATTGGTGGATGGGGGGATAGTCAACAAAACAACTGCTTTAATATTTCTGCCTGATTCATTCTACTGGTAAGGGGAAGCTTAGATATTGTAGGATTACTGGAGAATTTAATCCTTTAAATTAAGGGGAAATTTTAATGTTTGATGTCGTGTTGTGTTTTAATTTGTTGGAAGGCACCCAGAGTGGCTTGGGTTACACACACACACACACACACACACACACACAGAGAGAGAGAGAGAGAGAGAGAGAATTATATATACATGTTATATATACACATAATTATATTCTTGCTAGGAGATACATAAGAGGACCACCAACGTATCTAGATATTCCCTGTTTACTACCTCAAAGATAATTCTGCCACCTGTTTCCCCACAACTCATTGATAGTGGGTATACTGCAGGTAGGAGCAAGATACTAGCCAATACTCAATGAAATGGTGGAGTGAAAGAGTTGACAGCCACATAGGAAGTGACTGGTTACCTTAGTGCAGGGGGTCTCCAACCTTTCTGGGTCAGTGGCCACATGTGGAATTTTGAGGAAGTGCTCTGGGAAAAGGCCTCTGTTGCATTTTGCACCTCCCCTCTGTTCAGAACAGAGGGCACGCTGGCATTATTTAAGGGTAAGAAAGGCTGAGCCAGTGCAAACAGAAACTGACAAGGAAGAGCAAACAGTCTCTCTTGTGCTGTAGATCTTTTGATGGGAAATTTACTAAGACCTTTTGCAGGTGCCAATGGAGCCCCACGCTGGCTCCCACAGACACTATGTGGCAACCCCTGCCTCAGTGAAGGCCACCAGTGTGTGTTCCTTCACTGCTCTATCTTCATTCATCTGTCTTGTTGCAGAAGAGTGTCAAGTTCTGTCAGGTTCCATAGCTTCTAGCAGCAAACACACCACCAGTTCTATTCTGCCCTGTCAACTCCGGCCAGAAGTATTAGTTACTCCTGTCAGCACTAAACTCATCTCAGCAATATAGAAACAATCCATTCTAGAGACTGTACTTTAAAGGCAGGGTTCTTCTTGCTTCCCTAGTTATGCTGGTATTGCACACAAGTTAGAACAAATAGATGAGAAGCTGCTGGGTTTTCCCTCCCACCTTCAGTCGTGCTGGATGCCAGGGACACCTGTGTCCTAAAACCGCCAGCTATGGGACTGAGCACAATAAGAAGAAATTATTCCAGCCATGTGTTTTATAAACTGAGTCCTGCTTTCAGCTTCCATTTATGTTTGGCATTCTTTTTAAAGGATCTTGATTTCAACTTCACTGACTGCTAGACTAATTTATCCCTCATTAGAGAGAAGACAACAGGGGAAATTACGTTTGGCAGAGTATGAGAGGAAAACAGAAAGAGAAGGTGTTAAATATAGAATGTACACCCTTGAGGAAGATTATAGTTCATCTTTCATGGTAAAGAACTTGGACAAATTTGCAGTTCTTTGTAGTCATCAGAATTTAATGTGATTCGAATAAAATTGATGTCTTCCTTATTAATAATATGAGTTATTTTTTATCTCCTCCACCCTCCCCATGCAAAAGACAGTATTTCTTGAGTGGGAGGTGTTATTTCTGATACAATCCAGTATGGTGAAATGGACTGGAAATTTCTTTAATATACAGGTTATTTTTAGCAGAATGTTAAAGAAACATACTAGTATTTTCACACCATTCCACCCTTGCTGTCTGTAGTTTCTAAATAGCCTGTAGACTGCCAGTTGGTAATCTTTTCCCAATTACTTTTGCCGCACTTTTGTAAAAACAGCTGAGAGTTTAGAAGAATGCACCAGTCCCTCCTTAAGTACTTGACTAAACGCTTGAAATTTATCTTGAGAGCTGATGTACTGTAGTGACTAAGAGGATGAGCTAAGAAGTCAGCAGATCCAAGTGCACATGAGTGTATCTATGTTAAAAAGTCAGCTTTTCCACCACCATCTGCAGCGGTGGGTAGAATAATACTGACTATGTTCAATGATAAGAAGCACTGGGATTCTTATGGGAATGGTCCTGAGATTTTAAAGTGAAACAGAAATTCTAATTATTCTTCCAGTTGTAATATTAATTTTCCAAAAATGTAGTCACATGATATATGGCCTGCTCCTAGGAAATACCACACATAGAGGTCCCATCCGCATTATACATTTAAAGCACTATCATACCATTTTAAGCAGTCATGGCTTCCCCGGAATAATCCTGGGAGCTTGTCAGGGGCTTGTCTGGATCGGAAGACTGGGGAATGCAATCGCAGGGAGAGCAGCAGAAGAGGAGAGGGAATACCTCCCCCCACCCCCAAGTCCAGCGTTTCCAGAAGCACAGAGACAGGAAGACACAGAAGCTGCACAGTTGAGAGAGGAACTACCAGCTATGAGATAGTAGCTAAGCAAACCAGAAGGGGGAAACTTCCTGTTGGCGCGCTTCTTGCTGCGGAAGTGGGGAGGAGTCAGAGTAGGCAACTGATATCCTTGCAGAGGGTTGCCTGTTTGTGCTTGTACCGTCTTTCCCCCTTTTTAAGACACCGTCTTATAAATTTTTTTCCTCAAAAAAACACAGGGTGGCTTATTTTCGGGGGGATGTCTTATTTTTATTACGTCAGTATGATACAGTACAGCCTCCCCCTGCGCGCTGAGCAGGCGGGGCAGAACTCCGCAAGAGGCGCATTCCCCCCCCCCGCCTCTCCCTGCACGCTAAGCAGGAGGGGCTGAGGAGGCGACGGGAACAATGGCGGCACCACGGCTAACTTTTGGGGTACGTCTTACTTCTCACAAAGGTTAAAAAAACCTGCCATGGCTTACTTTATGACTACATATTAAAAAAGGGGAAACAGGGTAACATAATGCTGAAATAAAAGGACTATAAATCTGCCAAATGCTCGTTAATTCTTATTGGTGAGCCACCAGAAGGGAGGGGGGAACTCCTGTACTTGATGGAGCTACAGTTTGTTAAGGATGTTGAGAGGTACAGTATTAGGAGACCCCTATGCACCTCCCAGAAGGGACCCAGGTGGCGCTGTGGGTTAAACCACAGAGCCTAGGGCTTGCTGATCAGAAGGTCGGCGGTTCGAATCCCTGCGACGGGGTGAGCTCCCGTTGCTCGGTCCCAGCTCCTGCCAACCTAGCAGTTCGAAAGCACGTCAAAGTGCAAGTAGATAAATAGGTACCGCTCCGGCGGGAAGGTAAACGGCGTTTCCGTGTGCTGCTCTGGTTCGCCAGAAGCAGCTTAGTCATGCTGGCCACATGACCTGGAAGCTGTACGCCGGCTCCCTCGGCCAATAATGCGAGATGAGCGCCGCAACCCCAGAGTCGGTCACGACTGGACCTAATGGTCAGGGGTCCCTTTACCTATGCACCTCACAGAGCTACAGTTCTCAGAGTGGTTTAACAGTCAATCACTCTTCCCAGGTAAACTCTGGGAACTGTAACTGTTTGAGGGGAATAGTGGTGCCCTAACAATTTTTAGCACAATTTACAAACTACTATTTCCAGGAGTCTTTAGGGGAAGCCATGGTTGTATGATACTGCTTTAAATGTATAGTACAGATGGGGCCAAACACAGAACACCATGGCTTTGCGTTCAACCTTAAGATCATGTCACTATTTTTTTTATTTAAAAAATGGCATATTTTTAAAAGTGACAATAAAAGCCTTCCAGACTATTCTACAAATTAGGGCATTTCTCTATATGAGGCTTAAAGTAGGACTTGCTCCAACTGGTTTTAGCACAGATGAAAAACTAACATTGCACGTAATGCTCATTTTTATTACAAATGCTTTGCTCTTCGGTACCTTTGATTTTTTTCCACATTAAAAATAATCACTCATTGCCATAAATCACAAAAGAAAGGCTCAGCAGTGATTTCGGCCTCGTGTATGGAAATGCAACGAGATAAGCTGGAGTACTGGGTTTTAAGCTGATTCAACTTCAGTTAAAGTAGCCTGTGGTCTCTGCTATAGGTCTCACTGAAGGGCACTCAAATTATGAGGAGTTTATTGATAAGAATTTCCTCCTATGGGAAATCTTAGTGTAGATTCAGTTCTGCATAATTAAACTCATTTCTGCCTGTAGAGCTTCTTGATAGAAAAGGACTGTGTTTGATTTAGAAGTTTTATTAGTAGGGACTGATTATCACCATCACACCACAACCAAAATGGCTCCATCAATGTACAGGCCAATCTGCATGAAAGTAAACTTATATTCAGATTGTGTTGAGATTTAACAGATTTGTTGTTTTTACTGTGGATGGTTTAGCTGAAAGTATATCCATAGACTACTAATTTCCAGTGCATCCACATTTCTAAAATGAAGGCATATCTAAGCCAGAATAAAGCATAGGATTGCCTTACTGCAGCTTCTCATATTCCTGGATGCCAATATCCAAGTTTGGGGCAATTACTCTTTGGTGATAGAACCCCAGCAGAGATTTAAAAACACAAAATCTTCAGCAAATTAAATTGTAGAAATATAGGCTGTTAGACCTTCAGAATATGCCCTTGTGAGATCCAAAACTGCCCCCCAGCATAGGAAAAGACCACATGTTTGGTAAGTTAAAAAACAGTTTACTTACAAACTCTTCAAAGCTCAAGTTTGTGTGCTTTTCTATACATCAGTCAGAAAAGTTGCATAGGCAGTAAAACTTGGCTTAGTTGCAAAGTGGTGGAAGTTCCTAAATTATTGATACAGTATAGGAATACAAGAGAGGCTTGTTTGAGCCATATGGCTAAACTGTAGCAACTAGCTTAGCCTCTTCACACATTGAGCTTTTCTAGTAGATTGGAGTAGAACAATAGGCTTGATTACCCTTTTCCTCCTAAAGTCAGGGGAAGTACATAGCTAAGCCTGGCAGGGCAGCTTATTCTATGGCATTAACCCATTCATGCATTAATTAGACTTAAGCATGTTGGTTGAGGCATTACCCCATAATTCATTTGTACAGAAAAGGATTACAGTGTTTCAGATCAACAGGGTCCAGGTATCTGTAGGATTCAGTTTGAAGCAGAAACCTGAAAAAAATACCTGCAAAGCGAACTATGTAGAGGAGGTGCAGAATGGGTGCCGTGGCACATCTCTTTGAATATAAATGAAGCGCAGCTTTCATCTTACAGGATTAAAGTTGCAGTGAACACTGGTGTGTTTTCTCCAAAGTAAATTAAAAAGAGGAATAAAATTCCTCAAGTAAATTTATTTGAGAGGAAGTCCTGCACCACTGCCTCCTGATTTGGAAATATGGGATACCAATTGAACATTGTTGCTGTACCATTTGAACAGATTAAAAAGGAGGCCTGGAAATATGCTGTGCTGTTGGAATCCCAAAGGGGCTCTTCTGGTTGTTTTGAAGGAATTAACTTTTAACCTTTATTCACATGCTCAATGGCAGAGCTCGAGTCTTCCCTGCAAGCATGTAAAAAGCTAGGCTTTAAATGAGATCACAAACAATGCCAGTAAGTCCTATAACATCACATCAACATGGAATGTGTGAGCAGATTATTATTAGTACATAGCTGGAAGGAAAGTATTCAAGTTTGGGGGTTTTCTTGTCTGTGCTACGTGTGTTTTGCTATAAAACCAGTGTTGTGCCATAAAAAGAGAATATGGGATTGATCCAAAGGATCCCCTCTTCTGACAGAAGGAGCTTCCTCTAGTGGAAGGAATGTTAACTATATGTTGACCTACCGGTATATGCTGAAGAGTGGCTCATAAATTTTCTGAACAAATAAACCTTTTGACCCCAATCTTGTTTTTTTGTTTGTTTTCAAAACATCTCTGATTAACTCTGAACAGGCTGAATCACAGCAAAAACCCAACTTTATTTATTCATTTAATTTATATACAGTGCCGCTGCTCATATGTAGATCTCAGGACGGTTCATTCACAACATAACATTTCAGGCTGGTTCAGGTTCCTTTCCTTTCGCCCTTGTCTGCCTGAGCCAAGTGCTCTCCTGATTTCTACCCAGTAGCTTGCTCCTTAAAAAAGAAGCACCTATCCATCCAGCACGCCTACTGTAAGGAACATGTAGAATGTTATTGGCATTTATTATGTTTTTATGTGTGTTAGAAGCCGGCCAGAGTGGCTGGGGCAACCCAGCCAGATGGGCGGGGTATAAAGAAATGATTGTTGCTGTTGTTGCATCAGGGCCGGCTCACCCATGAGGCAAGGTGAAGCAACCACCCTGGACAAGGGCAACCTACAGGGTCAGTAGATTAGGCCTCAAAGGAATGCATTGCTTGCTGCTGCTGCACACTTCTTGTGGGATGGATCTGCTGCCTCCTTGGCTGCCCCCCCCCCCGATGCCACCTCTACAGCGGTCTCTCGGCACATAGGAGGTGCTATCGGTCTCTTCCAACCCCTAGGGAGGAAATGGTGGGCTCTGCAGCTGCCTGGCATGATTCAGAGTGGGTCCCTCCTCTCCCCCCACCCACAATGGCCTTTGATTCCAACTTCAATTGTTTGTTATGGTTGATTTGATTCCCCTGCCCCTTGCTCCCAATGCAGATCTTTATTCCCCCCCCCCCACCGCATGCGCTTGTTCCTGACATAGATCTTCACTCATCCCTTCTTTCCTGGTGGGGAGAGACACCATTTTGTGGTTCGCTTCAGGTGCCAAAATGTCTTGGACAATGAACGTTATAAGTAAAACTTAGTTGACTACCATCCAAGGTATTTACTTATCACTTTTCAGGCAGACCTGACAAAGCAGTGTACATAAAATCATTTCAAAGATAAGAATTGCATATATAGGTTCAATAAAATGGGGAAGACAACTTGTTTGCGTGGAAGAAGTTGCTGCTGCTTCTCAGTCCCCTCAGGGTAAGGTGGGTCATTCAGCCACTGCTGTGGTAGCAGCTGGGAGAGGGAAGAGGTCATTTTTTTTTTTTTAAATAATTTTTATTAATTTTACAATTTTATAAACATACAGTATAACATTTCAGTCAGGATTCATCCCTCCCCACCTCTCACCATGAGGAGTTATTTAATCTTACCCTCCCTCTCACAGAGGTAAACCCATTCATTATTTCCCCTGACCTCAAACAAATCATTATCTAGCTTCGGCCTACCCTCCCGGGTAGGCCATTCTTGGTAACATAATATAATCATAGTGGCTTCCCCCGCACCTCCCTAGTGGCTGCATTATACAATATATTTCTTCCGTTCAGGTGCATAGATACAATAAACATATCTTAAACTTAATTTCAAAACATACTTCTAACTCATATAAAATATCATTTCTCCTTTCACATCATTTTTTAATTTTCGCCTCAGCGTCTTCCTCCCAGATCATCTATAAGTTTCCTTCTGGCTCCCCTTAATCTTCAGGCTCCTAACTTCGAGAGGCCCTATCATAATCCAAACTCAAAGCCATGTCCGACAAAAATGTTCAAAAACCAAATATATAATCAATCCTAAGTGACCCACCTGCACCCTTCAACCCTGCCCTCGCCTTTCCCCAGTCCACAGCCAAGTGCTTGCTTGCACTTGGACTTCATCTTCTCTTTGGCTTCTCGGCTGCTCCAATTTCCAGTAGTCAAGTAAGATCTTTTTCTTCTTTACAATCCTCTGGTCTCGAAAAGAGTAGTCCTTTGTAGATTTCACTTGATTGCTCCTCTTCTTCAGTCCAGGTTTCTTGCGCCGGGAAAATATCTTCCTGTGGCGAGGCTTGCCCTTGGCCTTGGTGGGGATTTCTCCCCCTTCCTTCCTTTGTGCAGCTGGCATGACATCAGTGTTGAGTACAACTCCTCTCAGTCTTGCAGTCTCCATCTGGAACTCTAATCGCAGTTCCCAGATTTTTTCAAGGACTCTCTTCCAGCCTCCATTTTCAAGGTCATCCTCCATTTTCAAAGACATAGCTATGCAGTGTTCGTAACCGTACCAAGTCCAAATATAAAATCCAAATTTCCGCAATATAGTCCAACAGGTCCGATTCAAATCCTTTAGCTGTCAGAAGTGTTAGTTAGTTGCCCCTCCGATCAGGGGTGTCAGAAGGATCGAATCTCTGTTGCACTGTCAAACTCCGCAACATTGCAGCCGCTTCGGCAATAAAGTTCCTGATTTAGTGCCACAGTAGCAAGGGACGGACCTCCGTAAATTACATCCCTGTACTTTGCCAAATTAGTCCAAATTCTTCAGCACTTTAATAGTACTCACGTTTTATTCATCCAATCCTGTCATTTTCGGAGGAATCAGCGCGCTCAGGGGGGAAGGGCTCGCAGCTGCAACCCGATGGGCAATGGCGGTCCTGGAGCTCCGTCGCCCCGCGTCTCGCACGGCAGCCTCTACTGTGGCCGCCGCGGGAGTTGGGGCGACGTTGTGAGCTGCAGCCGGACCTTAGGTCCCGGGATCAAAACTCCCGGGAGTTTCGGGGGCTGCGTCGCTGTCGCAAGCACCCCTTTAAGCCGATCGGGTCGGGGAATGTCAGCAGCGACATGTCCCCCGACCTTCCCCTCCGGCACGCCGACCGGAAGCCGGGAAGAGGTCATTTTGGGAGCTGGATGATGGCCGCTCACCAGCCTCTTTCCCTTTCTTCTCCCTTCAGGGCACCCTGTGGTGACATTTGGAAGAGGGAGGAGCCACCATGGGATGCTGACAATTCCCCAAACATCTTTTTTCACTCCACCTCAGGGCAAGATGGTCCTTCAGATGCATATAATACTGAAAATGATGCAAAAAATAAATGTGTTACATTGGGTGTACTAAACAAAACTGTATTAAAATGTGTATATTGGGAGAAATAGGCAATCCAATGTTGACAAAACCTCATGAGTACTTTTTTAAAAAAAACAAAAATAAAAACTGATACAGAAATGTGGAGAAATGGAATTAATATATTTTTTTTTTAATGAGACATTGAGCGAAACAAAGCTGACAGATTTTTCCATCCATGGTGCCAACATTAAACAATGTTTCACGGGCAGGATTCTGTGCCAACAGCTCAAGAACCTCACTGCAGCAGATGTCTTTGTCTTTTTCTCTAAAAACCAAAGCTGTATACCCTTGAAGGTGAAAGCCTGACTTGCATATTTGCTTGCATCAGGCTCGTCATTTGAGTCACACCCTGTTTAATAATCTATACAGTCAAGATGGGACTCATCCCATAATTCCAAACAGAAGAAAGAAAAAAAGTGGGAAGCTTTTCGTCTTCCTTTTGCTTCGGTTATTTAACGGAGTCATTTTTAGGCACAGATGTTTGCCTGCACTATAAATGCAGAATATGTAAAGCCCTGATGTAATCACATTCACTCTTAACTATCATGACAGTTTCTCATTAATTGTTTTAAGCAAGCCTCCTTTCAGCTGCTCAAGCGTATCCCTCCTCTCTCTCACACCCACCCGCTAATCCATTACTATTTCCTAGAATGCTTCCATCTCCCAACACAGACATGTGGCTATTATAATTCTATACTTCATGTGACAGATTTGACCGATGTGGTCCATTTGTTCCCCCTCTGGCATATTATCTCCCATATGTAGAATAAATTATTTCATCTGGTCTAAAGCAGTTCTGTATTATGATGAAACGTTGTGACTGATACTTGCTGGACTACATTCCATAGTACTCCCCCCACCCAACTTGGGTACTTTATAAACCTTAATTATATTTGCAAGTCAGTAAAGCAAGTGCCAATTTGTTTTTAAAAAAATTAAAATAGCAATCATTTGTTCCTGTCATTATTATTCTAAAACACTTTTATCCCACCTTTCTATTTGGGCAGCTTTCAAAGCTGCTAATAAAAATTAAATACAAAATCAAATGCATTAAGAAACAATCAAAAATAATAGCAGAAGCAGCAGCGGGGGTGGGGGGCAACAACTGCAGAATGTCAAAAGTTCAGTCCAACCATAACTCCAGGGGACTTTATCTGAGGAAGAGGACTAGGACTTTGTGGATGCCTCTAGTACTATTGGAAACCTAAAGAACCTGCTGTAACATGAGAAGCCTGAGTTACCTATCTGGCAGGAAACTGCACCAGTATTCCTGGAAAACTCACAGCATGCCTGGACCCCTGCACTAAGGGTTGCCAAAAAGCCTGAAGCCAGCAAAGGAGGGCTCATCTAGCAACCAGGCCTTTACATCAAGAGAATGGAGGTGGTAGGGAAGGACCTGGTGTGCTTTGGAACACAGCAGATGACCATAAATGGGGAGGAGCTGACTGAAAGCATTTAAAAAAAAAAAAAAAAACCCATCCAGTCTCTCAGGGGCTTTTCTGCCTAGGAAAATGGCTCTGATTTCCTCTACAGAAGTGATGATGGATGCAAAATGTAGGAAGATAGCTATAATCTACATCAAAAGCCCTCCAAAAGGAAAATATATTTACACAGCGCTGAAAGTCCAGGAGAGACGGAGCAAGTAGAAAGAAGTTCCAAAGCCCTGATGCAGTGTCCTGGTCCTATGTAAGTTGTCCAACCCCAGATGTTGTGAGTGTTGGTTTTGTATTTGGTCAACAGGAAAAAAATAGTATATAGGTATTAAACAAAGGAGAATTCCTGGATGCCTAGATCCATGTTTGGGGCAAGTACTCTTTGGTGAGACGACAGCCCCAGCAGAGATTTAAAACCACAAAATAATAATAATAATAATAATAATAATAATAATAATAATAATTTATTATTTGTACCCCGCCCATCTGACCGGGTCCCCCCAGCCACTCTGGGCAGCCTCCAACAAACACTAAAATACAATAAAATATTATAGATTAAAAACTTCCCTAAACAGGGCTGCCTTCAGGTGTTTTCTAAAGGTCATGTAGTTGTTGATCGCTTTGACCTCTGAAGGGAGGGCGTTCCACAGGGCGGGCGCCACTACCGAGAAGGCCCTCTGCCTGGTTCCCTGTAGCTTTGCTTCTCGCAGTGAGGGAACCACCAGAAGGCCCTCGGCGCTGGATCTCAGTGTCCGGGCTGAACGGTGGGGGTGGAGACGCTCCTTCAGGTATACAGGACCTGCAGCAAAGTGTAGATTTTTAATATATCCCCTAATTTGCTTCAAAAGTTCCCACTTACCTTAGCATAGAAAGAGATTACATGTTTGGTAAGTTTAAAACGGTTTACTTACAAACTGTTCAAATGTCCAATTCATGTGCTTATACATACAGTAGTAAGAAAACTCAAACAGTAAAACTCAGGATCTGAATGGTAAATGTTTCTAGATTGTTTGTACTGTATAGAAACACAGAGATGGCTTAGGCCTACTTAAGCCATGTGGTCTGAGCTTGGAGGGTTCACATAGTAATAGAATGTATCTCTCTGATACCCAGAGAGAACTTGCTGCAAGACAGACCCAAAAAAGAAAATAACAGAACACCACTACCGGTAGTAATCACATACAGCTCCCAAGTTAAAACAGTTCAACGCATCATCAGAGATCTACAACCTCTCCTAGACAATGACAGTTCTCTTTCTCAAGCTCTGGAAGGAAGACTTTCATTGCCTACAGACAGCCACCCAATCTTAAACAACGCCTCACCCACAATAATACAACAACCAGACTTAACATGGACACTGGTACCAGAGCCTGCAATAAACCCAGATGCCAACTTTACTGCCACATACACCCAGACAACACCATTACTGGCCCCGACAACATCAAACATACCATCTCAGGACTATTTAATTGCTCGTCTTCTAACATTGTGTATGCCATCAAATGCCAACAGTGCCCTTCAGCTCTCTATATTAGACAAACAGGCCAAACCCTACGCCAAAGGATAAATGGACATAAATCTGACATCAGGAATCACAAGACAGAGAAACCAGTAGGAGAACACTTCAATCTCCCAGGACATTCTATACAAGATCTCAAAGTATCTGCCTTATTACAAAAGAATTTCAGAAATACAGTGTTACCTCGGGTTAAGTACGCTTCAGGTTAAGAACTCCGCTAAGAACAGAAATCGTGCTCTGACGGCGCAGCAGCAGCAGGAGGTCCCATTAGCTAAAGTGGTGCTTCAGGTTAAGTATGCTTCAGGTTAAGAACGGACTTAACCCGAGGTACCACTGTAGACTGGAAAGAGAAGTTGCTGAATTGCAACTTATTACCAAACTTAAAACCATGGAGAGACCTGGTCTGAATAGAGACATTGGATTCTTATCTCATTATACATGACAAAGCTATTTTTAGCCATCTCACCCCTTGCTTTTTCTTGCAAGGCTAATTGCAGTCGTTAACAGTTGTCAACAGGTTTACCTCACCTATCAGCCAATCACCCATTCCCACCACCCTTCTGAGTAATACCCCTCCCCACCCTCTCACTATATAATAAGGGTCTGGTGACTTCTGTTTCAGTGTATCTGAAGAGGTGTGCATGCACACAAAAGCTCATACCAATAACAAACTTTTTTTTTAATTAATTTTTTATTAAGTTTTCAAACATATATCTCCACTTTCTTTCAACATTTTCATATAGTATTAGCCACACCTACATAAACAAAATACAACATCAAAGAACAATACATAATAAACAATACATAATACACAATTAACCCACAAACCAGACACCTATATAAAACACATCATATAACTATTCCCATTCTTGTTTCCTTAAACTTATTATTGGACTTCCCCCGTCTCTCCTGTCTCGTTTCTTGATCCTTACATGTTTAGCAGTTTCTTCTCATCATTATAAAAATTTCACATTATAGACACTATTACTTATCTATTTCTTATACTAATTTCCTTAACTTATATATTCAGATTTAAACCTTATTCTCTTAAACCTATCTTATTTCTACCTTAGCATATCAAATCTATACTGTAACTCTTAAACTCTTCAGGGCTTTCTAATTAAATACTCTTACAATGCTTCTTAATATACAACTTAAACTTTTTCCATTCTTTTTCCACCGCTTCTTCCCTCTGGTCTCGGAGTCTCGATGTCAGCTCGGCCATTTCCATATAATCCATCATCTTCATCTGCCATTCTTCCAATTTTGGTAAATCTTTTGTTTTCCAATATTTTGCAATTAATATTCTCGCTGCTGTCGTGGCATACATAAAAAAAGTGTGGTCTTCCTTCGGTAACTCTTGGTCGATCATGCCAAGTAGGAATGCCTCTGGTTTCTTAACAAATGTGTTTTTCAACACTTTCTTAATTTCATTATGAATCATTTCCCAGAAGGCCTTCATCCTTGGACATGTCCACCACATATGGTAAAACGTTCCTTCAGCCTTTTCACACTTCCAACATTTACTATCATGCAAATGATAGATTTTAGCTAGCTTGACTGGGGTCAAATACCATCTATAAATCATTTTCATTACATTCTCTCTTAACAAATTACAGGCAGTAAACTTAATTCCCGTCCTCCACAGCCTTTCCCAGTCCGCCATCATAATATTGTGACCCACATCTCTTGCCCATTCTATCATTGCTGATTTAACAAATTCGTCCTGTGTATGCCATTCCAGCAATAATTGATACATTCTAGATAGATTTTTGTTGTTCGGTTCTAACAACTCTGTCTCCAGCTTGGACTTTTCCAATTGAAAGCCAACTTTTTTGTCCATCTTAAAGGTTTCATTAAGTTGATGATAATGCAACCAGTCTCTTACTTTTCCTCCCAATTGTTCAAAGGGTTTCAACCTGACACTTTCTCCTTCTTGTATCAAAATGTCCGAATACTTTGGCCACTCACCTTCCATATTCAGTTCTTTACGGGCCTTAGCTTCCAATGGTGATAACCACCTGGGTGTTTTCTTTTCAATCAAATCTTTATACTTCATCCAGACTCTAAACAATGCTTTCCTGATTATATGTGTTTTAAAATCCCTGTGGGCTTTAATCTTATCATACCATAAATATGCATGCCATCCAAAACGATTGTCATGGCCTTCCAAATCTAAGACATCAGCATTTTCCAACAGGAACCAATCTTTCAGCCAGCAGAAGGCCGCAGCCTCAAAATATATGCTTATCTCTGGCAGGGAGAAGCCCCCTCTTTTCTTATCATCTGTTAATATCTTGTACTTAATTCTGGGTTTTTTTCCCTGCCAGATAAATCTTGAAATATCCCTCTGCCAGCTTTTGAAAGGCTCCATCTTATCCACTATTGGAAGCGCCTGGAAAAGAAATAGGATTTTAGGCAGCACATTCATCTTGATCACCGAAATTCGACCCAACAGGGATAAATTCAATCTACTCCAGATCTCCATATCTTTCTTTATCTCAGTCCAGACTTTTTCATAATTATCCTTAAATAAATTCAAATTTTTCGCCGTCATATTAACACCCAAGTATTTTACTTTTTTTACAAATGTAAGGCCGGTCTTTCTCTCTATTCTCTCCTTCTCCTCTAATGTCAGGTTTTTCCCCAGCACCTTAGTCTTGTCTTTGTTCAATTTAAAGCCCGCTACTTGCCCAAATTCTTGTATTACCTCCAGTGCCTTAACTGCACTGGTTTCTGGTTCTTGAAGGGTTAACACCAGGTCATCTGCAAAGGCTTTCAATTTGTATTCCTTGGCCCCTACCCCCACTCCCTTTATGTCATTGTCATTTCTAATCATATTCAAAAGCACTTCCAGCACCGTAATAAACAATAATGGGGATAGAGGGCACCCTTGTCTTGTTCCTTTTTCAATTTTAATGTCTTCTGACACCACATTGTTCACAATTACCTTTGCTCTTTGCTTGGTATAAATTGCCTCCAGGCCATTCATAAAACCCCCTCCCACCTCCATCTTTTCAAACGTCTTTTTCATAAAACTCCAAGAGATATTGTCGAAGGCCTTCTCCGCGTCCACAAACATCAAGACCGCCCTAGTGTTCTTTTTGCACTCAAGTCTTTCTAGGATATCCACAATATTTCTGATATTTCCATTTAATTGTCTTTCTGGTAAAAATCCAGCTTGATCCTTGTGAATAACCTCCATCAACACTCTCTTAAGTCTTTCGGCCATTATATTGGCAAAAATTTTGTAATCCACATTAAGGAGGGAGATTGGTCTATAATTCCTCATCTGGGTCTTGTCGGCATCTGTCTTGGGTATCAGAGTGATGTATGCGTCTTTCCAGGACTCGGGTGCCCTTCTTCCCTTTAAGATTTCATTGCACACTTCCATCATTGGCTGGATCAGCCAGTCCTTTAATTCTTTATAGTATTTAGCTGTAAGTCCGTCGGGGCCGGGTGCTTTCTCCAATTTCATCCGGCTAATCGCCGATTCTATTTCCATTCTTGTTATTGGGTGGTTGAGTGGGCCTTTCTTTTCCTCTGGTACTTTATGCAATCCATATTTCTTTAAAAATTGCTCTATTAGATTTTGGTCTTGGCTAGTTTCTTTGTACAACGCTTTATAGAATTTTTGAAAATTTTTCGTGATCTCCGCAGGGTTCTCTATTATTCTTCCTTCTGATACCAGCTTAACAATGGTATTTTGTTTCTGCCTTTTTTTCAATTGCCACGCTAACAGCTTGCCACATTTGTTGGCTGATTCAAATGTCTTTTGCTTTAACATCTTGATTTTCCATTCAATTTCCTTATTAATCAGCTGAGAGAATTCCGCCTGTAAATATTTAATTTCTTTCTGTATTTGAATATTCTTTGGCGTTACCCTCAGCTTCTTTTCTTTTTCCTTAAGCTGTTGTAGTATGGCTTCTCTTTTTTCATTCTGTAGCTTTTTCCTTATTGCTTTCTGTTGGATCAGGAACCCTCTCATTACTGCTTTGCTTGTATCCCATATGACCCTTTTCTCCACCGATGTATTTAAGTTAATTTCAAAAAAGTCTTTCAGGGTCTTTTGGGCCTTTTCACATATCTTCTCGTTCCTGAACAGCGAATCATCCATTCTCCATCGAAAAGAACCCTGCGTTGTCAGTCTCAAATCCAGTTGTACCGCATTGTGGTCTGAGCATGTTCTAGGATGTATTTCCGCACTGAGTATCCTTGGGGACAATTCCCTGGACACCCATATCATGTCGATCCGGCTCCAGGATTTTGTTGCCTCGGAATGATACGTTGCTTCGGTGTCTAAAGGGTGTTTCAATCTCCAAGAGTCAATCCAGTCTAGGTTGTCCGCCATTTCGAAGAATGTCTTTGGTAATCTTCCATCATTAGTAAATTTTACTCTTTGTGATCTGTCCATCATAGTAGAAACAACCGCATTAAAGTCACCCATAGTCACCATTTTGTAATCCATATAGTCCAGCAACTTGTCATGGAGCTCTTTGTAAAAGTCCGCCTTCGCATCATTAGGTGCATAAAGTCCCAATATCAGAAATTTTTCGCCTTGCACAGTTATTTGTATTGCAACATACCTTCCTTCCTCATCCTTAAAAAGTAATTTTGGATCAAATTTCTCTTTGGCATATATTACTACTCCTCTTTTTTTCACTTTAGCTGAAGAAATAAATTCCTGGCCCAGTTTCCTGTATTGTAGCACTCTTCTATGGGTTCTAATCACATGCGTCTCTTGCAGGCATATCAAATCCAAATTTTGCTTCACTAAATTATGAAACACCTGATTTCTTTGCGCTTTGATGTTCAAACCCCTCACATTTAATGTCAGAAACTTTAGGGCCATTTTGTCTTATTCCGTTGCTCCTCCTCCAGCTCCTAGGGGGTCGTTAAATCCTGGTCCTGGTCCTGCGCCTGGTCCTGGTCTTGTAGCTAGGCCCAGTTCTTCTCCTTGCTTCTCCACAAATTTCCTTTTGTCTTCCAGAGATTTGATTCTCACTTTCCTCTCTTTGTACGTAAAGGAGAGGCCTTGAGGGAATTCCCACCTGAAATTCACGTTTTTCTTTCTTAAAGCTCTGGTTAGGTCTGTATAGCCTGGTCTTAGATCCAAAAAGTACTTTGGTATATCCTTGAACAGAATAACTTGCTGCTGTTGTATTACCAAGTTGTTTCCGTAATGTAGGCCCAAAATATAGTCTCTTTGTTCCTTATTATGCAATTCTATCAGACAATCATTGGCCGCTTTGGACTCCTTATTCCTTTTGCCTCCAAATCTATAGGCCTTCTTTATTATTGATCCAAGTTCTTCTGTCTCCAAATTCCAGAACTTTGCAAACTCTTGTATGACGAATTCCCGTAGGTCTCCTTGCTCCAGTTCCGGAAGATCTCTCACCCTCAGGTTCCCCTCTCTCTGCCTCATCTGTAAGAAAGCAATCGAAGCCTGCACATCTCTATGACCAGCCTGGTCCTGCGTTCTCTCCTCCTCCAGACGCTGGACCCTGGTCTCAACTTTCGCAACTTGTTGTTTAGTATCTTCAATCTCTACTTTCAATAATCCAAAATTTTTAATTGCTTCCGTATTTTCATCCACCTTTTTGCTTACCTCTGTCAGTTGCTTTCTTATTTCCTCTAGTGTTGCAAGCACTAAATCTGTATGTCCAACTTCTGCAGCTGAATCTCTCCTAGTCTCCTCTTTTTTTCCTTTTGCAGGCATTGCTTTCAAAGTCTACTTACAGCCTCTATTTTGCAGCTTCAAGGTCACTGAGATAAGATAGAGTCCTGTGCAGCTGTGTTTTCCCAGTACCAGGCAGCAGGAAATTTTTAGGTCCTTTGTTGTTCTCAGCCCCTTCCAGAGCTGGAGACAGGAGCAGCCATTTTTTGTACTTGAAAAACACAGTCCCCAGAGTTGTAACTTTAGCCAATATTATAGAGGAAGCTAGTATGTTGCACTGAATAAATTGTATCCCTCAATTTGTAACTGTTGAGGCACAGTAGCAGTTTCCTTAGATCAAAGCGCCCAAATCGGAAACAAAGTGTCAAAAGTTCGAAGACTCTGTCTGTCGCTCTGCCCGGACTCCTTAATCCAGAGGGTGAGCGGCTCTTTAAAGCTCTAAATACACTATTAGTTCTTAATTACTGTTGAAAAGCATTGCATTTACATTCCAAAGAGTAACCCTCGAGCTCCTGGAGATTCCAAAGTTTTTTAAAGCAGTCTTATTTACAGCCGCTTGGTTGCTGCTTCCCCAATTACGCGGCAAGGAGAGAACGGACTTCCTTTTTTCTTTCTCTCCCGTGTTCCAAATTTTGCCAAATGTTCCCAATCTTCTACTCACGATTCTGTTGGATTTTGACTTGTTTTGAAGAATCTAGCGCCTCTCGCCAGCCAGCAGTCAGCAGCTTCGTTGAGTCGGGAAAGCCGCTTTCCCCGATGCGCTCCGGACTACCACCTTCGCCGCTCCCTGGAAAACGTTCCTGGGGGGCTAGGGAGTCCGTTCGAGCGCCGCCGGGATCCTCGTCTCCAGACCGCCCTGTCTGGAGTTTCTTCGGAGGTCCGTCTTTGCTGGGACGGTCACTCCAGCCCGAAACAACCGGTCTACTTCGCGGAGCGAAGCAGGACCCAGCCGCCCGGCAAGCGCGCTAAACCGGAAGTCCTACCAATAACAAACTTAGTTGGTTTCTAAGGTGCTACTGGAAGGAATTTAAGAAACAACAACAACAACAACAACAACAACAACAACAACGGCTTGGTAACCCTCCCAAGGTGAGGAGGAGTGACCTAGCTAAGCCTGGTAGCACAACTTACTCTATGGTCTTAACCCCTTCATGCATTAATTGTACTTAAGCATATTGATTACATGAGACTGGTTACCCCACAGTGAGTGGGACGAGGGCATAACACAGAGCAGGACTCTGCTGAAAGCCTGAAAGAGTTGACTAGGTTTCAAGCACTACTCGTTCTGGTGGATGGGATGACCTTCTGAGCAGCTGCTCCCACTGATTCAATAGAAATAAAAGCAAGAAAGTACGTGGGACAACAACTGGAATACAAGTGGTGGAAAACACAAAATTAATCTAAAAGTGCTTCCAGGTGAGGCTTTAAATGTGCAAATCACCATGACTCCTTCACAATATTTTAAGCAGGCTCAACACAATGTCATGCTAAATTAAAACTTATACTGGCTTTTTCCATTACATCCTTTTCCTTTTACTGCAGAAAATCTGTTAAGGAGGTAAAGAGTGGATTCTTTCTGCAGGTGAGGATAGGGAAGATAGGTGGCTGAGTTATAGTGGGAAGAGTCGTCACTGAGGAAGATTGATATTTGTAGGGATACGCTTCTTTTCTGTATCTCTTGCTTTCAATATCTGGTTGTAGAATGAGATATTGCAGAATCCTTTCCCCTTTTTGCTGCCTTTAAACCTTGTCTAAATATTTTGCTTGTTCTTCACAAACTATGTATATGAATGCATTAGATGTGATGCTTCTGGCTCTCTGCATTAGCAGCCGCTTCACTGATTGCTTCCTGAAGTTGTTATTGCAGTAAAGTTAAGAATTTAATTGGGAGATTAAACATTGGCATTTGCTTCTTGTTTTTTAAATGACTGAATTTTGCATAAACCCAATGCAATACAGTACTGAAGTACTCAAAATAATAAAAATAAGTACACTCAGGCTGTGTATACCCTCCCATTTAATCTGCACCCAGTGCACTCCAAATTAGAAAAGGTAAAGGACCCCTGACAGTTAAGTCCAGTCACGAAAAACTCTGGGGTTGTGGTGCTCATCTCACTTTACTGGCTGAGGGAGCCAGCGTTTGTCCGCAGACAGTTTTTCCAGGTCATGTGGCCAGCATGACTAAGCCACTTCTGCTGAAACCAGAGCAGCGCACGGAAATGCCGTTTAACTTCCCACCAGAGCGGTACCTATTTATCTACTTTATGGTTACCAGATGTCCCCGTTTCCAAGGGACAGTCCCCGGATTTACAAATCTGTTCCCTGACAAAATCCATCCCCGGAATGTCCCCGGATTTATATTTTAAGTGTTGTAGATTTATTAGTGGGGAATGAATATTGCATGATTGGTTCAACGGCACAATACATAATCATATGGTGATTTCCGGCAAAGCAAAATGGTGGGCGCCATGGCAGCTAGCAGCTCCTGAAGCCAGCTGGAGCCAACTGCACTACCAGGCTGGCACTAGGCTGCTGAGATTGCTGACGCCACTGCCGAGGGGGAACCAGGGACGCCCGGCGTGTCAACTGGGGGAACCACTGCCCCCCCCGCGACCCAAATTGAGCCGGGAGCGAGAGCGCCCGGCCAACTGCCCAGCGGTGCTCCGGGGCCAGGAAAACGCCAGAGCCGACACAGGGAGAAGGAGGAGAGGAGAAGGAGGAGAGAAAAGGAAGGAGAAAAAAGAGGGGAGCCCCAACCTTGCCGCACGGCTGCCGGTGCCACCGCTGAGGAGAGGTAGGAGAGCACTGGGATGGCAAGGACATGTGGCTGAGCCCAGGCGTGACCCGAGCCTACTCCACGGCAGATAGTGCTCAAGGGAGCAGGCTGGGACTGAGAGGAAGGCTGTGCGACAGAGGAGACCACAGAAGAGAAGACATATCTTCTTTTAAAAAAAAATTAAAATAACTTTAAAAAAATATTTTTCTTTGTTTAGGGAGGCTTTTAATGTTTAATAGATTACTGTATTTTAATGTTCTGTTGAAAGCCGCCCAGAGTGGCTGGGGAAACCCAGCCAGATGGGCGGGGTATAAATAATAAATTATTATTATTATTATTATTATTATTATTATTATTATTATTATTATTATTATTATTATTATTTTAAAGTGCCCTCGGATTCTTTGGAAAAAATCTGCTAACCTTAATCTACTTGCACTTTGACGTGCTTTCGAACTGCTAGGTTGGCACGAGCTGGGATCGAGCAATGGGAGCTCACCCCGTCGCAGGGATTCGAACCACCGACCTTCTGATCGGCAAGCCCTAGGCTCAGTGGTTTAGACCACAACGCCACCCAGTGTGCTCCAAATTGGAAGGCAGCCACAAACACGGAAGGAAAAGACTAAAGTTTCTCCTCATATACAAATTCAAGGATGTGTGGGTGTAGACTACTCAAGTATAATTTTAATGGGGAGGGTGTGGATAAACAGCTAAATAATGCTCAAATGTGGACAAGTGTTTATGTATATAGAAGGCTGACTAAGGTACAATAAAAATAAAAATGGGGTAGGGGAAGTAAAACGACAACAGAATGCCAGGCCCTCCAGATTGCAGCTGCAAGTGGCAAGGAACAAGGCCAAAGGGCATGTTTTCTTCTTCTGAAACTGGTCTAAACAAGAATTGGATATTTTATATACAGGAACAACCAACCAGTGCATGAAAATAAATACTGAGCTTTGATTAGTTGCTAACAGATCTACAGAGAGAAAATTGAAAACAGTTCTAAATGCAGAGACTAGGGGGCAATATAGGAAATGGCCCAATGCCCAGGTAAGACAGAGCAGTGTTCAAACAGTGCCATCCAATGGAGTTTTTCTGACTTGCCTTCTTGTACCTGGACCACAAAGCAACCACTGAACATCTGCTGTGACTTATTTGCCAAACACTCCCCCCTTTTTCCTATTGGTGGGGTTCAAGATCTACACTTTTGTCTTTATAATACCCACTTTATAATACAGTGGTACCTCTGGTTACGTACTTAATTCGTTCCGGAGGCCCGTTCTTAACCTGAAAACGTTCTTAACCTGAAGCACCACTTTAGCTAATGGGGCCTCCCCCTGCCGCTGCGCCGCTGCTGCCCGATTTCTGTTCTCATCCTGAAGCAAAGTTCTTAACCCGAGGTAATATTTCTGGGTTAGCAGAGTCTGTAACCTGAAGCGTATGTAACCTGAAGCGTATGTAACCCAAGGTACCACTGTACATCCAAAGCAATAAATAGTGAAGACAAGTAATCATGACTTTACCACCTTTTGCATTGGACAGAGGCACGAAGGAGGGCTGCAAGTCCCATTCCCCCCATTGTTCCACTCTTACTGCCTTTTCAAATTCTCTAAAAAGTAGTGTGAATATGGAATACTGTAGATGGGTTCACACATGTGCCATTCCCAACGTAGATCCGATGTAGGCACGGCCAGAAGCAGTGAAGGAGCGGTTTCTGTATGGAAAAGTGGCAACTCTAAAAGTAAACAGATGAATTGGAGGCTCTATTTATAAATCTGGGGCCTTTGGTTCAAACACATGACCAAAAAACCCTGGAATTTAGCTGAACTGAAGTCAATCACATGCTTCATGGTTTTGATCCTAGACCACTTGAATATCTCAAAGAATCTGAACAGTAGTGATATGCCAGCATAAATCCACTACAGTGTATGATCTATTTCAGAGATGGGGAACCTTTGGCATTGCTGAACTACAGTTCCCATCATCCCTGTCCATTGGCCATGGTGGGTTGGAGCTATTGGAGCAGGTTCCAACAAGATCTAGAGAGCCACAAATTCACCACACCGGATCTATTGCATTCTGCCAGTGCTCAGTGAAATTGATAACAAGCCTACTGCCATCCAGAAGTAATTCAGAGACAGGATTGCTCTGTACATCTCCTATGAATTCAGACCAGGCATTACTTCACAAATGAATTAAGTGGTAAACTTCTGTCTACAAAATCACCATGACTGTTTGAAGCATCTGTCCCCTTTCTAAAGCTATGAGATTTGATTGGCTCTCAGCTTGAAACCTACAGCAATGATTGTTACCAACTTAATTATATTGCCTGCTATTAAGTATTTTACTTTTTAATGTCCTCATCTAAGCAATTTATTAGCTACCTTTCCAAATGGATAAATCACCCAGAAGTGAATAAAAGATTACCAAGCTGCCCAGGCTGCGTGCTCATTCAGGATTTCCAAGAGGAAATTTGTAAAATAAAATCGGGTCCAACATATGGTTGGTTTCCATTTCCTTGGTTAGCAGCAAAGGTACATAACACTTCGCACTAAACAACCAAATCAGAGAATAAATTTTATTTACTGAGGAGACTTGTTAGTAAAGAGATATACAAAACTGATATTTTTACTCTGATATTTTAAATTTCAAAATTTGGAAATCAATATGTATTTGGGGGGAAATACTCAATGATAGGGGTGCCCATGACATAGTAATAGAAGGGGTGGGATCCTCTCCTCTTAGGTTTTGAGGCCAAAAGGAGTGCATTACCAGCCTATTCCTGCACTGGGACAACCACCATTTGCATGGCGTTATAGACCTGGTGTCAGCGCCCAGCAAACTCAGGCAGCTACTGGGGTCTAGGCACCCCAGCAAGGCCCAACAGAGCGGACACCTGGCCTGGGCCCATGCCCTAGCATTCCTGCCAGTGTCCACCACCATCACTTGGGCCACCTGGCAGTACAGCCCCTGGTCCTTGGGGCGCTGCAGTTCCTACCACATGCTGCGGTAATGGTGTAATGGGATGGCAGTCACTGGGCTTCATCTCCCACAATGCAATGCCCAGAATTTGGATGCTGAGTACGGCATTGCCGTAGATGAAACACAGCTGGCTGCTCCTGGCACTGATTTGACTTACACAGCCACTCAGCTCCCATTCCATTATAGCTTACATCCCGCTGAGCAAGGCCAGGTCATATGCAGGGTCCAGTTATTCCAGGGAGCCCATCCACAGCACTATGCTGCACCCCCCCAAGCCTGGTGCTGGCCCTGCAGTGTTGGCTGCAGGACATAAACCTGACCTCCTAAATGTAAGGGCCACCTAAATCATGTACTAGGGGTGTTGGGTGTCACACTACAGGTTTCATACTGTTTTCTGCATGAATGCATACAGTAGTGTCTAGCATTGCATCTACATACAAACAACATTTCAGCTCTAAACAAATGCTTCACCCCATGATAATATTTTGGTAAAAACATTACATAACTTTACAGCCTCTGATATGAGTGTATGGACTGACCCTGCCATCCTGGGTCAATGTTTCTCTGCCTATATCATGCTGGGATAGTCAGTAGAGCATGAGACTCTTATTCTCAGAGTTGTGGGTCGGGCAAAAGGGGGTCAGACTAGATGAGCCTTATGGTCACTCCCAGCTCTACAATTCTATGATTCTGTGATTCCTGCCCATTCACTCAAGTGCTTCTGGATCCAGCCCCATTTTGCTTCTGCCCTAGACTTTATTCCACCCTGGACTGCTGGATCCTGTGAAGTCTTACCTCCCTGGCTCTCTAGGACTCTTTATGTCCCAGATTGCCCAGGACAGGGCACTCTCTTTTCTCAATATTGTTCCATTTGGGATTTGCACAATGCAAAGTAAGATATACCATATACAGTGGTACCTCAGGTTACATACGCTTCAGGTTAAGAACTCCGCTAACCCAGAAATAATGCTTCAGGTTAAGAACTTTGCTTCAGGATAAGAACAGAAATTGTGCTCTGGTGGCGCAGCGGCAGCAGGAGGCCCCATTAGCTAAAGTGGTGCTTCAGATTAAGAACGGACCTCCGGAACGAATTAAGTACTTAACAAGAGGTACCACTGTACTTTCTAAAATGCCTTAGAAGCATGTCACCAGTCCCACTCAATATAATAGTACTGACAAAATGTATACATGGGAAGAGAGGGGGAGGAATCAAAATATCAGCATCAAGAAAGCAACAAAATGTATGCTAATCTCAAATTTTGTCACACTTAATAAACTGGGCCTAATGAAATACTAAGGCTCCCAGATTCACAGCTGTGCTGAATTATGCATCAATGTTAATTGATTACAACATTATTATGTGGCCTCGGGCATTTTATTCCAGAAATAATGCCGCTCATGGAAATGTTAACTTGTGCCACTTTTTTGACTTGAATCGTAACAGGAATTGCCAGAACTGGGTAAATAGCAGGCTAAATGGAAGCACAAGTTTTATCCCCCCTAAAAATGAAAAATGAAATGGTATGGATGTTGCAACCGTATTTTAAAATGCAAAGGGGACGATCAAGTTCCAGTTCATTCCCATCACATAATTATCTCTGCAGTGCTGCGCACAAGTCAGTTTCCTGCACCCAACCTCCCCTCACCCTGCTGACAGCACTCTCATCCACGATAGCAACAGGCCTGATCTGGGCTGCCTTGGTGCACCAGTCTGGGGACTGGTGTAGTAAAATGGTATTTAGGGCAGCCCCCCATCCTGCCCTGGCCAGAGCAAGTGGTGAAAACAGCACAGCCCACACTCTGCTGCTGCCAGTCAGAAGTTTGGGTTGACTCCAGAACTGGTGTGGATTATTACTAATCATACTGGAAGTGAAATACTACTTATTAACAACTGAAGCAACAGTAGGTTTCTGGTGCAGTATCGCTCTGTTGCATATCCCTTGATATGAGGAGAATGTAGAGCACATTTCATCTGTGAGTGTGGTTAAGAAGCAGCTGGGAAATAGCTACGCCCCTGAATTATTGGAGATTCATTCCCCGTGTCTGCAGTCATGGGATTGTTGTCTATCACATGACGGTGTATGTTTTCATTCCATAGAGTGGGAAGTGACGGAGACAGGATGTTTGTGTTACTGCGTTCTGTGAAGTGGGACTATTGTCCTTTGTTCTTTCTCTTTGTTGTTTGATGCTAGAGAGAGAGGGAGCCACGTTGCAGTGCTCCGTGTGTATTTATATGTAAATAAAGTAGATTAGCCAAAACGCTGAGTTGCTGAGGTCTGTTACGCATGCTGCGAAGACTCTACGGATCCCTGAGTGTGCCTAAGCTTCTTGGCATCAGTCGCTGTGATGTTTGGGCAGAAGAAAGCTTTTGAAGCTCCCGAACGATTGACCAGGAGGGAGAGACCATGCCAGCCAGGCATGTGTCTCTGCCAGGGTCCTACACGAGAGTAGGATGCTCCTGCTAACAGTAAAGCAATTCTTCATTAAATCCAATTCTTATTTATTTTGTAAAAATTTATATGCCACTTGATTGTAAAACAAAACAAAACCCTCAAAGCGGTTTTAAAACCACATGAACTGAACATACCAGCTATTATTTATCACGGTCTACAATGTGCATGCAAAGCAGCACAGTTGTACTGCTGAGTTTTTGTTTATGTTGTTTATGTTTGTTTATGTTGAAAACTGCACTGGATGGCTGGAAGTAAATACTACTGAGAAATACATCTTTATCCCATGCAAATGTGCTTATGATTGCATTTGGCTTAAACCCAGATTCATTGATGTTAATGGGTTCTGGAATATGTTATATCTGGAATCTTGTGCTCACTTCCTGAATATTACTGAACAAAGTGGAAATCACTGAGTAAACATGCATAGAATTGGGTTGTAATCCTCTTCTTTTTTAATTTATTCATCAAATCATTTGATTCATCTTTATAAACACTTGCTGATAACTTGTAGTTGTCTAAAGACCAATTTCATTTTTTGTACCCAACCTTTTATTCAGAATCTCATAATATTTTTAAAAAAACATTTAAGCAAAATGTTCTCTGACCATCCTTTTATGCCTATATAAAACCTTTAAAAGGTTGTTCTGCCTCTTTAGATTTTGGCCATCTTTAAAAATTATATAGAACAACCTAGTCTTTTGTAATGCAAATTCCCATGACTCAAAATAAATATTCAGTTCCTAATGTACTCAAGGAGAAATGCAGTGAACAGTAACTTCTTGCAAGGGTTAATCCATTAGGAAAATGGATGTCAGATAAATTGAAAATATGGCATATAGCCAAGAATTATCAGTAAATGTTGAGAATTAATTTCTTTGTGAGTAGTCATCATTAATATCACCCATATCAAATGCAATGACAAACACATGAGATTTCTCTGTTCTCACTGTTCCTGATGAAATTCCTGCTGACTTAATTTGTGAATCAATGCAATATCTTCTACATTTTTGTTTTATTTAATATTCTTACAGTACAACCCTATACATGCATGCCTACTCAAATGTTAAAACCCACTGAGTTTAATTCCAGGCAAGTAGGTAGAGAATTGCTGCCTCGGGACCAAAAGCAATCATCACACGAGTTTACCAAAACTTAAATCACTCTGGCAAATCTATCTTAATCCAGTAACAGCCATAACTGATGAACCAGCTGTAGATGGAAATTAGCACTCCGAGCCACCAAGGCCTTCCAAGCCTTCAATGATTGATCTAGGAGCACCTCCAAGACATACAACTTCTCCTTCAAGGGCAGTGTGATCCAGTCCAGAAAAGGTCATCTTCCTAGTTCCTGAATGCAGGAACCGCCCACCAACAGTGCCTCCATCTTGTCAGGATTCAATTTGCGTATGTTTTCTTCTCCAGTCTTAAACTAATTACTAGGAGATAAGCTTCACTTAAATCAATACTATGACTTTCCTTCTAGCCAATTGTATTGTTAGGTTGATTGTGATTCTAACTACACTTGTTTGGAAATAAAGCCCACCCTTACTCCAAACATAGTGATTTCCCAGAAAGGTGAAGATGATAAATCTTACTTCAAGTCCCTTAGGTTCTACAAGCATGAGGGCACTCTTACAGAGATGACCTAACATCTGCCCATCTGGGGAGACCATGACTACATCTCTCATCTCTCTGCAATCTTGCAGACTCCAGTGAGTCATAGTAGGATTACTCCTTCTCTGAAGAATTTGTAACCTATTCAAAGTTGACCAAGACTGATTTATTAAAGCCATTGCTTACATTCAGAATTCTTTTAAAGGTCTAAATAATGAGATGCAAATATACAGAACATTAAAAAATATAAAGCCTTTGCTTCTCCAGATGACATTGAACTACTGCTTCCATCACCACTGATTATTGGCCATGCTGGCTGGGGGTGAAGTGTAATCGAACAACTTATTTTATTGTTAGAGGAATAACAATAAATATATGAAATATATTATTATTGATTATTATTAAATAATAATATATCCCATATGTTAATAAGTAATTAATTAAATTTCTATAACACTCTTCATCCGAGGATCACAGGGCAGTTTACAATATAAAAACACAAAAATACAGAACGTGGTAACAAACAAAACAATACCCCCCCCCTTTAAAAGGCCATTGATTAATTAGCCAAAGGCCTGGGTGAAGAGGAATGTTTTCACCTGGTGTCTAAAGATATATAACATTAAATGGATAATAAGAGATAGGAAAATTAAATATGAAGATGAACCTGCTTAAAATAAGAGGTAAAATGGAAACCAGGAAGGGAAGATCGGAGGAAGCCCCATTAAGATGTTAAGAAAATTAGATAACAATAGTATATTTCATTGTTCTGTTTAATTGTTTGTTATGTTTTTCTTTTGTTGTGTGTTTGTTTGTTTTGTTATATATGATAAAATGAATAAAATTATTATAAAAATAAAATAAAAATAAAGATATATAACAAAGGGGCAATGTGAGCTTCCCTGGGGAGTGCATTCCACAAACAAGGAGACACCACAAAAAAGGCCTGTTTTCATGTTGCCACCTTCCAGATGCCTCATGGAGGAGGCACACATGGTTCAGGATGGTTCATGTGAGGGGATGCGGTTAATGTAAGGAGAGGCAGTTCAGTTTGTGACATTTCTGTTGCATGTAGGACCCAAAAAGAATAAATGCCAACTGCAAAGTAGGAGAGCACTATAATAATATTTAAAGCTTTATCAGTGCTTTTTTTTCAGGGGGGGATGCAGGGGGATGCATACCCCTAAACATTTTGTGAATCTAAGTTTGGCCTCATTGAGGGCTAGTATTTCAATATGAGTAGGAAAATGAGAGTACCCTTAAACATATAATTTATTTTAGAAAAAAGCACTGGTCTTTATATAGCTTCATTATTTTATTTATTAAATGTATGTTTTACCCACTCTTCACCGAAAAGTCCCAGGGCAGGTTACAAAACAGAAAAGAACAATGTCTTAAAGAATCTCTCTATTAAATTTTGCGGAGGGCAGGTAGTATCTTGCCCATGGGTAGGCAAACTAAGGCCCGGGGGCCGGATCCGGCCCAATCACCTTCTAAATCCGGCCCGCGGACTGTCCAGGAATCAGCTTGTTTTTACAATGTGTCCTTTTATTTAAAATGCATCTCTGGGTTAATTGTGGGGCATAGGAATTTCTTCTTTTTTCTTTTTCAAAATATAGTCTGAGGGACAGTGGACCAGCCCCCTGCTGAAAAAGTTTGCTGACCCCTGATCTTGCCTAAGACCACAGATTCATAGCTGAGCTAAGAATTGAACTGTAGGGTCCCAGGTCATGACTCATTCTCTTAACCTCTAAATACTATAGAAGGATAATTCTAACTAGCTATTGCTATCATGCGGGAAGCAGTGGAAGACAGGAGTGCCTGGCGTGCTCTGGTCCATGGTGTTACGAAGAGTCGGATACGACTAAACAACAACAACAACATTGCTATCATTCTTTTCCCCCTTTGAATAAAAGTATCGGTTACTACAACAGGAATATTGAAAATTGGCCTCTAATTCATAGCATTCCTGCACTTTCTTTTAAGCACCTTCATCTTTTGCCACCCAGCAACCCTGCACTCAAATCTATTTGAGTTAACAATCTAATTAGAACTATAATTCACTTCTGCATAAAACAAAGGCAAATGTGTTGGATTGCACATTTTCTCATAACATGATGTTTTCATTAAGTGGGTTGTTCACATATTGTTAAGCAATTTAAATAATTAACTTCCTATAATAGAAGAACACAGTTACAGTGACTAGTTAGGTTATTTCATTTTAACAATATATCAAAGTCAAAGTTTTCAATATGCATGCCTTAAAAAACCACACACAACAACAGCCCAAGGGGATGATCCTGCTTTGTATTTTGTTGAGGCAAAGGCTCAGAGAGATCAGGCATAAAGGGGTTTTACTGCCAGCCAGAATACTATAGTTTTGCAGGAATTTAAGTTCTGTGGTTTGGACCTGCAAAGGCATGAGCAGAACTGTGCTCATAGAATGGGACTTTTGTACCTTGCACTGGGACCTCACCACTTACGGAGTTTTGCAAGATGACAGAGACCCTTCTTTTCAGAAGGACCATTGGTCTTTAAAGCATTGCTTTAGCTGTTATTCGGCTCCTGATTTTATTGATAATGTTTAATGCTGCTGTGCTAAGCTGTTATGTATTTTGCTCCTAGGTTGTGTTTTATCTTGCTGGGTTTTTTTGTTTTTACAAAGTATCATTTTGTTACTGAATGGTTTATTGTTTTGTTTTATTATTGATATTAGCTACTTCAGGAAATCAGTGTATTCATTATCTTTAAAAAGATATAAATAAATGGTAGTTTACTCACCCAATCCCAGGAATCTGAAAAAAGAGGAAACTTTGTCTCCAAACATTTGTCCTTGGACCTGATTCTATCTACAGCTTTAAAAGTGGTACCAATGGGGTCCTTTCTTCTTATGGATCACTCCTGCTATTAATTATTTCAAGGATTCATACTGAAATAATTTATTATTGTTGTTAAGTTGCCCTTGCTTGAATAATTCTTTTTATATAAAACTGAACAATTCAGAAGTAGCAAGATTACTCACTTGAATAGAAATACTTCTCTATTATTCCAGAGGCTTGATGAAAAGTCGTACTCCATCACTTTATAATTTGCTGCTCCATCATATGCAACCTTCTAAAATGAAATATATTACAACATAGGAAACCATCTTAGAGCAACAAATTCAGGATGAAATATGGCTGGCAATTTGGGCTAATTCTCCTCCCTGATGTCTGCGTGTTTTAAAGTGATGCATTTCGGTTATCTTACACCAGAACATAAAACAGGAGATTATGACATACAGAGGGTGGAAACAGTGTGCCACCAATGGAGTCATACATCCAAGTCACTATTTTAATATTTCGCTGGCTTAACCATGTGGATGTGGTAGACTGGGATTGAGGTTGTATGATAAAGCATTCATATGCACATCATACATAAATATGAAAAATGGGCAATTTGCATTTCCTCAACTCTTTTCTCTCCACCTAAACATGATGACGTGTTGTTGCACTAATTACTGGAGATTGTCAACTAAACATAAGTTTTCAGTCCGAGTGACAATTGTCATCTAAATTGTTCTGGTTTCAGGTTATTGATGTCAGGCTGAAATTATATATATAGATATATATATATAGCACATTTAGTCTCAAATCTTCCATTCTTGGGCAAGGTGATTGAGCGAGTGGTTGCTGAACAACTCCAGGCATGCCTGGAAGAAGCGGACCATTTGGCTCCCTTCCCTTCCAGTTGGGATTCAGGCCTCATCATGGGACTGAAACTGCCTTGGTCGCACTGGTCGATGATCTGATGATCTCCGGCGGGCTAGGGACAAAGGTGAGAGCTGTTTCCTAGTTCTGCTGAATCTCTCAGCGGCTTTTGATACCATCGACCATATCATCCTTCTGGACCATCTAGCGGGGCTGGGAGCTGGGGGCACTGTTATACAGTGGTTCCTCTCCTTCCTCCTGGGCCGTGTTCAGAAAGTGGTGGTGGGGGGATGAGTGTTCAGACCCCTGGGCTCTCACTTATGGCATGCCTCAGGGTTCTGCTTTTTAACATCTATATGCAGCCTCTGGGAGAGATCATCAGGGGGTTTGGGCTGGATGTTCATCAATATGCAGATGATATCCAGCTCTACCTCTCTTTCAAATCAGAACCAGTGAATGCAGTGAAGGTCCTGTGTGAGTGTCTGGAGGTGGTTGGAGGATGGATGGCAGCTAACAGATTGAGGCTGAATCCTGACAAGACAGGAGTACTGTTTTGGGGAGACAGGAGGTGGGTAGGTGTAGAGGACTCCCTGGTCCTGAATGGGGTAACTGTGCCCCTGAAGGACCAGGTGTGCAGCCTGGGAGTCATTTTGGACTCACAGCTGTCCATGGAGGCACAGGTTAATTCTGTATCCAGGGCAGCTGCCTACCAGCTCCATCTGGTACGCAGGCTGAGACCCTACCTCACCAGAGTGGTGCATGCTCTAGTTATCTCTCGCTTGGATTACTGCAATGTGCTCTATGTGGGGCCACCTTTGAATGTGACCCGGAAACTGCAACTAATCCAGAATGCGGCAGCTAGACTGGTGACTGGGAGCAGCCCCCGAGACCACATAACACCGGTCTTGAAAGACCTACATTGGCTCCCAGTATGTTTCTGGGCACAATTCAAAGTGTAGAATTACAGAATGCCAAGTTGCTAACACCAGCTGCTTAACATTCAAGGTGCACATTCACTTAAAAAGTCAGTTCATGTTTAAAAGTAATTACAATCATTTTTTTTATATAGCTCTGGAGTACATTCAAAATAACAGTTATGACTTTCTTGCTCCCATGGGACCTTGCAATACCCTGACCAGAGTTCTGGACTGATTGTGTGTGTGTGTTCGGATAAAGGTAAAACAAGAAAGAGACTGTTTATTAAGACAGAGATAGAACCTGGATATGGCAATTGATTGGTGCCTGAGAATGAATATAATGGATGACTATCATGATGAATGGGTGGACTGAAAGCAGCATTAAACTTTATTATTCTGGGGTACATGCTTCCATGAGAAAATATCACAGCAAGTTAATGCTTTATATACCAAGAGATATACAGATAGACACGGAGACTGTGTACACACTTCCATTTACTTTACATTGTGCTCCCACTGCTGGCTTGGGATGTGATGTAAACACATTAGCCACAATCTATACCTATCCTGTATGGAAATACTGCATTTTGACACATCCCCCCCCAACCAGCTTCTATCTGAGAAAAAGAACAACCTAGCTGCATTTTAAGCGGGTAATGTGCACACAGCCCATAACAAATATTGACCAGGGACCCTTTCTCTCAGCTACTAAAGTAGGAACATAGGAACTTGCTGGTGACTAACATTTTTGGTCCCCCCCCCAAAACACTCACAACTACAACTTGATTTGGAGGAGAGAAAAACCATGTAGCATACAGAAGTGTTTTGGAAAGGTATGCCACACAATGGTACATTTTTGTTTTTCTGTGTGTGACTGGGTTTTGCAGTTGGATGACCACACTATGCCAAAATGTAGTTATCGAGTGTTTCTCCAATGCTTTATTTTTATGATTATGGTATCATCGTTACCTTTTCGGTTTCTCCTCAGTTTTTTGTTTTTTTTTTAATACTGCATTTCATCTGAAATAAATCCAGATGGTCTTTTGTATGTCTTGACATTTAACAAAAAACATCCACTCGACTATGCCTCCAAGATACATTATGACTAATTTCTAGTGTACAATCTGACCCCTCCTTTGGGCATCTTGTTGGTTTTGCATCGCTTCCCCTTTCAGCAAAGGCCAAAACGTGCTAAAAGGGAGGCAGTTCGGGGAAAGAGCGCGCGTGACCCGAGGCGCACAAATCCTGCCGCGTTCTCTTATTCTTTGCAGATTTCAGTGGGAACCTCTGATTTTGTTCGACGGCGACGGCGGCGGCTGCGCTTCCACTCCAACCTCAACCCTGCGGGCTCCGTCCTCGAGCAGGAGCGAACCGCATTGAACTCCGCCGAGTTCAACAGGGGTAGACTCGAGCTGCGACTAAAAGTACTTCGAATGAAGTTTCACGGAACGAGGCTGGGCGTGGAGAAGGCAGTGTCCTTTTAAATGTGGGGTGGTAGGACGGAAGAAGCAGAGAACTTTTCCCTTCTCGAGTGTTCACACGAGACCACACGCGTGCTCACCGTGGGTGCCAATTCGCCCCTTGAGCGTCGACTTCCCTCACGGCTGCGCGTGAGAAAAAAAAGAGAGGAGCGAAGCGGCGCCTCGCCTCGCCTTCCCCTCAGCCAAGGGTGTGCCTCCTCCTCCTCCTCCTCGCCTGCCCGCCACGGAGCGAGGCGCCCCTCTCTTCTGCCGCCTTCCTGCCTCCCCCTCCTCGCCGCGTCTCTTTGTGGGGCCCCAGGGAGAGGAGCCCAGCGCGGCGGCGGTGGCGCCGCTCCTTCGCCCGCCCTTCCCCGCTCCCTCCCGCCATTGTGCAGCCGGCAACGCCAGCTCTCCCACCTGCTGGCGGCGGCGCGGCGAGCGACGCCCCCTCTCGCTTCCCATTCGCTCCCCATTCACCCTTCTGTGCGCGCGTATGTCCCCAGCTGAACCGGGGAGAGCCCCTTCCTCCTCCTCCATCTCCGCCCCGCTCCGGAGCGTGCAGTGCCGCCACCTTGCCCTCCCTCCCTCGCTTCCTCCTCCTCTCCTCCGCCTCGTCGCGCGCTCCCCGAACTAAAAGGAGGCAGCTGTTCGGCCAGCGGCGCCTCCTCCTCGCTCCCGTTTCCAGCCGCGGCTGCCCTCGGGAGCCGCCACCGCTTTCCACCCCCCAGGCGTGCAGCTCGGGGAATAGGAAGAGGAGGCGCTGCTGCTGCTGCTGCCGCCGCCTCAGACTGCAATGTGCGCCCTGCTGCTGCTGCTGCTACTCCTGCCGCAGCCCCAGCCGCAGCCCTGAAGGAGCCATGCCGGGCTGGAAGAAGACCATCCCCGTCTGCCTGCAAGCCGAGCAGGAGAGAGGTGGGTGAGCGCCACCGAGACGCCGCGGCCAGCCAGGGCGGCGCGGGGGGGGGGGCAGGCTGAGTGAGGCAAGACCCCGCTCTCCGTCGCCCGCCTCCCCTTCCCCCGTTCCCTCAGGTGCTCTCTCGGCCGAGCGCGGAGCCCTCCTTCGGCTCCAGGAGGCGAGCGGGTGGCGGGAACGAGGTTGCCCCGCGCGAGCGGGGTGGGGGGAGTGTCTTGACAGAAAGCGGCACCTGAGGGCGGGAGGGGCCGGCGCGTCTTCCTCCTCCTCCTGGTCGTGCCGCGAGCGAACTTTTATTTGCCTGGCTGCTTGTGAGGGAAGAGGTGGTGGTTGGGCTTCGCCTTCAGGCAGACCCTCCATGGGGCCTGGCTTCTGTTTGTTCCGCCGGTATCCTTGGGATACGACTTGGCGAAGTTTTTTGTGTTTTTTCAGTTCCTGTTCTCTCCGGGGCTTCTTCCGTAGAGGAAAAGTGGCTCTGCAGGGACATTTTTGGTCCAGAGCAAGTGTGGTTGTTGTTGTTTTTTTTGGGGGGGGGGAGGAGAGCGCTGGAATGGATCTTTCCTCTGGTGGGCAACAGTAGTGGAGAATACAAAGTCCGGGCATGTCCACACAGTGTTGTCCTGGTGTTTTGCCTGAGGGGAGGGGTGGTGGTGGCAGCAGGTGCTGCGAAGCAAGGGACCCTGCAAACCACTGGCTAGAGAAGTCAGCAGTCAGCATGGCAAGCCATAGAGCCCCCGGGTCCAGCTGGAGGGAAAGGAGGGGGGGATGATGCTCCCTCTGTGGCACTCATGAGTGGTCGAGCTGCACCAACTATGAACGTGGGGCTTTCTGAAAGAAGCAAAATGCCCTCATTTAGAGTTGCCTGTTTCTGTTAGAGCGAATGCTTTTAGACATTGACAGGTCTGTAAAGCAGGCAAGGAAGGGATGGCTTTTATTTCAGATAGTCCAGATCCTAAGGGTTTCTCTGTTGTGCAAATTTCATCAGAGAAAACTGGTGAAGTAATACAGTAGTGTTGTCCGCCCCCCCTTTTAAGGGACTTTCTACATGTATAGTGCAGCCTTCTGGTCCAGAGATATCCCTGATATAAGGGGAATTGTTTGGTATTCATATTCCAGCACCAGACAAAACTCTTGCTTTCAACTGCTCAGCCCCTCTGAACTTTTTCCTCATGTTGAGTGCTCACTGTTTTCATTACACTCTGGGCAAGCTTGCAGAGGGCTGTTATTGTCGTGCTTTGTATTTTATCCGTCTTAAAAAAACATTGTTACGGAAAGAAACGCACCAGATTTTGTCGGAAATGGTATTCTGCACACACTTTTTCTTGGGTAAGTTTGCAAAGCGACCATTCATCTCCACTGGTGGCCATGGGGCTATTAGATCCCAATTCTAACTCTAATCAGTACCTGTGCTTACCAGCTTACCAAGTCCTCAGAAGCAATTAGCTGATAGCACTCATCCTCAGGATAAGTTAGAATTGCTGGAAGTCTGGAATTTGGAAAATACTCCTATAATTTATACTTGTCCTGGTTGATGGTATCAGAAATACATTTGTGGTTCTTGGGACATAGAGTAGAGGAGGCGGAGCAACAACTTTATAGAATGTTTGAGAGCTGGTAATTTTTCAAATCCTTATAAATTCAGACTGCAGTTTTGTAATGAATTCAGAAGTTAGCTCTGTCATTCAACCCAGAAATTGTGTTTCTTATATTTGTGTGTATAATATTTGAGGCTGAGTGGTCTGATTTAGTCTGTTGTATGCTAGAATTTGTATGCTAGAATTAAGACAGCATCTTAAAAAGCAAAGACATCACCTTGCCAACAAAGGTCCGTATAGTTAAAGCTATGGTTTTCCCAGTAGTAATGTACGGAAGTGAGAGCTGGACCATAAAGAAGGCTGATCGCCGAAGAATTGATGCTTTTGAATTATGGTGCTGGAGGAGACTCTTGAGAGTCCCATGGACTGCAAGAAGATCAAACCTATCCATTCTTAAAGAAATCAGCCCTGAGTGCTCACTAGAAGGACAGATCCTGAGGTTAAGGCTCCAGTACTTTGGCCACCTCATGAGAAGAGAAGACTCCCTAGAAAAGACCCTGATGTTGGGAAAGGTTGAGGGCACAAGGAGAAGGGGACGACAGAGGACGAGATGGTTGGACAGTGTTCTCGAAGCTACTAACATGAGTTTGGCCAAACTGCGAGAGGCAGTGAAGGATAGGCGTGCCTGGCGTACTCTGGTCCATGGGGTCACGAAGAGTCGGACACGACTGAACGACTGAACAACAACAATGCTAGAATTTGCAGGCTTTCAAAATACATTACTGGGCAGAGTATAATGTACAGTTGCACACATTCTTCCATGGTAGAGTAGATATTTGGTTTGTAAGACTTGACTAATGATTTGGTAAAATGTATTGCACCACTGATTTCATTTTGTATGTATATGGGTACAGATCACTTACAATTCATTTTGCACAAGAGTAGCTAACAAATATTAAATATGAAGCTTCCTGAACTGCTCCAAAAAAGATCTGTTTAGCTCTGACTGAGGATAAAACATTCCTGGATGCACTTTAATCTTCATTGGTAAATGACAATAGTACCAAAGTACAGTACACAATTCTCATTAGTTTTTTACATTGTTAATTGAAATACAAGCATTCAAGCAACACATGATTTACATGTTTTCTCTTGTTGCAGTTATAATAAACACCTTTGTAAAGCCAACATACACTTGAATAAACTTACATATTCTGGGGGGAAAGGTAGATAAATTCCTGTATTGTCACACAGAGAGCTAACTCATTAAAATGCAGTAAAAGCCCCCCCCCCCAAGAGCTAAGCTCTGCATAGCAAATATGGCAAAACCAGAGAATAATTTCTGTGCATCGAAATCAGAGTCAGGAATGTGCCTTTAGATTTATCTCTCTCCCCCTGTTTTTGTAGTGTGCAGTGAACAATTTCCTTTGGTCGTCTTTTCTGCTTTGATGTTTTTCTGCACCAGTAGAGATGTTGCCTTGTAAACAGTTCTCATGCTTGTTTATTTAATTTGTATTTCTGTTCAGCTTATTTTCATAAGAGTTCAGCAAGCCCATTTTTACAAATTATTTATCGCTCTCTTATTTTCTTTTTCCGTGGTGTAAATAAAAAAGCACTTTGAATTTCTGAAGCAGAGTTCATTTTATATTGCTCTAGCTTAGCTAATCAATTTAGCAAAACTTCAGTGCTTTTTCAGATTCAATTATCTCTCTTTGCTTCAGATGCAAGGAAAATATTAAGTGATAAAAATAAATAATTGGTGTTGAATTAGGGTACAAAGGGACCACCAGATAAACATTTTAAACTCACTGGAAAAATGGCCAGTGTTGTAATGAAATGAAGGTGCATATTTAGTGTTTATTGTGGTGCTGACTTGGAAAGCAATTACAAGTATAGTTAAAATCTGATTCAAAGCCAGTTTGCTTATATCTCCCTCTGCTGTTAGTAGATAATATTTCTGTTCTGAAGTTCATTTATAGGAGGAATCAGGGTAACATTTCCCCCCCAGTGATTACTATCAAAGAGTAAGTGTTCCCTCTTTTGTGTGTTTATTTTGTGGATCATAAATAAATAAATATACTGGTGAACTGTATAAAGGTTGGTATTTAACATATGGGGCTCTTGTGAGATGCATGCCTTGAAAGAGGTGATTTCCCCATCTACATCCACTTCAACAGCTCGATCAACTAGATGAAGGTGGGCCAAATTGCATTTTCCTTCAAAACACACTAGAAATAACTCTAAATAATTCAACAGCCAACTTGAATTCCATTGGTGTTTCTCCTTAGTCACGTCTTTCATAAACTGCAACCTCTTATCTCTTTCTTTGCCTTGAAAAATTAACATGTGCTCCCATGCATTTATACCTCTCCTTTATGTACGCTATAAGCCACAAAAAATGGAACACCCTTATAACTAAAGAAGTATAGGAGCTCAATTCAGCAGGAGAAAAGCATTCTTGTCTCCTTAGGTTTCAGTCTCCAACCTTATACCTGATTCCTGCTGCACCTACCAATGATGCATCCTATTTCTCATCTCTTGCCCTTTCAATCTGCACTCCTAAAGTCATGTAATAGGGAGTAACCCCTCATTTAACAGAACACAGTGGTACCTCGGGTTACAAACTTAATTCGTTCCGGAGGTCTGTTCTTAACCCAAAACCGTTCTTAACCTGAGACGCGCTTTCGCTAATGGGGCCTCCTGCTGCCACGGTGCAACTTCCGCTGGCAAAGTTCGCTACCAGGAGCATCTACTTCCAGGTTAGCGGAGCTCGTTACCCGAAGTGTTCGTAAGGAGGACGGTACATAACCTGAGGTTCCACTGTATTGGTATGCAAGAATCAGCTGGTTTATTACTTATTATGTTTACAACCCCACCTTTCCTCCAGAGAGCTGGAGTGCACAGTTCTCCCCAACCTCCCTTTACCCTGACAACAAGCCCATGAAGTAGGTTAGATTGAGAGACAGTGACTGGCCCAGGGTCACCGGGAGTGGCAGCTTGGCCCAGTGACCATGGGTGCCATGTAGTGTGCATGGCCCTGGCACTGTAATTTGTGGGTGCCTGGCCCTTTCATGGGGAATTTTGTGGGCACCCAGGGCCCCAGGGAGATGGCACCTATGAGGGTCACTCAGTGCCATGAATATTGTCTGCCAAGAAAGCTGCTTTTAACAGGGCAGGAGGAGGTCTGGTTTGAAAAGTTGGTGACCCTAGCAGTCACCCACCTAAATCATTTGGCGATGCTATCCCCTGTAAGAAACTTGTAGCAAGCACTATCTGTGCAGGTCAGGCAATTTCAGCTATGTCAACATAGCTCCTCTTTTTCTGGAAAGCTTGTGGTTGAAATCGGTTAAAATGCATAGGAAGTAGCTTCATAGTAGAAACTAACCGTGTGGCTGTTCTGCATATGAATTCCTATATAAGTGAATTGTCCATAGTGTTGTTGACTTAAGTGGGATCCCTTTCAAAGTAATGTTTAGGATAGAGGTTTGCTAACCTTTTAGGGACCGTGGGCACATTTGCAAAGCAGAGAAGATGTCATTGGCATCACACACACAATCCTGCAACCAAGCGCACAATTGGCTACAATAAAATGCACTTTTCAGGCTTAATAGTGTAGGAAGAATAGACTGTGGGGCACCAGAAAGGGCTCTGCTGGTGCATGTGCACCCATGGGTGTCAGGTTGGTAGCTCTTGGCTTAGGATCTCACAGCCTAGATCAGGCAACTGATATGTTAAACTAGTGACATTTTTAATTTTGTGTGAATTGGATGGCTGCTGTTTCCATCATTTTAATTCTATGCTTTAAAAAAGTTGGAAATTGTTTTAACCTTTTTTTTTTTTTACTTTGCACAGTCAAGATTACACAAGTGATTATGTGGTGTGTGTTTTTTGGTAAAAGATTTGAGTTGTGGCCTCTGTTGATTAATGACATTGTAATATAGCTACTGAAGTAAAACCTGTCACTTCAGAAATGGCATGTAAAAACCAACCAATGTAATATGATGTATCATTAAAATTCAGGGCATATTTTCCTCCAGATTTCTGCTTAAGCTGCTAAAGCAAATCCATTTATAAGCCACCTAAAACACTTTTGAGGTGACATATGAAAGGAAGAAGAATGAAAGAAAGCATTTTTGGGTTGACACTCTTCAGTATTCCTTCCAATCAAGTTAAATGAAATCATTTTATGGGTTTCCTGTGTCAGCTTTATAGCTGATCATTTTTGACAGGAGTGGAGCGAACAATAAGTCTTGTTTATGGTTTGGAATTAGGACGGCATCACAAATGCAGAGCTTAGAATTAGGGTGATGACCATTTTTAAATGTTACATGTGAAGTTTAAATTACTTCTATAGCTCTCTGGTTTTAAATACTATTTTATGATTTAGCTATTCCTAACTTACCAGCTGCTACAATTGCTAAGCCATGTGCAGCCTGATACATTTAAAATTAGATGCACCTAAACCCATTATTTCAATGGGCTTAGGCGTGTTCAGCTCTACATTGGAATGGGCTATTCAACTTCCTAGCAGCTCCTGTAACCCTGTTATCATTCACAACAGTTGCCGTCCTGAGAGCTGATGCCCCTCTCCCAAAGATGTTCTGAACCTGTACACAAATTGTATAGCAATGGTTGCATCTTGGTTATGAGTGCTTTACATACCATTACATTTTAAAGGTTGAGGAAACACCAGTGTGCCCATATTGTACTTTTTTTTAAAAAAAATGCATTAGGGATGTTTTATTTATCCTCACATTTATCACAAAAGAAAGGTTAAATTCTGTTTACCTTATTTTCTCACACTTGCACAAAATAAAAGCTCACACACTAATAGCAGGAGTCACACCCCTGCCTCTTTCCCCACTGGGTAACAGCACTTGATGTGAAGGTAATATCCTCCAGGGAAGAGTGGAGGATAAAATAAAAATTGTGAGAAATGGATGAAGGCAGAGAGAGAGAGAGAGAGAGAGGGAGCGAGAGAGCACAAATTTATTTGTTTATTTGCAGAACCAAGCCAACACATTGAGACAAATTCTAGAAATATAACCAAAATAAAGCACAGATGTGGTACATCTTCTGTGTGATAGGTGCCATGTTGCACCATTTATAGCTGTAAACAGACAGCATCTTTGTTGTGTGGACTACATGGTTACCTTCCTAGGCCAGTTTGGGAGTAACTGTATCATCCATTATTCCCTGTAGCTCTTGTACATGGACATCATTGTTGCACTGTTCCACATCTCCATGTGGAAGTGGTAACCATCCCACAGCAGTAATTATTAAGCAGCTCTATGTTGTTTTGATATTGGGAGATTGCTTCATTGTGTACATGTTTATTACATACTTGAAAACACACGTGAGAGGTTCATTCCCGCTAACCCCACTCTCCTGCTGTTGACAAATGAGCAGGCCATAATCATATATAGCGCCTTAATTGAATATGCTGCTGGAGGACCAGCTGCTGTTCATGGGCCAACTCTAGCCCTTTATTTCATTACAAGACTTCCAACATGCAATGCCAGTCACAATCCCCTTATATATCTCAATATATAAAAGGTAAAGGGACCCCTGACCATTAGGTCCAGTCGTGACCGACTCTGGGGTTGCAGCGCTCATCTCGCATTATTGGCCGAGGGAGCCGGCCTACAGCTTCCAGGTCATGTGGCCAGCATGACTAAGCCGCTTCTTGCAAACCAGAGCAGCACACGGAAACGCCATTTACCTTCCCGCTGCAGCGGAACCTATTTATCTACTTGCACTTTGACGTGCTTTCGAAATGCTAGGTTGGCAGGAGCAGGGACCGAGCAACAGGAGCTCACCCCGTCTCGGGGATTCAAACCGCCGACCTTCTGATCGGCAAGCCCTAGACTCTGTGGTTTAGACCACAACGCCACCCGCATCCTTATCTCAATATATACTTGCAGTGAACACCAAGTTAACAAAATGACAGCTAAACTTCACTGTCGAGCACAGGGAATATTTGTGAGCACACAATTCACCATCAAATGGGAAGTAATATGTTTATCATTCATTTTGACAGTACTACCTGCATTCTAAGAAATGTAAATAATTTCTAATTCTGAGGTCCCTTATTTCAATTGTGATCTGAAACCCATTTGTTTAAAGTTTACAGTTTTAAAGTCAAGATCATCCTGGCAGATTTATGTGGGCCTTTCTTACTGTTGGTGTTTCAGCTCGGGGGATGTCTGTAAGTAAGTACTGTACAGCTGTACCTTGGTTGACGAATGCCTTGCAACTCAAACGTTTTGGCTCCTGAACGCCGCAAACCCAGAAGTGAGTGTTCTGGTTTGCCAATGTTCTTTGGAACCTGAAGGTCCGACGCAGCTCACGCGGCTTCCTATTGGCTGCAGGAGCTTACTGCAGCCAATCGGAAGCCATGCCTTGGTTTCCGAATGTTTTGGAAGGCAAACGGACTTCCGGAATAGATTTCATTTGACTTCCGAGGTACCACTGTACAGGCCTTCATATTACTGCCCTCTTGGAAGGATGATAATAATAATAATAATAATAATAATAATAATAATAATAATAATTTATTATTTGTACCCCGCCCATCTGGCTGCATCTCCCCAGCCACTCTGGGCGGCTTCCAGCAAACATTAAAATACATTAACACATCACAGATTAAAAACTTCCCTGAACAGGGCTGCCTTCAGGTGTTTTCTAAATTTCGTGTAGTTGTTGATCCTTTTAACCTCTGATGGGAGGGCATTCCACAGGCGGGCGCCACTACCGAGAAGGCCCTCTGTCTGGTTCCCTGTAGCTTTGCTTCTCGCAGTGAGGGAACCGCCAGAAGGCCCTCGGCGCTGGATCTCAGTGTCCGGGCTGAACGGTGGAGGTGGAGACGCTCCTTCAGGTATACAGGACCGAGGCCGTTTAGGGCTTTAAAGGTCAGCACCAACACTTTGAATTGTGCTCGGAAACGTACTGGGAGCCAATGTAGATCTCTCAGGACCGGTGTTATGTGGTCCCGGTGGCAGGTCATAGGAAAAAGGCCCATGTTTGGTTTATCTTCCCCTGCCCCTAACTACAAGCAGCTACTCCGTTGATGAGAATATAAATCAAAGGAAAACCAGAAGACTTGTGACAAGGACTTTAACATACAGTATTTTGTTAGATTTGGCATTTAAATTTTCAGAACAGAAAGCCACATCACGGGTGAGTGTTTTCTTTAGCCTTGTGTTCTATCCATTTGTTTTTATTTATTTCACCAGCCAGAAAGAACTGATAGGAATGAATATACACCCCAGCATCTTGCGGACCTTTTGCTGAAGACTAAAATGATTCCTATTCTAATGAGCAAGTCAGACAATAAAATTCTTGCTCACTGCAAGCAGCTGAAGCAGCACTTTTGATTTTAATAATAGAATAAATTTAGGAATGAGACATAAAGAATACTTGGTGAATAACAAACATTGAAATTTAAGTAATGTGGTTTGAGATGCATCTTTGTCCAGTAAGAATATGTACAGCACATAAAGATATATAGATGGAATATTGGATACAGCTCTTTTATCTTTTAACAGAGGTCCTTCCATCTTAATTATAGGCCCTTAAATTTCAAATTGCCATTTGTCTCGCAACAGCAATCAGCAAAACAGTTAAATCATGTAGAGATTTAAACCTATGTGCAATTTGAAAATACTTTATATTATTAAATTTACAGGATTAAGAGTACTGTTCAATTGTCATGAGTGCATCTAACACTATACATAGATTTTATAGTCCAAAGCCCAGTTGATCTCTGTGCAAGAAGAAGCTAACTGACTTTAATTATGGGAAACGTGAGATAAGAATCCATGAGATAGTGTTCATCTGGTCAGAGTAGACTATCAGACTCCATAGAATATTTGCAGTATCCAAATATGTCATGCCCCATTTTTGTAGTGTGTAAGTTTTGCAGAGATGAATCAGAGTGGGGCAATCTAAAATGTGTGCTTTTTGAGTGTTTTAATATAGATAATATATATTAAATATATATAGATAATATATATTAAATAAGGGGTGCGGGTGGCGCTGTGGTCTAAACCACTGAGCCTCTTGGGTTTGCTGATCAGAAAGTCAGTGGTTCGAATCCCCGCGATGTGGTGAGCTCCCGTTGCTCGGTCCCAGCTCCTGCCAACCTAGCAGTTCGGAAGCACACCAAAAAGTGCAAGTAGATAAATAGGTACCGCTCCGGTGGGAAGGTAAACGGCGTTTCCATGTGCTGCTTTGGTTTCGGTGTTCCGTTGTGCCAGAAGCAACTTAGTCATGCTGGCCACATGACCCGGACAAACTGCGGACAAACGCCAGCTCCCTCAGCCTGTAAAGCGAGATGAGCACCACAACCCCAGAGATGTCTGTGACTGGACTTAACTGTCAGGGTTTTTTTTACCTTTTGTTGTTGTTGTTGTTTAGTTGTTTAGTCGTGTCCGACTCTTCGTGACCCCATGGACCAGAGCATGCCAGGCACTCCTGTCTTCTCTTTACCTTTACCTTTTAATATAGATAATATTTTTAAGCATGCATAAACCAGAATCAACAGAAGTTTTCCTTTCAGACACCAGCTTATGGTTCTGACAGTGTGGGGTGTGTAGAAAGGGCTTTTCTTTTTTAAAATAGGGACTTTTTCTCTGGGACTCTGGGACTTTTCTTTTTTAAAATAGCAGAAGCAATTATGTTTTCTGGGTTATTTTTTGGGGTTATTTTTTTTGCTGTGGCAAGTGAATGAAGTGATAATGAAGTTTCAGTTTCTACAGTCGTACCTCAGTTCTCGAACTTAATCCATTCCGGGAGTCCGTTCAACTCCCGAAACCGTTCGAAAACCAAGGTGCAGCTTCCAATTGGCTGCAGGAGCTTCCTGCACTCAAGCGGAAGCCGTGTCAGACGTTCGGCTTCCGGAAAACGTTTGCAAACTGGAACACTTACTTCCAGGTTTGTGGCATTCGGGAGTCTTTGTTCGACGACTGAGCCATTCGAGAACCAAGGTATTGGGAGAGGGAATGCTTTCGTCACTTTTGACTGAGAACAATGTTGCCACTCCTATGTTAATGACTTGTACCAAAAAGAGGGTGCCAGCTCACAATACTGTACGAAATACTATTGATTCTGTGTCTCTGGATTCTGATGCAGACAACTGTTTATCTGTCCCTGTAGCTGCTTGTTTATATACACCATTAGTCATGTAGCTGCAGTGTGCATACACAATAATCTGAATTCTTAGATGTTTTGTGGAAAAAAGCAACAGAGAAGAGCAGGTGTCCTCAAATTTTCCAAACCCCCTTCCCGTGGCTTCACATTTCTGCCTTACTTGCTACCTCATGCACAAATGACACCTGTGACTCCTCCATTGGAAAGTCTGAAAAGGGAAGACATCTATACTAGCACAGCTTCCCTTTGCCTTCTGCGTTTCTGCAGCTTGTCCTCTGGGAAAGAAAATCCTCACTCAAAAACACATGTGTGCCACTTCACAAGCAGACTGAAAATGATCTTGCAATTCCTAAGCTGCCTGAAGCATATTCCAAATTAGAGGGGGGGGAGGGCTCTTCCTTCCATCAAGGGACAGGCTTTCCCCACCCTTTTGGGCTGCTTGCCTCTTCATTCCTCTGTCTTTCCCCATCCTCCTTCCCTTTTGTTAGTTTCCATCCTCTCCTCCCCTGCATCTTTCTCATGATGTGGCTGTGGCATTTGGCTGGCATGTGGGGACACATCCTAAACTGGTTTTTGAAAACCTGTTCAAGGCTACAATTAGCAAAAGATGCTTCCCCATCAAAAGATGTTTGTTTTATTTATTGCATCTGTTCTATGATCAGTAATATGTGACATTTCACCCATTCTGTATTGTAGATGTGATACACTGGAATGCGCACCTTAACTTTAATTTAGGTTTAGTGCCCTGTGTGAATTATTGAAAATGATTTCTTATTTTTTGGTATTGCTTTGGAAGCAGTTCTGTCATTTCCATAATAGATCATTAGGGATTGCATGATTGTAGCTGTAATACAATGTACTCTGCTTTGTTCACATATTTATAATGCTCACTTCTATTAATATCAGTCAATTAACAGGATTCTCTTCCTTCAAACCTGATTCGCATCAAGTATTTGTTGCATCAGGGGCTTTTTAAACTTAAATTTTGATCCCCTTTAAAAATACCATAACGAATATGGATATCTTTTGATATCCACTTTGCATATGCAGAGAATACAGGGTAAGAAAAATCCTAGTCTATTGTTCAGGATTAAACAGTGGGAGGAGATGTTGGGCAAGAATCAGGGAAGCCTGCAAAGTACTTCTGGTCTCTCTGCACATAGAAGTGAGCAGGGAGAGGAAAATGCAAGCAGCCCCTTAGCACATACTACTCCATATGCAGTAATAAAATATTTTTTGTGCCACAGTCCATAATACAGTGGAAATTTGTGCACTTTTTGATATTCATGTCCCAGCAGACCCTTAGGACTTGATTTACTTGATGCACAAGGACACTAAGGGCTACATAACCCCTTCCCTAAGGTAAAGGTAAAGGGACCCCTGACCATTAGGTCCAGTCGTGTCCGACTCTGGGGTTGAGGTGCTCATCTCGCTTTATTGGCCGAGAGCCGGCGTATAGCTTCCAGGTCATGTGGCCAGCATGACAAAGCTGCTTCTGGCAAACCAGAGCAGCGCATGGAAATGCAGTTTACCTTCCCGCCGGAGCGGTACCTCTTTATCTGCTTGCACTTTGACGTGCTTTCGAACTGCTAGGTTGGCAGGAGCTGGGACTGAACAACGGGAGCTCACCCCGTCGCAGGGATTCGAACCGCCGACCTTCTGATCAGCAAGCCCTAGGCTCTGTGGTTTAACCCACAGCGCCACCTGGGTCCCCTAACCCCTTCCCTAGATCTTGTGAATTGTTTGCTGCTAAAACAGAAAGAAGAACTAAAGCTTTCTGGGAGCAAAGTAGGTTGGCAGCTGACAATGTGTCGCACCAGTTCACATAACCAAGTTTAGCATTTATTTCCAGCCTAAAGTGACTGTGAAAAATACAAGGTAGAAGATGACTGTATTGAAAGCCACCCTGAATTTGCAACAGATGAGGAATGAGAGAACAAGTGTTCATGAATTTTTTAAAACTTCCTTCCTGTTATGAAGAGATTTTATGTACAGTCACTGAAGGCAGCAAAACCAGTTGCATGCTATGTTCACCTCTTTTTTTTTACCTTCTCCTTGTCTTTTAGCATGGAGAGACCACCCTGTTGTTACTGTAGCCTCTGGAAACCTGTCTGCTGAGTCAGAAAAAAGAGAGGTGGGGTTGGGAGGAAATATATATTAGTTTAAGCTGTTGGCACTGATTTCTTGTTTACATCCGAGAGGATGTAAGATGCTTTCCTTTGGGAAGGTGTTGGTGGTCAAAGGTAAGCAGGAGATAATCCTCACACTATCTGTTTTTGATTTTTACATTAAAATATTCTTAAAAGGATTCCATAAGCCTTCCTGAGTGTAGAATAGTGAATTCAAAATGAATAAATCTTTCTACTATGGAGTTCCAGCTACATTCTTTTCGTAGTATCCTGCCCTTCATCCAAGACCTGAGGGCAGGGTACAACACTAAAACACAAATAAACATAGTTCATCTGCCCCTATATTACTGTAGAGGCCAAATCTTAGGATTTGGAGGCCTGCTAAAAAAAAAAAAAGACAGGTTTTTAAGGTGGCACTCAAAAATAAACACTGTGCCAACAGGACTGGGGGATGGGGCAGGGGGAGTGCATTTCAAAACCAGGAAGGTGATGTTGAGAAGCGCCTCTGGAGAGTGCCAGACCCTCAATATTCACTATGTAGTGAAAACGTATCAAGGGTCTCCCTAGCAGATTTCAAATAAGAGGACAACATGGGGGAAAGCATTATGTGTCCAGCCTCAGTAGCAAAAGGCAGCAAGTACAGGTCCTTGAGCCCCAGTGTTATACAGTCTTTAGCTGTCAGACCCATCAAAACTCTGGTGGTTGCATTTTGCACAAGTTCCAACCTTTGAATCATCTCCAAGAGCAGACCCATGTAGAGCACATTGCAGTAGTCTAAATGTGAGATGATGATGATTAGTTATTGTTATTATTATTTATTGAATTTATATACCACCCTATACCTGGAGGTCTCAGGCCAGTTCACAGAACAAAATCAAAATATAAAACCCCAAAAATGGCATAGAATTACTACAGCAGGCAGTCCCCGTCCAGGAATTTTGGGTCTATGGACCACAGTAAAGCTGTGTGTGGAAGGGAAGTAGCTGGCGAACCATCTGAAGCTGAAAATATGCACACCATGTCACCGAAAGTGCTTGAGCATATAATCAAACAGTATCCTCACACTACAAACCTGGTCCTTTGTGGGAGTGCAACCCCGTCCAGAACAGGCTACAGTGGAACCTTGGTTTTTGAACATAATCTGTTTCGGAAGTTTGTTCGACTTCCGGGCTGTTGGCAAAATGAATGGTGAAAATGGAAAAACATGCCGTGGAAGATGCTCGTCTTCTGAAAATCGTTTGAAAATGGAAGCATTCACTTCCGGGTTGTTGGCATTCGGGTTCCGAAGTGTTCGACAACCGAGGTTCCACTGTACCAAACTTAATTCTAGGACCTGGAAACTGCCCACCCACAACATTTCTGTTTTGTTGGGATTCAGCTTCAGTTTATTGGCTCTCTTCCAGGCCTTTACTGCCTCCAGATACTTCACTTGCATGGTTTTGTATCGGATTCAGATGAGAAGGAGAAATTAGAGTTGGGTGTAACCAGCATGTCTTGTTCCAAATCTGAATTCTTCCCTTGTGTTTTTCCCCAGATTACTCTATACTGTACCAAAGTCTTGTTCTCCTCAGGAAGAACTTACTATAGGCTGCCTGATTTATTTGAACCTCTTTTTATAAATAGGCTACAATTTGGAACTAGTATCTAAAATTTGCTTCTCTAGCACGAAATAACCAGAGGTTTGGGGAATGTACCAGACTGCTTTCTGGGTCACAATTTCCTAGTAGGTGCATGGTAAAAGTGACTGAAGTCGTCTTTCTTTCTTTTTTAAATTATTTGAATTATTTATACCTTGCTTCTCAGCTTCTCAGCTCTAATTTCCAAGATGGCTTACAACATAATTAAAACCAGCCACACAAAGTAGCAAACCAAACAAAAAGCTAATATGAAAAATCAACAGAGCAGCAAAGACAAAAAATAAATAAATCTTGAACATTCAAACATAGTTTTTAAAGAGCTCCAAAGCAATTTTTTAACAGATCAGCAGAAAAAGTGAATAAGACCAATCAAAAGCCTATATAAACAGAATAGTGTCTTAAGTTTGTGCTTGAAATTCATCAAAGAAGATGCTGGCAATTTAACAGGGGGAGAGAATTCCACAGGTGTGTTAGCGTGACTGAAAAGGCTCTGTCCCTCATTGCCAACCCTCTCACCTCAGGAGGTGGGAGCCCTCTGACCAGGGCCTCTGAAAAATATATTAATAGTTGAGCACATTCATGTAAGGGTATCCCATACTTCAGGTACTCTGGTCTCAAGTCACCAAAGGCATTATAGGTCAAAGCCAGCACCTTGAATTTTAAACTCAAGGAATGACATTTTAAGAGCAAGCAGCACAAGAGATGCAAATTTGAAATGTACATCCTTATATTTTACTCACATGGTCCTTACACTGGCTATCCTCACATGAACTATTTGGAGTCGCAAATAAAATAAATAATTTTATTTGGAAAGGTGGCACAAAGCACAAAAGAAGTATCAGTTCTATGAGATGGGTTCTAATTCTGTAATATAACTCAATCTCCAATACTGTACTATATCTGGTTATGGATTGTCATTATCTGTTCTCTGGTCTTTGACCGTAATAAAGATATTTGTATTTGATTTGGTGAAGGGTACCGTAATTGGCGCTCCCCCCCCAATAAACTGCCTTTCCTATTCACTGTTTGAAGCAGTTTAGTGCAAATTTCCCCTTCTCTTTTTTATGGCTTTTCATGCGTAAGAAAAAGTAAGGAGTTGATCAACATCCCGATGAAAATGAGCCCTATCTTCACCATTTTTTTAAATGAATATTTGAGCAGTTAGCGTTCCTACCCTTTTCACAGATCCATCTCTCTACCTACTTTATCCTTTCATATTGTCATTGTCATTTTCCCTTTTACTACCCTTGCCTCCTCATCCCTTCTACATTTTCTTAAATTCCATATCAGTCTAAAATAATATTTTACTGTTCTTGTCGGTGCTTGCCCTAGATGATGGCCTTTGTGTGTTTGCAAAAAATGGTTGCATAAGAACAGTAACAGGCTAACAAAACAAAACAGACCAACACGGCTATCTACCTGTAACTAGGCTAACAAAAGTAATCAGTATCTGCATTTTGTGGCGGTAGAAATTAGAATAGTGTTGTATTCACAGCAGTTCTAATGCCTAGATCCGCAGTCTGGAGGAGGTTAGGATGAGGCAGATGTGTCTCTGCTGGCAGAGACCAGCTTCATCAGTGGGGTGGGAGGACATCTGCTGCAAAGGCATTGTTATGCACATAGACATTAGCCTGAAATGGACAAAAAGAAGCAGGACAGAGTTTTCATTGGATCCGCTCTTTCTTCAAGAGGTCTCTGTATTGGTGTCATTAGCTATTCCACTTTGAGGTTTATGTAGTTGATATTCCCTCATTTGGTTTGTGTGTGTGTGTGTGTGTGTGTGTGTGTGTGTGTGTGTGTGTTTGTGTATTAAATTTTACTAAATGGAGCTCTGCAAGGGCAAACTGGAAGAAAAACGGTAACCCTCCTACTGCCACCTGGCTGGGAGTCAGCAGGCCTTTGGAAGTGGTGGGCGACCTCCCATTTTGCTCTCTCTCCTACTTAAGAGTGCTCTGTGAAATCTGTTCTCAAATGGACCTTTTTAAAAAAGCTATCTAGTTATATTTATATCCCACCCTTCATATAAATCCAAAGGCTGGTAGCTGCAATATTAAAACAGGCAACAATAAAACAAACACCCAATTTACTTTATCGCAAAAGGAAGATAAAATTGGTATCTCATAACAGATATCAGAAATGTAATATAAAACAACCCACTTGCCTTTCTTCTGCATACTTCTTTATATTTCTAGAATCGGTAGATTTCAACATTTGCTTTTTGAGCCGTGGGTTCTTTCTCTCTGCATAGATGGGTGGCCCTGTAACCCCCACAAAATCCCCATTTGTGCAAAAGCTAATTGCAGTGATTACCTTCCTGCCAGAGCGGTACCTATTTGTCTACTTGCACTTCGTGCTTTTGAACTGCTAGGCTGGCAGGAGCAGGGACCAAACAACGGGAGCTCACTCCGTCGCGGGGATTCGAAACACCGACCTTCTGATCGGCAAGCCCTAGGCTCTGTAGTTTAACCCACAACGCTACCCACACCCCTTATTTATATAATAGCTTTTGCCTAATACAGCTTTTGCTTCTAAAGCTATATTGGCAATGACCATTTTACTATATGTTTCCAGCTGAACACAATTTCAATGAAAAATGCATTGCCATAATAGAGAAGTATTTTTGTGAAGGGACAGGATCTAGAATAATTTTGCTGTTGGGAAAGAATGGGAACATTCTTTTCTGCAAGAGCAAAACACTTTTGGCTGGGTAACATTTGTGGCTGACACACACAGCTCACATTTCCTCCCATTGAGATTAGAGACTAATTAGGATGGCATGTCATTAATTTGCAGTTAACAATCATGAAGCCTAGACAGATTCATTAAATTTGAAACAGTGTTCTGCAGTAAAGTAGGAAAGAAATAAAACTAGATCCTAGCATAGATACTGGAACCCAAAAAGGCATGTGTGTGAGGAACAGGACTGGCCCTACCAATTAGGCAGGATGAGACAGCTCACTCAGGCAGCAGGTGGGTAGTGGCGGCAGCATGTTAGAGAAGGACTCCGTGTGCCACATGACCTGCCCTGCACCCACTAAGCTAGCCTGCCATGGGCCAGGAGTCAGCTTTGCCTGCTGAACAGCAGCCTGGAGTGGGGTTGACTCCACCTGCTGCAGATAAGCCTTCAGGGACACAGAGGAGAAGGCACTGATGAGAACCAGCTGCCTTCAGCTTTCTTGAACAGAGCTTCCAGCTGCAGTCAGATTCTGGTAACAACACTTGTAGTTCATGATCTTCAATTTCTCTGACCCTTGGACCATCTGACCACATGGATTGCTGTTTGCCCAGCCCTAGGACTGGACCTGACTTCGGATGCTTACTCTGCCTCCAGGCAAGTACACCTCAGAGACTCTTCTGAGCAGTCGATCTCCCATTCCACTGATCTCTGCCTGAGCAGCAATGAGACTATGGCAATGTCTCCCCTGCAATGCAGGAAACCTGCCCACAACCATTCCTGGGTGGGCTCAAACCATCAGCCTTCTGGTTAATAGCCAGATGCAATAACCCATTGCACCACAATGACATCTAACAATAGGTAAAAATTCCCCCTCAATGCCTGTGTGATCCTTATAATGTTCTTGCCAGCATACCCACACATATATGTGTTTTAAAGGACCCAACTTAACTTAACATTTATTTTAGCCACCAAATGAGGCAAATCTTCCTGCATAACATTATTTATTGTTGGCAATTTTCTTTTCCTCCAGATCTTGTTTGTTTCCGCCAGTGGTCATTATTATTCAGTGTTGGGGCATCATAATTTTAGATAGATTCATGGATTCTAATCCAAGAAGAGTGTTAGTAATTCATTAACATAGCCCCACATGGGAGGTGAAAAACACAGAATTTATGTTCTGTTTGAAAGCTGTGTTTTAAAGCCTTAGAGGGAAAGGAAGATAGTTTGATTCTTTGACACCCCTAGATAATTAAAGTGTACTGATTAGACCAATCTCGCTAAATCAGTTTTTAAAGAACTAGCAAGACTGGAAGAATACTGGCGTGTCATAACAGCTCTAAAGCTTTCCCAGCCACATGGCAGGGGAGAGTTTTTGCTCTTTCACAGTTTACTGAAGTGCAAGCAGACATGTGAAGCTCGAGAGAGGTCCCTGGAGGAGACACTGGCTGTCTATTTGACAACCTTCCCGTTCCCTCCGAACTCATGGAGGGCAGATAAATGTCATTCAGAATCACTTGTGCTGCCTCTCATGTTGTTGTACCTTTGCCTTAACCTGACACATTACAGTTTTATAAGAAAGCCAGATATAGTTTCCTTTGTGCATGTAGGTTTAAATGAAGCATGTTTTGGAGTATCTTACAAAAAACGCATGCTCTGTAAGTGAACAAGTGTCCAGCAAATTATCTTCAGATGAAGTGTATTTATCAAATGCAACTGAAATATTATTTGGTGCCATATGATTTATTTTTTAAAATAAAACAACTTTTATTTCTTTCCCACCTCATCCAGCCACTCTAATCCATGCTGCTTTCCACTAAATAATTCCTGTGAACCAAGAACATACTCTTTTTGTGCATCAACATCAGTTATGTACTTCACTGCAATTTATTAGGGAGGCATTTTTGTGTATTAGACAGAGCTTTGATTTTTGACTTGTAGCCTGACTTCAGATTCCAATTCTGCTATAGATTGTGCAGCTTCTGGGCAACTCACCGTCTCATAGACTCAGTTCCCTGTCTGAAAAATGGGAGCCATTCAGAAAGTTCCTATAAGGTTGAAACCTTAAAGCACCTTTTGAATGTAAAATGCTATATAAATGATAAAGGTTTCGGTGTATGTGCTTCTTTTGTCTAAGCTGCTTCTGTTTGCTCACATTCCTCTCAACCTGATATTTGAGTTAGCACATAATATGGCATTTTGATTTCAAGAAGCAGCGAGGCAGCAGAAACGGAGGAATCAATATACGAAAAACAGTAGGAGTAAAGTAAGGAGGTGGAGGGTAAGGGAACATGGGAGACTTTGAAGAGCTGTTACATGGTGGGCTTAGTCCCTTCAGTCTTAAATAACAAATTCTGCTACCATAATCCACTGTGTTCTGGAGAACATGGTGGGCCCTAGAAAACTGCTGCAGATACAGTGCGAAAACAGGAACTGTAACTTCACATTTTAGCTGTACACCCTACAGCAGAGAGGCACAGCAGTTCCACTCCCTAAACATTTGAGTCTTTTCCATATTTTCAAATGCTACTTTCTGTTTTAATATTAAAGCTAGAAGCTCTATTTGGGGGGGGGGTTGTTTTGTTTTAAAAAGCAGAATGATAAGACACTGGAATTCTGTTATGGATAGCAGATTCTGCAGGGACTTCACTGGATGAGGAAGTGGAAGTGATTCAATTGGCTTAATTTGCTAGATCCCTACAATAGTGAATCCTTTATTTTGGTACTTTGCATTCCAAGCGAATAAAAAGTAATAAGAAGCCATTATAGCAAATATTTACCTGAAGGAGCCAAATATGGACTCCCCATTCTTCTTGGCTCTGTCTTGAGAAGATTAATTAAAGCACAAGAGTATTCCCTGACAAAATTGGATACATTAACAGGTGCAAAACCTTTGCGTATTTTAAGAAAACAAAAAGGCCCTTCCGTATTTTATTTCCTGAAAACAACATCTGCAGAAGCTGTCTTCTTCCCCCATATCCGAATTAGAAAATGCTACATGATTTCTCTTGAGAACTGATTCTATGTTTCCACCTCTTTCAAGACACCAGTGGCTTCTTTTTATTTCATCACGGCTGTTAAAATCAAGCGAGTCAAGAGGCTTTTGATGAAGTATTCCTCAGGGGTCTCCCAACATGCTTCAAGAAGCCCAAGTCCTCAGTTCCATTAAAAAAGTTTTTGGTTTTTTTGCAGAACACACATCTTTCGAATTGTAGCAACTACAGTAAACAATAATTGAAGGACTCTTTGACAACAACACCCCAAGGAATACACCCCATTTATTTAGGTAAATTCAGAGCAGCAACTGCATAATTACTACCATGTCCACTATGAAGGTAGCGAACTGGCTTCAACAGATCTTTCTCGGTGTGAAATCAACTATGTAAATTTATGGTGAAAAGTGTTGGATCTACGTTTTGAAGGCAAAACCTCTTTAAAATAGAGGTGGTGATGTCCAAATTGAGAGAGGAAAAAAGAAGTGGGGTGGTTAAGCTGACCCAAATATGTCTACTTGAAAAGAAGTGGGATTGTATCCCACCCCACATTGAGTGAAGTTGATACATACCCACCTCATGGCATCTGGGCCAGCCTAAGGTAATTTCCTGTCTAAGAGAAGAAGAAGAAGAAGAAGAAGAAGAAGAAGAAGAGGAGGAGGAGGAGGAGGAGGAGTTTGGATTTGATATCCCGCTTTATCACTACCTGAAGGAGTCTCAAAGCGGCTAATATTCTCCTTTCCCTTCCTCCCCCACAACAAACACTCTGTGAGGTGAGTGGGGCTGAGAGACTTCAAAGTATGTGACTAGCCCAAGGTCATCCAGCAGCTACATGTGGAGGAGCGGAGACGCGAACCCGGTTCACCAGATTACGAGTCTACCGCTCTTAACCACTACACCACAGGAAACGGGGGGGGGACCCCACTAGTGCATATCCCCCCTCACTGGCAGTAAAAATGCAATGATAATAACAAATAATTTGCAGTAGATAGTGATAGTGAGCCTCCTTTCCATGGCATCAAGTGAGTGGCAATGGGCAATGTGTCTCCTTGCCACAGCTACCCCATGCTCCTGTCACTTTAAGGGATACAACATTCTTGTTAGGGATTGCCAAAGCTTTCTTTCCTCTCTCAGCTGCCACCAGGTTCATTTTCTTAGCAAGTGAGAAGCTCCAAAGACAGGAGAAAGGGGAGAGCAGTGTGACTGTAATCCGCAGAAGAAAAAGGTGACAGCTCAGGGACTCCTGCTGTGGCATGGGCTTGACCTGAGCATGCCAACAGCTGACAAGGCTGAGCTTGGGCGGAGGGTCCCCATTTTATGGTTCACCACTCAGGGCTGGTTTATGTATAGGGAAGGATGTTTTATGCATGTACCTAAAACTGTAAAGTGTGAATGTGATGAGCTCTTGTTTGCCAGTATATGTCTCATGTGAGTACACTCACCAGGGATCTAGAATTCCTGTTAAATGCATCCAGCTTTGCCACAGAATATTTCCTGAGGCAGCCTGCAGAAGGCGACAAGCAAGTGCACAAGAGCCATCCCCAAAAGACAGGGCTATCATCTCACATTAGCACCTCACATATTTGGCCATGATGTGAAGGTGAAGGTGTGAGAGCCAGGAAAGAGGAGTGAGGAGTGAGAACAGAGAATAAGGAAGAGTGCTGACCCTACTGTAGGGCTAGAAGAATGTGTGCACATTTTCAGACATCTGTGTATATATCTACTAAATCCATTTCTGATGAATTGTAGGGAATATCATGGGAACATGCAACCATGAGACTGACACAGACTCTGTCCGGGCTCCTGCCCAAACACAATGGCAGAAGTTCTTACTTGGAAGTAAGGGAAAATATCTTTATTGAGGCAAGGTAATGGTACAGACTTGGCAGCTGGCACAGAGCTATAGAAGCCCCAAAGCCATACACTGAGAAATTGTAGCACTGTTTCACATTTGCATATGGCTCTATGGAGCACTTTCTTTTGGAGAGAAGAGTGATGGAGGAACTAGCAGAAAATGTTTATGCACAGTAAACCTTGGTATGGAACATGGGAGGTGCAGTGTAGGTGAAATTCAGAGTTTGCAAAGGAATATCATTATGTTTACTTGGGTAGTGTGAGCACCGATGGCAATTTCCACCTTTATCGTAACCACAGTGTGTCCAGGAAGGGGTCAATGGTAGCTTCAGGGTTGCTTTCCATGTGAAAAGGACCTGGATTCCCTTAGCATTGTGGACCTATCAGGAAGCACATGTATTTTATTTATTCAATGAAGCATTTATATACTGCCATACCATAAAGTATTAGGATAGTGTACAATATGTATTCCATAAAACGCCATAAAAAACAGTACAAAATAACCATTAAAATTATTGGCCAATCAAGAAGCAGCTGCACAGGGCTGTTCATTTACCTGTCACATGGGTAGGGGTGGACAGCTCCAGAATTCAAATATTGCCATATGACCACATCAAACTATAAAGGGACATGAAAACTGGTATAACATTAGGGATTCGCTTAAAAGGAGAAAAGAAAACTGAACGCTACAGACAGAGATTTTCCCCATGAGAGGGATGTCTCTGGGAAGACAGCAGATTAGAATGCTGACAGCTTTCTCAGCTGCCAAAATAAAATAAAAAACTACAGTTCAAATAGTGCCATCTGACCACATCAAACCATAAAAAGGCATCGCTCTTGCACAAAAGTTAGTCTATCACTGGGGAATTCCCAAGAAAGAAAGAAAAAAATGGAACTGAGCCCTGTAGACCTGTGTCAGTGGGAAATAAAGTTAAAGAATGAAGCATGCACACTGAAAAACAACGCTGTTGATATACAAAAAGCCCCAGTCAATGTGTACACCCAGAAAACCAGCTTAAAATTATCCAGATCAAAATCTACATTTATAACAACGCTGAACACAATCATAGCACCCCCCCTCTCAAAAGTCCACAAAAAAATGGAGTGGTTGTTGCAGCTTATTTGTTCACGCACCACCATGCATGAATAATACTTTAATACAGAGATCAACAGTTTCACATTTGAGTTCTTTAAGATGGTTCTCTTTGGCTTGGTGATTTGTTTCGTTATTACATGCTAAAGGCACTATGACTTCTCTGGCTGGCTTCCTGCTTCTGGTGCCTTTTGAGTTTTGATTACTAGTTTTTAGATCATTGCTTGGTTTGATGCTAATTTATATTTGGTTTGCCAGAGCCTGTGCTTCGTTTGGGCTTTGAAAGAAAGTTTTATTGCCTTTTTATAGTCACCTTGTCTTTTAACTGTGCCACCCTACTTTTGGATTTTCTCATTTCCGTTATGATCTGTGACATTCATATTGGTTAAGGCTCTTGTTACAATGATTTTTAACATATCAAAAGATCACCCAGTGGTTGTAAGTAATGTCTGCAACAAAAAAATAAGGACAAATACTGCGTATGGCTGTTTAAAACAGAAAACTAATTTGCTTTTCCTTCTCATTGCACAGTGGGGAGAACAGAAGTCTATAGCTTAATTAAACTATTTAGCGGGCTGGATAAATATAATGAACAGTTCAGTTTTGTTTATGGAAATCATTATTTGATTTTTTTTTTGTATTCGGATCCTTTTAACAAATATACTTCGAAATAGTTCAGGTTATTTGGTAGGGTGTGAGCTGGGTTATCTTTGGCAAGGTTTACTATGCAGAGGTGATTCTGCTTCTACAAAATATTAATAAAAGTGATAGTTTAGTGTAGTACCTCATTAAAACACCGACTGGTGTTTCACATTGATAAGCTCAGTTTTATGCCCATTGAGAGAGCTGCATATCACCTCTAGAAGTTGACCTAATCTGAAGGACGAAATGGTTCGTTAATTCAAAACAATCTAAGCTATTAGACTTATTAGCAATATAGTGCAATTCCCTTGAAAGAAATTATAATATTGTAACAATGTTACGATATATAGCAAGGAGACTTTCATCACTAGTAAATGTTTTACTCTGATGGCTGGTGGCGTGTTTTTTAAAAATTATTTTTAAGTTCTCTGGTGGTTTCAATAAGCGGAAAAACATAAAAAAATCTGTTGACACTGTTTTCAATTAAACAAATACTTAAATAATCAGAATTCAGGATTGATTATAGTTTTCTTCAAACTAAATTTCACAAATTTCTCTAATGATATAAGCTACTGCAGTCTTTCATGGGGATTTCTTGGTGCAGAATATAATGGCCTTTCATTGATCTAAGCTAGTTGTTTCATGCACTAGTGTTAGTGAATAGCCATAACTTTGTGTGAAAGTTGTGTGAAAGCAGAAAGTCCTGGGTTCACTTTCCAGCATCTCCAGGCCTGAAACCCTCATAGACAATACTGAGCAAGACAGACTGTTGCTTTGACTTGGCAGCTTCTTGTTATTGTGAGGAGTCAAATGATACACCTTTTGAGTAGTATTATTCCCTAGGATTCCTACCCTTTCTGTAAAAGGGAGAAAAGGGAACGTTTTTATGTTGGCAGAACAGGTTATTTCTGTTATCCAATCAGTTATCAAACCTTGCTTGCTTTTTGCATGCATGGGTCAGTCTGTATATTTTCATACTTGATTTGTACAACTTGGCACCAATTACTTAAGCCTGCTTAGGTGTACTGAAGGGGAAAGAATTGCCCTGTGTCCTTTGCATAGCCCCCTCCCAAAAAAAATCTCTGTGTTGCTGGTTAATGTTTCTTTTCAGCCTAGTGGAACACATCCTACAAATGATATGCTCCATCTTGGTAGAATGCTTGCTTTGGCCCAGGATATCACAGTACTGCCAATAGTATTTACTAAGTTTTGAAATTCTGAGTGTATTTGGGCGACACATTGTATGACACATTACAAATGCATGGTACCTGGATGTGTAAAGGGATTTCAAAGGGATTGGGAAAGTGCAAGTTTTAAAGCAACTTGCTTTGTTCATGTTGCTAGTTTCTACTACATTATAACACTTTCATGTTATATAAAACAAATGCATTTCTTTTTATTGCTTTTGTGTTCAAAGAGGTGTAGGGATACCTCTTGAAAGAATAAGTGTAAAATGTCTTGAATCAGAAAATAAGCTGTAAGATGTACTGCTTTAACTTCACAAAAAAACACTACAGTGCCAGTGCAACATCAGAAAATATAAAATTATTCTGGCACTGGAAAAGTTTAATGATGGTTGTGCCATCTCTGTGATCTACAGAGAGCTTTAATGCTATCATTACTGACACCCCCTCAGATATTATGTGGAGGAATTTTGTGGCCTGCAGGGGAGATGTAGTGGCTAAACAGACAAGTCTGCTTTATCTCCCAACTTCAAGACTTTTTGTTGCCAGAGGCCAAACAAAGCTGGTTATTATCACCACCATGCACTTGTATTTTCTACTAGATGAAGTGTGTTCTTGTCTATGAAAATGCTGTGCCACAATGAATCTGCTAGTCTTTCTCATGTACCCCACAACTTCTTGTTACCACTTTCAAATGCTTTTTATGTGGGTGTGTGATGGTACTCACAAGTATGGAGTACTGTTACCTTTTTCAGCTGTCCATGTCAACCATTTTGTGCTGGCCCCTACAGCAGATTGGGGACACGGCATGGGGAAACAGATTTCCTCCTAGCCTAATGGTACCACCCTGATCTCCCCAAAAGTCTTGTGGAGCTGCTGATTATAAAAAGAACCTGCAGGAGATCCTGGTCATTGTTGTCCCCATATCATGCCTGGTTTGTCTTTTCTTCTGGAATTAGTATCTTAAGTGCAGATGTATGGCCAGATAATTTTTAGATACATCTACAACGTGTTTTCCTGCCAACCTAGCAGTTCGAAAGCACATCAAAGTGCAAGTAGAGAAATAGGTACCGCTCTGGCGGGAAGGTAAACCGTGTTTCCGTGTGCTGCTCTGGTTCACCAGAAGCAGCTTAGTCATGCTGGCCACATGACCCGGAAGCTGTACGCCAGCTCCCTCGGCCAATAAAGCGAGATGAGCGCTGCAACCCCAGAGTTGTCCGCGACTGAACCTAATGGTCAGGGGTCCCTTTACAACGTGTTTGGATTTGGAGCCCCTGCAAATAGATGAATTCTCAACCAACAAGAACTTGCATAGGAAGCGCCAAATGAGTGTACACAAAGCAGTGAATATTTCACAAAGAACTAAAGTAGACATATGGCTACTTTGATATGACTTTGTTATAAGCCCACTATGTCAGCAGCTGCCACCAGTTCCTCAGCACTCTGAGTGCCCTTCGAATTGCCACCCACCTGAATGGGTTATAGATCAAAACAGTGTTTCAAATAAAAAGTCTGCTTGAAAAGGTTTCTGGCGCTTCATAAAAAATGAAATACCTGCTAAGCTTCTGGAAATGAAAAAGTGTTACTCCCAGGGATTGTACAGAAGCATGGACTACAAGGAAGTCAAAGTTCACTTTCAAGTCCTGTTCAGAGTTGGTGACTCGTTCAGAGCAAATCTATTAAGTCAGCCATGTTGTTCTTCTTACTTTAGACTTCGGTTTCCTCGAAAGCCTTCTTCCTACTGCAACTTCTCCTCTCAGTAGCCCATGTAAAATGGAGGCATGCAGGACTGATTCCGTGCACTCCTTTGATTAGGGCAACTGGTGAATTGAAAATAGAGTTCTTCTTTAAGCAGCACCAGCATCCATTGGAGGGTTGTAAAAAGCTTGCAACTTGGAGGGAAAAAAGGAAGGCTTTGCTAGTTTTGGCTCTTGCAAAGTACCAGATTCTGTTTATTCAGATAGATGCTTTTGGACTGCTAGGAATAAGTCACCCTCTCTTTCTATCCCAGTTTCCTGATATATAAAATGGGAATAAAAATGAACCACTTCTTGGAACCTATAGAACAGATAAGGGCAATTTTCAGAGGGATAGCTTGCAGCAAAACAGCCATCTTGTGGCAGCTTCAAGATCCACAAATTTATTATGGCATTAGCATGAAGTGGGCTACAGGCCACTTCATCAGGTGCACGAAGTGCCAAGTACTGTACCGTGCGCTTCACAATGTTTAAAATAGGATTGAGATGAAATGGGTGTGCACTTCTGTTTCCTCGCCCTGAAAAATGGGCACACGCTTGGAATAATTAGCAGCATCCCCTTTTCACCACTGTGCTCCAGAACACATTAAGCATCCTTCCCCAGGTGTTTTAAGCATCTTTTAGGCATGGTCAGCTGCAGCATTCTCACATAGCCAGATTTGGATATGGGTTGATTCCACTGAGGGCCCATAAGGCTAGTTCAGAATGAGGTCAATGATGAGTAGGCATTGCTGTCACTCCGAACTAGCTTAGTGCACACCGAATAATATTTTAACATGGTTATTGTAGCTCAGTTGGTTAGAGCATGGTGCTGATAATGCCAAGGTTGGAAGTTCAACCCCCGTATGGGACAGCTGCAGATTCCTGCATTGTGGGGGGTTGGACTAGATCAGGGGTCAGCAAACCTTTTCAGCAGGGGGCCGGTCCACTGTCCCTCAGACCTTGTGGGGGGCCGGACTATATTTTGGAAAAAAATAACGAAATTGTATTTACCTCATTCTTGTGTGCTGTAAAATAATGTTTTGTATTTACCACCCTAGTGGCCCATTTTTGTTAGCCTTGTCAAGTTTTATGATTTATGTTTGTACAAAGAAGTAACAGTAATGGTTTTGTGAATGCTCTGTTACTGATCTTGTTACAGAAAATTAATTCAAAAATAACAAAAAACCCAACAACTTCAAATGTTTACTAACATTCTGTAACCTTGCATAGAACTTTAGGGCCCTCAGGTGTTTCATCTCTGCTGCTTCCACCCATCAGAGCAGTCTTCTTTCTCAGCAAAGTTGGTTTTGTGAACCCCACCCCTGTTACCGTGTCCTGATCTGCTTTGCTTGAACAAATGAAGGTTGTCTTTTATTAAACTGTTTTTCGGATAACAAATCATAGTCCACAAATTGCCAGCCTGGCTTGTAACTTGCTCTATTCAATCACCATAGGTTGGCTCTCTTAAAAGGAGCATCCTACTTCCCAACATTACAAGTAAATATATATATTTATGCTACAGGGTTAATACGCTAGGGTCTTATTCATACAAGAATGCCCATTAGCTGATAACGTGTGCTATGATTCTAAGCCAAACGTGGAAACCGTTGGCACAGAAGAATATTATGTTTGAATTGATATTGGCTGAAACAAAAATTCTATCTGGTCACAGATCAGATACCAATTTGTGAATATCTGAATGAATCTGCCCACAATAATTTTATAGCAGTTTTATTACGCAAGTGGAAGGAGGGGAGCCTTGTGCCAGCAGCAGATGGTAATTTCTTCTGGGTCTGAATCCTAGAATCTGTTTTGAATACCAGCGATGGGAAATAAATAAAAGTGACTTTTGAGCATCCATTATTTCACCACTGAGAAACTAGCTTGTCTTGCCCTTAGGTCTAAAGAGGCTTGCACTCCAGGCAAGACTGAAAACCAGTGCTTAGAAAAAGAAAAAAAAGAAAAATTAAGGATTGACTACCATTACAAAGTCAATACGATGGTGCAAAGTCTTAAAGTGAGGGACAGAGGTGTATTTAGCACACCTAGCTTCAAAATTGACAGAACTCATGTTAAATGTGAAGCAGGAAGAGAACTCTGTAAGCATACATAAATAACATTTTCCTCTGTAAATATGTGTATTTAAATTGGCTGTATTTTCAACAAACTGTGCTTGTATTTCTTCTATGAAGGCTTTATCTCCTATATGTTTGTTGGTGGTGAAAGAGTAACCATGTCTATAATGCAGTTAAGTGGAGGAGGTGATAATTCTGTTCCAGACAATACTGCATTCCCTAACGAACAGGTTCAAAAGTTGGAGGACCTGTTAGAACTGGACTTGATCTTATATGCCCAACTGGTACTGGTAGTTTTGAGCAGCTTCCAGCAGCTTCAGTTGATTCCATTTATTTATTTATAAGATTTCCTACTAACTTTTTACCACGAGCTTCCAGGAAGGATTACCACAAGATAATAAACAGTTAGAAAAACAAAAAAAGTTAATGTTATAAAAATGGGTAGAACTGTTCTGAACAGAATGGTATAGATTGAACAACAGCAGTGGGTCCCCAAAACAAAACACTTTTGGCTACAGAGGTCAGTGTAAAGATGTACGTCTTCCACATACAGTGAAAACAAAGAAAATGCTTGATATGTTTCTGGGTGGAGTTCCACAATTTGGAGGGCACCACAGAGAAAGACCACTCCTGGGCTGCCATTCTCCTCACTTCAGAGTGAAGCCCTTGCTGGGAAACGCTTGACTTGTTTGTTATCTGTAGCTCTGTAACATCCATATTGGATTACTGCAATGTGTTACACATGGGGCTGCCTCTGAAGACTGTTTTTGGAAACATGAACTAGCCTGAAATAGGTCCTCTTCATTGTGTGGCCCCCTATCATGGTGGAGCCTCTTCAAATATTCATCCTTTTGCACCATCTCTCCTCTATGTTCAGTGGCAGTTCAAGATGGTTTTATTCTCTCAAACCTTTGGTGAGTCATTAAGAATTTGATATATAGCTGCCTGATGCATTTTAGAGTGGAGTTAGCCCCTCTAACCCACTTCATTTCAGATTCCTCAGAATCCCATGCCACTCTTCCTTCAGAGTATACCTGGTGAACCCAGAACTCAGGAGCCCTGTTCCACACAGAACCTCCCTATAGGCTGCTTCTTGTACTCAGGTTTCACCTGCTTCCTTCTCCTAAGCTGGCCCCTCTGCACATTAGCACAGGTAGTACTATGACTTCTTCTTCCCCTGGCAAACTTTCCTTTGGCAACCGTCTCTTCAGCTGTTTTCTCCCCCCCCCAAAGACCACACCTCCCTCTATGCCTCTTTTTTATCTCTGTATGCTGAGAGGTGAGTCCTCCAACCTAACCTTGGTTGCAAGGATATCACTTCTTGCAAATAGTCATAGAACCGGGGTTCCCAAACTGCTTCATTCAGGTAGTTGTGGTACGTCTGCAAAAATACAATTAAAAACCATACAGAATCTAGCGCAGTGCGTTGCACTTGTTACAACAGAAGTAGAAGAAGAGTTTGGACTTGATATCCCACCTTTCACTCCCCTTAAGGAGTCTCAAAGCGGCTAACAATCTCCTTTCCCTTCCTCCCCCACAACAAACTCTCTGTGACGTGAGTGAGGCTGAGAGACTTCAGAGAAGTGTGACTAGCCCAAGGTCTCCCAGCAGCTGCATGTGGAGGAGCGAGGACGCGAACCCGGTCCACCGGATTACGAGTCTACCACTCTTAACCACTACACCATGCTGGCACACAGGCAGAAAAATCATTAAGTGGTCTGCCAGGGCACTCAGCGATTTTGAAAGAGTCCATGAAAAAAGAAAGTTTGGAAACCATTGTAGAGGCATGAACCAATGAAAGGTGCCTCTTCACAAAAAAAAATTAAGCGTGATAATAATAATAATAATAATAATAATAATAATAATTTATTATTTGTACCCCGCCCATCTGACCGGGTCCCCCCAGCCACTCTGGGCGGCCTCCAAAAAACACTAAAATACATTGAAATATTACAGATTAAAAACTTCCCTAAACAGGGCTGCCTTCAGGTGTTTTCTAAAGGTCATGTAGTTGTTGATCGCTTTGACCTCTGAAGGGAGGACGTTCCACAGGGCGGGCGCCACTACCGAGAAGGCCCTCTGCCTGGTTCCCTGTAGCTTTGCTTCTCGCAGTGAGGGAACCACCAGAAGGCCCTCGGCGCTGGATCTCAGTATCTGGGCTGAACGGTGGGGGTGGAGACGCTCCTTCAGGTATACAGGACCGAGGCCGTTTAGGGCTTTAAAGGTCAGCACCAACACTTTGAATTGTGCTCGGAAACGTACTGGGAGCCAATGTAGATCTCTCAGGACCGGTGTTATGTGTATAGTGATATTACTCATAACCACAGCCCGAAAGATTATCGGTCATCCTCTCCCATCTTTGGACGAACTATACAGCTCCCGTTGTCTCAAAAAAAGCAAACAACATTTTACAGGATTCATCTCATCCTGGATATAGTCTGTTTTCACGGTTGCCTTCGGGCAGGAGATACAGAACAATTAAATCAAGAACGAATAGATTAAAAAACAGTTTTTATCCAAGAGCTGTAACTATTTTAAACGCTGTAACCAAATAATATGATCTTGGGGAGTCGGGATGGATGGTATGTATGTGTATGTGTGCTGTAAATGTGTATGTGTGGCTGTAAATGTGGGATGGCATTCAACTTCGTTGTACGGTACTATGTACAATGACAATAAAGTATCTATATCTATCTATCTATCTATCTATCTATCATCTATCTATCTATCTATCTATCTATCTATCTATCTATCTATCTATCATCTATCTATCATCTATCTATATCTATCATCTATATCTATCTTTGTAAGTCACTTTGGAGGTCTCTTAAAATTAGAAAGAAAGAGAATAAATATTTTGAATGGATCTAATTATATAAGCCATTTATTTTGTGACATCTTAAATGTTTGGATTTTCTGGCAAACGTTAAATACTGCTTGGGAGTACTGAAACACTGGACTGTTGCTTCTTATGCTCAGTGGCTAGACTACAGTCTTCAGTATGGTTCCTACAGCTGTAGTCATCAGCCAAAGTGCTAGTCAGATAGTTGAAAACCTGTCATGAAGTAACATTTATATGTCTTGCAGACTTGTCTCATAGTATTCAGCTTATTGACAGACTACTTTGACAGTTCATTTTTTTGTATTTCAATTTCTTTTTATTGCATATTGCTCACAGGCATGTGAACCGTCTTGACTTCATTGGTGATTCTGTGGTTTTGGTCTAAACTCTGACATTTGCATAAAATGTATAATGTACCATCAGAGTAGTGTGGAAGCTGTCTTTTGAGGATGTAAAAATATGGACTGCAGCATCTGGAATGCAAAGTTTCGGTTTATGTTGTTGTTGTTTTGCTTGAGATGCCAAGACATTGCCAAGACATATCAGATTACTGCCTGGAGTCCATTCATTCCAGTATTTTGCATTATGACCCATTTAAAGCAAACTCTATTACATTAAAACTAGAATGCTTCCAACCCCATTAATACTATAATTTTGCTTAATGATGAAACATTCAAATGTTTGTGTTGAGGGAGATAGTTTTTGTCATGATTTTGTATTAAAATAAACACATTTTCATGAAAAATTAAGGTAGATGCACTATTGCTTTGGACCTAAGCGTAGAATAGGGACGCGGGTGGCGCTGTGGGTTAAACCACAGAGCCTAGGGCTTGCTGATCGGCGGTTCGAATCCCTGCAATGGGGTGAGCTCCCGTTGCTTGGTCCCTGCTCCTGCCAACCTAGCAGTTCAAAAGCACGTCAAAGTGCAAGTAGATAAATAGGTACCGCTGCAGCGGGAAGGTAAACGGCATTTCCGTGCGCTGCTCTGGTTCACCAGAAGCGGCTTTGTCATGCTGGCCACATGACCTGGAAGCTGTACGCCGGCTCTCGGCCAATAAAGCGAGATGAGCACCGCAACCCCAGAGTCGGTCACGACTGGACCTAATGGTCAGGGGTTCCTTTACCTTTACCTTTACCTAAGCGTAGAATTAGCACTGCGTTTCCGTGCGCTGCTCTGGTTTGCCAGAAGCGGCTTAGTTATGCTGGCCTCATGACCTGGAAGCTGTATGGTGGCTCCCTCAGCCAATAAAGCGAGATGAGCGCCGCAACCCCAGAGTTGTCCGTGACTGGACCTAACAGTCAGGGGTCCACCTTTAAGTGTAGAATAGGCTTCCTACCTAGGTAGTGGTTTAAAGGGGTACATCCTTTATTTTCACTGCTAATGTCCTTTAGAATTTATGGTTTCTCTGGCAACATAGGCAATGTGTAGACCTTCAGCTGAGATGCTTTTCATCATATTACCCTGAGGGAATTTGATGGCAATGGCAAAAATAATTTCTTTCACAATCACAAATACAGTTTGTGTGTTTATTTATTAGATTTATATGCCCTTCATCACAAGATCTCAGGGTGGTTCACAATATTAAAGCACAAGGTAAAAGCACAAATAAATAGTTAAAACGACAGAATAACCCCACCCCCAACACATTTAACAGGCTGTAGAATATTAATCAGCCAAAGGCCTGGTTGAAGAGGAACGTTTTCACCTGGTGCCAGACAAACCTCCTTGGGGAGACCATTCCACAAATGGGGGGACCACAGTAGAAAAGGCCTGCTCTTATGACGACGGGCCTCAGATGATGAACACAGAGTCTGGGTAGGTTTACCTGGAATACAGTTGTTTGGTTACAGAATCAATACAGATATTATTTGTGCACATATATTGAATGGAATTATAAGAATTTTACTGCTATTTTTCTGTTACCCGTAACCCTGCTGCCATCTTCTGTTTCATGCAGCTCACATACTGGGTTTACTGTCACACCAGCAATTGCCACCATGAAATGAGGAGTCAGGAAGTCTGCTGGGACTCTCCACTCCCCATAAGATTTTATATGAGCCCAGGATAATGAGTATGTGCAATAGGTGGAACAGAATGTTTCCTGTGCACACAGAATGCCTGTGTTTCTTAAGACCTCTCACCTGTCCATTGCTTGCATTTGTGAATTTGTTGGCAAAAGGAACACCCTTACAGCAAACATCATACTTACCCTGAGTTCTGTGTAGATGATACTGCTTCAATCTGTTGAGTATGGGATGTCTGTCATTAATCAGAATCTTTCCCTCTAGTTATTGCTGTGTAAGAAGATGGGGGAGGCTTGAATGAGTTTTTGCTTGAATGCTTTGGAAACACCTTTTTGCCACAGAAGGATTTAAACCAGCACCCCAACGAAGATTTAATAAAACATACTGAGTATTTTCTTCTAGGCACCTACTTTAAGGTCACCTCCCCTTGTTGCTTTTTGTGTGATGCCTTTGTACATAAAATGTTCAACCACTTTCACCATTTAATATTGAGAAATATTCTTTAGAATCATTTACCTGTAGTTACAAAAATAATATTAAGGGAATGCTAACTTTCATCATAGGTGAAGGGGAATCAGAAAAGGGGCTACATTGCCATACTTGGGGGAAGATGTTTCAAAGCAGTTTGATTTGAATAGCCGTAATAGTAGTTAAATGACTAGTGTCCTGGGAGATCCATCAAAGCATTTCAGCAAGGAAAGACGGAAGTGTCCAGTAATAAAATTACATGCGCACCTTGGCTTGCTTTGGTTACATATTTTTCTGTTTTATTGCTTGCAGTAATAAAGAAATGCCTTTAGACCATTGTTCAAAATGTATTATGATAACAAATATGAAGCAGTGTTTAATATTTTATAACATTCAAACAAGAGCAAGCACAGCTCAAAATGCAGCATGCAGGAGGCAGTCCTTTACTGCAGTAGTTTTGCTCAAGAACGTGAATGTGCGTTGACCCAGATGTTTGTGATTCTGAGTAGTGTGTGGGCTCCAACAATACCATACTCCAGTGTTTTTCAACCTTTTTTGGGCAAAGGCACACTTGTTTCAAGAAAAAAATCACGAGGCACACCACCATTAGAAAATGTTAAAAAATTTAACTCTGTGCCTATATTGACTATATATAAAGTAATTCTCTTGAATAGGAATCAAATAAACACAAAGAAAGTATTTTATAATTACTTTATTATGAAATAGTAAGTAAACAGAAATATGAAAAATTACAAAATACTTTATTCAGTGCGCAACCTGGGCATGTTTGGCTGAACATAAAGCTGATATTCTGGCTGGAATCGAAGAAAGACACACACGTGTCTTTTTTTTTTAAATCTTTCGAATTTTTCAATTTTTCCCACGGCACACCAGGCAACATCTCGCGGCACACTAGTGTGCCACGGAACAGTGGTTGAAAAACACTGCCATACTCGAGTACTGAGTATGTTGTAGAATAATCCACATTGTTCTAACAAAATGATTATTTAGCTTTTGCATGCACGCATGCAGGCTAAATTGCAAATGAGTGCAATATTCAAGACGATAGAAATTGTTTACTACCATTTTACAGAAGTTGAGGTGGACATCTTAACCTACTCTTTTCATGCTAAGAAACAATTCTAGAATTTCTGTGGTTTTTATTTTTAAAGGGAAGACAATGGGTAATGCCCAGAGCAGTACCAACTGCTAGGTAACCCTTAAGAACGATATAGAAAGTGATTAGAAAAAACTGCAGTATTGCATTTCTTTCAGGCTATTTACTACTATATTCTACCTCACTTATTTCCACAATATACAGCCACATCAACTCAAGCAATGTTTTGTCAGGCGTATATATCACGTTATTGTGAAAGAATGGCTGCCTAGATGTTTAGTACGTATATTGCCATGTTAATCCCTGCCTGGAGATTTTCTGTATTTATATTTCTTAAAATTTGTGATTATTTATCACTTTGGTGTGAAAGTTGACATGCAAGTTCTCTTGAGTGGCTGGTACAACATGTTCTCCAGTTTTTCAAGAAACAACATATAAAATATATGAGACTATTACAGCAGTATAAATATTGCAAGTAGATTTTTTTTTTTTTAAGTCCGCATCTAAGCTAGTTGGAAAAAAAGAATTACAATCTTCAGTTCCAATATCCTTTTGATAAACACTGTATTCAGGAGGTGTCTGCTCCTACTGTGCATATAACAGAATTCAAATGGAACCTGGTAGTGGTAACTCCACTACCAATTAATTCTGCAACATGTATTTGAGAGTTAATAAAAACATAATGTTTACTAGTTTAAAAGAAAAATACCATTGCATCGCACACAATGGGAACAAAGATTAAGCACTTTTCAGTTCCTTTGATTTTAATATAAGAGATTTAAGAATGTGCTAAACCCTTTTACTGGAATCAAGTGGATTTGGTTAGATCATGTGCAATGTGTGTTACCTTATTTAATCTAATCTGTAAATATTTATTGCAGGGTTTATTTGTTTCCCCCCCCCACAAAGATGACTCACTCATTCTGCAGCAGTAAGCCATATACATATTTTATTCATGACCAGAAATTGTTTGTTAATATTTTATCTTTTTAAGAGTGCCATGCTTCTAAATCTAGCCTAGTTGAGCTTCTTCCATGTATTGAGCCATGGTGGTTTCGGGGGGGGGGGAGGAGTGGAAGCTGCGGTAGGTAAGTCTTAATGATACTTCTGCACTGCTTCTATCTCATTCTGAATAGTTACATTTTTAACAATTCATCTGCCCTTCGCTTTTCCACATGTAACCACAGTTGTGACAGCAGGCAAAATTTCCAATGCATTCATGTCTGCAACACTGCATTCTAATTGTGTGTTCAAGTCCAAGCACAGTAGGATTTTAATAGTACTACTACAGCGAAATAAGCATGTGAGTGCTGAGTCAACAAATCACTCAGAGAAAGAATTTTTCAGCAGACTGCCTGCTCATGAATTGTGCTACAATCCATCATCCCTCTAACCCTTCTCCCCCCACATCTTCTATCTTGAGAGAAGTTTAATCTTCAAACAGGATTAAATTAACTGGTATGCAAGTTGTTGTTGTTTTAAATGAAGTCTTTTATTCATTATATTTTCTTTTTAAAAAGCCTCTTGTCATTGGACACATCTATTCTGCAAGGTAACTAACAAAATGAGCAATCAACCCCCAACCGCACAGAACAAATGAGATACACAACTTAACATAATTTTGAGCAAGCAATATTTTGTGAGGTATTTCCTCCCCTTTCTTGTTAATTGATAGTCTTCAGGGTGTGACTTGAACTTCTTTAACTGATTGGAATTGCTAATTAACACTAAGGCTGGTTCAGGTGTTTGTAAGCTGTTCCATAAAGAGTGTCCCAAACAGGCCCTAAGGATGTAGCCAAAGTATGTTTTTGCAGATGTATATTTTACACCCATGCCATTTACCTTGGAATAAGCTGAACTGAATTCAATACAACTTCTGATTAGACATGGTTAGGATTGCCCTGTTAGGGTGATACCCAATGCTAGTAGATAATTATTGTACCACTTCAGACTACAGATATAGGAGTGCATTTTGAGTTCTCCCACACATTTAAAAAGTTTCCTGCATGCAGAAACGTTTAACACATTGGGGAAAACAGTGGTGTCAATTTACTACACAGACACAGAATTTTGTTCATGGGGGAATTAGAAACATGACCCTCCAACCTGCAAACTGAAATAGTAGAGGCCAGAATTCAATTACCTTGCTCTACCACAGGCTTCCTCAACCTTGGCCCTCCAGATGTTTTTGGCCTACAACTCCCATGATCCCTAGCTAGCTTTACCAGTGGTCAGGGATGATGGGAATTGTAGTCTCAAAACATCTGGAGGGCCGAGGTTGAGGAAGCCTGGTCTACCACCTTGTTCTCCATAATACGTAGAATACTTAAGCATTAGCCCCAGCATGTGTGCAAATAAAACTAGCATGTCATGGCAGTGGTGTGCATCAGGCATGCATGCCTAATCCATGCCTGTTTTGGATCATACCTGGGGTTGCACTCAGAGGCTGCTCAGACCACTTGAGATGGAACAATTTACATATATCTTATTTATTTATTTATTTTATTTTCGTAGCTCCCTTTATCGGGTGTGATCCCCATGGTGGCTTACAAACTAGCCACTTCAACATTAAAACTAGACATTAAAACACAGTGGCCTGGTTCATACATAATGCTAAGCCATGATTTGTTTAAACCATGATTTGTTTTAACAAACCATGGGTTAATCACAAATTGTCCCACAAGTGATCAAAGAAACCATGGCTTCTTTGTGCAAAGTTGGGCTGATATTCATAAACTTTCAAACTTAAAAATGTGGTAAGACAGTTTTACTTAATTCTGATGCTCTGACCACATTGGGATTGTGTTATAGCCTTTTCCCTCTTCCTACCATATGTGCACTGATTACTCCCATCACTTCCTGGTTTGTAGCAATCATAGTTTACAATGACTTGGAAAAACCACAGCTACCACAATAGAGACCCATATTTTAGCCAATATGGGTCTCTATTGTAATAGCTGTCTTGCCCCTATAGATGACATAATTTCACTGTTATTATTGCCCATATTATAGCATACCATTATGTACCATCTGTTTGGCTTCCAACTATGAGGTTGTTATATCTCTGTCCTAGACTTTCTGCACTAATCCTTATCATAAGTTTTATATGAGCCTATTTCCAAAGAAAAACATTCTTAATGTATTTACACGCCAAAACAAGAAACATGGTCTAAAAACTAGCTCCTGCTAAAGCCCAGGGAGTACAGATTACAGAAAAAAATATTTGGTGTTTTGACTTTAAGGATGTTATTTATGTCTGTTGCTGTGCTCAGTGACATTCCAAAGGGAGTTGTAAGCCAGGGACAATAAACTGCTTACAACAGACTGCATTAACATTGTTGTTTCTACGAGTTAAAATAAGTCATTTCATATAAGTGATCCCACATCCTCTGCCCTTTTCCATTTGATCAAATGCATATTGGGAATATGTGGAGGAGATTGTCTAGAAGCAACATTTGAGTCTAGCTTAGTTTACATGGATAGCCAATTTCCTCTCTTTATTCTTAATCGTTATGTTATGGTATTAAAAATACTCTCCCAGAATATAAGGAGTGGGGCCAGCCTATAAAAAGAAACGAGTGTTTATTTTATTCCAAAGCAAGATAAGGCCTTCATGGAAGTGACTCCGGGTGCTTGAAGACCATTCATCCAAGGAACATATAGGTCATACAGGTTGGCAGCTGTTCCTTGGACCTTCTTCCTCCAGAAGTGTGTGACTGGAACAAACCAGAGTTCCTCTTTAGAGAAGGGGCCATTGATTTCAGTACCCCTGATTATATGCTCTTTAGACGTTCCAGTAGCAACATGGGATGTGCTTTCCTGTTGTGGCTATAACATTAAAATGCTCATTTAAAGGTTGCTAGGCTATGTTTAAAGGTTAAACGTAGGTTACTAAGCTGCAGAAAACACAGAAGCAGATTTCTGTTGCTCTCAAGGTAGGTTAATGTCACTGGGCATAAAGCAGTTCATGTTGCTTTTGAATTACACATCAAACAAAAGAAATGCAAGAGTCCTAAACCTTGCTAGATATAAGTGGATGTCTTTATGTAGAAAAGAAATAACCTTTTGCTTGAAAATTAGATACATATTTTTTTCCAACATTTTGGAGTAGCTGAACCAATATGAAAAGTTCCTTCTAATTCAAAGCTTCCCCCCCCCATGTGTGTTTAGAGGTAGTGGGGAGCAAATGTCTGCTTTGCTGTTTATAATGTTGACAATCAGTACCCTCACTGTTCTCACACGTTTGGTCCTACATGCATTACTCAAGAGCAAGTTCCATCAAGTCTGCTGAGATTTACTTCCAAGTGAGTGTTCCTAGGACTGCAACCTTAGTCGCATCATTTAAATAGCTATTTTCCCAACCACCCTTTGCTGTTATTCATGATCAAGATGGTTATTTAATTTCTATACCACTTAATATATTAAAAGTATCTGTATGTAGTGTACAAAAAAACTGAAGCAACAACAGAGAACTGAAACAGAATACAAAAAGACAGTTACATACAAAAATGATGACATTAATGCAATTTTACTAATATAGGTAAAGGTAAAGGGTAAAGGGATCCCTGACCATCAGGTCCAGTCGTGTCTGACTCTGGGGTTGCGGCACTCATCTCGCTTTATTGGCCGAGAGAGCCGGTGTACAGCTTCCGGATCATGTGGCTAGCATGACTAAGCCACTTCTGGCGAACCAGAGCAGCACACGGAAACGCCGTTTACCTTCCCACTGCAGCGGTACCAATTTATCTACTTGCACTTTGACGTGCTTTTGAATTGCTAGGTGGGCAGGAGCAGGGACCGAGCAACAGGAGCTCACCCCGTCGCGGGGATTCAAACTGCCGACCTTCTGATCGGCAAGCCCTAGGCTCTGTGGTTTCCACAGCTGACAGCTCACAGTAACTTACACATTGGCATGAGGTTGTGTGCCCTAACACCTTCCCGATTCCTCTGCTTGCTGTTGGTGTCCGCAACAATATTCTTGCAGTCTTCCGTATGACTGGGAACCCCAACCATGCAGGGCTCCCAAGGTAGGGGAGATATGTAAGCACGTTCAGCCGAAATCACTTTAACAAGCTCCCTTTAGACCTTGCTAGTCTGTGTGGCAAGGTTGGGAATTGAGGGATGTGGAGCTGGTGTGCACAGCCCTGCATCTCCTACAGACATGCTTACAATGTTATATAGCACCTCAAAAGTACTCTGTCTGAAGGAATTTCAGTATTTGCTGACTTAGAATCAGATTTCACCACAGGGGGGGAAATCAGAAGAAAGATCATCAGCCTGTGAAGATAACTCGGAAAGTGTTAACTTCCTGCTAGTTTTATGTAACCCTTGGGCCAGTTCATAAATTATAAAGAGGTTTTTCTCACTTGACTGATCTTCCCCTCAGACAACCTGGGAACCAATTTTGACTATGTAACTAGCAATACCATTCTCACATAAGGAGTGTATAACACTGGTATCAGCCTTATATTTACTTCCAACACCATAAAGGACAATACCGGTAGTAAGAACAATTGATTCCTTTCCCTCTGCCAGGTTTTCCAAGTCTACCTTGTTTCTTGCAAGTGAGCAGCTGCAAAAATCCAAGTAGTAACTATTCCATCTGGGTGTTCTTACTAAGCAAGTAGCAGGTCAGATAATCTGGATTACCACATCAAAACCAATGCACTGTTTGTGTCATTTGCACCAGCCCCCTACCACCTGCTTTCTGCCTTCCTCTCCCAAAGAGAGTCTTTATTGTCATATTTGCTGAGTGGGGCAGTACCCAGAAAGGGAGCTGCCCTCTCTTCTGTTATCAGTTACTCCACCCCTTTATTTGCAGTAGAAGGGAAGGCGCACAAGCCTATTGCTGATTGTGTGTGTGTTCTTGCTGTTTGACCCTGTTGCGTTTGTGAGCAGGAAGGTGATTGGTCACCCCTTAGGTCACATAAGGTGTGATATAAAAACCATTCTAAAAATGCTTTTTTTAAAAAAGCGTTTTTAAAAATACATTGAATTTTCCATAAGGCTCACTATCGCCATCTAGTGTCACATGGTACAGTATATTGCACTTAAAACATACTTAAAGTGTTTTATTTGCAGCTGGGGTTGCCTTGCAGCCCCAAGCTAGACAACTGTGGAGGCTCTTTCCCCCATTTAAGAGTGCAAGTGCCCCTCTCTTAAAGTTTCAGTGACTGGCCAACCATTTAGATTCTCAGAGTTGGTAGGCACCTCAAACATCATTTTATAGCCCAACCCCGTCCTTATGCTGGCAATCCACTGCTACAGCATTCATTTTAGGTATCCCTCTGGGCTTGACTGAAAAACCTCTAACAATGGAGAGCCCAGAAGTTCATACTGTCAGGAAGTTCTTCCTAATGCTTCTAGGAAGAAGAAGAGTTTGGATTTGATATCCCGCTATATCACTACCCGAAGGAGTCTCAAAGCGGCTAACATTCTCCTTTCCCTTCCTCCCTCACAACAAACACTCTGTGAGGTGAGTGGGGCTGAGAGACTTCAAAGAAGTGTGACTAGCCCAAGGTCACCCAGCAGCTGCATGTGGAGGAGCAGAGATGCGAACCCGGTTCACCAGATTACGAGTCTACCACTCTTAACCACTACACCACACTGGCTCTCCACTGAATCCACTGAACAGGGCAAATTGTATTACTATTTAGAGCTACAGTACCTCTGCATATGGAGGTTCCATTTAGTGATCCTGGGTACTGTGCTCTCAAATAGATCTACACCCATGACTGGACTTAATGAACTGTAGCCATTACCTTTTCTTTCTACGTTCTCCTCATTTCATAATGGAACTTATGATAATTCTGATTCACGAGGGCATGACTGCCAATGCATAATCACATCCCCCCTTCCCTTTCTGCTTATTACATATGTATTATAACCCTTTCAAAGGGTAGAGCCATTTCCAAAGCGCAGTTTAATCATTCGACTTAAAACCAATTGTGCTATTGTTTGTTTAAACCCTGTTGTTGTTCAAGCAGTGCACGGGTGCTTACCTTTTTTATTTATATTATGTGCAATAGTAATTTTATTATAGCACCCAATTCAAATTGTACTTGGGCACTTTATGTAACAATAAATACCGTAAAGCCATTAATTCCTCTCTCCTAAAAAATGGAAGCAGATGAAAACAGCAGGGAAACACAGTTAAGATTTTAAGATATTGTTTTGGGCATTGGTCATGTTAAGGAGAAAACCAAGCTATGAAATCTGTTCAGGGTCAGCAGATAAGCAGCAGCTTGTAAGCAAACAGCTCAGGCTGGAACTTGGAATGGCAGGCTACAGATCAGAAATTTAGGAAAAACATAGCAGAGCTGGACACAAGGTTAGGGCCAGCTAGTTAGATAACAGTGTTGGTCCAGCTCTGCTCAGGAGCCTACTGAGAACTGAAATCCTGATGCTGTGCTTTCCTAAATACTAATGGTTCCTAGTCATAGGGGAAGAACTCTGCTTCTGAGGACTATGTTGAGGAATCTCTTTATGAACCTACTGCTGTCTCGGGAAATGGCATGGTATGAACGTGTTTTGCCAGGAGCTGATGGAATTTCTCAAGGTGAGAGTTAGTGGTTATGAAGGTTGTCAGCATGGATGCATCTCTGCTGGAGGGTGCTTCCTTTTTCTGTGGGTGTCTTTGTATGAGCATTTCCTCCTCAGTGTTGATTCCTGAGATGGACTTCCCCAGCCCAGCCACGTCCCTCAGTGCCCCAGAGTCCCTGCTCTTGGATTTGGAAAGCCCTGCACCAGATCTTTGGTCATATGACAAAGCCTTGCATAACCAGATGCATAACACTATGTGCCCTCATGATGCTTGCTGTACCGCGTGGCTGCCCATTCACTGGTTCTGGCTACGGCATTTCCATATGACATTTCATGCAGTGTGTAGTAGCTTCATAACGTCTTAAGGAAATACGGTGGATGAAGGACAGCTGCAGTGCAGCAATGGGAAAGGGAAGGAAGATCCAGAGGCAGAGCCTCAGCAGGCTAGTTGGGAAAGACTGATCTCTTGTTTTGGCCTCTTAATAGGTTTGATGTTAAAAGCGCTTACTCAGATAGGCCCACACTGAGTTACTTTGGGGCAAGTCATACTGTCTCAGCTTTAGCTCTCTAGTTGTATATGACTTACCAAAAAAAAATTTTAGAGGATAAACAAAATAAGGATTTTAAAGCACTTAGAATGTTTCCTTTTCCTTTCCTACTTGTTATGTTGTTGTTCAGTCGTTCAGTCGTGTCCAACTCTTCGTGACCCCATGGACCAGAGCACGCCAGGCACTCTCGCAGTTTGGCCAAACTCATGTTAGTAGCTTCGAGAACACTGTCCAACCATCTCATCCTCTGCCGTCCCCTTCTCCTTGTGCCCTCAACCTTTCCCAACATCAGGGTCTTTTCTAGGGAGTCTTCTCTTCTCATGAGGTGGCCAAAGTACTGGAGCCTCAACTTCAGGATCTGTCCTTCCGGTGAGCACTCAGGGCTGATTTCCTTAAGAATTGATAGGTTTGATCTTCTTGCAGTCCATGGGACTCTCAAGAGTCTCCTCCAGCACCATAATTCAAAAGCATCAATTCTTTGGCGATCAGCCTTCTTTATGGTCCAGCTCTATGTATGTGTTATATGTGTTATATAGAAGCTCTATATATGTGTTATATAGAAGTGCAAAAACATTTTTATGTGCCAGATAAATGACTGAGAATTATAGCTTTATAGAAAAGAAAGAAAACTAGAGTACTACTGTACTACTGAAGCAACAAACACCAGCCTTTCTCTCTGTACCACCTCCATCTTCTGTCTCTCAGCCACCATGCTTTTGTATGATATGAAGCACATTAGTAATTGCACCTCATCCTGAGTGCAGTGTTCCCATTCATCTCTCTGTGGATAGTAGCAGATGTGCCATTTACACACAAGTGTTTATTTTGGTGTTAGTATGAGTACGCCAAAATCACATAAACGGAAAGAGGCATAATACAACTTGAAAATGTATGCTTTTAATCTCAGATATGCAGACTAATTTGCCTTTAAAAGCTACTGAAATTACATTGAACTCAGACAACTGCACACTTGTGGATAATAATGAAAATTCTTTGCAAGATTGTATTTACTTTTTGAAGTGGATTGTAAGAGCTCACAGTACGTGGCTTTGCTTTTCATAGAGATGGGGAAGAAAGTTGTTTGGGTTAGCATTTTAATGTGGGTCTACTTTATTTTGGCTTTCTGAACCAATATGTGGATTGAAACAGCTATTTTTCAATATCCACACTTTCCTTCATTTTTTGCTGCAGTTCTTTAACAACCAAAATGGTACAAAACAGGGTGTATTAGGGAAATGTGATTGCAACATGCCTACATTAGTGAAAATAAGGCACAAAATTAAATTCTATTAGGAATAGTACTCACAGAAATACATTATGTTTGGCAAATGTACATACTGTATATATTTGGTGAAATGCTCATGAAAATGCATACAAATTTCTTTTTTGTTTTAATTGCAAAGTGATATGGAAATGAACAGAATTTAACTTGGAAAAATTTAGTTTAAGATTGGAAAAATGAGAAATAGAGAGAAGCCAGAATTGACAGGTGTATCAATCCCTAGTTCCCTAGTTCTTGACTTAGGAAGTGTGGGTTTCTAAAAGTGCAATGCATGTCTACTTAAGAAGTGAGTTCAATGGTATTTGTTCCCTGGTAGGTGTACAGCAGGTAGCATTGCAACCTAAACTTTTAAGATAGAGAGAAGCATGTCCTCATTCTTGCAGTTTCCAAACTACATGCTGGGGCATGGCTACATACTATGAGATAACTATTAAGAGTGCTGCAATCAATCAATCAATCAATCAATCAGTATTTAAAATAAATATCCCCTTTGAGCCAAAAGTATTTCTACCCACAGAGGAGGTTCTGCACTGCATCTCTATATGATTTACTGCTCTTGCTTTCATCCAATCAGACTCCACCAGGGACAGGTAATTTTGCTATGTCACTGCATTCAGTTGATCACTTCTGTTTTGAAAATGCAGCAGAAAAGGCATGCCCAGAAAAGTGACTCATGTAAAAAGTACACTCCAAAGTATCTTTCCCCAGAAGCAAGAGTGAAGAGTGTTTCTCCAGTTCCTGACATAAAACACAAAAAAGTGCCAGAAGTTTGGGAAACACCTAATCCAGTGATGGCCAAACTTGGCCCTCCAGCTGTTTTGGGACTACAACTCCCATCATCCCTAGCTAACAGGACCAGTGGTCAGGGATGATGGGAATTGTAGTCCCAAAACAGCTGGAGGGCCAAGTTTGGCCATCACTGGGATAATCACTTATATACTACACAGTCATTTTTATTTGCAATCCCATTGAAGTGATTTTTGTTTGTACAGGGGTACCTTGATTCTCGAACGGCTTAGTTCCCGAACGCTGCAAACCCGGAAGTAAGTGTTCTGGTTTGCAAACATTTTTTGGAAGCCGAACGTCTGATGCGGCTTCTGCTTGACTGCAGGAAGCTCCTGCAGCCAATTGGAAGCCACGCCTTGGTTTTCGAATGGTTTCGGGAGTCAAACGGACTCCCGGAACAGATTAAGTTCGAGAACCAAGGTACTACTGGATTGCGATTATTAAACTAGAATTTCAAAGTTCATGAATATGGAAAACATACATTAAAATATGAACTAAGTATACAGTAATAATTTGAATAAATGATGTTCATACATGACCATGTGCATCTGTTCCTTTCTCAATAACATATATTCTGCTGTAAAATGCACCTTGCATTCTTTAATTTGGAAAGCAATGTGATGCCAGAAGGCTTGAGTAAAACATCCAAGTTGGTCTCCAAAGTAGTCTATGCATTTTGAATATTAATTCTTGGTAGGAGTCATATCATGAGATCTCATAATTGGCATAATTTGATACTACTGAACCAGAAATATATCTGAGTAATAAATTAAAGCTGACAAATCTGTCACAAAGTATAGATTTTAATAGAAACTTAATATGAGCTTTCATGACTTTGTCAAATCCAATCATATGTCATCAGTTAGCTCTAAAGCTAGACTATATGATAATACAGAAATGCAATGTTAACACATTTTAAGATCCAATAAAATGGATTTAAAGAAAGGCTTGTGCATTTAGTTAAATGTTTGTTTTAACTGGGGGGAAAAACAAATGCTTATATCTTATAAATATGAATGCACTCCTGTCTATTAATTACTAAGAGAATGATTGGCCAAATAAGTAAGGTCTCTTCAGTGAGGTATTCTGTTTAGCTCAGCTGATTAGCACTTTCTGCTGGTTTGTTTTTGCAAATAGATAGAACTGTAAACTTTAGCTAAACGTAAGTTTTTTTTAATTTAACAATTAGCCAAATTTACCTTGCTATTTTCAAAAGAAGCCAGAAATCTGCAGCCTCTGTTGCAATGCTCTAATGCATTGTTTCTCAAACACTGGGGTAGGGCCCAGTTGCTTATGCAATATTGAACCCTGACCACATACTGTTTATGGCAGGGGTCCGCAAACTTTTTCAGGAGGGGGCTGTCCACTGTCCCTCAGACCTTGTGGGGGGCCAGACCCACCCTCTCCCCAAAGCACCCCCCTCCCAAAAGGACCCCCCTCTCCTGAAAGGACCCTCGCTGCTGCCACTCATGCCACCGCCGCCGCGACGGCCTCGTCTTCGGCAGTGTCAGCGTTGTCCTCTGTCTTGGCGGGGCACAGAGCCCATGCCGCTGGCCTCCCACTCGGCTCTTCCCGCTTGGCTGCCCCTGGCGCCACCCCTTCCTTCCTGCTGAGGCAGCCCCGCGGGAGGAAGCAGCCGAGCAGGAAGAGCCGAGCAGGAGGAAGCGGCAGCGGTGCAGAGGCCGCGCCAGTATCGCCGCCCGCCCAGAGGCATCCATGGCTTCTGATTGGCTGCAGGAAGCAATAAGAAGCCGCATCACATTGCAGAAGTCAGTCCCCTTGTGGCAAGGCCTCTGCGCCGCGCCGCACCGGTTTAGCACGGGGACTGACTGAGTGGGCGGCAGGGTCTGCAAGGTTTGCAGGCCAGATTAACGAGCCCGGCAGGCCGCATCCGGCCCACGGACCTTAGTTTGCCGACCCCTGGTTTATGGTGATGGTAATGTCCCAAATTATTGCATGAATCTCTTTTGTAAAATAATCTGAAAGAAGCACTCTTGCAGATTAAATGCATATTTAAATCAAGGAATTGATCTGATAGTTAAAATCGGCATAGAGTTTTCATGAACATTTAATTTACTCATCAACAAAGAACAAGATATGCAAAGAAGCAGCCTCTGTGCACAGATCCTATTGCTAGATTAGGTCTCTCACATGTGTGAACTGAATGCAACCTCTATGATGTGTGTGAAAACCTATTACGCATCTTGCCCCTGGGTTTTCTGTGTAGCTACGGTATGGATTAAGACTCAGGTGGGGGCTGAGCAGTCATTTGGTGTCTCCCTTCCTTCTCACTGAATCATTACTTTTTTATCAGTTGGAGTGTGCTGTATGTCAGTCTTGGTGTGGCCCCTTCCATGTGTGAAGCTCAGCAGAGTTGGCATTTTTATTGAAAAGGAGGGCTGACTGAATTGGAGCCATATCCAGGTTTCTAAGAAATGGCCGTGCTAATCATCTTAAATCCAGAGACTTTGTGCTAGCAAAGTCATTTCCCCCCCCAGTTGATACACTGCCCTGTTTTTAATGATGTTTTTAATTATTGTCAAGCAGTCATGATCCTTGGGTGTTGGATTCACAACCTTACAACCTCTGTATGCATGTGTTAATATATCTATTTGATGTATACTAAGAAAAACAAACCCCTTTTTTGTTCACTCAGCTATTTTCAGAGTAGTGATATTGCATGCACACATACATACATCAGTATAAAGGTATGAAATTGTATTTTATACTGTGTGTGTATGGATACACAGATCGTATATCTATGCTTTTGATTCCTTTGTATGCCACCTAGGGATTTCTAAATATCAAATGGGTTTATAAGTATTTTAAATAAAGTAAGTATTTGTGTGTTTATTTGCTTACACCAGATTACCAAGGCTGCTGCTTATAGTCTTCGCTCTGACCGTATGTGCAACTACACTATGCACAATGTGGTACTTCTGGTAAGGAGAATCCCTGTACTCTTAACAGAACTTGTCAGGCAATTGAGTGGTTCTGAGATGTTGTCACAGACTGTACTGATACCTTTTATGCAATATTGAGGATCTGTAATCTGTATAGGAATTTTAAAAATAAGGGTAATGAATTGTGACACTGTTTCCTCAGGAAGATCTTCCTTTCTGTTTTAATGTCTGCTGCACTTGCATTTGCTGACACATGTGTCCTGGGGAAAAGAACAACGTTAAAGAAACATCTAATTGTGACGGTTCTGTGACATGACAAGAGATCAGAGTATATACGGCTGATGGGCCTCACAGTGATGGGCTTCCACAGGCGAGTTCTGGAATTAGTTTTATCACTGGTGAGAAGTGTGTGTATAATAGATCATGCGGTTCTAATGGCAGCAATGTGGATTTTACACATTCCTGGAATGGGGGTAGGGATTAAGACTTGGAAACACCTATAGTTCTCTTGTATTTTCAGTATGGTTTGGCACACTGTATTTTATGTAAATTGCATGCTGCAGTGCAGTGTAAATATTGCAGTCAAGCCATCCTTTCCTTTTTGTAGCCTAAGTGCACAGGGATCTCTATGCTAATTGTCTGTTTTCATGTCCTGAGCTAAAAGGGTAAAACCCATAGTAAGCATAGCCTTAATACGTTCCTTTTGCCAGCATGCGTCTCCAGCATTGCACAAATGCCTCATCCCTCCAAATACTGAAGCATGACACTGTTTTGAATTGTGGGATTTTGTGGACTCCCTCAAAAATAAAAATAGTTGATTAAGGGAGAGGGGAAACAGTTCCCCCCCTTCTATCTGGCATCGTCATCTACATTTATTTATGCACAGTATTGCTTTTCCTCCAAGAGGTTCCTGGTTGGGTGCATTCTTCTTACCCTTCCTCTATCTTTTGAACATCTTTTGACTCACCCAGTGAGCTTCATAGCTGTGCCTGAGTGAGATTTGAACCTGGGTCTTTCCAGTCCTAGTCCAGCACACTAACCATTATGTGACATTGGCTCCCTACTAAGTAGCTGCTTTCCTGAGTATGCAGGAAAGAGACTTGCCTAGATTTGAGGACTTTTGCTTTAACATTCATTTGTTAATTACTGCTTCTTCTCCATCCCTCTGTTGTTATCTGTCTCCCATTGTCTTGCAAACTCTGCAGGGCAGGAATCAATTTATGGTGTAAATACCAGAGTATCCTGGTATTATACTGGTAATATTGTATAAGGTAAAGGTAAAGGGACCCCTGACCATTTGGTCCAGTCGTGTCCGACTCTGGGGTTGCGGCGCTCATCTCGCTTTATTGGCCGAGAGCCGGCATACAACTTCCAGGTCATGTGGCCAGCATGACAAAGCCGCTTCTGGCGAACCAGAGCAGCGCACGGAAACGCCGTTTACCTTCCCGCCGGAGCGGTTCCTATTTATCTATTTGCACTTTTACATGCTTTCGAACTGCTAGGTTGGCAGAAGCAGGAACCGAACAACGGGAGCTCACCCCGTCGCAGGGATTCGAACCGCCGACCTTCTGATCAGCAAGCCCTAGGCTCTGTGGTTTAACCCACAGCGCCACCTGGGTCCCCTAATATTGTATAACAAACCATTAAATACTAATTTACAATTCCTTTCTTTGTTTGGCTCTACACCAGTGTTCACCATCCTTTTTGGACCAGTGAGAACATTTTGAATTTTGAGACAGTGCTGGGCTCCAATCACAAAAGGCTGCAATGGGAGATGATACTTAATACAAAATTAGATAGGGTACCATCATTGCTGCTTCTCCCTGCCATCAGCCGGAACAGACTCTGGTTTGCTATGGGAGGTCAGCTGTGTTCTGTCGCTCATGACTGTGGAGATACAGCTTTAAAGGCACAAGACCCTGTTTTCTTCAACGCAAACCCTAAACTAAAGCTTAGACTGTCACCCTGCATCCACTTTCCTGGGGGTAAGCCCCATTAAACATAAAGAGATTTATTTCTGAGTAAACTTACTTATTTATAGAAATATTTGTATACTACAAGATACAAATAAAAATAAAATAAAATACAGATATCCCTTAAGGTGACTGGCTAATAAAAAATAAAACAGCTCTAGAGGGCATAAAAGGTATTCCAGGATATCTGAAAATCAAAAGCAAGGATGACTGCAGAATCTCTGCTGGAAGAATATTCCATAGCATGAGACAGGCAACACTGGATGCCCAACTTACGCTTTTTGCCCATTGGGTCTCTGTAACATGGAAGACAATTAACATCTCTCCTTCAGATGATCTCAGTGATCAAGTTGGGATATATGGGCTCAGGCAGCCCTTAAGGTATCCTGAGCCAAAGTTGCATAGAAGGGTACCTGCACATTTTGCTTCATAACTTTCTTTTTAGGATGGCTAAATACTTGCTCTGAATCAAGTCCAGAGCCTGGGCCCCTGGCCTGGGGGTGCCCCTGAAGGTGCCCCCAGGGTACTGCACAGATGACCTCTGCTCTACATGGTCAGATATGAAAAATAGGAATAGTGTAAGTGGCATTTTGCACTATGGTCTGTGGTTCTTCTTCCAGAATCATGAATGGGGTTGTTAAAGTTCTCTAGGGGAAGGGCTACAGCTCAGTGGAACAGTAGCTGCCTTGCATGCAGAAGGTCCCAGGTTCAATCTCCAGGACATCCAGGTAGGACGAAGAAAGTCCCATGTCTGAAATCCCTGAAAGCTGCTGCTGGCTGTGTAGAAGGCACTGAGATAGATGGAGCAATGGTCTGAGTCAGTATAAGCCTAGGTTCCTATAACAGTAAGATTACTACTGTTATTAATCAGCAGCACACGCTGTAGATGTATGTTCCCCTTTAGGAGTTAATTTCATTGATATAACATCAGAAGTAATTCAGTGTGTTTATGGTGTTGGAAAACTCTGGTTAACTAGATTATTTTCTTAACACTGATTTATGAGGGCCCCTTTTGCCCTGGAAATGCTCTCTCCCGTGCTATAGTGCAGCTGTGCACTACTGCTATTAACTGCTATGGTATTTAGTTATTTATCAATACTACTAGGGAATATGATCAACTCTTGTGGTATAGAACTGCTATCAAGAAATAAATCGTTCCATTGTTCATGTTGTTGTTGTTCAGTCGTTCAGTCGTGTCCGACTCTTTGTGACCCCATGGACCAGAGCACGCCAGGCACGCCTATCCTTCACTGCCTCTCGCAGTTTGGCCAAACTCATGTTAGTAGCTTCAAGAACGCTGTCCAACCATCTCATCCTCTGCCGTCCCCTTCTCCTTGTGCCCTCCATCTTTCCCAACATCAGGGTCTTTTCTAGGGAGTCTTCTCTTCTCATGAGGTGGCCAAAGTAGTGGAGCCTCAACTTCAGGATCTGTCCTTCTAGTGAGCATTCAGGGCTGATTTGTTCATGTTACTTAAATGCAAAAGATTTTCTCAACTTCAACTTTGGGTGAAAGTTTTCTTTCGTTATAGAGTGTGGTTTTTTTGGGGGGGTCTATGCTTTTCAAAGTTTCTCTGCTAGACTCTTGAATATTGTTTGAACCAGATATAATTTGCCTGTTTCTTGTCATTTCACTTCTTGAAAGGGGGGGGGGTATGTACATCATTCTTCTTTAGATGCTCTTGCAGGAGCTTTGGAAACTACCTTACACTGAGCCAGACCATGAGTCCATCCAGGTAGCTCAGCATTGTTTACCCATAGGCTCCCCAGTTTAGAGCTCACTGGCACAGATGTCCACCAAGACTTTCCCTGTCATTTCTGAGAGTGTGTGAACCCAATAGCATCACGAGCACAAAGTGCAATTTAAAAGCTCTCTGGGCTCTTGGTCATTTGCTTTCCTCTCACTTCCCACTGCACTGTGCAAAAAGCAGTGCTCTTGTTGGGGTACCAGAACTGAGCTTCTTAAAGGCTTTATTTCAAAAAGTCAACATGTGCTCTATGGGAGAAATTCTTAGCAAGAGAGTGCCAGCCTGCGTAAAACATTGGCAGCCTCTTTTTAGTCTGAGGCATTGATTTTTAATGAGAGAATGCTGCAAAATATGCTTATTAATATTTTATTGAAGACAACTCATATAAAATCCAGCTGTGCATAGAAATTCATTTTTTTCCTGTGTGAGAAGAGAAGTGATGTTTCCCTATAGCCCCATTTGATTTCTGCATTCAACTTTCATCCATATGCTGGTATACATCTGTGTTACATTTTGTATATAGGCAGAAGCGAATATGCAAAATTTGCATTCTTATTCCTGTGTAAAGCACAGTTATCTTAATTGTACATTGAAAACGAGACTATGAATATTAGCAGTTTTTAAATGCAAAGCTTTTAAATAGGGTGGTTTGGGGTTTTTTGGTGAAAAGAATCTGCTAGATGTGTGTCAACAAATGAACAGTAGATGGCACCATTCTGTAACCATGCAATTACTGTATTATGTGTGTGTATCAGTTCAGCTAGCTTTTACAGTATATAGATTTTATATCCATTAACAAGGTGCTTAATTCTGGCAATATGTGAATTTTTCGCATTTTATCTTTTAAGGCAGAAATGCGTAATTACAAACTGCAATGTGCATTTTTTAAGAAGTACCCTTTACAGTGATAAAATTGGCACTAAAGTAGCTGTTGTGCACTCATTAATGATCTAGAGGGATGCCTCTGAATTTTTAATGTAAAGATAGACCGAGAAAGTGACAGACATTAACTCCACAGCCACATATTAGGATACTATGGGTAGATGCTGCAATAGCATGCACCATTGTCACTACTTCAGGTGAGGTGTGTCTGTGCTTTCATATCTGCTTGAAGAATGATTTATTTTCTCTTCTATGTTTTTGATAAACCATAGATCTTCATGACATCTTTCCTTCGTCAATCCTTTTTATCACTTAGCAGAAGGGCAGTTCTTTTTAGGGAACGGTTTTTACACATGTCTGGTTCATGGTGCAATGCCGCCTGACTTATTTTATTCTCTCTCCTTCCCGAACTAGTAAACGGATTCCCGCTGCAAGAGTCATTCAGCTAAGCCTGCTCTTCTGAAGTCACATTTTTGTGCAAGGTGCATGGCTCCTAACATACTTTGCTCTCACTGTAGATATTGTTGGTGCCCCCATGGCATATTCTTTAGGATACTCTCTGTTATGAAATGGAAGACCTGTAGAAGGTCTTACCTGCAGCTTCGTTAACGAATTAAGCAACAACGTGTTTTCCTGAGACACTGCCACTGAAGTACTTTATTGGCTTCCTGTTCGTTAGATTGATTACAGTATTCTGTGAATACATTAAGCAGGACTATGCGACTTGCAGATTTTGCCAAAGCGGGAGCTGAACTGCATTCTGCTAAAAGCCTGTTTCTGTGCATTCTCCCCCGTGCCACAAATGAAGACTTCCCTCATCTTCTTGGCTCAGAAAGCGCCCCAATCCCCAAGTTTGAACTAATGTTCCGTGATGTTTCACGGCAAATGTTGTTTTTCTCATAGCGGTTCTCAGTTGTGAATTATTTGAGGGGGTTATCTTAAAATTCTTCACATGCATGGATTGTTCAGTTTTTCCAGTTTTGTACAACGTGTGACCATGCTTTGTTGCACACCTGGTGCTTGTCAGCCCACCAATTTTTGCAGTCCTGGGCAGGAATGCTGGCTAAGCTTTGCAGGACCGATTCAGTTGTTCTCCGATGGCCAACCATCATACAAATTTGTCTCTAACATGCAGGTTTTAAAAACTGCAAATTACATAAGCTGGGGTGTGTGTGTGATAATTAGTGGGATCAGGGCAGGCACAGAGGGATAATTTATTTTGTTATTTTTAAAAGCTCCAGAAAGGAGCTGCTTAGCATAACAATCAAAAGCAAACAGAAATGCAGCAATGATTTGACCGTTAAAACCATTACAATTTGCTTCCCAGATTTTTGCATCTCAATAAACATTCTTTCCGTGCATCTGGCTGAAGCAATATTACTTAATTCTGATCTGAGAATCTCTACCTTCAGATCGCTATAAACAGTGCAAACCAGGAATTTTACTGCCTACGAAAAGAAGGAAATTTCCCTGTCAGGGTAAAATACGTTTTCCCATACTGTGTATTAAGTTCACATTCCTGTTTATAAACATTTATAAATAGGAGGGCCAAGGTGCCTGTTGGACCCCTAAGGAAATTCTTATATGAATGCAACTGTGGAACTCTCCCACAGGAGGCAGTGATGGCCACCAACCCAGATGACTTTAAGAGAGGATTAAATAAGTCCATGGAGAGGAGAGGGCTATTGATGGCTACTAGCCATGATGGCTATGCTTTGTCTCCAAAGTTGGTGGCAGTTATGCTTATGAAGGCCAGTTGCTGGAAACCACAGGAGAGGAGTGCATCCTTGTGTTTGAATGTTACTTATGGGTTTCCCACTGACACCTGGCTTGAGAGCAGTACATGTGAAAAGGATCTAGGAGTCTTGGTAGACCATAAACTTGACATGAGTCAACAGTGTGATGCAGCAGCTAAAAAAGGCAATGCAATTCTGGGCTGCATCAATAGGAGTATAACATCTAGATCAAGGGAAGTAATAGTACCACTGTATTCCGCTCTGGTCAGACCTCACCTGGAATACTGTGTCCAGTTCAGGGCACCACAGTTCAAGAAGGATACCGACAAGCTGGAACGTGTCCAGAGGAGGGCAACCAAAATGGTCAAAGGCCTGGAAACGATGCCTTATGAGGAACGGCTTAGGGAGCTGGGTATGTTTAGCCTGGAGAAGAGAAGGTTAAGGGGTGATATGATAGCCATGTTCAAATATATAAACGGATGTCATATAGAGGAGGGAGAAAGGTTGTTTTCTGCTGCTCCAGAGAAGCGGACACGGAGCAATGGATTCAAACTACAAGAAAGAAGATTCCACCTAAACATTAGAAAGAACTTCCTGACAGTAAGAGCTGTTCGACAGTGGAATTTGCTGCCAAGGAGTGTGGTGGAGTCTCCTTCTTTGGAGGTCTTTAAGCCGAGGCTTGACAGCCACCTGTCAGGAATGCTTTCATGGTGTTTCCTGCTTGGCAGGGGGTTGGACTGGATGGCCCTTGTGGTCTCTTCCAACTCTATGATTCTATGATCTGGTTGGCCACGGTGAGAACAGGATGCTGGACTCAGTGGGTGTGACTGATCGGAGGTTGCAACAGTAAAGACTGATGGAGCAAATGGGCCATTGGCCTGATCCAGCAGGCTCTTATGTTTTTTTGCTCCATCTCTCTACTTGCCCACTTGCGCATAGCCTGCCAACAATCTGCCACTACTGCACGTGGTCCTTGGGAGCTAAAATGTTGCTTTTTATGTTTTAATATTGCTTTATATTATTTTATTTCTACACACCAGTATGGTATTCTCTGAATTATGTTTATAAATCTTGAAAGAAAACAAAACAAAGGTTGTCCGCCCCTGTTTTAAAACAATGGATTGAAGTCTGGGCCAACAGCTATACATGGTTCATCCTGACATTTTCCTTTAGTAATTCAGCCCTATCAATGGAGCTTGCTGTCTGATAAGCTACTAAAAAAGGACGTTCCAAGGATAAACCCTTCAATTAAAAGATCTTGTATAATTTGTAGTTTGACTGTGGAACTGAGACTCTATACTGAAGTTCTGTTTCAATCTTTTTTAAAAAGCCCAGCTGCTAGATTCTTTCTGAGATGTATAGGATAGGAATGCATATATTCACACACACACACACACACACACACACACACACACCTCTAATGTTCTCCCCCCTCCAAAAACAACAACACCATCCGTCAAATCCCTCCCCCAGTCTTTTCAGAAGGCATGTATTTTACTGCATTCCTTTCCAATGGCCTAATTCCATCTTCTGCTCTTTCCTGTGCAGGCAAGCATTCCCCAAGTACACCTTTTTTTTTTTGGGGGGAGACACAGGAGGCTGCGCATTTTCCTGAAGTCCAAACTGATTCCACCTGTATCCCTGGCCTTAAGGAGAGTGAATGGGAAGGTCCATTTGGAGCAGCTGGAGGGTGTGTAGATTGCTGTGCCTCTTCCTGGATGGCTAGACAGAAGCCTCATCAGTTCAGTTCAGCATCAGCAGAGGATGGCCTCAAACAGAACCATGGGGTTTTGTGTTGGATGTGGGAAGCACATGGCCTATCATGTAAAGTCGCCCTTGCCTGAGTGATCATGTATCTGTATAGTTCCTTGTTATAGTTCCTGCTTGAGAGACACATGCACAGACTATCCTCTCTGCGGGTATATCTGGAGAAAACCAGGGAGGTTATTCTGACTACAGTACTCAGTTTTTCTGTATGGGTGGAGTATATGGGCTCTCTGCCATTTCTATTACTCCCCCTTCTCCCTTTTAAGCACCTTCAAAATATTTTGAGTTACCAGTTTGTTGTTTGGCTTCCCCGCATTTCCCTAATTAACTCTGGAACTTTGCTCAGCCACCTGGTCATTATGTTTTCGCTTCACATGTTTTTTTGTGATGTTGTCCTGACTCCAGTAGTTTCACCCTGAACTGCCAGATGCACTTACTAGCTCCAGTTGCCGGGATCAATTGACCCCTGTAACCGAATAGCAGAAATACATGTCTCGTTTCTCACCACGGTTGTTAATGTCCATGTGCTCATCCTTAGGAGCTTACCTTCTAAATCTGTTTTTGTTGCTCAGAGTGATTTAAAGGGGGGCAGGAGTTGTATCTTTATTTAAACCATCTTCTCTCCATACGTAAGTGGTGAAAGAAATAAACAGGTTTTGTCCACCTTTCCATGGTGAAGCAGAGCTTAAAGACAGGAACACTGACAGACTAAATGCTGTTAATGTTGCACTACATCCATTTAGGCTTCCCATTCAAACACAATGAACTATTACACCTCCATTTCTCTTGTGACTTTAGTTTGGACTTGTGCACCACAGCGATACAGTTTCCCTGGGCAATGTACAGCGTCGTAATCCAAATGAGACAGATGCTGTAACCACCAACCCAGCTGGCCTTGCAGATGCTGGAAATTTTACAGTCTCCTCAGAGACATAAGCTGTGTCTTCAGGGTAAACTGTTTCCCAAAGAGGTAATGCATGGAAGATCTGCTAAAGGTCACTAGTGATAGTAGTTTATTTTACTTTCTATGTGTATGTCAGAAGCTTAGCATACGGCCTCTCTGGGGAAGAAGTAATCTCACAGTATAAATGGCTTGTCTTTTTCTTGGTCTTATACTTTTAAAGACAAGAACATCTCTGTTTTCCGAAAAATAAAAAGTTGTTGGCTTCAGATAAATGTCACAGTCTTTAAAGTAGCAAGCAGGGAATTAATATGGTGGGTGCAGCCCTTTTCATCCCCCCCCGGGCACTTATTAAAATTACCTTCTCCTGTTTGGGAACCAGAGTGAAGGTATCTTTAGGATCTCACCGTGTATCGGTAATCTGAACAATCAGTAGCTCGTGAATTGCTTTAAGAAAATGCAGGGCATGTATGAAATGGATGTTTCCTTCTCTTCATTGAATAAGAGTTAGATGCTGGTTTTTGTCACAGCATGCTGTTTTTGAAATGGACCTCTGCAAGGCTTGGAAGACTGCTCACATGGTCTTTCCATACAATACAAGTTGCTCACATGGTCTTTCAATGAGAGTTCAACTCCATGCAGCACCCGTTTCACATCCTAATTAAAACCACCAGATTCCCCAACCCACAGATGCTTTGTTTTGTTTAATGCTCATCAATTCCAAAAGTGCCTTCAGACCCTTGTTTTAAGATTTGTGCGCTCTCCCTGGAAGTAGTAAATTAAATTTAGAGGAGGACGTGCATGCAGTTTGGCACTGCAGGCCAAACAGCTAGATGACTTATCCCAATGAATTCATGTATATGAAGAGAATTAACATGGGGGGGGGGGGACACACAGAATGGAACCTTGGGGCACCCATAGACTAATGGGGGCTTGCCTGCACATTTATTAATTTATGACAATTTTTTTGCACCACCTTTTATTAAGAAAAAATTCAAGGCAGTTTATGGACAGTAAATTCCAAACTACATAAAAGTATTATAATGCAGCCCTGCACAAGCGATGGTACGAAATGAAAAAGAAAAGGGCTTGTCTAAAGCTGCAGCAGCTGGTTGCTCAGAGATTCATGAAAACAGCATCTACTTCTGCTCCTTTACTGCTATCCGTACATGTTAAGAGAGGCACCTGTTCCCTCCTCTGCTTCGAGCGGTGTTTGCAGCAGTCAGGTGCTACAACCCTGCTGCAGCTTGACAGAGCAGAACAAAGCTGCCCCTCCCAGCTGCTCAGCGTACAGCTCTTGGGATCCCAGAATTCCACTAGGCAATTAAAGGCACCTGACGTCAACTAGCAATGAGAATAAAGAAGAGGGCAGTCTGGTATGAAAGAGGATACTTGGCCACCCTCCTGTGGCGAGCATTCCAAAGTGGAAAAAGCTCTGTCTTTGGTTCTGACCCAAAGCAATTCCTTTTGCTTTGGGTGACCCTATTAGCAATGGGGGGAGTGGCCATTAAGATTCCCTGCTCCTAGACGCTTTATGGCAAGAATGGAGAACCTGTAGCCCAAGAACATGTGGGGGGCCACAACTCCCATCACCCCTGACCATTGGCCTTGTTGGCTGGGGCTGAGGAGAGTTGGAGCCCAACAGCCTATGGAGAGCTACAGGCTCCCTGCTCCTGCTTTAGGGCATTAAATGTTAAAAGAAGCATCTTGATTTGAGTTCCCAAACATACCGGGAGCCAGTACAGGTGACTTAAAAGACTAGTATGATGCATTCCATTTCCCCAGTCCCAGTGAGTAGTCTAGTTGCTTTATTTTGTACTAGCTGCATTTTACAAAGTGCATCTCCAAGGGCAGCCACACTTGAAACACATTGTAGTAATCCAAAAGGTATGTTGCCAGGGCAAGAATAACTAAAGGGAGGAAACTCGTCTGTAGACCTGTTTGGGCTTTCAAATACAGGATTAGATCTAATAATACACCCAACCTAGGGACCTAATCCTTTAGAGAGATTGCAACCCCATCCGGAATACGCTGAATGCTGTTTCCCCAATCAGAACTCAGTAGGTTTTAAAGCTGAACACTACCATCGTCTGTGTATTGCTTTTGTTTTACCACAGGCAGGACACTAAACATACCATTTAAATATAACAATAGGCAAACATTGATAGTGAAGATGATATAAAAATCATCCTGAATATACGATGCAAGGCAAAAAAAAAAAAAAAAAAAAAAGGTTTGAATTTTCGACCCTAAAGATTTGATTGGATTTACTTTGATTTTCTTCTCTTTCTTTTTGATTGGATCAGCATAGCAAATATGCATGCATAAGACATATAATAATGTTTGTATTATGTTAACGATCTCACATTTTAAGAAAATCTGACCCAAGGTATAATATAAAATATTTTTTTATTTATAACATGTCCTCTAATCCACACAATGAAGTTAAAAATCAACAGTCCTTGCTCGCAGGCTTATGGGCAAAGGAATCCAGTTTGTTTCCTAAAGCAGATTAAACTGTCAGGCTTATATTGTCATGTACCTTAAGCTGCAATCCTAAGCAGTCTTACTTGGGAGTGAACCCTATTGATCCCAAAGGGACTTATTTCTGCGTAAGTATGCATAGGATTCAAGTATATTCCACACATTTTGCACTTATTCACGTGCAAAGCACAGCCAAATGGATGTTGATCGTCCATTAACCTTCTTTTCCCTCAGTCTGGAACCCAGCCAGGAAATGTTCCACCCCCCTTCCCCGCCCCAAATTCAGCTCAGTGTTTAACCAGCAGAAGTCAAAGATCAATAAGCATATTGGGTGGTTTATTTATTTATTTACTTACTTATTTATTATTCAAGGAAAGTAAAGATGGCTAATTTTAAAAATATGAAGACAGGGGAAAAATTGTATGAACACATAACACAATATGGATGACCTTTCCCTGTGGAAAGATGGGAAAATGGGAGGGGAGAAAGGAAGATTGAGGGGGAAAGAAAACATATTTTAGAATGATGAGTGAAATGCTTTTTTAAGGCCAGGTTTTATAATATTTGCATAAGCTGCACTTTACCCTGTCAAAATGGTTTCTAATTACTGTGTAGAAAAATCTGGGGTACAAGAGAGTTATAAATGGTGTACACTGGACACGTAAAGCTCAGATCCAATGGTTAGGCTAGAGACAGGCATTATTTGTTTTTTTGAGAGAGCTGGAAAGAGAATTTGTGGCTTGTGGTACATACAGTCATTTTATGGAGATGCTGGATTGTGATGGTATTTCTGTGGTAGCATTAATTCTTCTTTTTTTCTTTTGATAATGCCTGACTGTGGGGGCTGTTTCTAAGTGCAAATGATAATTCAATATTTGCTGATTACAGTGTATGTGTTCTTAAACTCTTTCCCAATTCTACAACGGAAGCTAAGTTTGAGACTTTGGCATGCAGCAGCTTGCTGCTCTATCTCTAACATGGGCTGCAACTATAATTACTGTATGAATAAAATCAAGGTATCTATACCTGAAGCCAGCCAGAGCCAACTGCACTAACAGGCTAGCCCCTCCTGGGCAACGGCCGCCCGCCCGCCTGCCCGTGACTCCTGAGCCTCCCCTGATCTGTCAAAACAAAGGGGGAAGGAGATTGGGGAAGGCTCGGGAGTCATGGGTGGGTGGCGCAATGTTGCCCAGTTTTTTAAAAACTGTGCATTTATGTTTCACAGGGTGCAAAAGAAGGGCTTTGCACCTTTATACAATATGCATGTGTGCTTGGGCCCAGGGTCTTTTGCCTCACCATCCCCACTACTGACTCCCTGTTGCTACTCAGCTTCAAAAAAAAAAAAAAAAGTGTCCCCGGATTCATTGAAATAAATCTGGCAACCTGGCAATCTGCCAATCTTAAAGGGCTAGTTGAATTATGGTGCTGGAGGAGACTCTTGAGAGTCCCATGGACTGCAAGAAGATCAAACCTATCCATTCTTAAAGAAATCAACCCTGAGTGCTCATTAGAAGGACAGATCCTGAAGTTGAGGCTCCAGTACTTTGGCCACCTCATGAGAAGAGAAGACTCCCTAGAAAAGACCCTGATGTTGGGAAGGATTGAGGGCACAAGGAGAAGGGGACGACAGAAGATGAGATGGTTGGACAGTGTTCTCGAAGCTACTAACATGAGTTTGGCCAAACTGCGAGAGGCAGTGAAGGATAGGCGTGCCTGGCGTGCTCTGGTCCATGGGGTCACGAAGAGTCGGACACAACTGAACGACTGAACAACAACAAAAGTTGTCCACAAGGCACAAAATTGAGCATGCATTTTGGGAAATTGTTGTCTTCTGTTTCATTTCCGTATCATACTGTAACTTGTTTGCATTTCTCAGTTCCATCTGACAATTCAACTTTTACATTGCATGTTTTTGTAAGACCATTCTGCAGTGATTCTGCTAGAGGTTTTGAATGCTTTGCAGTTTTCTCTTGGAGAAAGCTAGTGTGGTTTGGATAAACCTGCTAACTTTAGTGTAATACAATGGTACCTTGGTTGTCGAACTTAATCCATTCGGGGAGTCCATTCGACTCCCAGAACGGTTCGAAAACCAAGGCACGGTTGACTGGAGGAGCTTCCTGCACTCAATTGGAAGCCGCGTCGGACGTTCAGCTTCCGGAAAATGTTCGGAACACTCACTTCTGGGTTTGTGGCATTCGGGAGCCGATTTGTTTGACAACAAAGGCGTTCGACTACCAAGGTACCACTGTACAGTTTCCATATGATACTCCTGGACAGGGGCTCCTGACAGGCATCCTAAAAAGTGCATAGGTTATGGATGCTTTCCCCACATTGATTCTGCATCTTTTGTGGAAATCAGGGCTCTAAAAGAAGGACCATGGTTTGCTTAATGACACGCTGCAGAGAATTCTCTTAACCAAGAAGAGAGAAAGGCTCAGGTTCCTTAGCTTGTTAGGCAGTATGCAGAAGTTCCCAGGTTCAATTCCTGGCATCCCTAGGTAGGGCAAGGAGAGACCTCTGTCTGAAACCCCGAAGAGCTGCTGCCAGTCAGAGTAGACCATACTGGGCTAGATAAGCCAAAGGTCTGAGTCAGTACAGTATAAAGCAACTTACGTCATGTTTCTGTGTAGTCCAGCTGCTTTTCACACTGCTTGTTCCCCATCCCAGATTACTTCACTGCTTTCCTTAATAAATTCTGAAGTGAGCCAGACAGCTCCTTGAGTCTGTAGTGTACATGTCCTCATATTAAACGATAATTGAGATTTTCCATAGAAGTTAAACTGTGAATGACAACATTCGTTAAAATTTCTTGCCGCTGAGCGACTTAGAAACGTCAGCACATGAAGTGATTAAGACATATTAATAATTAGGAAGACGAAGTACATTCACCTTCAGAAATGAAATGGGTGCCAAATTTAGCGGTATCATCCATTTCTAGAAACTTGTCAATTATTACACTGTGGGTTGAAGTAACTGAGGTAGCTGAATAAGGGGAGTTTAACCGTGTCCTTTTCTGCTGTTCTCAGTGGGAGGAGCAATGATGTGTGTTAATTTCAGAGCCTCACATCCACTTTGGGGACTGAAGCATATAGCTGAAATGGTTCCTTGTCTGAATGGATTTCAGGGTATAATGTTAGCTCCTCTGGAATCACACAGGAAATGCCTTGGATGTTTCCCTAAGCTTCTTTAGGGAGGCTAATTTTCTTTAGATGTTTAAAGTTTTATTTAAAAAACCCACACAGTTTGTGTCATCTTCCTTTGAATCCAGGCAGAAATGGATTAACAGTGAGCCTTGTCTAGCAAATGGCCTTGCAATACCTGCAAATTAGTTGAGATCCCTACCTAGCACAGCACAGTACAAACTTTAATTTTAGACTTCACCTGTCTACAGAGAAAGTAACGTATCTTTCGCTCCATGAGACGCACTGGACCATGAGACGCACCTATATTTTAAAGGGGGGAAACCAGAAAAAAATATTTTGCTGGTTTTCCTTCTCTAAAAGGCTGGGAGGGGGGCGCTGGAGGGGGAGTGGAGGAGGCAGCAGAGGTGGAGGGACTGAGAGAGGCACAGCACAGTGCCTCTCCCAAACGCGGCTGCTCTACCTGCTGGAGGAAGCAGCAGGGATACTGCTGCTTCCTCCACCACCCCGCGCGCTGGTCCCAAAAGCCTGCTTCTGGGATCGGTGGGTGGCAAGGAGGTTGGTGGAGGAAACAGCGGGGATGCTGCTGCTTCTTCCACCACCCTGCGCGCCGGTCCCGCTGCCCCCACCTCTCGCCGCCGCTTGCCTTCTGTCCATGAGACGCCCCAACATTTCCCCTCACTTTTTAGGAGGGAAAAAGTGCCTCTCATGGAGCGAAAAATATGGTAACAAAACAACATAGCTGCAGATCAAATGCTTATCAGGAACCAGCAAACTTCCTGTGTTGAATATCTTTCACTTGTTCTTTCTTTTTTCTTTTCTTTTTTACATATCATGTAATTACTAACCCAATGCACCTGCATTTTTGTATTCTAGTATAAGATATGCCCTTAAACGTTTTGCTTTAGGAGGAGTGGACACTTAAGCAATTTTAAGAGGTCATTGGAAAGTCAGAGTGCCCGAAGATCTCCCTTCAAGAAGTGGTGTATTATTTTTTGTTTTAAAAAATTATGGTGTTCAGCATCCCATATATTTCAGATTCTGGTGTGTTCTTGGTCCATAAAATGGCAGTGTAGTCAACTTCAATACAATAGTGTGAGCAGGAGACAAAATGAATAATTCACCCTGGCCTCTTGCTTTCTGAGATGGCGGGAATGTTGAGAACACTGTGGCAGCAATGTATTTAACCCCAGGCTCATGGGCACATGACTTGTTGTTGCTGACAAAATGCAACTTGACAATCAGCTACTGACATTTGTGCTGAGTTTGTCATCCACTGCATTTCACCATTAAGTATATCCAACAACCCACCCACCCCCCAAAAAAACTTGAATTACATTTTCTGTATTACAGAGTTGATGATGCAAAAGACATCTGAACAAAGAATTCAGCCCAGCGACAGGCAGAATAGATCATTTATATTGATGGTTATACTCTCAATTAATCAAGGGCTAAGTAGTAAGTGCGTGTGAATCCTGTCAGAGCAAGATGGTGAAAATCTAACTAGGTAAACAAGGATGCTGTTCATTGTCAAGGTTTTCTCTAGACTAATGGAGGTTCAGAATCAGAAAATGAAGCAAGAGAGGAGGGAGACCAAGAGGCATAGATGAGTCAGGCTGGTGAAGAAGCCAGGGTGTCTCCTCCTGCTGCTGTGACAGGTTCCCCTTCCCCCTGGTCTCCATGGACCAGAAGAGGTATGAAGAGAGAGGAGCAGAGACAGGCACTTTGGCAGAGTCTCAGATTGCTTAGGAAGGACCCAAGGGAGAAGGAGATTTAGCCAGCTGTGAGAAGCCAGGGCTCTTCAGCCTCTGCAACTGCTTCACAGGGGCAAGACCTACTGAGAAGAGTTGATGTGCTTATTAGGCCTGGCTCCCCTGAGCAGGTTTCTGCTAATAAAGAGTTGACCTCACATACTCCATGTGATTAATTGCTGGCTGGTTCACTGACAGTAAATTTGCTCTGTGTGGTACTTCTTTTGTCTTATTATTATTATTTTTTTGGGGGGGAGGAGTCCTTGTGCTTTGGGGTTTTTTTCCTGCATCACTTTGGTATAGTCTTTGTGTAAAAATCTATACCGTATTGAAATAATTACCATATTTGCAGTAAGTAAAAAACCTCCACAAAAACTATTATGCATTAGCATTATTTTGCATACACCTTTCCGTGGCAGCCATTTGCTGAGTTGCTGTATACAGAATGTAACCCCTTTGTTAAAGGACAGTCTCTCTCTTTCTCCCCGCACCCCCCTATTTCTCATTAGAGTTAATTTAGAGATTAATCTGGAGTAAGTACAGATTTAATTGAACAATTAAAACAGAAAGGCAAAAACAGCCCCCTGGGGGTATTTAAAATGTGCATGTAGATAGCATCTGTTATATGTAATGGGCCTATGCTTCTGAAGATTAACTGAGAAAAAGTTATTGAAGACCATGTTCTCTACATTTATTCTAAATTTATTTATTTTTCCCAATGTAGCCAAAATTTCTATTTTGGGATGCAACTTTTGCCTTCTGTGATTTAAATTATTATTATTATTTATACTATGTGCTACATTGTTAAGAGTGTTTTTTTCAAAAAATTTTTTGATGTATTCCTATTCTATGGAACATGTTGACAGTTATTACAACTTCCTTTATTCAATAGTTAATCCTGATAATAGTTAATCTTGACATCACACATAGTGCCTCTGGGCAGCTGTGTCCCCATACTTACCGGTAAACTCTGACATGGTCCACTGGGGCTGATGCCTGACTACCTGTTGCCCTAGTAGCCGTAAGCTAATCTGGTGGCAGCAACTAGGCCTAGAAAACAGCCTGCCATTCTTCCACAGTTTCCTGGAGAGCACAATGTAGTGTTGCTTCAAGGCACTGTGGGAGCTTTAAGTGGCTGAAAGCTTATCAGATCCAACCTCTGCCACCATGTAAGCTCAGGGGCATTCTGAGGGGCATTTTACTGTAGGGCGCCGAAGAGCTGAAACTGACTCTGCCTGACAGTATAAATGCTGTATCAGTACAGACTCTTTAACATTTATTTATCTGTTTTATGCTCTGTTCCAAAAAATAAATAAAAACAATCTCATAGTAGTGTATACTTAAAATCATATATTACTGAAGTCTTCAAAGTAAAGAGTAATTTTAATTAAACTTAATTAAGTTTAAACTCAATTAAACTTCTTGTTCAAAATATATACACAGCACTTTTGTATAGATATCTGTTTCCCCCCTCTCCAATGACCAACATGAACGGGTGGGAAGGGCCAGTCACATGCCAGTCATCTGATGACATGACAGATGGGCAGTCCCACCCACTTGTCAGAGTTGGCCAGCAGGGCAGGAAAAGGAGTCTGCATTGTCAGCATGTTCTCCAGGATTGAAGTGGGCTACTACTTTGGCTGCATGCCTTAGCCCAACAGCTGATTGACAGATTGGCATGGTGTTAGAGAAATTGCCTTGGACTTGGAGGGCCAAATTGAACCCCCTGGTGGGCCAAGATTGGCCCATGGGCTGGAGCCCACCCCACCCCCCGACATAGGCTAGCAATAATGGCTCATGATGTAAATGTGAAGGGATCCAGGGGGGGGGGGATGAATGCTGCTTTCAGTAAAAAGCCAATTTTGTTGGTGCTGGATGCAACAAAGCTGTTAGAACTACACATAGAATTACTTCTCTCAGTTGGGGATTGCTCTGTTACTATGAAATGGCTTTTTTGTTTTTATATTTTTGAAATAAGTATAATTTCATCACAGATTATTTTACTCAACACACCTCCTGTCCCCCCCCTTCCATGCTTAACAACCAGTGTCCAAAAGTTCATTCACCCAATTCTGTCTATTGTATCAACTGAGGCTCATTTACAACGTTTTTATGAAGTGTATTGGCCTTTACACATTTCATTTCCTATATTTGAGCCTAGGCATGATCCACTGCATCTCCTAATCAAATCAACTGACTCTTATTTCTAAGGTTCCCCTTTTCCCTTGCATGGATGGATGCGTGCAAAAGCCTCCTGGACTTCCAACCCAGCTCATGATTTTGTCGGCTCAGGTCTCATCTTCCGCGATTGCTCTGTGCGAGCAGAACTTTGATCTTGTTAATGGGTTCGTACATTTGTAGCCCCTACCCCAGGCCCTCTGCAGAGATGAGACAATACTCAGCTTTCTCATTAGCCTTGTATGAACCAATAGGGTGACATGTAAGGAATCTTAAGTGCAAAAGAGAGAAAGAAAAGGAGCACCACAAAGTCCAAGATCCAGAGTGCTCCATGTGCACAAACAAAGCATTTCTGTACAAATGGTGGTGGCTTGTTTTTACTTCTAACATAATCCCTTCATGCTTCATAGGATAAAGATTTGAGGGCAGATTTAAAAGGATTTGAGAGATTGGTGTCAGGAGCGAGAAACTGAGAAGCCCCCATCAGTGCAACACTTTGGGATCCTGACCACTGTAACTGATTCTTGAATGCAGGAAGAAAGCATTTTACGTTTTAGACAAATATTTTATCCCTGCCCAGTTCATCTGTAGTTTTAGGTTTTGTTCCTGTGCTTTAATTCCAACCAAGAAAGCAAGTGAATCTCTTCAAGGTGGTTATAGTAAAGCTGTTGCGTGGATTTGAGTTATTCCATGTGTGGTCCACTTGCTCCACTTACACATGGTCCAGACTTGAAGGGCATGTAGCCCCTCTTCTGGTGGTTAAATAATAAATATTCTTGGTCTGGTTGTAGATTTCTACCCTGAACAACTAGATGCAGTATTCCCAAGACACATAAAAAACAAAGGCAGTAATGTTTGTCCATAAGAAAATGCCATGCAAACAATAGGTGATACTGTACTGTTAAAGTGGTTGAATTTCGAGAGATTCCAGAACACTGTCTAATCCTGCTTTGGTGAATGAATTTCAGTTGATGTGGCTTGAGGATGTGGATAAGGCGCTTGGATTGGTGCGAGCAACTATTCACTGTCATTAACTGTTTCTTCTCTTTACAGGTAGATGGCCGTGTTGGTCTGTCATAGTCAAAACAAAATAAAAAAATTCCTTCCAGTAGCACCTTAGAGACCAACTAAGTTTGTTCTTGGTATGAGCTTTCGTGTGCATGCTCATACCAAGAACAAACTTAGTTGGTCTCTAAGGTGCTACTGGAAGGAATTTTTTTATTTTGTTTTGTTTCTTCTCTGTACTCAATGACAAATAGAAAGAGACTGGTTTCTGTCAGAAGGATTAGTATTATTTATTTAAAGTAATCCCTCCAGTTTATTGAAATCCTGAAGTCTTGATCAATTTAGTGTTGCAAATACTGTTACCTTTTTTCACTGAGAAACACATTCTCTGACTTCTTATGGTGGCAGTTGGATAGATTTGAGGCACATCCATTTTGTGTGCTACTTTTTAACAGAAAGTAGTGGAATGAACTGGTCTAATAGAGAGGAAATCTGTCAGAAGCCTTATTTTGCATTCCAGATTCCATAAATCAAACTGTGGATGCAGTGGGCGTTGAAGCAGGAAGGAGAAAATATATGAATACTGTACATGCTAGCCACAGAGGACATGCATTCTGTTTGTGTGGATGGTAACTACCTAGCATGGAGGTATGGACACTTGCAAAGCCATGTGTAATGGAGCATAAATTTGAGGTTTTTTTAATCTCTCTGCCTGTAGTCATCTTTAGTTTCCCCTTGAAACTGAAAAATTGTGATCCTCATCATTTATTTAGTGACAAAAGAACTTCTGACTGCTGTATTGTTCTTTGAATTTCTTTATACCATTAGCTTAAAATTTTTATAAGCAACATTGCATTTGATTAGATGAAAATAAAGCAGGGAATGCTGTTTCTGGAGGAGCAGAGGATGACCTGTGAAGCAGTTCAAACATCAAGTTTTATTCAACAACTTTCACTCGTTCCATTTTCTTTTAAAGTTTTCAGGGCCAAAGTAAACATTATGGGGTGGGGGAGCCATGTTTGTTGCCTGTGCTTGTTTCTGTGCTGATCGAGTCTGTGTACAAAATGTTTCAATTTTTCAACCTCAAACCTTTTATTGGCATATAGACAAAATCCCAAAAGGTTCAGTTCAACGAAACCACTCTGCAAAATATGGATCTAATAATTAAAATATTGTTGTATAACAATTACGGATCCTCATTGCGTGTTGCAGAAACCTGGCTACCATCTTCATCTTATCCCCAACCTGGGTAAACATTAGGAAAGCTGCCTTACATTCATCTGACTGCCATTCCCAGCTAACAGCCAACTGATGAATGAACTTAATTGTCTGAGACAAGAGGCAGTGCAAAAGAACAACTGATTCTGTATTATTCTTTCCATAGGGGCATGGTCTCTCTACAAGTGGTATTTGCTGGAATCTCCCTTGTAGTATTGCTGATGGTAGCACATTCAGCCTCGCTAGCATGTACGCCCTTTGTTGATTCAGGGTTATTTTGAGATAAGTCGCCATTGCACAGCCGCGATTTCTGATTTGACTACTGTGTTCTTGAAATTCATTATCTTAACAATCTGTGTTTAATTTTCTCAAATGCAGGATTTTCTGATAAGCTGGTATAAAAAAAATGTTTCTGAGACAGTTTCTGACACTGCTCTTTATTGGCTCCCCTGAGGGAAAAGAAAAACAACTTTGCAGAATTTTCTCAAAATATCTATCGAATTATCTATTGATGTTTTCTTTCTGTGTTGGCTGCAGCCGCACCTACCTACCCCAATGCTCCAGAACAATGCCTGATCTAGAGTATTATGAAGGATACAAATTGGTAGTTGGCTGCAAACACAATTGCTGTAGCAGTAGCAGCAGCAAAACAAAAGTCCCTAGAACATGAAATACAGTGGTACATCTCTGGAATACAGTGGTACATCTCTGGTTTTCGAACATCTCCATTGACTAACATTTTGGTTTTCGAATGCCATAAACCCGGAAGTAAATGCTACGATTTTCGAACATGCCACATGGCTTCAACTGAGTGCAAGATCCTGAGGACGAGCTGTCGGCTATTGAATTTTTGGTTTTCGAACATTTCAGAACTTGTAACGGTCTTCCGAAATGAATTACATTTGAAAACTAAGGTACCACTATGACCTGTGCTACTGCCACTACAAATGGGGACACCACCCCCAAATTGTGCTTCCTCCAGTTGCATAAATTTGGCAAAATTCCCCATACCAATTCTTCTACCTAAAAATTAGATGGAGAATTTTGAGACCCCATTTGTGCACACTTCAGGTATAAAGTGCAGTCTGGTCTAGTACTTAAATCAAAAGATGCGAAGTTAAGTTGTGATAAAACCCTCCCACCTTAGGGAGCTGCTTATTGGGAGAAAAGTGACTGCAGTGAACTGGGATTAACTGGGGCAGGGATTGCCTGGAGCAACAGAGCACAGCAGGATAATGGCAGAAATAAAGGTTTCCCTTCATTTATTGTAAAAATTAGAGCTCACACTCTTATTTGTGAAAAGTGCATTTTAAAAAACCCACCACTGCAATTCCTCCCCATATCTCGTTTAGCCTATAGCTATGCACTTCTCCATAGCTGATATTATGCATGTACAAAAAAGTATTTTTTACTGTACTAGTAACTTTATTTATTTTTTAACAAATGAATTGGTGTTGCTTCCAAAGCAGTGTTGCGCTTTTTTGTAGCACAAAGTTCATAAGGACTAGCAGAAATAATTGTGTTTCTGGAATTGCACTGATAATTAATAACGTGCTTTTAGCAGACTTAGAGGAATGTGTTTTCTAGAAACTTTTTTTTTTACTAGACTAAATAAGGAATAAGGAATAATTTATTGGCCAAGTACCAATCATACCTGGAATTTTGCTTCGACAACATTGCAATGTAAAGAAAAACATACCTCATACAAACACTATTCCCCTCACAATACAACAGCACAGCAAAGGAACCCCAAACCACCAACTGACCTCCCTTCCGCACACAACTATGAATTTAACAGTTTGATGGCACAAGGAAAAAAACTATTGCTATGCCTTGACGTTTTTGTGTATAAAGTCCTGTAACGATGTCCAGATGGAAGTAAATCAAACAGGCAATGACCAGGATGCAAAGTAATGAATAGTGAATTACTTCAAAAAATTTCATTATTTTTTTAAAAAATAATAATGGTTTCAACTTGAAATTGATACCATGAGCTATAAAGAAGACATAGCAAAACCTATGGTTTTTAGTTACCAACCACCTTTAAACAGAAAATGTTAAGGGAACTAAGAAACATAGGTTTTGCTATCTCTTCTTAAGGCTGATATTAGTTTAACAAGTGCTAGGACATGGAGTTAGAGCTTTGCATATACTCTTTCTGGTCTTAGCTAACAAGTGCCTACTGCTACTGGATAATTCTTTCTCCTTTTCCACCTGAAGGCATCTATCTACACACACACACACACACACACACACACACACACACACACTGCTTAGCTGTCTAGATAATTTGAATTTAAGCCTCTATTTGATTCACTTAATATCTGACTCATAATTCTTTCTCTTCTCCCAAAAGGTCTCTTAATATTCCACATAATAAAACACATGACCATCCATAAATAATTGATGCATACATTTAAATATAACTTAAGGTTGTTGTGGTTGTTTTTTGTTTTAAAAAAAGCCTAATCCACATATATTAGAGCATAACAACTTTCTTGAAACAGATGGTACCTCCTCCACCACAAAAAAAATGACAGTAACATTTGCATTCCTTAATGTGTTTGCTGGGGAAAAAAATGCAAACATCATCATTTCAATGCGTTCTATTACAGAATTATCAAGCTGGAAAGATGGTGACAGAAGTAGGCTGCTAGGAGCCTATAGGATGGTATATAAATTTTAATAAACGGATTTAATTCAACCCGTCTTATTTATATTTAGGCCTCTGGGGAAAGGGGCAGATAGCCTGTAAAACCTAGACCTATGTTGACCCCCCCTTCCTTCTTACTCATGGTAATAACTGATTGGTAAAGGCTGAACTGAATGTTCTGTAAAACATTTTTTTTCATGTGAGAAGTATAGTCTTTGGGTGCGAAAACGTTTCCTCTAAGCTCTTCAAAAGTCTCCGTTCTGCATGTCTGTTTGTGGTGCTTGGCTACACCAATTGGCTGTTAATTCAGCACCATTTTTTTTTAATGAGGCATCACTTAGCAAATCAGTTTTGGCTATACTTGAAAATCGAAGTTAGTTCACGGTCGGGGCGATGTGCGTTAGGCATTGAATAGCAGCTGCCTCCATGTCATAGAGGCAAAAGGGCAAGTAGGTGTGTTCACTGCTGGATCAGGCCACTAGCCCATCTAGTCCAGTGGGAAATAGATTCCCATAGGAAGCCCCGGAAAATGGTCTTATCCTGTTCCTTGCCTGCTTCCCCTCTGCTTCCCCCCGTGCTCCCTCCAGCTCCCTTTCCCCATTATCATTTGCCAATCTGCCTGGGTGGATGAGTGATCAGTGGCAAATAGCCATTGAGGTTTTCTCAGTCTTTGCAGTGTATAGGGGAGAAGAGGTACTCCCTGGATGGCATCATGCTGGGGCCAGAGAATGATCCAGCTTAAACAAAACTTCTACCAGAGGCTGTAAGCATTGGAACTGGCAATAGCTGCTGTTGCTGTTGTTGTAGCAGTAGTGATCATTAAAGCTAGAGACACATCAAATTGTTAATTTCTCAGAAGTATTTGGGATAATATTATCTCTCATATTGTCAGCTATAGTAGTGCCATGTTTTATGTCAGAGATTTTCAGACTTTATGATACTATCTCTCTAGTAACAGAAGTAATTTTCAGTGCCTTTCCAAGTATGACTAAGGATGCATGCACACCATACATTTAAAACACATTTTTCACCCCCAAGTATCCTAGGAACTTTAATTTACCTCTCACAGAGCTGCAATTCACAGCGCCCTTAACAAACTACAGTTCCCAGGTTTCTTGCTTTTGAGGGGTGGATGCTTTAAAATGCATAGTGTATACACAGCCTAAGATAAGGACAAGCAGACCAAAAAGGAGCAGGGGTTATATTAGCCGGAGCAACTCTTTAAGGGAAAACTATGCACTAAATGCATCCAACAGAGCCAAATGCTATTGTTGCTAACAGTTCTAGTAGGGTGTGGTGTGTGATTTTAAGCACAGAAGTGACATGTGCTTAATCCTTTCCCTTCCAGATACTTTCCCATGCCAAATCAAACACGTACCAAATTGGTTTTCATTCCCCTCTTCAGTTCAAGATGCATATTTGTGACTAGCCTTAAATATTGTTGCACAGAAAATTGTAGAAGGTGCATGAAGATTTATTGAGCCTAGTTAAGCATTCAATATCTGAGCACGTTTCAAGCTGTAAAGTTCTTCTTCAGGGGAAAATTATTTGGCAAGTGTAGCTACATAAAAACATTCATTAAGCATAACTTTTAAATTCAAGCAGTCCACTCTGATATATGAATCAGAAGAAAGTTTCCTGGGCCAATCAATGCACTTTTGAAAATAATTTCAGGGTACTGAATGGGTGACCTTTTTTAGGACATGGATTCTTTGATGTTGTTAACATTGGATCATTAAGTCCAGGGAAACAATAAATGCAAGCATTACACACTTTGAATGCAAGGCACTGCAAAACTGAGCTTGGAATACTAGTAATTGGCCTAAAGGACTTCTAATATTTCTCTTCCTTCAGAAAAGTTATGTTTGTTCTATTTCTGCCTCATTTTGCATTGTTTTAAAGTCAACATGTATTTCATGTGCATTTTTGCTAATACACACACATTTGAAAGCAATTTAATCTAATATAATGCATTTTTAACATTATGTTTACAAATATACACATTTCCCCATGAACTTTCCCCTAATATATGTGATTTTTTTTTACTATTAATTTTTTGGTTGGAGAACAGCATTGAAAAATTCAGAGAATGCAAATTTCAAATGATATTTGAGGTTTGCTCTGTGTTTTGATTCAGGAAGTGTGAATTAGGTAAGCTTGCTTTAAAATGTGAAATGAAATAATATATTTCCAAGCTCTAGGAATGACAACATTGTTTTTTGGGCCAAAGTGGATGAAATTTATAGGCACAAGAGGCCCATGAGAAAAATTGATTTAAGTCTGCCAAATTGCAGGCAAATTGGTCCATGGACTTTGTGTGAAGGCAGTAAGACATAATGATTTCTCTCCATAATCCCTTAGCAAGAGGTTGCCTCTTGCTCTTCCTTACCTTAAATAATTAGGAGGTTGCCAAGTGGTTTGTGTCTGAACAGTTCTGGTGTTGTTAAAAGAGCAATGTACGATTTATTTTTTAAATGAAGCTTTCTAAAAAATATCCAGTACTGTGTTTTAACAAACAAACAACAATAAAGAACTTTTCAATGCTCTTCAGGCAATATATTGGTCAGCTTCATTTCTTACAAAGCCCATGGACCAGAAAAACAAAGAAATGGGGGGGGGATGCATAAAATGGACCCATAAAGGATCCAAAGGATGCATAAAATGACAGAAATGGCAGAGTGGCATGAGGCTTTGTGAGGGCCTTGATTTGAGTCGGGTGTTTATTGATATCATGCTTGGGAGGGAGAGAGAGACTCAAATCACCCAAATTTGCATCATTGTTTGGGCTCCAAACAGCCCACCCCCCTTCTACTGCATAAATTCCCATGATGGGGGGGGGGAACTATAGTTTGAAACCTGTCAGTCAGAGTAAACAGTTCTAAACCAGATGGACCAGCAGCTTTCTATGTTCACCCTGAAGATTATTTTTTTTGAAAGGGAGAATATAAATTTCTTAAATTATATTTATTTAATTTCATATTAAATAAGTTGGATAAACATATCCAACTAAAAGTTTTTTATTATACTGTATTTAGTTTATTTTGTCTATGTGTATGTTGATAATATACAAGTATTTGTATGATTGAATTTAATCCATGTTATAATAATAGTGAGGAAATAAAAATATAAACGGATCACATTTATAAACTCAGTTATTGAGTAATGCAAATAAGCAAATGACTCCATCTTCTATATTTGTTTTCCAAATTTGCACTGCTACTGTGGTGCAATATTTCAAATGAATTACTGCTTTGCTAAGATAGCATAAACATCCCTTGAGTAAATAAGACAAGGGCATTTTTCTTTTTGATGTGTAGATGCACTCAAAGCAAAAACTGATGAACAGGGACTTGCAGTAGTTAATGATCCTTTCCTATAAAGCTACATGTGTTCTTTGGCTGTAGAAATGTAAATGCTTCTCTATTATAATAAAGTAAGTATTAAAAGCTCTTAGGAAACACATATTTCCTGATCTGATTCAGTGCTCAGTACAGCCATATGATGTGTATGTTTGATTGGTATGGATGGTTAAGTTAGGCTTTGCTCACTATCATGTGATATTGCAATAGTAAACACAATCTTACCTTGCTGGCCAGCAGATTCTCTAAAAGAGTGACTAGCAAACTAAGCCAATTTATCCATCTGTGAAATATTTCAAGGTCAAATCTTTATTGGCTACAAGATTTCTAACTAAAAAGACTGAGGACGACAGTTTGGTAATGTTTGCTTACTGAGCGTGAAATGAAATTTAACAGTATGGCATGCCTACATTTGTAAATTTATTGTGGTTGTTTAGACTTCTTAGAAAATGAAATGTCAAACAGTCATCCTTAGCTTCCAAAAAGCATTGTGTTGTAAACCCCTACAGCTCAGCTTATTCTTTTTACCAATATGAGATTATTTCCTCTTCACTAGAGTTTTTCTCATTTTAGGCTACTATTGTAGAAAATCATATTTAAAGCTGAAACATGGCAACCAGGTTGTTGACTAAGATCCTGATATTCCAGCATCAATATCTAAATATTTATGGACACAAACAATACCTACTCAATTTCAGACACTATTATTTTATCATGAATCTTACGATCTAAACTGAATGCGAAAAACAAACCCATTTGTAGCTCTCTCAGTTGGGTAGTGAAGCTTGAAAAATTGGTTTGTGTTTACCTTAAGCATTTAAAATCAAGTGCAAGTAAGAAGCTTTTGAATATCTCTCTATGCAAGAGCCCTATTTCTGAGGTATCCTAATTCAGGATTTATAAGCACTTGGAGATAACACCACTTTGGACACACACACACACAAGCTTTAATTAATGCTCAGGGTCACTGATGCATGTTTCAGACTAAACCAGTAGGCATGTAAAATTACAGATCAACTGCTTCCTGGGTGAGAGTTGACACTGGCACTTCACTTCTGCAACTGTAAATTGTAACATTGCAATGATTCACACCAAGGCTGCACATTGGGAAACTGGTTGAAGCACTCTCTACAAACCAAGGATTGTAAACTAGAATCAAATTGTATTTTGCAATCATAGTCTGTGTTATGGCGCCAACAGGATGGCGTGCCGAAGCCAGGTATCCGTACCGGGATCAAGAGAAGCCAAAGTCAGGAGCAGTCCGGGTCAAGAGCCAGCTGAGGTCAGGAATCAGTACCGGGGGTCAAGAGAAGCCGAAGTCAAGAGCAGTCCGAGTCAGGAACCAGCCGAATTCAGGTGTCAGTACCGGGGGTCAAGAGAAGCCGAAGTCAAGAGCAGTCCAAGTCAGGAACCAGCCGGAGTCAGGTACACAGGATCAGGATGAGCAGGCACAACCACGTGCTTCAGCACAGCAGTTGCAGGTGCTAGTGAGAGGGAAGCAGCCGGCCTTCCTTAAGTAGCCAGCTCATCACCACGCCTTTTACGAGCTGCAACTGCCTCCAATTGCTCCCTCCGTTTCTCAGCTCTACGCTCTACAGCTGAGATGGGAGGAGGGGAGGGGCCCCTCCAGTTCCTCTCCTCACAAGGGCCTGATTCTGGCTCAACTTCTTCCTCCTCCTGTTCTGGCCTTCCGTCTTCCCCATCTGCTTCTTCCTCTTCTGAGGAGTGTTGCCACCAGTCTTCTTCAGGTAAGAATCCCTCCATTCCTCTGGACTCTTCCGTGGTTGCCGCCTCGCCTAGGGGGGCTTGCCACCACTCCTGCTCATCTGGTGAAACCCTGACAGTCTGTGTGGAGTGCTCTTAAACAACAGTTCCTAAGTAAGATGTTAGGAGAAACTCATTTAGCAATCCAGGGAGTCTCTCTGCAGTTGGGTGCTTGAGAGGAGTAAGGCAGGAAGGAGAAGGAACCACATGTGCTTATTGCACATTCTCACTCCCACAAACCATGGTTTGCTAGACTAGGAATGTAACACCTGAACTGAGCTGCTATGTGGCAGCCTGTGTTTCTTAAATTGTAAGTCATCTCATACTTCTTTCAATATCAGAAAAAGTCGTTGATATTGAGATTTCATAATATACAAATTAAAAGAGATTATTAACGAACCTCAATACTTTAGTTTGGTGACATCTGTTTGCTTGCAGGTGACATATAGTAATAGTCACTAAGCCAAAAGCTTAATTGATAGTGCCATGAAATACTTGCAAGTGTTCACAACTCTAAATTTACTCTAGCACATGCCTGACTTTACAGACTGTACTATTAAATTGGTTTCTGGTAGAATTGTGCTTTCAGAGTATGTTCTATATATTTCTGCTCAGAAGTAAGTCCTATTAAGTTCAGTGGGACTTAACTGCCAAGTAAGTATGTATAGCATTTCAGGGGCGTAGCCAGTGTTAATCATATTCAGAGTAGACCCATTGGAAAAAAAAGGATATGACTAACTTTGGGTCATTAAGTTCAGTGGGTCTGCTGTGAGAAAAGCCTGGCCCCCTCAGCTTCAAGCATCTAATTAGCAAGTCACATCTACATAGGTAAAAATGGGCATGGTTGTAATCCTGGTTTCTAAGGGTGGTTTATAAACATAGCAGAGGTTGTCGTGTGTAGAAAGCGATAAAGCCTAGTGAAAATCATTTTCTCTCCCCCTCCCCCACTTCACGGGGAGATAGCTCAACAGAACAAAAGCAACAAAATATTTTATTTGACACAGCTATGTTTTAAGAATATCCAAAAAAGAATCACGCTTTTTTGCTTCCACACAGTATTGTTTCCATTGCTTGCCCCTGGTCCCACCCAACGTGCATGCACACACACACACGTACGTTCCTACTTGTAAGGAAGAAAAATATCTTTATTCATACAACTAACAGTCCAATATTGGCAGCAGGCACAGTGTTCTGGAGTCATGATTCAGGATTTTAGGAGCAAGGCAAGAAGTTCAGAATTGGATGGAAATGGCGAAGATGTCCCAACAAGCTTCCCTGCCCTTCCTGCCAAGCTTTTTAAAGATGAGACATGATGCGCTCACTTGTGGGACTTGTGGGAATGCTAAGATTAGAAGTGCACACTCTGCTGGTGTGTGTGTGTGGGGTGGGTGGGTCTGGTTCCATCTGTGAAGGTGGAACCTGCTTCTAGATGACAAGACTGCATCCTTGTATTCCAACTCTGGTTCAGACACTACCATCTCTTGTTTAACCTCCCCCTGGGCTGATCAAATTCTCCTCCAGCCTCTATTGAGGCTTCCCGCTCCACAGGAGGGTCAGAGGGAAAATCTAGCATCCCTGTTGCCCTTTCTGCCCGAGATCCTCTCTGCTCCAACCGAGTTCCCAACCTTTCAAGCCCCTTTCCTGTTTCTTCCTGCATAAACAACTTTTCAACATATATAGAGGATATTTAAACGGGGTGCCCCACCTATGCTTAGTTTTTGTTTTTCTGTAATTGGGATTGCTTCTGTTGTATTGGACAATGAACAGTTTTCAGTGCCTGAGCAACATCCTTGGCAGCAGCTGCCGGTGCTGGCATGAAGACTCTTAATGCAACTGCAGCAATCCTCATGACCTAGCAGGTTGTGTGGAACAGCCACCACGTGAAGGGTGTGTCAAGCAACTTCCAGGTGAGAGCTGTAATATTGTTGATTGGATGGTAGATATAAAACTTTCCAACTGCAAGAGCAGTTGGGCAATGGAAAAAGATTACCGAAGGAATTGTGGTATTGATTTTTTTTTAAGGGAGACAGTGGATGGATGACTGTCAAGAATTGTTTGTGACCCATAAATCCTTTCACTGTATAAAAGATTGGTTCAGATGGCCTTGGAGGTCACACTTATCTCTTAACACGCTGAGAAATACTACAGTATGATGCAATTGGCTTTCAGTGGACTGTGCTATCTGGTTGATGACTGAGGTTGTCAGAATAGAGTAATAATATGCATTTACATATACAGGTATTTGGATGTCTCTTGGCCTTTCTGGGGTTTTTCGGCCATCATTACTTTTCAAACTTGCTTTCATTGTAGAATTCACAAGGATAAGAAAAGTCTTAATTCCAGTGCATTTATTTTGTAATTAGTAGGATGAAAATAATTAGTGGAAAGTGTAAGGACTTCCATTGAGTTAATAAACTTTAGATCCTTGCTTTGTTATTCATCTGAAGCTTCAGAAAAGCTGAGGCACTTGCACTGCACTAAGAATATGGGTATATATTTGTCCTTTTTATCACTAACCAGAACTTACTTGTTTGAGCTCGCCGGCAGTAAAATCCTTCTGTTCATCATTGTTATCTTCATGCAGCAATAACTGGAAGAAGCTTTATGACTACAGACTGCGTTTGGCTTTCGGGAAGCTTGTTGGGCTTTATCCAGTGCTTTAACTTTGGTCCTATAGTTCTGTTAAACTTCTTGATATTCTCTATACTGAACAGAGTATAATATTTCAAAACAAACAAACAAACAAACGCTTTCCTCTAGAGGTAACGTTTGCAATAGAAACTGAATTTTCACTTGGATTTTTGAGGATATTATCATTACATATTATCTATTAAATTTCTGTATCGCCCTTCAACCCAGGATCACAGGGTGGTTTTCAATATTAAAACACAAACAAAAATACCACAGCAACAAAGAAAAGCAGAAACCCTCTCACACAGTTTAAAAGGCCATAGGTATTATTATTTATTAAATTTAAAATTTAAGAAGAATTGCTTAGTTGCTCCAGCAAGGTATTGGTTAACTTTGCCTCACAGGGACACTGAGGAGAAGCAGTTCTATCTGGTGAGCCATGCAAGGGCAATAAAGCTTAAAATCAACTTAATATATTGTTGGACCTCATGTTTCAGAAGACTGATATGCTAATAATTGCCAGTAATGTATTGTGAGGGAGACTGAAATTCACTTACCACATGGATGGCTCAGTTTCAAGAACCCATCTGACTTATATTCTAGCACTACATAGAATCATAGAATTGTAGATTTGGAAGGGACCCTGAGAGCCCCCCCCCCTGTAATGCAGGAATCTCAACTAGATCATACACGACCAATGGCCATCCAACCTCTGCTTCAAAACCTCCAAGGAAGGAGAGTCTACTGCCTCTTTGGGGAGTCTCTTCCCTTGTCGAGCAGCCCTTACTTTCAGAAAGTTCTTCCTGATATTTAGCCGGAATCTTCTTTCTTATAACTTGAATCCATTTGTTTGGGTCCTAGCCTCCAGAGCAGGAGAAAACAAGCTTGCTCCAACTTCCATGTGGCAGCCCTTATCTGAGAAATAGGTGCGGGCCCCCGCAGAAACACCCTGGCTCACCTGATCACACAAACATTTAACACTTGGGACCCCAAATGAGCCCCTACACTACACTGTAGACCAGTGATGGCTAACCTTGACACTCCAGATGTTTTGGGACTACAACTCCCATCATCCCTGACCACTAATCCTGTTAGCTTGGGATGATGGGAGTTGTAGTTCCAAAACATCTGGAGTGTCAAGGTTAGCCATCACTGCTGTAGACCTAGACTTCCCCTTTCTAGGCTCCGGGCCTAGACAAAAGGCAGGCCTGATGGGAGATACAGGAGGAGCCTACTCAAGAGGAAGAGGTGCCAAGTGAAACTTGTAGCCCAGCTGAAGATCAGTAAAGGGTGGATCTGTTTGTACTAGCATAAAACCTCTTAGCCTCTTTCTATTTTAGTGTGATCTTTTGCTTTTAATGATCCCACATCCTCTTATTTAGCTACTGTTCGGTAACTATATAATTAAGTAGCCCCACCACCCTGTTCCAGTGACAGAAATATATGTTAGCATGAGTAACTGAAGGGAGTGGTTACAGGATCCACTGATCAAAGCTTGCAATGGAATTAAAATATTTAATTGAATGGACTGCAAGGCATGTAATGAAAATATTGAATACTGGATACTACCACAGAATATAAGTGAGGACACAATAATTATATGGTCTGTATCAGAATATGTCTAACATATTGTTTTGATATTGCATTTAAATGGTTTCGCTGCTGGCTCCTCTGCCTTATGAGCAGATATTTTCTAAACATATAATGTTGCAACTGTCACATCTCTTTGACTTAGAGCATGTATAATTGGCTGTGGTTTACTCTTTCTAGCTTCCATCCTTTCGCAAAAGAACTTATGCTGCAGAAACCATGTGTGGTGCTCACAAAATGTCATGCAGATCATTAGACATCTAATTAGCTTTCATTCTTCACACTAAACATTGTGTAGAGATGATCTCCTGGGAGTCCATAAATTTATTTTATGTTTTCAGACTTGAATTATTCTCCTTGTTCTCTGTTACCCTGAAATATGTTTCAAAACATATTTAATAGTATAAATAGTTGCTGTCATACATCATGCGTGAATAATGGATTTCTTTTCCTTTCTTTACACTGCTGGACCAACAGAGCAAAATATTTTGCTTATGAGACACAAATAGAATCAATGGGTTAAAATGACACATGCATCTTTTAAAAAGAGGAAGTCCTTGATATGATTGCAGACAATAAGGCAAAGTATTTCACCTCACACAGCATGGCTGACACTATGGCATTCAGAATGCAATTTTGCTGTGACTTTCAAGCATTTATCTGAAAGGGCCAGCCCCTTATTTACATGTTTAATATAAATACATATGCCTCTGCGCCACAGTTGGCCTCATGGCTTTTAGCCAATCAAAGCATCTCTTGGAATAGAGAGGGAAACATAGTGACAGGAGATATGGGCCGGGTTTTTTCCTGGAAAAAGAACATTGAAGGGCTGGCAATGTGAATTATGCATGCTATGCAGTGGGATGGAATGATCTATCAATTTTGGTTCTCTCCATTTCTAAATTCAGTTATTCACATCTTGCAGAAATTTGCCTTTTTTGAAAATTCATGAAAATTCATCAGAATTTTAGTGTGAATTTGTACTAACACACACACACACACACACACACACACACACAATGTTTTTTGAGTAACATACACATTTTGCAAACAATTTCCCCTGATATAATGCATTTTTGTATGCTATTTTCACTAATATCTTCATTTTATGCATTATTTCCCTTAATATATGCATTTTTGTAAACATTGACTGGTTGGAGAATTGTATTGCAAAATTCAGATCAGTATGAATTTCAAGGGATAGCTATGTTTCAGTTCCCATATTATTTCAGAAAGTGTGAATTGGATGGCTTTGGCCCCAAATGCAAACAGAATCCAACTTTCCCTCTATTCCTAGCTATGCATTACAGTATAAATGTCTTTGGGTATGCAGCTTTCATACTAAAGAATATGCAGTGATACCCGTATACCTTACAGTCATCTGCCATCAATAGATAAATCAACCAAGTATCTTTGACCAAGCTGCAGAGCTTCTTTCTCTCTCTTGCCTCTGCCATTGGTTTTGCCTGCACAGTAAGGAAGCACAGCAGTTTGTGAGCATGAAATCTGTTGGGAGCAGGTGATGTTTCCAGGGTTGTGGCCTGGCAGACCCAGCAACTGAGGAACATATGAAGGCATCTTATACTTGATTGGTTCATCTAGCCCAGATGCTGACTAGCAGTGACTCTCCAGCGTCTCAGGAAGGAGTCTCTCCCAGTCCCAGCCCTGCCTGGAGATGCCAGGAATTGAACCAGAAACCTTTTGCATATAAAGCATGTGTTCTACCACTGAGCTACAGCCCAGCATGCTGCCTTTCAGCTTGCTTACCATCAGGTCCAGTAGATATTTCAGGACGCTGATATGTCCAGAACACTCTTAATAGCATGAGAAAGTTAATGTGGGCTGGGAGTTGCAAGTCAGGCCCTGACCTGTGGTTCCGTCCAAGTCCTATGGGTTAGTAAGGACTCTTTTTCTCTGCACATGTAGGCTGACCGGGGAAGAGGCTCTCACCATGTCATTTATGCCCTTTGCTTTCTGATGCACCCAGGTCCTGCACAGGTTCTATTTATATGAAACATGGCTTCCAAGCAAGCTTGAGTTACGAATTTCTTTTTAGCAAGTTAAAACAATTCTTTCAGGTTAGGAAGATTCTATCCTATGTTGCCATATATGGAGTAGCAGTGATGGGCAAAGATGCTGGTAAGATGTGACAGCAAGCGATACCCAAGTGAAGGCTTGAATATCCCGTTACAGATTCTGGACTGAGCTCTGGAACTGAAAGCAAGAACCTGGGGTGATCCTTTCTGAGCTTTGGCTCAAATTCAGAACTCAAATAGTAATGGATGATGAGGAGCTGGTCAGTTCAGAGTGCTGGCTTTATGTGCTGGGGTTTCCCAGAAATGATGAATCAGTGAAGGGCTCCTTTACTGTAAATTAAAGCCTAGCTGAGTTCACTGTCCAGTTTTAGAATGACACTATAATTTTATTTTAACAGGAAGTCTAAGCAACTTCCACATAATGAGAGGACAGCCATTTTTTTCCTAGTTCTAAGATAAGGTGATAATTTGGTTGATACATGGTGATGACCAGTGTGATAGTGCAGAGTGCCGTGAAATGGCTTCCAGTGCTGACCAGTGACCAAGGGAGAAGTGTATACTATATTGGTGGTTGTTGCTGATATGCAGGGGTAGTGTGGATACTGCTAAGGAATGGCCAAGAGCACTTTGTGTGACCCAACAATGTTTGCCCATGCCTGTGTATTACTTGCACAATATTTCCTGAACTGAAGTATGCTATACAGTGGTACCTCGGGTTAAGTACGCTTAAGCGGTTAAGAACTCCGCTAAGAACAGAAATCGTGCTCTGGTGGCGCAGCGGCAGCAGGAGGTCCCATTAGCTTAAGTGGTGCTTCAGGTTAAGTATGCTTCAGGTTAAGAATGGACCTCCGGAACGAATTAAGTACTTAACCCAAGGTACCACTGTACTCTGCTACCTTTCAGTGACCACCAGTGCAGATCTGGAGCCCTCACCCCTAGTGGTCAGTGCTCTGTATCAGTGACCATGCAGTGCACTCATTCCCACCTTGTTTCCACTTCTGATATACTAATTGCATTCCAGTCTTACATCCCAAACTGATACTTCCTGGTGATAAAGGATCCCCCCCCCTAATTTTGCTGGAGTAGAGAGGGTTGCAAAATCATTTCTGGCAAATGTTATTCCGATTGGACTTAAATCAACATGCCTTGGTTTTGGTTTTTGCTGTAAAAGAGGCTTTGATTTTGTTAGAAATTCCTTTCTTATCTTAGCGAATGCTTGTGGAATGGCATTCAAGCAGAACACATTGACAATTCTTTCAAGCTCTGAAAGTAGGTTTAAAGAAGAACATACACAGCTCACGTGTTTTCTTAAGTTTGAAAACTCACCAAAAATTTTTTAGGATGCGTAGTTTAAAACACTGAGGCATATGCTGTGTTTATGATGTAGCGTCCTTTGTTTGTTCGCTCGATATAAGTATGCTTTGCTTAATCTGTAAGGAGTCTTTCTATGTATTGCAATATTTAGTTCGCATAATGATTGAAATATATCAATGCCCAATGGGTAAATGTGTCATTTAGAAGCAGCTGCCAAGGTTTCTCCCCGCTGCTCCAATTAACACATTCAGTACACGCTTGCCAGTGAGTGGTCTGTGTATATGGATTAAACCACTTTTCTGTTTGTTCAGGCTGCATTGTATGGTATTCAGAAACGATGTGTTCATTGTTCATTGTTCTGCAAACCAAAGAAGAGAAGACAAGAGAAAAAAATCACATGACATTTGAAGGTGTGCAACTGCAAATAACAAGGTAGTAAATACTGGGTTGCAGAAAACCTCTTCTACTTTCAGATGTGGTTCAGTCCATTGAGTAACGTTTATCTCCGCCCCTCTGTCCCCTCTTCAAATGATGGAGACACAGAATAGTGAAATTCTAGTGCTGGGATTCCTCTTGCTGTCAGGCAGATCTTTTGAACTTTGTTCTGTTTATTTATTAGAGCGTGTTTGACACGAAGAGCATACCTTTTCAGCTGATGGTTTTCTCTTTTTAAATATTTGTTTTTAGACTGAAATGGTCTCTTCGGTTCTTTCTGTTCAGGATCTGGCAAAGGTAACGCAGCGAGTGTCCTTTATTGTCAGAGCTTAAACTGATTTTTGAATGGTGCCAAGCTGGCTGGTCAAAGGGGCCAGTTCTCCTGTATTTGCTGCTCATTCATGCTCAGGCTGCTTTTTGTGAAGTGCGGCTGTTGGCCAAAACCAACAAAGGGTACACAGACCTGATATTGTGGGCTGCTGAATGAGATGGAGCGTTTCTTGGGCTTTGTCAAGCAGATAAGAAGATCGAGGAGAAGAAAAGGCAAAAAGTACCGGCCAGAGGAGGATTATCATGAGGGTTATGAGGATGTCTATTATTATGCCTCGGAACACTTTCCAAGTAAGCACTGTATAAATGTGTTTTCTGTTGCTGTGACAAATGTCCACTATTGCGTTTAGGCATGAAATGCTAATGCGGACCAGAATACTACTGTATTTCACACAGGTATTAAAGCATTTCAGAAACACTGTTTGTTTCTGCATAGATGTACCGGTAGATTTTTAATTTTTTTTAAAGCTCTTATGATCTTGTAGGATGAAAGAAAGACAGGGTTCAAAGCCATGGTTAATATTTCAGGTGCAGTTAATTGATTTCTGTTGTTGCAAGCCTTTTATTAAAGCACTTTAAGCTGTAAACTGATATTGCAGACCTTTTCTAATAGTGCACGTGTATGTCTGCATCTCTCTCTCTCTCTCTCGATGTGTGTGTGTGTATTTTCAATATATATTATGTGTGTGTCTGCACACACACACACACACACACACACACACACACACCAGCAATTTTAAAGTACCATTTATGGTAGTTGCACTCATGCATAAATTTAGAAGTTGAAGTTAAACATAAAGGTTGTTGAATGCCCTTTGTAGATACGTTTTTGCTTCGTTCTTTCTAGGAGAAAGTAGCTCAAGTTTATTTTCTCTGGTGCTGGTTGAAAAATTAACTAATTATGTTGTCAGTGTATTCTGTTGCCAAGTGTCTGCAGCTGCAGTTTATAACAAGGCAGCAAAAGCATGCTTAGGATCTGTGCAAAATTGTATTTGAAAATGTAACGTGCTCAAAATATTCTCTGTACCTGTAAGCTCTCTTGAGTTCAGGATTGGAGATGCCCAGAAGTGCCTGAGGGAACAATGGGTTGGGGAGCTACATGTAGGCATTGCTGAGTCTATCATGCCATGCTTTAAGCTGAAGGTGTTGACAATATAAGCAGCCAGGCACAATCAGATGTATAACATGGTGCTACCGGTATTAATTTAAAATATTTGCAGTGAATAGTTTCCTGTCTACTGCATCCTGAGCATTTATCATTTAAAAAGACATAACAATTATATTTTAATTTAAACAACTGTGTGTTTTAAGCAGAGTGGCTATAATCTAATGCATAGTGTGCTGTAGCATGTCTCCCTTTCCTTGGAGGAAAAAAAAAAGTTAAATTGCAATTTTGGAAATGTACATGGCTGGGTCTTCTGACATAGATGTGCCAATGAAAAATGATTTAACATCTAACATCTTTTGCAGACATTTCTTTTGTAGAATATTTACTGTGCACTCCACTGTAGAGTGGAGTGGAGCTAACCATATCTGCTAAAAACCCAAATGTAGACCTTAATTTTTACAAGATGAGGATTAAGTAATTGATCCTAATTTTGATTCTCCATGCCCAGTGCGCTCCTTTATTTTAAGCAAGGATTTCATAGTAGCATCAGATACAAAACCTTAGTAAAACTAACCTGCATATTACTGTACAAAATGAACACTATTAAAATAGCAACTTTGGCAACTTTGGTCCTTGTTCCACTTTCCAGACCATGAAACTAATCAAACAAGGTTTCCCCTTGAATAATGCACTTCAATAGAAATTAAAGGAAAGCAAAGGATACAAATGGGTAAGACAGAATTCTGTGAAAAATGGCACTGAGCTAGGGTGTGAATAGAGTTGTCCTGTAAGGATGTCTCATTGTCCACCTAGAATGAAATGATAGACTCTTCTCTGTATGTTCCAGCCTCCCAAGGTATACCAGATAGTAATTTCATGCTGGTGTTTTACAGCTGGTAGTGTTTAGTCTCTCAAAAATGTTGAACTTGGAAACACTTTTGCCATTTATCATAGATTGTATTACTACCAGTAGAGTAGCTGCTTCACCTTCAGATATAATGATCATGTATGGTGTTGGGAATGCCTTCTGGTTTCAAAGTTGGAAGAAAAAGCTGCTTAATAAAGGAATAAAATTCCAACAGATAACCTATAGGCATCTGGTTATCAGTGATTTGGGAGTTGTTGTATCAGTAGCATCCCTTATAATATCTTTTTTGCAATTTTTGTCTGATCTTGGAGTGCAAGACTTATGCTGCTCTAGGGACTAGAAAAGTGGAACACATAGTAATTGCTGCAGAAGGGTGTCCTATGGAGTGTAGCTGTTTCTCAAACTTGCAGTTGTCTGTATTAGCATTGAGTGTGGCTACTTTGACCTCTTGGTAGCTATTCCTTTCTAAATGTGGAGAAAACTGTCTTTCATCTTTTGTTGTTGTTGAATGGAAGTTCCAAAGTAATTTTTAAAAGTGGGGGAAGATTTTCAAAGAAACATAATAGCAATACACCTACATTCCTTTGTTATGCTTTGTAAATTGGGTGCTTCTGTTGGAAATCTTTCTGTTATTTATTTTTACCTTTCCCCCTATCCCCCCCTCCTGTTGGGAGTTCTGCATAAAGGCACTTGCAGGAAAGTACAGCCATGTATATCTGAGTATGAAGCGTTAGGGCTTCATTAGAAGTAAACCCAAGAAGAAACAACAGCACAGAAACAATAACTAGTAGAATGAATTGTCTTAGGCAAAAAATGGCCATACATGTTTAATACCTCCGTGCACGACTGCATATTGCGCCATGCAAGCATATAATTTGATATTGGATCCACGATGTAGCATCTGAAGAATCTAAGTTTAAATTGTTCAAAGCATCTAACTTAAAGGTGGCATTTCTAAACTAAAGATGAAAAATATTTTGAAGAGCTTGCAGTCATGAAGAAACTTGGAGAAGACATTTGCTTCTGCTGTTCCCACTCCAGTTAGCAGTAGGCTGAAGAGGAAGATGTGTGCCCAGCCCCTTTAACCTTGCTTTATATCAAATTTACAGTAGCTGGGAAGAAGGAGGGGTGCTCTTCTCATTTCATTTGGAGCTCTAGAACAGGGATGAGGAACATGTGGCCCTCCATATGTTGTTGGACCACAATTCCCATAACCATTGCCCATTGGCCATGTTGGCTGTTGAAGTCCAGCAATAACTGGATAGCCACAGGTACCCTAGAATACTCCACAGTGGGCCAAATGAATAATATATATGTTACAGATAAGCTGCTTATTTTTTAAAATCCATAAACACAGATATTGCAGCAGTGTCTTCGTAGGGATTTCATGATTGAGCCAGGATAATTTTCAGTATCTGCAATAACAGTACCAACTTCTGGATAGTTACTGCTGTCTTTGCAAATGTATTATGTTGTTCTCCAATAGATATAAGCAATGGAACACTGCAAGGAGAAAATGTTTAACATCTGAAATTACTATTAGTAGCTTTAAAATGTTAAGTTTGCAAAGGCACATGTAACCGAGTTACATACTATTGATTCCTGTGCTCTTTGCAGATGCCATTTTATGACACTTTAAACCCTGGCACACTTGGCTTCCGCAAGTTTAGCAGTGACACCCACATGTAATACTCAGTTATCCCAAACTGTTCCTCAGTCCAGCTGTTGAAAAGCCATTCCACAGATAGACTAAAAAATCTTGTGTGGCAGGAGATAAAAATGTGAATTATTTTATTAATAGTTTTGACAAAAATGAGCATTTGGGATGAGCAATTCATTTGAATAAGACTGAATGAATATATATAAGAGGCTGAGCAGGCTAGGTGAGTTACTATTTCTTCTTTTAATCTGTTGTCAAATTTGTATCCCACCCTTCCCCCAAGGAGTACACGAGGTTGCCCCATCTTAACCTTGCAACAATCCCAATGGAGAATAAGTTAAGCAAGGATGTGAATCAAAGTTTCCATAGCTGATAAGCCCAGCAGTGTTGTTTGTATTTGCAGTGAGAAAGGAACAGTTGGCTGAACCTGACACTTATTGATTGAATAGCTGTAGATAATCATAGACTCAAAAAGTGGAATATATTTGCAAGCTATTTATTTTAGTTCCCTGCTGTAATGCAATGCAGAATCCTGTGCAACTGGGAATAAATGCTACCTAGCTTTGAATTATGGGAATCCATCAGGTAGGGCCAGCAGGTGTACCTGTTATCTCTTACTTACTAATACAGGGATTGAAAACTATTTCCTATAAGGGGCCATTCTAGGCCACTGTTGGGGGGGGAAGTCATTCTGTGCCATCAGTCAATGTTGCGGGTGGGTGTGGTCAGAGCCAAATGTATGTGGAGTTTGTAGCATTGCAGGATTAAGTAGTTCTTTCTCTCTCTTTTGTGCTCTGTTCATGCCTCTGTGCTACCTCATCTATGTGGGCTGCATGAAATTAAGACAAGGGCTGCAGGTTCCCCACCCCACATAAGAGTTTCAAATGAGAAAAGTGGGCAACCTGCCCAGCCATGTTATGCTTTGATTGCCTCCCTGTCTGAAATTAGCATTTGTTCAAGAAAACCTATAGTCTTAATGCTGTGGTCCTGTGCATGCTTATTTGGGAATACCTATATTTGGCTAGCTGCCCGGGCACCTGCACTGGTGCCTGCCCTGGTCTTTCCTCTACCCCCACCCCCCCACCCCACAGCCCAGTCTTCTGAGCAGCATTGGGCAGCTGGGTTACAGCTGCCATTCAAATTCCCCTGACATAACCTTGCTCTACAACACTGAAGTACATTTAAATAGCAGCTAGACCCACCTGTTTGGAGCACTGGCTGCCCCCCACTGCTGGGGAAACTCACCAGTTTCCAGTAATAAAGGCATAAGGGCAAAAAGGGGTGGTGACTCACCAAGAGCATCTAAACCTACCTTAAAACCCCTGAGCTTGAGCCCACTTTTCCCTTTTGCCTGGTATCAGCATACTGTGGCTTGACCCCACTGCAGCAGTCCACAGGGGGGGGGGGAGAGGAGAGAGAGAGAGAGAGAGAGAGAGAGAGAGAGAGAGAGTCACATTTTTTCAAGCAATTTCCTATAGAAGTGTTCAGGCAGGTCACCAAGAGACACTGTTGCTCTAAATGACTTTTGTTCCTTGAAACAAAAGGAACAAATCGGGACTTGTCGGGCCAGTCGGGACACAATTATTTCCTGCAACTTTCAAAGAATGATTCGTTCAGGGCCAACTCCCACAACTAATCTACTGCAAGCACTTCAAAACACACACACACACACACACACACACACACACAGAGAGAGAGAGAGAGAGAGACACCAGTTTTATGCTGATTGGTGTACTTGCACCAATCAGAATTCATTCAGGCAGGATTCCTTCAACCGATCACATTCCCTCTGCAGTCTGTTCTTAGAGAAGCATAGTAGCAGTTCAGAGGCCGGGAAGCAGTAGGCAGGCAGGCGGTGTTGCTGTGGTTTCAAGCAGAGGCAAGGAACCATGACAAGAAAAAGACTTCCTTTTCTGCAGTGCAGAGCAAAAAAGCTCACCCTACATCCCATAACCTCTTTATATCTTCCCAACCCTTTGCCTTGCTCCCCCCACCACCACCTTCCACTCAGGCCTTATTGTTTCTTGATCTCCCAGACCCTAGACTTCTTCTTTTCCCTCAGTGTTAGTCATCTCTTCTGGTCCTTGCCATATTTCTTTCTCCTCCATCCTTTAACCCCTGTGTTTCTTCAACCTCCCAAGCCCACAGTCTTGTGATGGTGTCAAATTTGTGTTGCCTATTGTGACCTCTGGCTCTGCCTACTCCTAGTTTCACCTTCCCTTAGCTGCCCACCAGCCCCAGGCAGCATCTGCACCTGAGAGCATTTTGCCCACTCAATCCACTCAGATCTGGAACTGGCCCTGGCAAGTTACTCTCCTGCATGAACCCGTATATGATCACAGTGCATTAGCTGAAATTTAAAAGCAGTGTCTTAGATACTGAACACTATAATTGAGAAAACAAAGTAGACTGTAGGAGGAACATGGCACCATGCCAGCAACAGCTACCCTGGTTTTCTGAAATGCATTCCTGAGCATGCCAGTCTTCTGAACTGTTATGTAGAAGTTGCGTTGATGATAGTGTGATGTCGGGAGCCCAAGTGTTTCATAGAGCTTACAAAACAGTATCTATTAATAGTTAAAAGGCTGAATAGGCTTCTATACATGCCACTATATATGATGTATCAAGGGTTTTAAGAACTAGAAATGTGTCATCTTTTGAACATTTTCAGTAGAGAAGCTTCTTTCTGAGGGATGATGACATTAAAGTAGCTGAGTTTGGCAAATGAAAGCTTAGAGGTATATTTCTGGTTTATCATTATTATACTTTCTGAACAGGACCCAAACTTGGATTATTTCTTCACTATTTAGGCAGGGTTTCAGTAGTCCACAAGGACAGAGCTCCTGGGATATTGCAACATTCTTCAGGATGTTAAGAGAAGGAATTATCCAGAAAATTGGAGAAAAATATCAGCACTGCCACTCCCTAGTACTTTTCCTTTTACTGCTTCCTGCTTTCTGTAGGATAGACATGAAGCAGCCAGTTGTGAACCATCTAGGGTAGTGGGAAGGCTTTGCCCCACAAAGCTGTATTTAAGTAAGGGATGGCGAGTTCCCTGGAGTTTAACAAGACCCACACTAGTAGTGTAAAGGTAAAGCTAAAGGGACCCTTGACCATTAGGTCCGGTCGTGACCGACTCTGGGGTTGCAGCACTCATCTCGCATTATTGGCCGAGGGAGCCGGCGTGCAGCTTCCAGGTCATGTGGCCAGCATGACTAAGCCACTTCTGGCGAACTAGAGCAGCACACAGAAATGCCGTTTACCTTCCCGCTGGAGCGGTACCTATTGGTCTACTTGCACTTTGATATGCTTTCGAACTGCTAGGTTGGCAGGAGCAGGGACCAAGCAACAGGAACTCACCCCGTCGCGGGGATTCGAACCGCCGACCTTCTGATCGGCAAGCCCTAGGCTCAGTGGTTTAACCCACAGCGCCACCCACGTCCCCTCAATAGTACTGTAGGTTAGATTAAATCCAGAGTAAATAATATGGTTCTCTCCAAATGTTGATGGACTCCAGCTCCTGTCAAGCCCATCCCACATGGCTAACGATGAGAGATAATGTAGTCCAGCAACACCTGGAGAGCACAACATTGCCTACCTCTAGATGAGCTATTTAGTTTCTTACTATTAATTCTGATCTTGCATTTATGTTACTATATATTAGGTGTGATTGTATAATTTCATCTTCTTCACCTTAATCCTATTGGTTTGAAATGTTTTGTTACGTTTTTAAAAAAAGATATGATGGTGTATTTTGATATTTATTTGATATCTAGGCTGTCCACCATGGAAGAGTGGCATATAAATAAACTAAGCATTGGCTAGTACTGCTGAAGCTCTATTAACCTAGGATATCTCCTGGTATAACTTCACTTTACCTATCCTGCTCTTTTCTTGTCTGTTGAATATCTGGATTGATCAATGAATGTTGGGACTGCATTAAATGTGAACAGGATAGCCCTTGATGCTGTGGCTCTTCATTTGTACAGCACTTCAATGTGGACAGTGCCTCATTGTTTTCTGACAACAATCTTATGGGGTTAGCTAGTAGTATTCTCTTTCCTTTTATTGATGGGGAGTGCATAATTAATGGTGAATCTGCAAAGATCAATACATGCCTTTTTGTTGTGAGTTACTTGAGTTTGAAAGTACAAGACACTGCATCAAATCTCCAGGTTGGCCTTTCCACCAGGCAGAGTGAGGAAGCCATCTCAGGTAGCAGATTTTGGGTGTCGTGAAAGGGAAGCAAGTAGTTAGTTATTCATCTATAATCATTGTAGTTTTCCTGTGAGGTAGGGGAAGAGGTGCTTGTAGGACTTTCTGCCTCAGATGTCAAAATAACTTAGCTGGCCTTGGGTATTATGTATCTTGACTTGTGGGAGGGGGCACCATTTGCAGTTATTCCTTGGGCAGAAAAATGACTTGACCTAGTCCTGCCAGATTTATTTTTAAACACACATCCTCTCCATAATGAAACACGGTGCTTCTCATGCCCTCCACTACTATTGCAAATTGTCTCTAATGCTGTTTTCATACGACCTGTTTCAGCATGAGCTTCCTCACAGATGAAAAGATGGTATGCCTGGTGCTGCCTGGACCATGCAGACATTACCAGGATGTATCTGTGCATATTTGGTTATGCATGTCTTTATCAGGTCATCATGTTTGCTTCTGGCATTCCTCAGTAGGGTCTGAGGTTAGGGGCCTGTAAAATGTGGTTTTGAAGAGTTGCATCTCAGTTTCCCATATGTAATCCAATATATATATAATCAGTAATGCCCAGAAAGTGCTAGCTGTGTGAAAGTGACCTGGGGAAAGTATTCATGGAGTTGTAGGGGCCAAAACTAAGCCTACAGGAGAGGGTCACATGGTGTTTTTGCCCCTGAGGGCCACGTGGGATGAAGGCATGTCAGCAGTTATTGGGCTAAATGCCAGTAGACATGACAGGGCCTGGGCTGACGGGTGGAGTAGAAGCCATTCACATCCACAGGCAGAATGTGCAAGGTAGGAATGACTGTGCAGCACTCTAACTTTCAGGTCCCCAAACAGTTGTTGGGGGTGGCTGAAAGGAGCACAATTTACATGGGGCAGATGATTGTGGGCTTAAAGGAGCGTGAATTTCTCAGGAAGGCAGCAAAAGGAATTGGTGGAGGGGCACAGCTTGGGCACCTGTGTGACTGCATTGAAGGCTTCCCAGGGCCACATGCAGCCCAGAGGGTCTAGGATTTTATGTGTGGATATAATGGGACAAAGGGAAAGGTCTCAGTCTAAGATTATGACTTAAGGTAGGTTGAAATTCTAGCCCCCACTCCACACAATAGAGTGGTGGAGCCCCTACTGCATCGACATCATGGTTGCTCAAGGTAGCTGTTGTGGAAGGTGTGGGGCTGGACCATCAAACTTTATCATTGAACTAGGTCCAGGCTGGCACAGAATTTGGGTCCAGATTGGAGATGCTGATGGCATTACCTGATGGCAGTGAGACTGGCTCAGGATCCAACAGATCACAAACCAGTTCTCCTTTCGGGGCTTTCCGTCAGGCTCTGCTGGCAGGGATACTGCTACTGGGCTTCCCCTCACCACAACTTTCAGCAGAGCTTAGAGGAGGGAGACCTTTTATCAACCCACACATCCCTGCCCAGAAGGGTTGTTGGATTGCTCTGCAAATTAAGGTCATTCACACACACACACACACACACACACACACACACACAGAGAGAGAGAGAGAGAGAGAGAGAGTAAAGACATAAACCCTAGTTTATCTAGTTTATATTTGACGCTAGGCGACATTTGTACTATGTACACACAAGTCAGTCAGAGAATTATTTCTCAAAAACAGCAGACAAAGATCACAGGTGTAAGTAAAGTAGCACAGTGGCATCTAAGCCATATTGCGCCACACACCAGATGACAGTTCAAGCAGCTGTCTCTTCACTTCCATTCAGGTCATGCGTAAAATTGTCTTCCTGTAGCAGCCAGCCTCTTCAGTTCCCAAGGTCTTAAAAAGGCGGAGGACAACCAGCCTATTGTCTTTATGAATGTGAAGAAAGCAAATTAATATCTTCAGTCAGAGAACAAAGGGATAAAAATGTGCCTCTGGACCATCCTACTTGAGACTGGAGCTTTCGTGATTGAATGCTCCTCCATACAAACCTTTCTCCTGCACACAGGAAACTGCATGTCAGGGAGAAGAGTTGATGGGAAATATTTACTGGAAGGCCACTGATTCACATGAGCCTATACCTGTGTTCTGAACTGGTACATCCCTGAACTATATCTATGCCTTCCCCAGCTGCTTAGGAGAACTGGGCATATTACAAATTTGTTGAAATACAAGTGGGCAGCCATTTGCATGTACCCTATGAGATTTGTCTGAGTCCTGCTCAATTGAACTTTATTATGCGGTAAACTTCCTTGAGCCCCTACGAGAGGAAGGCTAGCGTAGAAATATAATAAATAAAAACTCTTCAGCATTTGCAATGTTTCACTTGTTAATTTCCAATGTGATTGACCTTTAAGACGATGGTGCTTTCAACGGCAAATAGTTAATATAATAGCGAAGTATGTTCCTGGTGGTGAGAAGGAAACAAGTTAGGACAAAATAGGATTAAAAACGTGCAAGGAGGGGTGGGGGGAGACACGCGCGAACTGATCTGATCAGCATGCATTAGAGAACTAAGTTCAAGGGAGGAGAGTTTTTTTGAAGGTGTTTAAATGCTCTTTTAAACATCAGCAGAGAGAAATTGTTATTAGAATGAAATAGAGTGTTGATGAAGGCCAAAATATATGCACTCAGTATACTCACTGCTTTTTCACAACTCAGGATATCACTTAGAAAATGAAAGGGATCATCTGATACAATAGAACAAGTTGCTCTCTTTCACAGGCTTTTACATGAGTGGTTCCACATGACAGAGATTTGCTGTTATAGAATAATAGAATTGGAAGGGACCCAAGGGTCATCTCGTCCAACCCCCTGCAATGCAGGAATCTCAGCTAAAGCATCCATGACAGATGGCCATCCAGCCTCTGCTTAAGAACCTCCAAGTAAGTAGAGTCGACAACCTCCTGAGGGAGACCGTTCCACTGTCAAACAGCTCTTATTGTCAGAAAGTTTTTTCCATATGTCCAGTTGGAATCTCCTTTCCTGCAACTTGAAGCCATTGGTTCAAGTCCAACCTTTCCAGAGCAGGAGGAAACAAGCTTGCTCTATCCTCTATGCGACAGCCCTTCAGATATTTGAAGATGGCTATCATATCTCCCCTCAGTCTCCCTTTTCCCAGGCTAAATATACCCAGCTCCTTCAACCATTCTTCATAAGGCTTGGCTTCTAGACCCCTGATCATCCTAGTTACCTGCCTCTGCACACGTTCCAGCTGGTCAACATCCTTTTTAAATTGTGGTGCCCAGAACTGGACACAGTATTCCAGGTGTGGTCTGATCAAGGCAGAATAGAGTGGTACCATGACTTCCCTTGATCTGAACGGTGATATTCGGAAACAATCAGTTTCCCCAAAAGGGTGAGCAAACAGACTACCTTGCCTCTTCTGTAATAACAATTTCAGTGTCCGTCCCCCCAATTGCATCAACTTCTTTCCAATACTGTATTCATGTAGGACACACTTTCAGTATGGCCTTGAAATAGCCAACTTCATCTGGATTTAACCCTTTCTAAGTAAACTTGGGCATGAGGATTAGTCAGCTGCTTCCACCCTCAGCTGCCCTTGCTAGTACCTCTCCCTTCTGCCTGTTCTTGGTCAGCATTGTATCTTAATCCCTAAGCAATTATTGCAGTTCACCAACCTATGCTTGTATTTAGATGAGGACCAATTGGCTGTGCTTTCCACTCCTGTTAAGATCCCTTGATTATTTTGCCTCCTGATAACTTACATCTTTCCTCACTCCTTTGCCCAAAATATTTCTTGAGCTACAAAGGCATGTTTAACAAGATTCTGCTGGAAAATGGGAAGTTTTTCACCTGCTTCTGTTGCAGCTTGCAACAAGGGGCTGCCATTGGTGGCTCTTTGCAGTCATCTTTCAGTAATGTTGCTGGCCTTCATTTAGAGCGGTATCAAGGGAAAAAAATACATGTTTGATACAGAAAATTGCAGGTCTGAAAATTCTATACATGAATGTCCTTGGATTTCATAGGCTGACTAGATGGAAAACTGATTTTGAACACTGACAGGTTTGCTCAAGTCCTTCATCCTTAAAATGATATAACTATAGCTCTAATGACATCTAAATGAAGAAAGGTGAGATACATGGACCATTCTCTCTCAATTTATATAAATTCTTATTAGATTTGCAGTCTTTCCAACAGAGCACAGAGAAGAATCAATCCATGCATTACTTGAGTGGTAGGATTTCATTCTCATGAGCAATCTCTTTTTAATCACTGGTTTCATTCTAAGGCTAGTCATGGCATAAAAGATTTTCTTAAGTAGTACTTACTCATCATAATGGATGTCTTATATATCGGCTCTTGAAAACTGAACTTTTCCCTGCTTGTCTTCTTCTTTTTAGATATACTTTATTATTCCAAAAGATACTTATTTTAAAATCAGCTCAGTGCAAATTAAGATATATTTCAGCAGGGTTTAAAAAGTCATTTTACAATAATGACTAAGGACGTGATCCAGTTCTAGCCTGCATCAGTGAGTGCATACAGCTCTCTGCACATGGGAATGGGAAGATCTGATAGAGAACTGGCTTGTGAAATAAATAGATCAGATTTAAAAAAAAAATCCTCTCACAGAGCTACAATTACCCACATCCTTAACAAACTACAGTTCCCAATATTTTTTGGAGGGAAGCAAACGTGCTTTTACATGTATAGTATAGAGCAAACCCCAGAGCAGTATATTCTTTTAAGGTGTGTGTGTGTGTGTGTGTGTGTGTGTGTGTGTGTGTGTGTGTGTGTGTATAAATGACTTTTCCCCTTGCTTACCCAGAGCAATGAATGAATGAATTAAAAAAAGGTGAAGACCATATTTTTCCTTGTTAGTTGGCTTCCGTTTGCATTTACTGGTCCCCTCCAAGTTAATAATCACAGACACAGACTGTGTTTCACAGCCTGCTGCTTAAGAAACCATGGATATGCTAGCCTTTAGGCTACCCATCAGAAAGAAAAAAGCTTTCAATAAACACTTTAAAAGCAGGTGAAGACTGCCTTAGTACAACAGCATGGGGAGGCATTCTGCAGTGTACAAAAATGCTGTTTTCTGTCCCTTTCCTGCATCAGATTGCTTATCTTCACAGTATGCCTTTGTCCTGCCTGCTGCTTACCATTTCTTGTAGAGCATGAAATAAAGACGCCTGAACAAACCCAAAATATATATCCTTCCAAAATGTTGACTTTACATTATCATGCTTCAGCCAATCAAGGCAGTAAATATAACACAATATCTCTGTTGTCTCTGTTCTGGTTTGGAGGTAGGGGAAGGAGTCCAGTAGCCTGACTGTGCTCCTTCTCTTTTATTATGTACCCCCCCATAGTTTCTAAAGACTGTGACTTAAAAAAAACCAGACAAGATAATTCTTCTGTTCTCTTTCCACAGATCCCCAAAAGCCTACATGTTTGCCAAATTGCATGCTGATTTCAGGCAAACAAACCATGTCAACTGTGCACATTTGCATCTGACATTTACTATTGTGTTCAAAGTAACTGTAGAATCATGTGCAGTTTTGTTTCATTGTAATGACACGTCGGGCGCACACTCGTCGTGACAAAAGAGAGATTATAATTGGGTCGTTTCACTTTATTAAAAGGGTTATTCCACTCTATTTCCCAATGACCATCTTGTCCTCACCAAGATCACCCTGGTAAACTTAAAATGAATTTGAAAATGATGCTTGGTCATGTCTGCTCTACCCTTTTTTGCTGCATTTGGATGTTCCGGCAGCAGGGTTGGTTGCTTGTTGTTGTTGTTCCATTCATCAAACACTATTGTGGTTTTGGTTTGCCTGCCCCATTCATCAAACACTGGTGGGGTCTTGGTTAGTTCTAGATCAAAGTGATTACCTGGAGTACATAAAAGAGTATGTTTAGCTCATTGGCAACTTACTCCCCACCGTCAGCCACTGAGTCCTAGCTCTGTAGCTCATCTTTAAAGGCTGCCTTTCCTATGTTATGGCGATATCTGCTGTGGTGAAAAGATATTAGGCATGGATGCGGAATACACACATTCTAGTTAAATTAAGAAGCTCATATGGTGGTTCTGAGTTACTATACTTGAGCCTGATCTGCACCATATGGTGGGTCTATGGCCATTCGGATGTTGAATTACAACATCTTGGCAACATGTTGAGCTGTTGTAGGTAATTCAAGCTTGCCTCCCTCAAATCCTTACAGGTCCTGCTCACAGTTTTCTCATAGGCATCTGGGTGGCTACTGTGGGACCAGGCTGCTTGACTAGACTGGCCTTTCTTTTTAACCAGCATAACTCTTTTTGCGTTGTTTGCAAAGGTGTAATACCCAGCAGAGCCTCCATAATGGATTCTCTAGTGATGGGACATTATTAGAACATCCCACCCACATCACCTTTAGTAAAGTTCCCGAGGCTTTACTCCCCCTGGTAGAGTTTGGGATGCAATGGCCAAGGACTCCCACTACAAAGTTTGTGTTGCATGGATAATAGCCTTCCTGTTTCTGCGTGCATGCAGAAATTTTGTCACATTTTAATGTATGCTGGAGGATATTAGTTGCATTTAGTTAGATTAATTGTTCACATGTAGTTTATTGTTTCTGAGTGGCCAAGGCAACATCCCAAACATACAGATAGGGGAGACTAGGGCTACTGGGGCACAGTCCTCCCACTGAAAATGTCAAGCAGTTTTTAATTTCCTCCTCAAAACCACACATTCATTCTTTCTTGTCCCATTTCCTTGATTTACAGAATCATTGCTGTCAATGTTCTCTGCGCCAATCTGAATCCAGAACTATAGCTGTGGCAAAAAAGGTCCCCCTCCCATGCATCTCTAAAATGAAAAAAAAACAACCAAACCACGATATGACTGATTGGCCTGCTTGAAATTCAGCCCTACTAAGAAGACTCTCACGCCATCTATTACTAGGAGGCCTATCCAGCACATCTACTGTAGCAGATATGGGAGGAGTCAAGACTGCTGCACAAAACAGCCCCAGATGTAGTAGCACCAGGCTCATCCAGACTTCGGCTTGCCCTGGGAAAACCTGCTTTTTAGCACTAAATCGAAGCAAACGTCAGGGGTTTTCTGTGGATTTATGTTTGCTCCGATTCAGCTTTAAAGAATGTGTTTTCCTGGGGAAATTGGTGGGGCAAACAGAAAACCACTTGGACCCATGTTTTCTAGGCATGGGACAAGTGGGAGTGTAGACAAGCCGCACTCAGAATCATACACTGATTCTGAACATGCTCAGAGCTGCTTTCCTGAAGGCCAGACAAGCAACGGAGTTTCCCACATTGATGAGCTTTTTGTTTGTTTAGTATTTGTTTTGTGACCTTAAGAGAGAGCAGCAGTGATTCATTCCATAATAAAGATCTCTTTTTAACTTAATTGTTTTGCGCTTTTTTTTTAATTGGGAAATTGGGAGGAGAAATAGTAGGTGGCTTTTGTGTGTGTTGCAACAAACTCTGTATTGTTATCAGTTTAGTGTGTTAAGCTGGGTACCAGACCATTCTAATCCATGGATCCAGAAAGTGTTAGAATTTAAACAAGGTTTCTAATTCTTGGAGTAGCCAGGCATCTCTTGGTGAGATGATAGCCTGGGTGATGAGCCATTAAGGGGCTCGGTGGAAGATGGCTAATGGGCGGGGCGCCCTCTCTCAACAGATAAAGCCAGAGTTTTTTGGGGGGGAGTAATGATGTGACCTAGGAGGAAAACAGCAAGCTGGAGATAGGGGCAATGTTTGAAAGCAATGCTTGATTTCTGTTTGAATCCAAGGATTGCACTCTGCACATGTGTAATGACACAATTTCCTAAGCAAGTTCCATAAAAGTCCTATTGTGATGAAAGCAGAAGGTTAAATTGGCAGCTCTACCACTGCATGCAAAAATCTATGGGGGCAGATAAATGGGAATTCTATTGCAATGAAGATGCAAAATGAATTTGAAGAATCGGGAGATTTAAAACAGTGGTCTCTCTCTCTCTCTCTCTCTCTCTCTGTGTGTGTGTGTGTGTGTGAGAGAGAGAGAGAGAGAGAGAGAGAGAGAGAGAGAGATTGAGATTTAATGCATATTCTTAATGCCCTAATATAATATGTCCTAATAAGAATGTGCGTACTTCTGCTAGAATTTCCATTCTGTTAGAAGTCTATTGTGTAGTGAACAGAGTTGACCTGAATATAAACTCTTGAATATGCCTTGTTATATAAACAGCCCAAAACTGTGTCATTCATCTCAATCCATACCTTCTCCCAACAAAAAAAGATTTAATCTGTCTTCTTTACATTAGAAAGTATTTCAGTCTGGGGCATGACCAGAGAACTAATGGAATTATGAGTTTCTGAGTAACTAAAACCCGCTGAAGCTGTAATGCAAGGATTTTTTAATTTTTAATTTTTATTTAACCTCCATTAAAGTCTGGCTCAAAATGTAGATCATGTACTTCCAGCCAGCAGTTGAAATGAACTAGTCTCTCTCTCTCTCTCTCTCTCTCTCTCTCTCTCTCTCTCTCTCTCTCTCTCTATATATATATATATATATATGACTTTATTAAATTATACAAACTTTTTAAAAATCAAGTTTCTGCCAGTTTTCTACAACCAAATCTATTCAATTTTGGACAAATAGAAAATAGGTAAAGATCTGGGTAAAGCAGGATGATTAATCAGCAGAGATTGCTTGGTACTAAGCTTTGCCATTGTTACGACAGGGTACTTGATTATAAGAATGTGTTAGGAAGTGCTGTGCTTTACATGTGGCAATGGGGCACAATTGTAGTGTAATAATAATAATTTTAATAATTTATTATTTGTACCCCGCCCATCTGGCCGGGTCTCCCCAGCCACTCTAATATGGCTAGCTAACATATATTTTATACACCATAAAGTAAATACTAACCTACATCTGCAACAAGTAATATGTATTCATATTATTATTGTATTAATACAAGTAATAAATCTTCACCACTTTTAGGTAGTTATTCTTCTGGCAAAGAAGGAGAGGCAAAAACTCTCTGCCTTAAGCAGAAATGGTCACAGCTGCCAAGGTTCCTTATATGATGAGGGATGGAGTATTCCATTTTTAAATAATTATATCAATTTCCTTTCTTTTCCTTACCAGTTCATATTTGAAGTAGACAACTTCCATATCACTACCCGATTAGGTTTTTGGCCTGACTTTCGGCTTTCAGTGCCATGTGTCCTTTTCACAGGTGGGGGGATTAATTTGAATGTTGCGTTCCTGAAGGCTTATGGTTTCTGGGTGGAATTTTGATATGTCTTGGGAATTTCCCCAAGGTGTCTAGTCCTCCTGCTGACACCCTGGGAGAATTGGGAGAGAGAGAAAGACAGAGGGCATGTCAGAGAGGAAGAGAAGTTTGAACACAGTGTGTGGAATACTCAGGGCAATTCCACATCACACTTAAATCTTGATGACTGTGGTCCTGTAAAGGTGCCAGCGATCACTTAACATAAATATATAAGCTCTCTTAATCAGCCTAAAATGCCCAAGGTTCTTTTGATGAAACAGCAGAAGTGGTTTACAACAAAGGGTGGGGGAGAAATTTGGCTTGGTTCACATTTCACTGCAAGCCTACTTGTCACCCTTCCTGAAACAATATGGCAAGGAAAACTTTCAAAGTTGAAAGTCTCACTTCTTTGAATTTTATGATGCAAGTCTCTCGATCACCACTACGTTTCCCCCCCTGTGCAATATTCTTGTATTTCACACAACACAATAGTAGCAACAGCTTTATCTGGGGACATCCTTCTCCTGGTAAACATCCAACTTGCAAGCCGGAAATGGGATTATACTGAGTAGCCCCCCTCCCCTCCCCATGTCCCATATGTAGAATGGAAACATTTGTTGTTGTTGTTTTTATAATAATTTTTATTGATTTTGTAAGAATTATAACCAAGATAATATCATAAAACATAAGATAATTTTAGAAAGAAGAAAAGAAAAGAAAAAGAACCATAGGTTCTTACATTCTTAAATTATTTTCACATTATTTGGATGACTTCCCTCGGTCACCCCAGTTGAATTTCAAAATCATATCATTGTCAAGTAGTTACATCATGTCAGTAACTTAACCATTAAGCTTCATAACATCTTCTTAAACTTAAATCTTAAAAAGAAAAGATAGCGAAAACCTATAGCTACTTCCTAAGGCAACATTAGATACTATTAATACTTATTCAAATAAATTTTAAATTTCCTCCGGTCTTCTTCAATCGACTCTTCTCCCTGGTCGCGGAGTCTTCCAGTCAGTTCTGCAAGTCCATCATTTTCATCTGCCATTGATCTATTGTAGGTAATTCTTGGCTCATCCAGTTCTTTGCAAGTAGTAGCCTTGCAGCAGTTGTGGCAGAATGGAAACATTTGAAGGGAGGAGGAATTCTTAATGTGTAGAGCACAGGTGTCAAAGACAAGGCCCGCGGGCCAAATGCGGCCCGCGAGACCTCGTCATGTGGCCCGCGAGCGCGCGCTGATTGGCGGTGGGCAGCGAAGGTCAGCGCGCGCGAGAGGAAGGGAGCAGAGCGGAGAGAGGAAGACTCGGAGTGCATATTGTTTCCCGCCAGGGACAGAGTCGGGAAGGCGGATTGGTGGAGGGAGCGGTGGGCGTGGCCACTCGCGAGAAGTAGGCGGGGGAGCCGAGGCGCGAAGCTCTGGGGTTGGCTGCGGCGTCTCCGCACCATTTTTTATTTTCGGGCCGTTTTGGCCCAGCGCGGCTTTTTGCCGCCTCGGGGGTGCCCCGTGCGGCTTTCTGCCGCGTCGGGGAAGCCCCCCGCACCATTTTTTCCTTGCCGGGTGAGCCTGGCAAGGCTTTTGATTTTCGGGCCGTTTTGGCCCAGCGCGGCTTATTGCCGCGTTGGGGGCGCCCCGCGCGGCTTTTTGCCGCGTCGGAGAGGCCCCCCGCACCATTTTATCCTTGCCGGGAGATCCCGGCAAGGGTTTTGATTTTCGGGCCGTTTTGGCCCAGCGCGGCTTTTTGCCGCCTCGGGGGTGCCCCGCGCGGCTTTCTGCTGCGTGGGGGAAGCCCCCCGCACCATTTTTTCCTTGCTGGGTGAGCCCGGCAAGGCTTTTGATTTTCGGCCGTTTTGGCCTCGCAGGCTTTCCAAAGCTGCTCTCCCGTTCGCTGCACGTTCCTTCCCACTTCATCTTGTGAGCTGAGTCACCGGCAGAAAGGAAGCCTCTTGCCGGACTCGCCAGCAACTCTCCGGCTTCCCTCAGAAACGAGTGAGGAACATGCTCCCTCCCCCCATAATCCCTCCCTGAACATCCCCCCTGAAACCTTACTAAAATATACCCCTTTCCCCCTTAATTCCTCCCTGAACATGCCCCCTCCCCCTGAAACCTTACTAAAATATACCCCTTTGCCCCTTAATTCCTCCCTGAACATGCCCCCTCCCCCTGAAACCTTACTAAAATATCCCCCTTTGCCCCTTAATTCCTCCCTGAACATGCCCCCTCCCCCTGAAACCTTACTAAAATATCCCCCTTTGCCCCTTAATTCCTCCCTGAACATGCCCCCTCCCCCTGAAACCTTACTAAAATATCCCCCTTTGCCCCTTAATTCCTCCCTGAACATGCCCCCTCCCCCGAAACCTTACTAAAATATCCCCCTTTGCCCCTTAATTCCTCCCTGAACATGCCCCCTCCCCCTGAAACCTTACTAAAATATCCCCCTTAATTCCTCCCTGAACATGCCCCCCTCCCCCTGAAACCTTACTAAAATATCCCCCTTTGCCCCTTAATTCCTCCCTGAACATGCCCCCTCCCCCTGAAACCTTATATTATTATTATTATATATACACACACATACTGAGTAATATGCAGTTGAAAATGAAATATGTTATATATAATCATACACACATATATATGTAATATATATTTAAAATACAAAAAGCAGTAATAATTGAATGCAGTGACAATAATTTATGATAGTAAAGAGTGGACACATAGTCCTACAGATACAACCGGCCCTTTGAGGGTGACCAAACTGCTGATGCGGCCCCCAATGAATTTGAGTTTGACACCCCTGGTGTAGAGGTTCCCACACCCAGTGTGGAACTCTGATTGCTTACCCTTCCAGATTATGTTGGAGCCTGCATGTGTGAAGGCTCTCCTCTTCAGACATTTGTATTCTTTGGGCAGGCACACAGCATCATTGTGTTGGCAGAAACACCCAAATAGGGCTTTGTGTACAACTTCTCCTGGTCGGGTAGAGACACCTATGATACCGCTCCAACTGTCTTTATGAACCAAAAGCAAATATTACCGTAAGAGCTGCTGACATTTGCTACTCACTCAAGGCAATTTCTGTTTGCCCTAGGTAAAGAAACATGTGGCTAATTGCACAGTTGGCTCACATGTATCAGAATTCTTTTTGAGAAATAAAAGGAATGTGTTTAGCTCAACTGGTATAGGAGTTCTGAACAGATCCAGTGGGATTCTAAAATAAAGAACAAGAATTTTCCATTGGGTAATAGTGGAATTTCATGTTTGTCGTTAAGGTGCCACAGTTAGATTTAACGTTGAAGGAAGGATTGCTTGCTGAAACCTGGAAACTCAAGCTGTGTATTTAACAACAGTTAAACCTGTTCATTAATTATTAAGGCAGCTTCCACAAAAACTAGGATCATCGGATATTCTTGTAGTTCCAGGGAGTGTTTTTTATATATTACATTTATTCTCTTTTGTTTTGGTTAATAATGAATTCATTAAACACAAATAAAAATACAATAAAATAACATTAAAGAATAAAATACATGAAGACAAGCAGAGATAATTGAAGATGTATGACATACATTCCTTAAATTCCAAATAAACTGTACCAGAATCAGAGTAGCTGTGATACATTTCACATTACATTAGTAAATTTCCTCATTGTTTAAACTCTTTTACATGTTACAAGAACAAGAATTTCAAACATTCTTTTCCTGAGAGCAAAGCAAAGATAGTTTTGGTTATGGAATGTAGCTATTAAAAAGAACAGAGACAAATGGTAATATTGTAACAATATTAGAAAATATATAGGAAAGGTTTTCAACCTTAAGAGATGTTTTTAAAATATGGTATAGAAGGGTCAAAAACATGCCACTTTTTATTATAAAGGACTAATACTTTGACGTCTGAATTACTCAGAACTTTAATAGGGCTGTGAATTCGATAGGATGGATTATGTGTCACAAAAATTATTTCCAGAGGCTGAACAAAATAGTGTAAGGTCATTGTTGCAATCCAAAGGACTCATGGGCCATTATGTTTAAATGAGAAACTGCTCATTGTGCAAACACACACATTTCTGTTCACAATGACTGACTTTCTAGAATAATAACTAAATCTATGATTATATTATTGTTGTTTTAACTACCGGTACCAAAGGTGCCAGTTCTGCTTCATGAAATCAGTTGGAGTTTTGCTGTTGGAATTATCACAAATAGTGCCATGCAAGTTTTTGCCATGCTACTAACGGACTTTCGCCTTGCTCTTTCAGTTCTGGCATTTAGGTGGTCCTTGAGGGTCTTCCTCTTCACACTTCCCTTTAACTAATGCTTGAAGTAGCTTGTATCGCCACAGCAGATTCTCAAATTAATCTGTAGAACTGTTCTGGTGTGACTGTTTTTCTGTTGCACCTCATGTGTCCATTTGTATGTCATTTTGTGAGGGCATGGCTCCAAAAAGCGGCCTAAAATACTTTAAACAAAATGCAAAACAAATAACACTATTTGTTTTAAATAGCATACAAAATAAGAGGTAGATATGAAAGATCCCTATTCTATTCACTCCCCAAAGTCTTAAAAATGGGTCATAGTGTCTGTCTGTTAAAAGGCTTGATGCTTTTGTGTTCCTGCATGACGACAACAAAATGCAGGATTTCTGAGAGATGTTGTCAACTTGTTGATTTGCATCAGGTCCCCAAAAGTATGAAACATTCAAAAACCTGAAGGTCTTTACTGAAATAAGGTGCTGCGCAAAAGGGCAAGAAAATGTTACGCTGAAGAATAGCAAGCAGAACACATAGGCATTTGAATGTAGGACTCAGCTAAATTCAGCTCGCTCTATGTCACAATATCAATGTGATGTGCTACACAGTAATTGTCTGTGACTTTACAATTTTTTAAAATTTGCACTGGGCCCCTGTGGGTTTAGCTGACCCAGTTGTTCTTTCCGTAGTATAATCTTTTTGATGCCATGAATATGTGTGTGGCTCATTAAAATGAATTGCATTAAAGTCATATTTGGGATATAGCCGAGGTGTGTAATAACTGTGCACTCTGAGCATGGTACAAAAAAAATGGAGGGCTGAGAAAGCAACCGGATAAGACTTTTTTGTTTATTGCTGTGATATGCAGCTTGTGACATTGTAGGGGGTCTGTTTGCAGTATCCTTTTTACGTGCCATCATTTTTAATTTTTCTGCTGTTCAAGATTGCTTTCCAGCAAATAAATACCTACACTGGGTGATGCTTTGCTGTTATTGTTTACATGTACCATATAACATGTCTTAAAGAAGTGTGAGTTTTTGGCATCACTGAAGTTTTATTTTATCACACCTTAGTTATGTTGGACTCAGTAAAGTAGATGATAGCCCACTGACATGGCAAGGCATAATCACTTTTTGAAATATGGCATCCCTAATCTGGGGCAGCTGGGAATGCCTTGACTTAAAGTTGGGGGAGTAGTTAGAGTTACGGAGAAGCTGTGCAGAATGTGAAATTCAAACTAAGATTTGCAAATTCAGCACTTTATTCACAGGCTATATAACCTGTGACTAGTTTCTTAATTGTCTCTCCAGATGCAGTGGAAACCTTATTGTTAAAATACATACATCTTGCCTAATGAAAGAATCTAGGTTATTTCAGAGGATAACACTAATGATAAATCTTGCCTTACACTACAGTATATTGAAATGTTCTTCTCAGACTGCAGGGAATATTTTATTCTGTTTCATTATTAGTACCTAGTATAGCACCTGTTGGAAGTTGTTTCTCATCTGTAAAGTTTATACCACAGTATAGTGTTTTTCTTTAATATCAAACTATCCTGCTCTTAATAAACTACAGTTCCCTGGATTCTATATGGCAAGCAATTACTGTTTAAAGTAGTATGATACTGTTGCAGATGTATAAAAAGGTAAAGGGACCCCTGACCATTGGGTCCAGTCGCGGACGACTCTGGGGTTGCGGCACTCATCTCGCTTTATTGGCCGAGGAAGCCAGCGTACAGCTTCCGGGTCATGTCAGCATGACTAAGCAGCTTCTGGCGAACCAGAGCAGCTTATGGAAACGCTGTTTACCTTGCCGCCAGAGCAGTACCTATTGATCTACTTGCACTTTGACGTGCTTTCGAACTGCTAGGTTGGCAGGAGCAGGGACGGGAATTCACCCCGTTGCGCGGATTCGAACCGCTGACCTTCTGATCGGCAAGCCCGGCACCTCTCAGGTGGGTGCCGTCGCCATTCTAAGACAATGAGGGAGGTGTTCATGGTGAGTTCCAGCACCTCTTTTTTCTAGAAAAATAGCACTGCTGTATTTTCAGTTTGCTTTCAAGTGAGACTTGAAAAGGAAAAGAATAGTTTATTATTTCTGCATTTTATTTCAATTCATGATTCCAACCTTGTTCATTAAAGCTGAAGTGAAAATCTGTGTTTGAAGGACCTTTGTTGACAGAGAAACTGGCCTCCAGCACAAAATTCAATAATCATTGATTACCCAGTCTAATGCAGTTTATTGTTGATTTCTTTTCTTTCAAAAAATAATTTACTCTTGCCAATACATTTTTATGCATGAGGCCATCATCTAGAAATTAATTAACATTTTAGAGTGCAATAACCTAATATGAATGTCAAGTGAAACATCATTTTCTTTGACCAAAACATGGTGGTGAGTTAGCATATGAGGGAAAGTGATCTCTTTTTATAATAAAGTGCTATCATAGCATTTTCAGAATTTCAAAGAGTAAAGTTGACATTCACTCATTTCTAATGCTGTAAGTGATAATTTCTGAAATAGATTTTATTTACATGGATTTATTTAATCTTTCCATTGTGAGTGCTTGAGGAATATAAATCTCTGCTCAGCAAACCGTATTCAAGCCAGTGTTCACACCAGAACAGCATGATAGCAATTACTTCAATCCTGTGTGAAACAGGGTCAACTTCTTCACAAACATCCATATTTCCTGGGATGATATTGCACAGGTGGGCAGTCCGCAGTTCTCTGTGAAAACTAGAAGAAAAACTTGGAATATTTTCCCCCCTGAGATTCTGACAATTGAAAAGAACAAAGCCTTGAAACACACTGATAATCAACAAAGCAGTCACAAGGGTAGGAAAATGAAGTTCAGCCACCTGCTTTTCATTTCAAGGCAACAATAAAAACCACTTATGAAGCATCAAAAGCCTTATATTTCTACCATACCATCAGACTAGCATACTTCTAGTTTGATGTGGATATAGGATGTTCTTGATCCTTATTTTGAAAGGAAAATGTTCACCATTTCAATGCACAACCTCTGTATTTATTAATATATAATGGAATACACTGTCAGTACCATGGGTTTATATGGAGCGAGGCAGCATTTCATAAGTAGTTCCCAAGCAGCCTGCAATGTAAATTTTGACTGAGCAGCAGCAGAAAGCAAAGAGAAGGCTGGGCTGCGGTGAGCTCAGGATGCCTGAATTAGCCAGGGCTAGTCCTGCCATTGAGATGGGGGTGCAGCCAGCACCAGTGGGCTTTGTTTTAGGTAGAGAAAATATTTGGGGCAGAACATGTGGCTCACATTACATCTCTACTAGTTTTCTGTTCTCATCAAATTACACACTCTTAATAAATTGAACAAGACCACTGTGGGCTGCAAGAATTCCCTATGATTGCAGCACTTAATCAAGAAACCAGTTTTATTAACATACACAAGAACAACGAGTTGCTGTGAAAGAAATGTAAAAGTGATGCATTCTTATTAATATGTTTTTTTGCAGTAAAAATTGTGCTAGAATTTATAGCTCTTGTAGCTGAAGATCCATGACTCGACTCAGTAATTCCTTAAGTCCAAAATAAATGTTTCGCCTCTTGTTTCTTTTGCAAAGTGGGGAGGGGGTTGGATTTGGACATTCATTCAGCAGAACTGAAATTTCAGGTTACAAACTCCGCTAACCCGGAAGTAGTACCTTGGGTTGAGAACTTTGCCCCAGGATGAGAATGAAAATCATGCGGCGGCAGCAGGAGGCCCTATTAGCAAAAGCGCGCCTCAGGAGCAGGGTATAAATAATAAATTATTATTATTATTATTATTATTATTATTATTATTATCAGGTTACGAATGGTTTCAGGTTAAGAATGGACCTCCGGAACGAATTAAGTTCATAACCCGAGGTACCACTATATTTATATATGAGGTTTATCTGGGAGCTAACTCTGGGGTCAGCTTTCCCTGTTGCAGCCTGGCTTCTTACTAATGAAATGCGTTTTAAGTTTACAGGCCCTGTTTAATCCAGACAGCTACTAATGCCCCATCTGAATGTTTTGTGTGACTGCTCCTTGCATTCTTAAAGCTTCAGCCCCCTGAGCCTTATTTCAGCTTTGCTGTTCTTCAGCCGTAGTAGTATATGCACAAAGGAGGTCTCAAATGCCTTTTTTTTTTTTTGCACCACATGTTCCATCCCCTAAATGGTGCGTGAATAAGCAGAATTCTTTTTATGTACAGTAGGTGTAGAAGACGTGGGTGGCGCTGTGTGTTAAACAGCAGAGCCTAGGGCTTGCCAATCAGAAGGTCGGCAGTTCGAATCCCCGCGATGGGGTGAGCTCCCGTTGCTCGGTCCCAGCTCCTGCCAACCTAGCAGTTCGAAAGCACGTCAAAGTGCAAGTAGATAAATAGGTACCGCTTCGGCGGGAAGGTAAACGGCATTTCCGTGCACTGCTCTGGTTCGCCAGAAGCAGCTTAGTCATGCTGGCCACATGACCCGGAAGCTGTACGCCGGCTCTCGGCCATTAAAGCGAGATGAGCGCCGCAACCCCAGAGTCGGACACGACTGGACCTAATGGTCAGGGGTCCCTTTACCTTTACATTGTAAGTGTAGAAGTGCACATGAGAACTGCACAATGGAAAGGTTTGTACTTTGGTTTCACAAGATCTGTCAGCCTTCTCCAACCTGACGCCTTCCACCTGATGGGAGTTGTAATCTAAAAACCTCTGGAAGGTACCAGCTTTTAAGCTATGCAGCCATGCCACAGAGCATGTCTTATTCCGTGTACTGATTAGAGTGAGGAGCTTGGCCCCGTTGGGGTCTGCAGGCCAATGTCCGAATTCTAACATCTTTGTGCTTGATTTTTAGCAGGAATGCTGAGTCAAAACTTAATTTGCTCCTTCTTTTCCAGCCGTAGCTGATATTTCTGACTGAGGTACAGAGGGCATGATCTCCTGATCTCCCTCTGAAACAAAGGAATTTCAAAGAAAAATTAAGGGCAGCTGCACACATCCCAGACGAGGCTTTGGGGAGTATGGTTTCTTTTTGTCCTCCTCAGCTTCTGATGTAATAAGGTCTGCTGGGTTTCTCTGCTGCTTTAGCATTAGAATGAATGGGTTTTAAAGGATCTTTGATGCCTCCGTGTTGGAGGAAAAAGAGTCAAATGTTATGCGTATGGGTAGCAGTACCTTTTGTTCTCAGCTTCCCAGGACATATTTGAAATTCTGTTGAAAATCTAGGAAGCCATTTGTGTGACAAAGTGCCTCATAACCAGTTCTAACTTTTTTAAACAGTACTTCCAGGTTAAATGTTTAATGAGATCCATTTAGGTTGATCCTGCGTGGGTCATGCCCTAGCCTAGGGAGTGAGAAGTGAGTGACAGAAGAGCCATCCCTGTGGTATAAAGGGGGCAGAATTACCATCTATTTGTAGCTCTGCTTTCTGCTGTGTGGAAATGCATTGATGATTGGATATAGCTTCAGTTAACTCTTTAAAAAAAAATCATATATGGAAATTTTAATTTCCTATATGAAAATGGCCTGATTCTCACCTCTCAGTCTCACTTTACCAGATGCCATCACACCCTTCTTGGTAGTTATCAAAATTAGAATATAGAAATGTATTTTGAGATAAAATATGTATTTAACTACCGTATATACTCAAGTATAAGCCGACCCGAATATAAGCCGAGGCACCCAATTTTACCACAAAAAACCCCGGGAAAGCTTCATAGGAGCCACTGCCTGCCTCACTCGAGTATAAGCCGAGGGCGACTTTTTCAGCACAAAAAATGTGCTGAAAAACTAGGCTTATACTCGAGTATATAGGGTACTATTTTGAGAGGATTGTTTTGAAACGAAAGATGAATGTGGAAACCAGATATGGAATTGATACAGATGAGAAATAGATTCATTCATTCCTATCCTCAGCAGCAGCAACAACAATTTTATTATTTGTACCCCGCCTATCTGACTGGGTTAGCCACTATGGGCGGCTTTCAGCAAAATATAAAAACACCATAAAACACCAAACATTAAAAACTTCCTTATTCAGGGCTGCCTTCAGATATCTTCTAAAAGTCATATAGTTATTTATCTGTTTGATATCTGATGAGGGACATTCCACAAGGTGGGCACCACTACTGAGAAGGCCCTCAGCCTGGTTCCCTGTAACTTTACTTCTAGAGCTAGATCTCAGTGTCCGGGCTTAATGATGGGAGTAGGCACGCTTCTTCAGGTATACAGAGCCGAGGCTGTTTAGGACTGTGAAGTTCAGCACCAACACTTCAAATACTGGAAGCCAATGTAGATAATTTAGAATCAGTGTTATATGGCTCCGGCGGCCACTCCCAGGAACCAGACTAGCTGTCGCATTCTGGATTAGTTGTAGTTTCCAAGTCACCTTCAAAGGTAGCCCCATGTAGAGCACTGTAGTAGTCCAAGTGGGAAATAACCAGGGCATGTACCACTTTGGTGAAACTAGGCAGGTAGAGTCTCAGCCGATGTCCCAGATGGAGCTGGTAGACAGCTGCCCTGGACACAGAATTGACCTGCGCCTCCATGGACAGCTGTGAGTCCAAAATGGCTCCCAAGCTGTGCACCTGGTCCTTTAGGGCAGTTTGTATAAACTGCCAAAGGTGTGCCAAGATATAGTTTTAGAACATGGCCCATAAAACCATGCAAACTAGTGCCTTTGAATGTGTGCAAAATAACCCCCCTAATCAAGTAGCTTCAACCTGTCTCTGAAGAGGTTGGATTAAAGTAACAGTTTCAATTTCAAGACAGGGTTGAGCTCTGGCACCTAATATTTCACAAACTTAGCCTTGGATTGTTTATCTAATTCAGCCTTTACTAACTTGGTACCCTCCAGATGTTGTGGACTAAAGTTGGCATCAGCTTCAGTCAACCTGGTTGTGCTGGCTATATGTGATGGGAGCTGTAGTCCAAACAGCTGGAGGGCATCAGGTTGACTGGTGTTATTTTTCTGGCTAGTTCCTGATTTGTTGGACAACCAATATAAAAACACACAGGTCAATTAGATATATCAACACTGTGTGAAGCCTTTCATGTTCCTCACTATCCTCCTGTGATGACGTAATCTGAAGGTGTACATTAAACCACTAGTTCTACAAGGTACAAAACTTTCATTTATATCTGTTGCAAATATTATACCTGGACTACTTCATTATATCCACTGTGCTTAGATGCTAGATTAATTCACACAAATTATATTACATGCACTAAATTGTTAAGCTTAAATAGATTGGGGGGTTTTTCCTCCTTTTTTTGAATATCTTAGATTTCCTCTCTGAATATTCCAAATTGCTTTTTAATGGATTTCTTCCTATATGTGTTTTTGTATTGAGAAATTGGCAGGGCACATTGCATGAAATTAAATTTGACTCAGAGTTTGATGGTATGGAAGAAATTGGTGCGGAAATGAAGACAACATTTTGAAAGTCTAATATGCAGCCAGCTGGCTGTACTAAAAATGTTGTATTTTCTAGAGTGCTCTTAATGCTTTCACACCAAACAGAAAGAGGACAATAGACCACATAAATAAGGCAGCTAAGAAAAATATGTCATTTTCCTAAGTATCCAATGGCAAAAATTGGGCATGGGAATTAATTTGCTGATAGGAATGCTAGTTCCTTTGAAATGTAACAAGTGTGTTTTAGCGGCTTAATAATTAATCAAATCATTTATACTGAACATCATTTCCCCCCAACATTTTTTCTTAATTTATGTTCAATGTTGTAATGACAACCACCCAAATTGTCATTAATGTCATAATCTGTTTCTTATTTCAAGGGTTTTGAACTTACATTCTGAAGAATGTGTAGTACTATGTCCACAGCAGTTGATTTTTGTACACTCTGTCACTGAAAATTATTGTGAGAAGTCAGAGCAGGGTGATAAGTGGCAACTGCTATATCCACTACAAATTAGTGAAGAATATAGTCAGAATATATATCTGATGGCTGGACATCTGCTTTGCCTTTGCTGCTATCGCTCAGGCAGCAGTTTTTGGGCTCCACTGAGGGCCAAATTTGGCAGGTGGGTAGGAAGGGGTTTCAGGAGAGGAAAGCCCCTGCTGTAACAAAGGGAAGAGGGGTTCTACAAGCATCCTTGTAGATGCTTTGGGAAGGTTTTCTCAATTTTAGGAAAAGATAACAGGGGCTCTGACCACTTCATTGCCAATGTGGTGTAGTGGTTAAGAGTGGTAGACTTGTAATCTGGGGAACTGGGTTCGCGTCTCCACTCCTCCACATGCAGCTGCTGGGTGACCTTGGACTAGTCACACTTCTTTGAAGTCTCTCAGCCCCACTCACCTCACAGAGTGTTTGTTGTGGGGGAGGAAGGGAAAGGAGAATGTTAGCCGCTTTGAGACTCCTTCGGGAAGTGATAAAGCGGGATATCAAATCCAAACTCCTCCTCCTCCTCTTCTTCTTCTTCTTCTTCTTCTTCTTCTTCTTCTTCTTCTTCTTCTTCTTCTTCTTCATGACAGTACTTTAAATACCGTATTTTTCTGTGTATAAGATGCCCCGATGTATAAGATGACCTTTATTTTTTTTAACCCGAAATTAAGTTGTTTAGCTTTTTTGGGTGGGGGTGGGGGAGGTCACTTCCGCCAATCGCGCACCCGCCTGCTCGTCACTGCCAATCGCCCACCTCGCTGCAGCCACCAGTTGTCTGCCTGCTCACTGCCACCAACAGCCCACCCACCCATTTGCCGCAGCTGCCAATCGCCTACCCAATTGCCGCAGCCACAGCCAATCACCAGCAGGCCTTGCCCCAATCACCCTCCCAATCGCCGCTGCCAATCTCCTGCTTGCTGATGCCATTAATCACCCCCCCCCTGCATTCACTATCCATGTATAAGACGACACCCAATTTTTGCGTTGTTTTTTTTTAGCAAAAAGCATCGTCTTATACACGGGAAAATACGGTAGCTGAAAATGCATAAGAAGAGAAAGTGCAGGGAAGAGTTACTATAACTACAAAAGGGAGCAGTTTTCACCAGCAGGCTATAAGGAAAATTCTTCCTGTATAACTTCGAGATTGTAATCTGTAGTGGCAGCAGATCCCGTTCTTCTCAGGCCTGTGTATCGCCCTGCCCTGCCACTTTTAGAAGTGTTGAAAGCTGGATAGTAGCAAGGGGAAATGTTAAGGAAGATGTATTCAGGAATTAAGCTAAAATGCAGAACAACAGTGCTTTTCAGAACAGTTTAACACATGTGATTACAAAGGGACACAGCCAAATAATGCTAATATATTTTGAGACCACAATAGATTTGAATGCATTGGGAATGGCATTCACCCCAAGTGCTTGCTAAACATTTTATTCATAGCAGGTTGTGTAACGTTGTAATGGCAGTCAGTGAAAAACTAAGCATTTCTTAAGCCAACCACATTGTAGTTGCATCATGAAGGACTGTTTGTGGTCATTTCTAAAACAAACGAGCTGTGTGTGTGTGTGTGTGTGTGTGTGCGCGCACACACACACACACAATATTTGTATGTGCAGTTAAAGAAAGGAACCGGGGGGAACGGCTGTGGGAGAAGCGATTAGGTACACATGAAATGCTTTCCTTAATTTAAATATTGGAAATGGCTTAGAGAAATCAACCCAGATGGATACTACTACAGTAACAAGACTTATTTTCTGTAGCCTTTGGAAAGGATTTTGGGCTCTGAATACATAGCAGCTGCCAAAGCCTCAATTTGTCCATGCCTGGAAGAGTTGAATCTCTGCTTCCACAGCCCCTTTCCTGCCTTGAGCAACAATGACTGCCTGCAATTGTCATACCTGACCTATTTTCCAGTAATTTCCCCAAAGGTAACAAACATCTTGCCCAACATCTTTGCCTATGGAAGAAACAACTACACAAATCAGACCTCTTTTTTAAGGACAAGTATGTATAGGCCAGTGCACATGTGCACACACCAATTATATTGGGTCAGAAAATTCAAAAGTCTTAATAGCATTCTCTGTCTTTCTCTGCATGTTTAGAATGATTTATTTTAAAATCACACCATGATATTGAGTGATTCTATTAACACATGAACTAAAATACTTTAAACAGCCATCTTTTTTGAGAGAACAGAACATTATGCTTAACATCAATTTATTTACTTTTAAAATTTATATTTCCATCCAATTTTCAGAAAAAAATCAATGTGACTTTCAACCCCAAACACAACAGTAACAAAATATATTGTTACAGGCCACCCCAATCTCTGAGTGGCGAAAGATTTCAGGGGGCTTGGCGCTTTACCAGGATTTGTGTTTTCTCTGGAAATGAGGCACAGTGGAGACTATGTTGTCTTCGTGATACTGTATATGGTTTTATTTACACAGATATGCAACCTTGTGTCTACAGTGGAGGAATTTTCAGCACTCACATCTCAAGAGGGGCTTGTTTCCTACAGAAGCACAGCATTGAGTTCAAAGGTTGCCAAACAGCAAACTCTGTCAAAACAAAATAAAATAATTCCTTCCAGTAGCACCTTAGAGACCAACTAAGTTTGTTCTTGGTATGAGCTTTCGTGTGCATGCACACTTCTTCAGATACACTGAAACAGAAGTCACCAGTGAGATGGTGGGGAGGGGTATTACTCAGAAGGGTGGTGGGAATGGGTGATTGGCTGATAGGTAGGTAAACCTGTTGACGACTGTTAATGACTGCAAATGGTCTTGCAGTGTATCTGAAGAAGTTTTCAACGTTTGGCACAATTTAATAAAACCTTGATTAATTCTAACTTTTCCAAAATCCAAGAATTAGGGTTTTGCCCCACCACCCACAATATCATAATCTCCCTTCAGATCACGAAAGCCAAAATCCAAAACAGCTATCAGAACACCTCACTTGGCAAGGCATTCCACACATGGAAGCCACAAAATAAAATGCCCTGTTCACCACCAGATGTGATTCATGGATTTGAGGGATCTAGACCAAAACATCTGCTGAGGATTGCAACATGAGGGGAAGAACACACGGAAGAAAGCATACAAATAACATATTACAAACATCAGTTTAAAAACAGCAACAGCCCAGAAACGCTGAAAGCCCAACACTAATTACTGTAAATCGTCATCTGCATCCCACAGTCAATTAGCTCAGGGTTACTATAGGCACTGACAGAAGAAATGAACCTTTCACCATAATGTTCTAATAGTGCAGCTGTAATTTTGCAGTTGTTTGAATATCCTTGGTGGTTAACTCAACCTTTCTATTTATGAAATTTTGAAGTAGATTCCTGTCCTAGTGAAGTACTTCTGAAAGCAAAGGGATTTGTTAATTGGCTGGCAGTAATTGCTTGGAGAGGAAAGTAGTATTTGAAGAGTTTGAAAGAGTACTTAGAGTAGCTAGATGGACTGGTTTGGTTTGGTTTCTAGTTAAGAGCTGAGAATGTAGCTTGAGTTGTAATTTGGACCGAAGATTTTCAAGGATCAAGAGAGAAATTGTTCAGTAAATGTACACCATTGCTATTGAAATTTAATAGTTTGATTTAATTTCAAAGTGTTGGACTAATGGGAATGAAGTGCCAAACACTTCCACATTTGAAAGCTACCACCATGGAAAACTAAAAAGGTTTACCTTATATACTCGAGTATAAGCCGACCCGAATATAAGCCAAGGCACCCAATTTTACCACAAAAAACCTGGTGAAGCTTCATAGGAGCCACTGCCTGCCTCACTCGAGTATAAGCCGAGGGCGGCTTTTTCAGCACAAAAAATGTGCTGAAAAACTAGGCTTATACTCGAGTATATAGGGTATTTGTAGTTCTGTAGGGAAAAGAAGCAATCCAGAGCAAACTAAGTGAAGCCATGCCTCACAGCTAATGGGGTGGTGATTGAAAACAACTTTGGAAAAATACCAACATTTGATTTTCATTTTAACCTGAAAAAGGATCTTCTGAAAACATAGTAAAGTAATACACACAAATGCACATAACCGTATTCAGTGCTGAGAGCAAAGTTATTAATGTGCTGAACTCAAAGGATTGGGATTATGTATTTTCTTATCTAAGAAATGTAAATGAACTTCTTGATCAATACATATATAATTAACTCAGAGATGGTGCTAGACTGGAAAATTATGTACGTTGCACTTAGGCAGAAGGAAGCAATTGAAAATAACTTGGGTAACTATAATCCTGTTGGTTTAATGCAATTGTATGTTATTGAAATCTGATCATTAAAGCTATAAAAGTCAAATCTAATGTAGTCTGAGTTCAGCAAAAGTAGTTCAGCCCAATATAATGCAATTGTTTGAGATCATGACCAGGGGTCAACAAAACACTCACCATGTTCTTTATGTGATTGTGGTTTTTGTTATTGTTATGGGGGGGGGAGCCTATATATATTTGCATGACAAAGAGGCTCAAAAGATTCTACTTTATTTTCGGTTTCAAAAGGAAAACCCAAGCATTCCACAATATAATTACTTCAGATACGCATTAAAATCATCACATGACAAAGATCCAGAGTGGATTTTTAAAAAAAAAAACTGCATCAAGCACCAGTTATATAGAATAAAGATGGAAGGAAGGTAACACACATAGTGTCAAAATCTATTTCCAAGAAGAGAATAATTTCTGTGCCAAAGATCAGAAATGAAACTTTCCTTTGTACCTTGCCTGTTACAGATCTCTTGTATCCTCTGCCTTCCCAGGTGACATATTCTTTCAATGGGTTGTTCTGCCCATTAACGTCCCGTTTACAACAATCAGTGGTGAATTGTATCTTATGAATAGTGTATCTGAAGAAGTGTGCATGCACACGAAAGCTCATACCAAGAACAAACTTAGTTGGTCTCTAAGGTGCTACTGGAAGGAATTTTTTTATTTTATTTTGTATCTTATGAAGTCAGCTATTGTAGTGGAAATGACCTCTGCCCGAGTTACACAAAGGTCACAATTATTTGGAACCTGCAAGTGTTATGAATAAAGCACCAGAACTGTAAGACTTGCTTATCCAACACCAAATTTACAATGCTTTGTGCATGGCAGGAAGCACCGAAGGGTGTGCACTTTTGAAGCACATGTCCTTACTTCACACAAGAATATACTGGAAGCACAAAAAGGAGATATATGAAGCACATGTTTTTCCAGCACATGGTACAATAATGTGCTGTGGAAAGGGAATGTGAAGCAGCATGGGCTGGAGCCTTATGAGTATATGCACAGCCTCCCCACTTTACAAATTCAGTGTACACAACAAGCAGGGTCCTGCAACAGAATGTTTTTTGTTTTATTTAAAATTATTTATATCTCACTCTACTTCTCTATGAAGATCAGAGCAGCGTTCACTAAGAACAGTAAAATAAACGAGCAGGAGTAAACAAATAACCACATAAACAAGCAATAGCAAACAGCAAAACCTGCAGCAGCCAGGCTATCTTATTAAAAAAATAAAGCTTTAGCTGCCCTTCTAACTGCAAGAAATGAAAGAGCCAGCTGAATCTCCCAGGGGAAGGACTTCTAGAGGCAGGGGTCTACTTGCACAGTGTCACCTAATGAATACCTACCTGAAGGGCCTCTGTGGAAGATCTCAGTTCTTGGGAGGGATTATATAAAGGTGTTACAGGTCAAAATCAGCACTTTGAATTGAGCTTGGAAGTCACTAGGCAGCTAATGCAGTCGGTACAAAAGTGAATCTGTTCTATGTACTATTCCTATAACTGAAGTTTCCAAATGAACTTAAAAGGCAGCCCCATGTAGAGAGTGTTAACAATAATCAATACAAGTGTACCTCCAAAATTCCAGACAACCTCTCCTAGCGAATTTACCGTACTTTTCCGTGTATAAGACAAGCTTTTTTCCTTAAAAAATTATGCTCAAAAGCTGTGGTCGTCTTATACATGGGTAGTGCATAGGGGGGACATGGGATTGGTTGGTGCCGCAAGCCAAAGATTGTCATCGGCTTTCGGGTGTGTTATTGGTGGCTGCGGCAAGGGCTGGCATTGATTGGCTTTCGCTGCGACAAATGGGCGGGCGATTGGTGGCTTTTGCCGGCGATGGGACAGACGATTGTTGGTCCTTGCGATGTGTGCAAGTGTCAGTGTAGGTCTGATGGGTGAGCGATTCTCGGCAATTCACCCCCCAAAAAAGTTCAACAACTCTGGGCAATCTCTCCCCATTTTCTTAATTTGGAGTCCCCCAAAATAGGGGGCATCTTATACACGGGGGCATGTTATACATGGAAAAATACGGTAAGTAGATGTTTAAAAGCATGATTCTAAGGCACATCATAATGTAATGTCAGAAGTAACTCCTCAGATTTGAATGCTTTTAGTTATTGGCCGTTGAATGGAGTTTGTCATTATTATTGTTTTTTAATGAAGACAGATGTGTTTTTAATAAGTGCTTCTTGCAAGGTATGTGGGGAAGGCTGCTTCTGTTTCTGGAATTATACTTCCCTTTAGAATTTTGATTTAAGAATGCAAAAAAAAAAAAAAAGTGTTTTCTGTTTTTCTCCCATCTCCAGTGATCATCTGCCTCTTCATCTTAGCATAATGACTAGTTTGACGAAGCACTATTCAGAGACAGTGCCTTTGGAGCCGACCAGCACATTTCTTGTTTAGGCAATGCAAAGTGCTTGCTATGCTGCTTTATAATTTATGTCGCTTGAATAGAAAGAGGAAACTTTTGAGCGAGTTTTATGGGGAAGAAGTAGAACAAACCCTCTGACACAGTGAGAGTGCAATGCACACTTAGCAGATGGCTGTGTCATTTGTGAATTGTGTATAATTATTATCCTGTTTTCTGTGGTGCTTACGTTTTTGGCTCATGTTGAGGAGCTTCATTTGTACACATCATCATTATCTCTTGTGACATGTGCTTTAGTGACATTAATCTGTGTTTTATTCCTGAAGCACTAATAGTGGGGTTGTCCTCATTGGCTTTATTATGCTGTCATGCTTCCTGGAGTTGTATTCATCTTTTCAGAGAGGCTTATCATGTAGTGCCAAATTCCTCCCAAAATAACATCTAGCAGTCATGTTGTGAAGAACTCACTTTTCTTCTGCTCCCTTCTTCCTAATGTGTGCTGTGATATGGTCAAATTATACTTCATCAGATTTCTTGAATACAGTGATACCTTGGTTTACCACCATAATCCGTTCCGGAGGGCTGGTTGTAAACCAAAACAGGTTGTAACCCAAGGCGCGCTTTCGCCAATGGGGCCTCTCCCCAAAAATTGGTTGTAATAAAAAAGGGGGGGTTGTAATCCAAAAAAAAGGGACACACACTTCAGGGTTTGACATGGTTGTAATCCAAAACGGTTGTAATCCAAAACAGTTGCAAACCAAGGAACCACTGTAGTGTTGAAATTATTACTCCAAACCAGAGCAAAACAGGGCATCTACTGTGCATATAGCAGGCCTCTGAGTCAGTATTTTTTTATATAATGCACAGTGATACCTTTATATCAGGGGTAGGAAACCTCAGGCCTGGGGGCTGTGTGCAGCCTTCCAGGCCTCCCTATCTGGTCCTTGGGACTCTCCCTAGGCTATGCCCCCTCTCCCCACCCTAGTCACTGTTCCATGGCTTCTTTGAATGCTTTTGCTTGGCATGCAATGTGTCCCCGAACTGTAATGATATTTCTTGTTTGCCCAATGGAAATGTGTATGCGCATAGAAGTGCATGGCTGGAATGCAGCCTAATGTACAAAACTGGGAATCACATCTGTTGTGTGTGTGTGTGTGTGTGTGTGTGTGTGTGTCTCCCCGCTGTATGTATTTTCCTATCTCTTCAAATTCAGTTACTAAAAACATGTACATATATCAATTAAGCTACACAGATCTGATTGAGTGTCCATTATTGCACTCACTGTTTGATGGACTACTCAGCAAACGCTAGGTGCAGTCGGCATTCATCCCCAGTCAGCGGATCAGAATGTGAACTTCCACGCTTACATCCGCCAACTAGGCTCTGCCCCACTACCCTGGGAATGGAGGGCAGCTCGTTAGAGGCCACAACAGCTAGCTGCCCAGAGAAGGGTAAGCAGCTATTATTGCGCTCACAAAGCTTATTCTGGCTGATGACATAACCATAACGTCATGCAATGATGTTATTCCCAGTCTTTTGGTATGTACCAAAAACTGGATTATGAGTCATGCAGGAACATTCAGCAGGGCTCAGTGGATTTAGCTGATGTCACCTAGAAGGCCCTGGAAGCCATGACAGAACATGAGAGTCTGCCCAAAGGAAGTACAGAGGAAGCAATAGGAAACAGCTACAGGACTGGTCATACATACCCTGGGAAAGCTGGAAATGGCCAATGGCAATCAGTGGCCAATGGCAATCAAATGCAAGAGGAATATGGAGAGAGGGAGGGGAGCACAAAAGAACAAAGGAGAGTAGAGATCCAAAAGAAAAAGAGATGGGAGCTGAGAAGGCCAGCTGTTGCTCTCAGAACTGGAGATGCTGCACTAAAGCAGAGACTAGCTGGGCCAAAGCTAAAAGCAGAGGGGAGAGATAAGGAGAGGGCAAGAAAGAGCATGGCCGGACAGACACCACAGCAAGAATGATGGCCCAGCCTATACACCAGGGGTGCTGAACCTTCTTCAGTCTGAGGGCCACATTTCCTTCTTGGCAACTTTCCAGGGACCACATGGGCCAGACGGAATTTGGCTCCCAGGAATGAGGTTCTTCACCCCTGCTTACACACACACTGTAGTGCTTATTTCTGGATAGACCTACATGCTTAAAATTATGGTTCTGAAATCAGATGTGTGTTGTCAGGAAGCCGTGTCTGTGTTCACCTAAAATACTTTCACAGATGAAGACTACACCTGGTTATAATTTGTGTATTTTTATTTACATTTTCATGTCTGTGTACATCCAGCTGCTTGACTATTCAAGCACAATGAGCGCAATTCATTTCAATTAAAATCAGTTGAATGTTTATCATCAACTTCAACATGGATTGTATCCATTGTGTTTAAAGTTACCCACTCTTTGCTGTTGAGAAGCATCATAAAATGCTGTTGAATTAATCATTGCCCAATATCAAAATGCCTTTGGGTATATTTATATAATTAAATTGAAGTAGTGAATAATTAACAAAAATAAACAGAATTATAACAAACATTAAGCACACAATAGCCCAACTGACTAAATTGTTTTAAGACTGTATTACTAGAACCATAGTAATATATCTGGAGGACATGGGGGATTTTCTAGGAGTGTGCCTTATATTTGAAAAATGAACACTTTTTAATTAAATTTACTTTGCTGGTTTTGAACTGCCTCTTCTATGTACTTCTATGCACACTAAAATGCCATTTCATTAGGTCTGATGAACCAGCTGTAAATAATGCACTACAGTTGTATTAAAAAAAATGGGAACACAGCAGAGTAAATTATCTATCTTACATTTACTCATTCCGTACAGTAGGCTATGGATTGGAGCAGAATTCGGTGGGTTATATTTGGTTGCCCGACACTTCCTTCTAATTAACTTCATGTTGGCTGTGTTATTATGAAATGTAACACGAGAGGGAATGGAAATAAACACTGTTTTACAGAATTTCATGTCATGCAGTTCATACCTAAGCAAAATAATTCTGTTTTACAAATGTAACCTTATTTCAGAAGTCACATGCTGTGGAGAAATGTCAAAACCTGCAGTGCATTAGAGCTGGGTGTTGTGTTTAATAAATAGAATCTGTTGCAATAAAAAATATTCCTTTGTAAGCACCAGAAGTATAAAATCATAATAAACAAAAGCAAACATTCTAAAATGCCAATGCTAATGCTAATGCTAATGCTAATAATAATAATAATAATAATAATAATAAAATATTTTTAAAATGAATACTCATTAAGGCAAAAATCCAGGAGCAAGTTCATCCCAATCTCCAAGCTACCCTAGGGGTTCCATTGTGCTTACTTAGGGTTCAGTTTCCTTTGAATGATGGTCCATGGAGACTGTGGTGAATTTAGGATATATGGATTGAGATACTGTACACATATATACAACCTGAGTACAGTATAGACGGAAGCGCTCGCAGCATTAACACTCCAACAGATTTTGACTCCCTATTATATTTCTAGGGGGTCCCTGCAAAGCCATTGTCTTCCTAGCTCCCAGTATCAGCATATGAGACTCACACATACACTAGGTCCCCTGACCTATTGTTCTCCTTCCTAGGATGTGAACAGCAGAGTGCGTGAGGTAGGCAGAGGGCCCATCCTTCCTCCTCCTCCTTGAAGCATCACCAGTTGTCTCTATGGCAACACATTCTGTTCTTCACCACCTTCTTTATACATGCAGATAGGATGCTTAATGGACTTGGCCAGGGCCATTATCTTGACAAAGAGTCTGGTTTGGCCAGTTCAATAGGTTCCCTCTTGTACAGGCTTTCATTCTGTAGATACAAAACCACCGGCACCATCCAAACCAACCCTTCAACCCTATTGCACTATATATGATGATATTCACCTGCATTTTTCTACCTAGAAAGGCTTTCCTTGAGATTTCCATTTCTGTGGTAATTTTGTAGGTAGCATGCCAGGGGGAAACTCAATCTGTATTCTAATGTATCAGATCGAATCACCTCCTTATTCTCAGATCTTTGGGGCGACTTTACATATTTCTTTATAAATGTAGATTCTGCATTTCACCAGGACTGATTGATATCCGCATGATGTGAACCACCACTAAAATCCAACAGAAATTTGTGGGTTAAAAAAAAAAAATTAACAGAGCAGCATTAAAAGCAAAAATCACAACACCCAGCCTAACAGCACAAAATTCCACTAGTGTCCCCATTCCCTTCTCCCACCAATATATTATATTTCCTGACACCTCTCAACCTGCTGATGCAATGTGGAAACTTACAGCAGGGGAGTGTTTTTGGAGCAGCAAGTATCCCGCAAAAATATTGTAAATTGGTCATAATTTGTCTTTGATTTATCGAGCCAAGATAGTTAAACATTATGTTCATCTCTGAGTTTTCTTTCATTAAGTAAAATGACTAATGAAATTGAAGAAATAGGGGATGGCTAGTGCCCAGTTTGGGGGCCTGATCCAATCCACCTAAAAACCTATATAACCTTGGCAGCAGTAGCAAAATGAATGTTTTTAAAGTACCTACTACACACTCCAAATGTGTACAGTTTGTGTGAGGTGTCAAGTTGGTGCCTAGAATACTGGGTTCTTGGATATGGGGGCAGGGCAGGGATTCCTTACAGCATTATGACAATCCGGGAAAATGTGGTATTTTAATGTAGTTATAAAGGACATCCTAGGAAATCCATTTTCACATGATGAATTACAATGAGCAACTCCCCCAAATGACATTGACTGCAAAATGAAACACAGGTATACACGAACTGCTCAGGATTGTAATATCAACAATTCAATATCCTTTTTAGAAAGCTATTGAAATTACATTAATTATGTAATGGGCAATTGAAATGAATAATATATTTGTTTAAAAGAAATGGGAGTGAATATGAAATCAGACAATCATGTTAAAAAGAATAATGCTAATAGGAACGGCAGACTTCTACCGTCTTTCCCCCTTTTTAAGACACCGTCTTATAATTTTTTTTACTCAAAAAAACACAGGGTGGCTTATTTTCGGGGGGATGTCTTATTTTTATTACGTCAGTATGGTACGGTACAGCCTCCCCCTGTGCGCTGAGCAGGCGGGGCAGAACTCTGCAAGAGGCGCGTTCCCCCCCCCCCGCGCCTCTCGCTGGTTCGCTGGCTCCATGCGCACGGGGAACAAGCGGGGCAGGAAGGGGCGTCTTCCCCCCCCATGCCTCTCCCTGCGCGCTAAGCAGGAGGGACTGAGGAGGCGACGGGAACAATGGCGGCACCACGGCTTACTTTTGGGGTACGTCTTACTTCTCACAAAGGTTAAAAAAACCTGCCATGGCTTACTTTATGACTACGTATTAAAAAAGGGGAAACAGGGTAGCACCAAGGAGTAGAATACAATTATTATTTTAAAAATTAATTTAAAAATATTAAAGTCAATTACAGTGGTACTTTGGTTCTCAAACGCCTTGGTACTCAAACAACTTGGAACCCAAACACTGCAAACCCGGAAGTAAGTGTTCTGGTTTATGAACTTTGAGTGTTACACTTCCGATTTGAGTGTTACGCTGAAGTCTGTCTGTTTTTGCTATTTATTTTGTTTTGTTTTTGCGGCTCTTTTGTTTTTGTGACTGTGTGGAACCCAGTTCAGCTACTGATTGATTGATTGTGTGACTGCAGTACATTGTTTATGGCTGTCATTTTATGGATCAATGGTCTCGTTAGATAGTAAGATTCATGTTAAATTGCTGTTTTAGAGGTTGTTTTGAAAAGTCTGGAACGGATTAATCCATTTTGCATTACTTTCTATGAGAAAGCGCGCCTTGGTTTAGGAACACTTTGGTTTTGGAACCGTCTTCCGGAACAGATTAAGTTTGATAACCAAGGTACCACTGTATATAAACTTACACATCCACCAACTGTTAAATTTTGAGCCATACAAGAAATAAAACAAAAATACAGTTAAAAACCATACAGCATCTAATACAGCATACTACAACTGTTCCAACAGGCAGAAAAACCATTATGCGGTCCCCCAAGACCCTCAGCAATTTCAAGTGGTCTGTGACAGTGGGTGTTGGGGAACCACCCACTGAGTTTTAGGATCAACACGAATGGAGGATCACAATTCAGTTAGCTTAACCCCCGGTCTATTATAAAAGTGAAAGAAACATACTGTGTTTTCAAACAGAATATGTTACTTAACAGCAGGTAGGAGTAGGGGCTGTTCCAGTCAAGTGTCCCTTTTCTATGAATGCTTGCTTTTTCAATGCATTATTACTATAATAACCTGAGAGGCCTTGTGCTCCTTTAATTTTGGTCCTGCATTGGGAACTGGCTGATTGCAGTTATGTTTGGCAGCAATTTTCAAATTCTCACAACAGCATATTTTGCAGCTGCTGTGATCTTTGTGGCACAACTGTGTAAAAATTGTCTGGGTTGTATGCAGAAAATGCATACCTGGAGAGAGTTCACATTAAAAGAACAGTAGACTGGAGAAACTGGCCCAGTATATAAATGAAATGTATAATGTATACTGTATTTTTTTTAAGCAATAGTGTCAGGGCTGAGTCAGATATGAGTCAATAGGCTTTATCTGAGCATTAATTTTACCATGTAGATATTGTATTGGCATAGTTACAGTTGTATGTCTGTTGGCCCAATATACAATGTTCATAACCTGTGTGTTGTTTTAATAGAATTATTATTAGATTTTAAGAAGTTCGAATTGCTTCTGTTTACTAGAATGAATATTATTATCTATATATATATAAATGTTCAAGCTGGGTGTTCACTTGCCTCCACCTTTCTCCGTAACTGCTTGACCGATTGCCTTCAAATTTGGACACGACGTTCCATGGGCATATGGGAAGGATCTTAGGTCCTTACATTTAACAAAAACCACAACTATCATACTGAAAAATGAGATTTTGTACAAAAAAAAGCCCTCCAGTGGACGTAAAACACAGCACACTATAGAACAACAGACAGGGAGGAAGGGGGAGCGGAACTTGAGGTCAGCTCAGCCAATAGGCTGCTGGCAGGGGAGTGGCCGGAACACGCTTCAACTGCCGCCGCAAAGACAACTCCTTGCCTCAGGCTGCGCAACAGATTTCCGCCTATACAGAATCAAGCCACACGGACCGGCATAGCCCCATCCGCCATTGGCGGTCTCACCTTGCCAAGCTCCAGAGAAGACTAATTTTCGACACTGCCTCTACCGCCTAGAGAGAGCGTAGGCGGTAGAAAAAGTCGCGTCCGCCATTTCCTCCCTCACCTCGCCCGGCTCAACAGCAAGGGCGGGCAAATAAAACAATCTCTTTTATTCAAATTTTCCAACCCAACGTAAAACAGCTGCATAAAACCAGGCTGCCATTTTCTCCCTCACCTCGCCCGACACCACAGCCAAAGCAGCCCCCCAAATTTTTTTTCTGGTTCCAATTTTCTGATGCCACATACATAGAAGGACCAGCTACAAAGTCAGTCCGCCCATAAACAACATTAATTACAGAGCGAAGCCACTAATATAATGTACCCTCAAGTCTTATGATCCTCTAAAACTATTAAAAACAACATACTATTTCCTAAACACTGCAAAGCAACAACAACAAAAATTCAACAAAATATAAATTCAATAGAAAACGTCAACCTCATTCTAATCCATCTACACCAACAAAGAAGAAACACAACAACATATAAAACATGCAACATGAACGTACTCCACCTGTGAGTATACATGCACTTTCTCTAACTTATCAAATTTCACAAAAAAAGCCACTGCAACGCGTGGCCGGGCCAGCTAGTTTTTTTATAAGAGAGGATATCTATATTTAGTTTTTAGGAATGTTGATGAATAAAAAGAGTGAGATAGTATGCTAAACAATACTTTTTGAGTTTCTGCAGCTTGGATCTGTTAAGAAATTGGGTTTATTGTGACAGCTAACTGGCTTACATTTGGGAGACATCTGAGCTGATATAATGGTCACATACCTCTGCAGCTATCCAGGCAGCCAAAGTAGAAGAGCTTCTTTTTATCTTCAGTTCATTGTTGGATTTTAATGCCTCCCAGAAACAGCCTTTTAGCAGGAAAGTGTTGCTGTTCTCAAGGATCATAACAAACCATAATTGACCATTATTTTTTAGTGTTTTCAGGAAGTGAGGCTCCAGGTACTATCCAATTGCAACATCAAGGGCTGATTGGAATGAAGACTAGGTCATTGCCCTACTGCCATGCCAACCTTGCTTACCTGCTGTATAAACCAAATAAAGTTGTGGCCTGTTTCAACCCACTAATGTGTGCTGGTTGTGCTCGTTCCCACTGCACTCACAAGCTGCATCCTGAAACTGCCACATACATTATATTGGAGATAAACAGGAAGCAGAAGACTTACGGTATGTAAAGCCAGACTATTGATCCATTGAGGTCAGACTGGCAGCATCTTTCCTGAGTTTCAGGCAAGAGTTTTCCCCCAGCTGTACCTGGACATACTAGGGATTAAACTTGGAACTTCTTGCATGCCAACCATGTGCTCTTGCATTGAACTGCATGTACAATGTCCCAGTTCCAATCCCCAGTTAAATTAATTTAGTAGGAGGATTGAAATACATTTCTGTCTGAAATGGCCTCTGTTTATCAGAGTTGACAGTATTATTGATTGATTTATTGAATTTATATTCTGTCCTTTCTCCCAAAAGACCCTAGGGCAACATGGATGGCAGTTTACTAGGCTAGATGAACCAACTAGAAAACAACTTCCAGTGTTCAGTGTTCTGTTTTTCTCAGTAAATATAAGTGTCTTGTCCAGACTGAATAGTGATTGATGGGATAGGAATAGCACATACCCTTCTAAATAACTCCCATAGAAGTTTCTAATATCACATGCTATATGGTAAACTGCTTATAAAACAGAAGGAAAATTCAAAATCAGTTTGCATTTATGCGTGGTGGTTGAGCACAGTGGCAAAGCTGCATGCTCTGCTACTGGGTGCGGAGAGCAGGCAAGGGTGTGGCTGGTGCCCCCCGCAGGGGCGTGACGTGTGTTCTGGGGGTGTGGTACGCCACCCGCGAGGGTGTGGTGTGCTGCCCGCAGGGGCGTGGCGTGCTGCCTGTGGGGGGTGTACGGTGCATGTCCAGGGGATGGCACCCTACCGGAATAGTGGTGCCGGGGGCGGTCCACTCCCTCCGCACCCCAGTTCTTCCGCCAGTGATTAAGCAATGACAATTTTTACTTTTTTCAAATTGTCATTGCTCAAATGCTTGGGGGGTTTTGGTTCTTGGTCTATAGTTGCCTATTTTGAAACTTTTCCCCATAGAGTTTTATTCTTGATATATATCGTGTTTATATGCTTCTATCCACATGCATTTTCTTGAAATTGTTTTAACAGTTAACAATGACTGTGGTCTTGTAGGCCATTTTTAAACATCATCTTTTCTGCCTCAGGGTACTTAATTTTATAGCATTTTTATTCTTTTAATATGCTGGGTTGCTGAATAGAAGGGCCAAAAAGCTGGGGGAGGCATGCAGGGGCCAAGCTTTTGGTTCATGCAGTGCTTCTGATAATTGGCTCAAATATACCTGGATGTGGGGCTCCCTCCCTAACTCACCTCATGCAGGGTTAGAAGAGGCTATTAGGAAGTGATATCCATTAAATAGGTGATGGAGCAAATTTATTTTCTTTTGTGCCAGCAGGCACCATTGGGTCCAGACAAGAAAAGGGATTTATAATAACAGGAAGAACTTTCTGACCATATAAGCTGTTTGACTATAGAACAGACTGCCTTGTAAGGTTGTGAGCTCTCTTTTCTTAGAGGTTGACCACTCTTCCAGGATCCTTTATTTCACTTATTTCATTGGCTGGGAGGCTGGACATTTGATGTCAAGCTATATGATTCTATGTGTTCAATTCCCGGCTGTTTCTGTGGCTGACTGGGCAGGGAGCTTGTATGGAACTGAGTCCCTTACATTACTTAAAAACAAACAACCAAACAGGAATGTAAAAGGTGAGTGAGGCCATGTTCACCCCTTCCCCTGTTGGGGCTCAGGCTCCTGCTTCCCAACCACCTGTCCTGTAGAGTCTGCTACTAGATGTTGCTGCTGTCAGTGAGCGTCTATGGCTGATATTTTGTTGTATGTCCTAAGCCCTTCTATGTGGCAGCTTGACAAAAGAGTCCATTCCTCTCTGGAAAACATTGCTTCAGAAGGGCCGCAGATCCTCTCTGGAGATGTCCTGCCAGGGGAGCTATGCAGGTGCTGTGCTGTGTGTGTTTTCTCCTTCCTTCCCTTTGTGTGCATTGTGCTCATAGAACAGTGATTGTGAATAGCATGAGGAGATTTGTGTCCTTTTCTGAAGTGATGATGCCAGGGGACTGGTACCTGTGGGGCTACGGCTGGCTGTGCCATTAGCAGAATGTCCCCTATCAACAGGAGCCCATTCTCTCTCTCTCTCCCTCTCTGCTTGTGAAAAGAGTCCCTCATTATGGAATATTGCAGAGTTTCCAGGGATGTTGTGACCATGTCTGCTGTTTTTACAGAGTGTTTTCCACCTTTCCCCTTCTTTCCTCCACCAACCTCCCAGACTGAGCATGCATTCTGCTGGCATGGCTAGCATATCTTCTCCACACACACACACCCTCCTCAAGTAATGTGAGTGTAGGATTGTTCTACACATGTACATTCATGAAGTTCCATCATTAAGTGTCAACGTCTATTCTGGCATCATTATGCAATTTTGATATATTAAACTTTTTGTGTCTATATGTGAATTACGAACCTTCCCACTATTTCTGCTTAAAGGTGCTTAATTTGTTTTTTTCATGCTAGGTAATTGCAGACCCTCCAAGTGTCCCTGTTTTCCAGGGACATCCCTGATTTAGAGGATCAGTTTCTGATTTAATCCGGGAATGTCCCACTTTTAGGATGTCCCTATTTTCATTGGAGAAATGTTGGAGGGTATGAAGTTATCTGACCCCCAAGCCACCTGAAGGCAATTCTATATAGGGAAGTTTTTAAAGTGTTTAGTGTTTTATTATGTTTTGATATATGTTGGAAGCTGCCCAGAGTGGCAACCCAGTAAGATGTGTAGGATATAAATAGTAAAATTATCATTATGGAATGGGATGTCCCTATTTCCATCGGAGAAATATTGGAGGGTATGTAATAATGCACTAGGTGAACTCCAAGGTTTTAATTTATAGACACTTATCTTAATACCTTAAGAAATCATGGCACATTTTAAAATTTAATTTTACACTGTATCTGAAATAGTCAGGCATACTGTAGCAATTTTATTTAGCCACTGCCGCAGGTACTGTTTATTCCTATATGTGTGCAGCCACTTTGGTTTTCCCTTGGGAAAGAAAAGCAGGATACAAAACATGAAATGAAATGAATGACATAAACACACTCAGATATACATATTTTCTTGAGTTTTGTCAGGTACCTGATTTAATATCTCCTTTTTGTCTCTTATCAAACATACATCAAATTATTTGGAAATGCATTTTGGAAGTATCCACCTACATTTATGTATAAAACATTTATGAAACATTTTTTAAAAAATACATTTAATATCATTTTCTAGCCCCAGCATATATTTGCAGTATAGACAGCCAACTGAACTCATTCAATATTTAATCTTCAATGTTATAAGGCAAGGAATAATGTAAGCACGTCATGATGGATGATAAAGCAAGCGAGAACTGTAAAGTGACATATCAGAGCTCCTGTGAAAAACAATTAGTGGGAGAATCAGGCACAGTGCTGTGGTTTCCCAATGATAAATACCTAGCGGGATAATTTGAGGTTCCTGAAGAATGTGGGAGAGAAGACAGACATATCATGAATTAAGTGGTGTGTCTCGGTTGAAAGCCGCCTTGCCATGTTTAGTTTACACTGGCTTATTTGTCACCCGACTTGAGCTCTGAAAATAACATGAATTGGCTCTTCATTATTCTGGTTGGCTGGTCCTCTGTGATGTCACAAAGAACCATTCTCCCATCTCTATAACAATTTCACGCTTTAAAAACACACCAACCCTTTCCTGAAAAATTAAGGTGATGAATGAGCAAATAAATGCATAAATATTCATGTAGTTCTTTTAAAAATTCATGATGGTGGACTGCCTGCCTGAATCATGGCGGACAAGGGCAGTGTTTGTTCCGCTGGCATGCGCATTTGTCATTTCCATTATGAAGCTGAGCCTATTCCCATGGCAGCTGTGAACTCTTTCCCCCCATTACATTGGTCTTTCATCTTGAGTTGATACCATGTGACTGAATTTGGGTGTGCACTGTCCTGGCTTCTACCCTTGGACAAAAGATTCAGACTTTTGGCTCAGGAAATGCAAGAAGTCTTGTTAAAGAATTCAGCGTGTGACTTCCACATTAGCAGGTTACAAAGCTCAGAAGGTACATTGGCAGAAACTAAAATACATAGCTAGGCACCATCAAAGACATTGTCCGAACACCTGATATGTCCACTCTACTTTTAAAGGGGCAGGGCCTGTCACAGTGGAAGCTGTTCGTGCCAGTGCTGATGGTGGTACATCCCAGGCCATGGATCTTGAACCCAACCCTCTGACAAGGCCAGCTTTGCTGATTGGCTGTCAGGCTCCCTGGCTACTGTGGGAACCTCCCCCTACATTTCTGGGATGTCCAATGGCTCTGGAGCAGGACTCTCATCCAGATTACTGTCCTAGCTGTCCTCACCTCCTAACTCAAAGCCTTCCTTGTCCTCCCCTTAGGACTTCTCCTGCCAATCTAGCTCTGTACAACTGGGTTTATGTACACATCGCCAAATGGCCTCATAGTGTTCCCAAGTTCAGATTTGTCAGTGCAAATGAAATTCTACAAATGCAGAGGCACGTTCATAATTTACAGTAGGGATGCTGCTAGCTACTTAAAAGACTCAAGACGCAGGCTCACAACACAAAACAATCCATGTGCTAATTTATACATATATGTACAAAATTGGGCCTCTGAGCAAATTGAGGTGGCTGGGTCTCATCAGCACTGTGCATGTCCAGCACCCCTATAAGCAAAGTAAGAAAAGCATGTCCAGCACCCCTATAAGCAAAGTAAGAAAAAGGAAAAGAAAGTGTTTTGGGAAAAACGGGGAGAAGGGACAGGAGAACTGGAGCCTTATGCAAGAGATCAGAGGACCCCCCCCCCACTACCCCATAATAACAACACCCCAGAGTCAGAGCATTCAACTGCATGTATTTTAAGTACAGGTTGTAAGGGCTATTCCTTAACATATTCTTTCTACACTCTGGTTTCACACCAGTCAAGTGTCAAGTACATGCGTTGAAATCTCCTTTTCTTTGCAAAATGCATTCAAGTGGGAGCGTTATCCCTTCCTCCTTTCAGGGGTCGCATTATTTACTCCTGTGTATTTTATCAAGGAAGGTAGCAATTTTAATACTTGTGTCTTCAGCTTGGAAGATTCATATTTATTTTATATTCTGGCATATGCATCCAATTATAAGGAAAAGGGGTCAGAATCAGAAAAAATATATATCGTATTTTTTCATGTATAACACAACCCCATGTATAAGACGACCCCTATTTTTGGGAGCCCTCAACAGTTGTTGAGCTTCTTTTGTAAGTTCGCTGAGCTGCTGAGCAGCTTTTCAACGATTCCCTGCTCTGGGTGACGGAACTGGTGCCGTAATACACCGCATACTGGCACTCACCAAATGCTCTTCCTAAGCCGGGAAGAGCGGGTAAGCAGCCTCCTCTCCGACATTTCCCTGCTACTGCCGCAGCACTAACCCTCGCTTACTTAGCATATTAACCCATGTATAAGACGACCCTCAATTTATCACAAAAAAAATTCAGAAAAAGAGGTTGTCTTATACATGGAAAAATATGGTATATAGCAGGAAGATGGGGTGTGTGTGTGTAGGAGCATTCATTTTAACACTTCAAGAACAGAAACAAAGGTAGGAAATTAACAAAATGCATAGCTGTCAACCCTCCCTTATTTTGCGGGAAACTCCCTTATTCCAATGCCGTTTCCCGCTGCTATCCCGGATTGTTGATATCCCTTAAATTTCCCGGATTCCAAAGGAAGCAGCTCCTCTCCCTCCCTGCTGGCCAGGGAGGCTCCTCAGCTGCGTTGCTCGACTGCCAATAAGGAGTCTGAGACCGACTGGGGGCGGAACTTGCATGCCTTGTGCAGCCAGACCCTCACGCTCAACCAGACAGACAGCCTGCCTGCCGTCTATACGCTCGCTCTTTCGCTCACCCGTTCGCGCACAGCCTCTGGAACGCAGGGTGGCGAGGCTACTTGGTGCCATTGCACCGCCCTCGCGGCATCCCTTATTTTCAAATCTGAAAGCTTGGAAAAATCCCTTATTTTCAAATCCGAAAGTTGACAGCTATGAAAATGTGATTGCAAAACATAACATATTGGTCAGGAAATAATGCTAAAGAGATGTTAGAGAGCTAGATAGAAAAGAAGTGAAAAGGAATAGGGCATGGGAATGCCAGAAGTGAGAGAAGACAACTATGAGTGCTGGAGAGAATGGGAAAGACATGATAAATCACTTTTGAAATGCAATCTAAGCAAGCATACCGTATGCAGTAGAGGGCAGTGACTTAACAGCCTTGCAAATGAAAGCTTAAAAAAAAAAATTGCTCTATGTGCCCTATATTTTAAAAGCAGTGCACATTATGGCCGTAATCCTGAAAAGTAAATAATGCATGAATAAGAAAGAGTCCTCCATCCAGATTTTTCTGGGGTTTTCATTTAAATAAACCTAATGACTGAACCACATTAAAAAATCTGAGGATCATAAAACAGATTGGTTTGGGGAGGTTCCTGATCAGTCCGCTCAGACACCTGCTGCAGATAAACACGGGGGTCATAGCTAGTATGGGCAATCAGCTGAATGGGGTGCTATTAAATGCAGAATGCCTCTCAGTCTTCCCCTTCCAAACTGCCATATTTGTGAGGGATGTGCCATTGACTCTGTCGGTGTGAACAGACTCGTCCACCCGCTGTAGAAGTCCACACTTGTAAGCACAGTCTTCTCACTTGGGATGAGAAGCGTGTAAATGACTGGTCATGGCCCACTCTTTTAAAACTGGGTCAGAAGTGGCATGTCAGGTGTTGGGGCAATGTCTTAGCTACAGTCAAACCTCGGTTGTCGAACGTAATCCGTTCCGGAAGCCCGTTCGGCTTCTGAAATGTTCGACAACCAAGGCGCGGCTTCCAATTGGTTGCAGGAGCTGCATCGGACGTTCAGCTTCCGAAAAACATTCGAAAACAAGAGCATTTACTTCCTGGTTTTCATTGTTCAGGAACTGAAATGTTCCAAAACGGAGGCATTTGGGATCCAAGGTTTGACTGCATTTCTTAGTCATGCATTTTAGAGCTCTGTCACACTGGGCTAATGCTTAGAACTTGTGCTGACTTCTTGAATAAAGCTTTTGGGTTTTCTCAAGTGAAAGCCAGACATACCGGTTTGAAGTTCGATTAGAGGAGAAACCTGTCCCCCCTATACTTGGTGTCATTGTGGTAATCTCTAGGCCTCAAAATACATTCTTTGATTGGGTTTAAGCATCTAGCACACACATTAATTTATTTGTGTATCAGATTTCCAGAGGATAGATTAAAGGACACCGGGTCAGTTATTTCACCATTTACATGGATCCTAAACACCACCAAAATCTGATTGTGTGAAGAGATTCAGCAGAGTGTGAGTAGTCAGGAAAAGGGGGGGGGGGAGAGAAAGCAAACCCAAAATTACAATATATCAGAGCTGAGTTATAATGGGCATATAAAATCAAAACGCTGACACAACTTGCACTGTGATAATGAGATACTATGGTAATGGGAGATTTAAAGAAGATGTTTTATTATGCCAGATATTACAGTGCCCTAGCATATGCAGTCATCACTCCATGGTGTTTAAGAGTCATAGATTGTTGTAGATGTTTTATACTCTGCTGAATCTCACTGTTTGCTAAATTCCCTTCCCACCGATTCCATATACTCTCTCCTTCTAGGCCTGAGAGAGATGAAGCAGCCCTGCAGCTTTATATTTCATCTCCTACAGCTTACTTTATAACAGTAGAGAGAATACTCTAGCTTCTAGTCTTAATTGCTCTTGAGATAATACGGAGGTCGACATCTAATCATTCTCTGTGTCGTTTCAGAAGTACTGCCCTGTCTAAATTGCTGAGCTATGTGTTAAAATGTCTTTTGGAAGGTATGTCTGTTGGAAGGTTTCCCACAAATTGAAGGCTTTATTTAATGAAGAAATATGCACATTCTGTTTTTGTTTTTAACTGCCCCCACCTTGTCCCTGGTGCTTAATCCAAATATCCCATCCCTTAGAATATAACCCAGTATATGACCACATAGTTTTGTTTTGTTATTAAGGAGCTAAACATATTGTCGTGAGTTTGTGGGTGCTAGGACACTTCTAAATTCCTGGAACCATTATGTATTAGAATTTACTCAAGGTTTGGGGTTTTAAAACTGGGTGCAAGACCTGTGTGTATTAAGTTGTATAGTAGACACTTCTAATCCCCCTGAAATCAGCAAGTGTCAACAGCTAATTAAGCCAGGCTAAGATTTCTGCATGAGGGGATAGCCTGGGGGATGATTCATTAAGAAAAGCAAAGGATCAAAGGACTCTGTCTGAGATGGCAAATGGGGCTCCTCCCTCAGTCAATAAAGCAGTGTGAGCTAGAAGCTTAGGGAGGAAGTAGGAGTTATGTGACTGGCAGAAGCATAGTTGCAGGCAGAGCATGATGTCTGATGTCTGCTTGAATCCAAGACTGTGGCTGTAGAAGAAACAAGACCCTCAGGGGCCCAGGTTGTATAGTAGGGTAAATGAACCATATATCATAAAGACCACCACAGTCTCCGCTGTGCCTCATTTCCAAAAGGAAACATGGACCCTAAGTGAGCTTGCCTGGAATCCCTGGAATCTCACACCGCTTGGAGATTGTGGGGACCTGCAACAATATGCTTAGTTTACAAAGGGGAAAAAAGGTTGATACAGCTTGGGATAGAGAGCTCAGCTGAATTGGGGTGTATATATAACTGAAATATATTTTTAACTTCAGTTTCAGGGTCTTTTCTGTAACATGCACCATTTTACTTAAACTTTTAAAATGTAAAATGTAAAGTAATCACTGTCACTTTGAATCAACTGAAATGTTTGAAAATAGTTTTCAAATATGGTTAGCTGTGATTACTCCTGAACTCTAAATAGTTCTTTAGAAATGGAATTGAAGTAACCAAAGCATGGTGAAATTAACACTTAATCAAACAGGCCTCATACTTTTTAATCAACTCATTAGTAACTCACTTTAGTTGTGCATAGACTTCTGTTGACACTGTCTAGATCAGGTTGATCCAACACATGGCCACTGAAGCCCTTTTTGTGGCCCTCAGCAACATTTGACACCCCAAGAACCGGAAAGGCAAGGCGTTGGGCTTTGGGGAGAATGTGTGAGGGTTCTGACAGGTTCCTGGCATCCTCCCACCTCCTTCCCAAACCTTAGTTAGTGCTTTCCTAACCAAGAAGATGGGGGCTCTGGGACTATGCCAGAGCCTCTTGCCTCCTTCCCCAAGCCCCACGGAAGGCAGTATGAGGACTGGAGCATTTGTGTGTCAAGATTTCCACTCTAGACCCTTTCCCCTCTTGGCTGATAAAAACTAGTAGGGAGGGAACAGCTGGCTGGGCCAGGGAGGTGATCAATGCCTCTTCTTTGTGTGCCTCCTCCTTGAGAGGTCCGGAGGGTGGCAACATGAGAACGGCCCTTCTCTGCAGTAGCTTCCAGTTTGTGGAATTTTCTCCCCAGGGGAGTTCACCTGGCGCCTTCAGTATACACCTTTAGGTGCCAGACAAAAAAAGTTCCTTTTTAACCAGGCCTTTGGATGATTTGATTGGCATCCTATGCCCTTTTAAAATGTGGGTTTTTGGGGGGGCGTGGCTATTGAGTTATTGTTTTTATTTTGATTATGTATCTGTGGTTTTATATTTTGATTTTATTCTTTGAACTGCCCTGAGACCTCTGGGTATAGGGCTGTATATAAATTTTATTATTATTATTATTAAATTAATTTTGGCTTTGCTCCCCCTCCCTCACAACAAGGCAGTGTGTAGCCCACAGGTTCCATGTTGAAGTACTTTTGCGGCCCACTTGGAATGAAAAGTTGGACCGCCCTGGTCTAGATTTTGCCTCTTACAGCTCCTCAAAGTGTGTTAAGCTAGTATACCATTGCACCAGTCTGCATACTGTATAGTGAGCCAGTATGTAAATAGTGGGCCAGTGTAGGTAATCACAGGATGGTGCCATACATTACGTTAAGTTTATGCCTATCAAGCAGGGCTTTTTTCCCAGCTAGAACTCACTACTGGCACCTCTCAGGTGGGTGCAGTTGCCATTATAAGAGAACAAGGGTGGTGTTCATGGTGAGTTCCTGCACCTCTTCTTCTAGAAAAATAGCATTGCCATCAAGCCATCTTAATAACCTATGTTTGTGATCTGATAATTATTGAGTTCTTCTGTTCCTTCTGAAAAAGATTTAAAACATTGCATTATTTATTCCACCACAGACTTCGCCACTAATTTTATCTCCACGTTGTTGTTTCCCAGTATTTTGCATTACTGCTACCAGTTTTCCTTTGCTGTCCTCTGAGTGAGGACAGCTCTGGCCTTTGCTATACTCATTATATTCTCAATGAACTGTTTCTTCCACAAATGCATTTAAACTTTTAGCACCGCTGTTTCTATGTTTGGCAGAGTCATTCTCTTTAAATTTCCAGATCTACTTTGCTGCTAGTTGTCTCTGTGGCTTTAATGTTGTCGTTCAACTGTCTGATTATATAAACTGTCTGATAAATAAAGAAGGGGAGGTAGCCAACAATTCTTGCTTTTGATCTTGAGTTGGTCACATTGAGTGTACATCAGCAATTAACTTCTGTTACCACTATTAGGCTACTCTTCATACCTTCCGCCAGGTATTTTCTTCCAGATTTGTAGGCACCAGCAACTTGGTTTTGTTTAGATTTTCACAAATTATGCATAAATCCATTTATGTATCTCCCACATCAGCAGCTATGTAGGTAACACCATGAAAACAACAACCTACAGACTCATTTTTCATTCTCATATATAGTTAACATGCTCTATATCCTTTTAAAGATATTTCCAAACGACAGTTTTTCTAAATGACATTTTACATGTGAGCAAAACAACCAGACGTGTGACATGCAAGACCACTCAGAATTTCTATAAAATAGATTTTTAAATTTCTAATACTTTTTATGTTACATTAACAATATTCATACACATGTAGTTGTGTACATGAAATAACAGGAGATTTTAAAAAATATGAATCTTCATGTTGCAGCATATACCCACAGTTACATGCTGTCAACTTTGAACCAGTTTCGCTGCCATGAATTTGTTATCAAGAGTAATGAAAATTCTGATGTTCAAGCCTTTTTCACTATTAGGCATTTCCAGGATTCTTGCAGTTAAACCATGACAGTTAAGCCAGATTTTTGCTGGTGGGGTGAAGTCCCTCTGGATAGTATTGTGTTATCAATAATAAACAGTGATAGGAAGGATTGCACAAGGTGAGAAGTGTGCAAAGCTATAAATACATCCAGTGATATACTACAACAGGTCACATAAACACCAAAACAGGGAAATGATATCTGTCTAAATACATTCTTGTTTCCATTTTTCATCAGGAATCAGTGGGTCTTTAGGAAAAATCCTCTTCCTGCAGTTTTAATTCTGCCCGCACAGTTTCTGGTTGCATTCCAAACATTACCTACGCTGTGTTAGAAATAACTGTAGATCATTATAAAGTGGCAGACAGAATGACAGAATACTGATGAACTGCAGCAACAGGCAATAGGATCTGTTCAGCAGGAAGGATTCTTCTCATAAGCATATGTCCAAACAGCTTTAGTAAAACAGAATAAAGCAATGCCAGCTACAGTATCAGACAGCCCACTCCCTCCCCTTCTCCCAAAATCTCTGAAGAGAGACCTTCCTTTTCCCCCCTGGCTCACTAGTTGTTGTTTTTTTGCCTTTTAACACCTGTGACCAACAGGGAAGTGTAGGGAGGAAGCCTCTTTTAACCCGTGTGTCGCCCTTGTAGTATTGCGAATCCTTTTCAGATGCTGTTTAAACATTTTTTGTGCAATGAGCATGTGCTTTCAGTAATATGTGCATCAGAACTAGGATGCGTAGGGAGAGCCTTTTGAAGTCTCTGGAAAAAACTAACATGGTTTACATTCCGTTTGCAGTTCTAATCTAATCTGAACCTAATCTAATTGCACCACCACATACACAAATTTCTGGCATTTGAAAACTCTTGGCTGGTTAGGAAAAATAGTGGAAAGGAGGATAATCCATGCAGGAGTAGCTGAGAGCTTCTCCAAGACCAATCCCACTATTAAGGCAAAAGCGGGGACCTGAGACAGTAGCTACAGCTCCTGCATTTTTTGTGTGTGTTGTGCCAAATAATGATGTCAACCAGGTCCCACAGGAGTGTGTGTGTGTGTGTACTCCGTAGGGGAAACTTGTTTAGTGCTACTTTTCTGGTAGTCCATGAATGTCAGTTCATTTTAGAGTCTAGATGAAAACAAGAAAAAAATATGGGAAGAAGAACCAGACAACTGTTTGCAAATGGGGACTCATGACCTTTTCATCTAAGGTACTTGCAACCAAGGACACAATAGAAAATGGCAGACATTTTGCTCTTAAGGGAATTTGCGTCTAAACAGAGTGCATAAAGCAATTACTTCAAAAATGTTTTTAAAAGCTGGATCTCTAAAAAATTAATAAACTGGGTCTTTTTAAAAACCACTTCAGTTATAGCACATCTCTTTAAAAAATAAAGAGGTTTAACATGAAATTTAAATGTGATACATGTATGTTGCAACCTAGAATTATCTCTTTAAGTCTTAGATGTGAAGGACCCTCAGCACTGTCACCAGCTAGAGCAAGGGACACTGGGGTGTTGTACTCCCTTCCCTACTACCAGGACACGGGTGGCGCTGTGGTCTAAACCACTGAGCCTCTTGGGCTTGCTGATCAAAAGGTTGGTGGTTCCAGTCCCCGCAATGGGGTGAGCTCCTGTTGCTCTGTCCCAGCTCCTGCCAACCTAGCAGTTTGAAAGCACGCCAGTGCAAGTAGATAAATAGGTACCGCTGTGGCAGGAAGGTAAACAGCGTTTCCTTGCGCTCTGGCTTCCGACACGGTGTTCCATTGCTCCAGAAGCAGTTTTGTCATGCTGGCCACATGACCCAGAAAACTGTCTGTGGACAAATGGCGGCTCCCTCGGCCTAAAAGCGAGATGAGCGCCGCAACTCCATGGTCGCCTTTGACTGGACTTAGCTGTCCAAGGGTCCTTTATCTTTACCTTTACCTTACCAGGAAGCACACTGTGGCAAGGGGAAGATCAAAACAGGCACCAAGTAATTGTACCACAGAACAGGAAACTGCAGGAAGTTTGTTTTTCCTTTGCTGGCCAGAAAGAACTCTTTCACGTACAAAAAAAGAAATTTGGCTCTTTCTATTCCATAATTCTCTTCCTCAGTGGCCACTCAATTTAAAGCTAAATCTAAAATGGTTTTAAATTGGTTTGCCTTGACTTAAACCAATACATGCTGTCTCTAAAGCTTTGCTGTAGCATTTTTACCCTTTAATTTCTGAAGTGGGTTTGATGTAAAAGAGGTGACCAAAAAAGTTGGGACTGCAATGCATTCTTCATAGTGCAAAGCCCCGGCCATGCAGATTCAAGTCATCCAGAAGCTAAATAAGAGTTTCATGCTGTGTTTAATTGGTCAGAAACATGAGCTGCAGGGTTCTGGAGCTTAGTGAACAGGACTGCATTTTTCAGTGGAATTTGGATATTAGACTTGCACCTTCTGTTTTCAGGAAAGCCTCCACCCAGTTTTAGAGAAACTGTACTAAGAAAACAGTTGAAGATTTTGGAGCCAGATTACAGTGCTGCCATGCTTGGCTGAGTACCCCTGTTAATAAGTGCAGACCTTACTATATAGCAGTAGCTACCAGTGATTTTTTTTTAATTATTGTTAAGTTTGTTAGAAATTTTTCAGTACACACAACTGCCAACATTTCCCCCTCAGTAAACCCTCTCGTCCTTCTCCACTTCCCTCTGCCAACCATATATCCCACTGCCCATCAAGACAGACATTTGAAGTCTTTTACGCCATAAATAAGTCAAACCAAAATAAGTAAACATTGATGCATTAGCAATTACAATACCTATTAGAATAACTGTACTAGTCAAAAAAATAGGGGGAAAAGAAGGGGGGGACAAATAATGCCTTGATTAAAATTCTAGATGCTACTTGGCAAACAGTATTGTGCAAACAACCATTTGTTTTTGCCACTTTGCCCAGCATCCCAAGTACACCTGGCACTCTCCATCTCTCTGCAGAGAGCATACGTCCCTGCTGACCTTAAGGGCTGTGAAGTTTCTTCTGAGTCCCTTCTCTGATTAGCCCCTTCTAGCATCAGCACTATGCCCCCTTTGCCCTTTCCTCAAGCCTCACTCTCCACCCGTGCTTTCTCCAGATTCTTTTGTCTGAGGCTGTCTATGCACTAACCCATTTGTAGCACAGAAATGTCATTTTTTTCTGAATCTGGGATTCTTTGAGCTTGTTCTCATGTGCTACATTCAGTCTAGATCAGTTCTTGATACTGCCATCCACAAGAATGGGTGTGGTTTCTTTACAAGTGTTCAAAAACCTTTCCTTTGATTGGGTTATCCACACCTTTTTTCTCCCTGCACATGCCCCAGGTGAATGAAGAAGGATCTTGGTGTACACTCATTCACAACTTCTTTGGGCAGGTGTGGATATAACCCTGCCATTGCCTGGACCGCCCACCCCTGTTTTTAAGTAGCATACTTTTCGTGAGCAGTGTTAATGCCAGCCAAACAGTCTTCCACTATCACACAGGAAGTGGACTTCAAACTGTTTAGTTTCCTGAGGAACTAATCATGTCATGCCACCACAGCAGCTCAGCCAATCAGGGTTTCCACAAGCACAATACAGTAGATGTTCTGCTGACTCTAGAAACTGCCCCTTGGTTCCACGGAAGAAATTATGCAGGCTTCTGAGAACACCCCATAGGCATTCCAGTTTAGAGCTGATAAGCAGCTGAGCTTTAAAGTTCTACATCGAAATGAGAAACATATTCTGTTTCTCATACAAATGTTTTCAAACAGGTATCTTCTCCCCAAAGGGCTCAATTCAATCAAAACATGGATGTATGACCTGTCCTCAGGTTACAAATGAAAAAGACAATACGTGTAAGTAGAAAAAGAAAAGGTAGAGGTGAGAGATCAATCGGACAAAACTAAAACAAAGTGATGTGTTGTCATCAGGAATTTATATTCAGTTGGAGCCAAGCTGATTTTCTGTTGCTGATGTTCTTCCTTGGATAGACGTGTGCAATTTGCTCATTGGCCTTTGTTCATCTAGCTGGTGGTAGAAGCCAGAATGTTCCTGTACTCCTGCTGTCTCAGCATACCTAGCACAGCGCAATGTTATTCCCCCCCCCCCAGGAAGGAGTAAAACAACCCCCTTGGAGCTACTTGTCCTGTGGCTAGTTGTTGGAGCCCAGCTGGTCTTCCCCTTGATATAATATTCTTCTGGGTAGGATGAGTGCAGGCTCACAATGTCCCTTGTTCGTTTGTCCCTAACAAACACAAAGCAGATTGTTTATCATGTCTTGAGGTAGAGATATGTTGTTTCTTTATAATCAAATTGTTTGTTGAAGTCATATGGTGAAAGACTGTTAAAAACTTGGTGGAAAAACATATGTTCTTGTGCGTAAATATTTGTGTGTCAGTCAAAATATTCAAATAAGAAATAATAGGGTGTAGTCATTAGGATCTAGGTTGGAGTTTCAGATACATTTCTAAATAGTGCTTATTTCATTCTGAATTTAGAAATACAAAACACTGCAAATATCATTTTGAATTCCAGAAAGTGGGACTTCGTTGATACACTTTGAACCTTAAGGTGTGTTGGCATTTGGAGTTTAAATTCTCAGCAGAAGTTGAATCTCTGTTGGAGGAGCACTCTACACTGGATATAATCACACTGGAAAACAGGAAAGCTACATTTATTATAGGAAATACATGTTTGCTAGGAAGGATCCTACCGGTAGTTCTTTCTAACTAAAGTGGAGATCCCTTGAGCCATGCTTTCTCTTGTATTTCAGCAGGAGAGACACAAAAGATGTCTTGTATCCCAAGGTGACCATGAAGAAGAGTAGTAGGCTGGATCTAGACACATCAAAAAGGCATTTCAGGAAAACGTGTTGAAAACTTTATTATCGGAAATCACGTTGGCGAAAGACAGGACTCCACAGCGCCATCTGGTGTCACAGTGTTATAATGCATATAAAATGGTTTTTCTTTACTAATGTAGCTGAGTCCCCAGTCTCGCACTCGAGGGGAAGTCAGTACAGGATAGGTCAGAAGGGACATCTAAGGAAACTTTTAGTTTCTTCTCTGTATCTATTCTTTCCCATGCAGACTCATCAGCCTCCAGTGCAAGCTAAGTTCCATCTCAACACTTCCAACAAGGTACTTATAAGTTGTTCAGGTTTGCTAATGCAATATACTTTTTGATAAAAAGAAATTAAGGTACTGTAAGACAAATCTGAAGCATTTTACACACATCAATTTAGCTGCTAGTTCCCATTTCATGAAGTGTCAGGTTGAGAAGTTCTGAAACTTTTAACAACTTCCACTGGGAAATGGATGGCTCAGAATATAGAAAATTCATTCATTTGCCAATTTGTGTCCCAGTCATTTTTAATGGATATTCGTATCTGGGTATAGCTGAGTGGTTTAAGGACAGTGGAGCATTATAATGCCAGCCAGAATTTATTTAAATTTTTGATATTAAATTTCCTTGTTAGGTTATGCATGCTCATCTCTTGTTATTAAACTTTAAACCTAAATGAACTATGCAGTTTTATCCCCAGATTTTTGTATCACTGGAAGAAGAAAGTGAATAGCCGTGTGTACTTAGTCCTGAATTATTAAAGTATGAAAATGCATTCACTGCCTTTAAATAAAATAGATTCTATTTATCTTGGCCAGCTGCTTAGATTTGATTAAGAGAAACATCTTCAATGTGTGTATACATGCACACAGTTTTGCCCTTTTTGTTTTCTGTTTTGTTTGGAGCTTGAAATCTGAAGTTCTTAATATCTGATAATGCCTGTTAATTCATTACATATACATCTCTCGTGTACATTTCTTCATTAAAACAAACCTTGTTCTAGCTGTGTAGATTTTTCTGGCATAGAGAAAACAGCTTCTGTTGTGTCATATAGTACAATGGAATGAGCAAAGAACCATTTTAGATTCCCTGACTTCCATTCTCTGCATAATGAATCAAGTCTTCCCAGCTGTCCTAGGTTTGAGCGCAATGTTTCTGATAAATCTTTTTTCTGTTCCACAACACTGCCGCTCCTGCTGGTGTTCCATGAATTATGACAGAGCCCACTGACTATCATAGTGCCTAGGGGGAAAGTGCATGCTACTTTGAGAGAGGTGAACACAAATTCTACCTTTACGCCAGTCACCCTCTGTTATTTATGTAACTGCAATCTCTGCTTATTGAATAATGCTATGTGCTTCTGCAGTTTTGAGGGACAGAAATGGTTGTCTCTATCCATTTGTGTAATTAATTAATACCTTTACCCTATACTGTTGGATGCCACCTTGGAATGTCTTACCCTAAAATACAGTTTATATAAACATTTGTAGTAAATAAATGAGCAGTGACCACTCTGCACTTATTTCTCAGTATGTTGTGTCAGTCAGTTTGCATCCCACTAAACTACAATTCTGTTGCAAAGGCAGGAACAGAAACCTTCCTTGTACACTTGAAAACAGCACAAGCGTATTTAGAATAAAGTGAGCTATGAGCCAGCAGAGTGCATTTGACAATTTCATCCTGGTTTAAAGCCACAGAGGAGCTGAATTGCTTAGTTAATTCCAGTGCTGAACATCTATGCTCATCTGCTTAAGCAATTTGTGAAAGGCCAAATAAGCTTGTCGTTAAAAAAAAAAAAAAGACCAGAAAAGGACCTCGCTATTTCTTAAAATAAGTTTAAATGCATGTACTATCATAAAAAAAAAAATTATATATATATATCCTGTGACTTGAGCCAGAGCAAAATTATACTTGCACTTTGAAACCTTGAAAAACATTATTTGCGTATATGTGTTTGTTTGTTTAGTCATGGAGAATACTACTGTTATTACTGCCATGTGTTTAAAGAGCTATAGCTATGACTATCATTCCACTGTAGTTCATTTGTAGAACATTTAGGCGGCTGGCATTTACAGTATTTCCATGTATCAGGGCTGATTTATGGGAACCCTGTTTGTGGCAGCAGATCTTAAGAGTAACACACAGACCAGTTGATCTGATTCCATACTAAAATATATTTGTTTCTTCCTGGGCGTGTGAGTCTGATACTAGGCAATGGCTCAATATTTTCTGCAAAGTAAATGTGTTTAAGCTAGTTTAAAGGTAAAGGGACCCCTGACTGTTAGGTTCAGTCACGGACAACTCTGGGGTTGCGGTGCTCATCTCGCTTTACTGGCCAAGGGAGCCAGCGTACAGCTTCCGGGTCATGTGGCCAGCAGGACTAAACCACTTCTGGCGAACTAGAGCAGCGCACGAAAACACCGTTTACCTTCCTGCCGGAGCGGTACCTATTTATCTACTTGCACTTTGATGTGCTTTCGAACTGCTAGGGGGGCAGGAGCAGGGACCGAGCAACGGGAGCTCGCTCCGTCGCAGGGATTCGAACCACCAACCTTCTGATCGGCAAGCCCAAAAGGCTCAGTGGTTTAGACCACAGTGCCACCCGCATCCCACTTAAGCTAGTTTAGCCCCTAACTAAAGCTGATTTGCACAAAGCAGTCACGAGGACATGTGTACTAAAGGAATTCACAACACAGAGCTGACGTGTGCAGGTGCACAGAGAAAGTCAAGTTTTTCTTACTTCACACACACACACACACACCCACCCACAGACAGACACACACCCTTTCGAAGTAAGTACCTTTATTTTTTCCATTGTTGCCTCAGGGTGATTTTTTTAGCACATGCCATGACTAACATGTTTTTGCTGCAAAAGCTTTTAATACATGACTGTATAGTAACAAGGGAAGAGGGAAAGAATTGGGAGAAGCAAGTATAGCAATAAACACAGTTTCACCTATGCCTCCGTACATATGTTAAATGTGTCTACACTACAGGTGGGAGGGAGGTGGGAGGGGTCACATCTCTTAGCCCCATCCCCATGCGCTCAGCACAGGACCTACAAAAAACAGGATCCTTAATTGTATATATTGCACAATTATGTGTTACAGGCATTCATTTTGTAAGTACAGTACATTTGCTCAGTAGCCAAGTAAAGATGGGACTACCCATCCCCATGTATATGTGCATTTCATGTTCACAGATTTAACATGTTCAGGGAACTCTACTTTGACTTCATTCTGGGGCAAGGACTTGGGGGAAAGAGTCCTAGTGGAATGGACCACAATCCACTTAAGATGGGAGGTTTTTTTTGGGGGGGGGGTTTGCTCTAGTTCATTTTACCTGAGTGCAGAGCTAATCACTTATTCTCTATGTGCTAGCAGAAACTAAAAGCATACCAATTCAACTTTCCCAGATGTTGAATTCAACATTCCTAAAGAATGGCTGAAATTGAATTACATTAATCAGCAAGGCATATAAGATTAATATTCACTATCAATTGAAATTAAAGTGCTTGGTTATAACTGTCTAACATCATTAAAATTAAATGCTGACTTCAAAGAGACAAGCTAATAGAATCTATTCTAATAATAGGACTATTTAAGATTATATTCTTCATACTGTTGCATAACGCCCCAATCTCCAAGCGCTGTGAGATTCCAACAGTTCAAGGCATTTACCTAAGGTTCATGTTTCCTTTTGGAATGAGACACAGCTGAAACGGGGGGGGGGGGCTTAATATTCTCTTAATGGCTCATCACCCAGGTGATCGCCTCAAGAGGAAGTTAGTCTGGTTTATATTTTAACTTCCTGGATCAAGGGGTTCGAGAAGCTAGCCTGGCTTGATTAGCTTTTAACACTTACTGGATCTTGGGGCCAGAGGGTTCTGGCACCCACAAACTCATAAGAACACTCTGTTTAGTTCATTGAATTTGCTGGCATTGGTGTATTTGTGGGACAACTCATTGTCATGTATAGCACATGCTGGCTCTGTATGGATGAACTGTTGCAGGCTTTGTAAACAATAGTTTATGAAGCTGGGAACAAGCATCAGTTTCTCTCAAACTATAGCTTTAATTGTCATTGTGTTTCTTTTGGAAAGCAGCTATAATATTCTAGCGCAATCTTCTACTAACTCTCATTTTCCCGGGAACAAATAGTAAATTGAAGCAGTTAGAAATCTGAGCACTTAGAGGCAGTCTACTTCTTTTTGAATGACTGAGCATCAACAGGATTAATGCTGCTATCCTACAAAGACGAATTTCTCCTACACACTGAGAATGAGGTTTTAATTAAATCGGCACAGGGATGTGTGCTGACTCTGTTGGTTTGAGCATGCTGCCCTCTGTCTACAAAAATATAAAAACATATTTTTTGCTGTTAAGATTTCCCCCCCAGTATTTCAGGTAGATGCCTGCAAACCCTTTAAGGGATTAAATATATAGCCCTCTATATAACTGGGTCTGTCATTCCATAGAAAAGCACCCAGTTTGTCTTCGGCTGGCTCTGGAATCCCCCCAAATGCAAATGCTGCACTGCAGTGCTGTAGAACATTAGCTTCATCAAGGATTTATGTTCTCCACCTGTGGATAAATGCAACCTGCTGCTGTTAACATTATACTGGCAGCCATCATTGCCTAAATAAACCACTGCAATAAGGAGAAAAGTGTTGGGTCGCTCCCACAGATCCCAAAGAGATTCTAGAAGATACTGTTTGTAGGCATACCATCAGCTGAAGCATCCAAAATAACACGAAGGTTTGGGAAAGAGATGTTAAGAGCATATTTTATATACGGTTGCACACTCATTTTATTAGCATCCCAATATATCTCTAAACCTATCTGTTAAATGGGCTCTTGCCAGAGTAATCACATGCACCATGCAATTCATCTGGAATCTTACGATAATTGGATGCTACTTTGTTCTTTAATTGTTAAAAATACATTTGATCTTCACATGGCTCAGTGTTTTGAAAGGCCTTACATGAGAACTTATTTTTAAAGCTTGCAGTTATGGTATAAATATAACCAATGGAATTATTTTGTTCCTTATATAAGCTCGGGGCCGTCACGGAAACATCTGCTTCTTTTAGGTTGCCCTTCTTGGTCCACCTACCTTCTGCCGCCTCTGCTGTGCTTCAGAGGCTGGGAAGACCCAGACAAAAGGGCACTTTTATAATTGCTTTGCAGAGATTCAAGTTCGCCCAAGCATGGGCTTAAAGGGATAAAAAGCAAGCAGCAACTTACTATTATTATTTTTAAAGAAAGACACTCATAAATTTTTAAAATAACATACAATGTACTATTCATGGACCTTGCATTATTTATGTTATTAGCCTCTTTAATAATAAAAACCAGTATATGAGGGAAGCGAAAGGGAAATGCATATCTTTCTCATGCATGGCCATTAATGTGCAAGTGTGCCACTAAAATGGACTTCTGGGGTCTCTTGTCTGCAGAATTTGTTATCAGACAAAAGGCTGGACGCTGCATTATATCAGTAATGAAGACACAGCACAGACGTGTAGGTTCATTGCACTGATTACTTTGTTTTGATATAGTATAATACAGGATTTTATTAGGTAGAGGTTTCTAAATAGAGATCTTAGTTGCTATTTTTAAATTTTGTTGTTGTCTCCTGAAACCCCTTAGCAAAAGGAAGATTGATTTTATATATTGACTCAGATGCATTTGGAAAAAAATCAAATGCAAATACACATTTTCTTCCTCTCTATAATTCCCCCCAGTTTCTACCAGTAGAGGGAGTCTGTGTACACTAATTTGGGATTTGTCACTATTAAGTGAAATAACTTTAATGCTTACTTTAAGTGAGACCAAATATAATATTTTACACAGCTTTTAGTTTAAAATACATAGCTAAACTATTGCTTAATTGTGGAATGAGATATATTTGTTGCATTTATAAAGTATATTAACACTTGTTCACATTCTTGCTGTGGTATAGTTAGGCTTCCTTTAGGTTTGCTATTGTGCCTCTTCGACACTACTGCTACCTCCTCCTCATATAACAATGCAGATCGCTGCCACTTTTGACCCCATTATTTTTGCATTAAACATGACATTCAGTATAGCTGTTTAAAAGAATCGCTTGCCTAATAGTTGACACACAAAATCTGGCTCTAATGCATAGTATTTCAGGCTGATCAAAACACAATATAGTGGGAATTCAAATTTGACTTCACACTTTCATGACACATTGGCTAGTTTCAAGACAGTTACAGTCCAACTGTTGATTTTTAGAAGAATCAGGTGAGTGGTGAAGCGCTATTTTGCCACCCAGTACTTCACATTACAGGTAGGTGGCGCATTGTTGAAAAGCATCTGTTACAGGTAATTGTCATGGAGCAAGCTGGACAGTAAACCATACACTTCAGTGCTAAAGTTAACTATTTATTAGAGAAACACAAACTTCACAGGTTTGGCTGGGTTTCAGGCCTAATGAGCACAGCAGTTCATGCCCTGTAGGCCCTACTCCATGAAATCAGTTGCAGAGACTAAAAGTGCCCACCACCCCCACAGCCATCTACGTTTCCTCCTCTCCAGGTCTTCATGCAAGCAATCGGAGACTATGTCTGCATGCAGCCTATCTTTACTCCACCCGTTTCAGCCCTCTTCTGGTTTTGGGAGACAGGGGGATGGGTGCTTGTTGCAGTAGGACGGGGAAGCCCCAGTGACTCTTCACTAGCCTGACTCATCTCTGCCTCTTGGCCTCCCCCTTCCCACTCACCTGCTTCAGCCTCTGCCTCCAACTATTGATCCCTACCTGCCACAGACTCTCCCAACTCACTGAGCCATGTTACCCCCTGTCAGGCGTCAGAGAGTCCGATCCCCCCACAGTAGGCTGCCAGGAATAGATTGACGAGGAAAGCTCTTACCAATGTCTTTTATACAATATTCACAGAGAGAGGCTTAGAAATGCAGCCTCTTGGAGTAACGGCATTGCTCCAAGTAATCTCCACCCCCCCTTCTCTCCTCAGTCGTCAGCAGCAGCACCCACCTTACGGTGGCCGCTTAGGGCCATTTGTCTCTGAGCCTTTTGCTCTCCTACTTTCACTGCTTGCCAGGTTCTGGGAGAAGGGAGATCTGGAATGCTTTCTAGTGATAACTAGAAAGTGGGCTCCGCTTCCCACTCCTCCTCTCCCATTATTTCCCAACTTTGCCCCTCATCTACCTCTGAGCCGTGTCCTTCCACAAACCACTGCTGTAAATCTATACTGTCTTCCTCTTCTCTGGAAGGTTGAGGAGGGCGAGGCAGTCTCCACCATTCCTCCTCTGTCCAGTCCCTGACACCTCCTCTTCCCAGTCTTCTCCCTGTGACTACCCATCATTGTTCCACCACCATTCCCAAGGCTCAGAGCTTTCTTCCCTTGGCCGTGCCCCAGTTGGTTCCTCCCATGACTCCTCTGTGTTGAACCAATCCTTGACAGTATAGCGGGTCTGTAGATCTGCCATGTAAAAACAATTTCCGTCCCTTTAGCACTGTTTATATGGGTGGCGCTGTGGGTTAAACCACAGAGCCTAGGGCTTGTTGATCAGAAAAAAGAGGTGCTGGAACTCACCATGAACACCTCCCTCGTTTTCTTATAATGGCAACGGCGCCCACCTGAGAGGTGCCGGGCTTGCCGATCAGAAGGTCGGCTGTTCGAATCCCTGCGACGGGGTGAGCTCCCGTTGTTTGGTCCCAGCTCCTGCCCACCTAGCAGTTCGAAAGCACGTCAAAGTGCAAATAGATAAATAGGTACCGCTCCGGCGGGAAGGTAAACGACGTTTCTGTGCGCTGCTCTGGTTCGCCAGAAGCGGCTTAGTCATGCTGGCCACATGACCTGGAAGCCGGTTCCCTCGGCCAATAAAGCAAGATGAGCGCCACAACCCCAGAGTTGTCCACGACTGGACCTAAATTAAACTCAGTTCATAGCAAAAAATGGGGGTGGAGCAATAAAACAGTAATATTTCAGAACAGAAGTACAAAATTCATCATGCATTAAAAGCCCAGTAAATTAAAATTGACTTAAGCTGTTAACCTAAAAGTTAACAGACTATCCATTCATCCAGTGACAAACATTCAGCAATTAGTCATACCGTAGTTTACTATCCTGTTCTGCCTGAATATTGCTGAGGCTCCCTACCTTTAAATGCTAAGAGCAAGTAAAGAATGTCTGTGAAATCTGGGAAGCTGACCTCATATCCTGTGCTGTAAGTTTTCCTTTCCTGACAACTGATGGATGCAGCGTCACAACCTGCCTATGTGTCAAAGATTGGCCACACCTTGATCTTTTTCTCACTAAGTTTCATAGCAATAGTTTTACTATCACTTGTTTACTAATGGCGTCATAGTAATAGTTTTAGATATCACTATGTATCTAAAGTCCTTCTCTGTTCCTGCAGGCATTTGGTATAATTTGCAAAGGGCTATGACAACAGAAGCAGCCCTGAATGGAGTTCTCATTATTCTTGCTTGTGCTTTATTTCTGAATAAAGTAACATTACTTGTGTCAAAATTACCAATATCAGAAGGGATTAGATTTCTTTATGAACTGATCAGGCACTTGTTGCTGCTGTGTTTCAAGATCACCTCTGCAAGGTAGCTGAAGATTTCTGTCATGTTCCTTCAGGAACCACCTTAGTCGATGGGCTTTTATGTTGAGGGAGTCATTGCATCACCATCATCAACTTTATTTCAGCTTTAAGCTCATAGCAGTCATTGCATCTGACACCCATGCCTCTCTTTTATTGCATGCTTGTTTTTTCAGGCTTTGTGATGCACATCCCATTTGACAGCAGTATGATTGACTGCTGGAACATGGTTCAGTAAGAAAACTAGCTCAGCATATGCCAGAGATGTTTGAGTAACGCCGCAGCTGAACATATTCACCAGGCAGAACAATCAATAACTTCTCCATCAGCATGAGTGTTATCTGTTGCTGCAGAAATCAGGAGACACTGCACTTTGACACACCGTGTATCAGATCTGAGTTTTCCAAGTGCTGAAATAGGACAGCCACAGACAGTGTTTTGCTTGAAGAAGTGTTTGAGATGACTCTTCCTAGCAACACTCTGTTCCTTTTCAAGGTTTGCAGCTTAGCGGCAGAGCATCTGTTTTGCTTACAGAAAATGTATGGTTCCATCCCCAGAACCTTCAGCTAGGGAATGCCTCCTGACTGAAACTCTGGATAGCAGTTGCCACCCCACTCACACATGAAAACAAAGTCCACCACAGTCAATCACAAACAGCCACACCCTAGGCCAACCCCAACCTCTCTCACCACCAAAGGAATACAAGCGAATAGTAAAGAGAACCCACACAAGTGAGGCTCACACAAAACTCCACACATACACTAAGTAGAATAGAAGCATTGCCACCTGACCACGCACCATGCCCCCTCCACCTCTTTCCCGCTTTTCTTCCTAATGTAACACTAATGTCTCAACAAATGAAACTGATCTGTAGAAAATGTTACTTGAAAAAGAGACATTGCACATGCTTTTGTAAACCAAGAAATCTTTTATATATATATATATCAAAACAACAACTGCTAGATGCTGAGCTAGATAAACTAGGCTAGAATTACCTAGTCTTACTAGGTAAAATGCAGCTGCCTGTGTTTGGAAGCAGTGCCTTTTTCACTAACCAAGGAGTTGTGTGTGCTAAAATTCCTGAACTAAGTCTTTCTAATGCCATGTGTATTGCCATTGCATGGAAAATAACAAAGTTCATAAACAAGTGCTTGGAAGCAGGGAGTTGTATCCAATGTAGCACTGCGTTAATGGCACTTAGCAGTAAACTTTGTTGCTCAATAGATTGGGCAGTGTAGGTGCAACAAGTTTCTGTTAGTGTAACTGTTGCCTTGGACTCTGGTGCAAGCATACAGAGAGTATTTGATAAGCCCCAAGCACTTCAAATGAATAGCATGTAGCTTATTAGTGTACAATAAATATTATGATGAACACTGTTCAGAAAATTAGAATTGTCCTCGCAGTAGACCAAATAAAATTTCTCCCATCATCACTCTGTGAGAGATGCTCACATGCGGTACTGTTCGAGAGCTCACAGAAATCCGGTATGGTCAGTTTATTTTATGAAAATATACTTCATTGGTTTCATTTCTGTTTATTTATTGTTTTGCTCATCTGATGATTCTCTGCATGTAGATAGCTTGCTGGATAAAATAATGTCCAAAATTCATTGTGGCCAACATAACACAGCACAGAGAGAGAGAGTCTGGATGTGATACATTATTAAGAATAAAGTGAACATGAACATTAATAAGTATGTGGGAAATGTGAAAAGAGGTATGCTCCTTGTTTGATTTTTTTTTTTTTTAAAGACAAAGTAGGGGTTAGGAAGAACCTTGAAATGAAACCTGAGGCATTACCCTTGGAAAAAAGCAAGCTTTTTTATATGATCACTTGAAGACACAGAAGATTAAAAGGATTTTTTTTTAAGGCCATTTGTAAAGCTTATGTGAAATGTTTTTGCTTTGTAATGCTTGTTCTGGGATGCCATTGATCAAAGCCATGCTAGTTAGGAAAAGGCTAATGAATCATCTTCCCCCCTAATAATAACTTTCTATTTCTCCCATTCCACTCTGTTTAGATTTTGAAAAGGCTATTAATGTATATTATAGTGTATCTTTCCCAATGTAACTTTTAATTGAGGTTGTCTTTATTATACCAGTACTTATTGCCGTCTTGTTGTAGCTCATTTCCTTATAATTGGATGCATACTGTCTTGGAAATGCAATTTTCTCTCTGTTTGTAAAATGCATGCAGCAAGCTGTATAGACACGAGCCCTTTCTTGGGAATTTGTGCCTTCATTAAAAATAAGGATCTAGAATTGTTGCCTTGAGGACAAGGCTTTACACAGCAAAGAAAGCTATGGCTATATGAAGGGAGTTTCTGAGCACGGGTGCCTTAAATGCAAGAGATTAAGAATTGGCATGACGTGTTGATGACCAAGGGTACGGTTTTAACTTGTCGTTAAATTGAGGCTGATAGTGCAGCTGAGCTCTGAAAAGAAATAAAATATTTCTTTTCTCCCATCTCAGTTTCCCTCCAACTTGAGCAAACGAGTTTGTTCTCAGAGACTATGGCATTTTAAACAATTTTCCAAATTCAGTTATAATGGAAATATGTCTTCAGAGCCTAGTATTAAGCTAACAGGCATCCTGGATGTGTTTGTCCTTAGAGATAGGAGAGTGGGATGTTAATGATAGCTGAATAAATTGAGATGTTACATACTTTGTCAGCAGTTACAAAACCTAGCATATGATTTTGACTAACATAATTGCAATGACAGATTTGAGCAGGAAACACACTGCAAAGCTGTTTAAAATAAAAAGGTATTTTCCTGTTTCCTGTATCCTTGGAACCACAAAAATGTGATTTCAAGCCAGTTTATTTGGATACAGAAACTCAGTAATCCAATATGGGGGAAATGCAGGTTCAGGTTGATACATGTACAAATAATAACTAAATAATTGAATACAGTATGTACTAGTCTCTCCTGACATATGTGTCAAGGATGGCAGAGCCTGGCTGATTGTGATTATCCTTCGCCTTTTCATTTCTTAGTTTCTCCCTTAGTCCAGGCTAAAAAGGTTTTTCCCCATTTTGGGGCCCTCCTATATCAATAAAGCTGTTGCTTTCTTGGCTCTTCTAGACTGAGGATTCTTAGAGCTCCAATATTCTGGTTTCTTTTGCTTCTGGAAACTTAGCATCTACAACTGTCTGATTTAACATTTCATGTCTTCTGTGCATCCTTTATGTTCCTTCCACACAGAAAGCATGAAATAGTGGTTCTTCTTGGAAAGCACCTCTTCAATCATGCCTAGAGGCTTCTGAGATCTGCTTTGCCTCCCTCCGTACAATGCTTCTCTCTCTCTCTTGTGAAGATTTAAGTACAGAAGCCCTTTTATCTGCTTTCATGTTCGCTGATGGAAGATTGGTGGGAAATTGCTGACTCCACCCTTCTCTGCCTGTTTCCTCCCTCTCAGCCCCAACTTTGCATAGGAAAAATGTAGTGATGGGGGTGAAGGATATTACCAGATAGTTGGCTAATTTCATCTGCTTGTGCCACCTTCCCGCCATCAGCTTTCCTGTTTTACCAGGAAGTTACCAGAGAGATTTGAGTGTGTCCTTTTGCAGCTGCAAACCCTAACCTAGCAGTGGGTTTGCATATCTGATTTGGAGCTGGAAATGATTTCTGTTTTAAAAAAAATATCTGTGCAATCTCAGTAAAATTTTAAATATTTTAATTTGATAAAATAATAAGGTAAAAAATGAGTTTAAATAAACAGCAAGCAATTTCTTAGCTCCCATAATGATAGAAGGTAGAAGGCATCTTTTTTTGGACTGAAACTGTACAGAAAAAGATAGAGGTGAGGCTGTGCATTCTGATTAACTTGTTGTTGTTGTTGAAAAAATCAAGGCAACAGACCTACTCAGAAAGTTGGGGATTCCATGATACATCTCTACACACCTTGTTAATGATGCAGTCTGACATGGAAGCATGAGGTCATGACTCAAATCACCCCAATTTGCGTCATTATTCAGGGTATACACACAGCTGAGGCACACTGGTGATATTTGGTCTGACTTGGCCATGTCAATCCCCTGTGTTTACTGCTCAGCACTTGCCCTCGCAGGTGGGGAATGCAAGAGAATGGCACAGGTGACTAAATATTACAGGAAGATAGTGGAGATAGTATAGGGCAGGGGTCAGCAAACTTTTTCAGCAGGGGACCAGTCCACTGTCCCTCAGACCTTGTGGGGGCCCGGACTATATTTTGAAAAAAAAAAAAGATGAACGAATTTCTGGGCCCCACAAATAACCCAGTGGTGCATTTTAAATAAAAGGACACCTTCTACTCATGTAAAAACATGCTGATTCCCGGACCGTCTGCGGGCCGGATTTAGAAGGCGATTGGGCCAGATCCGGCCTCTGGACCTTAGTTTGCCTCCCTATGGTATAGGGGCTGCTAGGTTGTCTGACAGCCCTGTGTTGAGTATCACAGATAGTTCTACCCAGTGCTATTTTACTGGAAAAAAGAGGTGCCGGAACTTACAATGAATACTTCCCTTGTTCTCTTATAATGGCAATGGCACCCACCTGAGTTCCGGCTGAAAAACAGCCCTGGTTCTGTCCCAAATCTATTGAACCAAAAGAAGTTCCTTGGTGCAAAAGAAGACATTTTGTTTCTTCTAGTACATAATAATTGCTTATATTTCAAGCACAATCCTGGGTGATAGGTTGCAATGCCAGTTGAAGTTTTAGTGTCCTGGAACTCAGCCAGTGTCTGCTATTGCTTGATCTGCTTGTGTTTTCTCATATGGACCTCTGCGTGCCCCTTCTGCCCAAATAAAACCCAGTTCTCTATATTCCTTATAGCAAAGCTTTGCAACGTACCTTTTCCACAGTGATTTAAACTTGGGTCTAAAATGCGAACAACTCTATTGACATAAGCATCTTGAGCCAATGTTCTTGCCAAATTGAGGGTGAATCTTTAATGCCTTCTGATGGAAGTGCATCTCATTTTCATGCATTACAGAAAATGCTGTTTTCAATCTCTATTTAGATTTCCTTATGTGTGAAATAAGCTGAAAATAAATACTTTGTTTCCCCCGCTTCCTCATTGATGGATAGATAGGGCTATTGTCTCATGTCCTCAGCGATGCTATTATGTTTCTGCATCCTGACCGAAATGACAGGATCTCATATTGTAGTGAGATGACATCCAGATGCATCGTGTATGAACATGCACCGGAATACACTCAAAGCCTGTTGTGTTTTTTTTTTAAATGTGCTCTAATAAAAGATGATCAGGCAGAATATATTCTAGCAAAGGATACTTTTGAAGAAAGAGAAATAATGGTAATAATGAAGAGGCAGGACATTGATTCTAATCTGTAGTAGCAAGATGACAATCTGTTTGATGAATGAAGGAGCTGGTGCAAAGATAGGGCAGGGTGTTTGTGGTTTGTGCCTGTTCCCATTTTTATCCACCAATAGCACACCCTCCATTAAAATACAGCTGAGGAAATGTGCAACAGAAAGAGGAGGAGAAATCTCACCCTTTGAAAGTTCAAGATGCATTCAGGTTTACAGCAATTAAATGCCTAATTTCCTGTTAAAGAACTTCCTGCTCTTCTTCTCCCAACCCCCATGTGTATAACATGCTGTTCTGAATTTCTGCTTTGCAAACAGCAGCCCAATAGCATCTCTATCATTTCAACAGTTTTATGGTACTTTGCTGAAAGCAGTGGGTCTTAGAGCTTGGTGCAGTGCATTAGCATATGCTTCTGCAAAATATTTCATCTTTTTGTGACTCCCTTTTGATCAATTATGTGTATGCAGGTTTTCTCAAACATCCTCATAGAGGAAGATTTGATCTTCATAGAAGATGACCGGTTTTATACTTCCAGCTTTATATGTTCATTCTAGAAATACAACAGCTGGCGTGACATTAAAGTATGCACTGTGTGACTTTTTTAAAGGAGATAATTACATTTCATAAAGGTTGTGATATCAACTAATGATTCAAATTGATAGATTCCTTGCTAACTTCCTTTGTGTTTAAAATATATGCATCTGTACACAAACATAGGTATATGGAAGTGGCTAAGGCTGCTTTAGGTGTGTCCAAACACCTGAGTATGCCCAGTTGGATTTGGCAGTGGAGCTCTCTCTCATTTCACAAATCACCACTGAAGCTTCTATCTGTTTCAAAAGCAGTTTGTCATGTGGCATGGAGCAATGTTGTTTGACAAAAACAAATCAAAATAAATATACATACAGTGTACAGAAATGGTGATGTGGTTCTTTGAATCCCAACTTGGGTTCAATGACATCCTCACTTTTGATTCCTTTATTGCAGGGGGTTGGACTAGATGATCCTTGGGGTCCCTTCCAACTTTACAGTTCTTATGACCTCAGCCTCATGCATGTTACAGTGTTGTTCCTCAGCTCCATAGTAACTTGCATGAAATGGCCATGCGGCTCTAATGTGCTGCAATATGAAATCAGTGAGTGAGCTTTTAATTATTTTTTGGGAAAGGTAATTAAAGCAGTCATTTGCCCATAAGAAATAACATGATGTAGTTGGAAATTGTCTTTTATAGATAGATTTCATGACTCTGTCAGGTTTTGATGGGTCCTTTAATGTCCTAGGGTTATGATAGACATTTATTATGATAAGCAGGTTTTAAGTTGTTGTTTTTCTTAATATTTGCTTCATTTTTATATCTGCTTGCCGTTGGTGCATTTATAGATAATGTTCCTCATAAAACCATGTTTACCTGGACATACCGGTATTTTATGCTACCTGTTAGAAGAAGCAAAGAATTATATGGCCATGTTTGGACATAATTCTGGCTGTTGCCTATGGTTAGTCAAATTTGTTTGCTTGCTAGTACGCACAGCCTGAGCACTCCTGCTCAACTCTCAAAGGGAAAACAAACCATGTTTTGATTGTATGTATATGATTGTAGAGTTTTGATTGTATGTATATGATTGTATTTTGTTTGAGGGAAACAAACCATGAGCACTGGGTTGGGATGTAACGTTAAGCAGGTTGCTTCATGGTTTGTTTCCCAACTGGGAGGAAGGCAAGAACAGAGTGGGAGTGTTTGGGCTGCATACATTAGCATGCAGCTTGTACACAAACTAATTTGACTAACCATTGTTAATGGCCAGTGTTATAACCAAATGTGGCTATTAAGTAGCTTTAGCTCTGGTGGATTTTAAAGCTTTATTAGAGAAGCTATTAAATAGAAGTGATGAATAGAAGTGAGATTTTGCTGAAGTATTAGTGACCAGTGTTGGAAGTGATTGATGTAAGGTTAAGCTATCAATTCTTTGAGGAGATGTGCTTTGCAAATTCTGCAGTTCTTTTGTTCGGAGCTGTTGCCTCAGTTGTTGCATTGATTCTATCTTAACAGCCTTTGGGGTCATTTTTATTTATTTAAGATTAGAAAGTCCTATTCTCTAAATCTTCTTTGGTGAATATATAGGTGTGTGTGTGTGTGTGTGTGTGTGTGTGTGTGTGTGTGTACGTGTGTGTGTGAGTGTGTGTGTGTGTGTGTGTGTGTGTGTGTGTGTGAGAGAGAGAGAGAGAGAGAGAGAGAGAGAGAGAGAATGTGCCTGCAAATGGAATCTACACCTGGGGTTTCTCTCTGGCTGCTAATGTTTATCCATATTATTTACCGGTAATTTCTTTTTGTTAGTTGCTGCTGTTTGTTGCTGTTTTCTTAACATTGGGTTGTATCCAATACTTCTGTTCTGCTCAGGCAGAAGACTTCTACCTGCACAGTGAAACTATCCACTCCTCTCCAGCTGCTCAGACATCCTCACAAGGTCCTTCAGAAGGTTGGGGAGCCCTCTGGAGCAGTTTTTGTGGGCTAAGGGAAAGAGAGGAAGTGGAAATCTGTTTTAATGTGAGACATGTTATAGTGGAAAGTGGAATGGAACATTTTAAATGGTTGTGTATGTCCTGCAAGCCGTGGTTCCTGAGATCAGTTGCTGGAGGCCCAGCCAATCCAGGGGCTTAATACTGGCCTCATTCATGGCTAATGGTTATCCATGGTCATAAATAAGCCATGACTTGCCACAAATGAGTGCCTTGCTGGTACACACTGCTCAGTCACTCTGGCCTGCCCTGCCTGCCTCCCAAAGAAACAAATGGTGATGCTTAGCTTAGCATTGTTTGTTTCTCCCAAACAAACCATGAGCAGTAAGTCAAAAACAAACCTTGGCTTCTACTTGTGGTTTGCTTGGATAGAAGCAACCCATGGTCACTGGTTCACATGTAACACTAAGCCAGGCTTCGTGGTTTGTTTCTCCTAGGGGCAGGCGGGGTGAAGCAGGAGTGTTTGAGCTGCATGCACCAAAGCACTACTGTTTCACAATAAGCAACAGTTTATGTCTAAGTATGGCTTATTATTAATGTGCAAACCAGGGCACTGTCTGTAGGAGTCAGTACTGCTGATTCTTTTCTTCTGTGCCTGAAAAAAGCTCTGAGGTTTTAACATCCATGCCTAGGGGCTGCTCATTAGGCTAGTCATTTTCTGCTTCATTCCTCAAATGAGTTCAATTCATGATTTATTTATTTTTTTTAAAAAGTTAACTTTCAAATGAACAGTCATCTTATCACTAGTGCATAGAGACTTTAATACTCATTTTGTCCATTTAAATTGCAATGCAGGTGAAGTGGGAACTGCATGTGATGAATTGAAAATCCAAAGCTAATTTAAGTGTGCACAGCAAAGGGCACTATTCTGAAGCTACTTACAAGCTTATAAATTCCTTTTTAAGTCACTGAGATTTATGAGCTTAGAAGTAAAAATCTGGATTTCTTCCAGTGATTTTAATAAGGTAGACCTATAGAAGGATGTGTATCATGTTGACCTTTTACGTCATTCCACTAGGCCTTTTTAAAGAACAAAACCTACCGTATTTGTATCAGAGTCTGCTGTCAACTCTTCAGGCCCGAGTCCAAGTATTTTTGTTTTATTTCCCTAATATCCGCTGATGAAGGGTATATAATTTCATTCCTCATACCCTTCATGGGTTCTTCTTCACTTAAGGAATGCTGTACAGTATACAGAATTTTGCCTAAGAGGAATTTATAGTTGGGCTGCTGCTGTACAAATCACATCCATGCCTCACCTGGCAGTTGCAATTCCTGCACTTAGGTTAACTTTCAACAAAGGAAATTGAATTTTTTCTTGCAGTTTGCACACATTGTATCGGTGAAACGGCTTCTCTTTTCGGTGAATCTTCTCTTCTCACAATTAGCATTTTAAAAGCACAGGCTGCTTTTTTACTTTAATGTTATAGATATGCTTCTACATTTTCTTATTATGCAGCTTCCTGTTGCAGTTTTGTCCCTTATTTCCCAAGTAACATCATTAACTTAGATGTTCATATATATATATTTTTAAAAAAACATGAATTTCTACTAGTGTGCAAAACCTGATTAAAGATAGTTTAAAATGTTAAAACATAAACTTACATAATTAAAATAAGCAAAACAAAACAAAACACAATCTCATTAAAACAATACAACAATGGAAAGAGGAGACTCGGGTTGAGAGAGCAAAGGAATGTCTGTGTAAACAGGTGTGTCTGCAAAAGCCTGGAAGAAGGGCAACACAGATAGGGCATATTTCATCAGGGAGCACTGAAACAGTGTGTAGACCCACCTAGTCCAGTGGTCTCTACTCAGTTTGGCTGTGCTTTCCAGAGTCTTTCCTAGTCCTTTTAATAGGCAATGTCAGAGATTAATCATAGAATCATAGAATCATAGAGTTGGAAGAGACCACAAGGGCCATCCAGTCCAACCCCCTGCCAAGCAGGAAACACCATCAAAGCATTCCTGACAGATGGCTGTCAAGCCTCTGCTTAAAGACCTCCAAAGAAGGAGACTCCACCACACTCCTTGGCAGCAAATTCCACTGTCGAACAGCTCTTACTGTCAGGAAGTTCTTCCTAATGTTTAGGTGGAATCTTCTTTCTTGTAGTTTGAATCCATTGCTCCGTGTCCGCTTCTCTGGAGCAGCAGAAAACACCCTCCTCTATATGACATCCTTTTATATATTTGAACATGGCTATCATATCACCCCTTAACCTTCTCTTCTCCAGGCTAAACATACCCAGCTCCCTAAGCCGTTCCTCATAAGGCATCGTTTCCAGGCCTTTGACCATTTTGGTTGCCCTCCTCTGGACATGTTCCAGCTTGTCAGTATCCTTCTTGAACTGTGGTGCCCAGAACTGGACACAGTATTCCAGGTGAGGTCTGACCAGAGCGGAATACAGTGGTACTATTACTTCCCTTGATCTAGATGCTATACTCCTATTGATGCAGCCCAGATTAAATCTGGGACCTTTTGCACAGCTGACTCTAGGTTTGAAGGGGGTCTTGGGCTGTCTTCTCATGGCCCTCTTCCTCTGTCAGTGGGTCTTGGTCGGTTGTTTCTATTACTACATTGCTCCAAGAGATGCTCTGGACAGTTGGATCTAGCCACCTTTGTAATTTCTTTCACAATGCTCCAGAACAATGGTGGCCAGATCGAGCAGGTGGGAGGGGCTAAAGATGCCTGGTGCTAACACTGGCCCCAGCAGCCTTCATGGTCTGCCACTGGGGTATGACCCCTTCCCATCTTTAATCCCCCAATTTAATTTTACTGGCTGCCCCATAGTCCTGCTCATAGCAGTTCTTCCCCCATTTGCTTTCCTGCAAATAAGAGGTTGCAGTCAATGCTTTTTAATTGTCAGACCCTGACAGCAGGAAGATCATCACTATGACTAATCGGAAAAGTAAAAGCCTGAATGGAATTACATATCTTTAACCATATGCAGTAGCAAATGGAAGCTGTTTTTGGGGGATAGACAGATTCCCTGCTTTAAAGATTACAGAGAGATCGCTTACTTTGAGATTACATTAAACCCCACAGCTTTTAATTACATGCATGTTGCTAGCAGAAACTAACAGTAGTTTTGCCTGTCTGGCTCATTCATTTTATTTTTTAGTGTTGCAGTTCCTTTTATTTTTGCCTTTGAAATGTGTTGGCACATGATGCTTTTGCTTTCAGTTGTATTTTCGCTCTGTTATTGAGCTTTCCAACACTGGTGAAAAACTAGCCTGGTTGTGCCTTATTTCATTATACAGTATTTTCAAATGCTGCAAGTCCTTTATGAATCTCGCTGACAGAAGATACTTAGAAGAATTCTCAGTAGTATTCTGAAAGTCTGCCTTTTATACCTCTTAAGGGGGCTTCAGGAAGCTAAACCAGGAAGGCAGCTGCTGCAAATGTTAGCAAATTATTACTATGAGAATAGGTGGACTTTTCTAAAACACTGAGCATGTGCCACCTAGCATTGCTGCTCTATAAGCTCTATTTGTAAACCACTTTGAGTCTTTTTTGCAATCAGTGTATAAATTTTGTGAAATAAAATAATATTTATTTGAGTGGGACCATGCAGACCCTGCTGAAACAATGTGGAACAGTATATGCATCAGTACTGCACATTTAGGGATACGGGTGGCGCTGTGGGTTAAACCACAGAGCCTAGGGCTTGCTGATCAGAAGGTCGGCGGTTCGAATCCCCGCAACGGGGTGAGCTCCCATTGCTCAGTCCCTGCTCCTGCTAACCTAGCAGTTCGAAAGCATATCAAAGTGCAAGTAGATAAATAGGTAACGCTGTGGTGGAAAGGTAAAAGGCGTTTCCGTGTGCTGCTCTGGTTCGCCAGAAGCGGCTTAGTCATGCTGGCCACATGACCAGGAAGCCAGTTCCCTCGGCCAATAAAGCGAGATGAGCGCCGCAACCCCAGAGTCGTCCGCGACTGGACCTAATGGTCTGGGGTCCCTTTACCTTTACCTTTACTGCACATTTTATGCTTTATGTAGAAGTTTTATGCCTCTTCAAATTCAGTTCTTTGGTAGCTGAGAGTATCTTTTGGAAGCCCTTTATTGTGCTAACACAGTGGTTTTCAAAGATATGTCCAGGGGAACCCCCAGGGTTTCTTTGTAGCTTAGCAGGGGTTCATCAGTTAGTGCAGGACCTTGTTAACCTTCACAGATTCCTCCCTGCAAGACTGCCTAAGTTCAGTTTGTGGAGGAGCAGCAGATATGCCCTAGATTCTGATCTAGGTGGGGAGTCTTTTTCATACCAAGGTCTGCACTCCTTTCTAAGCAACCTTCCTGGGGCCACATGGCAGTGGTGCGGAGGAAAAATAAAATAAATGCTGATTTCACCTTTGTATGGTAGATTTCTTTCTGCACACATTTGAGCATCCTTCTTTATCCTCTCTCTGGGAAACAAAGAAGCATCGTCAGAATTCAAGGACACATTCTAGTAAGTCAATATACTCAAGAAGGGTGCAAGGCAGGGCTTTTGAGAGGTATGGCCTGGGGATGAGGTATGTATGGGAAGGAGGCATGGTCGGATGGCAAGCTGGAGGACTGTACTCAACTGCATCCCTGCTCTGGATAGCTATAAGCTTAGCTCTAATGGTGAGGCTCAGCAGGCATGATCAGCATTGTGGGGGAACTGTGTAAACACCCTAGAATAGGGGTAGCCAACAAAGTATCCTCCACATGTTGTTGGACTAGATTTCCCATCAGCTCCAGCCCCTAGAGCCAATGGTCAGCAATGATGGATGTTCCACATGCCACATCATCTACAAAGCACCTTGTTGGTTACCTCTGCCCTAGAATATGGTCCCAAAATCCTTTCCAGAGAGCACAGACTCCAACAGGAGCATGCCTTGAGCAAACAAGTCATGATGAAAAGGCAGGAAGTTGTAAAACCACTGTGCTAACATATTGTTTTTTAATGGGAAGATGAGAACCTAGAAGTGGTCATATCGAGAACTAGGGTACACCAATGCCATGACCACCGCCACCACCATTTTCTTTTTTAGCCTTTTAGAGAAGAGAGAAATGTAGACATAATGCAGGTGCACTTTTGTTGTTAAAATAAAAGGCAAGTCAACTGAAAAGGTTGACAGTTCTACTTCTAACACATGGTGGGTGAGAAACTACCACCTTTAAGACTAACACATTTACTAATGCCTTTCTTATATGCAGGGTGCCATGCCACAATTTTTTGCATAAGTGATGCTTTCCAGGCAATGTTTAACCAATGCTTGAGAAGAGGTGTGTAGTAGCAAGCTCATGTTTAGAGCCAGGAACGTTACTTCATAACAGCAGTTCACTTTGTCTCCTGTTCTGTAGCAAAATCTATTTTTAAAAGGTTATTTAATTTTTAGCAAAGATAGTTTAAAAATATTTTGCACCTAATAACATTCAATGGCCCTATAAAACAAGGAGCCAATGGCAGTATACAGTAGTAACAATGTTATATGGAGGTACACACAAGACACTATATTAAAAAACTCTCACTAAAACAGATCTCTTAACTCATCAAACCTTGATATTCTCCCTAGGGCTTATAAATAAGCTATGAAACAAAATGTGATTTGATTCTCCTTACATAACTCGTAATTTAGAGCATCTTCACATGGCTTGTAACAAAGCAGTGGAGGAAAAGCACAACTGAATTGTGCTTACTGCACTTGGGGAAGTAAGCTGTAGCTCAGTGGTAGAGTTGCATGCAGAAGATTCCAGGTTCAATCCCTGGAATTTCCAGATTGGTTTGGGAGCGCTTCCTGCTTTAAACTTTAGGGAGCTGCTGCCAATCACTGTACTGAGCTAGGTGGACCAAAAAGGTGTTCATTTTAAGTTTCCTGGGTTCATTTTAAGTTTGTTGTACTTTAATTTCTTCTTGAAATTAAAACTTTCATGGAGAAGGATGCTGTGCTCTGTTCCTATAATCATTGCCTCTTCCTGTAAGAACTACATGGTAGGAAGATATTACTGAGGACTAAGATTCCTATTCCCATGCATAAATGCAAGAAGACTGGACATAAATGCAAAGAGACTGGAAGGTTTCACTTTAGCTTTCAAATAGCAGTGGTTACACATATTACCGGGTATGTCTGAACTCAAACAAAATGTGGTTAGTCACAACTGTGGTTTAGGACAACATCGACTTCAAACATTGGTTTTGTGGGATGGGTTTTAATGGGTAGGAAAGGATATTTTAATGGCAATTTATCCCTCCAGGTGCCCACATGTGTGGGTTGAACAGGGTTTCAAAATCCCATCACTGGCAGCAAAATTAAAAGCATAGGAATTATGCTGTAAAACCGTGTTTTGAGCCTCGACCTACGAAGGTTTTTTCGACCTACGAATGCGTTCTCCAACGCATTCCTATGGGGACTCGACTTACGATTTTTTCGACTTCCGACGGTCCCGTCGGAACGAATTACATTCGTAAGTCGAGGGTCCACTGTACAAGACTTTTAGAAGACATCTGAAGGCAGCCCTGTTTAGGGAAGCTTTTAATGTTTAATAGACTATTGCATTTTAATATTATGTTGCAAGCCGCCCAGAGTGGGCGGCTTCCAACATATTATTATTATTATTATTATTATTATTATTATTATTATTATTATCCCCCCTCCCCTCCCTACCAAGACATTTCCACAGGGCTCGTGACAGACTTTTCCTTAACTGTATTTAACACTAGCTACAGTTTGAACAAGATTAGTAACTACAGTTATTTAAAAATGGAAGCGAAAACTTCCACCCAAGGAGGAGAGGGGAAAACGTGAGCCTTAAGCTCACCCATACTTACTCCTTATTTCTAAACTGGCTTTAGCAATGTCTAAATGTTGTCAGGATAAAGAGTCAGCTTGCATCCTTCAGGACCAAACATATTTTTTCTACGTTATGGGCAGCTGGGAAGTACTGATTTTTTTATTTTATTTTTTAGTATGCTAGAGGAAGTAATTGCAATTACATGCAATAGTATTATGTGCAGGTTTAGTTTTATGTGAACAGCTTCTCAGGCCCTCTGAACTTTTTCCTGGATAATACATTTAAACCACCATGACATTTGAATGATGATGCAGCTCAGCAAAATGTGAAGAAGTGGGAATTTATTAGACCAGTTAAACAACAAATATGTAGTAACTGTCATAAAAGACCTGAGTAAAGAAAAATATCCACATGAAGGAAAGTACTTAAGGAGCATACTTAAGCATCAGCTAAATATGATTTACTGCTTGCCCGAACTAGATCCTTTAAAACAAAAAATCAAGAGAAGCAATACTGTAAATTATTGCCCTCTAACATATTTAAAGCCATGGGGAAAGCCAAAATATGATGGAACTATGAGTAGTAATAAGAGCTATGAGAACCCTTCTATTACTTTATTATATAGTATTATGGAGAGGTGCCTCACACATTAGTTTCCCCCCCTTAGCTGTGACCTATTTCTTCTTTTTCCTAACCCTTTTATTACCACTGCTACCAAATATACCAATACCATTTATTTCCTTCATCAGTTTACTGACTAGTAGCTGTGGCTAAGCATAGAACAGAACAGAGATCCAAATATGAAAACAATGCAGAATAGTTATCAGTATAAACTGATGGTGATATTTGTATGTATACTTACCTAATAAACCACATGGGTTACTTCACTTTGCTGCAGTTGCTGTAAATAAAAATCATTTCCACTACATGGTTGCTCTCACTCTAAATGATACAGCAAATACAATCCTGTTACTTTGCAAGGATAGATATGTCAGTTCCCCCCCCCTTCAAATCTTATACCACTCCTCCCCAGGTAATAGTTATGTATCAACAAAACTGAGAAGTCTACTTGCAGTCTTTAATCGGGTCTGTTTAAAGACTACTGCAGTCTTCCTTCTGGTCCACCAACTGATGTTGCCTCACGTTCTCAGCCATGCCACTTACACTTGGCTGTAGAACTTCTCTTGAAGGCTCTTTCCCACAGATCTTCCTCTGCTCTTTCCCACAGATCTTCCTCTGCTCCAGGCAGTGGTGTCAGCTCAGCCTCTCTGAGTGCCTCCATGCCCGTGTTACTGCTCTTTCTTCAGCAGACCACCAGCCACTCTTTACTCTCTCAGGAACTCTCATCTGTTGACCAGAACTTTGTCTTTTTGTTGTCACTATCCAAGGACCTCCTATTCCCATTTGGGTGGAAGTCTGTCCCCTTCATTGGCCTATAACTAGGATTGAATCAAATCTATTATTATTATTATTATTATTATTATTATTATTATTATTATTATTATTATTATTATGCCCCTGTATATAGATTGACAGAAACTGCACTCACAGAACTAACCCTGGTTTGACCAATTGTAAACAATGACAGTTTAACTGTTATTCAGGTACCCCCTGCTGTTAACACTTATTTCCACAGCTCCTGGCAAAATTCAACAGTTTACCGGCAGTTAACTCTTTACCCTCAACTATGTATAAATCCCTTTGCATATTTTAAAAATAAAATTGTTGTCCCAGAAACAATATAATTCCAACCACAAGAAGAGGAAGCTGTGCTGTTGACTGCTGTTCTGAACACTTAGCAAAATGTTGTATTTATTAGTAAATGTGCTTTGTATCTCCTTTCAAAAAAGCATTTCACTTAGGTGAAAAAAATTTAATGATATTTAGTATGAATATTACGTTCTGAATCAAGGACTTAAGTGAAGCAAGTATAATCATACGGCACACAATTTCATCATCATCATCATCAACAACAAAAAGACTCTTACAAGTAGCTTTTTGCAACAAATAGCATAGATAGAAGGTATTTAGAGCATTTAAAGAATCAGATATTTGGAATGGTTGACGTTACATGGGCTTGCATTAACCTTTCTACAAACTGTCCTTTGTAGTGCGTTACCTACTTTGGGGTACACATCAGCTATTTATGCAGAGATTAGATGGACAAAGCTTCCATACTTGCAAACAAAAATGTAAGCAACGAGATCTGAAACATAGGCGAAAGACATATTGCTATCAGCAATAACTAATGAGTGGCATTGAATGCATTGATATACTCAAGAAGTTTAACCTAGTTTGATTGTCACTCTTAAAATTCTTTGAAACCTCAAGGTCAACGGCAATATAGAGGGATAGGCACTGATTAAATCTAATACGTACAGTGATATTCAACAGTAGATATACTCAATTGAAATCAATGGACACCATTTAAATGTGACTGGAAAATGAATGTAGCTGACCTGAATCAGAAGGGTTCAAAAGAAGACTTAAATAATGGTGGGTGACAGGTACTATGGACTGCAGAAGTGTTTAGCAGGGGGGCATACTTATGTTGTCAGTGGAATGTATTCTGGTGTTCATCCTGCTCTTGCTGCTTAGAGTAGACTTTGCAAACTTGATGCTCCTATCGTAAAGGTAAAGGTAAAGGACCCCTGGATGGTTAAGTCCAGTAAAAGGCGACTATGGGGTTGCGGCGTTCATCTTGCTTTCAGGCTGAGGGAGCCGGCGTTTGTCCACAGTAGCTTTCCGGGTTATGTGGCCAGCATGACTAAACCGCTTCTAGCACAATGGGACACCATTTACGCCGTTTACCTTCCCGCCACAGTGGTACCTATTTATCTACTTGCACTGGCATGCTTTTGAACTGCTAGGTAGGCAGGAGCTGGGACAGAGCAACAGGAGCTCACCCCGTTGTGCGGATTCAAACCGCCAAACTTCTGATCGGCAAGCCCAAGAGGCTCAGTGGTTTAGACCACAGTGCCACCCGCATCCTATAGCCATTGTTTTACCAGATGTAGGATGAGGAGTTATTCCAAGCATAATGCAATATGAAAAGGCAACACCCCTTTCTTTTTCTTCTGTTTCTGACAATTGTCAGGCATGCCTTCATACCCCCAAAAGCTTAACTGCTAAAATGCATGTTATTGAAGTTTGTTCAGAACTGATGTTTTTAACCATTTTTTTTCATTGAGAAATGCAATGCAAAGTTATTCCATGGAATCCCAAACCCCTTTACTCAAAGTAAAGAGAAAGAGTGTGTGTAAAAGCTGGAAATAAGTAATTACATGGAGTAAAGGACCTGAGTTCATAAAATTTCACAGTACCCTCGCAGGACATTCATGGATTCCAGGGGTTGACAAACAGTTTAGAGGACTCAGTGGGAACCATTACATTTGTGCTCCAACATCTGCACTAGCTCCCCATTGAGTTGTATTTTAGCTGGAAAGCCCTAAACAGCTGAGCTCTATCATCTCTGAATAGGCATGAATGGATCAGTCTACCCTTGTATGTGCTGATTGTATATACTCATTCATACCTTTATTCTGTCCTATTTCTGTATCAATTTTTAAAAATAAAAATAAAAATAAAAATCTTCTTGTATTTGAATACATATTTTTAACACATTTTAACATTTTGTCCAAATACAAGCACTGATAAATACCAGGCTTCCTCAACCTCGGCCCTCCAGATGTTTTTGGCCTACAACTCCCATGATCCCTAGCTAGCAGGGCCAGTGGTCAGGGATGATGGGAATTGTAGTCTCAAAACATCTGGAGGGCTGAGGTTGAGGGAGCCTGGTAAATACAGTTTGGTACATTATTGAGAGTTGGGAACTGCATCACAAAGCAGGTGGGAAATCAAAGGGTAGCTCTGTTCCAATTTACTCATTGTTCTGGGAGTTGAAGTTCAAATCTGTTTGAATGGGAATAAGTTAAGACAAAATTCCTCAATCATCACTATCTCTGAGATAATCTGAAAATGCTGCCTTAGCTATTCTGATGCTCCGCCAAATTTCGACAACTTGTAGACTAGGGTTATAATAATACACATTTTAAATAGTAATCTGCCATGACCTAGGGTCTTTTAAATTTCCCCATCTTGTTTAAAAAAAAATATAGATAAGAAGGCTAAAATTTGCTGTACCAAGCAATCCCCCAAACATCATAAAGGAGATCTCAAGTCAGTCTTTGAAGTTTTATATCCAGATCTTTCTAGCCTTTTTTTTATTTATTTTTTTACCACAAGGAGAGTGTTAGGTTGGTCTGCAAGGGCTTGAAAAGCTGTCAATACCACGTTCCACCTCATTATTTTGTGAATGAAATGTAAATGGGCAAGTTAATTTGCTTAGCTTTGATAAGAGGCTGTAAAATACTTTGATAAATTGAGTAATATAGAGCCATGTGCTGTATTTGGTAAGATTATGGTGGATTATTTATGAAAGGCTAAAAGGATAAATGCATCCACCTAGTGAGAGCTTATGTTTCATTCTTCCAGATGCATCCTGATTCCTGACTCACAGTGTGTTGTCTGTGTAGCATCATTATGCTTCACGATTGTACCTACTTGGAAAACTGCCTGTCCTCCTGCTGCTGTATGGCTTGTGGGTCTCTCTCTCTCTCTCTCTCTCTCTCTCTCTCTCTCTCTCTCTCTCTCTCTCATCCTCCCTCCCCCTCATTCTCAGCAGGGCATCCTTTCACACCGAAATCATTTTTAAATTGGGGGGGGGAACCCGCGGCTATTTAAAATTTTGCCATTTGTAATAAAGGATGCTGATGATTATGCATTTTCCCTTGTTCAGCAAGCAATGCTGGGAGAGAGTTAAAATATCTGACGGATTTGAGGAGGGGGAGCGAGAGCGGGAGGAGGGAAAATCCCCTGATTGTGCTGAAATGCATGGTCCTTTGCCTGGAACAGAAACTGAAGCTCACTAGCACAGTACAGGACTCTGGGAGGCTGGTAACCTAGCTGCGTTCAGTTATCTTTGCTGGGATCTTACACTATTTGATGCTTTGCAGCTGTTAAGAGAAATATTGCTTCTTCTTCTTTTTAAGCCATTGATCTGGTGCTGCAAGCAGTGGCGGTAGTAGTACTAGTACTGAATGACACAGCTTTGCTAGATGACATGGAGCTGATCTCTGCATCAGCCAAGAAGAATTAAGCTTTGTCACTCCCCGTTGGGACTATCTTTCTTCTGGTATGCGAGTGAGGAATTCATATGCTTCTGCTGCATCCACCAAAGCAGAGCCTTGAGTATACTTGGCCACGGAAGGCAGTAAGCAAGAATGATAGCTGTCTCTTTTAAATGCCGTTGTCAAATTCTGAGGAGACTTACTAAAGGTATTGTGTTTTTCTTATTATTCGTTCCGTGCCTGTATTGCAGCATTCCGTACAACACAGCCTAATGGTTTTACTTTCAAATATGACTGCCCCTTTTTGTAATTTATTGGCAGACAACAAAGAAGAACTCTCTGAATAACACACACACACACACACACACACACACACACGTATAGCTAAAAGGCTTGAATGCCCCCCTACCGCGCTCACATTACACCATGATGCTGCTTTGTGATTTTTGGATGATTTCATTGCTCAAAAGGAGATAATTTGTTTTCAGGCAAAGTGCTAAAGTTATTATGGGATATTATTGGTTTGCATTCCGGTTAATTGGTCGGCAGAAGTATTGCCCGTGTCACTCTGTGCTGTATATTAGGAAAAGCTGCTGATAAGAAAATTCTGGACCTGAACTAAAGGTGATGTTATTCACATTGTTGCCGTGTTGGCATCCTAGCATGTTCTCTCTGAAAGATGATGAAGGGGTTTTTTCACCCCTCTGTGCTAAATTGTCTGACAGCTTCGGAACCAAAGATTATGTTGACATTAATAAAATGAATATTGTTATTGCTAAATTGAAATATAGATTCACTGGAGGGTTTTGTTTGATTGATAATGTTATACTTCTTAGTTGCATTTCTTAAACTTGAGACAAAATCCTGCATTTTTTGCTACATAACTTTAAAATGCTTTTAAACCTTATTAGCGGGATTTCGAAAACAGTTGCCCTTACACATTCCACCATATAGCACATTGTCTTTCATACTGTTGTTGTTTTAATCTCATTATTATAAATGTTTGCACAATTTCTGTTTAAAAACAGTATTGCCACTTTGGGGAGTGTTCGTGAGAGAGATAGTAACACCTTAGCTTATTATGCCTGGAAGCAAATGAAGTCATGTAGGTTATACAATTGATCTATGAAAGCTTTGTGAAACATAAAATTACTGCTACTATGCTCAATAGCAGTAGACTTGCAAAAGTGCTAATGAACTTGTCAGGAATGTCTTGGTTTGGAAAATTGGTTTTCTTTCATTAATCAGTTATACAGTTTATAATTAGTATTTAATGTTGGCTCATCGTATATGTAGGTGGTTTTAGAGAGACTCTTGCCATGGTAAAAAGAAAGAAAGAAAGAAAATAGCTTGTTAGAGAGGACTGCTGTAGTTCAACTACTTAATAATATAAGTGGAGTGGCTATTAATTGAACGGGTCAATCCTATACACGTCTACTTAAAAATATGTTCCACTGAATTCAATGGGGATTACTTCCAGGTATCTGTCAGTAAGCACTGTTGATTACAATGAGACTTTTGAGTAAACATGCATAGGATTGCACTGAAAACAACAACAGATTAAGCATGCAATCCTAGAAATACACTTATTAGAAAATAAGATCTATTGAATTCCCTGGGCCTTGGGTTTCTTATTTGGGTGCACATATTAAGTTCATGAATCTCTTCAAATTTGTTGTGTTTGGTTTCTACTACATGTAAACTGATTTATTTCAGTACAGTAAATACCTTCAACTTCTTGTGGAAATTATTTAACCAAATATGTGCAGCCAAATTCTAAACATGTTTACTCAAGACAAATTATTTTACTTAAGTGAACTTCGCTTTTGTATGAGAAAAGTTTGGGTCAACTTGCCTGTTAATGTTGTGTGGCTTAAGTACAAGTTCCCCAGGAACTATTGGTCTTTCCTATTATTTCTGTAACTTAACAGCACACAATAATATTAAATTATCTTCACATCCTAGTAAGGCTTGCATGGAACCACTGATCAACTGTGTTGAACACACTGTTGTTCATTCTTGTTGATTATTGCTTCTGTTAACAATCTCTATCTGAAAATGGTGATATTGGCATTCCTCCTTGCTATTTGCCAATATGCCAGGCTGCAATCCTACTTCCTTAATGTACATACTTAATTACATTTGTAGGTTTAATTATTCTGATTCCTGAACTAGTCAATAAACAGTATGCCTTAGTTTTGATTGCTGTCTCTTTTCCAAGTTGCAAGAGAAAGACCTCATATTTTCAATACAAAATTTAAATAATGTTATATTGACCTTTTTATGTTTCCTCTAAAGACAATATCAATAAAAGCTCATTGCCTGTGTTAATTCAAAGACAGTATTATTTAACTCAAATGATGGATAGGTCATAGAAAATTCTTACTTTTATATATTTTTGTTATTGATGCTTTTATTGTTAAATCGCTTTGGAATACTTTATGGGAAGCAATTCACCAATGAAATAAAAAGATTATCTGTAAAAGATGAAAACTTACTATTGTAGAGGTAGATAAATAGAGTTTAACAATCAGGATTGCATCACATAAGAAACACACAATGAGCTTATGGGCTGCAAGTAATTTTACTATCATTATGTGCAGGTTTAATGTATAATACAAGTTTGCAACAATACATCTCAAACACTTTAATGGACACATGGAGTGAGAAACAGGGTCAAGTGGCAAAATGTACCTGCTACCCCCACACTGTTGCTCAATGTTTCCCTTATTAAGGATGGCTCACAACTGGAGAATGTTAAGATGTGCACTTAGACTTTCAGAAAACTGAAATTAAATAAAAGCGAGGTTTCAGTGCATGGCTCTTTGTTTCTGATCTTTCAGCATTGTATTGAGATATATATATATATATATATATATATATATATATATATATATATATATATATATATATATATATATATATATTCAAACCTGCTTTCATGTGTGCTGAAAACACAGTTTCCCTCTGAGTCACTGAAATCAATGGACTTGAGTAACTTGGTTTTCAATTGTGTCTAGCCTGAATAGGATTTAGTTGGATTTCACCCCTGGACTTTACTTGGGGTTAAACAGATAGTAGCAGCATATTTGTTTTCATATCATCTTGAAAATGAGTAAAGCAGGGGTAGTAGCACCCATGTGACTTTGCCAGAAATGATGGGCTTATTTGACTGCAATTAAAACAAATTAATGATTAATTTTTAAATATCCTTTCTGGATCCCACAGCTTTTTGTGCATGGTTGGCATGCTCATGCCCATTACATATTTCTATATACCCAGTATGTGCTCATAAACCATCTCACATAAACTGCCTTAAGCATCTTAGCCTGTTGAGTTCTTTCCATGAGATCAAGGTATAAAAATCCCAAATAAGCAGATCACAACAATGATTAATGCCACAGAGGCTATTGCTGGTTCTTTATAAGCAATATGTCTGAATTACCTTAATTATGTTTGCCTTGATTTCTGGGAATTTGAACAATATACCAAAAGAGGCAATAATTTAAGGGATAAATGTTGTTCTTTCCCTTATGGCAGCAGATTTGTTGAAAAAGAACATACTTCAGAGTAAAGGATGAGGTCATCTCTTTTTCCCATCTCCCCCACCCTGCAATGTTCAGTGTGTCCAAGAAGGTGCTCGGTGCATTGAAATATGCTTGAGAAGATGATTCTCCTAAAAGGTGAGGAGTTGTGCTGTATTTCTAGAAAGAGAGGTGCCAGAACTCAACATGAAGGCCTCCCTTGTTCTATTATAATGGCAATGACACCCACCTGAGAGGTGCTGGAACTCAGTTCTGGTGAGTTCTGTATGAAGAAGGGGGGGAGCCCTGAGTAGGTGGATTGTTGCATTTGTACTTTGGAAGAGGAAGGGAAGGTGGGATGGTGTGTAGGTTGTTTCAGCTGATAAAATTACTTAGTAATAGTTTTTTGTCTGCTTGATAATGATAAAACATCATAGACACTTAACCCAGATGTCTTGGAAAATTGATAGAACAGCAAAAAGAGTAGATGAAATATTTACCATTTCAAACTATTTGCTTAAGAATGTTACAAGTGCTGATGAAGAACAATAAATGTTTTGTCAGCCACAACTTGTGCGGTTGGCGGTTTCTTCCTTGTGGAGAATGGGATTTGATATTACATCCTAGTGGTTGCTTAAATTATTTGTTTTGCTGGGGTAAATACCACTTGATTCCATCTCTGATGTGTTCACAGATTGTGCAAGGAACAAGTCAATGGTGGAAGCGAGTCAACAGCTGTTGGTAAAACTGTGAAGGGCTCTCGACTCACTTTCCTTTCATTTTGGGATAGGTGATCATGTAAACAAAGGCTGCTATCCCTCGTATTGCTAAGGTGACTGGAGTGCACAGTTGTTTACTACTGATCTGTGACTGACAAAATACAGGTGGCTGAGTCTCCAAGTTTACTGAAGATTTGATATTGCTGGATTTTCTTTCCCATCTGAAAACGCAAAGTATGCATGCAGTGAATGATGTATTGAGTATCTCCCAGTGTTCCCAAGAAAAAGCTTGCTGTGGCCACAGAATATTTCTCATAGCAGCAGTGCACCATGCACAGCTTGGTGAGGTGCTTAATCTTTTTTTCTTGGGCCATTTTTCTCATTAACCCCCACCCAGCTGCTTTTTGCTAGGTCCCTGCATGTTTGCCCCATGGTTAAGCAGAGCAACTTGCAGGAGTGGATTTAAATTTGAAAAACAGACTGAGGGGAAAGGGGTTAAGCTCTCTTTCTCCCATACTGTTTTTTCTCAAAATTTGCTGTATTCAAAATCCTGTAAAACAAGAGAGGAACAGAATAACGTCTATAATGTGGTTGTGCGCTAACTTTGTGCTGAAAGGTGCCATGCAAGATAAATGTGTTGCAGTGAGCAAATAAGTAGTCTAGGTATAAAATGCTAAGCTTTATTAAATTTGTAAGAGAGGTCAAACTGAAGTACCAAGTGAAAGTTGAACCAGCCTGTTATTGCTGAAGGTTACCATATACCCATTTTGACCAACAAGTGAAATATTATTGCAATGTTAGTAAATGAGCTGCTACACTAGACAGGAATCTAGGAGGCTGCCTTATACCAAGTCGGACCGTTGGTCCATCTAGCTCATTAATGTCTACACTGTTTGGCAGTGGCTCTCCAGAGTTTCAGACAAAGTACATGCCCAGCCCTACCTGAAGAAGCCACAAATTGAACCCAAGACATTCTTAATGTAAACAAATGCTCTACTATTGAGCTGTGGTCCCTTCTCCAACAGACCAACATTGTCTGAAATTTTCAAGAGCTTTGGTTTTGATGTAAATGCAAATGTAGCATTTTCTTTCCCCATGTTTTCATTTTTGAAGTTGGATCTGTAAAGACTAGCTCTCTGCCCGGCTAACTGTCTTCTGTGCTGCACCCAAATGATGATGTGGATTGAAATTGAGACATTCTAATTAGTGTCAGAAGTACATGTGGCCATATGAAATTGTGCCTTTTAGAAAATGAAATTCACTTTCATAGTTCTGTGTAAAATCATAGAATGTCTGTCGGTTTATTCTGAATCAACTCATTCTAATTTCATGCATGGATATAAGCCTATTGACTGCAAGCAGAGAATATTGGTTCAAGAGTCTAAACATAGCATAAGATCATCTATGTTGACCCATGAAGGGCTTTTGCTTTTCCTAATAAAATATGTGTGGGCCAAAACTGTCATAAAAAGGGTGGAATAGGGGAATTATACAGCCATTTTCCTTGGACATTAAAAATATTATAAAGCATATTGAAGGCATCTAGAGCTAAATCTTATGCACTGGGCATCATTATTATGCACTGGGCAACTTCTTTATTCTGCATATACACCTTTTCCCCTTGATGTCATAATATGCCAACCTACATTTAGGACATGTTATACCTTCAGGCAGAATGTACAACAGCAGCATTCTTTAACTGCTGTCTTCAAATAGTAGCCCTGTTCAGGTGTCATGCTAATCCATAGTTTAGTGTTACAGGAACGAGTCTGTTCAAGCCTCAGGCTCAAGCCTTCCCTTTTTCTCTTTCTTCCATATCCTGTTCTGCAATGAGGAGCAGAGCTAGAGTCCCTTTTGGGAAAACTCATTCGGTAGAATCTTTGCAGGCAAGTCCTATTAGGCAAACTGCAGTAGCAGAGTATCATCCAATTAAATCACAGCAGACAAAATCACTTCCAGTAACCTCACAGTAAGTAGAGGCACGTTAGGAGACTGTAGCAAAGAAGCTCAGGCAGGCCAGATCAGAACTCTGGACAGCTCCCATTGGCTGGCACTTTTCCTTCATTGAAAGTTTTAGGGAGACATTGCCTTAGCAGGGAGCTGAAAGGCAGACAAGGCCTATTCTTCAGTGGGCATGTCTCCTTAAAGGAGCTGGCAGTTTTCCTTAAAGGGCCTCTGCACGCTTTTCATCATTTGTCACCTGTCAGCTTGAAGAAATCAAGGTGATGCTGAGGACTTGCCCTCCAAGTATGAGGAGGGTTGTATGCAGGGCTGTTGGCAGCAGGTTTAGGCCCCAATGGCAAAAAAGGGCTGCCTAGCAAGGGCAGACCAACTAAAAATGTTTACATGGTATATAAACGTGGTATATTTTTATGTTAATAATAAATATGATTTTATTCATACCTGTTGATAATATTAAGATCCTAATGAGTAATATAATAAATATAAGCACCCACACAATAGTTGCTGAACTAACAATACACATTAAATATTAAACTTATATGTACAACCCAACACAATCAGTGCTCAAAACTCCCCTTTTGCGACAGGGAATTTCATTAGCGTGAGCAATTTCTGAGCTCTCGGTGCAGTACTGTGCCTAAGATTTCAGATTAAAACTGCAGAGTGGAAGGAAAGGAGGGCCTTTTTTCTGCCTCCCCACTTCCAGCTACTCTTCTCTGAAAACTAGAGAAGAAACCCTCTTAAGAATATTAGGGGGGTGGGCAGGGGAAGGACTAGACCACGTGAAAAATGAGCATAATATTTTAGCTGCAGTTTATTCATTTTCAGCTTTGTTATAAAAAAGCGCACGTAGACATCCCATTGTTGTGCCCATAACCTAGGTTTAAGGTGCCATTTAAGCTCCTAGCTTTCATATCTCAGTGTCTTATACTGAATGCAATGCATATCACCCACAACTTGGTTATGTTTGCATGGTGTTCACTTATGATTACATACAAATGTGACTGTGCCTGATAATATGAGATGGCAATGTCATACTGTCAAAGTGCAGAAGCGAAAGTTTGTATAGAGTCAGAAATGCTCTGTTCACAGCACAAGTCTGCAAGCTGTTATATATTTCATTAAGGATTACATAAAACATTTGCAAGATGGTTGGAACTGTGAATTTGGTTTGTTTAGCCTGGTAAAGAGGAGACCGAGAGGAGATATGATAGTCACCTTCAAATATATAAAGGCCTGCCACATGGAGGATAAAGTAAGCTTGTTTTCCCCTGCTCTGGAGGCTAGAACCTGAACCAATGGATTCGAATTACAAGAAAGGAGATTCCGACTAAACACCAGGAGATTGCGGGAGGTTGGACAGGATGACCCTCGAAGTCCCTTCCAAGTCTACAATTCTATGATTCTGCGATTCCATACTATATAGAGGAAAGCATGATGTGAGGATGTGGCTTGTAAAAGACAGAGGAAGCAACTGACAGAACTCAGGCTGCAAGGTTCCCTTTCATGAATAGTATCTTAGAACTGTAGAGTTGGAAGAGACCACAAAGGTCGTCTACTCCAACTCCCTGCAATGCAGGAATCTTTTGAACCCATGGCTTGAACCCATGACTGAAGTTAAGAGTCTCATGCTTTACCAACTGAGCTATCATACAGAGAAGCATTTTTTTCCTAAATGTGATCAAAGTATTCCTTTAAACAAACAAACAAAAAAGGATGTGTTGGAAATGACTAAGACTGATTAAGCATACTAAATCTGTGTCTTCTATTGTTCACAGAAAATCCTAAATAACAATCGCAACAGAAAAACTCTCCTAAGAAAATTAGTCTCTTTGTGTTCATACAGCTGTCAGACTGCTGGTTTTAAAGCTTTGATATTACAATTTCTTGAAGTTAAAGGTATTTGATTGCAAGTGGTCAACATACTTAATATCTAAAATGCCAGTCATTAAATACATGACATACACACTTTAAAATACATACTGATCTTTTCTGATGATAAAAGCAAGAATTCTTAAGTTTTGCTTCAGAATCTGTGACTAACATTTCTAACAAACTACAAGCAGCTACTTTTTCATTATTTAAACCAAAGGTTTTCTGCGGGGTGTTGCGCACAGCTTCAGCGCTGAATACAAACAATAAGCTCAGCAGAAGTCTTTTAACTCTGGTCTTTGATCTCTCTGAACTCTGGTCCTGGGGACTTTCTATCTCAAGGAATTTCACTTTGCTTCTTTTTACCACATTACTCCTTTATTATTATAATGAGCTCATTAACATTTTGAAAATCCACAATGAACTTTTGTCTGGGTTGTGAAATCTTCCCTGTGCATATGCACACATCAGAAGAATTTATTGCATTTTTCTGTTTCTAAGAGAAAGATTCTGGTTCCTTTGTCCTATCCTCATTGGACTCATGAATAAACAGAAAACTTGCAAGCAGCAGCACCAATAGGGAAGCAACTAGAGTAATGTCCAGGACCCTTCTGGTGTCCAGACAAGCAGAATTCACAGCAAGGGTGAGGGGAGAGGCAAGGTCAGAGCAGTCCATGACCATGTTTGTCATAGGCAGGCAATCCGGTAGCAGACAGGGCATAGACATGGTGCTGGCAGCTCTTCCAGCACTTGGGCTTTTGAGTAGGAGCTGCTGGAACCACCACCCCACCTCAGCTGACTCCCCAGAGGTCCCCTTGAGAAGAGGGCCTTCATCTCAAGGAGACCTTTACTCCAGTTGTCTTCTTGCCCCATTTCAGGCACTTCTCCAGATGGGCCCTCAGGCTTTACCCATTCGGCCTCAATGTCAGAACCTGATTTCACCCAGGATGTGAACAGCCCCTCCTGAAGATCTTGGCTGCTCATCCCCAAGTGGAACCTTTTGAGGACTCCCTTGCACATGGCATCCCCCCTTCCACGGCTGATAGAATTAGAAATAGGCATGGCTGAGTAATAAACCCTGTCTAAACTATAAAGAGTTTTATTGGGATCAGATTTTGTGGAATGTGTTTGTTTCTCACTTGTTGCACACACCCCTTTTCTTCACATTCAGACTATGATAAAAATTTGCCATTGGAAAAGCAATCTGATTCTTTCACCAGATTGGGCATCCATTTCCATTTGACAATGGCACTTTTGAACTTGACCAAGCCTTCTTCCTTTAAGAACATCCTGGTGTGAGCAACATATCCAAGGCTTTGAAAACACACTGCCTTGGTGAATCCCTTATCAAGGGATTCCTTTGAAGAATGGTTGTTTTCAACATAAAAATCTTGTGATGCCATGTATCCTCAGAAACCCAAATATTGTCAGCATATGGGAGTCACACTACGACACAAACTAGCTCAATAAGTGGAAAACAACGTCATGATAGATGGCATTTTACTTGTCTACAAGCATGAAGACCCAAAACAGCCTGTTGATTATAACATCTCACATTATTTAATAGAAAGAAGTTTAAAAGTCAAAGTTGGTAGAACATTCAGACCTGGTAACAGCAACAACAACAACTTATTTGTACCCCACCATCTGACTTTCTTTTAGACATGTTGACAGTTGTTGAATCTCTTGATCTAATTTTTGTTCTGCTCATTTGGAAAACATAGACAGAAAGAAACCAAAGACGGTGAATTGACAAGGAATTAACAAGGTTAAACTGCTTAATTGCTGCTTGCTTTACTGCTTTTTTATTTTATTCATTTATTTACTTTGTTCATGGAGAATATTGAGGTAAATGTTTTAGAAATAAGAAGGAATATCATTGGCACGTCTCTTACTTCAGTGACTTAAGCGTTTATGATGTTGATGCCATGGAGAAATGATGGATGGCTTTAATCTAGTTGAAGGAGAAAATGGACCAGAGTCTTGTTTTCTTATTATAGCCCACAGAATTTTTATTCAAAAGCTGCGGGGCTGGTGGATTTTTGCACATCAGCATTAAGTGCTAGATATTTTTCTTTTCCTTCAGCTGCAGCTTAAAGAAAAGAAATTTTAATTTGTGCTTAAAGGTCACAAACAGATGAGTTGCTTTTAACTACTTGCCTTAATTGTCTTTGTATAATATAAGCATAGTGAAGTGAATCTAACTTTCTGTAATGCTCTCACACAAAATGTCAACTTCAAAATTAAATGCTCTGGTGTTAATTACCATCACAGGAGTTACCATGTTGAATGAGAAAATTGTCTTTGGATGTGTAAATAATAAAAAAACAGTACAAAGTAATGGGGTAGGGAAAATAATAGCTCATAGAAAACAAGAAAGGAAGGATTAAGTGGGTCAAACATTGAAAGTGTTGCCAGCACACTTAAGGGAAGTCAGGAGACAGGATATCAATAAACTAACTTTTACTTTGCAAATTAACACAACCAAGATTTACTCCTTCCAAATGCCTTTGCAGAAAGGTGCATCTTCAGCTGCCTCCCAAAAATGAGATCAGTGTTTATGCCAGGTGCACCTATAGGGGTAGTTCATTCAGAGATAGGCACTGTCACAAAGAGGTAGTGATGTGTGGAGATCAACCTCTTAGACCCGAAGTCTAATGACAGTCTACCCTAAGTTGCACAGAAAGTTGAAGCTAAACATTGGCACCACCACCACCAATTTAAAACCAGGCAACATCTAGCACAGCATCTTAACAGTTGCTAAAACAGGCAGGGAAATCATTCAAGTGGTTGAGGGGGTGAGCTTGGGGAGTGCTGCTCTAGACACATTGACTTTTATGGTTTAATAATGCTGGTGGTAAGAACTCTAGATAATATAGTTCATATATGAGCAAGGACAAGAACTTACCAGGTTTAGCTGCTTCGTATATACCAGGTTATTTTTTCTGTATGGAAAACACTTCCATATAGGAAATAATATGCAAACTCAACGTGTGATGATTGCTTTTGTCTGTGTGTGTGTGTGTGTGTGTGTGTGTGTTTGCTGCTGAGATTAGCCAGGGATTCCAAATGCATGTATGAAAGGAAAGCAAGGCAATCCTAGGGTTTGTGCCTGAAAGCCTTTATTTGGAAGTGTCAAATGTGAGGGGAGATAAACCAAGCTGAGAAAACATGATATGTATATGCTTCAAAGCTACCACTTAACATCCCAAGCTCCAAAATGTTACGGCTATTGTCAGTAATCATCTCTTGACAGGTTTCAGCTGTTGATGACACGCTGACGTTGTAACGAACAATGTATAAATTGGTACTATGCAGATCCAATTTGCATAGTAGGCAAGTGAATAGGGGGGAAATGATAAAGTTATTTATTACTTCTAAATGACAAAATGCTGAGCAAATGCCTACATGGTTCTGAAGTTGTATATTTACCCATATCAGGGGTCACCATCCTTTTCTGGGCCAATGAGCACATTTGGAATTTTGAGAAAGTGCCTTCCGTGTTAGTCAGAAAGTGGTGGCTGTGGGGGTGTGACAAAACACAAAACTGCAGCTGTGGGAGCCTGGCATAACACAAATTGCATATCCCATGTAAAAGAGAAAGGGGTGTGCCTCCTACCCTGAGTATAAATAAAAGCACCCAACCTCTGTACTTGCTCACAGAGAAAAGCTCTCTGCACCTCTCCTCTGTTCAGAAATGAATAAAAGGGAATGTCCATTCCTATCCAGAGCAATGGTTCCTGGTAGCGGTATTCGTTTTTAATGCCAGTCTTTAATTTATCTGAAAGGGTGTCATATTTGAATGTGGCTTTTCTGCAGTTTAATGAGAACATGGTCGCAGGTGTATACATATATACAAAACAAAAGCATTTTAGAATGGTAACATGCGAGCCACTTTGGGGCTTATAGAATCCATGTCTCTATGATTCTGTGCTGAAAAGCCTACGGTGTTAGAATGATACTGTTGTTACACCTGCATCTTCTCCTTATTACTTATGATTGCCAGCAGTTTGAGTTAATATAAAAGTGTTCCTTCTCAAATAACCTGTGGTTTTTGAGGAACTTTTGGAAGTGCAGATGTGCATGGAGATGCATTCCCTGATGGAGTTGCACCTTGGTCTTAAAACACGTTTACTATATGAAACCAAGGCCTGTTGATTTGAACACATCTGTGTTGATTTCAGTACAGTATAGCGCTTACTTCTTCAGCACATCTTGACTGATTGACTTAAATTCTTGGTGCTGTTTGCCTGGTTCTAGTTATCACATTTATTACTATGGAAATTTCAGCATATAGCATTCAATGCCATTTTACCTTTGGGCCAACATTTGCTTTGCTCACCTCACTGTCCTCTTCACAAAGTGGCTAGGGAGATTTTGCTTTTCAACAAATCGTATGTTTAGAATAGTCTTGTAACCTGCTGAAGGAATGAGCCACTTATTATAATGATCTAGTGGTCTTTATTATTTTCTGACCCAGCATTATTTCTCTCTCTCACAGCCCACATTTTGGCATCCCAAAATGTTAAGATATTTTTCCGCCTCTTGTGTGTTCATACTTGGCCTTTATGCCTGGCTGGTATTACTGGTGTAGACAAGACCTTTAACTGTCTTTCTGAATTAATCATTTTATTAGCTCTGAACTTTAGCATTGTGCATATGCTCCTGAGAGTAGTCCCTACCAGGTGGCCCATGTAATTTCTATAAATATTGCTCATCTACTTAACATTCTACATGGGCAGAATTGTCATATACACTAAACACTGAGCAACTCTAATGCACTCCATATTAATATGATATTGCTTGTGGATGAGTGGCTTTAAAGAAAGAACAATAAATTGTTACGGAATAATATTAATATATTCCATATACCTTTGGAAACAGCCTCATCAATATATCTTTTTAATTTAATACTCTAAAAGATACAGAAAAATTCTAGTAGTCTATAGCAACAAGAACATTCATGATGATTTGGTATCTTGGAGGCAAACTTATTTTATTGTGCATTGAGCTCTCATAGGCAACAGCCTACTTCATCAAATGTATGAAGTGGAAAATCGAGAAAGTGGGTTTTTTTTTTTAATAGGATGAGATGGTAATCTGAACAAATCTGAACATTTAAATGTCAATTCTCATCTTACATTGTACAGAAAACCTTTTCACAGAATTAAAGTTAAATAAAGTGTGACAGTTGATCAAGATGAATCACCAGCTATAACCAGAAAACAGCTTTGTCTTCTAATACAATAAAATTTAACTCAGAGAGAAACACAGATGTTCCCCTTTTAAAACAAAGTGAAATGAAACATCAGATCATTTCATATATAGTTGAAAGTCTGAACCATGGCATGCAGATAAGTGATTTGTATTTCATTTGAAGGTTGCAGTGACCTTTTCAAGCTCCTAAAAGAAACTATTGTTTAGTTCTTTTGTATTTCTGCTAGTGTGCATCATGTAGAACCTTCTTTCAGACTCCACAAAAGAGCTAGTAATGTAACAGGTTTAACAGGGTTGTATACAGCTTCAGACACAGGTTTGCCATGAGAGTCCTAGTCTAGTGAAAAAGAGGACGGGGAGACTGCACTTAAAGGACAGTAAACACCTTGCCTGGAAGCAACTCAAGTGAAACAGAGATTTCAGCTTTTATTTATTGGATATATAAGGCTAAGGTACTCACTTTGAGGATTTTTGCTGTGTGTCTCATAATCTTATGATACTTTAAGACCGTCTTCCAAAATGTGGTGCCACTAGATGTTGCTGAACATTAACTCTCATTAGTCCCAGCCAGCATGGCTAATGGACAGGGGTGATGAGAGTTCTAGTTCAACACCTGGAGGGTGCCATGTTGGAATATGTTTATTTGAAGCATAAACTCTCAAGCAGCTCAGATTTTCATTTGCTAATATTCTAGCTTTCCTAATTTCGGAGAGAAGTAAATACTTACAAATGGTTTTTAATATTGCGGAACTTGCCCATGGCCATGGGATGAGGCAAGGTCACACACAAGTACACACACACACACACACAAATATAAACTGATGTTTAATAATTTGGAATAATGGAAGGGAGACTTCCTTGGTGTCCCTAAGTCCCAACATTTCCTCACCACTATTGAAGCTGCTATACTGTCTGATCTAGGGATGGGGAACCTGAGTGTCATTCCCATCATCCCTGACCACTGGCATTGCTTACTGGGACTGATGAGAGTTGGAGCCCTCCAGATGTAATTGGACTTTTGGTTCACCATCCCTGGTCTTGGACAGAGGATTTCTCCTACCTGTTATTGACACTGCTTTCAACTAGAGGAAATCTTCTTCATGTTTTATTTGTTAGGCTGTTGTGTTTTGTTTTTTGTTTTTGCATAGTGTGGTCCTATACGTACCTTTTTGCTGCTCATCCCTTTAGAGCTAGAGTTGCATATCTCAAACACAAATGACTGAAGGAGGGTGAAGATTCAAACACATGGTGTTCCAAAGATGTATTCGGTTCATGTGGCCGTATAATACAAAGGGATATCTTGTTATAAAGTTGGCAATGAGCTGATGGGTGCCAACTGATATGTATAGTATACCTTTTCCTCTTTTTCGTTGTAAGTCACTTGGAGACCTTTGGGTGATGAGCGACTAATAAGTCTAATAAATGAAATGAAAATGAAAAACTGAACTCAACAACAACAAAGAGCTACATCTTGATCTGTGCTATGAAGTGATTGAAAAGGCAAGTAGCTTAGATACACCAACTAGGGTTGAATTATTCATCATCCTCTGAATGTCAAATCAGGACTGAGGTGGGCTGCATTTACAGTAAACAAGCAGCAATACCACAATGATGTGCTGACCATGCACGTCTGTGAGTATGACTTGGATTACATAGAGCTATCCAGAATGCTGTAGATCTGGCAGGCAAAAAAAAAAAAAAAGACACAGGACATCAATATTGGGTTAAAATAGGGCACTCTTTTCCATTACAGATTGAACAAAGTAGGCTTGGGCAAAGGCGTTAGGTATGTATGCAGAATCAACTAGTCTACCTGCTGGGTTGACCCTGGATTAAAGGTCACTCTGTGACATATATGAAATCAGGACAATCCTATCAGGATTGCCATTTTGAAGGGTGCTATGGCTCATCAGCTCCTATGTGGACTTCCAGACAGAGAGACCACCTCCTGGACCCCTTTAGTGGGGTACCCAATTGACAAAGAATCCAACCCAGTGCCTTAACCACCAAGAAGTTGTTGACAATTGCTATGAGGCAGGCAAGAACCCCCAGGCACAGCCTTAATTAATAAGAAATAAGCAGACCTGACTGAAGACCTGAGCAGCCAGCCCACTACCACAGCCATGCTGCCCTGTACACCCGCGGCCATCAAATGCAAATAGCAGGTAGTTAATTCTTTGTTGTCAAAGCAAGAATTTACAGTAGATCCTATGGGGCTCCAAATACACACGTGCACACATGTTATAGCATCTAGGCAGCTGTTCCCAGGTTGGTGCCCTTTGGTGCAGTTGCAGCAGCATGTGAAGCCACACCCCTCCCCTGATGGGCAACCAGATACTTCTCCAGCCTCTGCTTCTACCTCTGATTCTGGACTGCCACAGACTTCCTGCTCACTAAATTCTGTTATCTCTTCAGCTTCTGACACCTCCTCCTCCCAGTCTGCTCCCTCTTCACCCTCTGACCACTCATCGTCATCCCACCACCAATCCCCCTGACTCTGAGCCTTCTTCCTTTGGGGATTCCTCAGCTGGTGCCTCCCACCACTCCTTTTCATCCAGCCAGTCCATGACAAGTACACAGTACCATTGTCCATGACAATTATAATGTAAATGTAGGGCAGGAGGAATTCTGTAGAAAGACTTTGTGACTGTATACTATAGAAACCTTCTTATAATGACAGAAATATATAAAAACCAATTATAGAGAGAAACTATCAAGGAGATGTGCAAACAAGCATAACAATGAAATATAAGCAGTATAGTGAATTCCAAAATTCACCTTTCATGGTGTAGTATGGAAAACTCAATGTAAATGACACAGATAAAATGGTTAGAAGTCCATTAATTTTAATATTGGTTCAGACACAGCATATGCATTGTACTCTAATGAACAATTCTTGCATGTGTAGGACTAGCTAATAATACATTAAACCGAAGCTTTTTCAATATATTTTCTTCCATGATTTAAAAGGAAATCCAAAATTGTAGTTAGCGTTTGCCCAAGGCCTTAAGAACTTGCATTCTGAGACACCCAGCAAAATATTACCTTCATTTCTGTTTAAATTAAAACTATAAAACAAGTAACTGTGAACCTTTAAAATATTTTTCATACAGAAATGATCTAAGAATTTTGCACATAGCAATCTGTACGGTGGAGCTGCTACAGGGAATGTTGCAGATTACTTTCAGATGCAGCCTTAATAATGATTTAAATAATTCACAGTGTCATGAAGAAGCTAAATGCTTTGGGATGAGAAAGAGTTTTATGGGTTTTATAAGACAGAATGTAATCATGTTGTGTACACTTAAGTTCTCATATACAGAGTTGATAAAAGTTCTCTCTGCGTTTTGAATTTTGAGTTTCTTAGCATTCTCATATCCATGTGTTTGTGTGTGTACACATCTTTGCTCTTCCAGAAAAATAATTTTCAAGAAAAGAACAGTTTTACATCTCGATTGCTAATCAAGGCCTTGTAAATCCCTTGAATACATAAATTTATTAAAAGGAGTGAGACCCTTTAATGAAAATAAACTTGTCATATTACCATAAGCATTAGCATTAATCATCTAACCAAAAATGACTGGATAATATGTAGCTTCTGTTCTTACGGATATCAGCAAAGGAGTGAAGTGATAAATTACATTGGATACCATATTAGATGTTTATAAAACTTGGGTTTTGATATCTTCTTTAAAGATAATTTTTACTGCTCTACAGCTTTTAGAATTCCTCCTGCCCCTCCATTCACTGTTTCAGAATCCTAAGGCCTGAGAGCTCCAGCCATTAGTTAGGTATCACGAACTTTCTGACCACTAAGATGAAGGTGTCATTTATACGATGATGAGCACTTGTGCTCTGTGGAAGCCTGATCAGCTTGACTGGAGAGGAAAACAGAATATTGAAGAGTTCCCCCCTTACTCCTGTGTAGAATCAGAATATTGGAGGTCTTTATTCCCCTGATTCATTAGAATCAAGGTTGAGAACTCTGGGACTGACCTTTTTTTGTGTCACATTGATTTAAATGAGTTATTCCTGAAATGGAGGTTCTGTAATTTATCCCTAAATGAAGTAGAAGTGGAGAAAATTATTATGCAGAAGTTGGATCTTCCAGTTAACAAGTAGTATGGGGGGGATGCTTGTAGACTTGTATAATGCAAAAGATTGTCTGCAATCAATGTTTTAAGAAAAATGAAGAGGAAGTAAGGAAATATTCATCATTAGACCAATTAACGTTAAAATTCCTGGTAGTGACTTTCCTAGTTTCTAGAACACTTCTTACAAACCTCAACTGGCTTGAAGAAAGTTCTATGTGGTAGAGTAACTGAGTGTCAACTAGGGATCCCTGTCATGTACCTTGCATTTCACTAATAACATATAAATAAAAGTTTTTTGAAAACAACTTATTGGAGGCATTGCAATTGTCTGTTTAAGGATTCATTAACCTTTGTTTCATGTTGCATGTGGCTTCATAGATGGCAGGTGCAAGTTGAAGCTCCCAAAGGCTTGAATTTAAGGGTGGGTGTTGGTGTTGTATGGAAAGATTAAGCTGTAATAGAGCAAGCTGCAATATAAATTATGTCCTTGCCAAATTAAGGATACCCACGGGCATTCTGGAATAGACATTTGCATATTGAAAAATGAAGGAGGTTGTTGCAGTATTTTAAACAGACTTTGATTGCACTTTATTGAAACAGGCCAAATTTACATTCCGGTCCTGAACATACCTATATACATTAATCCAGTGTCTGCTTGTAGAAGCAAGAGACCAAAGAGAACTAAAACGTTTCCCCTCAGAAGTGGCCATGTTGCGGATGCTGAAATCCAGAAATGGCTTGTAAGAGCCAAGAATCTTCTCCCTCCCCACCTATGAACTGTTTTTTTTTTATCTCTTTATAGACTTATTGAGGTAGTCCGTGAGTAATAAAAGATCAAGGCTTCGATTCATGTACATACTTTAGTCCCCATGTTCTACTGTTGCATGGCCTAGGATTTAGTTTCATGTAAGCTTTGAATCGTATGTATTTCATACTTTAGACATGACACTGAAAAAGAGAGAATAAATATTGCATGATGAGAATCTGATGGTGAAAAAAGCTTTGCCATGATTTACTTTCTTGCATGCTTTCCTACATGGAGTCATTTTAGACAAATTGAGGCAGAAAATGGTTTTGAAAGGTGCGCACTCCTAGGCATGTATACTCAGAAGTAAATCCTATTTGAGTTCTTTATCCCTAGAAAGTGTGTTAACATTTTCTTGCCATAAACTGGAATTATTAATTTGGACAACATATGCTCTTCGCATAAAGCCGAAATCGCGCTGCCAAGACCTAGAAATGGCGCAATTTTTGTAGACCAAGCCGGCATGCTTGAGGCCATTCAAGATGACGACTGACGGATGACCAAATTGGGTGGAGGCTTGGATGGACAAAACATGCACTTCAATCTAGCCCCTCCATCAGGGGCTACTTTTTCCTCCTATCATTCCTCTCCAACTGCCTCTGAATCCAACAAAATGGAGAAGCTCACCTTTATAACCTGGAACATTGCAGGATGGCTCAAAAAGGCGTCTGACCCCTCTTTCGTAAAATTTTTACAAGATTACGATATTGTCTTCCTACAAGAAACTTGGAGCACCAGTGAAATAGCGGTAAATGGCTTCTCCTCTTTCTCTCTCCCAGGAATTCCAAGTAGCAAAGGTGGGAGAACTAAAGGCGGCCTCGGTATCCTGATTTCAACTAGGATAAGGGCCTCTTTAACAAAGCTAGAGCCATTAAACCATCAGGCGCTGGCCCTGCTGTTGAGTTGCAGAGCTTCTAATCTATTACTGATAAACATATATCTTCCACCTCAAAAAGGAAAACAGATGAACAAAAAAACATATGCTCTTTGGTTGTGAGCATATTACCTTTCTGCTCCATCCCAACCATCAACGGGTCAGCAAATCTTGAAACAGTGATAGTGGAAGAAGTCAATAATAAACATAAAGATTAGTAACAAACAATTTCCCCCCTGTCTTCATTATCATTTGGATTTCACAGCAGAGAAATCAGAGGATAGATAATACAAACAGGCCATTATAGCAGTCAAAATTATTTTATGTATGTGATTTGAATGCAGTTTAATTTTCTTCATTCTCTTTATCTGGGAATAGATAATGCCTTCTGTGGGCTTAAATTGTGGTTACAACCACATATCTCTGCAGGCTGCATGGCCAAAGTGGAAGTCATTGGAAGCTCTGTAGAGGCACATTTTAAGATGCCTATTTGAGATAGAAAGCCTAATTTTCTGAAATTTTCCTGCACGGTGGAGATAGAAGTGCTACACAAGGCTACATTTTGTGTCAACTAAATTATTTTCAGCAAATCAGAGCCACTGAAAAGATCAGCTGTGCTACAAATGTTCCTATTTTTCAGTGAAATATATCATAAAAAGCCAAAGCACCTCACCTTTTCTTATAATCACACAGCTATATAACAATTGTTATCTGACAATTTATCTCACTTATTAATCTCCTTTATAATTTAAAATATTCTCTCTCTCTCTCACACACACACACATACATACACACCACCCTAGATGTTCAGGGCAGGTTTTTCATTTTTGTGCATATTAATTAGCAGATAATGGAGGCTTTTATATTTGAATGAAGGAAAGGATGCTATTCTTTTGCTCCTTTCTGAATTGCCTCAATTTCTGAAACAGAAATATGGGTTGCAAACCTGCCTCTGTTAGAACAACTCCCATGTCTGCAGTTGGTGACTTCGGTAGTCCTGCACTTGGGTTGCATTCATTGCTTGTATTTCGGGTTATTATCTATAACTGTCAGCGTGCAGAGAAAAATTATTCTACCAGAGCAGGAAAGGGTTTTTGCCAGTAGTAGACTTCCTCTGTCATTTCATAAAAAATAGTTGGGGGGGGGGTCCAGTAGACTGCCAACACACCCCAAAACCTTCCTTGATATCTGAGGGTCCTTAAGTAGTGCATGTGCATGATTTATAAACCAGCTTAAGCTGGAGGGAGGGACTGTGTCCTACAACATTTCCTTCAATAAGCCTAATCAAAGTTGCTGCTGTTCACCATTGTGGGGCAGGGGCAGGTATAATATTCAGGAATAAACTGAAGCAGGGACTGAGGAAGCCTCTCTTGGACTGAGGGTTGAATACCAAACAGCTGCCCTTGTCCCATTCCCCCCAGATGCAACTCCCAGATCTCTCCACCTTTGTTACGTACTGCTGTTGCTAGATTGAGCCCAAGCAAGGAGAATTCGCCCGTCTGTACCCCATTATGCATGTGTGTATGTAGTTTGTAATACAAACTCTTTCGATTTCATCTTAAAGTGTCTTTCAATTATCATGGTGACTCCTGTGGAAGAGAAAAGCATGAAAATGTCTTCATAGCAATACTTGCTTGCAGTTTGTTCTCCTTTATTGCAGTACGGTGTGGTTTTTCCCCCAATTACTGTACTCACGGAGGTGTTTGATTGCACTGACAAGGAAAAGCAGGATATGCATTTGTGCTTAGCAAGTACACTGACAATGCTGACTGCTGTCAATAAGTTTTCAGGGGTATAAATGCCCTTTTTTTACAGACCCAAGTCATAGTGCTTAGTGTAGCAACAAGTGTAGCTAGAACACATTTGCACAAAGCGCATGGAGGGTGAGTAAATGGGCCTTCTGTGGGGCAGGTGGGGGCAGCATGAAGGAGAGAGAATTCGAATTCTGCCCTCACCTGCATGTGTTGAATAGGCTTTGAACAGACCATGTGTGTGCGCGCACATCCGCTCTCACAAAAACTCTGCATATGGGGACCATGTAAAAAGGAGGGTCCCTAACTGCATTGACAAGACTACATCTGCAGGGTGGCTTTACACAGTATACACTGAATATGCTTTTGGTTGGGTGTTAAAGGTAAAGGGACCCCTGACCATTAGGTCCAGTCGCAGACGACTCTGAGGTTGTGGTGCTCATCTCATTTTACTGGCCAAGGGAGCCGGCGTACAGCTTCCGGGTCATGTGGCCTGCATGACTAAGCCGCTTCTGGTGAACCAGAGCAGTGCACGGAAACGCCGTTTACCTTCCCGCCGGAGTGGTACCTATTTATCTACTTGCACTTTGACGTGCTTTCGAACTGCTAGGTTGGCAGGAGCAGGGACCGAGCAACGGGAGCTCACCCCGTCGCGGGGATTCGAACCGCCGACCTTCTGATCGGCAAGCCCTAGGCTCTGTGTTTTAACCCACAGCGCCACCCGCGTCCCTTGGTTGGGTGTTCTTGGGACTTTTTGACCAATTTCTCTGCTGATTCTGCCATGTTCTGTCTCGTTCATTGATTCTGTCTCCTGGTTTGTTCTTCAGTCGTGTCTTCAAGTTGCCATTTGATCCCAACTTGCCTTTGGGTCATGACTTCAGGCTTGCTCATGTTTTCCTATGGCTTTGACTTAGTTGTTGATCCTGACCTCTGGTTTGTCCCATGGATTCTGGTTCCCAGCTCCTGACTCAGCTGAGATATCTACCCAGCCCTGACTCTCTTCAATTATGTCTGATCATAACCTTTAACTCCCATAGTATATATACATCAGCCTTTCTCAGCCCTGGGTCCCTGGATGTCACTGAACTACAACTCCCATCATTCCTAGCCAGGATGACCAGTGGTCAGGCGTGATGGGAGTTGTAGTTCAGGGACATCTGGGGGGGACTGCCATTTGCTCATTCTGCTGTGTATGAGAGGGGATCCTGCATAGAGGCTGGGGTCTAGGACCAGCAGATGCCTTCCTCTTCCTGCTCTGCACATTCCATTTATATGTCAGGAAAATGAGTGAACATAATTACTGCCACATTGGTGCTGCCAAGTATGGAAAGAGGTCACACAGGAAGGTTTTATTGGTGAGTGCTTCACAGTTAAGAAAGTGTATTTTTGTTGCTGGTATACCAAAGCCTGAGGAGCAATTCACGCGACATTCTTAGTGGATATCCGTTATATTAGTGGTATTCAATTTTTCCCCTCCGTGTGTGAAATGGAAATCGTTTTATTAGTCACAGTTCACCACGGTACATTTTTTATGATAAATGGAGTGAAATAAAGATCTGTATCTATCTTACAGAGCTCAAGTAAATACATATTAAAGCCATAACATGTATCAATTAAAACTGTAATGTGCAGCAGTATCATTTAGAAGCAATATGCAAGTTTTTGTTAGCTGATTTACTACCTCTAATGTTTTAAATATGTTAAATACATTAAAGTACAATATTTTGCTTTTGTTAGCATTAAAATGCTGCCAAGTGCTCTGAATCTATTGAGTCAGTTGGGCTATAAATTCAAATAAATACTAGCTTGAATCCACAGGTGTATTGCACCAACAGAAAAGCATTTTTACTCAAGCAAAGCAGCCTCCCTGAATTCTTATTACCGGTATTTCTTCCCCTCTCTGCAGCCACCAATGTCATTATAGAGGGTTCCTCAACCCTCATGAGTGATAGTTGACGAGCTAAGAATGTCTCATTGTGTAAGCAGAATTCCATTCACTCTTCTCAGGATCCAAATCTGAATCTGAATTAAAAGCAGCATGATTAAAGCCAAGTGTGGACTAATAATACAGGTGCAATAAGAAAAATGAAAGCAAAAATGATTGCAATGGAACAATATTTTTCTTTGCAGCTTCCTAGACCACAAAGGGCAGCTTGCCTCACAATCAATGGAAGTATTTTATTTTGCCTCAGTGGATAGTCAGATGGCCATGGCTGGAGAAACACTATTGCTTCATACAACTGATAAACCTTTGTTTATACTCTCCTTTTTATTCATACCTTGGAGTTTTTCCCTGGCTGAAATAATTTGTGGCCTCAGTGTGATATTTGTTACTTATGGGATATATTAATTTAGTACCTTCCTATTAAAAACACCTTCTCATGCAAAAGGTCATTGCCTTCTGAGACACATTGCTGTGGCAACAAACCTCCTGGGCTATACTGTCTGCACTTTGTTCCTTATTGAATGCAGGTCAATGGCAGCTTCCTAAGCTTATTTGGTCAATAGGAAACTTTACAAGACAGACATTTCAAAGACCCTGAACCTAGATTGCAGTTTTTTGTGTGTGAATGGTCAACAAACTAGTTGCAATGAGTCCAAATCAAAGCCTATATTCTTACACTTGCTCTTTTCAATAAACAGTTTGTGCATGCACTCTCTCTCTCTCTCTCTCTCTCTCTCTCTCTCTCTCTCTCTCTCTCTCACACACACACACACACACACACACACACAGATATGTTCCCAAAGGGCACTCTAATTATATTTCCTAGAGTCTCAGAAAGAGCAGAGAGAACAAGATTAGAGAGTGTATGAAGTGAATCAGTCCTTCAGTAAATGATCAAATGATGCAAAAAACAGATGGTGTCTGCAACTACTACAAGTTTTGCCTTGTAGCTGTAGCATTTGGAAGCAGCCCATTCCTTTTTTGAATCTGCTCTTTGACATTCTGATTCAATTTTTATTTGTGTCTGAATCTGCTCTTTTAAATCTCTTTCACCCCATTGACTAGAATAAGGGATCTGAAAATAGTTGTATTTCCCCCCTTTTTTTTTTATAATAATTTTTATTAGGTTTTCCAATTTTTGTCCAGCCCCGATTCAGGCCAGATCACATACAATTTATACAATCTCTGATGACTTCCTCACGCCCCCCCTCATTGTTTTCCTTTATCTTAATATACATTCTTACCAGGTTTCTAATTCCACATCATTAACATTTCCATAATTTCTAATTCCAAATCGTTTACCAACCACTCACATCTTTAACATTCTTATCTTTTACTTTAATCAAATCCCTATTCCCCCCCCCAGTCCCCGGTGCAGACTATTTCAGCATCAAAATTACTTATCATTAATAATATGTATCACACTTATCCAAAAATCATACTGTAATCATTTCCTGCCAAATCCAAGTTCAAAAACCAGTAGGCCACAAAACAGTTACTGCATATAAGTGTTCATCCTATTCCTGCAGGATCCAACTTTGGAACCCATTGTCTTTGCTGCAGAGTAGCATCCAAAACGATATCCATTAAAATCTTTGGCCTTCCAATCCATATTTGGTCCAGATTGTCACGAATTCCTCTCCGCTGCTTGTCGTTGCACTGTGATTTGTTGACTATTCTCCTTATATTTCTCTTTTTCCTGATGATGCCAACAGCTCTTAACTTGAAGTGGATAATTCTTTTGCAGCTGGTTTTCTTCTGAATAGGCTTTCTCTGTTTAGGTTCAACAAATACACTGTTCACAGGGTTCAATTGTAAGTCCTGACCAATCAGACCATTGTTTATACTTTGCTTTATCTCTGTCACAAAGCTGTTCCCAGCAGCTGCCAGTTCAACTCTCAGTTCTTTCACTCCAGCATTGTAATCCATTCTGAGTTCTTTCAGTTTCTCCAGTAATGTTAACAAATCCACATCCTGTTTCACCGCCATTTTTAACAGACAGTTCTTTTTTAACTTTTCCAAACTTTTTCAAACCTTATAAAAGTTTCAAAATTCCAAAATAATCCTCTTGCTCATACAAATTAAATTGACTTCATCTGCCCCCTAGGACCGGGGGAGGCGCAGGGATTAAATCTCCGAAAACAAAGTGTCAAATTCCAAGCGTTACTTCTCAAGCTGTGCAACAATGCCCTGTCGTTGTTACACAATGGCAAGGGACGGACCTCCGTTTTTTTCGCCCTCAAGCCAGGTTTGAATTAGTTCAAAATTGAAGCTTTTTCTTGCGAATTACTTACAGTTCCAAATTGTAGAATTAGGAGGAATCGGCGCGCTCGTCGGCAGCGGTCTTTGTATTTTCCCCTTTTGTCACATAAGTGGATGAAATTTGCAGGCAAGGAAGCCCCTCCTGAGTACATTCAGGTAGCAGAATTTTAAGCAGATCCATCCAGGGAATGGATCATTCAGGGAAGATTTAAAATGTTTTATTTTTTGTAAGTTTCTAACTGTCTAATTTCTTGTCAGAGTGGATTGCAAATCACAGACACGGCCAACCCTTATGAATGGATGAAGTTTTCCAAATATCAGAAAAATGGGCATAGCAGTTCTCCCTCAAAGAGAAAGTTTAGTATTTCAGAGTAGAAAAATAGAAATTGTTGTTGTTGTTGTTTGTGGGGGGCGAAAATCGGTGTGAGAATTAGGCATGTATGCCTAGGGGCTATTTTACTAGGTGATTTTATCTTAGTTTTTAAAAAACCAGAAAAGTCAGAATTTTTTCTTTTCCCACTCCCTTCCTCATGCAGAAGAAAAGAGAGAATATGATTTTCAATTGTTTGTAGGAAAACAAGTGGACCACCCCAGTAGTTTAAATCCACTGCTTACACCCTGCTTTCATAGCAATGTCACTGTGATTGGAGCTATTTTGAAAAAAATAATTCCCTAAGATAAAGAGGTAAACCTGCCTGTCAAAATGAAAGTTCTCCGCCTCCTCTTCCGTCGAGCTCTGGGAATTCATGAGTCAGCCTGTGTTTTTTACCTCAGAAACAAAAAGGTGTCAGGAGGAGGGATGGGAAGGTCATGCATTTAACTTCTGGAAAAATGAGGCCACAGAGCAACCCAGCAGCATGGGGGGTCCCTGGTTACCTCAAGATGCCTTGCCAATGGCCTGATCTGACTGGTGAACATGAGATCATGACCTAAACTGCACCAATTCACCTTGTTATTTGGAGTACATACAGAGCTGATGCACATACCTGGTACCTGGGTTCTGGGAGCTATTCAAATACTGCAGAACTTGATATTCCCATTTACATGATAAGGTCAATGTAAGGTAGATGTCTGGCATCTACATGGATTCTACACCAGTGATAAGATTCATCTACAAATTATACAGCTCATTTGCAAGTTAAGATGTTGACAAAATGTGAGTTGCTAGAATTTTAACTGTTTAGCAAAGTAGAGCAGGAAGCAAAGTCTTAGCTCTTAAAGAAAACATCATTGGGAAAATCTGCAAATGGTAGATAACAAGTGAGAACTCACAACAAAATGTTGCTGTATATTACCAACTCCTGACAGGATGGCTTCTGTTCAAGACATAAGCCAGCCTAAAACAAGAGCCTTGTTGTGCTGTTCAGGGTTCAGAAAATGGGAGAGGGAGGTTCAGGAAGCGGGGCAGGTAAAAGAAATACACCCTTTTTCTTTCCCATCCACCTGAATTTCCACCAGCTTCGGCTAGTGGCCCAACTGCACCCCTATCTGGACAGGGATATCCTAACCTCTGTTGTCTATACTGTGCTAACCTCTAGGTTAAACTACTACAATGCGTTATACAATGGGGTCTCCTCTGAAGACAGTTTGGAAAATTCAGCTGGTACAGAATTTGGCAGCCAAGGTTGCTCACCAGGACAAAGCAGTTTGAGCATATTATACTGATCCTGGTCTGGATGCACTGACTGATAATAAGTTTCCATTCCCAATTCAAAGTGCTGGCTTTGACATCATTGTCCAATGACTCTAGAACAGGATAGACTACTTATATCAATCCATATGCTTAAATTAGAATCGATGGGATAGTCTCATTGCTAATCTCAGCTGGCAATGCCCTATTTTTGTTACACTTGCAAATAAAAAATTGAAAAAAGAAAGAAAAATGGCCCTTGGGGCTAAATTTCATCCTAGGTATCTCAGAACGATTCCCAGTAATAGGAAGGCTCTCTTGGGCATTAAATGCGTGACTTGGGCTATAACCAGCCATTTCCTCTTTTCCTTCTCAGTGTCTTCATACATATTCCCCTGAGACACCGTCATGTCAGAACTGCTTTTCTGCAACTTGATCCCATGTTGCTGCTGTGCACTGCATATGAATGAGGAAAACACATGGGTCTTTCCCAACTTCTCTTTACCTGAAGTGTACAGTTATAAGTGTGTCAGATGTAGACAATGCCTTTTTTAAAAAGCAGTTTTGGCCCTGGTAATACATTTTATGGCATTTAAGTTGAGGGTCTAATTGTTTTAAGTTGCTATCTTATTGGGGATAGGGGCATTTTGCCTTCCCAAGTGATACGTAATCGGCCACCAAAGTTTGGTATTGAAGGGAATTATTTATTTGTTCTGAAATATAGCATCTTATGCATGTTTCGTTTTAATATGCATTTAAGAAGGTTTTTGGAATAAGCTCAGACTTTGAAATATGGCTTTGAAATCATTCATGGTGAATAAAGTCTCTTCCCACTTCATCCCGTTTTGAAAGACGATTGCAGCCAGGTGTCAGATTCAGCTCTTGTAAAGACAGCCTATCACCAGGAACATGGGAGTTCTTGGACCAGTGAGCTTTACTCATATGGAAGCTTTTACATGTACCACTTGTTTTCTGCCCCAATGTTGGGTTTTATTTTCTTTATGTATTGGTTTGAATTTTTTTGTGTTTTCCCAAAAGCACTACCGAAAACCCCAAACAAGTCCTACTATCCCTTCTCTGCAGCACAGAGACTGCACTTCCTGTCTATTCCCCCAACCCTAAAATTATAAAGAGACCAAACCAATTTATAATGAGACTCCAGCTGCAACAAAACATTTCTGTCCCGTATCAGTCTCTACAGCCACAGCAGGCACTATAACTCTCCAACGGTTTGACTTCTCCCCATAACACACACTCTTCCATTGTCTCCCAGGACAAAAGGATGCCAACCAAACAGATAAAAGAAAATTAGTATGTGTACATCAAATATTTTTGAAGGCAGGAAAGAGGTAATACACTATAGTTGGCTCATATATAGCTGTTAATTTAGTTTTCCTGTAGTTTGTCGCCGTCTCTTTCCCTCTTCCCCCAATTTCGTTTGGGACTTGGTTATGGTGCACCAGCTAAATTATTATTAGCTGAAGTCTGTCAAGTCCTAAGTTCCAGATCTACAGCAGGCTCAAGTCTTTGAGACCAGCTGCACTGTGCACTGAACTCACTGTGTGGTCAGGACCAATTTTGAACTAAAGGAACTGACCCTGGGAAAACAGAGTGCAGCATTCTCAGGTTACTGTTCTTCATTTTACAGTACTGCTTAAATACAGGCCTGTCTTAGATAAAAGCAAAAGATTTCCCCTTTAAGATTTTGGGGTATTAAACAGGATATGCTTAATCCTACACTTAAGTATTCTGTTTGATTTTTAGTGATACATTCTTAACAGGCCAACCAGCAATTTCTACTGAGTTCTTGAAAGCAGACTATCTGTTATGCATTGCTCTGTTTGCTCATAACCTTATTAAATTTAGACTGCTGGCTCGATGCAGTTCCGAAGCGAAATTCTGTAGAAGATAATAAAAGCAGCTGCTATGTTTAAAATTAACAATGAGCGGTTATTAAAATAGCCAAACAGATATAACTTTCGGGAGCTACATTTACATTCATGGAGTTACATTTCACAAGCTCAGAGTATCATTTGTGAGACTACTGAACTGTACAGTGTTGCTCCATAACTTTGGTGCATTGGCATAAATAAATTGCATGTGTGCCTGGAATAAGAAAAGAGGTATAGAAACCTTTTTTAATTTTTGCTGCCAAATGTCCAGCTGCTGAGTACATAAGCTGAATTGTAAAACCTTTTCTATAGTCACAGATTCTGTCAGCTTTACTGCTAAACTCTTTGGGTGAATCCTAGGGAGTAGCAGGATTATGGCATTGTCTGACTGGAGGAACCGCTCTGGACTTCTGAATCCAAGACAAATTCCTGCGAAGAGCTGAAAACACATGGATCATTACATCTGGACTTTAACGCAGATGGAGGGACTGTAAGCTAAAATACACCCTGAGAAACATAGCTTTAACAGGATTCTTGAAACGGGTCAGTTTTTTAGCTGTGATGGCACTTCTTTGTGGGTTAAGCCAAGATTTCCAAACGGAGCTGAGTAAGTCATTAACAGTTCATGCTGTAATAACCATAAGCAAAATATAATGACGATGATACCATTTACTAGAATGTTCACAACTGTATTTTCCAGATGGTTAGCACTTCTGCTTTTCCATGTGGTAGATGAAAAGTGGCACTTGCCAAAATAAAGTTGCCACTTCTGGAGCTTTTTAAAAAAAAGGAACTTGAGAAGAAGTTAAGAAAATTTAGAAAAACTCTTCTCTCTCTCTCTCTCTCTCTCTCTCTCTCTCTCTCACACACACACACACACACACACACACTGCTGCACGTCACCCCAATCTCCAAGTGCTGCGACATTCCAGGGGTTACCTAGAGTTCGGTTCCCTTTGGAATGAGAGACAGCGGAGACTGTGGTGTCTTTATGATTTATGGTTTATTTATACATATATACAACCTGAGCCGATGATGGAGGGGCTCCAACACCCCAAGAGGGTCTTGATTATCCCATAGCCGCAGCCTTAGATTCAAACAGGAATCAAGTATGGTTCTGTCTTTCTTAGCTGTCCAGCCTGCAGCCTGCCACTTCTAGCATGCACACTCAGCTCTCAACTCTGGCCTTTGTCTTTCTAACTACCAGTGAGTTGAGGGAGGGAGGGGCACCCATTTGCTCTCTGGCACAGAGCCACTACCTTTGTTACCTTAAAGGCCCATACTTAGTAGACAATGACCTCACCAGGAAGCCAGCCTGGATATTCCAGGAAATGAATCCTTGCTGGATGTAGGAATTAGAAGGGGGCTCAGGCATACAGCCTACCCCCACCAAACTCATAGCAATACAATAACATATGTAGAAAATTAAACTACAGGGAAATTAATGCTAGAAGAGTAGCAAAGTTAGTTCTATCAGCAAAAATATAGAATAGTATGTGTTTAATGTAGCATTAAGCTTTCAGTACTCAGGATCCAAATATACTTGCTAAATGAGTTCTGCACACTCATGGAGACTTTAGACCATAGAATAAACCGCTTTTGAACTAGATAGCGTAAGTTTGGATTATAGCAAGATTAAAGAAAAAATGTCAACAATAAATCAATCCCAGGAAATACCCAAGTCCTTGGGTGTATATAAAGTAGCTCTTTGAAGCCTGGCAATTGGCTCAAGTCTAATTCATCACATGATGGTACATTTTGGTTCTTCCAAATAAAAGTATATTCTGTGCTTAATTTTAATGGGAAATGGTCTGTATTTGTTTTATAAGTAGCCTTCTCTCGTGCTTATTTTTCCCCCTTCCTTCTGATTTGTGGAGGGCTGAAACTTGCAAACCCAACGTTGATATCCAGCCTTGTATCTGTGCTTTTCCAGTCCTTTTCCTTTGTCCTTTTCCACCTGATACTGTTACAGAGAAGCAGCAGCAGTATGTATTCCCACATGGTTCTGGAAGAGACAAATTCCTTTCATACATGGCTGCAACAAAAATGCTTCCCCCACCCTGCCAAACTTTCAAAGTAGTGCACTGTGCAATCACCTCTTAGTGGTGTGCCTTCTCCTGAGGAAGATCCATCTTCTTCCTTTTATATTCTACTCACCTCCAATATGGTTCAGTAGTGAAGGGCTTGTTTTATTGCTTTGCATACCAGGTTCTGGCAATTTAATCACATTTGAAATGGTATCCAGTTTTGGATTAATTAGGTGCTTAAAAATAAAGCTATTTTTGCTCCTTCATTTACTGAAGAAAAAACAACGACACGCATCTCATTTGCATTGCATTTTGCATCATTGTTGCTGTTCTCTGTCTGTAAAGGAAACAGGCCTTGCTTGATCCTTGTAGTCTGTTCATTCAATTTTTAATTAACTTTTTATTTCCAGGTCTCAGTGGATTTCTGTTACAGTTAAGGAAACAATAAGCATTATCGCTGGGAGCTAATTGAACACCTAGAAGATTTGCTCTCAGTAATGAAATACTGTGTGGCAGCAGTGGCTACTTCGGCAAAGTATCAGGGCTTAGCTGTAGGCACCTGTTGGGGTGAAGCCTACCACCAGGATAGAGTACACCAGGGGTCAGATCGGTATGCGTGTGAGGTATGTTTGTGTGTCGTAGCAGAACACACCAGAACCTGGAAGACTGTTGTTGCCCGGGTGAACTTCTGGCATGAATAGAAAGATTGTCTTCATGCTTAAGAGCGTTCAATATCTAGCCTGGGTGGATGAGTATGGTCTAGAACCTGAAACACTTTACAGCCCCTGCAGAAGCTCCAAACTGCATTCCTTCACAAAGAGCATTCATGCAGCAGAGCTAATGCTTCACCTGCCCGCCTAATTCCTGATACAAGAACATTTTAAAATCCTTTTTTCACATTTGGCACGCCTGCCTATTACTTATGGATTTCTTCACAGTAGGTATTTTACAAAATAATGATTACCAGAATTAAATACCTTGTCACATTCTGACATACTGAATGTGGAAAATCAAATGCATATATACATTTTCAGCTTCCAATTCTGTCAGCTGAAGCTTCTGGCCATTGCTCTGGTGGAATACCAAGCAAGAGATCCAGGCGTATAGTGGTTGGTTTCAACTGAGTTTCTTGATGTATTAATTTCCTGACTCTTTAATTATTATTTTTTTAAAGTGTGCCCCTATACTCCCTTAATGTCTAGTACTGCTATTACAAGTATACATTTTAAAACTTTGCTTCATCGCCAAATCTTTATATCAGGCCCTGATTCAGCAACCCCATTCTGCTAGTGCAGGGATGTCCAACCGGTTGATCGCGATCTACCGGTTGATCGCAGGCAGGGCCGGCGCGTCCATTTAGGCAAACTAGGCAGTTGCCAAGGGCGCCAAAATGGAGGAGGTGCTGGCCAGCCTGCTCCCCGCCGCCCGCTGCCGCCCCAACCAGCGGCGGAGCAAGCAGCTTGGGGCGAAAACCGCGGCGGCAGGGGCGCCAAAATGGAGGGAGCGCTGGCCAGCCTGCCCCTCGCCCCCCGCCACCGCCCGGTGCAGCCCCAACCAGCGGCGAAAATCGTGGCGGCGCGGGGCGCCCAACGGGCAGGGGGCGGGGCACCATACATCATGCGCACGTGCCCCGCCCCCTCGCCTAGGGCACCAAAACCCCTAGCACCGGTCCTGATCGCAGGGCATTCCTGGTTGATCCTGGTCAATCACGTGAGTCAACAACTTTGGTGAAGGCTCCCCCAAAAAAGCTCAACAACTTTGGTCAATCCAATGGGAAGCTCACTGCCAGTGTTTTTATAGTGGGAGTAGATCGCAGTCTCTTGAGAGCTGGACATGCCTGTGCTAATGGAACTCCCACAAAGGCACCGAGTTTGCTCCACATGCTCCCATCCTGTGCATGACCCATGTCTTCTTCAAATACTCCCTGGAGAACCCCCATAGCTGGGAGGAGGGGAGAGGGTTGTTCTGTTAGGCAAGCAAAAAATGCTTACACTGGTTGAATTATTGTCTTAGCACTACACTGAATCCCACAGAGTTGTCAGCTATGCCCCTATAAAATTTGTATTTATCACTCTGCGATAAAATCATCTAGGGAACATTGGAGCTTTCCTCAACAGATAAAAGGTAAATATTGATAGAATGTGAAATCACCTTAACTTGGTAGGTGTAAAATTATTATTTTAATAGACTTACCATTTTTATTGGATGATTTGCTGAAGTGAGCTTCATTCAGCAGCAGCAGTTGTTCATGCTACATTTCTGCAGTTAGTTGGTGCTAAAAGAAAAAACAAACAAACAAACAAACAAACAAACAAACAAACAGATAAAGGTTATTTGAACTATATGACAAATTTGAAATTGTATTTCTTAAGAAATTCCTGTACCACAACAAAACATCAGCTTTCAGAGTGGTTTGCAAATAAAATTATTTTAAAAGTATCAGTATAAGAATACAAATCAAAACATCAAGAAGAGCAGGCAGAAGCAGCATAAATCACATCTGGAACCTTCAAAGAGCTTTTTCTAAAACTTGGGGTTAAAAAAAGAAAGGTCTTTATCTGACACTAAAAAAAGTTAGCAGTAGAGATGCCAGGTGAGGCTTAATTGCAGAGATAGGGCATTGCAACAAATGTCCGTTTCCCGACTCCCCTCCCTCCACCTCACCTCAGTTAGCAGCAGCGTTTGAAAGACTGGCAACAGTAGATGGGATGAGATCCAATGGAGCCTTAGCATGAGCAGATGGCGTGAGCAGATGGCACTTCCATTCAGGCAATGGAATGTCTGGTTTCAACCCCACCTGCAGCCCACTGCACCACATTAAGCTCCTTCCTGACGGTCCCCTTACCTCCAGGGGGGACATTTTGAGAGCTTAATAGACCTCAGTGGGAAGGAGGAGACAGGAATACTGTGTTCTGTGAATGGGATAATACAGTACTCAGCGTTTTTTCAGCTCCTAGCTATTGTGTCACCAATCAATTTAGTCATTTCTTTTTCTAGCCTTTTACGATGAAATAATGATAAAATATCACAAAATCTAAATCTTCAAAAAGTATACAAAAAGTATGCCTTGGTTCTCAAACTTAATCCGTTCTGGAAGTCCATTCCAAAACCAAAGCCTTCCCAAACCAAGGCACGCTTTCCCATAGAAAGTTAAGGAAAACGGATTAATCCTTTCCAGACTTTCAAAAACAACCCCTAAAACAGCAATTTAACATGAATTTTACTATCTAACGAGACCATTGATCCATAAAATGAAAGCAATAATCGATGATAAAAATTAAAATTATTTTCTTCTTCTTACCTGTACTGATGATAGTCATTGTTTGGATTGGGGGGGGGGCTTTTATCCATTTATGCAGTCGCACAATCAATCAATCAGTAGCTGAACTGAGTTCCAGACAGTCACAAAAACAAATTAACCGAAAAAGCCTCAAAAACAAAAACGCAAAAACAAAAGCACCAAACTTAATCCGTTCTGGAAGTCCATTTGACTTCTGAAATGTTCGAAAACCAAGGCACAGCTTCTGATTGGTGCAGGCGCCCCGGAAACAATACCCGACAACTGCACTGGATGTTCGGCTTCTGAAAAACGTTCAAAAACCTGAAAACTTACTTCTGGGTTTTCGGCGTGTGAGAACCAAACTACCACTGTATAGTTAACCTATGCAACAGTTAAAATTGTGAGTTAAAAATATCTGCTGTTTCCCAAGTGTGTGTGCTTTCTACTTGAAAGTGCCATGACCTCCCTTTTCCACTATTCACCATGTAGCCCGATATCATGGGATATGATTTGTTTACCAGGGTTTACGGAGCTTAGGGGAGGAACAGAAACACTGGTGGGGGACACACGTTCTCCTTCTGGGGATGTTTGTCCACCTTTGGTCCCCACAGCGCCACCTGCTAAAACTGTGTCTGCACAGTTCCCAGCAGAAAGTTGCAACACGCTTTCTGACAGCTGATGCTACTGTCTGCACATGCTGTCTGACAGCTGATGCTTCACATTCCAAGAATGTGTAAATTCCTTTATACATTTTAAAAACAAAAATTTTCCTTAAAAAAATAAGTTGATATCTCTACATTAGGCGCAAGAAATTAGTAAGCAGAGCTGGCTCCAATCTAAAACTACAGCAACGTTGAAATTAAACTGGAAATGGCAACCAAAGAACCACGATAGAAGCGGGTTTGTAAATGTGTAAATGCTATTGAGAGTAACTGTTTTAAATGCATTGTGAGCCACTAGCAATTTAAAATGGGAGTCTTTGAACCACTGAATGGAATGTGATTGATCACTTCGTTGATGATTTGCCCACAGACTCCCTGACAAGCCTGAGTGAAAAGGGGCAATTTACGTGCATAACAGATTGTTGACATTTTGCAGGTTTATGAAGCAGATAATTCAGGCCATGTATATTACACATTTGAAAGAAATGCTCTGCTGTACATTCATTCCTTTCTTTCTCCGGTGTACTCGAGATGTTGTGGTAACAGTGATCAAATTATCAGCAATGCTTTAGAGCTTTACAAATTCAAAAGCACAGTTCTCAATATTTTTTAACATTTGTCTGGAAAAAATTGGCTCCATTGCAGTTTCAAACTCTTCCCACACAGGCACTTTTCCAACAGATTTCAGGAAAATGTCATCATAAATTATTTTTGCTTTGGTATTTCATCCACTTCATGAGCATATAATATTTAGTGATTTATCCTACTTGGTTAATCTCCATAGCACTTTGCACACATTAAGGGCAAGAAATTTTCTCTTTAAATGTGTGCTTTTCTTTATTTGATCAAGACACCATGCAGAGTTTTCTATGGAAAATGTGATATTACTACCATGGCTTTGCATATTTCCATGAATATTAGTGCTAGCACTGAGCAGGCACTTGAATACATATTCCAAAATTACTGTCTGCAAAATTATGTAGTTTGTGGAAGAAACTGATGAGTTAAGAAGGAGAAAATGCCCGGCATTGTCTTTATTAAGATTATTTGCAGCTAGGCAAAGGTAAAGGTACCCCTGACCATTAGGTCCAGTTGCAGATGACTCTGGGGTTGCGGTGCTCATCTCACTTTACTGGCCGAGGGAGCTGGCGTACAGCTTCCGGGTTATGTGGCCAGCATGACTAAGCCGCTTCTGGCGAACCAGCGCAGCACACGGAAACGCTGTTTACCCTCCCGCCAGAGCGGTACCTATTTATCTACTTGCACTTTGACATGCTTTCAAACTGCTAGGTGGGCAGGAGCTGGGACCGAACAATGGGAGCTCATCCCACCACTTAATTAGACTGCTGGCCTTCATCTCACTTAACATAAATGTCTCTCAAAGATCTCAAGGCCACTTCCATAGCATTATTAAGGGCCAGTTTAGACATTTGACTCAAACTAACCTACTCAGTGTCATGGATTGCATAGGTTTCGTATAGGTTGGTTGCCAAATATCCATTATCCCATTTTATCAGGAGTCTCAGACTTGGGCAGGCACAAGATGACTGATAGCACAATCCTAGGCATGAGAACATGCTCTAGAACCCTAGGGTTGTGCTATCAGCCATCTTGGTGGCACGTGTCATTTAACCATAGGGCAGATAGCATCTGGAGGTAGTGGACTGCTTTGTATATTGGATATTAACTTTTTAAGCAGAAGCTGAAGAAGCACCTATCAGAGATGCTACACTGGTCAGTTTCCAGCATTGGCATGCGATTGGATTTAATGTTTCCTTGACATGTACCACCTTTACAATTTCCAGGGTGGTTGCTGTATTAATTTCTTGCAGCAGAAAAGAGTGTTATGGCACCATAAAGACTAAAAATATATATATTATGGCATAAGCTTTCATGATAAAGTTTCCCTGAAAACTTACAGCATAATAAATTTGTTAGCCTTTTAGATGCCACAAAACTCTTTTTTTGTATTTACCACTTTATCAGCTTCCTTAAGGCTAAAGAGAACTTATAGCACTGCTGTGCGTAATTTCTACCTTACAGGCTTTGAGTTTTAGGAGAATAAGCTGCTCCTTTAAGAAAGGCAGTTTATCTTAATACACGTGACCAGTGCCGGATCCAACTGATTTAGAAAAAGTCTAAACTGCTTTACAGCAGACAGTTGCTGTATACCTAGCGTGTGTATACATGGTGATTTAATGTGAATTCGGTACTACTGATGTAGTAGTACATTGTCCGCCTCAATCCCACTCCCATTTAAACCTCTCCACCACCCCCGCCGATACACAAAGAATCTGATAAGAAAAATAAATGCAGTACAAAATTTCCTTCAGTGCAAGAGTAGAAGCACTGTAGCAAAATATATTTTTATGGGAGGTTTATGTGTAGTGACATTTTTGGCAGGCGATCTCTTTCATCACACTCCCTTGTGTATTTTTTGTCCTACCTCGGACATTTTCTTTCTGAGGACCTCAACTTTCAGGTGTTTTCTCTGTTGACCATCTATGAGAAGGTGGTGGATATTTTTTATGCAGTCACATTATCAGAAAGGGCTCAATTGGACCTTGAATCTTCTGGACATTTGGGGAAAACAATTACATATGCCATTAAAACAACTGATGGATTTCACCCCTCCTCTCCTTTTCTGGTGTACGAGTCAAAGACAAGCTATTGAGAGCCAGTGTGGTGTAGTGGTTAAGAGTGGTAGACTCATAATCTGGTGAACCGGGTTTGCATCTCCGCTCCTCCACAAGCAGCTGCTTGGACTAGTCACGCTTCTTTGAAGTCTCTCAGCCTCACTCACCTCACAGAGTGTTTGTTGTGGGGGAGGAAGGGAAAGGAGAATGTTAGCCGCTTTGAGACTCCTTCGGGTAATGATAAAGCAGGATATCAAATCCAAACTCTTCTTCTTCTTTACACAAACTGGAAGGAGGTAACACACACATAGAAAAATCAGATCAATATTACCAATCCAGACATAGCCTTATTACAGTCAAAAACTGAAACTTGTTTAATTTGAATTTCTGCAGTTTAATCAGCTTCAGTTGAGCAGAACATAACATGGTATTGGGAGTGAGGTGTCAAATTTTGAACTCAAAAGAACAATTATTGTGAATAATAAAAAGCGCTCAAAAGATAGAGTACCTGAAATCCCCCAAAGAACTGATGCTTTCAGGAAATGCTGCAGAGTTTTGGAAAATATACTGCATTTTGAAAAGGTTGAAAGGTTGTAAGAAAGATGAGTGTAAAGTAACTATCTTCCTGAATATTGCAGGAGTAGAAGCAGTTGGTGATTTTTAATGGCATGAAGCTGTGTCACACTGAGAGAGCCGGGTAAGCTATGATATAGCTGACCACAAGTTTGAAGAGCTTTGTATTCCAGAGAAAAGTGAAACATTTGCTAGAGGGCATTTTCAAAAGAGGACTCTGAAGAAAGGGTTGTTGTTGTTTTTTTAATGAGCCAAAAGCTCATTAAAATCAGAGGAATCAGAGCTGCAATATTGGGCAGCTAAAGGATTCCAATATAAGAAATCAGATTGCGTTTGGCATTGCAGATCTATAGCTGGCATTGTTGAGCATCACATTTGGCTCATGAAAAGTCTTTGGGTAAGATATTATTCTACATAATATTAAGAAACTGGCTTTCAAATCCAGTACATATACCTGGAAGAGAGGTAAAGGATTTGAGTGTGTTTTAAAATAAGTAAAACCTGTGTTATGATGGAGAGTCCCAAGAACTGCAGCTAACAATAATGTATGGGTGTGTTGGTGCATGTTGGTGACAAAGGGCACAAATAAGGAGAGGTGCTGCTTCATGTGGATAATATTTGCATGTAGCCCTGTGTCGTTTGCAAAGAGCATATTTGCAAATAATTAATAAACTGGTCACCTATGGTGACCAGATAAGTCTCCCACTTCTTCCTTCCAGCTTTAAAGAGCTATCATCTCTTTAAGCTTCAGAGGCTGTGCATCAGGCTTTTTCCTTGGAAGGGGAAGGAACTACCCTGAGCCCTACCTCCCAAGCTTGTCTAACAATGAAACTGGCAGAGGTTAACTTCTTACAGCCTTAAGGCAAAACAAGACAATATTCATGCAATTAGGAATTACATGTGTAGCTTTAACAAAGTTAATAGGGAGTGTGGGGAGGGGGTTACCTACCGCCCCAATCTGATTTTGAGGGACCATATCTGCTACTGACATTGGAAGAAAATATTCTGTTGTCTAGTACAGAACTAGATCACAGCAGAGGTAAAGGGTTAAATCTGTTCCAGGAAAAAAAGTACACCAGAAACCTACCAGGATTAGAATTTTGAGCACTCCCTATAGACAAACCATCCTCCAGAAAAGTTTGCAGCATTAGCCTGAGATAGTGGTACAAACGAGATTGTAAAGAGCTCCACAAAGGCTATTAAATGAATGATATTGACACGTATATATAATTAAATGATTTGTTTCATAATTTAGTTTTCCCAGTTAGATTCAATGGCTGTTAAGTCAGTTGTTCAAAGGGGAGTAGTTGGAACAGTAAGCTGTCCCTTTAAGAAGGTTTTTTGTTTTTGTTTTTAACACGGAGAAATGATTCCAGCCAGCCCTTGCCAGCTCGGCCTGAATAAGAAGGCTACACTGTTTCACAGTGGACAGTTATAGTGTACTTAGAATAAAACCAGTTTTATTTGACGGCGGCCTCCAGGGTAATCCATCTCAGTTAAGCAGATCATTGCAGATCATATTGCAACAGTTCTAGTTTCATATGGAGAGAGCAGCACACATACTTCTGTGTCAATTGACTTCGAATCATTAGAATTGTAGAGTTAGAACAGTCCCCGAGGGTTCTCTAAGCCAACCCCCTGCACTGCAAGAATATCAACTAAAGCATCCATGACAGATCCAACCTCTGCTTAAAAACCTCCAAGGAAGGAGAACCTAGTACCTCTTGCGGAAGCCTGTTCCACTGTCAAACAGCTCTTACCATAAGAAAGTTCTTCCTGACTTTTAGTCAGAATCTCCTTTCTTGTAACTTGAACCTATTGGTTCGGGTCCTACCCTCTGGAGCAGGAGAAAACAAACTTGCTCCACCTTCCGTGTGACAGCCCTTAAGATATTTGAAGATGGCTATCATATCTCCTCTTTCCCAGGCTAAACATACCCAACTCCCTTGTCTGTTCCTCATAAGGCTTGGTTTCCAGACCCATTATCATCTTGGTCGCCCTCCCCTTGTCTAGTCCAACCTCCTGCAATCCAGGATTTTTTTTGCCCCAGGTGGGGCCCAAACCCACGACCCTGAGATTAAGAGTATCATGCTCTTACCAACTGAGCTATCCCAGAGCTGTGACATGTGAAATATATTAGTTTCACATATAGCCTTATGGAGTCTGAACTGGTGGTAACTGGCCAGGAGCAAGACCTTGGGGTTGTAGTGGATAGCTTGATAAAGATGTTAACCCAGTATGAGGCACCTGGGCGGCGGGGGGGGGGGAGCAACTTCCATGCTAGGGAGGAGGTTTCTTCTTTTCCAATACTTGCTGAAATCTTTTCTGTTTCATAGAATCACATTTCATAGAATCAATGAAGCTGAATATTGGAAGATTCAGGGTGAACAAAAGAAAAGTGCTTCTTCACACAATACATAGTTAAACTATGGAATTCACTTAGAATCATAGAATTCTAGAGTTGGAAGGGACCCCAAAGGTCATCCCCTGCAATTCAGGAATCTCAGCTAAAGCATCCATTACTGAGGCAGTGACGGCAACCAACTTGTATGGCCAGTGTGGTGTAGTGGTTAAGAGCGGTAGACTCGTTATCTGGTGAACCGGGTTCGCGTCTCCTCTCCTCCACATGCAGCTGCTGGGTGACCTTGGGCTAGTCACACTTCTCTGAAGTCTCTCAGCCCCACTCACCTCACAGAGTGTTTGTTGTGGGGGAGGAAGGGAAAGGAGAATGTTAGCCGCTTTGAGACTACTTCGGGTAGTGATAAAGTGGGATATCAAATCCAAACTCCTCCTCCTCCTCCTCCTCCTCCTCTTCAAAAGAGTATTAGATAAATTCATGGAGGAAGAGGCTGTCAATGGCTACTAACTGTGATGGCTGTACTCTGCCTCTATGGTCAAAGCCAGTATGCTTCTGAATACCATTTGCTGGAAACTGCAGGAGAGGATCGTGTTGTTGTGCTCAGTCCTGCTTGCCTACCGGTACTACCTATGGGCATCTGCTTGGCCACTGTGAGAACAGGATGCTGGACTAGATGGGCAACTACTAAACGGCCTCGGTCCTGTATACCTGAAGGAGCGTCTCCACCCCCACCGTTCAGCCCGGACACTGAGATCCAGCGCCGAGGGCCTTCTGGCGGTTCCCTCACTGCGAGAAGCAAAGCTACAGGGAACCAGGCAGAGGGCCTTCTCGGTAGTGGCGCCCGCCCTGTGGAACGCCCTCCCATCAGAGGTTAAAGTGATAAACAACTATCCTACATTCAGAAAATACCTGAAGGCAGCCCTGTTTAGGGAAGTTTTTAACTTGTGATTTTGATATATTTTAATATTTGTTGGAAGCCGCCCAGAGTGGCTGGGGAGACCCGGCCAGATGGGCGGGGTACAAATAAAAAATTATTATTATTATATTAGCCGGATCCAGAAGTGTTATTCTTGTGTTAATATCTTTCTAACAGTGGAAAATGCAATTGTAGGTAGATGCACAGAAAGCTTTTTTCTGTAGTCGCTGAGTTAAGGGAATTGCTGGCACAGCAGTTGCCTCTGAACAGCATAATGACTTGCTGGAAATTGTTTGTTTATCACAGGCTGTCTAATCTCTCAGCCAAAGGAAATTAAAAAAAAAATCTACTCATGTAATGAATGCAGCTCATGGAACGCATATACATAATAAACGTTATTCCCACTGTAGTAGTAGATGTAGACACCTGCTGTATGAGCCCTCTGGAAGTGAGAGAGGTAAACTGACTATATATATTGTGTGTGCATGTGTGTGTGTATGCTCCTCTAAATAAATATTATTTTGTTCCTTGGTGACTGGACATTTAGTTTGCTTAGGCACTTACTGTCACTAATCAGTATGTTCTAGTGCAGGGTTGAAGACCCTGTGGCCCTCCAGATGTTGTTAGGGGAGGGGTAGTACCTTTGGTGGGGAAGATATTGTGCTCCTACTGGGGTCCAATCTTGGTTCCCATCCTGCGTTTACCTGTCACCTGTGGCTCCTAGAAGCTGTCAGCATGCAACAGTGGCCACACTGTGGGAATGGCTTTGGCTGGCCAGCTAAACCAGGTCAGGGAAGCCGATGGGTCTCAAACCCTCGGTGAATTAGGGACTTCCCCTGCAGCCAAAGACAGACTTCAGCAGATTGAGTGGATGAGACCAATAGTGGGACCAACAGTCAAGAAGGCTGTTTCTGCACGTGCTACATAGGGAAGCGAGGGGCAGACTCTGGCCCTAAACCTCTGCTGCCTTGTTGGATATATTTGGGAGAAGAAAAGGCTAAGGAATAACCTCTACACAAATCCAGAGTCGAATCCCTAAGACAGTTACCAGTAGATGGCCCCTTGCACATCTCCTTCCAGCAACTCCGGCAACCAAGCTCTGCTTTCCTTTGGACCACATCTGTGAGGCTGAGAGGGGGGTCTTGTTGTCTGGGCAGCCCAGGACCTCCATACACGCTATCTAGGCTTGCACCCCAGCTGCTGCTAACCTCTGGAGGCGCACTCCTTTCTCTCTCTCAACTGACAGATACCAACAACAACAACAGCATCCATCATTTCTCACCTTTGGCCATGTTGGCTGGGACTGATGAAAGTCAGAGTCCAGCCAACATCTGGGCTCCACAGGTTCCCTATCCATGTTCTAGTGACTAGATGGGTGTAGGTCTAAGAGACTTGGTTTCAAACTTCACCATTTTAAAGAGTCAGTGGCAACTTTGGAAAATTCATTCAGTTACTAAGTCTTTAAAAAAACGGGCATTGGTGATCCATCTCATCTAACTTCTGTTTATTTAAAAGTGGCAAATAAGTAGTAGTGGCAGTAGCAGGGATAATGAACTGGAGCAGACCAAAGTCCGTCTGATTCAGCCTTCTGTTTCCAATATTTGCCAGCCAGGACGCTCTGCAAACTTATACAGGCAGATGCAGCTGGTGCAGAACGCAACAGCTGAGCTGCTGCATGGGATTGCAAGAGGGGATCATCTCACTTCAGTCTTCGAAATGCTGCTCTAGCTTGCCTGCAAGCTAATGGACCCAATTCATGGTGTTGTTGATGTACTAAGCTCTGAATGACTTGTGGCCCAAGGAGCACCTCCCCATATGCCATCCAGCCCAAGTGTTGCAACCCGTGCGAAATGTCCTGCTTATACAGTGCACACTCTGCCTAAGTGGGATATGGTATAGGAAGCATGGTTATGAGAGGGGAGAAATGCTGTATTAACCTTTGTGGTGCTCTTTATCTGGGGCGTAATTTTGAGTAATTCTCACCAAGCCGCATTTCTATGTTGCATAAAAACGAATGGCCTTCCCACGTTGAAGTAATTTCCAAAAGCAAACCTACATGTAACAAGTGATAAATACTGTAATCAGTAAATGGAAATGAAACCTCAAGTGGGCCAGTCGAAAGAATTTTTATTATTATTAAACTACTGCCTTTTTTTTTCTGCATCTTGGGATGTTACCCGAGATAACTTTAGTCTTTGATAGCCTAATTCACTTATTTTTAAAGCATGTAAATATGCATATGGTTAAAACTAATTGGTTCTCCGGGTTCAAAGAAAAAAAATGCAAATAGCTTTATTTGATGGTATGTTAAGAGCTACTTGAGAAACAGAATGGAATCTAATTTTCTGTTCTTTTTACTGCTTATTGAGGAAGTGGTCTAAGCACTATTCAGTTCCTCAGACAATTTATTGATCCTTTGTATTCTTTGGCAGTGTTAGGGTGCCTCAGTGCTACCTCCCTGGGTATAGCATTGTCCAGCCATTGTCCAGACTTAAATAGCTTTTTAAAAACAGATCCTTCAGAATTTAAAGGGATATGTTCCTATCCACAGGGCAGACATGCACCCAAATTTAAAGAAGTATTCCCTTATTGTTACTGAAACAGAGCTGCTGTACAATATATTATCCTGCTTCGGTAACTGAATAAAAGAGCAAGATTTTAAAATTGCGAGTAATGTAACATAAAAGTTTACACAATCTGCAATATATGTGTTTCTCTTTCACTGCGTACATCTCTGAGGACTCCAAGCCAAACTGCACACTATGCACAAACTCATGCTACTGGGCCTGATGCCACTTTAAAATAAAATAAAAAACACTTAAGGCTGGGGCACTTAAGAATGTATGACCTTTAACCCTTTCCCTGCCCACTGTTTTCCTTTAAGAAAAAAATCTCCCCTAAACTTTTTTTCCCAGCTGCTGGGCTGCCAGTTGTCCTGAACCACGGGTACCTGGCAGCAAGTCCCACTGGCACACATAATTCCACTGCCAATGCTAGTGCGTAGTCCAGCGGGCTAACAAGTCCAAAGTCCAGCCTGGCCAGGTTCCCACTTCAGCAGCTGATCTAGAGGCCAGGGCACCTAGAGGTCAGTCCCACACAACAAACCACATCTTCAAAGAGCTCCCTGGACCAACCAACATGGGAAGCTGAGTAGACCCAGCACCTCAGCTCTGCTTCCCTTTTGTGCTTTGCATGCTGATTGCAGCATCTGGGCTTGATGAGGCAGGTGGCCCTCACCTGTCCTCAGCTTACTTTAGCTGAGGAATCTCACATCTCCTCTCAGAGCTAGCGAGCCCCACCTGGCCAGCTAGGAAGTTGGGCTGTGGGCCCTTGTCTGCCTCAGCCTCCTCGAGTGTTCCTCCTGCTGCTCCTTATGCCTCAGAGCCTGCCATGTTCGGGGAGACAGGGGCTCCTCTGACTTTGGTGATGGGTCCTGCTGCTCTGGTTCCTGTGCACTGACCCCCATCCCTTCACCATCGGTGGTCATGCTGTGAGTATTTTCTACACCAACTTTCCTTCTCCATCCTCAGCTTGCCCTGGTGTGTCCCAGTTATGGCTACACCTCTCCTCCTCCACACTGTCCTGCCAATTCATGACATCAGTACTATCTCATCTCAAGAACTCAGACATTTGCATTAACCCACAGATTGGTTTCACATTAAATACAAACAAGGTCATCATAGGAAAAAGCCCATTGTTGATCAGTAATTTTGGGTTACTACAAGGAATACATGACCCTATTAGGCTTCCTACCTTTACATTTATTGCTTTACACTCATTATTTTGAAAGATTAACAACATGTCAAATGCTACTGAAGCGAGCATTTGATGGAAATATGGTGGTTTCCTAATTCTAGCCCCATTATATAAAATAAGTCTTTTTCTCTTTTACTGCAAAGCAGCAGAATAATCCATTGGGGGAATCAGATGAAATATATGGCACACCTTGAATCTGAAGTTGTCATTATTTTCTGTGTTTCAGATGAGAGTCCATACACTAAATCTGCAAACCAGACAAAACCACCTGAAGGAGCATTGGCTGTAAGGAGGCAGAGTATCCCAGGTATACTGCTATTTTTCAGTTTCAAGTAATTCTCAGATCACTCTTGGGAAGGCGATTCTTTGAATTAATTAAGTGTTCTGCTCTTCTTGTGAAGAGCACTTTGAATTAGTTATAAGTGTAGTTTCTGCTCCTAGGTTATGCACTATTCTGAGGGTGGCTTTGGACTGACAAGCAGTGACAAGGGAAGCACAAATGATTCATGTGTTCTCTTTTCTGCGTTACGTATTAAGCAAATATCCCCTGCAGTGAGATATGTGAGACTGTGTGCAGCTCACGTACATCACCAAGGGGGTTTGGAGTGAGTCTCCACTTTATATGTTACACAGGAATTATATATCACACACACACACACAAATTATTATTGCCCCATAGTTTGAAGCACCTTAATTGTATTACCCACCATCTTACTTTCACCAGGAAACATGTTTTATAGCCTTGTTGGTGCTATTGTCAATTGATTGTCTAGTAGTTGAAACCCTTACATCTTCTCATGTTCATTCTGGGCAAATTTAGAAGATGGTGCTTTGCCTATGAATGCATAAATTCCAGTTGATTATGCTCACTTCTTATCTTCTTGAATAATCACCAAGGCTTGGCAAGACATTCAGGCAAATGACCTAGACAACATGCAAACTGCCATCTTCCTTGTAGTCATGCTGCAGGACAGACACACTTCATGTGTCCTTGTGAGCGTATTCCAGATGACACAGCATTTGTGCCCTATAAATCACGCTGCTGAGAGTTGTCATATGTCAGTGGTAATGGTAGTGACCGTGTTACACAGCTTAAGAGAGTTGAAGGCATAGGCATCAGGTCCATCAAGATCGACAGACACCTGTTGGTAAAGTTATATGGTAGCGGCATATTTGGAGCACGGCTTCTAAATTGCTCACCATTTCATCAGTAGCTCACTCAGTGTCTTTCGAGTGACTGTCATCGATAGACAACCCCCACCACTGAGAGATACAACACATGATCTTATCACTGTCTTAACCTCTTGTCACTCTTATGCTTTGAAGCGCAGGGCTCTTTTATGAGGAATAAGAGACCTTTGATCCAAAACACGGAAACTCCTCTGTCAACTCACAGTGTCACTGCTGTTCACATCTCTCACTGTTACAGCATTGATGTAGCTTCGGTCTAGAGTAACGAAAATAATGAGCATTCACCCCTTCAGCATCAAACACATGTGTGAGGGTATTATTGCAGATCCATTGAGATGCACTGGAGGTTTTTAGGGTAGGGAATATGATGCTTGTGTGACTAAGGCAGGCAGAAAACGAATGCTGCTTTCCATCAAGCTGTTTATGTACGCTGTCCAGAAATGTTACACTGTAAAGAAAGCCTGTGGTTTTATAACTCTATAGCATTGTGACATTTTTAGCCGAATTCTTCAAGGAAGCTTTCTGCAAAAGCATGTGTTTCATTATCAGTTTATTATTACCTCTGAAGCATCCTAGGAAAACAGAAGGTATTTAGAGAAGCAGATATTCATCCTAATATTCTAGCCTTAGCCAAACAGAGCAACATCCCTTTGTATTTGACCCAGTTCTGCAGATACTTGGAGAGATGAATTGGAGATGACAAGGAGGCTGAATAGTGCATAGCAACCATCCCTTGTTGTCAGTGGTTGTTGGCAGCCTATCCACATGTGCTTTGATTTCTCCCGAAAGAGACATTCACTTCTATGGGTATGATCCTTCAGTGGATATTACCTGCAAACATAGGAAGCTGCCTTGCACCAAGTCAGATCATTGATTCATCAAGGTCACTATTGCCTGAGCTCAGAATTGCAGTGATTGGCTCTCCAAGAACTTCCCAGCCTGCTCTGGAGTCGTCAGGGATTGAATCTGGGTCGTCATTGGTGGGACATGCTTTTCCTTCAGAATTAATAGCTGAAATATTTTGATAGAGATGCTTAGGGCCTTGTAACAATAATCAGTTTTAATGATGATTAGTAATAGCAGCAACTAAGCATGTGTTTGAAAGTGCTGTGTATGTGTTCAGATGCAATTCTTGCAACAATCCTGCATATTACAAATGGGTTGAATTCAAGCTGAGGCAGGTGTGCTTGCCTAAGGATACCTGACCAGTTAATGGTGGAGGTGGGATTCAAACTGTGGGATTCCTGATTTGCAGTTCAGTAGCCACTATGCTACACCAGCATACATGTGTGTGTATAAACGTGCATGTATGCTTATAGGCACAACAGCTACTGAGCTGCCGTAGTACTGAAGAATAGGTCATACCATATTGCAGGCATAGGCAAACAGTCCCATCAAACATTTGTCGCTTAGGTCCCAACTCTAGCCAGTTTTGCTGGTCCAATGCAAGGCATGTGGTTGGGCAATGGGTCCAGGGAGGTGTGATCTATATGGCAGGCATAGGCAAACTCTGCCCTCCAGATGTTCTGGGACTACAACTCCCATCATCCCTAGCTAACAGAACCAGTGGTCAGGGATGATGGCTGAGTTTGCCTATGCCTGCCATAGAGATCACACCTCCCTGGACCCCTAGCCCAAGCACATGCCTTGCATTGGACCAGCAAAACTGGCTAGAGTTGGGACCTAAGCGACAAATGTTTCCTGGGACTGCTAGAGGGCACAAATCTTAAACTGAAGAGAGGAAAAACTACCTCCAGAACTTATAGTCTCCTGCTGAAAAATGTCAAATTATCTAAGAACTATAAGATCTAATTATAGATTAGAGACATGAAAACTCTAGTCCAACTCTGCGTTCAGGCTGGATTTTCTTTTTTATGGCTGAACAGTCCTAACACATGAATAATAATGATATTTAACATTTCATAGTGCTTTCAAGTTTTTGAAGTACTTCACATGCATTAACTAGTTGCAGCTCTTACAACCATGATGTAAGGTAAGTCAATATTCTCCCCACACACCCCATTTTGCAGTTGTGGGAGGGAGCCTTCCCTAAGATCACCACAGGCGAGATTTTAGCTACTATGCTATTACACCAGCACTCAAAGCCTAGATCATTTGATTAGGTTGCACAGAAAGTCAATAGCATGCCAGAGAGGCTAGCAATTCAGCATGTATAGTGCTTCCACCCTTACTTCAAATATTATATGTAAAAATGTAAACATGTAAAAGAGAGAACGTGTTGTGTCCAACATAGTGGTAGGTGTCTCCTTCCAACAGCAGAAGGATTTCTGCTTGCACAATGAAACTTCACCCACTCTATTACCCGGGCATCCCATAAATCTTTTCTGGGTTTTCCCTTGCAACACTCTGGAGAAGATTTCGGGAGGGCATAGGGGAGCAAGAGACAGTGCCATTGTGGAAGCAAAAAAAAATAAAAAATCCTTGTGGTAATCAGACAACTGCATTGGATACAGCCCAATAAAAACAAGATGAAGAAAAGTGCACCCAAAATTATGAGGGAGATGGTGTATCTTCTGTATGTAGAATACTTAAATGGTTACAAGGTACATGGAACTTTTGCAAGATCAAAGGGCGATCTTGTACAGTGATCCTGCAGGGCAGAGGGACAAGCCACCACTATGTTGGTGAGATGGCTGCTATACAATGGACTCACTCAGCCCTGGAGGGGGAAACACACAGATAGGAAACTATCCAAAATAGTGGGGAAACAGTAAAAATTTTAAGCATTTCATGAAACTGATTGGTTTGCAGGACAAAGACAAACTTCTTCACACAGTATGTCATCCAGTTGTGGAATACATTGCCATAAGATGCCATAATGAGTTATAACTTTTTAAAAAAATAAAATGACATGTTGGTGTTGGATCAGTCTGACAGTGACTATTATAAACAATAACTGAAATAAAACCTGCATATATAGTGGATTTTTCATTGTTCAAATTGCTAGTCCGAACTAAATTTGTAGCTTGCTGGAGTCTTCCTGCCAGTGGTAAGTTTTTCGCCTGGCAAAATGATGTCTAGTGTACTTAAAAAACTGTAACTGTAGAACAGATTCCCTTGGAAGGCAGAGGATTGTTGTTAGAGGTTTTTCTGGACCTTTCAGAGATACTGCAGCAGCAGATTTCCTCTATTCGCTTTGGGATCAGGCTAGGTGACCCTTAAAGTGATTTCCATTTCAGTGATTCGTATACTGAATTTTGAAACGATGAACACAAATTATTGTGGCGACAACTATGTACAATTTTATAACGCAGCTATGTGTGAAAACGAGTGCCTCTTTCAATACTATTTATAAACAGATTGTTATGATCTCTCTAGTTTTTCCTTGAAATAGCTTTCTAGTTCTCTGGGTTTTTCTTTACTATGCACTACTTCTATAAGTTACAGCAAGCGTTGTGAAGTAGGTTAGAGGAGTACTGCATTCCTCCCTCTCGCAAACAAGGGGAAATGGCTAGGACTTCTGCAGAAAAGGTTATAGATCTTTTGACAATTTAAGCCATGGGTTCTCATAGGACAGGGGTGTCCAAATTCCAAGAGACTGCGATCTACTCCCACTAAAAAAAAACCCTGGCAGTTGTTGAGCTTTCTTTGGGGAGGAAGAGCCAAAGTTGTTGAGCTTTTGGTTTTTTGGGGTCGATCACCAAGGATCACGCAATCAACTGGTAGATCGCGATTGACCTGTTGGACATCCCTGTCATAGGAGATTACCACAGGACCCTTCTTGGTAGTTTGACCAACCTCATGAGTCCAGGGGGTGGCAGCCCGTGAGAGGGCATTCTCTGTGGCAGCCCCTAAGTTTTGGAATTTCATTGCCACAGAGGTGTGTCTAGTATCTTCATTGTACAGGTTTCATCATATGCTGAAGATGTACCTCTTTGCTTTTGCCTTTGACACCTGAGATATAACAACAACAACAATTTATTACTTATACCCCACCCATTGGGCGGGTTTGCTCCAGCCACTGTGGGTGGCTTCCAACAGATGATAGATAGATGATAGATAGATAGATGATAGATATAGATAGATGATAGATAGATAGATAGATAGATAGATAGATGATAGATAGGAGTGTGTGTGTGTGTGTGTGTGTGTGTGTGAGAGAGAGAGAGAGAGAGAGAGAGAGAGAGAGAGAGAATTTATATATGGACCTACCCTGTTGTTAAAATTGCAATTTTAAAAAACTGATTTTAGTACTGTATTTTTATACTGTTGTAACTCGCCCTGGGACCTTATGGAAAAAGGCAGCTGAGAAATAAAATAAAACAATCTTCCCACATAGGACCAGGGAAATGAACAGTGAAATGGAGCTGCCTTGATAGTACTAGCAGTGCTTGAATCATTTCACAGGCTACGTGTTAATTCCACTCCTCTTTTAGTTGGTTTGCAGGGGGAGTGCAAAGAATGGAGTATAGACTCTTCTGAAGTGCTCTTTTTATTTTTATTGTTTTAAACAGCTAGTGTGTGATTCATGCCATGAGGATACCTGTCACTTTCATCCTGTTATCTCACTGTGCAAAGTCAACAAATGATTGATTATTTCAGATTTAATGAAAGTAAAGGTAGTTAATTAAAATTACGTACAGGTTGATTATACCCAATTTGCAGGTTAAACTTTTTTCAGGCTATCCCCTCTCTGAGCATCGTTTATCATTGTAAAACTGAATTACTGTTTAGTCCTATCATTTAATTTAATGCCAAAATTAATTCTGTGATTAAAGTATATGCCTTGAGAATACACCACAGAACAAGAACTGAGAAATTCCCTGTTGTATGTTGTGTGTCATAGTCAATATTATAGTAATTAATGCACCCTGGCACCATGTGGCAGATTATTTGGGTCAGAAAATTTTGGTCTGTGTTCAAAACAGCTTACTCCTATTCAGATTAGTACTGGGGTGCATGCTTAAAACTGTCTTACTTGAATTAGAAAAGATTTAGGGGGATGCCTAAGTACATTCTGAATCTAATCCTCTATCTGAATGGAGCAGAGAAAACTGCTGACACCATAAATAAACAGGGCATGCCTTTGCATATATATATATATATATATATATATATATATATATATATATATATATATTTATCATGGCAGATTTATGATAATTTGAAGTTTGATTGCTTAAATTATGGAAAGAAAAATAGTAGAAGGCAGTTTATGCACACGGTTGTTTTGATAGGTGAGGAAATTATTGATGTAAAGATGGTGATAAATAACTTTCCTGCTGGCTGCTCTAAGAGTCTTATCCAGTTCACAGGACCTACTCCATGTAATCTGGCTTCACTCTGGGGACCTTGCCAAAGCAAAACCTTTTTTAGCCTACCTCTCCTGCCCTGGGCTACATACAGTAATGGAACTGCAATAGCTTTTGCTCTGCCTGGTCTATTTATCTGCAGCTCCATCTGCTCCCATTTGGCTTCCTACTGTCCTACTTATTGGAGGAAAACGCTAAAATACAGAACCGGATTCAATGGCGTACAGGAAGAGTGAGCAAATATTAATGGGAAAGGGGTTTCTATGCTAGAGTGGGTAAAATGTTCATGAATATTCTAGCTGCTGTGGGGAAAGTTGAGATACAGAGCTTCTCCCTAAATGCATGTTCGCTACTTGATTACCACAGCTTCAAATTTTGACTTGCTAGCGTAGAGCAACCAACATAGAAACACTGCATTCGCATCACCGAGCTTCGCTTCAGATACAGTGGTTTTCAGTTGCGCTAACTCCCATCTTCACCTGTGACTTCACCAATGAAGGATGAAACATGGAGTTCTTGACTTTTATGCATGTGAGCCCTAGTGCAGATGTCCGCACTAGCAGAAGCTAGATGGAACTGGAGGAAAAGCCTCAGACGTGGCTATGCTGAATCTATTTAATAGTTACTATATGCATGCTATTCATCACTCAGATAAGGTCATGATCCCATTATAGCAGTGACTTGGTCAGTGACTGATAAAGATCTGAGCCATGGAACCCCCTCCCCTGCTCTAGGCCAGAAGTCTGAAGTACCTTTCTCTGACCACCCCTGTTTCCTAATTCCAGTTATTACAACCTTTAACAGGATACACAGTCTCTTCCTGATTGCGCCCATTCCTTGCTATCCTCTCCAGATCACAGATGAACCACAATCTCGTTACAGTTCTCTGCGCACTGCACCATACTACTTCTTTTATGCATGCTAGCTAGTCTCCCTCACCCAGCAATTTCAGAATTTTATGTTGAATGATACCGAGGCATTTATGAGCCCATCTATAGACGATGTCATTTCAAATAAAACTGGTGTGTCCATGGGCAATAATTTCCATGGGGCTGTAACTGATGCAACGTCATGCATTTCTTACATGCTTGACCTCATTATTTCCCCCACATGATCTCAAAGATGCCTCAGACACTGTGGTTGTAAGGAAAGTGTGAAAAGTCATATAAAATAGGACAAACGCTTTATTGGCTCAACCTTTATAGATAGGTCACATTTATTTAAGTTATAACTCATGACAAGCAAACAAGAAACATATAAAGCAAGGTGACAATGCGATATAAAACAAAGAGTAACAAGGACATCAATTTACATGATGGCTATAAGCAAGGAAACTTGATTGACATTTTATAGCAACCTAGAAGAAAATTGCTACTTTCTTAGTAATCTTCTATTTGCTATTGTTAGCAAATAGATTATCAAGTTTTTATGGATGTGGCCAATGGATTTGACCCTCCAGTAATTGGGCAAGAAACTTAACATAGCTTCTTCAGGGATAGCCCAGTGAGATATATAAATGTTGTAAATTTTTAACAACATGGGCTCCACAAGTAGATAGAAAAGTTGTTATGAAAGCATCCATCTAAAACAGAGGATGGTGTCAGTAGTGACCTCAAAGTGTAAAAACCTTTCCTTGGGAGAAATTTTCAAAGGTCAGGAAGATAGGATTCATTCACGATTCAGTTTTAATCTAGCATCCTACTGTGCCGCAAGATTGGCTACTAATGTCAAATCACAGAGTAGAATTAATCACACAGCTTAGATTTAAATTCCTGTTGTGCTCTATTGGCTCTAGTGCCTTGAAAATATTGCAGGAAAAATTATACTCGCATATCACATGATCAACTTTATCAGTCCGAGTCTATTTAGTCACATAAAAATGTTCTAGAAAACAATTGTTCTGATATTGGGCAATGTATCATCATCTTCTAAAAACTGAGATTTATGCAGCAATGTAATACCCATCTTCCTGGGAGAAAGAACCATTGAATGCAGTGGTCTTTACTTCTGAGCACACATAAGATTGTGCTGCTGAGTCAGGAATTAAATAGGTTCTGGTGCACTTTTCTTTTAACAGGTAAAGTAGTTTTGTGAGGCAGAATAGAAAGATAGCTAATGAACTAGAAAGTGGGAATGTTGCCCTATTATTGAGAATTGTTAGTAGTTTTTTGAAAGCATGGTATTCTGAAAAAAAGGAAACTGAGTCCACACCTAACTTGCTTTGTTTAAAATATCAGGGATTGCTAACCTATGACCCATGGCCAATCGGTTGCTCCCAAACAACTTCTGGTGCCCCCCCAAGCACCCCTCCAACAATTTTATGGTGCTTGTCACAGTGGAAAGGTTTCAACCTCTTCACTGGTCTTATAAGCATGCAGTTGGGTTATGTCACCACTTTTCAGCTTTGCAAAAGATCTTTCCCCTCTGACATGCCGTTGTTATTAGAAGAGCTTTGAGAGTTTCCTAAGTTTCTCTGCTCTTCTAATAATAGAGCTGCACCAGAGGGAGAATGGGCCTTTTGTAAAGGTAAAAAAAGCAGCTCTGATTTTCCTCCTCAGGACTGGAGCGGGAGGAGACCCTCCTACACCACTGCTTCCCCTGGGATCAAAAACATGGCTGAGTTGAGTATGTAGGCGTGTGCAGGTTGCTTGTCTCCCTTCTCTCTGTGTATGCATACTATATGAGTATATGGCTGTGTGCCAGTGTGTGCACATGGTGGGATGGCTATCAGTGTGGCCCTTCCAGTGTGTGCACAGAGGGATGGCTATCAGTGTGGCCCTTGAGCCAAAAAAAAATGGGGGCCGTGTGCATGGAAGATATACTAGGAGATATTTCTGGCCAGTGGGGACCACAGTAGTTTTTATCCCTGCAATGCCCTTAGAGTGACACTAAAGCAGGCATCCCCAAACTCGGCCCTCCAGCTGTTTTGGGCCTACAACTCCCATGATCCCTAGCTAACAGGACCAGTGGTCAGGGATGATGGGAGTTGTAGTCCCAAAACAGCTGGAGGGCCGAGTTTGGGGATGCCTGCACTAGAGGCATTATGGGGGGGAAATAGTGGCTCCCAGTACATTTCCGAGCACAATTCAAAGTGTTGGTGCTGACCTTTAAAGCCCTAAACGGCCTTGGTCCTGTATACCTGAAGGAGCGTCTCCACCCCCATCGTTCAGCCCGGACACTGAGGTCCAGCGCCGAGGGCCTTCTGGCGGTTCCCTTATTGCGAGAAGTGAGGTTACAGGGAACCAGGCAGAGGGCCTTCTCTGTAATGGCGCCAACCCTGTGGAACGCCCTCCCATCAGATGTCAAGGAAATAAGCAGCTATCCTATTTTTAAAAGACATCTGAAGGCAGCCCTGTTTAGGGAAGTTTTTAATATTTAATGCTGTATTGTTTTTAACACTTGATTGGGAGCCGCCCAGAGTGGCTGGGGAATTTATTTATTTATTTATTTATTTATTTATTTTACTATGTGTGGGTTTGCAGCTCTGTTAACACAGATGGTGGAGGGAAAACAAGAACACACACACATTCAACACACAAATTTGCTGTCAACTCTGTCACTGTTCATCAAGGTATGCCCTCTCCTGAGGCCAAAGGTTTGAAGAATGTCACCTGCTTCCTGAGAACCTTGCTGAAAATGCTGTCCCATTTGCACAGCCTGCTTTAATGCAAATACTCTAGTGCACTCACCTGCAGTTTGAGCATTGCAGGGAAAGGTTTGATAGTGCAGGGCAATCTGCATTTCTGGGACACTTATCCATCATAAGTCGTTTTTCCATTGAGGAACACTTGGTGAGCTTCCAAGGAACCTTCAGGTTTTCTGAACCACAGTCGGGAAACCACTACTTTAATTAAGTTTAACAATTATTAATACGTTAACAGAAACTAGGTTTATTTGATTTGGGGGGATGAGAAGTATTTCCCTAAGGAAATGGATTCAGTTTTTAAAGTTTAATATTTATTTCCTGCGGAAGATTTGATTTTGTTTGGTAATTTCCTGGTAAACATGTTAAACATTTTAAAATATTTTTAAAATGATGGATAAGTGATACTTTGCTATATTGCAAAGTAGCCAACTATCTACAAATGTTCCATGAAATTCCCATAACTTAATATACATTGCATGTTTATCATGAATGCTTTGTCTTGAAAGTGACAATTAATCCTGAAGGTTTGGAAGCACAAATTGGAGAAACAATTTTTCCCAATCATCAAACAAATTAAAGACACAATTTCACCTTCCAGCTGTAGTCTGGTACTACATTTGAAGTGACCTGAATGAAGAAGAATTTTATAATTTATAATTATTATACAGTATACAGATTCCACCACAGAGTTCTAAAAACAATAGACAGGAAGGCAAGATAGTTTTTTTCAAGCCCACGTATATAAATTCATTTTTATTATATTATTTATTTACTATTTTACTTCCTTTATATACACTAACTGTTCACTGCCAATGAACTTCCCATATATAAAAACCAAAGAGCAGATGAAAAGAAATAGTTCCCTCAACAAATCATTTTTACTGGTATCAGTGCTGAAAATTGGAAATTTGTTTAGAATAGCACTGAAAAAAAGTTAACTTGTTGCAGGAAATTAGAAAAGGTTCCTTCAAGCTCCATGATAAAGAAGATCATTAACTCCATTGGTTTTGTTTATTTGGTGCAGTCATCCTCATCTCTACGTATTTGATAGCCGAAGGCCATAAATCATTTTCATGTAATGTTATGTCCCTATTAATTGCTTTCCTTTGTTGTTCAAAATGTGCACTAGCAAAGAAATATTTTACTTACTTTTTATATGTAAAGGGTTTATTGTCAATAAACCCCTGATGTATAAAAATGAAAGGACTGATCAGAATAAATGAAAAAGTCTGTACTATTATCAGTGCTGAAAATTGGAAATTTATATAGATCATAATTGAAAAAGGTTTTTTTCCCCTGAAAAGGGAAAGCCAATAATACTTTGCATTTATCTTCAACATTTTGGAAAGTCACATTCCCTACATATCCTTTTTTCACACTGGAGGGTAATTTTATGTAATATATGTTATCCATCCCAGAAAACTTTGATCCGTCATTTGTGAACTATGCCACCCTAAAAAACCAATATGAAGAAACAGCTGCCATGTCTTGATCTAAACATATGAACAACATGCTCCATATATATATCCCTGATCAGCTGTTGCATTCCTTAGGATTGTTGCTAAGAGGATTGTATGCTGTAGTGGTACACAAGAGACCAAGTAAAAATGGGGCTTTCAGTGTTACGTTCCAGCTCTCTAGAATCAACTTCAGAATAAAATTAGGGTAGCACCTAACATTTTGCTTTTAGGTGGTTATTGAAAGCTTACATTTCCTGAAGTGTCTTCAGGGCCTTTCCTAAAATGTGTGTCTGTTGTTGGCATCCGTCTGTCTTGAGAGACAATGGAGGTGAAGTCAAATTGCTCTGTTAGCAGCACCAAAGTGACATCCCTGAGGTGAGAGCCTGGGCAGGAGGTCCTGGGCTGCCCAGACAATAGGACCTCCCTCTCGGCCTCACTGATGTGAACCAAAGGGAAGCAGAGCAATATGTTTGGCACCAGCCTGGCTGTAGAAGTTGCTGGAAGGAGGCGTAGAAGGCGCCATCCAACCATTTAGGGACTCCAGATTTGTGTAGGGTTTACTCCTTAGTCTTTGCTTCTCCCAAAGTTTTTCCTCAAGACAATAGGTATGGGTGTCCCCTCAAGGTTTACTCTCAAAGCCTTTCTCACAAGGCAACAGTGCTTTAGGATCAAAAGTTTTCCTTCTCCTAGATTTGAGACTTTCTCAAACTCGGCTCTCCAGATGTTTTGAGACTACAATTCCCATCATCCCTGACCACTGGTCCTGCTAGCTAGGGATCATGGGAGTTGTAGGCCAAAAACATCTGGAGGGCTGAGCTTGAGGAAGCCTGTCCTGAATTGTTGACGAGCCCCAGCTGCCCCTGACTTCCCTCTATAGCACATGCAGAAACTGCCTTCTTGACAGAGGGTGACAACCAAGGAAAGAGATCCTTCTCCGTGGTCCTCCCACTCCACGGTGGGAGCACCCCAAAGAGAAAGGGTGCTGAACCTTTTCAGCCCAAAGGTCACATCTCACTTTGGGGCAGCCTCCTAAGGGCCACCTGCCAGTGGTGGGTGGTGCCAGAGGCAAAAGTGGGTGGGGCAATGAATGTAAAGTTCACCTTGGCTAGACGCCCCTCTCTTTCCTGTGGGATGTAAGAATCAGGTGCAGTCAAACACAACATTTGCTGGAGTAGACATGAAGGTTGTCTCAGTCCTCCAGCCAGGACTTCCTGTCTTCCTGGACTGAGACAAAACTTCCTGACTGTATGTAACTTGAGATGGGTGTGGCCTCTCCTGGTTAGTGAAGAAGAACCACAGGCCGAGCCTCCATTTTGCCTCTTCTGTCTTCTCTCTCACACCATGCCATCTTAACAACAACAGCAACTAAGATGCATTCTTCGCTTCAGGCTAAGATAAGCAAAAGGGCCTTTTCTCCCATAAGGGGATAGTATTGTGATGTTTACTGTTTAGTAACTATTAAGTCTGCCTCTGGGATCCTTTGTGTGAACAGATTATTTCTTATGAGTAAACATTTTATATTTTACTGAAGACTGTGTAGTGTCTTATTTGAAGAGGGATTAAACAGGGGAAAGCACCAGGATAATATTTCTAGAGACTCTAGCGAGTCTGTGGAAGCTATCTGCTGTGTGTATGTTTAAAAGGGGAATGTTAGCTCTGCTGATATTGTTCAACTTGTAAAGACAAGTTGGGGTAGGATATCTAAAACAATATATCCTCCCCCACATCCCAAAACATTCCCACATTTCCTCCATCTGGGATTATCAGAGAATGCATTCCAATTACACAAAAACACTCAAGCAGGTTGCAAACCAGGGCTGCTGAGAGTTGCAGCCAGAAGAGAGAGTGCATGGCCTGGGGAGGGGATTGTGGCCTACTGAGAATCTCAGGGGCCACAAAAGAGGTGTAGGGGTCCGTATTTAGCCCCTATGCTCGATACTCCCCAGCCCGTGCTAAGGAGGCTCACTTGACAAATACTTTAATGTCCCTTTTAATCTTCCAGGTCCTTTAATATCTCTTAACATTTTAATTTCATTTTAACATCTCTAATTTTAGTCACTATTAAATCTTATGGGGACATGTTATAGGTTCTATTGGGGTTTTCAGATTTTATATGATTGTGCCAAGTGCTCACACTTGCTTTTTGGTTGTTGCTGGTTGGTTGCATCATTTTGAATGGTTCACATCTCGAATTTATGTATTTATTTATAAACTTTATGTCCTGCAGTATAAAAAGAAATCTCTAAGCGGTTTACATAAAATATAATTGGGAAGGGGGGATCAATATAAATCCATAGAGCATCAACGGTCCAATAGAACTCTTTTACGAGCTAAATAAAAACAGAATAAAATTATATACCATAGATCAGGCTTCCCCAACCTGGTGCCCTCAGCTTCCATCAACCCCAGCAAGTATAGCCATGCTGTCCTGCAACTGTTGGGATTTGTAATGCAAAACAGCAGGAAGGCCTGAGGTTGGCAAAGGCTACCATGGATAATATGTTTTAAAAAAAAGAAAGCCTTAAGGAATAGTAATAATTTCTATTTATTTAAAAGGTAGTTATTGGCTCCGCCTCTCAAACTACCCAGGGGGGAGCATTCCGAAAGGTGGGTGCTACCACTGAGAGAGTCCACTTCTATGGAGTCTCCAAGTGATAGTCTGGCGGTTGCGGAATGACCAGCAAGGTTGTCTTGGCAGGTCTTTAAGTCTCAACTTGATCTGTAAGCGGGAGAAGAACTCTACTAGTTTTAGTGTTTGTTTTCTGTTGTATTGTGTGTTGCCTAGAGGCTCGTTGCATAAGGCAACTAATAGTAGTATGCACTATTTATTTAGGAAGTTGCATGTTTGTTTTTTCAATTCCCGTTTTAATTGTAATTAACTTGCCTTTGAAAGACATTGCGTACTTGCCATTTTAAAGCCGGTGATAGACTAGAATGCCCCTAGGGACATTCCTTAACAAAAAATATTTTGTGTGCAAAACCTGATAATAGAGCAGAACAAATATACTAATTGTAGCAGAACCCAACAGCACACTTCAGTACATTTATTCATTAATTTAATATATATTGGCTCTTTTTAAAAATATATGAATAAAACTCCCTCACCATAATTCCCATTGGAAAGGACAAACACTAGCTTTTCCCTTCTGATCAAGGTCTTCTCGTCTTTGAATACTCAGGGGCTTGCACTGTGCATGCCTCTGTGTCAATAGTAATTGTTTCTAGTAGGATGTAGCTTATTTGTGCATTTATGGCTTTCCCTACCTTGTACCAGCCAAGTCAATGAAAGGTTAATGTGAACCTTCGTGTATTTATCAAATGATGCCCTTTTAAGGCAATCACTTGTCTCCACACTTAGAATTTGATCGTGCATTCATTCATCCAGATCAATGGCAAATCTCTCGTTGTGAACCCTTGAACATTCCTTTTCATCACAACACTACAGTATTTAACTATGCAAAACAAGTTTATGGGCAATAGGAAGCTTTTGGTAATTTCCCATTTTGATTATTTATAGCCAAGCTTCACTTTACAGGCAAGGTCGTCCAGCCCATGAAGGCCTGTGAGGCAATTGCCTCAGGGCAGCAGGCTCCCGATAGCCGGGAGAGGTGATCAATCTGACCTCTGTGGGGGGGCACAACTTGTTACCTTCTGCACTTGTTGGCCGCTTGCTCATGCCCATTCTGTGCTTTCTAGCATTTTGCCACTAGAAGCAAAACAGGAATGCTGCCCCCTGTCTCCTTCTATACTGTGCCTCTGCCCACATGCCCACTTCCACTCACCACCTACCACGATGCCAGGCACACAGAGGAGGAGGAGGAGGAGGCAGAGGGGTGGCATTTCCTCTTTGGTTTCTAGCAGGAAAATGTCCTGGCCCGACCCTGTTTACATGTCTTCAGGAAACTGTCACTACACATAGAACCCTGGGCTATAAATGATGGGTGCAGGCTTGCCGATCGGAAGGTCGGCGGTTCGAATCCCCGCGACGGGGTGAGCTCCCGTTGCTCGGTCCCAGCTCCTGCCAACCTAGCAGTTCGAAAACACGTCAAAGTGCAAGTAGATACCTGTAAATAGGTACCGCTCCGGCGGGAAGGTAAACGGCGTTTCCGTGCACTGCTCTTGTTCACCAGAAGCGGCTTAATCATGCTGGCCACATGACCCGGAAGCTGTCTGCGGGAAAACGCCAGCTCCCTTGGCCTATAGAGTGAGATGAACGCGCAACCCCAGAGTCATCTGTGACTGGACCTAATGGTCAGGGGTCCTTTACCTTTACCCTTTACCTTAAACAAACCTTAAGAAGTACCCGTAGATCATGACCACATGGTTATTCTTACAGGCCCCGATATATTGTTTCACCATACTTGATCCTCACAAAGTGCACAACTGCTTGTGTTTTTCGCTGGCTGAATAAGCAAACGCAGGTAACCGTGCGCTATGCAGGAATAATGCAGGCTGCCGGGTGTTGGGAAGAGAGCCTTACTGGAACATCTTGGCTTCCTCCACTTCACCTTGACATGTAGTATCTGGAAATGGAGCATATGAGAAGTTAGCATGGCAGACTGCACAGGGGAAAACCTTCCTGTGCTTCCTAGAGCAGGACTAAAGAATAAAGTGGCATTCTTACCCGGAAGAATGATTAAACTGCAGCATCCTGGGACATGGAAGTTTTCATGTGGGTGGGTGTTGGGAATGTGTGACTTGTCCCTCCCCCCCCCCCCCGGAATCCTGCTAACATTTGTTGTAATCTTTACAAATTAAGGTCATTACAAAATTGCTTATCAGTAGCAGCATTTTCCCTGTTTGCCTCCATTACAGAATGAGTCAGCAGGAATTAGAAATTGATCCCATCTAATGACATGAAACTGTAGTTCGCACACCATGCTTCTCATGTGATAAACTAGTACAATAGCTTATCACAGATAGAAGCTTATCACACTAATGCAGTTCCCTTCAATTGGAAGCAAGCTGTGACATGATAAGCTTATAACTGGATGGCTAACGCATCAAGAGGGTCATGTGATCTGGCCCACAGTTGCCCTTACATGAGATAGATTTTGTTAGTTTACACCAGGGATAGGCAACCTAAGGCCCGTGGGCCGGATGCGGCCCAATCGCCTTCTTAATCTAGCCTGTGGACGGTCCAGGAATCAGCATGTTTTTACATGAGTACAATGTGTCCTTTTATTTAAAATGCATCTCTGGGTTATTTGTGGGGCATAGGAATTCGTTCATTATTTTTTTCCAAAATATAGTCCGGCCCACCACGTGGTCTGAGGGACAGTGGACCAGCCCACAGCTGAAAAAGGTTGCTGACCCCTAGTTTACACATTCAGCTGCTGCATCACATGGGCAAAAGACTGTGATATTTTCATGGGCTTTGGAGATGTTTGGCTGTGCAGAATCTTTTCATGCTACAAGAAGGAAGTAGGGTGACCTGGTCCAAAGGAGGACAGGTCTCCTGCATTCTTAATAGCTTTGTAGAAATGGAAATTATTGCTAGTGACACAGAGCTGAAACCCCTATTTTACAGAACTATTAGAGATACAGAATCTCTGTCCTCTTGTCTGTCGCTCAGTGAACCCAGTAGGAATTGAGAACTTGCTGCCTAGCAACATTTTTAAAGTAGATCTCATAATCATATAGTGCACAGGTAGGCAAGTTTATTAAAAAAATAAACTTGGAATGGCAGAAAACAAGGTCCTTCTGAAGTGTATTGAAAACTGTACAGTTCTGATCATTTTCCATTTTAATTGCATTGATTATTATATCCTTCAGTGTAAAAATAGAATCAAAGATTTTAGCTGTTGCTGAAATAAATCAAAGTTCACTCAAATACATTAAAAGTGATGTGAACAGGCAGGATACACTTCCATTTAACTGTGCCACAGGAAAATTGCTATAATAAAGATGGTAATAAAATCTGAATGCCCCTGCTTTTTATAAATTGATGGTTTTTTCAGTCTTGCTTCACTTGTGTCTTGGGGGGGGGGGCTTCCACACAGGAGGTTATTTTGGGCTCAGTGCTGCTCAAGCATCCTTCGCAGCATTCGCATACCATCCTCATCTAGATCTCTTTGGTAAATTAAAAATTGGTTTACTTACAAACTCTTCCAAGGTCTGGTTCATGTGCTTTTCCATACATCAGTCAGAAAAGCCGCACAGGCAGTAAAACTTAGTTTAGTTACAAAGCTATGAAAGTTCCTAAATTATTGGTATAGGAACTCAAGAGAGCCATGTAACTGAGCTGGAGTGAGCAGCTCAAGCTTCTTCACATGTTGAGTTTCTCAGGTAGACTTAGGGTGAACAATAAGCTTTATTGCCTATTTACTCCCAAGGTGAAAGGAAATGACATAGCTAATCCTAGCAGAATAGCCTACTCTATGTTATTAACCCCTTCATGTTGGTTATTAAGAGATTGGTTATCCCACAATACTCAAGCTAGTAGTGAATCAGAAGACTTATTCCTGCAGAGTGGAAATCAAAATCAAGAGAAGTTTCAAAATGGTTCCAATGGCAGATACTGCAAGATAGTGGAAAGAAGTACATCAGTGATTGTCAGGTGACTAAGAAGGAACTGTTACAAATTATTCTCTGCTAAAATGTCTTTTATGCATGGAAGTATATTTCCATTCTCGGATGAATGCCTCTATGAAGGTAGATGCTGCCTTTCATTTGTATATGAGATTCTACAATCTTAAGAGAAGAGACAAGTCCCATATATGAGAGAAGCAAGTTCAGACAGAATTACTGCTGATAGTTTGGGAAATCAATTTGAGGTTGAATATTTGGGTTTTGGCACTATCAAACCCTGCTCCAAAACTTTTGAAAGCCACAGCAAAATTAGCTGTGTTTTTCATTACTGTACAGCATGTTCAACCTGGACTATACAATTTTCATTGCTGTCACGCTGTTATCAACAGTAGTCTGTGCCTCCCTTTCTTTCCAGATAAAATCAACCAGTTAGAACAATATATTATGCAAACAAGAGCCCTGCTCGGAGAGAATCAAGTGCTAATGCTTCCGATTAATTTTAAAATCCTGTTCTGGAAGAGATCCATTGGAGATAATAGGGGAGAGTGGTCCCTAACTGAGACCTGTCAAAATTTTGACAAGCGTATGGTACTTTTGAATTGATATTTTACAGACAGATGGTTAGAATTAACTGGGTGTAATAGCACCAAAAATATTACTGTCCTACCTTTTTACTTAGACAGCTCTTCCTGGAAGTTAATATATTTTTAATTCAAATGTCCCTTATTCCTCGATAGCTCAGAATTCTTTGTGTGTGTGTGTGTGTGTGTGTGTGTGTGTGTGTGTGTGTGTGTGTGTGTGTGTGTTCTAATCTGATAACCATTACAATTTTTTGGCTAATTTTATGAAATTGAAAATGCAATATTTGGTGATGAGCACTGCCTGTGTAGGAAGTTAGCACATGCAAAAGACTGCGTCCATCTTCGTTCTTCCTTGCCATTAGCTCATTATGCTTCCACAGAACCTCAGGGAGCAAGTACAGAATCTGATTAGAAATTAAAAGTATAAGTTAGACGTGCAAGAACCCCTGAATTAGAGATTTCTCTACCTCTTCTCAAATGCATTCAAACATATTTAAATGGGAAATCTTTCTGGGTGCAAAATACTGTTAGCAACTATACATTTAAAGCCATATTGTACAGCCATGACTCCCCTCCCCACCAAATCCTGAGAACTGTTGCTATTTAAGGATGCTGAGAGTTGTCAGGAGCTTCCTATTCCTATGGTGTTTCCTGCTTGGCAGGGGGTTGGACTGGATGGCCCTTGTTGGTCTCTTCCAACTCTATGATTCTATGATTCACAGTGCAACAATTCCAGAGTGGTGTTACAATAAATTCCTCTTCCCTAATGTACTCTGGGAATTGTAGCTTCATGCGGGGAATAGGGGTCTTCAGAGGAAGCCATAACTGCTTAAAGTCAAATTATACTGCTTTAAATGTATAGTACAGAAAGGGCCAAAAATGTTTAGCATTTCTGGGGTGCAGCACATTCTAATGTAAACTACCATTTTGCTTTCAAGTTTCTTGTGTCTTATTTTAGTCTTGAAGCAACCTTCATCTGAATCCTTTAATGGTAGGAATCTTAGATGTGGATTCCAATTCAAAATGTGATGCACTGTTTCTTTAAATCTTTGAATTTGGAGGATATTAAAAATCCCAGTCACCGTTCTCAATTGACTTTGAGAAAATATCAAGCTTCAATTGATGGAATATTATCTGTGCTTTAAAAATCCTAAATGTAAGACTTCTCCCTGTGCTTCCCGCCATTGTCTGTATATTTTCTATTTTGTTTTTTAATTGGAAAGATAAAGTTATCACTGTTTGTTTAGAAATCATTCTTCACTTGTTTTATCGCTAGACTAGAATATGTTTATATTGAGTATGCCTTGAAAGAAAACACCTTATGAATTATTTTAAAGCTCTTTTTTGCTCCTTTGTTCTATTCTAGGTCTCTTGAAATGTTTCGCTGCAAACCCTTTTCTGTGCACGAATTGTATCACTCATTTTTCAAGAAAATGTTATGCTTTTATGCAGAACAACAAAAACTACTATTATTGTTTACTTGGATATTAGTCTCTCTTTGTTCTGTGCATAGGATTCCAACCTGAGTCTAAAATGAATAATGAGTATATAGTGACCTGACAATTGAGCTATCAAGCATTTGTATATATGTCAAGTGATATTTACTAGGGGTGGAGGAACTATAGGAACAAAGGCATTAGCTCTGATTTTAAAGCCCACAACTTTTTTAAAAAATCAGAAAATTGAATTACCTGGTATACATGGAAGGTTGCTGCATGCTGTTCAAATGGAGCTCAACCACGTTACATGTAAATATTTTCAAGGACTTCTAGCTTTACACTGAAGCCTTACAATTGATTACATATGAGAGTTCTCAGAGTGGTTTGGGTCAACAAAGATGTGCAGAAAGTAAACAATGAGCAGAACAGAGAATTGATGCCACAGCACCTGAATTTATAAACAACAAGACAAGGGCTTGCACTCAAATTAGTCATACAAAGAGTAGACCAATTGAAACTAATGGACCTAAGTAAGCCATGTCTATTAATTAATTCCAGTGGATCTGCTCTGAGTATGGCTTAGTTGGGTGTAACCCAAGAATACGGGCAGGTTTCTATATAACAGAAAAAATACAGAAGAGACAGCTGTGAGTTGAGGTGGTTTCTCTCTACTTGCTGTGGTGTGTTTTTACAAACCTGCTCGACCTATTAAGGTGACACAGTCAGTCTCAATCTCTCTCTCTCACACACACACACACAAACACACCCTGCCCCCAAATTAAAAATGCAACAAAACTTTCCCCTTTCCCCTCCAGTTAGCTAAAGCATATTTTATATGTCAAAGCCCTGAAGAGAGAACTCCAGCTCCCTAAGGAAAATAACATCTTTTTGTTTGGGTCTTATCAAGTGCCAGGCTATGCAAAACCATAGGGTTTTTTTTTGTGTAAATTAAGCTGAGCAAAGCAGAGTTGGCACAGCATCTGAAATTAAGAAAGGCTCATTCACAATAATCTGGACTGAAGACAGGATTTGCTTGTTTTACAGTGCTCTGAGATGTATTCATTATGGAATCAGTTCTGCTCATGTATGCACAATTTTTGCAGCTACCACACAATTATGTCATCATCAAAATGTCATCCTGTGTCCCCCTCGCCCCTTAATCCTGACTTATTCTTTCCTAGGAAACTCTGTCAAAGTTAAAAATTCTGTTGTCGGTGACCTGTTTGCGATACCTGAATGTGTCATTCTCAGCATCTTTGGTTCTGAGGCTTCTTGTAGACCTACATTCCTCTCCCCTTGCCTTTTGTGCTGATTTGTAGCCATGCCGCCACATTCTGTCCTAATTCCTTTTTTAAAAAATTGGTTACAAATTCCCCTGCTTCTTAGCCTCAATAGTTTGCCTTCCGTATGTTACAGCAGCAGCATATGGTCAAAGGAATGTTTCCATACAGGTGTTGCAAATTTGCCCAGGTGTAGATACTGTTTTCCCACGAGGGTCAAGATCTAGACTCACCCAATACCTAACTACCTTACAAAGCTGTGATGATTGCTACGAGGCAGGTGAAAACCAGATGGCCGATGCCAAATGGAAAATTCCTGCCTGGCTCCCAAATACAGAGTCCGACTTGTTCCATAATGGACTTACCCAAAGTGTTTGTTGTCTCAATACCTGGCTGCGACCCTGTTCACACTTACCTGAGATAGGTTTGCTGGACTCAATTGAATGTGCATCTGAGTAGACATCTATGGGCTGTACTTTCCTTAAGTCACAAAATGTTACTATACCTCATTTAGCACATGTGAAAAGGGGAAGGAGGGGCAAATTAGTATTCCAAACTTTGTATGTTATTAAGCATAAATGGGTTTTTCAGATTTAAGTGCTAAGGTTCAAAAGTCAGGCGCAGTCATTTTATTATGCAAGAACTTAGCGAAACAAATCATTATCTAAATAAGCTCTCTGTGATGGTTATCATTTATGTCAAGAGTGCTATGCACTTAAGCACACTTAGCTCTTTGTTGGAGTGTGACCTTAAGGTATAAGGTAATTTCTTCACCATAAACTTTGGGGAAATGACTGATACCTGATTTGGTTCTGAGTGCTAAATCATTTTAAGCTGAACCTTAGCTTTAAAAACAGGTTTTCTTTTATTTCATAAAATTTATACGCCTTATTTATATGCCTCTTTATTGTAGGAGAAACCTCAAAGTGTTCTTTTTAGTTAAAAAAAGGTATTCAAAACCAAATATAACAAAGAGCCTTGTGGCAATATAACAAACATATGACAGCATGAGCTTTCATGGGCAATAGCCTACTTCGCCACTGGTAACTACCAAGGGTTAGTACCGGTAAATACGTTCTCAGCTGTCAAAGTTAAAAATTCTGTTACCAGCAGTAATCCCAAAAAAAAAGCAAACATTTCTGGTATCATAGCTTTTTCTGAAAATTAAAATTAAACACTAAAATATTTTATACTGTTTGAAGTTCTAAAATGCTAATCGTTTTCTTTCAACAGAGGAATTCAAGGGCTCAACACTAGTTGAATTAATGAAGAAAGAAGGCACAACTTTGGGGCTTACAGTGTCTGGTGGAATTGACAAGGATGGTAAACCAAGAGTCTCCAACCTTCGTCAAGGAGGAATTGCCGCTCGGTAAATACTTCTCAAACCAAAAAGCAGAACATTGTATGAAAGCCTTAAAAAAAATCCCAATAACAAATAAGAAAGGTCTACTGATAACTTAAGGCTGGCATATCAGAACAGACACACAGAATGAAACATTTTTTATTTTTATTTTTTGCACCATCTTCTCCCCTGCTTCCCTTGAGTGGCTTATGCTTGAAATATCAAAGATCGTTTCAAGATAATTAATTTTCTTTGAATTTGATAATTAACATCGAGACATATTTCGCAGTTAAGAATGTGGTTTTAAAATATGCACAGGACATTTAGGTTGCAGCCTCATACACAACTTCCTGGGAGTAGGCCCCATTTAATTCAATGTTGCTTACTTCTGAGCAGAAATGTGCAGCATTGCATTGTTAGTGACTAGTGCAGAATAAAACTGGCTAGCAACTGTTTAGAAAGAAAGTGGCTTGTATTCGAGCTAATTTGTCTAATTGGCAAGGTCTAAATATGACCAAAACAAGTTAACAACATACATATATTTAAAATCAAACTTCACTAAATCAAATAACTTGACTAAATAGGAGAGGAACTATAGCTAGGGTGGGGGATACCACCTCAGGTGGCAGAACAGAAGCCCCCAACTTGACTAAATAGGAGAGGAACTATAGCTAGGGTGGGGGATACCACCTCAGGTGGCAGAACAGAAGCCCCCAAGTGGGCACCCCTGTGAGCACCCCGTCACCAGCTTCGGAGCGTGTGAGATCTCTCCAGAAATCGTCATCAATGCCAGTGTTGCTTCTCCACTGTTGGAGAACATGGCACAGGCAGTGGCAACAGGGCAGGTTAGCACTTTCTGTTTCGCCTCAAGTGGCAAAATGGGTTGTGCGGCCCCTGCATAGCTCCGTGGTAGAATATAGCCACTGTAGGCAGGGGGGTCCTGTTTCAGTCCCTAGTATCCACAGCACAAAAAAAAAAGGTTTCATGGAGGAAGTGATGTGAAAAATGCCAGCCTGAGACCCTCAAGAGCTGCAGCCAGTTTCAGTAGTCAACAGTGGCTGTGTATAAATAGTTAGATCTGGTATGGGGCATTTTCCTATTATCCTAGTCCTCTGGGGCCAGTGGCCTGCCTATTCTTTGCCAGGAAATCTCCTTGCACAGTGATGACACTGCATAAATAAATAAAAAGCTGAATAACCTAGTATGATGCTATATTACCGTTTAGATAATTAGCGTTCAGATAATTATATTTATTACTATTTATTAAATTTGTATACTGCCCTATACCTGAAGATCTCAGGGCCGGTATGTTTTAAATAATATACTTTTTATTAAGAATAACATGAAACAGTACAAAAGGGAAGGGATATTGGTCACCAGATTCAAAGCAAAATACAGTCATATTTTAACTTGTAAACATTGCAGGTCTTATCCAGCACATTTCAAAGTAATGTTATTCTCTTTTTTGTTGTTCATTTCCCACCTTTATATTTAATTAGTTTACTAATTACAGCATAGTACCGTAAAAAAAAAAAAAAAAGCAGATGTTCAACTTGCCCATGTAACATCTTGTTGTGTGCTTACAGAACAATGCTAATAAATTATATGGGTACTTACTCTCCCCCAGTATTCATTATTCTAAGATGTGATTAAAAATACAATATTTCTATAAATGTATTAACTCATCCATTTCCTTTAATATGTTTGCATGGATAAGAAAACAGTACTCCAGTTTCTTTCAAACTAGCTCAGAATGAAGTTACTTAATTATTAAGACAAAGTAAAAAGCAACAACAGTTTCACTGAAGAAGAGGGTTGCATGTGTGTTGCAGGAGTGACCAGCTGGATGTGGGAGACTACATCAAATCTGTGAATGGAATCAACCTGACAAAGTTCCGCCATGATGAGATCATCAGTTTGCTTAAAAACGTTGGCGAGCGAGTTATATTAGAAGTGGAGTATGAGCTACCGCCAGTCTGTAAGTAATGACCTCTAAACTGTGATAATTATGTGTGCAAAATACTCTTACATGAGTGAGGTTAATGGGGATGTTCAACTGTTACTGGTTTTTCAAAACTGAAATAGTAAAAATAAAAATAAAAAGGTAAAGGACCCCTGGATGGTTAAGTCCAGTCAAAGGCAACGGGTTGTGGCGCTTATCTCGCTTTCAGGCCAAAGGAGACGGCATTTGTCCATAGACAGCTTTCCGGGTCATGTGGCCAGCATGACTAAACCGTTTCCGGCGCAATGGAACACCATGACGGAAACCAGAGCGCATGCAAACGCCGTTTACTTTCCCGCCGCAGCAGTATCTATTTATTTACTTGCACTGGCATGCTTTCGAATTGCTAGGTTGGCAGGAGCTGGGACAGAGCAATGGGAGCTCACTCCGTCGTGGGGATTCAAACCGCCGACCTTCCAATCAGCAAGCCCAAGAGGCTCAATGGTTTAGACCACAGAGCCACCACATTCCATGGTTTGGAACACTTAACACCTTCAGATGCTGACATTGGGCTTTCTCCCCACCCCCAGCTCCCACTCTTTCTCTTCACATGATCCAGTTACAGGTGCCTCGTTGTTTTGTACTAACATTACCATCACTATATTTTTAGCTTCACTTGTCTCAGTCGCTAGCAAATTGCCCAACTCTCTGACTGAGTTAGGGTATGTGTGGATAAAAGAAGCTGTGGAAGAGTTGGTAACTTCAAGTTGTTTAGCCCCATCACAACATTCTCCCCAAAACGCAGCACTTTACTCTTCTGTATATTAATGAATGTTGGCCATTTACTTACATGGAAATAAGAAAAAGCACTCACACCAGAAGCTAATACTGCACCCTGTGATTTCATTGTGTGGGATGTGGGGTAGATCCCCCCCCAGCACCCTAAACTAATTTTCTGTTTATTTTGTCCCATCGCACTCAGGTCAACTGGGAAGCAAGGCAGACCTTATCTGAAATGCATTCTTATCCTTCGCCCATACAGCCCTTTGTTGGCTTCTGTTTCTTGTTCATCTGTACAAAACAAACACACAGTCATACATACAGAGAGGGAAAGCAAAATGACTTTATCTCTATAGTCATTTCAGTGCATCCCAGTCATAAAAATTAGAGGTGCAACCCAGCGCACCATTTCTGAAATCAATGGTGCTTGTTGCCCAGCAGTGGATTGTGTTCAATTGATTGAACATATTTAGTTTTTAGGTCCTGGTCATTGAATTAAATTTGATGTTTTTATTTCTGAACTTCAGTGCTCTGTTTATGATGTTCTTTGGTGTCAATAATTAAGCTTTGTGATCTGAATTAGGGGCTTTGATTAACTTAATCAACTGAGCATACAGTGAACTTCATAGGTTAAACGCATATATTTCGAATGTAACAATTCTGTTTACACTGTTACATTGTGTGTGTGTGATTTTTGTCCACTGAATCGAAAAATGAGTCTGTCACGCTGCATTACAGTTACAACCATAACTGTTCATTTAAGTTTTCAGAATTTCTGACCTTGTACAAGTATATCTGGTAATGAAACTGAATGATCGGTGTCTAGCTATTACTGTCAGTATTTGGTCAACGAAGGACACAATTCCTTGTCATGTCATACTTCTTTTTACCATTCTCTTTCTCCTTTCCTCTCAGGTACACCCACACACACCAGTGTTGTCTATGAATAAGAGGGTATTAGAAATGAAGACTCTTGTGTTCAATTGCTAGCTCAGCAATACTGACAGACATCTCAGTTGCAGCTTCTTGGCTGTAGAATTGGAAATGTAGTACTCTGTGTTATTGGCATATTTTGAGGCTGACAAGATATAAATAGTATACTGAAGGAGATGATAGATAGATAGATAGATAGATAGATAGATAGATAGATAGATAGATAGATAGATATAGATATATATTCCGCATTGCTGTTCATTACTCTAATGCTCTCTGATATCTAGCAAGACTGATTTCAAAGATCAATCAATCAATCAATCAATCAGAAAACACCTGAAGAGCTAAATACCTGTACAGCCTCAGTTCTTCCAAGAGTTACAATTCTATAAGCTTATACTTATAGGGCAGAGGAGTAAGATTATTAAAACCATTGTTTAAACACAGAAACTTGTCTCAAATTGTGTCAGCCAGCATGGCTCTGTCGAAACCTCTCAGAAGCTGATTGTTCCTGTATTTTAGGTTTTTTCCTAAATCTAAAACTGAATGAATTTATTATATTAGAAGTACTTCACTAACAACTGTAAATGTTTGTATTATTGTACATAATATAATTAGAAAACTTGTTTTAATTTTTCAGCTGTACAAGGTTCGGGTCTCATTTTTAGAACTGTGGAAGTTACTTTACATAAAGAAGGGAACACTTTTGGGTTTGTAATAAGAGGTAAGTTCTTCATTTCTCGAGCTTGCTGTCTCCTATAAGTGTATTCTGTCTACCATTCCCCTTTCTCTCCAACTATTTGTCCCACAGCAGAGCTGGTAAAGATGCCCCTTGTCCTACACAGTTTGAGAATCACAGTTCTTACTGTTAGTTGTGTTCTAGTATCTAGACTAAGGCAAGTAAAGTGAGCATGTGTCAATATTTGGCTCCATGAACTTTGTTTTTGTTTTTTTTAAAGGTTTATTATTTACATTTTTATTCCACCTTTCTGCCCATGGCAGTCTGACAATCTGAATAAAAGCACAGCAAGCAATAAAATACTATGTAGCAACATATAAATAGAAGAAGTAAGCACCAGTCAGTACCATACCCCAAAATAATAAAACACCAAAAACTGAAAGTAACTTCATGTCTAGATTACTGTAATATACTCTACATGTGGGATGACCCTTGAAGACAGTCCAGACACATCTGTTTACTTCAGCAGAATTTAATTGCATTGTGCAAGTCTGTATGGGTTACTATTAAGTGCTGCGGCATTATTTTTCCCCGAGTGCAGGTTTTCAAAGAGATCTTGGTTATTTCATTGTAGGTTTTACAATTTTAGTTGTGTCTAATGCTTGCAAACCACTGTGGGATCTACTTGGATGAAGAACAGTTTTGAAATTCCAGAAATAAATAAATAAAATAAAATAAACAGAGAGAGATCACCAGAAGAATACTGAACATAGATCAAGAGACGCACCCCTATACTTCTAAAAGCAGGATGCACCCAATGAAAATACCCTCTCCCATATCCCTGCCTCAGATGTTGGCAGGAATACGAGAAGTGTCTCTTTTTGTAGATCTCAGAATTCAGGCAGGCTCATAAAGGAAAGTGCTATCTGTATGGTAACTACTTCTGACCTACATAGGTTGTGTATATCGGTTTCAGTATTTACTGTCGTGCTCCAATTTTTCAGCTTGAAATTAATATAACAAGAATTTAGCCATCACTAAGTACCATTCCTTTGCTTTCAGTGGGACTTGGACACAGCTAACCTGAGCTGGATTGTGTTCACACACACACACACACACACACACACACACACACCCCGGATCTTGAACTAACGATACACCACAGAGTTACTTCACTGGCCTTAAAGTTTTGCAGTTTATTGGGGATGGGAAGAGGGTTTTCTGTTAGTGTCTGCTGCAGATTTTTCAAGATGGCTGCTTTGGAAATGACAATTTATACAAGGAGTAGCAAGAAGATACCTATTTCGTTCTCTTTTCCTAGGTGGAGCACACGATGACAGAAATAAATCTCGTCCTGTTGTAATAACATGTGTTAGACCTGGAGGACCTGCTGACAGGTACAATTTGTCTTCTGCAGAGCATTTACACACACACACACATACATATACAAGAGAAAAGGATGTACAAAAAGCTAAAGGATAAATTGTTTGGTGGGAGGTGCCAGTTAAGACAGATCTGCATGCACAGATCTGCGAAGCACAATAGACACATTCACATCTTATCCGTACCTTATAAATTATACATTTTATTGTATTAGTAATAATAGGTATTGGACAAGACTACATGGAATGAATTTTAATTGAGAGACTCAGCTTGTTTTGTTAAGTAGGGTTTAATCATTTCTAAATGCTTCAAGAGGAAAAGAACACACTTTGCAGTATGCAAATTTAGTTTATCTTGTAACTTTCCTATTGTTAAGCTTTAAGGTGTTTTTTCCTCACATGTCAAGATTTTTTCTTTCACTTTTGGAAGAAGTGTTCTTTATTTTAAAAAATTTAATGTCCAAACCCTAACTCCTTGCAGGTTTTGTTGATGTTTTACTTAATACATATTTAATAGTAGTAGTTGTCATTGTCATAACATAATTTATATCCTGCCTTTCCCCCAAGGAGCTGAAGGTACCACATATTCCCATCCCCTTTTATATTTTCACAAGAATCCTGGGAGTGATATTAGGTTGAGATGTAGACGAAACATCACCCAGTGGGCTTTGTAGCTGAGTGGGAATTTAGCTTAAGGGTCTTCTAGTGTGTGTAAACATTTTGGAGGGGCAGAAATTTGAAATCTCTTAATAATGCCATTGATTTTTCTTGTGAAGAATGTTCGTATGCAGTCAACCAAGATGATTCAGTGATTCTTTGTGATTGCTCTAGCTCACTTGCCATTCTGTTCAGTCATAAGCCACCTTTGTGCTTGCTAAGAGAATATCCTTCATTGATATTGATGAAGAATCTCTCCGTCCCTTCCTCCCCACCCCCATTTTTATGCCAGCATGCACATCAAATTTGGAATGGGGCAAATACTATGAAAGACAAGTAGTTTGGGAAATCTCTTTCTTGCATCTTCTTTTATAGCTAAGAGCATGTTGTGATCCATACCAAAGTCAGGGGGGAAACTAGTCAATTTTATTTCAACTCGCAAGGGAGGAAATCAAGAACTTGAAAAATTGGCTGTGAAGTTAATGAGCCTTCACTGTTTACAACTTCCCCCTGCTAGAACAGGGATGGGGAACCGGTGGCCCTTCAGATGTTGCTGGACTTCAACTTCCAACCCATAGCCACCGTGCCTAACAGTCATGACCTATGCATGCTGTCATCCTATAATATCTGGAGGACACCAGGTTCCTCACCCCTGCTTAAAATTTTGACTATAACAGGCTGATATTATAGATTGCTATATTTCATACCAGCCACAGATATTGGCTAAGGGCACTCTTGTAGTGTGGCAATGAAACATTCAAAGGGCAGACTTATACTTCCCACTGCTCCCAATTCAACATGTAAGAAGGGATGACAAAGTGTTTCATAGCTTGCCTCACCTGGTGCCATCTAGATACTTTGGAGAGGACTACAGCTTTCAGCATCTCTGACCACTGGCCATGTTGGCTGAGTCTGACATTGTGCTCCAAAATATCTGGAAAGCACCAACCAGGTTGAGGACAGCTGACTTATACAGTAGTAGGAAGTACTAAATGTTCCTGTAAACATATTATTCTGGCCCTCTGCATATAGCAACAGGGAAATTGCTGTGGCCACCTAGATCTTGCTACAGGAGATGCCTCCAGATATTGGCTACAAAGCAATGTGGATGCCTTGTGCAGTTTACTTTGCGTCCTGAAGGTGACCTGAGACCGATTCACAATTCTGGAACCCATTTCCTGTTGGGAGGTGCCAAAAATGAAAACTCAGATCTTCTAGGGTAGACTTTTCTACTTAGCCTGGTATTTTAATGGTCAGAGATGTGCAGGCAAGTGTGATATTTTACTAACCTATATCCTGATAAATATTTTTTATGCTGTTGTGGAGCCCTAACTGGAATAGGCACATGTTTGTTTGAGGGTGGGAGGAAATATTTGTTGTACTTCCTCACAATGTCTATGTTACCGGTACTTAGCAATGTGATGCTATTTCTCCATCACTGATTTTCGGATGAAAGCAATTCCCCTTTTGCTAGTGATCCCTGAACTGTATTGCTGTCATAATCGATATTAAGAGAAAAGACAGCTGCACCAAATGTCAGAAGAGAGTGTTAGGGAACCACTTTGCATATGCCTACTGTCTCCAAATTGCATTATATCAAATTAATAATGACTGTCCTTTTAATCTTCTTTCAGGGAGGGGACAATAAAGCCTGGTGACAGGTTGCTTAGCGTTGATGGAATTCGTCTGGTCGGGACATCACACAGCGAAGCCATGAGTATTCTCAAACAATGTGGGCAAGAAGCAACTCTGCTGATAGAATACGATGTCTCGGTTATGGGTATGTTGAAATGCTGAGCTTTCATTCTAGGAGCCATCTGTGACATTTTACTGTCCATCCTTTAGAGGCTACTTGAACAACGATTATGACCCGTTATGCCTCTAGTAGCACAGATATTCCCATCAGCAGCATCTCATTAATCTCTCTTGGTTCGTGGAGAGGTGAACAGTATTTTATTGTAATTTAGAGTCTGGCTGTTTCATGGTTTGCAGAGTGAGAGCTTATCATAGCTCCTATCAAGGCGGTAACTCTCAGTTATTCAATTGAGGTTTACTTGTACAAAGGAGATTATGGTGCATTGGTATTTCTCTCAAAACAAGTTTTTTAAAATAAAAAACATGCTTGCGTAGTGTGACACTAACTTTTATGTGTGTTTAGTGACAGAGAAAGTCAAAACAACAACAAAACTGGGGAAAAACCTAAATCCTGGAATCAAGACAGAGAAAAGTGTCGGGTTTTTTTCTCCTTAGGAAACCTATTCAGAGTAGAAAATTATGGTTTGCAGATGCTCTTTAGAAGATTATGGAAGGCTAAATGTCTTTCCAAGTATACAAGATAAATAACATGGCAAACTATACTTGCCTTCAGAAAGGATGGTACAAAAATTTAATCTTTCATTTAGTAGCCCATGGAAGTTACATAAAACAGCATGGACTTTATAGCTTTTTCATTTTTTATGGTAGGCCTTACACAAGGCCATCGAATGGAAGATTAACTGCATTTTCTTATCAATAAGGGATTTGAAAGTCTCCTCAGGAACAAGAAAAATACGAGGCAAGTCAATTGGCTTTGTGAGATAATACCCATGGGGCACTTTTCCTTGTGATATTCTTCACTGAATCTAATTATTCTGTTTGGGAGTATAGCTGTTACTAGATAAGAGTATAGGTAGAGAATGTACCCTTGTATGGAAAATTATTACTTGAGACTCCTAACCTCCTAAAATGGTCATACTAGAAATTCTATGATCTATGGCTAGTCAAGTAGTTGCACTTCTAGTATGAAGCCTAACAGCATAGGTTTTTTTAATGGGTTGTGTCAAGGGCCAGATGAATTATATTTAAGGAAAAACTTTTTAACACTGAAAACTCAAAGAAACATCTGGATGCAACAAAACTTAAATATGCAAGTTTAGGATTTAAAATGGTCTGGTCTTCCCCATTCAAAGAACAGAGTTTTAAACTAGATCAGTAAAGAAATTGTGCCAAGGACAGTTTCAGGTGTTAGCTGCCTTTCCAAATATAATATTTTCTCAAGGCAGCAAACAGTGTCTGATGAAATCAGCTTAAAAGCATATGCAATATTACAATAAAATACCATACCATAGTAAGCAGGACCAATACAATCACAGCATCTATTTCAGCAAATCTTCTAACAAAGATGAAGCAGACGACCAAGAACAAATAGTACTTGTTTTACTCCCCCAATCAAAAGCAAACTTATAGCCTTTATAAGGGATTTGCCTGAATAAACATGTCTGGAATTGTACTTGCACAGTTCTTCTCCCAGTGCATTTCTGATATCATTAGGACAGATACTCACAAGGTTCAAAGAAACTTCAGCAACTTTTGCAAATAACGGAATGTTTGCATAGTATCCAGTCAGTTGTTCAGGTCTTGAGTTTCTTCCTCTCAGCACAGAACCAAGATGGAATATTTCATTTCTCATAGGCATATTTACAGGGAAAACTGATCCAACCTAAAATGTGATTAGACTTTAAGAGTTTGCCACCTCGTTGCATGTGTAGGCCAACTGCACACTAGACTGTGAACTGACAGGCATTCATACACTGCCCTTCATCTGCAGAGAAACTTGGCAATTACATCCTAACAAACTAATGAGCTATATTCAAAGCAAAATGTTCTGTAATTCATGTTGACTAATCTAGCCATTCACTCTTCATTGTCTAAATGCACTCCTTTCACCAGTCTGGGAAGAGATTACTGTACCTTCTGTTTCTTTATGGCTTTATGATTCAAAGTTTGGTTTTGAAACACAGACAAATGATGATAGTTCCATGAACACAGCCGTCTGTTTCCTGCTCACGAGAAGAGTTTAGATCATTATGCATACACATCACATATGCATTGAGCACTATGCCCTTGATGAGGAACCTGCTCTCTGAAGTACAGCTCGATGACAAATGTTCAGGCTGTGGGAATACTGTATCTCCCAGAAATGCAACGGGTTGAAAAGACTCCACCAAAGATAAGATAGTTTGCCCTTCATTTATTTATGTTTGTTTAACACCCTTTAAAATATACCAAAAATAAAAAAATTGTCCAGTAGCACCTTAGAGACCAACTAAGTTTGTTCTTGGTATAAGCTTTCGTGTGCATGCACACTTCTTCAGATACACTGAAACAGAAGTCACCAGACCCTTATATATAGTGGGAGGCTGGGGTGGTTTTTTCCCTAGGAGGGTAGTAGGAGATGGGTGATTGACTCAATTGGTATGGTAAACCTGTTGACGACTGTTACGACTGCAATAATAAAATAAAAAAACCCACCCCACCCTCCCACTATATATAAGGGTCTGGTGACTTCTGTTTCAGTGTATCTGAAGAAGTGTGCATGCACACAAAAGCTCATACCAAGAACAAACTTGGTCTCTAAGGTGCTACTGGACAATTTTTTATATTTTTTTATATATTTCAACTGCATCAGACCAACACGGCTACCTACCTGAATCTAGAACCCTTTAAAATAACTATACATCTCCTTTCATCAAAATTGATTACAAGGTGGTTTACCAATACATTTTTTTAAAAAAATACACAAATAAAAGATGAGTGGTACTTAAAAAGTATGTAAAAGGTACTTTTTAAAGGCTAATAAATGAAAAGATTTTACCAGGTGCCTAAAAGAAAGCAAGGTTGGTGTCTACTGAGTGTCCCCAGAAGGCCTGCTTCTGACAGCATCTCAAGTCAAACCTTGCTCCTCCCTGGTCCCTATTTCTGCTGTGACATGCTGAGGTACGCCAAGGTTTGGCTTAGTGTGTCATTCAAAATGGGGCTTGTGGTTCAGCTCTGTCTTCATATTGAGCTATAAACAAGGTTTGTTCTGCCCTGTAACTAAGGAGGAGCAAAGTGGCTGCAAGATGCTCTCTTGGAGACTGCATACTAATGTAGTCTTGTTAAGCCAAGGTTTAAATAAAGGGCATCAGCAGGAGAATGGGGAGGCTGATATGGGAAAAGGTGCTCTTTCAACCTTTGTCACTGTCTCCATCACCGAGACAAAGGCAAGACCCAATATAAATTTTGGCACAAACTGCTGTACTGCATGGTTTTGTAAGTTAAAATGATAAAAACAGATTCTTCTTATTGCTCTTTGTTCCTGGCTATGTTCAAGTTGTAGTCCATATGTCACTTTCTTTCTGAAGTCATATTGAAGTAAGTTGTTAGAATTCAGCTACCTAATACTCTACTAGGGACCCAGGTGGCGCTGTGGGTTAAACCACAGAGCCTAGGGCTTGCTGATCAGAAGGTTGGCGGTTCGAATCCCTGTGACGGGGTGAGCTCCCATTGCTCGGTCCCAGCTCCTGCCCACCTAGCAGTTCAAAAGCACATCAAAGTGCAAGTAGATAAATAGGAACCGCTCCGGCGGGAAGGTAAACGGCGTTTCCGTGCGCTGCTCTGGTTCGCCAGAAGCGGCTTAGTCATGCTGGCCACATGACCTGGAAGCTGTACGCCGGCTCCCTCAGCCAATAAAGCGAGATGAGCACCGCAACCCCAGAGTCAGGCACTACTGGACCTAATGGTCAGGGGCCCCTTTACCTTTAATACTCTACTAAATATATTGTTTTCAGTGGGCATTCTTATTTGGTCTAATTAGTTATCTGCAAACAGAAGGTTATGGGAAAGGGAGTACTCTTAACTCATCTATAGGTATTCAAACATCACATTGTATCTTATCTTTTTAAAACTTCAAGTCCTCCCCAAAAGAGACGTAAAAAGAGTTTAGTTTGCATACTACAAACTTACAAATGGCTCTAACAGGCCCAATTAACATTTTTCTCTAGCACTTTTGAAATGTAGGCCTCATTAAAATCAGTTGCATAAGCATTGTTCCCTGTAGGAAATGGACTATAAAGGTGAAATGAAATTTAATTATTGCCAAATAAGTACAAATAAAGTTTCATTATCTGAATTAACAAGAGGGGGGGCAGCAGTTCATAATGTTAAACCCACTTACATTACAATGATATATTTAAGCACTCCCCATTTCCTTAAACAGTGAGAAGTTTGAGGGGCAATGCTGGAGCATGACTTTGTTTCCTTAAGATGAGGGAGCATTGGGGACTTTGTGGCCATATTCAGGCCATCATATATTAGCTGAATCACATCTCAGTCCAGATATGTACCAACTTTTTGCAGGCGTTCTTTCATTTCTCCTTTTGCAGCGCAAAGTTAGGAAGTCAATAATTAACCATGATTTCATTTTGAATCCAAACCAGGAGAGCTATGGTTATCAGTTTTGGAACAAGTCAGGATATTAAATCAACTTCAAAATATGGTTTAATATCCTGGTTTGTTCCAAAACTGATAACCATAGGTCTCTGGTTCTGTTGATTAATGAGAGCTTCCAGGTTTGATTGAAGGAGCTACGTTCATGGACAAAAGTCTCATTTATATATCAGTTTATTAAGCCAAAATATGTTAATCCGAACTGGCACATATTGTAAAAGGGTGTCATTTACAATACACAAGCAGAACATACTGTAAGCAAACAGTCTCTTCTTCACTAAGCAGCAGATCTCAGGCTCTCCAGAACCTCAGAGGAACCCCCAGTTTCAGCTAATCAGCTAATCACTTCTTTTTCTAGCTCTCTCTCTCTTTTCTTCCAAATTCAGGCTTCAAGCTCTTTTCCTTAATCAGAAACACACACACTACAGAATACATGGACCCACCCACTGGCAGCAGTGAAAATTTTGCTCCCAGTGCAAAAAGCAGTTTTGAGAGGATTTTAATCATGCACTCCCAGTCCTGGTTGCTCCTCCTACACACACACACACACGGAGAGAGAGAGAGAGAGAGAGAGAGAGAGAGAGAGAGAGAGAGACATTGGTTTAAAAAACCCAGCTATGTTAAATGCAATAATGTGTATAACATGATATGTAGTTTGGCACTAAGTATTTCCATGGGACGCGGGTGGCGCTGTGGGTTAAACCACAGAGCTTAGGGCTTGCCGATCAGAAGGTCGGCGGTTCAAATCCCTGCGACGGGGTGAGCTCCCGTTTTCTCTGTCCAAGCTCCTGCCCCCCTAGCAGTTCGAAAGCACGTCAAAGTGCAAGTAGATAAATAGGTACCGCTCCGGCGGGAAGGTAAACGGCGTTTCCGTGCGCTGCTCTGGATCACCAGAAGCGGCTTAGTCATGCTGGCCACATGACCTGGAAGCTGTACGCCGGCTCCCTCAGCCAATAATGTGAGATGAGCGCCGCAACCCCAGAGTCAGTCACGACTGGACCTAATGGTCAGGGGTCCCTTTACCTTTACCTATTTCCAGGTAGAGGGGCAAAGTGCAGGTTGGTAAATAGGTCAGGTTAAGTACGTCTACAGTACTTGCAAATATGACTTACCATAAACCGCATCCTTTAATCTAGGCATGTATTGGAGATCTTTGCATTTAATTTATTATATGCAGATTTCATGGAAGAAACAGGGAAATTTGCAATTTATTTGGCTTTGGTGTAGCTGAGTTTTAGATTAACTGCTTGCAAACATCTAACAAGATTAACGGGATTACTTGCTGCCAGCCAGGCATTGCAGACATACCAGCTTCCTTCCTTGTCATTATAATGTTGATCAGCCATTTTTAAGATTAGAAATTGTCTGCATTAAGCTGATCGTGAGCAAGAAAACTTGTTTTATTTCCTTGTTTCATTTAACATGTACTCCAGTTAAAAAGAGACTACAGGTATATAGAGTTTGTTGAGGGGAAAAATAATTGAAAAGAGATCTTGTCTGCATGTAAACTCCTAAATGTATGTAGATAGGAAAGGAATGAATAGCTTTAATAATAAAATATCATTGGGGTAGAAGTATATTACATAGTATTACTGGCCTTCGGAATGTTGAGGGATGGAGGAATTTAATATGGCAGGCAATGCATTTACATTTCAGATGAAAATCTTGCAGTGTTTCCCACGCAGGCTGTTAAGCTTTTCATAGAAGTGAAGGGCTCCTGCACAAAGACATGTACCGGTAATTTACTGGTAGACAAAAACTATAATCAGAAAATACAATTAAAGACATCAGGTGTTTTATTGGCACTTTGAAATGCTGATAGGCATGTGCAGAAAGATGGGTTTTTTAAAATTCCACACATTTTTAATGGCTAGGGCTGATGATAATAAAATATCAGTGTTTAACTTAACAGGGGCATCTCAAAGGTGGCATCATCCCCACCTCTATTCTGTGAGCTGCAGCATATGGAAAATAAGGACTTCAGCTCCAGATGTTTTTCAGTATAAAAACAAGTACTTGAATTCCATGTTTAGACCTTTAACCTCCCGCTAAATAAATTCAGACAAGACTCAAATTTTTGGTTTGGTTTTTGGCAGTATTTAGGCCACAACTTTATTGATTACAGCAAGTGAGTGGTTGCATAGGCTCTGGTTCGACTAGCTCCCTGCACGGTGGCAGGTAGCGCTGACCCAGGGCACCATCATAGGTCAGCCAAGGGTGAACACCTGGAACAGCGGAAAGCCAGGGTCAGGCTAGTCCACCACCCAGATGTTCCCCTGGACTTGGGCACAGGCACAACCCCCTCTCAGGGGTTGACCAACCCATTGAGTCCTTGGATTCCTTTAACGGAATGCCCTTCACATAGGGATGGCGAGAGCGTTCTCCCATCCCTATCACCTGAACCAGAGCCTATCCGCAACCTTACAAGTTGTGACGACTTGCTACGCGGCAGGCAAAACCCAAATGGCAACAGCCAATCAGCCAAGTGGGGAAAATTCCTGCCCTGCCCGTCTCAATGACAGACGACACACGACGGCATAGCAAGGTGAAGCGCAAGCCCTAAATATAGGGAGAGGTGGGCGGGTGTTCTGATGCACTGGCCCAAAGAGGAAGCTCAGGACACGTGCATGGGCCTTATGTAGGTCCTCGATCCATTTAGCTAGTGTCCCATTGGTCTGATTACACCCCAGCATCGAGGGACCTACCAATAGAGTGTTGTGGCTATCCAATCGAACCCACCCACAACACAGGGTTTGGTTGCCAGGTTGCACTGCAACACGTGCCCTCTTTGAGGGAGGACACGATTTATGCAGCCATGCCTCTCTTCGCTGCTCCCCCCCCCTCCAAACTTCTACCCTAGCAGGGAATGGCTGCAGGCAGTCTAGTGGCGATGCTGAAAGAAGTACCAAGCCTGCTACTGGATTCTCTGGTGCGGCCACCATTTTAATTTCACCACAGGGCTGTGCCCATGACATGCATGTTACTAGCATTGCATCTGGGGAAATTATAAATGGTAGCTGTCCCAGCAAGATTTGCTGCTTGGCATTCCCATCACTGGCCAAAAAATAAATAAAACAAAAATGGTAGGCCTTTCCAGCGCTCCCCAACTTTGACATTTACAGAAAATGATTTACCTCAGTATGTTGTGTGCTGGCAGCGGATCTAGTAAAGATAGAGGCAGATCCAGGCAATCCGCGGTTGTGTGTCTCTATCACATGGTGTTATTGGTTTTCTTTTCTGTAATTGTTTTTATTTTTACTTTCCAATACACGAAAAGCAATAATAACAACAATAAAGAGAAAGAGAGAATGTCAAAGCAAAAAAAAGAGGAATGTCTTGTCACATACATACCTGTAATGCATTTCCAAGCAACTAGGCAATAGCTGTTGCTATCCACTCTTTTATAAAATAAAATTTGGGTAAGGATGTGTTAGCAGTGTAGTCTTGGAAGGGGAAGTTCACAGGAAAGACTAGCTGACTAGCAGAGAACCCATGACAAACTAGATTTGGCTTCGAAGGGCATTTTGGACTCAGGTTTCTGGGTGCTTCCACATGTCACTTCATTGTGCACTCTGCTGCTCATGCGTGCCAAGGTTTTGTTTGTTTGATTGCTGTTTTGCAGCATCTATATGGCATCGCCCCATCAAAATGCTTTCTCGTGTTGTTTTCTCATTTAATCCATACTTACTCTTTCCCCACCAGGTTGCTGTCATTGTTACTGATAAGATTTTCCACAGAAATGGTACATCTGGATTAAATGGGGAAATAACACAGGGCAGCATTTTGATGAGGATGACATCATCACCACGCAAAACTTGCATGCTTGAGCAGCGCTAAGTCCACAGTAACTGCCATAGGGAAACACCCTCAGTCTCAAAGCAATCTGTTTAGAGAGTCAGAAAAAGGGGAATATATCACTTAGAGGCCTATGTGAGAGTTAGGATTTGTCTGCTCTGACAGCTTACCCACTGTGCGCTGCTCTTCCTCTTCTAACCTTTTTCTATTTGTGGTTGTTGCCGATAAACAAAAACTGGCTAGTCTAGCAATTTAAATTAATTTGTGAGCACGGCAGCTCTTTATATTATTTATAGTGGTATGTACTTAAAGATATGCTTTCAGGGCCAGTAGACATAAAATCTGACATTCCAGCTGTATTTTAACCCAAAGGCACAAATTATGCTTTCTCTCTGCTCTGCTATTTTTTTTCCATTGGTGATGAAAAACCCTGATTTCTTCAAAGTTCTGTATGTTTAAATTTTTCGTTCGCTTTCAGAAACAGAGCACATCAGGTCTTTGCTGTGGAGTTGCACAAGTCAGAATAATTTTATTCCATCATGGACAAAAACAGAATAATCCCTTAGCTATTGAACTAACACCTGGATTTTTTTTTCCCCTTGAGGACACTCTTCCTAGTTGAGTCATCTTATTGTATGGATAGGAGTGTAATGACCTTAGTGCTTGCATTTAATATATTGCCAAATTGATACATATATGTTCTTCAGAAACTCAAGAGGGAATGAGCACAATGATATAAGATACTTTGCACATCACTACCACCACCACCACCACCACCACCACCACCACATGCTGGGTGTTGGTTTTTTTTAATATACATTACCAGGTATGGGCTGAGATACTCTGGATCATCTCCAGCTGTTCTGCTTCAATCCACTGGGAAGTTTGATCCAAGAGTTGATGGCCAGAAGGCAGCATCCTTCAGGAGACTGTGCTACCAAAACAGAAGCAACCTTTTGGTGCAAATATGAGGCTGGTGCCCAGAAACTCTTGTTTAACTACTTAGGGGAGTCACTCTCCTACTAAGAGATGGCGTGGCTATTTTGCCCTGAAAGTTGCTCTGTTTATCCACTTGGCTTGCCCCTCAACATTGAAGCACCATGGACACACAAACCTCCATTAAGGAGTGACACCCATTGGATTCCACTCAGTGAGAAACAGTTCAGAATCCGAGTATTTATCAATCCGAGCTCTTAGATCAGGCATCCCCAACCTTCAGCCCTCCAGAGTTTTGGACTACAACTCCCATCATCCCTGACCACTGGTCCTGTTAGCTAGGGATCATGGGAGTTGTAGGCCAAAACATCTGGAGGGGCGCAGGTTGAGGGTGCCTGTCGTAGAACATGGCGACATGCCCTTGATGGCCCATCAGCTGCTTCTGACTACATTCAGCTTAACAAAACCCATGGTTTGCTATCATAGGATTGTGCCTTGTGCTTCTGCGCTTCCGAGAAGTTTTCCTTTACTGCTGTACTGCAGAACAACAGTTCATCATAACTGTAATGGCAGTAAAAAAATAATAATTCAGGGTTCTGGAGAATCACGTTTTAGCTATGCACTACTTTCTGCTGTCTCTGTAAACAAGTAATTGGGTGCAGTTTATAGACAGCAGCATTTTATCCACCTGGTTGCATTTGGGAGTTTCACAATAAGATCATAATTAAACTATTTCAGTTTGTAGAAATGGCAGGTTAGATTCACAGTAGTCAAACATTGCCAGTTCCCAATCTCATAATGATACTAGTACTGATGTCTGTGAAGTATTGCAATTTTTCTCCTAGTCATGTAACACTCTCAGTATTGAATGTGTATCTTTTATTATGTGTGGGTGCATGCATGATAATAAACTTATTTACACTTAAAACTTCCAATTTCTTAAAGCAGAGGTGAAGATCAGAAAAATACCAGTTGTGCAGCACAACCAAAAATATTACTCCATTGTGTTCTAACTCTGTCCAAGTTTCCCAGATAGATTTATCTGATGTTCAAACATGGACTATCATAGCTAACCATTCGGATTTTCAGAATAAGCAGGGAGATTGTGTCCCCCACCCTTATTCCCAGTGGCTTTTCCATCTCCATACAGATGTATTGAATACAAATGAGCGAAACACTAATCAGCCCTGCAAGCACTTGGCTTTTTCTAAGATCATGAGGGCAGTAAACACATATGCTACTGTGCAGACCACACTCTGGGCTTTTCAGTCAATCCTTTGAAGAATAATTTTAATTTTTAAATAGTTGTTTTATTATTTAGAAACTGCCCTACTTTACCACCTGTACTCTGTCTGCCATGATATACTGCCTGACTCCTTTCCAATGTTATTTTGGGGCATTAGATTTCACACATGATTAACCTTGTTAAATATAGATAATGTGAACTGTTGAGGGGGAAATTAGTGACGGCTTTTACTTTTCAGCTTTCACTATCAGGACTTGGTCATTGATAGTGTTTCTGATTTTCCCACAAGACCTGAAATGCATAAAAGGTTACTCTGATTAACGAAACATAAATTTAGCCAGGGTATGAACCCTGTTGTTGTTGTTGTTGTTCAGTCGTTCAGTCGTGTCCGACTCTTCGTGACCCCATGGACCAAGGCACGCCAGGCACACCTATCCTCCACTGCCTCTCGCAGTTTGGCCAAACTCATGCTAGTGGCTTCGAGAACACTGTCCAACCATCTCGTCCTCTGTCGTCCCCTTCTCCTTGTGCCCTCCATCTTTCCCAACATCAGGGTCTTTTCTAGGGAGTCTTCTCTTCTCATAAGGTGGCCAAAGTACTGGAGCCTCAACTTCAGGATCTGTCCTTCTAGTGAGCACTCAGAGCTGATTTCTTTAAGAATGGATAGGTTTGATCTTCTTGCAGTCCATGGGACTCTCAAGAGTCTCCTCCAGCACCATAATTCAAAAGCATCAATTCTTCGGCGATCAGCCTTCTTTATGGTCCAGCTCTCACTTTCGTACATTACTACTGGGAAAACCATAGCTTTAACTATACGGACCTTTGTTGGCAAGGTGATGTCTTTGCTTTTTATGATGCTGTCTAGGTTTGTCATTGCTTTTCTCCCAAGAAGCAGGCGTCTTCTAATTTCGTGACTGCTGTCACCATCTGCAGTGATCATGGAACCCAAGAAAGTGAAATCTCTCACTGCCTCCATTTCTTCCCCTTCTATTTGCCAGGAGGTGATGGGACCAGTGGCCATGATCTTAGTTTTTTTGATGTTGAGCTTCAGACCATATTTTGCGCTCTCCTCTTTGACCCTCATTAAAAGGTTCTTTAATTCCTCCTCACTTTCTGCCATCAAGGTTGTATCATCAGCATATCTGAGGTTGTTGATATTTCTTCCGGCAAGAGGAAGAAATGAACCCTGTTACACTTTGGTAAAAACAAACACTTACGTGAATACTGCATATGGTGTAGTTGTGACCTTTACTGAAAGTAGATTGGTCTGTATAATCTATGTGCAATTAAATAGGGGGGCATCTCTACCCTTTCCCCTAAAAATAAATGTGTAGATGTGTATTAACCATATTCCACTGTGGTAATGTAGCTTTGTTAAGGAAAGAGTATTCAGAGACATGCAAACTTCTGGTCAGTTTTTCGCATTAGAAAAAAATATACTCACTGTATAGTAGACGTTGTTGCATTAAAAATGTGTTATCTCTAGATAAGGAAAAACCAGACTTCACTGATTTATCTACTTGGCATTCAGGCTAGGCTAGTAAAAATTATATGATGATTAAAGTAAGTGCATTTGCATGAAGGACCACTCGAATGCAGCCTAGCAACACAGAAAGTGCAGGCTCTTGTTGATATATTGTGGCATAGCACAAGTTGTCGCTCTCAAAAGGTTAAATCGCTAATGCAAGACAGATTAGGAAGGAATTTGCATCTTGTATAGCAAAAGGTCGCTGAGGAAAGAGCAGGTGTGCCTTTTGGGGAGGAACTGGGGGAGTAGCGGATGGTATCTACTCTTAGCTTCCTTCTGCAGTGAGCCTTTAGAGAAATCCAAAATGTGTTGGTTCATGGTTTAGCAGATAAGTCTGTCCATCAAGATCATTTGGCACCGCCCCATTCACAGGTGTATTTTAGAATCATGGGAATTGTCCCGTTTCCTGCTCTGAAGCAGCCGAAACTTCTCATGTTCCATACAGAAGTTACACAGCATCCTTATCAACTTGGTTGCACCTCAGTTGAAAAGTGAATCGATTCATTTTGCCAAAGATTATGGTGAAAATATACAAGAACACAGGGTTTCTATGTATGTAACTATCTGTTGCATTTACTCCTAGCTAAAATGTACCTGTTGGGCAAAAATGAATGTGAACCGGGGTAAATATGAATGCAGGAGTTTTGCTGCCATGGTCGGAACACTGATATGCTAGTAGAAAGGATAGAACCTTTGACCATGTGCATAATGTCTTACCCTAACCACTGATCTTATATTAAGGATATAGGCACCCAGATCAATTGCTTATACGTATGATTTACAGGCCAACTTGAGTTCCAGCACTGCATTAAAAATGTATATTTTATCATTTTATTGGCATATGATTAAGCATTGGTTTTAGAATTACAGTGGTACCTCGGGTTAAGTGCTTAATTCGTTCCGGAGGTCCGTTCTTAACCTGAAGCGTACTTAACCTGAAGCACCACTTTAGCTAATGGGACCTCCTGCTGCCGCTGTGCCGCCAGAGCACGATTTCTGTTCTTAGCGGAGTTCTTAACCTGAAGCGTACTTAACCCGAAGTGTACTTAACCCGAGGTACCACTGTATAATTTATTAATGGTGGTCCTTCAGACACTTAGCTCAAACAAAAGTTTTGTCATTCTTAATCCATCATTTCAGCATGCTCCTGGATGATATATTTAGAACACTTTAATTTTGAGTTTCCACTGATTGCACCTGAAAGCAGATAATGATTGTAGGATTGTTCGTTTTTGTGGCTTTGTTCTCCATCCATGATTTGTTCTCCATCCTTTCGAAACATATCTGTTGAAAGCATCATTTGTTCGTAACAGTCTTCTTTATCTATACTAGTCACGTTGCCATGTAGTGCTTTCTACTTGTATCTGATTTTATTTGCTCTTAAAAGTCAACATTAAAAAGGCAAGAGATGTTTTCTTTTATAATTAATTAAAGCAAATAACTTTGAAAACATGAGTTTTAAACAGGTGAAATAGTCACATCTTGGATTTCCATCTTAGATATTTCAGTAGTTGTAATCCAGAGAAGCCACAGCCAGTCTAGAAATGGGATTGTGGGAAGGTCTATAGTAGGGGTGGGAAACCTATGGTCCTCCAGATATTGATGGACTCCAACTCCCATCAGCCCCAGCTGGTGGGAATTGTATTCCAGCAACATTTTGCTAAGTAATAAAGGTTTCCCACACTTAGTCTATAGACTATTCCCTACTAATACCAATATTCCCATCAAATGGTTGGTGATTTTACAAACCTTCTGATGAGTGATCTAGATCAGAGGTAGCCAACCATATGTTTTGGACTACGACTCCCATCAGCCCCAGCCAGCATTGCATACAGTAAAGAATGATGGGAATTGTAGTTTTTTTTAACACATACACACACACTGAAAGACTACTCCTGATCTAGATTGTTCCACAATCTCATATAATCTAGTACACATTTTGTGCAAACACTCTTATTCCTGTACTTGCTGGATTATAATAAAAAATAATGACTCATTTGCTATTCATGCTAGCAATAGGAAATACATCAGCTTTCTAAATAACAGGTAGAATAATAGTTGCTCTGAGCAATGGTAACAGCTGCTCTGAATGAACTTTGGCGTCTCTTCCCTGTGCCCCCATCCTCTCTATTAAATATAGTTTTATAAATTATTGTTTTCGACTATGATCACTTACATAAATGTGTTTTGACAGCCACCTCCTTCTTAAACATAGAGAACCAACATAATATTCTGAGAGTATTTGAGAGGGTTAGGAGGTGCTTCATTTTGTTTGGATTCTTACAAACCAAATCAGTATGCCACACTGCGTGAGTGAGATGTTAACAATATTTTTTACCCTTCTTATGTTTGTGATAAGGAAAGAAAGTGCCCTGTTGTTTAGCTGAATAAGGCAAGGTTGTTATTAGCATGCCGAAGGTAATCTCAGTACCTCTGGGAGGCTTTAATCAAAGTCTTGTGTCCTGATTGAGATGCAGTGTTCAAAAGTGGGGGAACTTATTAACGAAATAAAAATCTAGGAGTGTTTTCCATGCAAACATTCATCAGCATATCTTATGTAATTACATAACCGATAAATCAACATAGTGTGTAAGTGCTTTAGTCATGGTGTAAATATCTTAATGACTGAAACATCTTTTGCTCATGAATAATTCATATCTGTATGGTTCATTTTCCATACTCATGCTTTTTTACTTGCATATGATAAACTAATCTGTCTCTGTCGGGGGAGATGCGCTTGATTATCGTTTTCTGATCTCTCTTTCTCGTATTTAGTTTTGCTTCCTTGACCGCACTCCATTACTTGACTTCTGCTTTCTCTAATCCGGTGGCAGTGCTTGCTCACCTGGTCTACTTGATTTGGGTTCCTGGTGCACCATTATAATAGGACTTATCTGAATAGTCAGTCCTAACTCAGAGACAGTCTGAATGTAACATATGAAGGGAGAACTTCCTGCAAAAGTGGTAACCTTGCTGCGTGGCAGAATATCCATGTTCCTATTTGTTTTCCCATTCCTGCAATTAGGCCTGTACAGAGCTTGTCAGACGCCTGAGGCAGGAACCTTGTTAGAATAAAGTTATAAACTCAAACAAAAAAGCAGCCGGTCCCGGGGGTGGGGGGTGGGGACTACCTGCTTAGCCTTCCAAGGCCCAGGACAAGTGTGCTCTGCTGCTCCCTCCTTCTGCACGGACCTGCCTACAATGAAAACACAGATGAATGGGCCTTGACTGCACCCAGAGGTCAAAGGCAGGCAGCAACATTTTGGAATACAGGACTTCCAGGATTCAGTTTGCTCCTTCCTTAGTTGAGTGCAGCCAGATCGCCATTTGCTCCTATTCTTTTCTCTCTCCTCGGGTCTTTTAAATATACTTACCTTGTACTGTGCCTTCTTACATTGCTGTTTTTTCCTCATTGGCTTGCTCTGCCTCTGTTCTGCTAGTTCTCCAGCATGTTCCCCTCAGTTTCTGGAGTTTATTAAAGATTCCGAGTGTGGACTCTCACCCTCCTCCCTCCACTTGAAATCTGAAGAGTCGCTTTGTTCGGCTTTCTTGCAAGTCTCTTCTATGCAAACTTGGTGATAGATTTAGGTTCATGGGTCCAAACAAGGACATGGCATGGGTAGGTCTGTCATTTGTTGTCAGTAATGACATGAAACACTTTTGGGTAGCGCCAATGACCCTCAAAATCAAATTCCAAGCAAAGTTTAGGTCCCAAGTAGATGTTACATGAAATATATGGTTACCTTAAATTAGAGAACTATGTGTTAAAAGAGCAGCTGTAGGGAAAGGCAGGCAAGGATAACATTGGGGGGGGGGGAGAGATACAGCTGCACACCTGCAGGGACAAATAGCAGCCAGTGGGCACAATTTTGATCAGGAAACTGTCTCTGGCTAATTTAAGTAAGCGCTTTAAAGAGGGCGGGGAAGTGTAAATAGCATAATATGTAGGGTTCCCTTAAGTTGAATTGTTTGTAACAGCTGCCTATCTAGGGATGCCAGACAGATGGCATTGTGACTGTCAGTTGTGCTAATTCAGCATCCTGTGCTTCTCAGATCCTGTGCTATTCTATATGCTTATTGCTGCTAGCCTAAACAGCACACCAGGGTGTAGCATGATCAGAACAAGTAGCACAGACCAAAACAGGCGATATGGCACAGCTTGTGCTGATTGTTACCTCCTCAGGTTTAATGCTTCAAGACTAATTGCTCAGTAAGACGTAGTGAGACTGGTATCTGAGTGCAGCGTTACACAAGAAGACTGAGACTACTATAAATGCAAACCTCAGTGGAGCAAATATCATTCATGCTTCCCTGCCCTCATTCCTGGTGCTGAAGTCAACATTTTTTAAGACATCAAGTTCCAAAGTCAAATTCAGCCTGACACAGAGTACCAAAATATTTTCCCGGCGACTTGTGGTGGGGGGAAATGCACGTAAACATTTTGTTTTGGAAACCCCGCTTTGATAAATTGGTTAATCAGTAACTTTAAAATGAAAGAAAGATGCCGTCTTAAGGATAACCTTTGCTTTTTACAGATTCGGTAGCAACAGCTTCTGGGCCACTGCTTGTCGAAGTGGCCAAAACTGCTGGTTCCGCTCTGGGAGTTGCACTATCTACCTCGATGTGCTGTAGCAAACAAGTGATCATCATAGAGAAAATAAAATCTGCAAGTATTGCAGACAGGTGAGTGCTGCAGAAGAGTTCTCCATGGTATGTAACCCACCTGGTTTCCATCTGACAATATAATAAAGCAGCAAAGTCTAGCACTCTGAGAAGCAATTAGGGCAGTTAGAAGTGTCCTGCATAGCTTGTGGATTACAGCAAAAATTATAGGCCAGACAAAGAAACCCAGTAGCTTGTATCCAAAGGTGTCCTGTGTAAACGGAAAGAGACTTCCACTCATGCATCCAGTTTATGCCCATTTCCTCCATGCCACTTCTCATGCCATCTTGCCTTTAGGGGCTGGAGTGAGGAAGCAGGGGAAGGAACACTTCACTACATGAGTAGGGTTCTGCTTGCATCGTGGGAAGGCTGTGCCAGGCCTAGCAGCCTCCAGGAGACACTACAAAAAGGAATAATAATAATAATAATAATAATAATAATAATAATAAACTCAGACATTTTGCAATATTTAAAAAATCCACCCGGATGGTGATTTTACCTCTTAAAAAAAGAACATGTCCAGGAAAATCCGGACGTATGGCAGCCCTATGTAACTCTCAAATAACTCATTAAATTATGAACTTTTTGGCACTTATGTAAAGGGGGTAGCCTCCTTCAGCTAAGCAGTTCCCACTTATTCTACTGCTTGTTTCAAGTCCTAGGAGTGATGACTTGGCTATCTTCCTGCATTGGTTTTTGGCAGAACATGGCAACTATAACCTAATTAATAATGCAATCTAATCTTCCAATCATTGTAAAGATTTGCACTAATGGTTTGACGAGTTTTTTTTACAGATAAATTTTCTCTAATTTAAAAAAGCTGAAGAAGAAAAGAAGCTGTTTATCCATTTAAAAAGAAGTGAATGCTTGTGCTCCAAGGAAAGAGCACAGTGTGCTACATTGAAGTGCTTCATTTTCTTCCATAGATGTGGCGCATTACATGTAGGAGATCATATTCTCTCCATTGATGGCACCAGCATGGAATACTGTACATTGGCAGAAGCGACACAGTTCTTGGCCAATACGTCTGACAATGTCAAACTAGAGATCCTTCCTCATCATCAGACAAGGCTGGCTCTTAAGGGACCAGAACATGGTAGGAAGACTTGCAATTCTACATTTAATGCCATCCTTTTCTCCTTGTTTCTTCCTGTGGTTGATGTTACGGAAATTTTAAGTGGGTTTGTTGTTGTTGTTGTTGTTGTTGTTTCTTTGGTCTTCTACTCTTAAAACCTCAATTTCAAGTGTGCTTATTCAGTTCTTTAGTCAAATTCTGATCAGGTTTACTCAGAACTACTCTTTGAATTTAATGCTTAAGATAGACTTGCTGAAATCTAAGTCAGATTTATTTAAAATCAAATGCATTTTAAGAGTCAGTTGGGAATCTGCCCTTAACCTCTGTGAGACAAGAGAAAAAAGAACCGCAGCTCAGTGGTAGGAGCATCTGCCTTCCATGAGAAAGGGCCCAGGTTTAATCCCTGGTATTTCTAGTTGGGCTGGAAAAGGCTCCCCAACTGAAACTCTTGGCAGCTATCAGATAGTGTGGATAATCCTAGGCCAGATGGACCAAATGGTGACTCAGTATAAGACAGTTTGCTATATTCCTATGCTCCTACAATTCTAAAATCCGTGTGTGTGTGTGTGTGTGTGTGTGTGTGATTTTGCTTTACCTTGAACTTCATAGTTGCCTACAAAGAAAAGGGATGCGCTTTGCAACATACAGAACCCATTGTTTGCCTTCATCTATAAAGAGAATTTATTAATAAACAGTACAGTCATACCTTAGTTTTTGAACAGCTTAGTTCTCGAACGTTTTGGCTCCCAAACGCCACAAACTATTCCGGTTTGCAAACTATTTTTGGAAGCCAAACAACTGATAGGGCTTCCGCGGCTTCTGATTGGCTGCAGGAGCTTCCTGCAGCCAATCAGAAGCTGTGCTATGGTTTTCGAACATTTTGAAGTCGAACGGACTTCCGGAACAGATTCTGTTCGACTTCCAAGGTATGACTGTATATTCTGAGTGCAGAATGCCACCTGTTTTTTTAAATTCAGCATCATGCTTTAAGAAGTCCTATTTTCATACAATATACACCTGTTCAGGATTGGATTATTATGCACTTGGTTTACTGGAAGAAGCCAGAATTAAATTTGCTCATATATTTTTCTAAATCAGTAGCAGACACAGTGATGGGTTATCCATGCTGGACTATTAAGAATTAATGGCATATTTTATTGCCAAGGGCAGTGATGATGTATGTGTTAATACCTTAATAAAGAGAGAGCTTGAGGGCAGAGCATAATGCAGCTAACTAACCACTCTCAATAGGCACAGGCATGCTCCTCAAAGAGATAGTTCAACGGGAGAAAAAAAATGTTACATGTGATGGCATTCTTTGGTTCACATATCTTCATGCTCCATTGAGTCTGCAGGCCAAGGCAGCCATGCTTTCATTGCATAGGGGGAAACATGCCTCACCCCATTTAGAATGTTTGGTTGCCCCAGCACTTCAACAGTGTCATGTTGCCCTGCAAGGTGTATAAGGGCTCTCTTGCCATTCTTTCTATGTGTGCTCTGTAGAAACATCATGTTTCCTCCATTCCCCTGTTGCAGAATTGCCAGTGTAACATCTCAGCTTGATAGTTTCCCAGTGTTTCCCAACCTTTGGTCTCCAGCTGTTTTTGGACTACAACTCCCATCATCCCTAGCTAGCAAGACCGGTGGTCAGGGATGGTGGGAATTGTAGTCTGAAACAGCTGGAGGCCAAAGGTTGGGAAACACTGGTCTAATACATCTCCAGGAAAGTTTGCTGATCCTCTATATCAGGAATTGGGGAATCTGTGGCCTTTCAGATGTTGTTGGATTCAACTCCCTTCAGCTCCAGCCAGTGTTGGAAGTTGTAGTCCGATAACATCCAGGGGACCATAGAATTCTCCACCTCTCCTATGTGCTAAGAGCATGGAGTCTTGTGTGCCCAAAACGGCACAATCCACACCAAGAAGAAGGTATGAGCAGATTTGGGGGAAACCCAAGATTTACAAAGCTGAAAAAAAATATGGAGGAGGCAATCCCCAAAACAGGATATTGCTGATTGACTTTTTGGGATGTGTGTACCGGCAGGCAAAAATAGAAGTAGTGGTGGAAATGTAATAGCATCCTGAAATAGGGCATGTAAATTCTGAACTGGAGCACTCCATGCTTTAACCTTGTATGGCAAATCCCACATGTACTTCAAATAATGTGAATCTCCTTAGTAAAAGCCCTCAGTTTAAAAAAGCAGGAAGAATTAAGCAGGTGGATCCCTGCTTTTAAAATCACTGAAGGGAAGGGAACCTTTGGCTCTAATATAATATTTCACGTTTGCGGCAGAAGACATTTTAATTAGTTGACTTATTTTTAGTTTATAACTCTAGATTTTTTTAATCCCTTTTCTTACCTATTTCTTTTCATAATAGAATTCTCATTAGCTTTATACAAGGTTATATGTATTATATATAATTTATGTATTATATATATTTTGTTACTGCCCAAATATTAAAGCTTTATCCCAAGTGCAGTGCCCCAAGAATGAAATTTGCAAAATAAAAGGTCCGAAAAGAGTATTCCCTCCACCCTCTGTCATAAATTCACTGATGAAGTTTTTTTTTATTTTGCTTAGAGTTGAATATGTTACGCTGCAAGTTTCAGTTGATATAGTTTGAAATGTTATAAGACCAGTTATCATTTTCTGACTGTAGTAAATTTACAGGTTCTCTCCCCACCCCCCACCCCTTTCTTTTAATTTTTGTTTAAGGTGTAGCTGACACAAAACTAACTAGGATCAGGAATCGTGCGCCTTTATTGCAGTGGGCAAAAACAGTCTGAAAACCATGCATCAGAACAATAAATGATGACTTTAGATTTCTGCTTTGTTTTTATTCAATAAAGTCCCCTAAATGGAATTTTTGTGCTGATGCTTGGGAGTTCGTTGTCCAGGATAATATAGTGCCACTGATGAATGCCGGTAAAATTAAAATGTCAAAGCAGTAAATTGAAATGACTGACATGTAAAACACTCTGAATTACAGTGCATGGTCCCTTGATATATGGTCCCTTGTTTTATTTTTAATTTTTTAATATATACAAGTTCTTTTAAATGGGTGGATATTTTCAGAACTTAATTACTAATTGTAGCTCATGCATCCTGGTAATGTTGACTCAAATGGGTTCTTTTAAGTGTTTAATCATAGCAGCTAAGGGCAGAGGCAGATTAAAAACTGATTGAATACTGATCACTTAAAAAGAAAAGGCACGAAACCCATTAGTTCTGAGTCTATGAGTGGTCACCATCCCTGGGATAAATTCTAGCGTTTTCTCACTATCAAGGGTGGGGTGGGTGGGTGGGTGGGAAGGCAACAGAGTTCTTTTTCATTTCAGACTGCTTTTATTTCTATTTGTGTAATCCAGTTACCTTTCCCTCTTCTCTGGTCCTTTTTGTTTGTTTGTTTTTTATTTCTTCTCATCCCTTCATGGTGGGCAGCGAAGGTTCAAAGGAGCAACAGGCAACTTACATGGAATCCCTATGGCAACAGCCACAGCAGCACTCTCACCTATCACCATTATAATACCTACCACCCTGGACCATTGCAGGATGCCAGCTTTGAAATGCCAGAAAACATCACCTCCAAAAAGCCTTCGTAATGTTCCATGCTTTTTTTCCTCCTGACATTATTATTATTATTATTATTATTATTATTATTATTATTATTATTATTATTATTTTATTTACTCTACCTCACCCTCTTCCTCTCATACTCCCACCTCCATTTTCATTCTTTGAAATCTTTCGTTAATTTGCAACGTCTCATGATTTCTCACAATCATGTGAGGTTATTTCTGACATCGTTTCCCCCCGCCCTCCCCTGCCTTAACTTGACCGATCTTTATAAAGAAGGGGGGAAATACATGATAACCAAAAGGTTTACAAAACTCAGTTCAGTACCTTATAAGAGAATGCAACCTTTTTCCATGCCAAGCCAATGTCAGAAATCACCTTTCCCAAAGAATGCATTGCTAGACTCACCGTGTTAAATGTGCGTTAATTCACATAGCTGTGTCTGTAGCCCTGTTGTGGTGCTTTTATCTGAGCATTTGATCAACTTACAATGAATTCAACTGACTTTGAACTAGAAAACGGTTGACGTTAGTGGCATTCATTTAAGAGCTGATTGTATACTTGGATGGAAGTATCATAGTAGGACTGCACATGTGTGTTTGTTATAACAAGCAGGTATTTTGTATGGTTCACCTGACCCTGAATGTGCTACACAGCCTTTTTTTTTTTAATATAGTTTGTGGTTTTGTTACTGTATGCACACAAACCATTCTCGTGAGCCATACCAGGGTCTAGTTTTCTAACAGCCAATAGCGGGCATGCAATTCCCCTGCTCCCTATTGCAGAGCACCCGGTACCAAGTGATTCCCTCTCTTTCAACAGCACTCGTATCTTCGTCCTTCTCTCCGGCCTCCATGAGTGCATACAGTCTGAGTTCCCTGAACATGGGGACTTTACCTCGCAGTCTCTACTCTACCAGTCCACGTGGGCACCATGATGAGAAGAAGGATGAAAAAGAAGGACTTCAAAAGCTCATGTAGGTGACCATAAGGGTTGTTTTTTTTATATATGTATAATGAAGCCAGGGCTGTGAAATGCATCTGACAAATGCCATGAAAGCGCACTGAAATTCAGATTTGTTAGAAGCCGCCGTGAGAGGGGGTGCTTTACAGCAGGACAAAAGTTAGTGTTTGACCACATGCTACACTTCCATTGCCATATCCCAAATCAAAGAGGTTTGGTTTCTGCTCTATAATCTAATTGTGTGTTCTGCATCTACAAGTCATAATCTGGGTATCGCTTTAGTGTGGCAACAGGTTAAAAACCCAGTGTTTACCAGAATGCAAAATCTAGGATTTAAAAATGAAGTCATATCACACAGTATTCTTCGAAGTAGGCCAACTTTTAATGAACTGAATTTCCTTCTTCTTGAGCTATAAGATGTGGCAGGTGACTGTCAGGACTATAGATAGAATGATCTCTGTTGAGTTGGTAGTAAAGGCACCCTGATGTCTGAGCACAGTGTCAGCATAATGTTTTCACTTGCTGTAAGTGGTAGGATATTTCACTGAATTTTGCACTTAACTGAATTACTGACCCAACTTAATTTGTAAGCTATTCATATTACTTTTCAAGCTATGGTCCAAGGACTATGCCTAGTTATTTTGTTAGTGCCTTGATCTTTTGTTGCTGTTAGGGTGAACCAGTCAACAGGCTACAAGGAATATATTCTGAAGCTCCTTGATTCAAATCCAAGCTATAAAGGGGTTACTTTGCTCAAATTAACAATAACAGCCCTTTTCACATATTTCTTATGCACATTAATGCACCAGTCATTGCAAAACACTTTTTTGTGTTATTGCTAATATTAAATAGGCATGGTTAGAAATTGTTTGCCTCCTTTCACGGAAAACTGATGTGTCACACAGGAATTAATTGTGTCTGTTGTAAAAATGAGCAGTTGATTAAAACACAGAAAACAAGTTTTCCCTAAAAGCCTTCTCCAGTTCTCTTATTTGTTTATTTGTTGGTAGAAGGAAGCAATAAATGCCTGAGAAAACACTTGGGGCCCTTCCAGATGTCCTTTTTATTGAGCATTCATCATGATTTGTGCTCATGATGCTATCTGGGTGGTTATACATGATCACACTTTCTGGACCATTTGTGCCCGCGAGGGTTCTGGGCAGTCGTATTGCTTTGTCTGCAAGAGGTGCATGCTCTGTAGTTCCTTGCTAAGAACCCTGTAACATTTGCTACCACAAATATTCCAGGATTTGTTTCCCCTCTCACTTTTTTGTGCGTTGGCACAAGAATGATCCTCTAAACGACAAAGGTTTGTGCCTAACATGGGAGAAGCATTGCAGAACACTAATAAGGCAGAAGGATGTGTGGATGCTCTGATATAAATCCACCACTAATGTACCCTTATTGTATCAATTACATGTTGAGGGGTGGCGAGGGGGAAGCCACCAATAAGCAAAGTCCCGTCAATAAGATTTTCCATACTTAAAAATCCACACATAAGAAGAGTTGTTTTCTGCTTACATTTAACTGTTCATCTCCTTCAACCTATGGCAACAAGTTTAGCTTGTCTATGATCTCCTCTTCTTAACTGGAAATATCAAAACAAATAGCCAGCCGTTTTCATCATCTAGCAGAAGAGTGGAAGCCTGGTAGTGCTTGTTATAGAACCTAATGTATTTTTTGGCAAATCGTTATTTATACACAAGTATCTGTTGCACATACCCTTTTTCTTTCTTTCTATAGCACTTTCAAGGTTTGATGTACTAACTAGTTACTAACAAGACATTTTAAAATGCAAGTTTTAATGAATCTATCTGCCTTGGAAGAGTCTAGAATATGTATGACTGAAGGATGCTATAAAGTTTTCATTGCCCTTTGTGTAGAAATGTCTGCATACCTAATGTGATCTTCCCAACGCCTGGCAATAAACTTTGCTGGTGTAGGGAACCATAAACATTTTATTAACAGAAGTTTGCAGTGGCTGCATTAGTTATGCAGCTTTTTTCAAACATACAGCCATAAAACTTAAAGACACCCCACACTGTCATACTGTTTATTGGCTTTGTTTTGTTTTGGCTTTGTTTGTTTTCCTTTATTATTATTTTTAAAACTCTTAGTTTTTAATGTTTAAAGTATGTTCTTCATACCTCGTGTATTGTAGCTTATTACTGACCTTGGGTAAGCATTAGTGTCTATATATTAAGGGGGAATGTAAGTTGTGTGGTTAATGTGCATAACAACCAGCACTGTGCACATTTACCAGGTCTCATGGAGAATGTGCACATTATCATCATGGGAATTGTACACAAGCCAGAAGCAGCCCTGGGTGGTGTGTGTGTTTGTGCACACTTTTTGTAAAGGAAATAGAAAAAAAAAGTGTTTCTTGGAGACTGTGTATACTGACTACAGAATGTGCATATTGCCCAGAGAATGTGTGAAATGCAGTCAAGATTCCCCCAGGTCTGTTGGGGATTATGCATAATGACTGGAGAATGTTCAAAATTCAGTTGATATATGCTCATTTCCCAAGGTCTGTTGTGGATGATCTTCCTTCTTATTCCACTGATAGAAGCCCCAGCTAGATCAAAGTGCCTTCTGCCCCCCTCTTTGTGCCTGTGTATGAAGTAAAAGGCTTTTTAAATAAACCATATCGTCATTTGGCAACAATTCCAAATGGTCCATTATATAGCAGTTATAACTGAATTAAAATTTGATCATCAACAATATCAGTTAAGCAGTATGGAAAAAATATATTTAACTATTGCTCACTGTGTTGATCCTAATAAATAATTTTTTGAGATGGAAATCGTTTATAGATGCACTTGATATGTGGGTGGGTTTTGTGTCAGAAATTGTTTTAATTTGTGTTGCATCTTTCTAAACGCCATTGATGTGTTTTATAGTGTCACTAGCTTCTAGCACTGTTGGCCTGGCTGGGCAGGTTGTCCACACAGAAACTACAGAAGTAGTGCTGACAGCTGACCCCATTGTCGGATTTGGAATACAGCTCCAGGGCAGTGTGTTTGCTACTGAGACCTTGTCATCTCCACCTCTGATCTCCTATATTGAGGCTGACAGTCCAGCAGAAAGGTGAGGTGCTTTGAAATGATTGCTCCTAACTTTTATTGCTGAGAACTTATCCCTGGATGCTTTGGCCTAGTTATTTTTAGGTTTCAGACAAATTACAGAAAATTGGTGGTACCTAGTGAATTTCCTGTCCTGACAACAAGGGATTAAAAAAAAAAATCTTGATAAGGTATGAGAAGAACAAAAAGCAATGGTGCCTTTATCTAGACGATTACTTCCGACAGGCAACTGGGAGCTATGTTAATTAGAGAATTTTTTCCTAATGGAATTCTAAATCTTAGTTCAAAGACCTTGATATTTTTTATTCCAAATTGGCAGAAAGTACATCTATCTCTGCTTAGTTTTAGCTGAGATCAAATCTTTAAAACACCAGAGTTTTGGATTATTAATTTCTTAACTAGTACATTTCAAATGTGCTCATAATAAAATCATGAGAATAAATTTAGACTTACAATATTGAGAAAGTTGGGTTTGTTCTATTACCCTTCTATTGAAAACTGCATTTATTTTGGCTTTGATCTCCCCTGTGTCTGAATGCTCATTTGTTCTCTTTTGTGTCAAGGTGTGGCACCCTACAAATAGGAGACAGAGTACTGGCTATAAATGGGATACCGACAGAAGACAGCACATTTGATGAAGCTAATCAGCTTCTTAGAGACTCATCTATCACCAGCAAGGTCACTTTGGAAATAGAATTTGATGTTGCAGGTACGAATAATCAAGTATTTTCTCTTATTTGAATGCAAGCTCAACCCTTCACTTTTGAATCTGGAGCTGCCAGCACACATGCATATACAACCTCCATCTCTTTCTGCAATCTTTAATTCATACTGAATATTTCAAAACTCAGGCAGAAATGACAAGTATTCTATTATTTAAGATGTGAAATCAATCTTCTCTTTCTCACATATTTTCGTATATGCCAGTTTTATTCTACTGATTGCTCAAAGACAGGATGCACCAGACTTTGGGGAAATGGTTACCTGCCAGTTGTGCAAAACAGAAGCGCTAGGAACACAGTACTTTGCTGAAAATTTGGACATAATGTGTAATTTGGAAACAAAGATACAAATTTTGTACACTGACACAATTAAACTAAGGTGTGCATTCCAAAGCTTGGGACCTGCTCTTAATCTCCATATGACACCTGGTCTCATGAGGAAACTCCCATTGACTGAAAAGAGACTTGGAATTCTTAGGTGCAATCCCTCCCAGAGTTACACATGTGAGGATGGAGGGATTGTCATCGGATTCATTGAATTATTCTTCCCTCCCTACCTCCCTCCTCCTTGTACTTGCACACTACAGTGCAGCCACTAGTTGCTGAAACAGAAAGCTGGTACACTCCCTGTTTCCCCATTAAGCTCTGAGTCCTCAACCTGGGGCCTGGCCCAGAATTTACTTTGGAGGGCTGGGTTGGAAAACTGATGGATCACGGGAAATGCTCTGAGATGCATGTACAGTGGAAAGAGGAGGGGAGGAGGGCTCCATTGACCCTATGGGGATCAAATGTGCTTTCGCTGGGAGGAATTCTGTCCTTATTTACTGGTACAGTGGTCCCTCGACTTACGAATTTAATCCGTTCCGAATGGACATTCGTAGGTCGAAAAGTTTGTCAGTCGAAAAAAGCGATTTCCCATAGGAATGCATTGGGAGAAAAAATATTCGGAAAAATTCGTAAGTCGAGGAAACCGCATCTAAAATTCGTAAGTCGAGGAAACCGCATCTAATACCGGCAACGATTTCCATTCAGATGTCGAAAAATTCGTAGGCATGCGGCCACTTTTTTCATTTGTAAATCGAAAAATTCGGATGTCGAGTATTTCGTAAGTCGAGGGACCACTGTAGATGTCTACAGGACATCCTTAAGTCATTGCTACAGTTTTATAATTGTGTTCTCTCTTTCTCTCTCTCTCTCTCTCTCACACACACACACACTCACTCACACTCACACACACACACACACTTGTGATACCGGCTTTATTGTATGCTCAGGATCCTGCTTCTGCTTTTAGGTCCTTCACTTTAAGAAGTGGCAGTATGCAGCATACCCAGTGAATTCTTAAATTGTGAACGTTAAAATGAGCCACAATTACTTTGCTTCCTTGACTCAATATTATCTATTATTTTTAATTAACGGATAATGTGTGAATGATGAAAATGCAATGAATGTGATTCAGCCTAGCATGCAGTATAAATGAAAAAAAACCTTTTAATTACAGAATCTGTTATACCAAGTAGTGGCACTTTTCACGTAAAACTACCAAAGAAGCATAATGTAGAACTTGGCATCACCATAAGCTGTAAGTAAAAGTAGACTTTTGTCATATATTTTTTTAAAAAAATGATCCTGATAATATATAATGTTTGGTAACAAAATTATTGCAGATGTATTTTGCACTTTATTTTGCTCTTTCAGAGCTTTTGAGCACCCAGCAAATTAAAATTAGCCAAAAGTTCAAGCTAGACCCCATAACTGAATCACTTATTTAGTATAAATTAGATCCTCTGAAGCTTCAGTGATAATTATAGCTTTCTTTTTATAAATACTGCGAAAGAGGTTTTTAGATAGGAATGAAATTTGAAGGAAATTACAGGCTTATGTCTGTCAGGAGAAAGAGTTGTAGACACAGGATATTAATATAGATAAAAATACAGAACAATGGGAGAAAGAACAAGAAGATTCTTCTATTTGACTGCTATATACTTTTTTTAAAAAAATGCTCATCTGTATGTTGTGGTTCCTGGGGAAAAAATCTTTATCTGAATTTTTCCTCATTTTGCCCAGCTGAGATGAGATTAGCTTTGCAAATAAAGGTTTCTATTTTAAAATCGCTATCTGTATTACTTCTGAGTCTTTATATCCCCCCTTAAAATTCAGTATTAAATTAATTTCTTGCTTTCTGTTAAACTTTGAGAAGATTGGAAGATTGTTATTCCATCCTTACTTTGCTTTATTCTAGCATTTTTCTTGTTTAAAGTTTTAAAATCATACTGCTGAAATGTACTGGGTATGAGTATGGGTTATAGAGATCCTGAAATTCTTGAAGTTCAATATTCTGCAACCTTCATTTGGCACTTACTTTGTGAGCCAATGCGGTTTAGAGTAGGGTAGGTGCTTTTGTATTACATTCAGATTACATGCAGGGTAAATGGAGGAGAAATCTGCCCTACTCAGATTCCAAATTAGACTTAACTTACCCAATTCAGGTGGATAAGATGGGATGACTGATCCTCTTCGGAATTTGCAGTCTGACAGATTCCATCATTATGGTTTGAGGGTTTCGAAACACAAATAAGTACCAATTATGAGGTGGTCTGAGGGTTGCCCCAGTTACATGAGGAGAGTAGCATGTTTTTTCTTGTGCAATTCCTCCTGGGCTCATTATACTCCATCATGTGGCAAGGAGTCCTTTTTGGAGGAGGTTTAAGTTTGAGGCATTGCTCTACTATCAAGTAGACACTCAGTGCTTTTTTCCCTAGAAAAATAGGTGCTAGTATTCACTATAAAGTTGTTACAGTAAGTGTAATTCATTTTAACAACAACAAAAAGAGGTGTCATACTGCGTACCCTTGAGTGCCCCCTGAAAAAAAGCACTGTATACACTGAAATTAAAAACAATGTTACCATATATAATTTCAGCAGAATACGGAATAGTAATCTGTTTTGGATAAACAAACAAAAAAGCAACCCTGAAGTTATTTTTACCCAATATGATACAGAATATGCTATACATACTACCATTATATTTAAAACTAAGTTGTTGTTGTTGTTTAACAAAGAATACTTAGGGAAACATCCTTTAAAGGGTATAAGGAATTCCAGTTAAGTTTAATTTGTTTGCAATCTCAATTGATTTTTAAACTGAGAAATGCAGTATAGATTTTTATGAGATCAATTTTTATAACGCGAGCTACTTTATCATCGCAAATACTTTGGAAAAAGGGCATTGAAAAATGTCCAGAAAGATATATGAGCTGATGAAAAATCAAAATAATAGTTTCCTACGAATAGACATATACTGCACTCTATATCTCATGGGAAAGGCGGCTTGTAGGTTCTGTTCTTCATATCAGCCATGAGGATGGACTCAAACAGGTCTTTGCAAGGGTGCAACATTTCTCATATCTGTATTTGCAAGATCATATTCATTACATGTAGGAGAAAGTTGATGTAGCTTAAGAGTCTGTTAAAAAGGGCATGATACCTTTGTCACATAACAAGTATAAAGCCATCTTTCTGACAATATTAGGAAAGAAGTAAGAGTGCTTTAAAGTTCAGTTCCAGCCATGTTTACTCAGAAATAGGTTCCACTATATTTAGGCAACATTCGCACCGTACATTTAAAACACTATTATACCACTTTAAGTAGCTGCACCTTGCCCTAAAGAATTCTGGGACCTGTTTGTCAAAGATGCTGAGAGTTGCAAGAAGACCCCTATTCCCCTCAGAGTGTTACAATTTCCAGAGTTCCCAATGAAGAGGGATTGATTGTTAAACCACTCTAGTCATTGCAACTCTTAAGAGGGGAATATGGATCTCCAAAAACTCTCAGCACCCTTAACAAACTACAGCTCTGACTTTTTCTATTGGGAGGAGGGGCAGGAAAAGCCATGACTGTTTCAAGTGGCATCATAGTGCTTGAGGCATACGGTGTGTATGTGGTCAAAATGAACTTTACTCCCAGGTAAATGTGGCTGTAGCACTGCAGCTCTAGACCACTGAACTGTTTTTGTCAAACATTGAAACAGTATGTGCTCTTACCAAATTCCATCGACGCAGTAAGACTTAACTTCTGAGTAAACCATTGGCATATTGATCTATCCTGCATGCAAGAATGGGATAGAACACTAGGATGTATTTAAAAATAGCAAGCTGGGTATATGTTCTTTCAATAGGAGGAATGGGGAAGCAAGAATGTGAGGGATACCATTTCAAAGTTAACCCTTTTGCAGTATGAATTGCAGCACAATTGCAGCATAGGTCTATTTCAATGTGGGCACAGAGTACATCATTTGCATGCCCTCCCTACTGTGCTGTTGGCACAGCATGATGCCTGGGAAAATAATTTTATTTTATTTATTTATTTAAAACTAGTTGAATTTAGCCCGTTAATAACGGGTGCTAGAACGGAGAGGAGGGCCGGGGCGCCGCGCATCCCACCCTCCCTTGTTCCCGGCAGGCCCGAGGAGGGAAGCGGCGGCGGCGGCCTCTGTGCTCCGCCGCGGAGCTCCCCGTCCCCGGGCGGTGCCAGGCCCGGCGGCGGCCCGGCGCTCGGAGCAGCGGCCGAGGTGCGAGGCCGCCAGGGCCGGGGCGCCGCGCATCCCACCCTCCCTCGTTCCCGGCAGGCCCGAGGAGGGAAGCGGCGCCGGCGGCCTCTGCGCTCCGCCGTGGAGCTCCCCGTCCCCGGGCGGTGCCAGGCCCAGTGGCGCTGGCCCGTCGCCAAGGCGCTGCCGGAGCCACAGCCAGAGCCTGCCGAGCGGGGGAAGCCTCGGAGGCGGCAGCAGCGGGTGAGCGCAGGCGGACAGGGGCACCCCGGCAGCGCGCTCTTCTGGGGACCCGGCGGGCGGCGGCGGGCCCAGCTCCGTGTGAGGCAGCGGCACTGAGCCAACTGATGATGCGCGTGCGCCGTCGCTGCCTCTCGGACACGCCCCCTGTCATCGCCTACCAATCCCTGCATCCCTGTGGGACATGCGCAGTGGCAAAAAACCACTGACACATGGAACGTACGCACGGACACAGGCACTTTATTATATAGGATACTTTAGGCCGTGTTTTAGGGCAAAAGCCCTCTCAAGGTGGATTATGCATAAGATATGACACAGCAAAGCATATTTAATAAATCAAACCAGTACTAAACAATACGAGAGCAATCAGCCCAAATATGTTAAAACCCAAAAACAAGATGAAACCAGCAACCCAACAAGCACCCTTCAAGAGAAGAGCAAGGAAAACAGATGCATCTTCAGAGCTTTCTGAAAGACCTATAATGACAGGGCCTGCTGAACCCTAGGTGACAGGGACACTTCAGAAATGTGGGTCTGTTGCAATATTCTCTTTTCTCACCCAGTAATATAATAAAATTAAATTACAAGGTTCATCTGAATGATGAAGCTTTTATGGTAACATCTGATATGATCAGTGAAGCGAATTGTATACAATACATGTTTAAGAAATTGAGGGATCTGAGTTCATAAAGATTGCTCAATATTCTGGTTTGAATAAAATTTTGTTTCTATGAGAGCTGTGCCACACCAGTATTCATAAGGCACACCAGTTATATTTTAGGACGAAAGGCTTAACATATAACTGCACCCCACAAATGTGCATTACTAGGAGTATTTGCTAGCATGGAAACACCCATGTGTAATAAATATTGTACATAAAAGCATTAGCATATGCTATATGGAGTTTTAAGAATTGTTTTAAATTTAAATGCATATATGTGTGTATTACATATTTCAGCTCCATCTAGTCGAAAACCAGGAGACCCTCTTGTTATCTCAGATATTAAGAAGGGAAGTGTCGCTCACAGGTGAGTGCTTTCAAGTCAGCAAAAAAAAAAAAAAGTTATGTTGGTTACTCTCACACTCCCTAAGTATTTAAATGATCCATATTTCTAAATTAAGCAAATCCTTCCACTGGAGTAATGTTGTTTCTTAATCTCCACTGCTTTTTTTAAAAGAAATATTTCATTTAAAAAATAAAATCATTTGCATGAATAGATGTCTAGACAGCATGTGCAAGTCATCAATTTTGTAATGTGTCCCATTTGTTAACAGAACTGGAACATTAGAACTAGGTGATAAATTGCTCGCCATAGATAATATTCGACTAGACAACTGTTCCATGGAAGATGCAGTTCAAATCCTGCAGCATTGCGAGGACCTTGTAAAGCTCAAGATTCGCAAAGATGAAGATAACTCTGGTATTCACAGTGAGCTGGCTTAAAAACCTATTTATGTACATTTATAACCATTTATGTTAGCTGCAATCTCTGTTGTATAATCAATGGATGTTTGTTAATATTATTTTTAAATATACAGAGAAAAGGCGCTATCTATATTGCAATACAGATATTTTTGTATTCTATGACTTACTTCCAAGATGCATGCAACATTAGAATATTTGTCATTGGCCCATGATAGGACTATGGCACATCCCCTCACTGCAGAGAGCCATGCATGCTTGTTTCAGTGACACTTCTGCCACCCCACCCACTCCCCAGAATTTCAGACATGATTTTGGCCCAGCTGTTTTAGAGGAGTACACTCAGAGTAGCCTGTTTCTTTGGGATTCCTGGCAAAGCATGAAATCCTACCTCCCCCATAACTCAATTAATACTCTAGTCCATACCCTCCTCCACAACAATATTAGACACACTTAATCATCATACAAATGTACATTCGGAGCAAATTTTGTTGTCTTGTTTACTCGCTCTAATATCACTTCTTTTTGGCAACATAAAAATGGTTAGATTCTCAGTCACAGAAAGAGGCAAGAGCATCTCTTTTGGCATTCTTAGCCTTAGGTTTTGTTGGGGAAACAGATGGTTCCCTTTCCACAGTTACTCTTTACTCCTATCAGTATTTTCCTTCTGAGACCCCTGTGTATAGGGCAGTATATAAATTCAAATAATAATAATAATAATAATAATAATAATAATAATGACGAGATCCTGGTGCTCCCAGGTAGCAGTCATAAGAAGAAAACAAGTGAAGCTATTTAACACTTGCCATATTATCATCAGGTTTTCTATCTAAAAGGCAAATTCATCACCACCCAAAGTCAGCATGAATTAAAGTCCATGTCACCTGATTCCCTGACCTTTAGTATCTGCTCATTTCCACTCCAATAACTATTATGATCCATCCCAATCTATACTTGCTCAGAAGCGGCGTACATGGCCTTCTGATGGTTACAAGGCCTGATATGTACATTTTAGTGTGAATTATAGCAGTTAATAATTGCCAGCTTCTTAATTCCGTGGCTAAATTAATACTTTGCATAGATTAAAAACATTTATTTTATAATACGGGGCGGAATTGTGTGTAACTACATGACTACCAATTAAGGTCTGCTAGATGCAATTCATCTATTATGTGTGTTTAGTAAATTATCCCATTTAAATCCAGATACAAAGACAGATTACAGTCGTCATAAAACTAATATTTCTGTACAGTTTGTGTTAAGAACAATACTTCATTAAGTTGCTAGCCTATAAACTGTTGTCATAAATTGTTTTTTTTTAAGCTTTCACTTTTTTAAGCTGTTGCATGAAATCAAAAGAAAGATAATGTAAGCAATTAGGGGTGTGGATTATGCACACACACACCATTGCTGCTCCGCAGTGCCATCTCCTAGGGTCTGGCATTCCAGTATCCGGAAACAAGCTGCATTCCCCTATGGAAAGGGATGTGAGGGTGCCAAGGCAAGAAGGCAGTCCTCCTGCCTAGAGGCACATGCTGGGGGAAGCAGGCTTAGTTTGAAAGACACATATAATAACCAAGAGGGGAAAGAGAGGCTGGAACCACAAGTCTTGGCTTCTTGGGAAGTAGAAGGGTTTCCCCAGTAATGGTGATGTAACTGTGGGGCACACAATAGCCAGGCTGGAAATCTTGTGTAGAGGAAACAATAAATTCCTACTGTAGTCACATATTACCTCTTTACTAATCAGCCTATCCACTTCACTGAGTCTCCCTGAAGCCTTTATGGCTTTTAGGTATTGGGAGTGACAAGAATAATCAAGGACCACAACAGTTTTTAATGACACATATATAAATGTCTAGGGATGGGGTGGTGCTGTGGTCTAAACCACAGAGTCTAGGGCTTGCTGATCAGAAGGTCAGCAGTTCGAATCCCCGCGACAGGGTGAGCTCCCATTGCTCGGTCCCTGCTCCTGCCCACCTAGCAGTTCAAAAGCATGTCAACGTGCAAGGTACTGCTCCGGCGGGAAGGTAAACGGTGTTTGCGTGCCCTGTTCTGGTTCACCAGAAGTGGTTTAGTCATGCTGGCCACATGACCCGGAAGCTGTCTGCGGACAAACGCCGGCTCCCTCGGCCTATAGAGCGAGATGAGCACCGCAACCCTAGAGTCGTCCACGACTGGACCTACCCTGTTTCCCCTATTTTAAGACTTGGTCATAAAATAAGCCACAGCAGGATTTTTTCGCATTTGCGAAATATAAGGCGTACCCCGAAAATAAGCCATAGTGATAGGCGCAGTTCTGGAGGGCGCCAAGGAAAACGCGGGGCTGGGCTTACGTAATAAAAATAAGACATCCCCTCAAAATAAGCCATAGTGCGTTTTCTTGAGGGGGAAAAAAATATAAGACGGTGTCTTAAAATAGGGGAAACACGGTAATGGTCACGGGTACCTTTACCTTTATATAAATGTCTACTAAAATGATAGAATCAGGAGCTTTTAGTAAAGAGTTTTTACATGAAAAGGTTACAGAAAAAGCAGCTGATTGGCGCCATTGGCGCCAAGGAACAAACGAAACAGGAGATAAATGCAATCCCCCTATCTGTACACAGTCTCTAAGGCTACAAACTTACACTAGGCTTCATTCATTCATAAGCTCCCTCCAGATCAGACCTGTGTGTCTGCCTTCTTGCTGTGAAAATGAAAAGTTGACCATATCCAGCTTCTCCTGCCCATGCACTCTCCAGTTCACAAGCTCCAGGAAGCACAGGGAATTAATACCACCCTCCAGATCCCAGGCTTTAGACAACCTAAGTGCTGACCTTCACATCCTCAATGATTTAGCCCTTCCCATTTGAGCCCCAGGGTAGGTCAGCTAGCAAATGTTAACCCCATAATCCCCAAACACACAGACAAGCAAAAGTTTACATTTTCATGCAATACAAAACAGCAATGTTCATTTCTTTTGCACATACATATGGCTGCCCAGCAGCAATATAAAGACATAGATAAGCAAAAATGCCCACTTTCAAATGTGCAAGCGACTGTTACTATTTTCACACAGAAAAGTATTTGCCAGAGTCTAGATTTTTCCCCTTGGTAGCCAAAACCTGTTTTATAAACTTCGGGGGGGGGGATAACCTGGAGGATAAATGTTACCATATTTTTTGCCTTGCGGTTGTCTCTGTTGTAGGGAAATGCGTGAAGGTAAAAGTTCACTTGGGTCTAGTATCAGGTTTTAAATCCTGGTTTTGCTTCAGTGGATGGGAAGGAGATTTGATGTTGTTGCCAGTGAAGTCAAGTGTAGGCTTCAAAATTGAAGTGGCTAAGATATGTATTTGAGGCATGAAGCTTTTAGGATGCACACTGATTTCTGATCATTTGTCTGAATGTATTATTCTTTTCATTCCTTCTTTCATAAGAGACCAATTGCATCCTCTTGGCATGTATTGCAGATGAACAAGAGAGCTCAGGAGCAATTATTTATACTGTCGAGCTCAAGCGCTACGGAGGACCTCTTGGGATCACTATTTCTGGTACTGAAGAGCCCTTTGATCCTATTATCATTTCAAGTCTTACTAAAGGTGGACTAGCTGAAAGGTAAATTGAAATAAAGATATTCATAGTTCTGCTATTTACTGTGTTCATTCATGTGTGACAATTCATTCAGTCATATGCAATCATTCTTCCTTAGAAATCTGTCTGTTCTCCACAATTTAGCAAATGAAATACTTAATGATGTTCAGTCTTTTTCTGCTGGTGTTATGATATGAGGCTGTTGTTAAATCTAGAACATAGTTTTGCAATAGTTATTGTCACCATAAATCACCTAAAGAAAGCTTCAGGCATGCTTACCTTGTGATGATATTAATAACTTAAAGAAAAAAGGTGTTGCATTATTCTTATAAGTTGGGTGTTTGTATATACAGTGCTACATCTTTTTGCCTGTCTAGCTATATTTACCATATGTGACATACATACAATGTGCTAACCATTACACCGTCCTCATTCTCTCTTTATTTTCTTTTAAAAACCCATGTACTAATAAGCATTGCTGTGCCAGGATAGGATCTTGAAATTTTCTTAGCAATTCATTTTCTGAGGGCAGTCATTTGGAGAAACATTCATAACCCCATTTAATTTGAAGCCAGTAGAATTCTAAAGGTGAATAGCAGTCTCTTGGATATGGCTGCAGTTGTCAGAGACTGAAATGAGAACGGGGAAGGATTTTGGAACCTGTGTTGAAGCAAGGTGGTCAAAATGCAGAGCAATCTATTGGGCAGTTCTGGTGTGTGTGTGTGTGTGTGTGTGTGTGTGTGTGTGTGTGTGTGTGTGTAAAAGAGTTGAGAAGGGTGGTCCTGCTTCCTGAAAGCATCTAGGCTTGCCCTATCAGAAAACTGTGGTGTCTGGATGCAGAGGATCAAAGACTGCATGTGTTACGTGACCTTGTTCTGCAGCTGCAAGAATCTCTGGTTAATTTCCTCCTGAAAATCATGTGCTTCTGGTGATTGATAAAATACCCCCCAATTCTGCCACCTGACAATAGGACTGCAAAATGGTTTTGGAAGAGCCTTGGTAAAAAATATGGAGTTACAGGTAGCTTCAGTGGAGAACTCACCTGAAGGTGAATAAGTAGTTTTTCAGGATCAGTTTCAGAGTGAACTGAGTTGGGTCATGATGATTGTCCAGGCATGTCAGCAGATAGGTTCTAGCTAAGTTGTCCATCCTAATATGCTCCCTAGCTACAGTTGTGGCCCATTTAATCCATCTATTGGGATATCCCTCTTAATTTACCGGTACTTCATCTGATCATGTGAAAATATTGTGATGGTTTGTGCTATCATTGCCTTTTGCCTCTTGAATGGAAAACATCAATATTTGGAGGTACTAAGAAAGGAATTTCAGTAAGCCTTCTGAATGTGCAGCTTTAATCCATGGTGTTGTCACATTGAAGGAAATGATGGGTTGTTGTTGCTGTTTTTTCTTGGATGTCAATTGGTTCTCCTACCAGCTCTGAAAACAAAGATGGCCTGGTGATCCAAATAGCCTTAGCAGCGAGAATGACTAAGCAGCTCCATTCATCTTACACACTTTAAATTAAATGTGAAACCCGAGGAAAAACTGCAGACACTTTTGCTTATCTCGTGTATGTTAAATGTTTGGCTCAGTTTCCTTTTTACTGAACTTTTCATGTTTTATTTAACTCATGTTTCAGGACAGGTGCAATTCATATCGGAGACCGAATCTTAGCAATAAATAGCAGCAGCCTGAAAGGAAAACCTTTGAGCGAAGCCATACATTTGTTACAAATGGCAGGAGAAACAGTCACCTTGAAAATCAAAAAGCAGACAGATGGTGAGTGTTGTGTCAGGTATTACACAGGGGCCCTTTCTACAACCATCAACAATGCATACATTCATGAAAATGGTATTTGGCTCATTGGAAATGTAGGAATGCAGAAACAAATGCACAGGTACAAGAATGGTTCAACAGAAGCACTTCAAGGTCTACGAGATATTTGCAGTCACCTGTGCAGTAATTGAGTCAAACAAAAAGAGAGTCGATTATCTCTTTACAACAGTAGTGTTATAGTCAAAATTTGGAAAATAATAACCTACTCATTTGGACTCCTGTGGGTCATTCAAAGAAAAAAAGAAATAAGAAATTTCTATTATTAAGTAACAAACCCTTCATAGAAATGAACATTGAACAAAAAACAGATATACAGATCAGAGCCAAGCCCAAATTTATGAAGGATATAGACAAACCGGAAATCATGAAATTATAACCAAAGGTTTTTTAAGCCATTATGAGGAACACACGCCCCCCCCCAAAAGCCACGCCCAGCTCATGCGCCTTTTTGTCTTAGTTTTCTTACTTGCAGAACGTCCCTCCATGCAAATGAAGCTGCATATCTATCTGATTTTCCAACCAAGTTTTAATCTTTTTTCCTACCATTTAATTCCTACCAGCATCAAGTCCCAAGAAGTTTCCGGCCTCGGGTCACCTAAATGAATTGAGTGATGCTGAAGACGACACAGCCGCCACACAGAAACCAGGCAAACTGTCAGAAATATACTCCACTACCGTCCCAAGCGTAGATAGCGCTGTGGAATCATGGGATGGCTCTGGAATGGATAACAGCTATGGAAGTCAAGGTGGGTTCGTGTATATCAACCGGCACCCGTAATGTGGGGAAACCTTCTAAGCCAACTTTGCTGTGTCTCAACTGTGCTGCATCTGTCTCATTAAGACAGTGCCCTTTAGCACACTCTGCTGCCTCTTGCAAGTCACCTAACCTTGGTCTCACTCTTTCATGACACTGTGACAGGTTATAAAGCATATATCAATATACTAACAGCCTTCTGCTAGTTTTACTGATGTCTGAATAGCCAGTCCATAGCTCATCCACAGCTAAATGGGTTTATCCTTCAAGCTTAGATTAATAAAAGATGCAGAACACATTGAAGGTGTTCATTAATTTGAACATCTGAGGTGCATTCACTGTGATTTTTAAGCTGGCTATGGTAAAGATTTATTGTAAACTGCCAAAGGGGGAGCATAAAGAGATTATTCAGTGATTTGTTACCCTTTTGTTTCTCCTTCATCCCTTGACATTAAGATGTCAGAGGGCTTTCAGAATAATAACTGGTTTTAGGAAAGGTTTTTGAAGGGAGGGGAGGAAGAACAAGAATGGACTTTCTTTTACCTCTGCAAAGATCCGTGCTTGTTTTTTAGTAGTTCACCTTTATTTTAAGCACTGTCATTTAAATCGCAGAGTAAAACTTTGAGCCCTGGAAGTGCAGGTTTTTATAAGCATCCTGGGTTGGAAAAATGAGGACTTCCAAAAAAAAATCATATTTTACATTGGAATATCAAACAAAGCACAATGACATTCAAATGCCAACTAGAGAAGTCATTGTTTCAAAGAGAAATATTCTCCTTCCCTTATACATTTTGCACATTCCTTCAAAAGTATTTTGCACCCACTCACCCAGTAACTTTCTGCTGCACAAGATGCAACCTGTTCTTGGCCACATGATCATATGAAGATCATAGAAACATACCTGCGCACCGAGACAACTGAGCCACCAAGATCATGAGAATTGCTGTCGCTGTGTCTGCATTAAGCCCCCTTCTGCTTCTCCGTGTGTTTTGGGACACATCCATGGCAGGCTGTGAACAGATCTCTCCAACACAGCAGCAAATAAGTTTCAATATAAGTAAGTGCAGAATGATGCACATCAGGGCAGAAGGACACACACTCCTAACGTCACATTCATGCTAAACTAGTTGTGACTATCCAGGAAAAGGATACTGAGGTTATGGTGGATTACTCAGTGAGAAGGTCAACTAGCAGTAGTAAAAGCGACAGATTCCATATTAAATAGTTTACAGAATGTATTGCCACTGGTTATTACCTTAGATGGCTTTAAAGGGGTATTTGTGGAAGATAGGTCTATCTGTGGCTATTGTCCACAATAGCTCAATGGAGTCATTGTAGCTCTTCAGGAGATGGAGAAATTGCTGGGTCAGATAGATGGATTGTTTGCTTCACGCTTTACATCTGGAAAGATCTGATTTGTCACTATGGGAATCATGAAGTTAGGCTATATAGACTTCTAGTGGAGTGGATGACCAAATCAGCTGCTGTGCAATGTTTCTCTTCTGTGTAAGAAATGCAATTATTCTTTCTTTGTTGTTGGCTTATGGGTGAACCAGTGTTGCACACTTTCAGTAATGATCTTTAATTTATTGCGTAGCTTGACACTGGAAGCAGCTGTCATTTTCTCTTTTGCAAAGTTCCTTTGGAATCCATTTTATCCCAGCAAGAAAGAAAAATGCTGAAGTTTCCTCCTCAAATGTTGTTAAAACAGGGCAGGGGCAAAAGAGCTTGAAAGTCAAATACGAATACTTTGAAGCTCAGAACGGGCAACTAAAGCTATTCTTTAACAGCAGTAGTAGAACGAAGCATCATATGTAATGTTGGATGTCTGATTTCATGTCAGGACAAATTCCCAGTTGTAAAAAATATATATTTAGCCATTTCATTTTTGCTAGATGTTGTGTAGTTAGTCTTTCCTTTGAATTCTACAAATATAAAATGTTGCTATATTTTTAATTTTTAAGAGCAACAATTTGATTTATTTTTATTTGTGTGCCAGAACGCACTGTTCTGCTGTCATTCCACATCCCTTCTGAGGAAGGCAAGTCTCAGCATGCAGCCATCATTTAGTTTGCGCGACAGTAAACAGCACATGAATCACACACAATCCCTGCAGACCCATTTGTTCATCTGTCTGAAAAACTAATGAAATATTGAGCTGTGAATATTTTATTAAATGAAAATAGTTCTGTAAAATTTCCAGGAATGGTCAGCAACCCATCATGGGTGGCAGTAGACATTTTGGTTCAGGTCAGGGGAGGGAAGCGTACAAGCCTGGATAATAGAAATTCAACTCAATTCAGTAGTTCAAGTATAAGGTTGTGCATGAGTGAGGGGGCAACTATTAAGTATTTTTATATCACCTGCCCCGGATGAATCATTAGATAAACAAAAACTCACCCCTCCTCAATCTTTTCTTTAATCTCAAAATGACTACCCAATAGCTAATTTCAAAGAACTCATGCCATGTCATAAGGTACAAAGAGTGTTGATATCTCTAGACATCTTAGAAAAGTGTGGCATTTCCAAAACTGTCAGTTTTTTGGGCAACTGCTTGGGCCTTTAGCAAGTGCCATCTCACAGCCACAACTCTCTTCTTTGGCCATAAATAACATCATATGGTATATGAGTGAAACTAGCTGCATCTGTTGGGAGATTGTGTACATAATATCAGCCTATGTGGTCTGATTGACTTTGTTAGTGTTGGCCTTTTTTTTTTACCCCTCCCAAAAGGGGCAAGGTAACCATTAACAATGTCATAAGCTATGTGACTGAAGCTGGTACCACTTGGTAGAAACTACCTTCATGCATTGTGAAATGGTCTGATTTGGAGTGGCCCCCTATGAAACAATAGGATTGTTTCACAGGGGGCCACTCCAAATCAGACCATTTAATGTGGTCCAATTTCCATTGTGGTAACAATTTCCATTGCACTGAACTGGAGCTATGCATCTTGGATCTTGCATCTGAGATTATCAACTACCTTAGCAATAAAGTCAAAGTAAAGAGATTTTGGGAGAACGCCGTTTTGGTTTGTGCAGATTCATGAATTTCTGCAGCCTTCCTTTATTGAGATACTATTGGTATATAGCCGTACTCATATATTTAGACAGGTGGAAACTTATTATTTGTCCAGTCCTTTGGAACCTAATGGTGTTGATACAGGTTACCATTTAGTGCTGTTCTTTTGTAATGGATGTATGATTGTATTCTGCTTTGTATTATATGTTATATAGCTGTTTATATTGTATGCTGTGTTGCAAGCCACCCTGTGCACCAGTTTTGGAGAAAGGGTGAGGTATCATTGGCTCCACATATCACTACCTTACAAAGTTACCTAATAATTGAGAAATGTGTAGTTTGAGTGGGGAATAGTCAAATCCGTGAGCAGCCGAGTTGATGGATAGTTCCTGCCTGGTGCTGTACTAGATGGCTTTACAACCCTTTCTATACTGATCTTCTATTTTTCTCATTAAGTATTTAACATTGCATCAAGCTGACAGCTTGAATGAGTTACTTTAGTACAGCAGTTTCCCTCCACCACATACAAATGGGAATCCTCTGTTCTGCAGTCTTTGCTTTTAGTTAAACTGCACTGAGAATATAATGTGCTAGCTTGCACAGATCCTCTCAGGTATTTTGTCTGTGGCCAAACTTGTGTAAAGATGGAAGTGCTTACACTGGCAAGTCATTAGCATAGGAAGATGATAGTTTTCAAGACAGCTCATTATTTTATCTCACAGCTTATAAGAGCCATTATAAAAAGATGTCCTTGGTTTTTCAGCTTGCTGTTTCCATTTCAGTTTTTGAAGTATTGGCTGGTTTTTGTCCAACTTTTCCAGTTCAAATTCAGTCCATTTCTTTTCCTAATGGAGATAATACTTGCTAAACAGGATAACTTGATAATGGTGTTCCCAGTAATCTGTAGTGCAAGTACAGTTTAGAATAATTACCTTTCTTTTGGTTGCCTTACTTAGCATGATAGTGATATGGCCTATATCCCCCCCCCCCCGCCATATTATCTATGGTTTTTAACATACTCCCAACTCTGCAGTATTCTCTGCATTCTCACCCATTCCCACCACCCTTCTGAGTAATACCCCTCCCCACCCCCTCACTATATAAAAGGGTCTGGTGACTTCTGTTTCAGTGTATCTGAAGAAGTGTGCATGCACACGGAAGCTCATACCAAGAACAAACTTAGTTGGTCTCTAAGGTGCTACTGGAAGGAATTTTTTTATTTTTTATTTTGTTTGGACTATGGCAAACCAACACGACTACCTACCTGTAACTAGTATTCTCTGCTTTTCAGGATCCCCATCCTACCAACCGCTCATTCCATAGCTGGGTGTAGAAGCTTGCACACCACAACATGTTTTTTACTGTGAGAACCTGTGATGGTAGTGCATGGCTACTTCCCTCTTATCTGTTCCCTAGCCCAGCAAAATGGGATATTACTATTGAGCCAGAACACTGCAAGCAGCAACTAGAGAGAAGGGGCTGCTCCTTATCTGCCCTTCACATGAATGCCTAGAGAAATATTACCAATTCTGTGTCCACAAGACTGCTAATGGATCAAATGGAAGTCTGCGCCCTGTTATCAATTTCATTGCATTTTATAATGGAGTGCCAAAATATCAGTATTTTAGGACATCACCAAAAAATGTAATATAATAATAATAATAATAATAATAATAATAATAATAATAATAATAAAATTTTATTTATACCCCGCCCTCCCCAGTCAGGACCGGGCTCAGGGCGGCTAACATCAACAAAAATCACAATAAGCATTGGTTGCTTTACATCTCCAAGGAAGAATAACATGTGCAAATAAGAGGTGCTGGTGTTTGGTACCACCAAAGTATATTTATAGAAACTTTCTTTTAAGCTTGTACAGACAGTTTGCTGTGTGACATGCTGCATTCCCAGGCTCTGACTGTAATATATTGCCTTGTTTCTTTGTTATAATTACTCTGCTACAAGTTCTTTGATATCATGTATGTCAGGTCATTTCTTTATCACAGATTGAGGCCAGGTGAGCTACACTTTCGAGACTCAGTGAAGAATTGGATGTTGGTTCAAATCAGTCTATTTCCTAGATAATTCTGAGCAACTCTCATGGCCTCAGTTCCACATGCATGAAATGGGAACAAGGATGGCTTTAGCTCACGTAACTGCTGGAAGAACAATGAAATAAGTTAAAACACATTGTGTTATTAGGGGTGCAATGTAGTGCTATAAAATATTTTCTTCGTTTAAAGCATCACGGTTTTACAAATACGGTTAATATTTTAGGTCCCAATTATCAGGCTTCAGGATACAACTTCAACACATTTGAATGGAGGAGTCCAAAACAAAGGAGCAGTTTATCCCCTCCCAACAGACCCCGAACCAACCCCTTCCACAACACAGGGCTAAGTGATGATGAATGGGATAAACCAGTCGCAAGCAGGTATGTTTTGCACCAGTTACTCGGTTTATCTTTGCAGCGGCAGCTGCAACTTTCTTTGTTGAGTACATACACCACTTGCCTGGGCTCAGAATGCCAGTTGCCAGTTTGTCCTCTCACTACTGATGTATTTACAGTTCATGCTGCATGAGATTTATTAGGTTAGGTTAGTGACATTCATGAAAGGTTATGATGCTGAAAGCAATACTTGTGCACTCGGTGAAATTCTATGCATAAAAGGATAGATCATTGGTTCTTGTTAATGCAACAATTAAACTGAAAAAAGGTCCTTCCCCACCCCCCTCCTTTGAATGTTGTAAGAGTCTTTCGTTTCCCTAATCTTGTTCCACGCAAATCAACCTTTGACGCAAATGTAGTTTCGTCCACATGCATCTTTGTAAGGACGGGTTCTTCATTATCTATGTGTAGTGTGGTTGCGATTTCCACATGGTCAGTAGCCATGGTGCCCCTTTAAGAAAGGGGAGCCATGTGGGACCAGGGGATGATGCAGCCCCTTAGAGCCCAACCACCTGGTGTAATCTCCCCTTTTGAACTGTTACCAATGACAATGCAATTCTTGTCAAGCCTTCACCCATCTTGGAGAGGCTCTGGCCAGGAAACTTTGTGTCTAGCCAAGACAGAACAAGTCAATGGCTTGACCCCTTATTTTGCAGAGTAAGCGAAAGGCATGGAAAAGAATTTGCCCAAAGCACAGGTGATGGCAACAGATCCATGTCTTTATAGATGAATGGGGCAACGGACCCACTTTTCCAGTGGGTTGGGTGCAACTTAAAGGGCTAAGGGGACACATGAGTGTGAGTGCTGAACCCCAAACCCTCCGCCAGGGATTTTGCTCCCAGTTAGGTTCACTTCCAGCATAGAGCCTAACTGGGATGTAAGCCCACCTAGGAGAAAAGAGGGGAGAGGGTTCGGCATTCCTCACCCATTTGCCCCACTGGCTCTTTAAATTGCACCCTATCCCCTGTGCAGACCCACTTTGAAGAATATGGGGTTTGCCACTGTCACACATAGTTTGTGTTAAAAAAAATCAATAGACCTTCTGTGCTCTGGTTCCCAGTTTACTTGCCGTACTTCAGAGAATTGCCTGACGCTGCTGGCCTTAGAAGAGTTTTGCTGTAACCCTCAGACAGGCAGCATTATTGCTAGTTTCTCCAGCTGACCTACAGTCTAATCAATATTCTCAGAGAACACATGGAAAGTGTTACTAGTGATTACAGCGTGACTTGAATAATTCCTCTGCCCTCCCCACCAAAAAGCACACACACTGTCCCAAACTATTATCTCCAGTGTCCTCATGGGAAATGACTTGCTGCACTGTTTTTTTATCACTTTGGACTCATGAATCCATGATAAATCTAAAGGAAGGTGCCCTAGTTTGTCTCTGCTGATAATGAAGATGCTCAGTTGCAACTGAATCTGATCCAAAACCTGGGGTAAATAGCACTAAAACCCACACATCTGTTCCTCCGGCTGATGCCAAGTCAATCAGAAGCTTATTTTCTGAGTTAATGGTTCCCACATATGCATCCAGAAATGGATACTAATTCTCACATACACACACACACAACACACACACACACACACACACACACACACAGCCAGTCTCTTATGCATGGCCTGAGATTTCTAAGCATTCATCTCGTTTCTGCTTGGTTTGGGGAACCGTAGGGTGCCGCCATATTGTCAGGCTGACAGCAGCTTTGGCGAGTGGTAGGTTGGATGCAAAGCAGAGGCTTACTTACCCCAGCAGCCGCATGCCAAGTAAAGTCTGTGTGCTAATCTAGTGGTTGGCTAATGCACGTCTCGGACAAATCTGGGCCTAGGTTCTGGCTAGCACATCTTAAAATACGGATTGAAGGAATGGTGATCAAATATGGATTGATCCCCAATGGTGATGGGTGGGGAGATCACACATTTCTAATGTAAATACTTTACAGATACTGGGGGGACTGAGCAATCCTGTGGCTGGGAATCTGCAGGCCCTAAGCTCTGTCCCTGATTTGCCAGCAGTTGTTCCAAATCACCCAAACCTTTCCCAGTTCTGGGAAGGCAAGGATTAAACAGAAAAGAGAGCAATCTCTTTCCTACCTTTCCCCTCCTCCCACTTGTCAGTAGGAGGGAAACTGCTTATGCCAGATCCTGTCCTTGGATAGATTTCCAGAATGTTTGTAGCCGGTGCCACAGAATTAGGGGTGCTCCCCTCCATTGCACCAACACAACTCCATTTTATTGATGGAGGTGCATAGACTCTACTTCCGCAGCAGAGCATAGGACCCTTTGCGCATGGTGGCATTTTTTTCTGGACTTCAGAAGAACCCCCCTGCCTTATCCTAATACCCCTCGGCCACTGAACCAGTGAGTGTGGGATTGTAGACTAAATCTGCATTAGGTGAATTCAAGTGTGGGAGTGGCAATTCCAGTCGTCATTGATAACTGTAAGGCCCGAGAGGCTGTGCTGTTTCTTCCAGTTTAGTTTACGCGAACCATTAATCTTGCATCTTCCTTTCCCTCACAAATGTGCCTGCATGTGCAACCTCACCATTCATAGCAGCTCCTAAGCATGAATTAGCCATGAAGATTGCTGCAATAAAAGTAGGCCGGGGTTTGTGTGAAGTTTTATTCTTGGGTTAATTAAGCCCCCGTGTTGTGCGTCAGTAATCGCGCTCCTTCTCCACAGCCCTGTCCAAGCTTGCTTGCTTCCTGCCCATGCTCACCCTTAAGTCTGGTTTTGTTGCTGTAAACCATTCCTGTGAAGTACACTGCCGTGTTGCCTTTGCCACTTAAGCAAACCTTTCTCTATGAATCCAGCTTTGCAGGTGCCCCCGAGACTGGCCAGGAGGAAAATTTCTGGTCTCAAGCACTGGAGGACTTGGAGACTTGTGGACAGTCAGGAATTCTGAGGGAATTAGAGGTAGAAAAATAAATAAATCTTAATCCCGTCACAATATACCAATTTCTTTTTCAATTAACACTCATTTTTTTGTTTCCCCCCCTCTATTTTTTTCCTAAGTTTGCATTAATCTCACAAATTCATTTTAAAGCTTTAACCCCCCTTTCCACAGGACAAGGCTGACAGGCGTCTGTGTTTGAGAAACATGACTCTCTTGGTACCTACCCTTTATGTTTATATTTTGCTTGTGCAGCTGCCTCCCCTAATTTCCCCCCTAATCAAGCTGTTTTCTTTCACGGAACTGCTGCTGAAATGATACAAGCGTGTTATGTGTTCAAAAGCTTCACCTGTGCTACTGCTGGCTGCACCTGTTTGCAGGCTTATTTTTTCCTAGGCAGCAGCGCATCCCATTCTCTTCCAGCTGCTTTTTACACAAGGTTTCCTTGGCATGTATCTCTTGCAACAAAACTGAATCCGAATTAAGGGGAACATAAACGAAAAGCAACTTTGCAAGTTTTGAAATTGGGAGTCACCTGATGAGCCAAGACAACTGCAATGATTTCCACATTAACTTCCCACCTATAGATTTACTTAAAAAAAAAATAACTAGACATCTCATTGTTTAAAGTTGCCTGCATGTTCCTTAATTACACCAAAAATGAATATAACTTAAAAATAGTTTTAACGTTTCAAAAGGGCAAGCCCTCGAAAATTTTCTTTTATGTTCTTTTAAATTCCTTGCGTTGCAAAAACTGGCAGTCTCATTTTCATTTTTATGTCATACTGAAGTCCCTGAGCAACCACAAGGAATGTGAATGGCATAGCTGGGTAAAACTCATGGAGCTCGAGTGGATTGCGCAGCCTCAGAATTATGGCTTCCGTATTGCACGTCTGTTTACTTTCATGTGGACCTGATCTAAGTTTAATTGCCATTCGGAGGAACGTAAGGGAAAGCTCTGTCTAAAGGCATGGTACCTCAGGCTTCTCTTGCCAAATTCCTTCCTGACAGCACAGCAAACGGATATGGAAATAGATAATAGGAACAAATGTTTCAGTAGGTTGATAATTCTCCATTTTAAAGAGGACATGGTGGGTGGTGGTAGTTGCTTTTTTTAAAAAAAAAGGGTGAAAAATGAATTGGGTATTTGCTTACCCTAATTGTGCTCAGCTGCCTTGTTGGCATCTCTGCAAGAAGGAAGCAGCTGTGCAAAATTATATTGCAGAAACAAGACCCTTGTTTCCCATCAATCCAACCTTGTTTGGACCCCTCTCACAGTAGTTCACTTTTCAGTATTGATCAACTGACTGGCACTGTCAGTGAGCCCCACTTGCTCATGAACAATTGGGAGCTTGCTTTGAGCTCCTGTTTGCTCCTTTATAGTCTTGTCTTGAGTTTGACATCACATAAGACGTCAGCAAATGGCCATGGTTGGGAGAAAGCCTCGCAGGCCAAATTGGGTCCAGTGCCAGATCTAAGTAGGCCTGCCAGTCAATTTCCCAAACCTGTGCTAAGTAGCCTGCCCATGGGTTCTCATCAAAGATATTGCTGATTCTTTTGTTGACTTGCTTTGTTTTAATACCTCAGATCTGTAAAAATGCTACCTATTGTAGCATTCATTATATTTAGGATAAACTAATCCTAAATACAGTGGTACCTCGGGTTAAGTACGCTTCAGGTTAAGAACTCTGCTAAGAACAGAAATCGTGCTCTGGCGGCGCAGCAGCAGCAGCAGCAGGAGGTCCCATTAGCTAAAGTGGTGCTTCAGGTTAAGTACACTTCAGGTTGAGAACGGACCTCCGGAACGAATTATGTACTTAACCCAAGGTACCACTGTATAGGATTTAAAGTGGCGCTGTGGGTTAAACCACAGAGCCTAGGGCTTGCCGATCAGAAGGTCGGCTGTTCGAATCCCCGCAACGGGGTGAGCTCCCGTTGCTCAGTCCCAGCTCCTGCCAACCTAGCAGTTCGAAAGCACGTCAAAGTGCAAGTAGATAAATAGGTACCGCTCTGGCAGGAAGGTAAACGGCGTTTCCGTGCGCTGCTCTGGTTCGGCAGAAGCTGCTGAGTCATGCTGGCCACATGACCCGGAAGCTGTACGCCGGCTCCCTCAGCCTATAGAGCGAGGTGAGCGCACAACCCCAGTCATCCGCGACTGGACCTAATGGTCAGGGGTCCCTTTACCTAATTATGCATGTGCCAGGATTTATTTAAATAACAAAATAGCTTTTAGGTAAAGAAATTTTGCCAGCAAAGATTTTTGTAGTCCACTTTCGTTCCTCTGGTGGCCAAGCATGACTACGGCCGGCCATTGTAACTCAACAATTATAGAAGCTGTCATTCCCCCCGTCCCCCGCAGATTGGATAAAAATGTCGTCCAACAACCTTTTTCGTCAAGTACATTTTTCAGAGGACTCCCACTCAAATTGTCCATCTATCCTCCAGCCATTTGCTGTGCTCTGAAGTGACTGTGTTCTGGCCAAGACAACAGAATAGATGCTGCTGCCTTTAGTTGCAGCCTAATCTTCTGGTTGTTGTTTTTTTTTACTATGTCATGTATGATAAAAACTTTTTGTTAACGCTACAGGCAACCATTATGTCAGGGAGCACCATGAGTCTGAACCATGACAACCCGCAGCATCGCAGCCACCTGGGAAGACAAGCCAGCTTCCAGGAAAGAAGCACTTCGAGGCCTCATTACAGCCAGACGACCCGTAGCAATACGTTGCCTTCAGATGTGGGAAGGAAGTCTGTAGCTTTGCGGAAGATGAAGCAAGAGATGAAAGAAATTATGTCACCAACTCCTGTGGAGTTACACAAGGTGAGTTGGTGCACCGTCCAATTTCTCCCCTTCTAACAGTAATCTTGCACTGAATGCAGCACAGAGCATATGACCGTCTTCTTCTTCTTTGGCGATCACTCTGAGTCATCTGCAACTGAACCTAAGGGTCAGGGATCCCTTTACCTTTATCTACACACTACAGCTAACTATTTGGGGGAGGGGACCTGGAAAGATGGAGCAGAACGGAGCTTCCATAATCTTTATAATGCAGACATCAGATTATCTTTCCTTTCCCCTTCCCCACAGGTAACTTTGTACAAGGATTCGGATATGGAGGACTTTGGGTTCAGCGTCTCCGATGCCTTATTGGAAAAAGGCGTGTATGTTAAAAATATTCGGCCAGCTGGACCTGGAGATGTGGGAGGGTTGAAGCCATATGACAGACTGCTCCAGGTAAGAGTGAACCATACTAACATAGAAAAGCTGTATCAAGGGCCTGGGGTTTGTTTGTTTGTAGAACAGAAAGCATTCTGCAGTCAAGTTCAGTATTCACAGTAGTGGAAACTGTATTTGAAATTCAGTTGCACAGCTAAGTTCAGCTCCCTCATTCATCGTGTGTTGTGAACTGAATGATAGGGAACACACTCACACACACATACATACACACGGCCTATGAATTAAGGGCAACATAACGTAAAGACAATAATCATCGAATGCTGAAAAGCTGCAAGCCTAGGTTCACTCACTTGACACAAAGTCTTGTCGAACACAGTGGAACTTACTTCTCGGTAAACTTCTATAGATTCAACCTGCTTATCACGACTGATAAGCCTTGGGAATGAAGCAGCCTTGGTCATCCTGATGGACGATGAGCTTTTATCAGGAGAGATGGAGGAGTGCAACCCTTTGGTTGAGCGTAATCTCTTAGCCACCACGGTATCCTCCTGGATCAGCTTCAGGGAGTGGCAGTTGTGGGCACTGTTTTGTAAGTGGTTTGGGTCCTATCTCAGAGGTCATTTTCAGGGATGGTGTTGAGTGAGAATTAGTTGGTCACCTGGCAGGTTGACTGTGGAGGTGCCACAGTGTCCCATTCTGTCCGCAGTGCTATTCAATATTTCTGAAACCATTGGGAATGGTAATTACCGATGACAGTTGACTCCAAATCTTCTAGACCAGGGGTGGCCAACTCCCAAGAGACTGCGATCTACTCACAAAGTTAAAAACTGGCAGTGATCTACCCCCTTTTGGGGGGTTCAGGTCGAGGTTGTTGAGCTTTTTTTAGGAAGGAAAGCCATCCATGTTTTGGGGGGGTTCGGGTCAAAGTTGAGCTTTTTTTAGGGGAGCCAAAGTTGTTGAGCTTCTTTGGGGAGAGCCAGTGATCTACCAGTGATCTACAACAGACGTCCAGTGATCTACCAGTAGATCACGATTTACCTGTTGGACATGCCTGTTCTAGACTAATGGTATCTGGGAATACGGGAAGATTTATTTATAAGCATTAGCAGAGCAAATTAATTCAATTTAACAGTAGCCTTTTACCAAACATTTACTTCTTTTAAAGCCCCCCCTTTTTTTGTTAAGGTACTTTGTGTAGGCCTATAGAGTATCGCGAGGATTAAGGGTCATTGGGGGGGGGGAATGCATTCAGTTTTCCTTTGTCGCCTTTCATCCGAGACAAACATTTTTTTTTTACTTTTCAGGTAAACCATGTGCGCACAAGAGACTTTGACTGCTGCCTGGTTGTCCCCCTTATAGCAGAGTCTGGTAACAAACTGGAACTTGTTATTAGTCGAAACCCTCTAGCCTCTCAAAAGGTGAGCTCGGAACAACAGACTTTCCCGGCTGGGGAATGGAACGAACAAAACCATGCCTTCCTTCAACAAAGTGTACACAGCACTGGTTCGGAGATGAAACGGGAGCCTATGAACACTTTGTAGCCAAAAACAAAACAAAACTGTATTTAGTGCAAAACATTTAAATGGTGCTAAAATCCCTTTCAGGTTTCTGTTACACTGAAGATGTGGCTGTCTTGTGGCATTAAGAAGCACAGGGGGGGAGGGGCTCATAATTTGCTACTTGCTTCCAACGCTGAGTTTTTTGCTCTGCTCTTGTTTTTTTTATCACCCATGTGTAGTGCCATTTCAACCCTGACCCTTAGTAACAAGAGAAACGAATGGTGAAAATGGCTGTAAATCCTATCATGGCAGATTAGTGAAAGATTTAAGTAAAAAGATTGGGGGAGGGGGGGAAACCCGTCCATGTAAATAATTACAATTTAGGATCTGATTTTCAGAACATTGCAACTTATTCAAATACCAGCTGGTTAACTAAGTGAAGGAATCACAGGCTATTGCTGCTGGACCCAGATCACTGTATCATAGTAGTTGTTTTCTAAATGAACTATATAGTTCTGTTGCTTCTGCGGTAATGAAAAAGTGGGGGAGGGGGTTTAAAAGCTACTATGTGGTTTTACAACTATTTTAGCAAAAAGTGCACACAGGAATCTGAAGTGCAAAGGGGTGTGAAACTTTTACTGGCCCAGCTGTAGTATGATTTTATTAAGAGTTATATTATACCCTATGCAATGATGTACTGAACAGGGTATGTCTTGCACCCTGTATGGACTTCTAACTTTTAGGTATTTGGAACTTCTAATAAATGACTGGGTTTTTTTTAAAAAAAAGTGAAACAAGTTTTAGCGAAATTTTAAAAAAAGACTTTTATAACATGTATTCAAGTAGATTTTTTCTTTGTTTGAATTTTGAACTGCAGTAGCAAAGAAATACCAGTGCAAAACTGTATGAACTGCCCCAGTTTAGGCATATACACAAGTTAACTTGTATAGCAACACACAATTCTCTTTTTAAAATTAAAATGAATGGTATGTGCATTGGTTTCAAATAGCTATTTAAATGCATTTTGTTGGATCTCTCTCATTCTCTTATTAATGTGAATTCATTTAAAAACTGTAAATTTTGCACCACCACCCACATTCTTCCCTCTTTCCTGCTCAGAGCAATAAAATGCTGCCAGTTGCTTTTTTAGGTTCACCAGCAGCTGCTTTGATTTGTTTATTGTATTGTCAATGGTAAGTAATGTTACTTGGTGACTGGAAAGACACTGGATTTGTCTCTTATAACTGTAGAGTCCTCATCTCTTATTTTAACGACCAGTTTTTCATCTACCTGAATTGTTAGGATATCCCTGATGCTGTTTTCCTTAAACCTGTTACATGAAAGTGAAATGTTTTGTTCATATTTCAGCACTGCCAGAGAAAAATTCATTTGAAACGAAATTGAAACCCCAGATCATGAACCACACTTAATACGTATTTTTATTTGTTAACAAAGGAGTATTAAACTAAAGTATTTTTGTACAAAATTTAATACTTTAATAGCATGGTATTTATCGTCTATGTATGGTTTCTGGGAACTCAACCTGTTGCAAATTTGTATGGAAACTGTAAAAAAATCAAATAAAAATTATTTAAAGACAATGGATTCGATCCTGGGAATTGCAAGAATGTGGAAGGGGACTTTCCTGTCACTTCCTTCCTCCTAAACAATGGGGGAGGAATCCACAGAGCTGTCAACTTTTCCCTTTTTTTTAAAGGGAAATTCCCTTATTCTGAATAGGATTCCTTGCGAGAAAAGGGAAAGGTTGACAGCTATGCCACAAAGTTGCTGGGAAAGAGGAGACGTTTGCAATAGTGAACATGAATGAATTACCATTTACCAGTGCGGAATATGCAAATACTTTGACTCAGAACAGCTTCTATAGAAGAAATAATATAGATATTCAAAGAAAAAAAATACAATGCACCATACTCTTTAATACAACTACATGATTCAACTTTTGAAGTACACCAGTTTTACCTTTAGCTTTCCGTTGATAAGAAAGACAACACACTATATATATAATCTAGTAAAAATGTTTACACCATGACCCAGCTTAGGTCAGACATGCATATGTTTGTTTTTAATACCATGTTTTATTATTGTAAATTGCTTGGAGACTCTCTTATTGCGAGAAGTGATTTGTGAAGTTGCGAGCCTACATCTAGAAGCAGAAGCTCTTGGGCATAACAGCAACTGAATGGAGAAGCACCACGTAAAACAAATGCCGCATGCCTGTGGAACCCTTTCAAACAGCTAAAGGTTCTGGTCAAGCAATTATTTGGGATGGGAACGGAATTCAGTTCCCTCTGCTCCCCCTATCTTGCCAACCCGGAAGTTAATAGCAGCTAGCTATCATTTTAACTTTTGTAAACAGGAAGAATTTTGGCTTTGCTGTTATTAGAGCACTGCCAAAGCATTCTGTTAGCGGCCCTCACCAGAAGGAAATTGCTCTGGAGACACCTTCAAAACACTGCTATGAGATGCGGAAGTGCACTGTGGAGCAGAAGCAGCCCATGTTACAAACAGTGCCTGTTGGGTGTGCATTAGTACAGTACTGAGTTCCAAAATGGATTAAGAACAGCAAACAGGGTTAAGATGATAGGCATTCATGCTCTTAACTCAGGGGTCAGCAAGCTCTGTGGGCCAGACTGGCGCAGCATAGCGCCGAAAATGGCGCCTGCCCAGACGCTGAAAATTGCACCTGCGCAGAAGCAATTTCTGGTGCCACGGACATGCAAAGAAGTGATTTCCGGAGCCACGGAAGAAAGTCTCCGCGCTGCGCCGGTTTAGCGCAACACGCAGGGACTCACCGAGCAGGTGGCTCAGTTCGGGGGTGACTTGTGGGTCAGTTAAACGGCCTCCGTGGGCCGCTTCTGGCCCATGGGCCTTAGGTTGCCAACCCCTGCTCTAACTGGCTGAGGAAAACAAAAGCCAAACAGCACTTACTAGAAACGAATGCCACTTAAAACACAGGAGTACAAACCAGAATTACTTGATATATATATACAATTTAAAAATAGGTCCTCTAATTTTAAAAAGCTAGAAAGTATTTAAATATAACTGTATTTTGTTAAAACAGAGTAAAAAGTCATACTCTTTGAAGCTGCAAAACTTTTTCAAAAGTCCACAAACACTAAATATATTCTATCTAAATATATTCTAAAAAAAAGAAAAGACGTAGCAGAGCATGAAGCATCTAGTTATAGAGTGTACTTGCTAGGACGGGAAAAGCTGCTTGGCATGTGGACTCTTCAGTCTCAAGCTTTGAAGTTTGGTAGTTCCAAGCGGGGAGGTATTTTCTGTTACCTGCGAAACAGCAAAAAGGGGGGGGGTGACAACATTGGTTGTTGGCCAAGCTTATAGCAGAAAAAAAGAGTATCGCTTTAAATAAGGACAGAAAGAAGACAGTAATGTGAGCAGTAGCCTGGGCTTTGGACATTATATAACAGGAGCATTTACACTGCGCACTTTGTAGACTGTGAAAATCTATGGCAGGCACTATTTGTCAAAGGTGTGTTCTCCAGCTGCACATTGCCACCAAATGAGAAGGAACCTTCATGGGTGGTAACCATGTCCCAGCCTCTGTTTGGTGTGGAAGGTATTCAAAGGTGGGCCATGTAAAATCTATGCAGGTTCCTGGTTATGGGTCTTAAGTGGGTGCCTTAGGGATGAGGGAGAATGTGCTTTAGCACACTCTCCCATACTGCCACCTACGCAGAACTGTGGGTGTCAACCTTACAGCATCTACTGCTTGCTAAGGACCAGGGAGATGCTCAAAGCTGGTAAGTATTCAATTCTATTTCTCACATGACCAGAGCCATACCCGCTACTCCACATGGCATTTACAAAAAGACGTGGTCCCTTAAAAGTGCAATTTTCTCGCTGGGCTTTATCGTATTCCCCCACCCACCGATGGGTAGCTGTAATCCTAGTCAGGAGGCCAGATAAATTGAATTTAAAAGCTCTTCTGCAGCAGATCAAAGGCCTACCTTGCCCAACATCCAGTTCTCAAAGTTCCACAGCAAATGCTTATTCATACTGCCTCCAATAGCAGTACACAGCCATCTAGTAGTGACTGCTAGCCTTATCAGTTCCCCTAATCCCCTTTTACAGCTGTTCAAGCTGGTGGCCATCCCTATAATTTGTGTAATTGGTACACGTTCTTACAAGTGAAAATAAATGCACTGCATAAAATATTATATACGGTATCTTATCTACTGATAAATGCTTCTTACCAAACATACTTTCGAAGGACTGGAGCAAACATCTGGAAATGTACATTGCCTTCTGAGTTCACCCGAAGTTTCCTCTGCAGTACCAGCCGGTTCAACAACTGCATCGTCAACTTCCATTTTAACAGAAACAGCAGGCTCCCCTCGACTATTTCCAGAATGAGAAGCAACGTCACGCGTGTCATTCTCTTGCTGACTCTGCCAGCTTTTTTGAGATGATGTTTGCTCAGAACCATCCGTTTCTTCTGCAAGTGCATCTTTCATAAACGCTTTTAAACGTGTTTTCCTGCGGAAACTCTTTTTAGCAACGACTGCTTGGAGTTTGGCTTCTTCAGCAATAATATAGACTCGGCAACGTCCTCTAGTGATAGCTGTGTATACATGCTGCCAATTCTGGCGAGGTGTATCGCCAACAACATATACAATAGTATTTTCCTCAGAACCCTAAAAATTATATTGAGAAAGAGCTCTTGAATTAAACTGTTTAAAAAACGCTTACGGTTGGGTCCAGACAAAATAAAATAAAAAAAATTCCTTCCAGTAGCACCTCAGAGACCAACTAAGTTTGTTCTTGGTATGAGCTTTCGTGTGCATGCACACTTCTTCTTCACACTTTGGTTGGGTCCAGATTTAGCCACTGAGGTTCAATGAAATAGGGTCTTAGTTAATAATGACTAATTTAAATCCCATTTGTTACTCTTAACATGGCCAAGTCAAAATCCAGCTCTAAAAGTTTTACAATAAATTAAGGAGTCTAAATGCTTCAAGTTTTTATTTTTTCCTTTACAAAATTAAATAAAGCCATTGGCATCGCCTGTAATTTCTACCTCAGAAGCAACAAACAAAAATAGACAGGACTAAAGTAAAATTATTTCTGCCCAATTCCTATATAGACACAAGTTAAGTTTCTGAGTCATGTGGTCAGGCCTTGCCTCTTCCTTGGCTTCTCACTTTTCCACACTGGCAAACACACCTCTCAAGAGACTTGCCATGTGCCCTTTCTAGATTTCAAAAGTTACTTTCTACTATGGATGCTGACTTCTCAAGTTTATGTTGCAGCAGGGCCAGGACAACTTGATGGCTCATCGAAGCTTCTTTGTACCACAATCCTCTAAGTTGAAGAGTTAAAACTAACTCCACCTCACAGATGTGATAGTTTTGACAAATAAATGCTGCTGTTTTGAATTAGGGTATTTCAGCAATGACCCCACAGCTTACCTGAAATGTGTGAATAGTTCTGGCCCAGGCATGCTTTATCTTAGAGTGTTTCTGGAGGGCTCTATAATGCATGACGTACTCAGGTCCATCAGTTATGCCAATAGTCAGGAAACGTTGACCACTGACTTTCTTATCCTATAAACAGAATATACAAATTCACTGATTTTCAGTACAGCATCGATTTGCTAGCTGGGTCCTTACCTTCAAGCAGTCCTTCCACTAGGAACCCAGCTGTGACATTCTCCTGATTACAACACAGATGCATAGATTAAGCCCCATCTGAGAATTCCCTGATCTCCTGTACTTTGAAGCCACACACCTCATTTTACTTAGATGTGTTAAGTTTTCCAGTCCACCTGCCTCCTTCCAATTAGTGTTGCCTCCTTACCTGACAATCAGGCACAGAGATTTATTTATTTTTAAGTTTCTAAAAGCAGGCTGATGACAAGTTTTTTTCTGCCACTAAACAACTATTGGATCAACTGAAGATTTGCGCCAGTGGATACTCACATAGCATCATAGCGCCAATTAGATTTTGATAGCAAGGCTTGTCATAATTAAGGCTTTTCGAAATAATTACCACTTATAACGGCCCACCAGATCCACTATCACAGAAGCAGTGGATCTTCCATAAAGAAAGCCCCACGACTTAATATCAGCAATTGCCCCTTTTTACATCTTTCTATCATAATGAGGTACAGTACACTGCGTCTCTGTCATGGTCTAGAGGTTGGCTGCAATTAGTCTTGATTAAGCTTGATTTTACTGCTTGGTTTCTTTAAAGCAAAAATAATAACCATAACAAATAACTTCCCCGGACAAGAATTACATAGGCATGTTATTGGACAACAAACCTTGGCTACAGTTTGTGGCTAGCGAAGAGGTGCTGTAGCTTAACCACAAGTCCCGGTTTGGATGACACAAGAATTCAGGAGCCAAAAGGTTGCAAACTCCTTCCTGGGAACCTACACATTTGCATAGTCCCACAACGTCCAAACCAGGCCACTGTAACGCCACAATTTCTGCTATTGTGACTCCGAGATTTTGAGCAGACTAAGAAAGGAGGCAGCTGCCTTTTCATGTGTGACCTGAAAGGTGGGGGGAAATGTCTCTTCTTTCCAGGAAGAGTTCCGAAATCCATTGATCATTCTACAGAGTACTTGCCTCTTTAATGAAGAATATTTCTCCATTGCACAACCGCCTATCATCGTAATTGTTATTACGGTCATCATCAGCATCACGACCCGAGAGACGAGCTTCCCTTCTCGAGCAGACTTCGCAAGCGCAAGGATCAGAACTCCCAGCGCCTTTAACATTCTTTGTGCAAGTAACGGAGTCTATTGCGAGAAGATCTTTCATATACGCATTCCTTGTGGAGCAGATTTTGTCACCACGCATAAATTGCAGCCGGTTTTTATGGTTTCTGAATCAAATTGAAGCAGAGGTCTAAATTAAATTAAAGTTTCAACAAGTCGCTCTTTCGGTTATGGCATTAATGACTGCCCAACAGCTTCCCCAAAGTAATTTTCCTGGCTTTGATAAAGAACACGCAAGAAAGGATGTTGGGAGGTTTGCTAATAGATTCGCCAGCTTTGCTGCATCAATTAAAGCTAAGCTTTTTTAAAAAAGAAGTATACCTCCTGGGAAAACAATAAAATAGCATATTTCTTAGGTTTTCATTCCAGTTTATTATGAACGCAGTTAAAAACAATAGAAACACCAAGCACATCCCAATTTTAAAAACAATGTTCTCATGTCAATAAGCTGGCAAACTCATGGATTCTGGACTTTACAAATGTCTGCTAGTACACAAAGAACTAGAAATAAGGACCTTTTCACACAGCGAGAAACGGTGCAGTTGTGAGTGGGACTCCCATGATATGCTCAGTACAGCATTGGAGTGATATCCTAAGTCCATGCAAGGGGTGAACACAGCCACATTGTAAGTGCTCCGGCACTTGTCATGGTGTCCTGTTGCGCCAGAAGCAGTTTAGTCATGCTGGCCACATGACCCGGAAAGCTGTCTGTGGACAAACGCCGGCTCCCTCGGCCTGAAAGTGAGATGAGCGCTGCAACCCCATAGTCGCCTTTGACTGGACTTAACTGTCCAAGGGTCCTTTACCTTACCTTACCTTACACCACAAACACTGGTTAGGGATAACCTTGAACATCATACAGTGAAAGCTCTTCAAAAATGTCATACCGCGTTGTGTGCCCAGAGTAGTGCTTACAGCAGATTTCATTTATGATGTCACAGTCCTTCCTAAGGTAAGAAGAAAAAACTTTATTAGTTTAATTATGAATTATATACAATAGATTTAGAATAATAGAAGCCAAGTATTTTCGGTCCCTGTCTTTAACCAGCCAGTGAAATAGCAAACATTTGCTCCCTGCTAGTAAACCGCTTCCAGAGTTATCTGCTCAGACAGAAAAGAACCTAAGAAGGCACAAAGAAAAAGGTGAAACAGCCGGAGTAAGGGTTTTTATCCTTACTTTGAGTACTTTTGAGTCCTGTGAGAATAAGAGAACATACCAAGAGCTACCACTGTCACTCTTAGGAGTCTCAAAAGCTCAGAGGGCAGTAAGTGAAGCAGAAGGACTGCAGATTGGTCACAGGAAAGGGTAGCTATCTATGTTCACAATAAATGACAGAAATACATATATGCTCTAGGAGCGAGAAGGGTTTATGACTTAAGCTATTATGGTCTAAGCATAGACCACTGCCCAACGGAAAATACCAGTGTGATCCACACCTTACACCTATGATAATGATAGGTTTACAATGCACACATGAAGATCCATTAACTGCAGGAATTGTATACAATACACTATATCTCTCCCTCCTCTGTGCATGCTGCCGATATCAGGTGATGCACAACTTTTGCCCCATTTATGCAACATTGTCCTCAAATGCAAGCAACCTTGGGTTTTTCCTCCACCAAAGTGAATGGCAACCATTCATTGACCTAGGAAGAATAATTGGATGTACTCAGGCATCGCTTAAGTAAACGCTACTCCTGTTTTGCCTCATCTCAAGAGAATTTACTTCATATGCTCTGTGGGAGAACTGAGTCAATTGCTAGCTCTGCAGACTCAACTGTCCTTGCACAGAAATTAACCCTAGTTTCTCTTTCTTTCTTTTTCTTTCTTTTTGTTACTCTTGAATGCGACGGAAATATTCTAAGAACTGGCTTTATACAGACACACACAAAAATCCTTGCAATATACCATAATGGAAAGAGAGATGCGATGGCGTATCTTGATAGTATGATATATAGTGCCAATCAAGAGAGTACTGGAAAATCAAGAGAAAGCAAGCATTTGATTTACCCTCTTCTAGTTTCGCTGAAGGCACTACAGTAAGGTACAGATGTAAAGCTGTTCTTTCCTTAACCATTGGCAAGACAGCAATGTGGAAGGGCTGTAACCCAGTGGTAAATATCTGCATTGCATGCAAAAGGTCCCAAGTTCAATGCCCAGCATCTCAAAGCAGGGGAATGCCCCGTCTGAAAACTTGGTGAACTATTTGGTTAGTGCAGGCAAGACTTATGGTTCAGGATGCAAGGGCCACACATTTTCTCCTCTCGTGAGAATAATACCCCCTCCAACCTCCGCCATCAGTTGCTGTTAGTGACTATGTCTGTTCAGCACTAATCAGAGCTAACTCCTAATGGGGTTTTGAAAACAGTCAGCCCAGGGACTCCACATGCGAAGGAACTGGGGAAGCAAGGCTGCGATTCTGCAATCAAATCCCAATTGCTTCTCCATGTTTGACGGACGGGCAGTGTCTTTTCTACAACGGTCAGCCAAAGTTAGCCCACACCTGCACACATAACAATAACAATATTTTTATTATTTATACCTCGCCCATCGGGCTGGATTGCCCCAGCCACTCTGAGCGGCTTCCAGCACATACAAAAACATAATGAAATGTCAAACATTCAAAAACTTCCCAATACAATTTTTACATGGCTATTACCTTCTGAAAGCAATGAATTGTGACTGCTTAGGATCTTGGAGTCCTGGCCCATTTTTAAGCAAAGCTTCAATGGCATATTGCAAATCTGATAACGCAAGACAGAAACTGGTTACAGAACAAGCAACTGAAACCGAAACCACTACAGTCCACTGTGAAATGGCTGGCTACTGACTGCTAGGAGCCATAATGCCTCCCCTGTGGCCCACTGAAGATTGCTCAGCACTCACCCCCCCCCCATCAAGCTGGCAAGTGTGTTTGCAAAGCTGTCAGGGAGGTAGGTGCACAGCAATGGCTCTCCCCATCACAGTCCTGCTACCCTCAGCCCACACAGCTATTTATTATTTCAGTTATGAATCATTTCCCAGGAAACATCCCAAAGCAATTTAAACAGCACACACGCGATTTCTAATCCAATGCAGATAAAAATCTCTGGGGAAAGTGTGATTGCCAGCACCAAAGAACAGGGAAGGAACACAATGAAAATCATTTATATCCCATCGTACCCACTGTGTATGTGTGTGTAAGCGAGAGTGAGGGGTGGGGGCATCCCAGTGCATGTGCAGCTCTTGGGCCAAGAAGCAGATCACCTCTGGCCTATCAACAACTTAGGATAGACTAAACAAGTTTCACAAAGCTCTAGGGCAGGGGTGGGGAACCTCCAGCCCACAGGCCCAATGTGGCCCAGCCAGAACAAGTCCCAGTTTGGCCCAGGAGGCTGTTTTCACAAAACCATGACCACCTGCCCCACATCTAATGCCAGGTGCAAGACAGGTAAGAGATGCAGCAGGACTGGCAGTACCAGTCCCTGTGGGGATGTCAATCATTCAGCCAATTCCTGCAGAATGCAGCCCTATTCTCAGTGCTTTGAGAAGGACCAGACTGGCGAAGTTCTTATTGCTGCAATTCCCAGCTGGCTGTGTGGTGCATGGAAAGCTCTTATACAGATAGGTGGGTGGAACAACCCACCTGCCAATTGCCTGGTGTCTTAATGATGTCAGGTGACCAAGAGGTAGATTGTGGCCCATGAGGGTGAGGCCAGCTAATGATTCGGCCTGCTGGGCCAAAAGCTTTCCCAACCCCTGCCTTAGAGCTATGTGACAAATCTAATTGCATTCGGTGCAATGTTGAAGTTGCTCTGTGCTTTGTCAAGGAAGGGAGATAAGCCATCCCAGTCAAGTACATCATGGATATTGTGCCCAGGGTGGGTGGGTACTAAAGTGAGGTCTACATAGCACCTGGTGGCTGACAGCATGCAAAACTGCTGGAGAAGGTAGATTTGCTGTGCCTCAGCTGTTTTAGAGCATGCTGCCTTGCTTTGGGAATTTAATGTGTGTCAGTAAACCATGACAAATTTCTTTTTTTAAGTAGACCATGCAAGGCTGAAGGCATCCTATGCTACCCAGTAGCTAAATCTAAATCTGCAGCAATAAAGCATGCATTGGATATTGTGCAGCATTTAAGAAATTTTATTACGAAAGTTCGAAACTCACAGTTACCGACATCTCCAGGAGGTAAAACAACAAAAATAAATTTCTTTTCAGCACTTGGCACTGCCCACGTTTTGTTCTCTTTCGACATTCTGAGCACTTCATCAAACTCTGGGTATTTCTGCTTAGAGATTCTGCATCCAAAAAAAAGTAACGAAAGTGTCTCATGCTGCCCTCGACAGAATTGTTTTCCTTATGGGCAACATCATTTAATTTTTAAGTGAAGAACCATAGTTTCGTTTTATACACAACAACTTATATAGATTGCATCCTCCCATTACACAATATGTTTATGTATAGTTATCACACCCTAAAGAACTAGGTTTGGTTTGTCCCAAATGCTGAACTAAATTTCAAACAAACATTAATGGGAAATGTTTCAAGTAAGAGGCTGTTTTTAAATACAAGTGTCCACACATGCACAAACACACACACACCCCAACATTATTCAAAAGGTTTGGGGGGGTTCCCATTGTTTGAGACAGAAATGTGACAGTGATAGGCTAAGCTTTCTAAGCATGTTACACATCTCCAGGTAGAAGTTCAACAAAAACTCCAATGCAACACACAACTCAATATCACTCTTCCACCCCTGTCCACCTCTTTCCTCCCTTTTCTTCCCAATGTCTCAACAAATGAAACTGATTTGTAAAAATGATAAATGTAAAAAATATGAGAGACATTGCACAAACTTTTGTAAATCAAGAAATCTTTAATAAAAATACTTTTTTAAAAAAAGTACACATGCCATCCAAATCTATTATCATGGCCTTCCAAATCTAATCTGTAGGCTATTTTTTAATTTTATCCATTCCCGAATCCAACAAACGCAAGAGGCTTCATAATATAATTTCAAATCAGGCAGTGAGAAGCCTCCTCTATCTTTAGTATCTGTTAATAATTTGTATTTTATTCTCGGCTTCTTACGCTGTCGGATAAATTCTGAAATATCCTTTTGCTAATCTTCAAAACATTCCATATTGCTTATTATCGGGATTGATTGGAATAAAAACAGCATTTTTGGCAAAAAACAACAACTCAATATCACTGTGAAGAATAGAGCAGGTTGTGGCAATCAGATACCTTCCTGTATAAGAGGGGAAAGTTCTCATGACACAATCCGCATGGCCACAACACGACAGCAGCACAGAGGGCAAGTGAAGCTGCGCAAATGAGCAGGATGGCACAGCAAGCGAGTTGCACAAGCAAGCCTTCCTATGTCCCTTGAGTCACAACCACCTGCCAGCCCACTTGCATGTGCACATAATACAGAGAGGGAAGCTTGCGGTGAGCCAGCGGGTGCAAGGAGCAAGCAGGCAGGCAGCCCGGACAGGTCTGCAGGCCTTCAAGCACTTCCCTTTCCCGTCACAATGGCCCCCATCCCGCTGCCACTGCTGCTCACAAAGAAGAGGGGGGGAAAGAGACGGCGGTCTTTCTCCCCTTCCCACAGCCACCAACAGGAAGAAGCGGGCAACATCGTGGCAAAAAGAGGAGAGGCTCGTTCAACTCTATTCTGTGATTGGTAGAGGCAGCAGGGATCTTAGGATTGGGGCAGGTTGTGAGGAGATAGGGAGGTCTGGGTGAAATGTGGGGGGTTGGCAGCGAGGGGGGGGCTTGGCAAGCGCAGGGGCAGCAGCCCCACATTTCCCCCCCAAAAAACAAATCCCTACCTTGTTGCATTATCCACAATTAACTGTGACTCAGCCCTGTGGTTAGTTTTCAGTTCTATAGACCAGCCCCTTGACTGAAGACTCTCAAAAATATCGGCCAGCATATTACCAGGCTCAATACTGGGTAACTGCCTAACATCACCTAAACAAAGTACAAAGTTATTTTTAACGAAATTAGCTGCATTGTCATCATTATTTTATTTTATTTTAGTTTCTTTCTTTTAGTTTCGAATTTGTCTTCATTGTTCACCAAAGCTTTACACTTACCAAGAATAATAATCTTCGCAAGCTGGGCATGGTGCAGCAAGAGTCGTAAAACCCTGCTCAGCATTCTCACAGGCACCATGCTTCCTTCATCTACAACCAAGACATTTACTGAAGAAAATTTCCATGAATTGCATTTACTTTCACTCCATTTAGAGAAACTGTAGGTAACCTTAAAAAAAAAGAAAAAAGGAACCCATTAATTTGAAATTAGCATTCCTTCAAAGAATGGTTTGGAGCATCAGAGTCGTGGGTTTGCTCAGACTATAGTTTGCTATGAGGTCTAAAGCAGCAAAGTATGGTTTGCACTTCAAATCGGAAACCATGGTTTGAAGCTGGAAGGCCTTTTTGAGAAATGACATGAAGAATAGCAGTTTTTAGAGAATCAGTTTCAGTTCTCTCAAATAATGCCAAATATAATATTCAGATTATTAAACTGAAATGCATATGATTATACTACCATATTATTGGAACGGTTTTAAAAATAATTCCTACCTGATGCAGAGTATAAGCGGGTCGTCCTGTTTTATCAGACAAGAGAGAAGCTGCCCTCCCTGTAGGTGCTGTATATAAAACATTTAAAGATTCGTTTCTGCATTGAATCATGTTGGAAGCATGGCCGGAAGTATTCCATTCTTCAGGTGCATCGAGGTCAGCTTCAAAATCTTTACAGGCATTTATAGCTTCTGTATTTTCTGCCTCACTTAGATAGCAGAAAAGTTGGGTAACTATTGTTGTTTTCCCGCAACCACCTTTCCCACTGATGATCGTCACTGGATTGGAACAGATCAGTTCTATAGCACTTTCCTGATCTGGGTCTACTTCTATATTGCGTTTCAATTCCTTCTCGGGTTCTTCAAAGTTCGAATCATGGTTAGAGGTTTCTTGCACATCTGAGGAATTGCCAGGCTCCTTTTGGTCCACTGCGCAAGGTTCCTCATCATTTATTTCAGCAAATTTAGTAGCATGTGCACTTCCATTAAGTACCTTTTTCGGATCGGCATGCAGCTGCAATGGGGTTTTATTGCTGAGCTCGCATACAGAAGTTGCAATTTGCTTTTCAGAATTAAACAAATGGGGAAGGAACACAAGCTCTCTCTCGGTAACCACAATGTTTTCATCTTTCATAAATTTAATCGATTCCCAGGCATGTTCCACAGGCATATTCTTTGATACCATACGTGTCAGTTCATGCTGTTCTTCATACGTATGTCCCATTTCTGCACAGCTCTGTTTGAGCTTTTCATATACCATTAGTGCATTCTTCTGCAAATCGGGAATCTTCTCAAGAATATGTCTGCACTCCTGTATGGCCTTCCAAGATGCCTCACCAAAGTAAGTATGCAGCTCTCTTTTCATTATCTTTCAGAGAAAGCAAAAAAAAAACTCTGTTATTTTGACACACGGCATTTTTAACAGTCCTCTATAAAGTTAGGAGGCATGCAACCTTCCATGAGCATTGGTGCACTATCTTCAACCAAAGCAAGCAAGTGCAACAGAAATTCCAAAAGCCAATTCCAATGTTGGCCAAAACATTAAGAGCGGTATGCAACGAAGTAGTCCGTTAGTACAAAGACTTTCCCTCGCTCTCCTCCCCAACTCCAACCCATCTGCTTCAGAGGGTTGGCAGGAAGGGGGGCGGGGAATCCAGAACAGATTTAGGGGAGGCACAGAAAGAGGGGGAAGTTCTGTTGCACAGCCAGAAGTCTTTGCACTAACAGAACTACTGTAATGGATCCTGCCCCAAGACTACAATTCTATACCCTGCTATGCAAGTCCTATCGTTTCCAACTGGGGACAGAACTGCAACAGCTAAAAACTAGTATTTACCAAAATTTTAAAAAAACCTAATGAGCAGAGGGCTGCTAGGCTTAGGAACAAGAGCTGACTGGGAACAGCTCCAAGGACTTTGTTAAGCTCGCTAAGGATGCTGGGATTAGGGTGGCAGACACCAAGGACAAGCTGCGTGCACAGGTGGAAGCCCAAAGTAGGCTGCAGGACTTGCCACATCAATTCTACCATCAGCAAGTATACGGTATGATGATACTCATCTGTATTTCGCTGCTACACCTGGATCAGGAGAGGGTGTGACTGTTCTAAACTAGTGCCTGGGTATAGTAGTGAGCTGAAAGGCCTACAAAGCAAGAATGAATCCTGTTAAGATAGACCAGGCATAGGCAAACTCGGCCCTCCAGATGTTTTGGGACTATGATTCCCATCATCCCTGACCACTGGTCCTGTTAGCTAGGGATCATGGGAGTTGTAGTCCCAAAACATCTGGAGGGCAGATGCCTATGCCTGAGATAGAGACTGGAGATGAGCAGTACCCAAGTCTAGGAGTTCCCCTGTTTTGGACAGGGTTGCACTCCCTCTGAAGGAACAGGTGCATAGTTTTGGGGGGTGCTCCAAGATCCATCTTTGTCACTGGAGGCTCAGGTGACCCGTGACAAATGGTGCCAGTTATCACCTTATGTTGGCATGGCAAACTTGACTTTTCCCTGGCCATTGGGATTGATGCACCACTATAAATAGGGACCGCTCCAGCGGGAAGGTAAACGGCGTTTCCGTGCGCTGCTCTGGTTCGCCAGAAGCAGCTTTGTCATGCTGGCCACATGACCCGGAAGCTGTCTTCGGACAAACGCCAGCTCCCTCGGCCTATAGAGCGAGATGAGCACGCAACCCCAGAGTCGGACACGACTGGACCTGATGGTCAGGGGTCCCTTTACCTTTTAACCTTAGGGGTGCTGTGCTGTGCTGTGCTGTGCTGTGCTGTGCTGTGCTGTGCTGTGCTGTGCTGTGCGTGGGGCTTCCCTGGAAGCTGCAGCTGGAGCAGAATGCTGCAGCCAAGTTGCTGAGTGAAGCACCTTGATGTGCACATATTGCACCTGCGCTGAGGGAACTACACTGGCTTCCAATGGGCCACCTTCAAGGTATTGTTAAATACATAAAACCCTGAACAGCCTGGCACCAGGTTACCTGAAAGACTGTATGTCCATGTATAGACCTGTAAGATCACTGAGATCACCTGGGGAAATTCTACTCGTAGCCCTGCGTCCTACAGATTATCATAGGGTGGCCACCGCAAAATGGGCATTTTCTGCTATTGCCCCTATATTATGGAATGCCCTCCCCTCTGCCATAAGTGAAGCAGCAACCATCAGTTGCTTCATATAGCTTGTAAACGCATCATTGTTCTAGGCCCTTCCCTGACTCATAAGGTTCGACCCTGTTTTATGTGTTTGAATCCCCCAATTCCTGTTTTGTTGACTTGTATAGCCTTTTATTATTGCTGTTTTATTGGTTCTAGGCTGCTGTTTGGATTTTAGGGATATTGGTGTCTGTGTGTGTGTATCGTAGACTGATTAGGGATTTTGAAAATATTAAGCAGTTAATAAAACTTTTAAATAAATAAATAAATAAAATAACTTTACAGTCAGTGCAAATCAAGCCTCTTGTCTCTCTTTGGATTAGAATGCAGCCCAGCTGTACTAAAAGAAACTTAGGTATCTGCCATAATGGGGAGATGAAGTGAGGACCCCGTTTCCTCTTTCCTGTTAACTAGGTCTTTGCTCAGAGAGGCCAAGCTGTATTCAGGGAAAAAGGCAACTTTGCTCTTCCAACAGCTTCGGTATTTGGCTCCCAGTCTCTCCCTTTGTAGCTGCTTGCTTCAACGGAGGAAAGTCAGCTGCTAAGGGAGACAAGGTAGACGTGCCTTACATTGGTTTTGTTCATGCACAGATCCCCAGTCTCATGAGAACATCTGGTGAGGACACCAGGTGTGTATCCTTGCCCCAAAATTCCAGCAAAAGCATGGGAAAATCCCCAAGCTAACTTTTCTACATTGTGTTCTTCTATAATATGAAACCATTACATCTAATCTTGCTGAAGCCATTAAAAAATCTATTGTAGTACAGTATGACTACGATTCAGCTGACTTGAGTTATAAGTTGTTAAGGGGGAAAACTGAGTCCCATTATCAAATGAACCACCATCCTATTATGTTTTTTTTGTTGGCATCTGTCTCTCTCAAGAGACAACGGAGCCCAAGTCAAACATCTGTGTTAGCAGCACCGAGGTGAGCCGTGTGTTTGGAAGTCCTGGGCTGCCCAGGCAACAATATTAGTTTCTTACTTCCCCGAATCCAAGTTTCCATGGCTCTTCCTTCAAGATGTTATCCAATTTTGTCAATGTATAATCTTCAGCGTGTATTTTGCTCCAGTCCAACTTTTCAATGCAACAAGAAACAGCTCGTGGCAGAAGCAGCGGCATTAATTCCAATATAATCGGAAAGGCCAAGGCTACTAGTACAGCTTTCCCTGCAACTGTGGAAACAAGATACAAAAAATAAATGCTATTTATAAAAATCGAAGTCAGTATGTTTTATTGCAAGTTTAATTTAGCATGGCTAAAGATTCCTCATGTACAGTTACTGAAAGTAGTTCCAAACATCGCAATCTCATATATGTTGGGTTGGAATCAAAGGTAAAGGTAAAGGGACCCCTGACCATTAGGTCCAGTCGCGGACGACTCTGGGGTTGTGGCGCTCATCTCGCTCTATAAGCCGAGGGAGCCAGCGTACAGCTTCTGTACCCAGCATGTAGCCAGCATGACTAAGCCGCTTCTGGCGAACCAGAGCAGTGCACTTAGTAGTTCCAAACATCGCAATCTCATACAGGGTGGATTTGATTTAAATCAAATTGATTTGAATCACGATTTAAATCACTAGTCAGTAAGGCTTGATTTAAATCACTAGTCAGTAAGACTTGATTTAAATATTTTTTTTACAGAAAGACTCATTCTTGCTGGTATAATCTTAATATTTACAACCATATGAAGGTTTCATTTTTGGAATAATAAATTTTCAGAGTAGTTTTTACAGTTGTATCAAAAATTACTGATTTGGTTATACTACTAGAAATACATAGACAGATAATTATGAAATTATGGTGAGGTTTAATAAGTTAACTGTTTATATTTGGACAACTTTTCTGCTGCACTTTATTGGAAGGAGAAAAATAATCATTTCTTTAATAACCATGTGAACAATTTATTTAACTAAAACAATAACATGATAGCATATGTATCCATGTTTGTTAACTGATGTGGTTAAACATTTTTTTAAAAACTTAGACTGAGTTTTAGCACACTTGATAAACTTAAAACAAATCCTTATTTCCTGATGAATAGCCTTTGAACTACAATGTAACTTAAATCGAAGACTATATTTAGAAAGATTTTTCCTCCAAAAGCATTTTATTTTAAAAATCCGATTTAAATTTTAAAAAATCTGTTTTTTTAAAAAAAAAAATCATTGATTTTTATCCACCCTGATCTCATATATGTTGGGTTGGAATCAAAGGTACCTTTCCTCAATTGGAGGTACCTTTGAATCCATCCTGTGCACATTTGTTACCCATTTCTTACTTTGTGGTAGCTTACATAGATTTATGAGGCTGTGAAAGCACTATCTGCTTTGAAAGAGAGAGAGAGAGAGAGAGAGAGAGAGAGAGAGAGAACACAAACTGCTGCTATTTATGAACGAGTTAGGACACTATTTGAAAATATTAACAAACTCCTGTTTCAAATATAAAGTATCTTGGCTTGTTAAGTCAAGTTATGCATAAGTCCTGTGCGCCCTCACACTGAGTTCTTGCATTGCCTCCTTCCACATTAGCATGATGCAATTCATGGTTAACTAAAAATAGCCAAAATTGTGAAATTGTAGTTATCAGGCTTGGAACAAACCAGGATCTGAAACAGCAGTTTGACATTGTTTCAGATCCAAGTTTGTTCTAAACCTGGGAACTACCGTTTCTTGGTTCAAGATGCAATGGGAAACTTTTGTTTAATTAATCCAGGGAGTCCTCAACTGCTGTGTGCCGAGAAAGGAAGAGGGAAGGCCAACAAAATGACAGAAGGCACAGGTGCATGCATTTCTCAATTTAATAAGCCAAGGCAGTTTATGTCTGAACCTGGCCAATTTTAGCACAGGGAATCTGAATACAGCCACTCAACAAGCCAGCATAGCAGAACTGTGGCTCCTGAAAACTCAAGAGTAGCTATGAGCAGAGTTTCACTCATTCTTAGTGTGTGCCTAGTATGTTCTGAGTGTAAATATAGGAATAGCCAGCATAGTGTGACCCTGCTACTGAAGTGTATCCAAAGGCATGTATTTACACTTCCTTTAAAATAATAATTTTCTAAAATAATATTACAGGTATTTTAAAATTCCTTTAAAATAATAAAACTACAACTAATCCAGAACGCACCTGCCAGACTGGTGACTGGGAGCAGCCACTGGGACCGTATAATACCTGTCTTAAAAGATCTACATTGGCAGCCCAGTATGTTTCAGAGCACAGCACATTGTTGGTGCTAACCTTTTAAAGCCCTAAATGGCTAGGCTCAAGGTTGTCATCTGAACTAGCCAGGTGTTTAACTGACAATCAATCAGAGTCAGTCCATCATTTGGAAAATAAAGACTTTAGAGCTGCCCCCAAAATGGCAACCAGATATTCTATTTTGGCGACCGTAACCTTGGTTTAAGGCGCCATTTGGCACCTAGCTTATATATCTGAGTTTCTAACACTGCCTCTGAGCAAATGATAGAAAGGAATGTAACCCTTAAAAAGTATTGCCCCCCCCCCCAGCTGATAGAAAAATCATCTTGCCCAACCATTGGATTGTTTTTCCTTATCGACAAGCACAGCTTCCTTAGCCTTTGATATAATGTTTGAAATTGTTACAAAACATTGTTTTCCTTATAGCTAACCTACCAGTAAATGTGGTAATGGCCAGTTTGTAGCTATTGCTTCTTAGGCCTACACTTAGAACTTAACATAAAAATACTTCCTTTAAAAAAAAAAAGTTTGAAGAATGATACTGAAAGCTATCATTACCACTTTATAAACATATTAAAAAAAACCTGGATTCCTATCTGACTTCCATATAAAGCGAAGACCAGTGAAGTAGCCACTACAATAAGAAACAATTGAGTATTACATAGTTATACTTACATGACTCCTTAACATAATGAAAAATGTCAAAGTTTTTGGTATCCGTACACTTTTGACTTTGGGTATTTGTAGATATCGCTCCTTCCTGAAGTTTTGACTCCTGAAACTGTTTCAGTGTTTTTTCAAGATGTGCAAAGTTTAGAGAAGACTCTTGGGGAAACCATTCAAAGAATGCATCTCGAAATGACTCAGGGACATGACATTCTTTAAAGAACAGTGAAAGAATAGCTTTCCCTGCATCAGGCTGCAGAAAATAAGATGGGTAGCTCTTCATATAGTACTTTGATTGAGACTGCGTAAGTTTGGCATTCACATTCCACCAGGGATCAACCAATGGAAACCGTCCAATCACTTCGTATGTCTCTTGGGATGCTTCCTCCTGAATTTTAACTGTAATGGTTTAGAAAAGGATTGTCAGTACAATAGTCAAATGTGCTGGTACAATATTATCTCTAGTGGGTTTAAAAAAAAAAAGTCAATGATATGGCATGGGGGTGGTCTGCTCAGATATAGGCTTTCCTAGAATACAGTGGTACCTCGGGTTACGAACTTAATTCGTTCTGGAGGTCCGTTCTTAACCTGCAACTGTTCTTAAGCTGAGGTACCACTTTAGCTACTGGGGCCTCCTGCTGCCGCGCAATTTCTGTCCTCATCCTGAAGCAAAGTTCTTAACCCGAGGTACTATTTCTGGGTTAAAGGTAAAGGTACCCCTGACCATTAGGTCCAGTCTCAGACGACTATGGGGTTGTGGCGCTCATCTCGCTCTATAGGCCGAGGGAGCCGGCGTTTGTCCACAGACAGCGTCTAGGTCATGTGGCCAGCATGACTTAACCGCTTCTACCGAACCAGAGCAGCACATGGAAACGCCGTTTACCTTCCCGCCGGAGTGGTACCTATTTATCTACTTGCACTTAATGTGCTTTCGAACTGCTAGGTGGGCAGGAGCTGGGACTGAGCAACAGGAGCTCACCCCGTTGCGGGGATTCGAACCGCCAACGTAATGATTTCTGGGTTAGCGGAGTCTGTAACCTGAAGCGTCTGTAACCCGAGGTACCACTGTACACAGATTCCACCAATAATTGTTGGAATGCAGAAAAGATTTGTGCATAAAAGGGCAATCAGTTTTGAAAGTAGCCTATCAAATAAATGAGGCAAAATTACAGGGTAAACACAATTATTCTCTTAATATCTGACTTCCACTTTTCTCACATATAGGACCAACTCAGAAAAACCTGAAATGCTGGAGATACCACACTCTTGTAATGACGTTAAGTGTAAAAATAACTATGGCGATTCATTCACACAGCAGCATGGGTGGGCAATTGCCCCCCTCCAATTCCACCCTAACCCCTCGATTCACAGCTGTCATTAAAAAAAACCCAAAAGTTTCTACCATTTGTAGAACCTGAAATATGAGGCAAATGTACAGGCACTATTCCAACTACTCCCTTTCAGCATTTTACTTGTCTCCCCACCACCAGGAAAAGTTTCCTCGGACGCCCATGAAAGTCCGAGGTGCTGCTGCTGCTTGTGTTAACACCTAAAATGATTTTAAAAGTGAAAGACACACATACGCCAAGGATTTATATTTCTAAAAGGCGTGGGGTTTGTTTCCTGTTAATGCAGAGGCGCTTCCCTGTTTCTTCCACCTACACTAGTTGAAAACAAGTTTCGGGTCCCACAGCCTTGCCCCTCGGACTGGTCAAGCGCCTCTTCAAATGCAAAGAGGAGGGGCGAGGCCTGTCCACGTCCACCCAGAAATGCTGCCCAGCGGTTCCGCGGGGACTTGCGCCACGCAGGCAGGCAGGCGCGAAGGAGCCTCCCTAGCGCACAGGCGCGCGCCTCCTCCTGCTCCTTACGGGTCTTGCGCGCTGGTCTGCGAAGCGGCTCCTGGTTCGCGCCACCGAAAACATCTTCGAAATCCTCCGGGTCGGGGTCGTCGTCCTCGTCGTCGTTGCTCTCTGCGTCTTCGTCCTCGGGAGCCGCCTTTTCTTCCTCCGGTTTCAGCGGCCGCAAGAGCCCCCCGAGCTCGAAAGAGCGATTCTGGCTCGACCTGCGGCGCTGCGCCATTTTTCGGAGTTACCGCCAGTGCAGCTCCTTCCTCCGCGCGCAGGCGCTGCTCCGCCTGTAAGGATGCGCGGCCTCTTCCGGCCTGCGGGGCCAAAAACAGTGGGCAAAAACAACAACAGCAAGAAGCGCCCTGTTTCCGGCTGTGGGATTTCACGGCTTGCGCAAGAAATTGCTGCTATCCTCCTCTGCTTGCCCATGATGTGCCTGCGCAATCAAGATTAGCAAAGCCACAGTGCAGTTGGTGTGACAAAAGCACGGAAGTTGCCTCAGTTTTGGGAGCGGTGGCTGTGCTTAGCAATCTTTTCCAACAAAAGCAACTCGAAGTACTCAGAAGTGGCTTGAGTTGGTCATAAACAACCTGACATGAATGCTGGGTTGACTGTTATGCATTGCTTTTGCATTGCTACAAATTCCCTTAAGCATACTTGCAAAAAAATAAAGCAGCAGCATTACTTTAAACTTTTAATACTGAATTTAGGGAGCTTACCTTTGAGTAAACATGCACAACATCACACCACTTCATCTATTAAATAAAGCTGCAGTCCTAAATGTATTTACTAAGGACAGGACTATACTAGTCATCCTTGGACACCAATACTTATTTCAGAAAAACAATGCATATGATTGCACTGTTGCACCTTGAGTTTTGGGGGGCACCATTTGCTGCTCCCCTTCTAACTACAACATTTATTCCTCTGGCCCTGCACTAAAACCACATGCAGAGTGCTATCCTGTTTATGTTCACTCAGAAGTAAGCACAACTATGTTCAGACGTACCTAGCTATGAGTAAGTCCCATTGAACTTAGTGGGGTTTACTTCTGAGTAAGCATGTATTGCATTGTGAAAACATTGGCAGTATTGATAGACGATTTCCTTTTTGTTTCCATAGCATTCGCCCTTAACTAATATGGCCACTCTGGGCAAACTAATGACTGCCTCCCTTCCTGCCTGTATTTTGGCAAAGAAGGATGGCTTGGTCGTCTCCACTTGACTCTGGCTGCAGCAGAACCTGGCAAATAACTTCATTGGAAGCCATGTTCCATGCATATGTAAGGTTAGCATTACACTTACCATGAGAATAGGACAGTGTGCCAAACGATGAGTTCTTTCCGAGATGGAAAGAAGCTAGCAAAAATACCTATTGCAAATGGGCAAAGACACCACTGAGCAAACATCAAAATGTGAATACTGTATAACAAAGCCTCCTTCTTTGCGGGAACTATTTTCTTACAATCTTAACCGTTTTGGACCTGTCAGAAAATAATCATAGAATTGCAGAGTTTGAAGGATCATCTAGTAACAGATCACCACCAGCCAGGTCCCACAGCATTCAACATTAAGCTTTCATTTCACCCAAACACATCAAATTCAGTGCTAGGCAGTGTGGCAAATGGTGATTCATTAGTTTATGAGATGATAATTCATAAACTTGAGATAATAACGTTAAATTAAATCATTCTTTAATTTATGGGAAATAATATTCCTACCTCATAAATTCAGGAGAATTGCTTTATCTCAAATGTGCTGGTAAAGATGTGCACATGTCTCATCCCCTTGACACTTATATTAGCTCATCATCATGGCAGAGACCTCTCAAAATAACTCCCCAGAATGATAGCTTTGGGGCTGGCACAGAAGATAAATCTAGTAGCTGTAAAGTTAGAGGTCAGGGAATTGATGTTACAGGTTTGAAAGGAGCAGACATGCGCTCCAAAATGCTTGTTTAATTTCATAGGCGCAAGACAAAATGTGCCCGAAATGATTTCTTATTTTCCCCATCGGAAGGTGCCAGCCTTATTCCAATCGCCTGCTGGGTTGCTTTATTAGTTTTAATCAAGTCCCACCTCGTTCCAATAATTCAAGAGGCCAGAGAACTCAAAACCATCTTGCCGCTAGCTGTACAAGATGCTTTGTTCTATGCCTTTGAAGGTTTCTGCGCTGATCACCTATAGATGCTGAATCCGAAACCTTTAATGCCCAAGGGATGCCCTTGAGGTCCTAATGGCCTGGGGGAGCCAAAACAACATCTCCTAAAACATTTATAACCCAGAGGTGCAATTTCCTATTTTCCTTAGTCAGCAGTTTTTGGGGGACTAGATCGGACCATTTGGTGACTTATCAGCCCATTTGGTCCACCTATCTCAGTATTGTCTATATGGTACTGATGGGCAGTAGCTCTCCAGAATTGTATCCAGGAATCTCCCAGCCCCACCTGGGGATTGAACCCACCTTTGCTTACCCAGCTGCATATCTCATTACTACTGCTGTGGTGCTGCCAAAGCAGGACTTCAGGGAAGAAGTCCAGAGCTCCCAGACACAACAGGACTGGTTTTCCATACAATTCAGCCCAGTTCTACACTTACCTAGTTATAGTGTTCATCTCCTAGCTCATTCTATTTTATGGCATCTTTGCATTCTTCTTGTAAGTTGCTTTGAGACATTTTTTTCCTGTAAAAAGTGATCGATAAATATAATAAATAAAACAAAAACTCATTTAATAACTGAGGAAGGGAGTAAGCATGACAGTGAAGGATATATATATATACTGGGTGTATATATATATATATGCATGCGACTCTGTGAGAAACTTATGCAGACATCTGAATATTAAGTTGGTCCATGAATATCTTTCCATAAAGGTCATTGGTAATTACTGCAGCCCTCCAGCTGTGATCATTTATTCAGTTAAAAAATATAGTCTTTCACAGATGTTTAGCGATCATTTTGAAACACTAGGTCATGTTGTACATTTGCAACAAATTAATATTACGGCGAAGGATTGGTTAATCATCTCTACTGGGCACTCAAGGGGTATGACAAAAATGTCAACTAAAATGTTACAATTATATTGATTGATTGGCGTTCTAGTAATTTTAAGTGGAGAATAGCCTAGTATTTTATGTACAAAAATTATTCATTTTCCTTTCATAAAAAGGGACTTTTAACAGCTGGATTTCAAGATGTCGCTTTCCAGCTGTGGGTGCCATCCAGCCAAGATGAAGCGTTGCAAGTCCAGTTCTTTTAAAATGTAAAAATTGCAGAGAGTTAAGCATGCGGTTAGCTATACAAGTGAGATGTGGGGTGAATTGTGCTGAACAGCTGGGATCTTCCTTTGTTTTAAGAAACTGTATTCCATATTTGAATAGCTCTGTTACTAGGTTGACATTCATTTTCACTCATTTAATGTAGACTTCTTTGCATCACTATTGCAAGGGTTCAAGCCAATCTTCAATATAGCCTATTCTTTTAATTTTAATTTTTGTACAAACTACATATGATGGAGTATTATGTAGATTTTTCCCGGATGTCTCGTTGTCTGAGTCCTCCTCGTACAGTTTCTCAACTACAAGGTTTAACACAGAGAATCAGCTCTCTGGTCTTCAGTACATTGCAGTTGAACTCCTGAACCCGGTGACATTGAATAGTAATCTGTACTATTGTATATATCTCTTCAAGATTCATCTGAGACTATCTATATCTATATATCATCTGAGACTATCTATATCTATATATATATTATAAAATATATATATTTTTAGTTATAGTATGTGTTGCATTGAGATATTTAGTGTACAATGTACCCTTATTTCATATACAGAGTTGTGCTTGATGACGTCCTAGCCTAGATAACAAAAGCTTTCCCCAAAAGGAAGTTCTTTTTTTGGAAAAAAAAAATTGAAGCAAAATAGCTCGATACACACAACTCCTTTGAGATGTGGTAGAAGTAGGGCACTCCCATCAATGTTCTCTGTTCTAGCCCAGTGCTGAATTAGGCTCAAAAATAGTGAAATTGCTCCTGGTTGAACAGAATGAGGAATGTGAATGGACATTGTCTAGTGTTTCGAAATGTGATTCACATGTAAACGTACGTTTTAAAAAAGCAGACCTAGGGTACAATCCTATCCTTTGGATACATTAGCCGAGCGGTCCTTGGAAGCGATGGAAGTGCTTACGTGCCAGTAGAGATGGAGCTACAGCCGTGGGAAAAGATGTCTGTTGCCAAACTGCACAGCCCTGGAAGGCTTGAAGCTGCAGGGAAGGACCATAGCTGAGTGGTAGGGAATCTGCTTTGCATGCAGATGGGCCCAGGTTCAATCCCTAACATCCCTAGTAGGTAAGGCTTGGAATGCCCCCTACCTGAAGCCCATCTAACCATCCAACCTCCAATGTCCCTAAGGCACTGCTGCCTGGAAGGCTCCACTAAGTCCCAGCTGCAGAGCAACCAAGAACAGGGTGTTTTGTGGGCAGAACAGGGGTGGCACAGAGGAGGAGCACACCTACTAACTGTCCACTTGGTTGCATGGACACAGCCATGAACACCAGGGCAATCTACACCGAAGCACAATCAAGCAAAAAATTACTCCTCTCCCATGGGCTTGAATAGGAGGGATCGGGGTCAAATGAGGAATGCCCCCACTGTCTTCTGCAACACTTTTTCTGTGTTTTCCATCTTCCCTTGTGAGATGGGGGTAGCTTGGATGCAAAGACTGGGGAGGTGAATCTCAGAACCGGAGGATTCCCGGCCATAGGACTACTTGTTCCCTCAATTATATTAGACATCCTAGTGCGCTGCCTCCGAGCTATGCAACGCAAATAAGCAAGACCACTGTAAGTGGTAGATATTCATATCAAAGCACAGTAAGCCTTTTTCTTTCTTTTTTTTACTACTAATATTATCAGGCATTTGTTAATCTTAACAAAAACAGGCTTTCATTTATCAGCTTATTTAGCTTCATGTTAAAGTACTCAACAATGACTTAAATGAAATAAAGCACAAGGTAATTTGCTTAAAAATGAACTCATTGTCATATAGTTAATAGAAATAGTTTCTTATTCATGCATCATTAATATTTTATGCTTGTTAAAAAAAAAAGTAGTCTAATTTTAATGTGCCCTTTTGCTAGGCAGTAATGGAAGTTTTGATGGGTCATAAAGCAATGATTGAAGATTCAAAGCATATTCCTATGGTCAGAGCCGCAGCCACATTCCAAGCACATTGGTTTTCCTCCTCCTCATGCGTCCAAGACTATTTATATTGTACATGACTCCCAATTATAATCCATTTCTGTTAGTGATTTTGGAGTGTGTGTGTGTGTGTGTGTGTGTGTGTGTGTAAATCTACATGACTTGTGCCTTGACTTGATTAAAGAAGATGATCAGTTATATTCTAATCTAATGGCTAAGATTTACTGTGCATTATACACTTCAGCCTATTTTACCAAATGTGGAGCTGAGTCCTGCAATAATTTGTTTACTTTTGTGTTTTGTTAAACTCAGTGCTTCAGTGCATGGACATACATTGGACACTGCTCTGCAATACTTTGTGAAAATTAGGCACGCTTAAGTCCCAACTAAATCAAGGGCACTAAAGCTGCAATCCTACACACTTGGGAGTATCCTACTAAACACAGAAGGGTTTTGATCTGAACGAGCACACTATATATTTCAAGGTTTCATCGATTTCAGTGTAATTTCAGCACACCTCATTTTCAGCGGCTTACACCCAATGGTTGCTTCCATGGCATTTATTTAGGGGCTCAGTGACCAGGGTGTGTGCATGGGTGTCCATTGTTTAGGATGCATGCATATTTTGCCAGATATTGGGAAACATCATGGCAAAGGATGATCTCTTGCAAGAGAGGGCAGTTTAGGTGTGTTTAAGATGGGTAAAAATTATCATCCATTTTGCAGAAAAGTACACACCTGCTAAACAATAGAAGGATAAAGGAAACTAGCTGCTGTTTAGATAGTATCTAGTGTACTACTGTAATCAAAATGTATATTCTGTTGAACAATTTGCAGGTGCTAGATAATTAAGGTAAACTGAAATGTAATGTTAAGCTAATACCCTTCACGTGCCATGTTGTCTACAAGATTTCTGGAATAGAAACATAGAAGTTGTTTTTGTTTAAATGCAGCTTGTTTATGGCCTTTTTTGTCCATTCCTCTGACTTAGTGGAGGCAGAATAAATTATGCCTGTTATCCTGAGTAACTACTTGCTAAGATTTGTATTTAACAACATTTGCATTCAGGTTTTGATTACTACTCTAAACAGAGTCGTTTTTCAGTATATTTATACTTTAATGCATATTTTATGTTACAGTTAAAATATGTGATTACTAGTTCATAACAACTAAAAGCTTTCAAAATATTTTAAAGGCACTGTTCAAGCACAAAAACTTATAAATATACAATGGAAGTATTCAATAGCGATGATTTTATGTCATTTTGCGAGTGCACCAATGAATTAAAGCACAATTTCTGGTCCATTAATATCTGATCTGGTCATATTTATTTTTGTTTTATCTGAAAAACAACGTTTAGTCTGAAGCTAAGTAGCTGTTTTAATCAGATGTTTCATGCTTTTACTTAGTGTGTGATTGCTAAGAGAATACCACAATTTCAATGGTACAGTCAAATGCATATATCTATATAAATGCATTTGCCCTTATTTTGCAAGATGCTGAGAATACATGCATTTTCCCCTGTAGGGATTTATCTAGAAGAAACTCAACAACAATAGGCCGGTAATAAGGCAGGGTGGAGAATTAGTAAGCAAGCATCAAACTCAAGTATAAGAAACATCTACCCTCTAGACCAGGGGTAGGCAAACTAAGGCCCGGGGGCCAGATGCGATCCAATCGCCTTCTAAATCCGGCCCACGGACATTCCGGGAATCAGCGTGTTTTTACATGAGTAGAATGTGTGCTTTTATTTATAATGCATCTCTGGATTATTTGTGGGGTCTGCCTGGTGTTTTTACATTCAGTTTTTACACTGAATGTATCTGAAGAAGTGTGCATGCACACGAAAGCTCATACCAAGAACAAACTGAGTTGGTCTCTAAGGTGCTACTGGAAGGAATTTTTTTATTTTATTTTGTTTTGACTATGACAGACCAACACGGCTATCTACTTTTAACTAAGCCTCAGTCTGTCGCTGGTCTTTGCTGCTATCCTCATTATTCTCAAGAGAAGCACTCCTATCAGAACACAGTGTAAAAATTCTCTAAAATACATGACTGCTTTCTGGAGCTTCTGGAAAAGAACTGATGGTTAAGAGGAAGTCAGGAGCATGGAAAGGGGAGTACTGTAGTAAAAATTAAGTTCGATTCACCCACAGGGAACAGATTGATTCAACGTGCCCACGTTCCAAGTAGACTAATTTGGAGTCATATTTTCCTGACCGTTATCAGATTATCCTCAGATTGGGGAAATCCCAATTCACAGAGTGGAAGACCTTCAGTCTGAGGTGGATGTCACATGGATGAGGCAGATTAAGTGGGAATGCACATTAAACTCTGGTGTGGACAAGCCCATAATTGCACCAATGGCTATGCAACATTAGGCACTCTTGACATGATGACACACAAATCCTGTTGTTGTTGTTGTTGTTGTTGTTGTTAAATCCCTATTTTCATCAGAGAAATGTTGGAGGGTGTGCTAAGATACGGGCAGATGAACCTTTTGGCAATTCAGTCCCAAGTCATTTAGTCCTTTAAAGACCATCACCAGCACTTTAAATTGGGCTTAGAAACACATTGGCAACTATTGCAAACTGCTACAACACAGATGTCATCTGTTCTTCTGACCAAGAGTTAAGCTGCCACATTTTGTTCCACTTGGAATTTCCACTCTTTTTTAAGGCAGCCCTATTAGAACTGTACTGGTGGCTGAAAGCAACCAGCAAAACCAAGCTCCTTCCGTTCTTTTCCTCCCTCCTCTGTAGGGAAACACAGTCAGCGCCATTTTCCCATTTAGATGCTACGACTCCCATCTATTTTCCTGTGTGCCATGCACGTCTTAGAAAATCATACTGTAGAATTGGGAGGGGGCCAGGATGGTCATCTAGTCCAACCCCCACAGTACAGGAATGCTTTGCCCAACATGGGGCTCAAACTCACATACCCTCCAACATTTCTCTGATGAAAATAGGGACGTCCCATTCCAATTTTACTATTCATACCCCACACAACTTTACTGGGTTGCCCTAGCCTAGCCACTCCGGGTCGCTTCCAACAAATATAAATGCGTAATAAAACATGAAACATTTCTTAACTAAAAACCTTCCCTATACAGGATTGCCTTCACATGGCTTGGGGGTTGGATAACTCCATACCCTCCAACATTTCTCCAATGAAAATAGGGACACCCTATTCCAGACCTTCCCAGGAAAATAGGGACGTCCTAAGGAAAAGCGGGACATTCCAGGTTCAAATCAGAAACTGGGACGGCTTCTCTAAAATCAGGGACTGTCCCTGGAAAACAGGGACACTTGGAAGGATCTGAACCCATGACCCTGAGATAAAGAGTCTCATACTGTAATATTTTTATTATTATTATTTAAGTCTTTCTCTGTAAGCTCGAGGTCTGGGAACAGCCACAACTTCCTGCAGCTGATTTGGAACTCGAGGGAGAGAAGACCTGAACGAGTCCAGAAAACAAAGCATATTCCGAAGCCTTAGCCACGCCCACCAAACCCTCCCCCTCCCCCGCTTACGTCGCGACGAACGTTCCGACGCAGGGGGGGGGGAGAGAAGAGAAGCGCCGGCGAGCCTTAAAACGGGGGAAGGCCGAGCGAATCGCTCGCGAAGGCGCGAGCGACGCGCTCCGCGAGCGACGACCTTACGTCACCCGGATAGGGCCTAAGGAGGATCGTTGGTGCTGGTGCGCAGTTGGTGCTTTCCCGCTACGGAGCCGAAGCCGCCGCCGCCGCCGCGATGATGGCCGCGGAGAGCCCTTCCTCCTACCCGAGGACGTCCATCGAGGACGATTTCAACTACGGCACGAATGTTGCCTCTGCCAGCGTCCACATCCGCATGGGTAAAAAAGGGGTGGCGGTGTCCCGCTTCGCTTCCTGCTCCTTTGCCTCCTCCTCCAGGTCTCTGCCCCGCTCCCTCTCCAGGCATCGCCCGGCTAACTAGTCCGGGTTTCCCCACCCCCCTCTGGTTTTGAAAGGCCAGGAGTCGACCCGTCTGCTTCCTGGAGCTGAGCCTGTCGCAGCTTTTAAGGGCGCAGGACGAAACCGGAGAGAGGAGGTGTCATCGCCGCGGTGCTTTTAATTTCGTTTTCTGTCCCACCCTTTTCTCCCAAGGAGCTCACGGCGGTGTAAACATGGTTCTTCTCCGCGCCTCCCCCCCCCCATGTAATCCCTATAACAACCCTGCCAGGTAGGGTTAGGCTGAGAGCTGAGAGACAGGTTTTAGTTCAGCACTCTAACCTTCGTGATACACCTCTAGGAGCCAGGCAAAAACAAAAACACGTTCCTTTTTAACCAGGCCTTTGGTTGACTTGATTGACATCCTATGCCCTTTTAAAATGTGGGGTTTTTTGGGGGGGGTATTGGGTTGTTGTTTTTATTTTGATTGGCTTCTAGGCAGTGCTTTGGCAGCATCGCCCTGGCACACACACACTAAGGTAGAAGCAAAGATATAAAGACACTTAAAAAAAATTTTTTAAAGGTGACAAAATTTTTAAAGATGACAGTAGTTAGGCTATCCTTATCCAGATAAGGGAATAGCTGGGCCACCAACCGAAGCTGATGGGAGGCACTCCACACCACTGAGGCCACCTGAGCCTTGAGCGACAGAAAAGGATCCAGGAGTACCCCCAAGCTATGAACCTGCTCCTTCAGAGGAAATGTAACCCCATCAAGAGCAGGTAACCTCCTAGCCATCCGGTCTAGGGAACCACCCACTAACAGTGCCTCTGCCTTACCTGGATTGAGTTTGTCTGTTGGCTCTCATCCAGTCCATTATCGAGGGAAGACACAGGTCCAGCACTTCCACTGCCTCACCTGCAGATGTAAAGGAGAAATAGAGCTGAGTGTTATCAGCATATTGCTGACAACTTACTTTCGTTGTCACTTGGTGAAAAGGGTGGGGAAAGCTGCATCTACTTTGGCAATGTGAATGCCCACTGTGAATGTGTGGATGGAAGGAAGGTGGAAGGAGAATGCTGTAATAATTCATTGGCCAGCAACAAACATTTCAGGCAAACATATCCTCTTGATTTGGTTTCATTTACTGTCCATTGTCTTGTTTGCGCAGTTCAGTGCTTACTTGGGCTACTCATGTATTCATATGATGCATAACTTGGGCACTGCTGCATGCATAACTTGGGCACTGCTACTAAACAAACAGGATGTTAACCTATTGCTGCCCTTTGAGGAACCACTTGTTCATTCTAATGAGTACAATTTATTCACTATTACACTATTTTTTGTTTTTGTTTCTATACTTCATTAAAAAGATGCACTAGTTTTTTATTAATCATCTGATTTGAGGTAAAGCAAGAATTAAACCATGTTAATATGCTGTCTTATTTCCTATCTCATAGCATTTCTGCGCAAAGTCTACAGCATTCTTTCAGTTCAAATTTTCTTGACTACGGTGACCTCTGCAGTTTTTCTGTACTCTGAGACAATTCGGACATTTGTGCATGAAAGGTAGACCCTTTTGATGAATACAGTTGCACAGTATTTCCCCCACATTTCAATGTATATTAAATTTTAGACAGGATACTGTTTGATGTAATAATAGGTTTCAGGGAATTTTGCTGGCATCATTTGTTCTCAAGCATGGTTCTCTTCTGTACGTTGCTTGCTACTGTGATCTAACAATGATTTATTTATTTATTTATTTATTAAACATCTTAGTCCAAAGGGTCTCCAAGCAACTTGCATTGATTTTTTTTTTTTTTGCATAAATACATTATACTGTAGAAAGGGGGAGAGGTCATATTACTATTACATGCAACATATTGGGAAAACAAAACACCAGCTCCTTCCCATAACAGTAATAGAAAAAACATTAGCAGTATGTGAACAGTAAGCAAAACAATACTGGTAGCCACTAACTAGAAGAGAAAAATTAAAACAACACTGATACACCCTCCCTGACCCTGTAGATGGAGGAGTAAGGCTGAGAGAGATTATATTTTTCTGCCCCTCAGATGTGTTCCTGAATGAAGCTCATCTGCTTTCTGTCATAGAATTTATACAGAAATAAATTGCTACTATGAGCATGACTATTTATTTGAGGGTTTCATACGCTTGAAATATTGGTAACTTTGTAACTATAGATGTCTTAATTTCATACGACCAGAAGAGAGGTATCTGACCTTCATTGCAGACATATTAACAATTTTTAGGCATGTATCCAATAGACTCTTACTTTTTTTACATTAAAACAAAAGGAGCTAAAAAACCAGCAAAATAATGTTGACTGTGTTCTCTGTTAAATCTCACAGCCCAGCTGTACTTCTGCTATCCGTCCTTGGTTCTCTGGTTGTGATTGTGGCATTAACTTTGTACAGACATCAGCATCCACTTAACTTATATCTTCTCTTTGGCTTTGTAAGTATTTCCATAGCTCACACTTTCTTCCTTAGTGCTTTGTGGAGACTTTTTAAAAAGTTGCAGATAATTTGTTCTTCTATAGCCTTTCTGTTAAGATTGCTTTTAAAAGAGAGAGGCTTTTAAGTAGAGGTCTGTAAAATATGCACTGTACCTTCTGAAAAGTGATGTACACTCAGTTTCCTCTGTGTGCTCCTCAGAAATGTGCAATAGTGTGAATGTTTATAACTTCAGGAAGACAGTGGGTTGCATCTAACAGTGGAGTTCTCCTTGTGCAATGGGACTTCTCTGTCCCCTCCTCCACCTGTGTGCCCCCCAAATCTGCCCTAAAGGGCCCCTCCAGAACTTTGTCCAATGAGCATGAAGGCTAGAGGGTTTTTAAGTACAGTATGTTCAATTGAATGCACTTAGATATTCTCCCCATAATTTGAAACCCTGATAAAACATGGTTCTTCTTCTGCAAGTTTTCCAAGTCTATTCGATGGAACATGCTTTGAAACTTTCTTTACGCCTTTGTAGTAATTGCCCCCAAATCCGATGAGCAGTGCCAGTGCCCAGCCCTGTTCCTACTTTAACCCTGTGTGTGCTCACACAAATGCTTTTAACACAGCTAGTGTTCAGTGCCCAATTGCTTATAAAGCACTGTCTGCTTCTGTGGTGGTTGGTGCGATCTCTAGGAAGTTAATATTAAAATATTAATTTATTATTTGTACCCCGCCCATCTGGCTGGGTCTCCCCAGCCACTCTGGGCGGCTTCCAGCAAACATTAAAATACATTAACACATCACAGATTAAAAACTTCCCTGAAGTGGAAGGTATATAAAGGAATGCCACTTTTCCAGATAGGTTTATCTTGAACTCGGCTGACATGCATAGAACCCAGTCTAATGACTATTGCATGCACATCCTGGCTGTATGAGCTGGCCATTCCCATTTCTTCAGTGTCTGTTAGAGCGCTGCCGTACACAGGGTGCCCTTTGGCTTGAGATTGCTGAGTGGAGCTGCCATAATGTTGGCTTTAGATGATAATTCTTTCATTTCATTTTTCGCAGACTCTTCTTGAAGCACTGACTGTTGCTATTACAGGTATGCATTCACCCTTATCATATAGATAGAAATAGAAAGGAAATTGAAAGGAAGAAGCCCTATTTTATGATTTGTTACTGCTTGCTGAAAGGCGACTGACAGTAGAGAAGCCAGATTTGATGTCTCTTCTGTTATACCTCTTCCAACTGAAAATGAACAAGGAAAAAATAGAGAAATGCAAAGTATAATTAAAAGAATAGAGACTGGTACCCTAGAAGTATGGACGTCTGCCTATTATTCTTTCATTATATTCTATAGAAATGAGCATGGTTATTATTGGGATTAGCACTGCAATCGTAGGTGTCTCATTGCCTGGAATATAGGTATGCTTAGCTGTTCTCAAATGGAGCTGATAATTTTTTTCTTAATGTGAGCACGATGCCTGCATTGATTTATTTTGAGGTAACAATGCCAAATGTTTGGTAAAGATTTTAATTGACCTTTCCTTGTTTCTCCCCATAGTGACTTTCTATGAAGTATCTGTTGTTCTGCAAGCCTTTATCTTAACAACGGCTGTCTTTTTGGCTCTCACTTTATACACTTTGCAGTCGAAAAGAGATTTCAGCAAAGTTGGAGCAGGGTAAGTTACTTTCCTATACACGCACATAAACAAACATCCATGTATAAGAGGGATATATTGGCAAAAATTGGGGGAGTTTCTACGGTATAACCACCCTGCAAAAAAACAACATTTGTTTACTCATAGAGGTGAGCAAATGACTGTCACTTTGGAATAATATACAGTGGTGGCCATTTCTGTAGAGAGCTGCTGTTGGAAAAACACAGGGCAGCTGAATTGATAAAGTGTGTGCACAAAGTAAAATCCAGGGGGTCAGTGTGACTTGTCATGACTGAAATGGTGATTGCGAGTATCACAATGCAAATGTATGTTCTATAATAGGCGTGTATGTAACTAAGATGAAAGCGTAGTTTAAGAAGAAAGTCACTAACCTATTAATGTGTGTTCACAGGCTGTTTGCTTGCTTATGGATTCTTCTCCTATCAAGCTTTCTGAAGGTAAGAGGTCACACCTTGTTGTTGATATTGAAAACATCACTGGATAATTTAAAATGGGGGGAGGGTATGTTTATGCTAGGGCTGTGCCCCCCCCCCATCCTCCTGACTCAGGGCCTCCTTATAAAGGATTTCATTGTAACATGTATTATTCCTCAGTTTGAAATGGGTGAAATAGGAAGTTTAATACAGTTTTTAAACTAAAAAATATACTTAATTCAGTGGTTACAGTTTATATGTTTCAAATCTGGACTTCTGCTGTATTTGATTTGCCTTAAGCCCAACAATGCTAAACCATGGTTTGTAAGCCCAATTAAAAATATTATTTTCTAAATTTTTGAATGATGACTGAACTGACCAAGTGTAAACTCATTCCACCAAGATCTGGTACAAAACCGCAGTTCATTTGTGGGGTGCTTCTAGGCATGCTTTTGTAACATGTAACATAAATCAAGGATGCAGTCCTATACACACTTAACTGGGTATTAAACGTCCTTGAGCATAATGGGGCTAAGTTCTGAGTAAACTTGCATAGGGTTGCAGCAGAATTACTTAGCGTTTTATTCCAGTATTTTAATCTGTTTTCTCTTGAAGCCACAATAAGACCTCTGTGGTGCTATGGGTAGGTGCATCAGGCTGTTAATCAGAAGGTTGGTGGTTCAAGCCCACCCAGGGACAGCCGTGGGCCAAATTCCTGCATTGCAGGGGGTTGGACAAGATGACCCTTGGGGTCCCTTCCAACTCTACAATTCCATGATTTGAATACATAGTAGGAAAAACCAGTGCACATCACTTGGCCTGTGTGTTGTGCTATGGATGTGTTAATACAATTTAAAGAGCTTAGATGTTTTCATCTTGACAAAAGTAAAAATGGCATCGGTATAAATTGCCAAATAGAGCATCTCATGAGAAAATCCCAAGATCTGCGACTATAGTGTAGGAGATCTTTTTTAGAGAACGAACGTAAGAGACACAGATGGTAGAACTCAAATGTTTTGAAGAATGCAGTTCAAAACATCTTTTCAGAATAACGCAGACGCAAAATGACCAGCCCTTGCCAAAACCTTTCAGAATAGTAATGCGTTCAAGAAAATAAGATACAAATAATAATAATAATAATAATAATAATAATAATAATAATAATAATAGCCAATCAACTATCTTAACAGCTGTATAGGGATTGGGTCCAGAGATCCCTGTCTGTCTATTCTGAAGTGAATTCAGTTTTGTCATCTCAAAAGAGCAGTTCTACAGCAGCAGGAGGAAGGAATATGTGGTCTTCCACGTGTTGCTGGCCTCCAACTCCCATCCACCCCAACCAGCATGGCCAGTAGTCGGAGATGATGGGAGTTGCTGTACTGCATCTGGAGGCACAGGTTCCTAACTCCTGTTGAATAATGAAAGTCATAGAATAAGACATGACAAGGTCTGCCAATGTTAGGGTTGTCGTGTGTCCTCTTTTTCCATGACACATCCTCTTTTTCAGGGGTAAAATTTCTGTCTGGCTGGATTCTTAAAATTTGCCTAAATGTCTCTGGCTATACTTTCTGGATGAGACATAGACTTCCCTCTTCTCTTCTCCTGCCCCCTTCAGCAATGTATCACAGCTTCTATAGCCTACATAGAGTAGGGGTATTTAAAAAGAGAGTCGCCATAGCATCCTCTCTTTTTTTTGCTCTTCAAAATATGGCAACCGTACCAATGATAAGATGTGGAAAGCACTAAAGACTCAGGAAAGACCAGAAAATGGTATGTTGCACATACAGTCATACCTTGGTTCGCGAACGACTTAGTTGTTGAACAAATCGGCTCTCAAACGCCTGAAATCCGGAAGTAAGTGTTCTGGTTTTCGAACATTTTTTGGAAGTCTGACACTGACTCCGCTTGAGTGCAGGAAGCTCCTGCAGCCAATTGGAAGGCGTGCCTTGATTTTTGAACGTTTTGGGAGTCAAAACGGACTCCCAGAACGAATTAAGTTCGAGAACGAAGCAAGGTACCACTGTATGCAGCTTCTCTGTAAGCAAGCCAAATATATTAGTGGCCACATTCAACTAAATCACTGCACTAGCAGAAATCAGGGCAATGGTGCTTGCTAGTACGTCATGAATTCACCCCTCCTCCTGCACCCCGCTCTTCAGATCTGCTCCAGAGGGTCAGAAGAACCCCCAGAACATCATGGGAGGGGAGGGGAGATTGTTCTGTAAGGCAAGCAGAAAAGCTTGTACTAATGGAATAACCTCCTTCGCATTACATTGACTACAACCCTTCAGCTTTAATTATAGTTCCATTATGGTCAAATCTAATTTTTCGGTGTGCTTTTATGAAAGACATTTGCACAAAACCTCTCTCTTGTGTTCTTTGGTTACAGCTTTTTTTCTATAGTGAAGTATTAGAGGTAGTACTAGCTGCTGGAGGAGCACTTCTGTTCTGTGGATTTATCATCTACGACACTCATCTGCTAATGCACAAACTCTCCCCTGAAGAATACATATTGGCTTCAATCAACCTCTATTTGGACATCATCAATCTGTTTCTACACCTGCTGCGTTTGCTGGAAGCATTTAATAAAAAGTAATTGGGAGTTGTTAAAATTTCTGAGATAATTTGGATGTAGCATCAAAAAGTTATTAAGACCTAGGAAATCTGCAGAATGCTCTGAGATTGGAGCTTGTTTTTACATTCCACTGTGGTTTCAGTGTTTTCTGTATAAAGGGTGTTTTAGAGAACTGGTGTTTATGATTCTATTCTGAGATCAGTTAATTACATATTGCAGTCATCTTGGCTGTTCAGTAAAGGCTTAACTCCATCCGTTTGCATATCGTTTTTGATTGAAAGCCTTGCTCATCAACCTCCATTTGTGCTATTAGAATTCTATTTTCTGCAATAATTGCCACAGATGTGTCCTTTGATATTCAAACAATTGTCACTGGCTGGATAACATAAAATGGAGTCTCTTAATTTTGCTATTGAACATCAAAGCTTTAAATAAGCTAACATTCTGTTGCTGGTCATCTGTGGAATGTGTAAACTTACCCTACTAGCATTTTGACGTGAAGGAATTATCCCACAGCTTGGCTTCTACACTTTCTAAAATGTTTTAATGTACTTCTAATTAAATACTGTGTTTCCAAACACTGCAGTATTTTGTGAGATGAAAGGAACTTTATTTCAAAAGTGGATAATTAATACAAGTAAAAGATGTAAATTATTTGTTTAACTGTAGTTTCTGCTTTTTTGAAGGCTTGTATCCGGTCTATTTTAGATTTGTGAAATTTTAAAAAGTTCTAAAGTGTGTTTATATATATCACACAAAAACACCACAGCCTCATGTTTTCTGTTGATCCTTCTGGAATGCCAGAGAAGTTTGAAGTACATTTTGACCCCTTTTCCAAGGCTTGTCACTGACTTAATAAGGGGTAAGACACTTATGTGCAGTGGAGTGTTTATCAGATGGTGTTTTGTATTGGTTGTGTACTGTGAAGTGCAAGCAGATCAGGAGGGGCAATTAGACTCCATCTGCTCTTCTGTGGGGATAACATTAAGAATTTATGAAAATAAATTTTATGAAATGTTAGCTGTGCATGTCATTTGCCTCTTTATTTGCTTTTTGTCTGGTGGTGCAAGATTGCGAACTAATGGTTTCTTGACGATTAAGCAAGCAATTAAGGCAGAAACGCAATGTTGTGCCTGATAATTTAACAGAGTCCTAGAAGCTCATACCATTGGAAGTGGCAGTGCTTCTCATTCTGAGGGCCTAGAAGACTTGCTCATGTTTAGCTTCTAAAACTAGGTGTGCAGGAGTAAATGACTGCCTGCCAGCCATGTTCTTTAAGCTATATGCCAACCCTTTCGATCTTGGTTGTGTGGAGCCTGGTAGTGTTGCTCACTGATGTGAAAAAGACGTTGAGGATGTAATCCAGATTTGCACTATTGCAAGGCTTTTTGTGATGGCAACTCTTCTGCCCACGACCTTCACTTTTGGTAGGCAGAACAGGGAGCTCTGCACTGGATGAGTGATGCTGGCTTCATTCCATGGACAGAGGCTGGTGGAGATGGTTTGGGCTGGACAGAGGGATATCCCTGCCCCATCCAATCTCCACAGTGTGGCACAGCCTATGAGATATTAATATAGGTTGTCATAAGGTATAAAAATTAACCACGAGTGCTCTTAAAAGATGCTTTTGTTTTAAATACAGAAAAGACAACTGATTAGGAAGCTAAAACTATGTATCCATTCCCTCAAGCAATGCCCTCTTGCATGACCAAATTCAACGCAGCATTCTCATTTCGTGCGTTTGAGTGAATGTACTTTTCAGCAAAAATGTCTAAGGATAAGCAAAGAGTCAGGGATTTGGCTGAACTCGTTTTCTTGGGATCTAAGACTGACAGTTTAGGAAATCAAAGTGGAAAGGGCAGTTGTGTATAAAAAAAGGTCTCAATATTTTGCCATGTGAGCAAACAGTGGAACGCAAAGATGGAGTCAACAGTGGGTGGGAGCACATTTCCTTCCTCAGTGGTGTCCCAAGAGCTCCCTTTTCTGCTTCATGTAAGCGCCCCTTTACCATTCATCCCTTGCACTGGGTGGCTTGCCCTCCTCACCTGCCCTTTTCGATTCAATTAAGGGTGATCAAATAACCTGGCGGAGAGCAGGGCCAATAACTATGCTCCCTGGTTCTCTGTCCTGACACCTGTCCTTTAAAATCTCTGCATGCATGGACATAGGAACCACTAATCCGGCTCATCTAGCTTGTCAAGACTCTGACTGGCAGCAGCGAGCCGGGACTTCAGGAAGCGGTCGCTCTCCCCCCCCCCCCCCCCCCGCCAAAGCTGCACCTGAAGATGCCGGGCATTAAACGTGGGAAGCTTCTTGCATGCAAGACAGGATCGCTATGCAGCGCAATTTCGCTTATAAAGCGTATAAACAGCAACGGCCAAGTCAGCCCACCTCTCTCCCCTCCCCCCCGAACAGCGCCGCCAGCCTGGCTAGAGTCATTTACAGCGACGACGCCTTCGCGCCGTGCCGGAGGAACTCGCCAGGGGGCGCTGTTGGGCACAGCGGCGGGTGGGGCGTCGCTTGCTTGCTTCTCCCGGAAGCGGCGCGTTCCCCTCCTGCGCGCGAGACGCGTGCGCAGCTCCGGAAGAAGCGCTGCGGCCGGCGTGGCTTTCTTCGCAGGGGACGGGAGAGCTCCGAGTGATCAGGTGAAAAGATCGGGGGGCGGCGGGGTGTGGGGGTTGCCTTTGGTTTCTCGCTCTGCGTGCGCTGTCTGCCCTCCCCTTATTCTTTGCAGGCTGTTTCTCAGCGGAAGCCCGCCTGCTTGCCACAGGTAACCCCCCAAGGAGGGCCCCGCCTGCTGGATCGGACCGAAGTAGGGTTGACATCTGGCCTGTATTTCAGTGTAAAAAATGCTACGTCCTGTAGCATTGATTTAGTTTGTCCTGTATTTCAGGTCTCTTCCCCCTTACCCGTTTGCCAAGTGAGGGACCCTCTCCAAATGCACGTGTTTGGAAGGGTCGTGTATGTATTTAAGCCCTCCTGGGTATGAATTTACAGATTCATGTGCCTGTGTGAGAGAGAGACAAATTCCAAAGAGGGGCCATCCTGTCAGGCTGCCATAGATTGCATTGCACTGCTTTGAAGTCACTTCAGCACCAGGTGGGAACAACAACAACAACAATTTGACCCCCAACTGCCCCACCTAACCCTGTCCTGTATTTTGCCTGAACGAAGGTGGCAACCCTAGACCGAATATCTATCTGGTCCAGCACCCTGTTTCCTGCAGTGGCCAACCAGGTGTCCCCAAGCAAGGAGTGAGCACCATATCACTCCTTTTCTGTGTTTCCCAGCAGCTGGTGCTCAGAGATGTTGCACTTTTGATATAGAAGTGATTGGGTTGGTTGTTTTTTTGTTTTGTTTTTTAAGTTATTGGACCTTAGATTGTGATCTTCAGATGAAGGACAGTATACAAATGTAATAAATAATAATAAAATAATTAGACTTCAAAGTGCCTGGCCAGACCCCCTCCACCCCCCCCAAAAAAACCCACCAGGGGAACTGTAGTGATTAGAGGGCCTGACTAGGACTTGGGAGACTCCAGGATTCAGCCACGGTCTCTCAGCCTAAGCTATTTCAAAGGGTTGTACTCCAGGATAAATCAGGAAGGGAGAGAAGCACACACACCACCTTGAATGCCTGGCTTAGAGTCAGACATAGGCAACCTTCAGCCCTCCAGATGTTTTGGCCTACAACTCTCATGATCCCTAGCTAACGAGACCAGTGGTCAGGGATGATGGGAGTTGTAGTCCAAAACATCTGGAGAGCCAAAGGTTGCCTATGCCTGCCTTAGAGGATATAAATAAATATAATACATAAATAGTGCCCTGCATTGTTGTCAGAAGCATGAAAGAAAAAGCAGAAAGGCATCAAACTGCAGGAAAAGGAAGGAGACCTTCAGCTGCACAAGTTTGTTTGTAGTTGGTGTTCCAAACATGGTTTGAAATTAACTTTGGACTCAACCTAGTTGTTCAAGAAATCAGTTTACCAGAACTTGGTCTGAAATGTTTTGGGCTGTTAAGAAAGATTTGCTTTGTGTACCTGGAGGTATCCTTCCTTCCTTTCTCCTGCATTGGCTCGCCTTAATGTGGATACCTGTGCGGCTGTGGGGTGTTGCACTGGCAAACAATGGGTTACGTTTTGCCCTGTGTTTTCCTCTTCATAGAAGTAAACAAAAAAAATGGCAAAAAGCTTGAGGAGTAAATGGAAGCGAAAGATGCGAGCAGAGAAGAGAAAGAAAAATGCCCCCAAGGAGCTTGCCAGATTGCAGAACATCCTCAAAACAAACGCTGATGTTCTAATGGATGACATGAAAGAGATAGCAACTGTCGTTCCTGCTGAGAAAGTCATAGAGAAGAAGGATCAGGAGGGTAAGTTGACCTATTTTTTGATTTTGCTCTAAGGAATGCCGCAAATCAGCTCTGAAAAATGGGAAGCAAATATTACATACATCCGTTGCCAGATACGCTCTTCCTCTAATTCATTTGATGTCCGCTTTTCTCATTCCCACCCCCTCTTTTTGTTTTCCAAGTCTCTCAATGTCTCTGTTAATGAAGTTCAGCCATTGCTACTGTAGGAATGCAACTGCTTCCTTGGCAAGTTTAGCCAATATATGTGGTGCAGCCAAAGGAATCTCTGTAGAAGAAATTTGCTGTGCTCTCCCCTAGTGTATTTTGATCCATAGCTTTCTTTATTCAAATGCTGAGGACTGTTGCCTGTGTGCCCAAAGGGTTCAGCATCTGAAGTTCAAAATAGGAAGAACAAAGTGGAGGGGAATATTTATAAAATATACAAAATATCCCCATACTTTCTCACACCATCCTCTTTCCAGTTCTTCTCTCCTCCTCCCACCACCAGTCAGTATTAGAAGTAGCCTGGATCATTTATCTTCTTTCTCCCAACATCTTTTGATTTGCTTTCAGCTCTAGTGGTTTTTAACTAGCTGCTGTAAGTTCACACTGCTCATACTTCCTTAAGTGTTTCCCCCCCTTTTCTTTTCCAGAAGGGAGTAAGATGGACATGGATTCAAAAAGAAACCAAAAAACCCTTCTGGATGAACATGGACAGTATCCAGTATGGATGAATCCCAGGCAGAGGAAGAAGCTCAAGTCAAAGCGAACCAAAGGGAAGAATAAGCACAAACCACCTAAGGGATTAGCATGGTAGAGTCTGGGTGAATTAAAAAAAAAGTCATGTGTGTTTGTGGAAGACTTTTATGTCAAAAAAATGCAGCCAAAAAAAACCAAAAAAACCCCACAACCCTGTGACTTCAACCATTACTACCCTTTTCACCGTTTGTTTCAAATGACTAATTTCTTGCTTCAGACTCTTGGACTGTCACCTTGTGGATGTCAGTTTGGAGGCACCTTGGAGTACTTTTGATTTAATAAAACTTTCACGTGTTTAGTATGTATTTTACATGCTGTTCCAACTAGAATACAGTCAACCTGAACAGAGTGAGCACATTCTAAGTTACCGGTAGTTAGGTCTATGCTTTTCAAAACAGTGGGACTGGTCAAATGCTTTAAGACCCAGTGATTTCAATGGAATTCAGTCCCAACTAATTCTCTGTGGATTGTGCTCATCATAAACAATGTGTGCTTCCATCTGGGTGCTGGTACCATGTCCCAGCAGAAACGTTTATTTTTATGTGGTGCAGGATAGGGATCCACAGTTGGAATCCACTAGACAGGAGTATGCGAGTTAGGAGACTTGCCCTGTGAATGGGCTGGGCACCCCTCCTCATTTCCTTCCTGCCTACCTCCACAGAAGATCATCAACAGCATGTTCACCACTTCAGAGGCTTTATGCCTCCTTAATTTCAGTGGTTCAGAGCTAAGCATATGCTGTGCAGCCCAATCCAGTTTTCTGTTGAGTTCCCAGCTAAGAGTACACAAAAGCGTAGCCCCATTATTCCCTTGAAATCAGTATCTCTAAGGATGCAGCCCAGTACACAATTGTTTTGGAATAAGCTCTATTGAAATCCCTTACTTCTGAGTAGACATGCCTAGGATTACACTGTTAGCCTGTAGTCCTGTGCACACTTACTTGGGAGTAAACTGCATTGAATTGCCTTGGAATTACTCATGAGTGACATGTAGCTACTCAGATTCATTTACATCCTACCCTAAATAGGTATTTTTAGCCAATATACATGGATTGGCTTTTAGCATTGCAAACTTCCTCGTATGTTAATGGCAAGTTGTGCACTTTAGTTAAAAAAAACAAAACTGAATGTGGAATGGATCCGGGTTTCCGTGCTTGTGAGAATGACTATGTATGGCTTAAAGGTTTGCTTAGATGTTTGGTGGATGTGTAATGCAGGTTCATTGTTTATTTCTAATCTCCGTGCATGGGTTGTGAAGGAGGACTGTGGGTAGTGCAAGGAGCAGGACAGCACTGCTGGTGTTTATGCCTGATGTTGCATGGCCTGGCTAACCTCCATCCCTCCAAACCTAAAAAGAACTCTGCTGGATCAGACCAAAGGCCTACCTAGTCCAGCATCCTTTTCCCTACAGTGGCCAGCCAGATGCCTTTGGGAATCCCACAAGGCAGACATGAGCACAACGGCAACTTCTCCTTCTTCCTCTCTCTAGCAACTGGTATTCAGAAACATATCGCCTCCAATACTGGAGGTTATACACAGCCACTATGGCTAGCAGACATGTTGAACGTGAGCTATCAAGCTGCTGCATTTTGCACTAGGCTGCAACTCACTGGTCAACCTCAGAGGCTGCCCCACAGAACACCATGCAGTAATCCAACATGGAGGTTACCAGTGCATGGAGGGGAGTCCAAGTCCAGAAATAGCCATAGCTGTCATACCAGGTGAAGCTGGTTAAAGGCATTCCTAACCGCTGAGGTTACCTGTGCTTTTGGTGCCAGAGATGGATCCAGGAGCAGCCACAGACCAGAACCTGAGTACAGCTCCATCCAAAGCAAGCAGTTGACCAATTATTCAGACTCATTTCACAGTCCCTCTGTCTTGCCAGAATTCAAGCTTTGTTTGTTGGCCCTCATCTGGTCTATCACTGAGTTCAGGTACTGGTCGAGGGCTTGCCTGGCCTCTCCTGCTTCAGATGCTAGTCTAGAGAAATAGAGCTGGGTATCGTCAATGTACTGATGGCACCTCACCCCAAATCTGATCATCACTCCCAACAGCTTCATACAGATGCTTAATAGCACCAAGGTACCTTGCAGCACATGTGCCAGGGAACCAAAAATTAATCACTGATCCTGAAGATAGAATTGGAACCAATGAGTCAGCTCAGGGAGATGCCATTGTCCTGCAACCCACGGAGACTTCAAGTAAAAATAATACACATTCCCCCTGTCCTCTTGAAGGCGGCCACTTATCAGAGCAACCAGGGCTGATTCAGTACTGTAATAAGGCCTGAACCTTGACTAAAATGGATCAATATACTCTTTCATCCAAGAGCGCTTGCAACAGTCTCACCATGACCCCTTCAATCACTTTCCCTCACACCCAAGGGGAAATTAATAGGTCACTGAGCTTTTTCAGGTCAAATCATAGCCTTTTTCAAGAAGGTTGGGACCACATGCACCTGCAAGGATGTGTTGTCCCCACAGCCATGCCCCTTTAATAAATCAAGAGGAGACCAATAAATTTCAAAATTGCTCGAGGGGAGTGATTCTATCCTCAAAGTGCATTGGAAGCAAGTTAAAGTGGACTTCTGAAGCTCCATTTCCTGGAGATGTGAGCAGGCCCTCAACAATATTCCACTCCCCGCATCGCCACACAGCAGGCACAATCGTGCTCTCATGTTCAGCTGGCTTCACAGCATGGGGTTGTTGTTTTTTGCCACTTATGCTCCAGCCTGTTTCATCAGCCTTCATTCCTTGGGCAGAACAGGCTTTTTAGTGCTGGAGAGGGTGCTTGGGGGTGGTGATGCCAAGAGTTTAGTGCATCTCAGTGTTCAACAGTGAGAAAGGGCTTCAACCAGGTCACCTGCTCTGTCCACTGAAAAAACACCAGGAGCATGAAGGAATCCATTGTATTAGTCATCAGCTGCAGACCATCCAAAGCTGTCCACCCTCCACATCCCAGTGGTGGTGAGGGAGGGTCAAAGCACTGCAAGTCCCAAATCAAGAAGTGATCTAAGCATGATCACTTATACCCGTTTCCAAATAATCCCTTCATCTGAAGTGAAGACCAAACTGAAGGTATAACGTACCCTCTTTGTCCAACGGACAACACCTTGAGACAGGCCAGAACGCTAAAAGGTAAAAAAAGGTAAAGGACCCCTGGACGGTTAAGTCCAGTCAAAGACGACTATGGGATTGCAGTGCTCATCTCGCTTTCAGGCCGAGGGAGCCGGCGTTTGTCTGCAGACAGCTTTCTGGGTCATGTGGCCAGCATGACGTAAGCCGCTTCTGGCGCATCAGAACATTGTGATGGAAACCAGAGCGCACGGAAACACCATTTACCTTCCTGCCGCAGCAGCACCTACTTATCTACTTGCACTTGTGTGTTTCGAACTGTTTGGTTGGCAAGAGCTGGGACAAAGCGACGGTAACTCACCCCGTCGTGCGGATTCAAACCGCCGACCTTCTGATTGGCAAACCCAAGAGGCTCAGTGGTTTAGACCACAGCACCACCCGCACCGTAACACTAAGGCAGCATCAGCATGGACACTACAACTACCCAGAATTCTGGGTTCCTCCAAAACCGCACCTGCACTGGTTCCTAGAACCCGCAAGGCAGCAGGATGCATGGCACTCCGCCCAACCTTAGTTTTACTGTCTCCTTGGCTCGACACCAGATGCAGGCCCTCACATCCAGCTCCAAGATGGAGGGGTGTCCTGGTGTTAAGATACAAGTTTTGTGGACCACAGCAATCCACCCCCCTTTGTCCTTGCACTCTGTCTTGATGCTGCACCAAATATCTGGACATGCCACAAGTGGGTCAAGCTCAGCTCCTCCCAGCTTGCCCATTCAGCTCTCAATAATACATGTCCGGTCGGTACCCCAATCCACAACGGCACCCTGAATTAACAAGGTTTCATTATGCACCGATCATGATTGTGTTTCATTGTGCTGTAACACAGCCCTGCAACCCTAGTGAAGTGCAGCACGTAGTCCCTACATATATTATTGTTGTTCCCAAGAAACATTGCCAACTTAATATGTGCATCACATATTTTCAGCATTTGAAAGTGGATTTCTTCGTAGCATTGATTAGTGGAGAGGGAGTATAATTTTAAAAAACAAAACAAAAACATTTGTTCCTCAAACTCTTCCTGTCTGTTGCATCCTGAAGCTCGCACGAAATATGCAAAAGTTCCCTGGATTAACGGGAGCAGTCAGTAATCCGAGAGGACATTTTTTTCACCTCTAGGTCACTGGTTCAAATGCAGCCCAGTGATGAAAAGTGATTACCATCTGATGGCTATTCAGAAGGCAATTTAGCATGAGCTGGTGGTCTCCCTCCAGTTACCCACCAACTGTTGTCCAGATCTCAACTGACACTAATTGGAACTTTTATTGACATCCAAAGCAATAAGAGCAAAGTGATGGAATTAATTCTCTCTTTAAGAAATGATGCCCGAAGACTTGAGCATGTGGAAGTTCGCCTGGTTTCTTCATGTTTGATCAAATATTGGGTTTCCATGAAGCCCAGTAGATGGCACTATGAGTTAAGTACAAGGGAAAATGTGATTTCGAATGTTGTTGCCCCAGACATTGCAACAACTGGAACAATGATAACCATAACATTAATAAATAACCATTTTCAGCTTGTTTGGTACGAATTAGCTGTGTGTTTGTTTTTTTAAAATATTTTTTTCATGGCTGCGCAAGCTAGAATTCCCCTTCCAAATGTTTTGCTCTTTGAGAAAGCTTTGCAAAACAAAAAAATCTATTACCCATCATTACAGATAAGTTTCATGATTGTTTGTTTTATTTCTAAATTGGCATAAACAAGGATGTTTGGTTTGGATTTTACAAATTTCCTTGTGGTGTTTATGGCTCGAGCGATAGTGTAAGAAAACTGGGGAACGTAACTGAAGCTGACTGCTATTCTAAATATTCTAATCTATAGTGAAGGGCAAAACATGAAATCAGCAGAATGCATGGTTACATATCACTTAAAACAATTTAAGCTTTGCTAATGCAAAAATAACATTTGTTTCCTACAAAAACGTAGTCAGCCTCCCCTTAAAAGTAATCTCAGGGTCATGGGTTTGAGCCCCACGTTGGGCAGGAGATTCTTGCATTGCAGGGGGTTGGACTAGATGTCCCTCATGGTCCCTTCCAACACTATAATTCTATGGTTTGTGGTCTGTGCCCTGACATAGACAATTGTCTGACAGATTATGTTATTTCCAGCCAAGAAAATTAAGGTGTATTTCAAGAGTGTCAAATGGTATGATGCTACTGAAAATAGCAGTGTTTTAGTAAAGTTCAGTTCATTTTTTAATTTTTAAAATATTTTGTCAAACTTTTTCAAACTCTTGCATTTTTTTAAAAAAAACTGGACAGTTGGAAAATTTGAGAATAGGTTATATAGAGTTACAGGTGACAATATTAGAAGCAGGTAATACACAGTACAAGAGAAAGTTTTTTAAAAAATTAATTGCCAAACATCAACAGGGTGGAAAATTCAGGAGAGTATTGACAGGAACATAGCATGCCCTCCAACATTTCTTCAATGAAAATAGGGACATCCTATTCAATAATGATGATGATGATGAATTTCTACCCCTTCCATCCGACTGGGTTGCCCCAGCCACTCAAGGCAGTTTCCAACATATATAAAAACATAATAAAACTTAAAAAATTTAAAAAACTTTCCTATAACGGGCTGCCTTCAGATGTCTTCTAAAGGTTATATAGTTACTTATCTCCTCATGGCTCAGGGGTTGCATAACTCCATACCCTCCAATGAAAATAGGGACGTCTTAAGGAAAGGCAGGACATTCTGGGATTAAATAAGAAACCGGGACGGCTTCTGTAAATCCAGGATTGTCCCTGGAAAATAGGGACACTTGGAGCGTTTGACATAGGAAGCTGCATAATACCAGTTCAGGCTATTTTGTCGATCTACCCTAAGTGTTGTGTTGCTTTGACTAGAAGTTGCTGTCCAGGGTTTGGGGCAAAGAGAGTTTTTTTGCCAGCCATGCTATCTGATTCCTCCCCCCCCCATGCCCTGCTGGGCATGCTTGGAATTTAATCTGGGGCCATGTGCCCTACCAGTGAGCTCTGGTCCTTCCCTTGGTTTGGAGGAGAAAGGATTTTAGGCTTTTCTTGTATTTGTAGTAATCCATATAATCCGAGCAGATATTCTGAGAATACAGAAGCCTGCACAGCAGTACCAGATTCACAGCAGAATCCGCCATGTCTGTCAGAAACTAAGATAGCTATTTGCATCTTCTGCACATGCTAGTTTCATCCCCACCAGGTGTTACTCAATAGCTACCTATTACCTAATCATTAAGAAGTACCGGTACTCAATTATTAGGCCACACAAAAATCTTAGGAGCTCCACCTTGTAGCAGCAGGGCAGTTTAAAACATGACATTGTTTTATCTGTTGGTCTTCCAGAGTGTAAATCTTCCTCTCTTTACTGGATTCAGTAACTTTTTGTTGTTGTTCCTCTGATCTTTCAAGATGTGCTGCTTCTTATTTCAATTTTGCTAATTTTGGTGCTGCCTGAGGCAAAATGGATTAGAATACAAAACCACAGCTTCCTTTTGGAAGGATAATTCCTCTCACAAAAGGGAGTCCCTCTGAGCGGAAGGTTGTGTGCATTTAAAGCACATCTCATCCCCGCGAGAATACCGGGAACGGTAGCTCTGTAATAAGTGAACTACAATTCCCAGAATTTTTGGGGGGAAGTTGTGTGCTTTAAATATATGGTGTATATGCAGCCGAAGACTTCTGTGAGACTCCTTAAGTGAAATGGAACCTTTGGGAACCTTATGCTTTTGCTGCAAGGTGGCAATGACTGGATTTTCCGCCACCTGTTGGTATTTGACGTGTGTTTGTCACGGGATCAGTGTCATGATTTGGAGATGGATGGATTATGGATGGAGGGGGACAGGCAGAAAAGGAGAGAGAAGACACAAAGAGAGAAGCATAGGCTTCAAAACTGATGAACAGGGTAGAAAGCGGTGGTGCCAAAGGACAAGAAGAGTAAACGGTGAAGATCACACATATCATTTATTCTCACATCCTCTGTATCGATTATGTTTTTTTTTAAAGTAAGCACTAATGTTTATGCTGCTCAGTCTTGAGCTTAGTTAAAGATAAATCAGTCCTTCATAGGTATTTTGTTTGATCAGGATTACGTTTTAGAATGGAAAGAAAAAGAATGTAAATCGTTCTGATACAAAAACTGGCACTAGTTTTCAGTGTAAGTAAATAGGTGAAGGCAGGTGATGCTTGCATATAAGCCAAGAGTTATTTCACCCAGCAGTGCTTTTGTGGGGGCAGCAATGCAGCATCATGGACAAGAATATAGTGGGCACACACCCATACTCTGAGGATGGAGCCCAGTTTGATACTGTCCCTGCCTGAAAACATGCATCCACTTCCTAAATTAAATGAGTTAATTCTAAATGTTGTTGTTCATTGTTTAAATGGCATACACATGCATACGATCAGATCCAACTGCAACCATTTCTCCAAAGTAACGTTTTGCAAATAGCATGCATAGTCCACTGAACGCGTCCTCTTCATAGAATCAAGGTTAATTGCAAAGCTGGCATGGTTAAGTTGTTATTGCCAGAGAAAAAGAAGACAAAGTGGAAATAATTTGCTGAGCTCATGATTCTATGAATTCGCCAGTGGATTTTTTAAAAAAAACAAGTTGTGCTTAGGCATCTTCCTCTGTTCAGTTGTGTGTGGATTTGATGCTTCTTAATGAATCAGTCTGCTTTTGTGAACAGCGACTGGATCATATCCAAATATGACTCAATGGGAAATCAGTTAGTTTTTCTTCCTCGGGGTTGCTTTGTGATCGCATCCGGTCATTGCTAATAAATCTGAATACCTTCTAAAAGGGTTTGTATTGGACCCCAGTGTAAATCTGTGGAAGAAGCGTTTCCTTTGAATACATTAGTAGAATTCGGCGAAGGTGGGCTTTTAAAATTTTTATTTCTGAAAGCCTGATTAAAAAACAATCTCTTTGCTCACATTCAGAAGAGACCTAAGCATTTGTTTAAATCTTTCTTTCTTTCTTTCTTTCTTTCTTTCTTTCTTTCTTTCTTTCCTTTTCTTTCTTAAAAAAAGGTTTTCTTTGAAAAGATGAAGCAGTCTGTGCAGTACACTAAAGAACTGCTCAGTTCTGCATTAATATCGGGAGCAAGAAGGCTTATAGGAGACCTGCATGCATCCCAAAGAACAGAGCTTGGGTAAGGGTGAGGGGAGCCTTATTTCCATGGGCAGGGGTGGCACAGAGGGATCCCTACCCATCGGAAGTGTGTTCCACTCTGGACTGTGGCCACGGGGATTTTGACTGCAGGAATCAGCTGGGCCACAAGAATGGATGCAAGAAGGTGTCGTTTTTCTTTTCCGCCCTGTGTCTGTTGCACGCACCACTGTTTTTGTTCCACTGCAGTTTGCCTTCTGCCCAAACTTATGTTATCTGTCTCACTTAAGTGCTGCGGCAAAATGACGGAACTTACATAGTTACGTGCTACGTTTTCATTATGTGATTCCATTCTATTCAATTCAATGTAAAGGAAACACAGTGCAGGTGTGTGTGTGGAACAATCAGTTATGTATGATTTGCAGACTGAAAGCGACAATAGTGAACGCCAGTCGTATTTGCTGAATTCTGTTCTGTTCTGGACTTGGGATGAATGAGCGAATATTGTCAATTTCCATCTCTGTTTCTGGCTTTGGTGAATTTCTCCAACATCTCCAGCCCCAAGCGCCGCGTGAAAATGCATTCATGCGGCCTGTGGGCCACAGTTTGCCAACATGATATACAGGTTTGCAGCTTACGTTTCCCTGGATTATGATCATGCTTAATCATAGCTCTACAGGTAAGTTCCTAGGTTCGGTCAGCTCAACAAACTCTAAGGGTCACCTGCTATGTACCCCAGGGACTAATGGTATCTAGTCACATAGGAGACTGATTCTCAGTGGCTTTTCATTAAATTCTGTGTGACCAAGTAAAATATCTGCAATCAAATCCTGCCTCCCTCAAGAAACTGAGAGGACAAATAGAAGCTCATGGCAGGCTTAACCCTCATCCTAATTTTCTTGCATGTACTATAGGAGAAAAGCAAAGCAATGTAATGGGGCACAGATATCAAGTGCCCCCCCATTCTTAATGCTAGGTAGTTCAGCTGCCACTGAAGGCATGCACCATATGATTCTGTGTGCAAACATACAGACACATGCTCTAAGGACTCGCTGCAATATACCAACAATGGCAACCCTTTTGTCAGGGGAAATTAAAACTCTGCTCTGTATGCAATTCAAATAGCTATCTAAGGAAATGCATATTGATAGGCACTTTCAATGCTCAAACTCGCAGCTGCAGCAGACAACATAATAAAGAAAAGTGCTATAGAGCATGTGTGGAGTACCTACTTTCACAACTAAGGGACTACAGCCAACTCTCACCAATCAGCTATTATCGTTATTTCATTTTAAAAGCACCTAAATACAGCGTAGAGTTGTTGTTTTTTCAAATAAACAAGACAGTCCCTGCCCACCAGCTTATCATCTAATAGACATGTCACAAAAGGAAGAAGGGGTGGTGAGGGAAGACGAAAACAAGCAAACTTGATCATCACCTCTTAAAGTCATGCAATTGTTATGATAACAACTGGCTGGAACGGAGTTGGTTCAGGGAGTGGGGAGCCAAATGGCAGCTGGTGTCTCAACCAAGCAGATGGTGTGGGCCCCTCTGCCCCACTTCTCTCTCTGCTGCAGTCAGGTGGCAAGTCTAGAAGCAGAGGCGAACAGGACAAAATGTACGGAACATTGCTTTATCTGAATGTCTGGTCAGACATAGATGCGTAGTCTGGGGCAAAGCCAAACAGGACAGTTTTGATGTGGACAGGTCTCCAGTTTTTATTATATAAATAGGAAGAGTCATATAAGTAGTTTTCCAATGACTCATTCCTTGTTGTGGTTGGGCTATATAGACTCATTTTAAAATCATGGCTGTATGTAACTGTATCTATAATTTGTTTTTTTATATATATACTGAATATGCACCATATTTAGTGTAAAATTTATATTGTTTGTATGATTATGTGTTAGTTTGTACATATGTTTAAGATAAATCATATATATAAACACACACAATATAGATAGATAGATGGATGGATAGATAGATAGACAGACAGACAGACAGACAAACAGACAGACAGACAACTGGTCTTTTTATTGGGATGGAAATTTCTATCAGAAATTCAGATGTCAGACTTCTCTCTCTCTCTCTCTCTCCTCCCCATTTTGTTTAATGTCTAGTCTGATTTAAGAGTTTCTGAGAAAGCAGAAATTTCCTTGCTATTTGGTAGGTCCTATTAAATATATTGCCCTGTGTGGATTTTGGATGGTTTCCATTTTTATTTCAAATAATTTATTTGTCCTATTTTGCTATTTTATTGGACTGTAAGTGGTTGTTAAACAATCATGTGACATCTGGCGGTGGGAGAGATGTAAATATTTTAAATATAGTAAATAAGAAGTATACCTAAATGGACTGAGGGGAAAGCAGCAGGAGAGGAGCTAACCTTTGGATTGTATCGAAGAAAATTGTTCGATACCATCTTTTTTTAAGCGTAGGTGATTTTTGTAGGTGCTCTGAGGCTCGGTCTGGCTCCCAAGATCTGCCTGACACAACCAGTTTATGTTTCTTAAGTCACCTTCTTTTGCAAAAGCCAAGACACAAGGGAGTTAATGTGCATGTAGGTCACAGAGACCCGATTTCCCCCTGTATGCTTTGGTGTATTTTCATCCACAAATGAACACTTTTAAGTCTATCTCAGTGGGCAGTGCAAGATAGGATATGGTACTGTAAGGGCTCAGGGTTGTCTCCTCGAGAGTAAAGAGCCAGAAACATCCGTTCTTCTAAAGCTAATACTTTATTTACAGACTATGTACATCGGAGCGTTTAAGATTAATGTCCGCTTGAGTCGGTTCCATAATCCGGGAGTGGCTTTCGCCGGTTCCTCCCCCAACATAAAAGCTTAGGAATTCCAAAGCGTCTCCTCCTTTCCTTACGCCTTTTCCCTCTACGCAGCTGGAGCGACGGAAGTAGCTGACCGCTTTGCTCCGCAACCCACTCAGGTCGATCTAGGGCTCTGTCAGCCTCTCTGACCCTCAGCTCCACTGCACTTCCTGGCAGTTCCTGCTCCTCACCACTGGGGCTTTCCTTACTATCCCCGCTGGACTCTCCGAGATGCTTCCTAGGAAAGGCTGCACTTCCCTCCATCCCTCCTTCCCCGTCTCAAGAGCCTTGCGTGAGGGCAGGTCCCTGACAGGTACCCTCTCGTCATTTGCAGCTTGCCCATCCCTTGGAAGTCCCAGGAGCTTGTATTTCCTTGTGGACATGCACAAAAGGTTGCTGAGGAAAGAGCCGGTGTGCCTTGGGGGAGAAACGGGGGAAGTAGCAGATGGGGAAAGGTATCTACTCTTAGCGGAAAGGTATTTGTCTACCTGTGCACCACCCACTCATACTTTTTTTAAAAAAATTGAATTTGGATTAGTGCAGGCATGTCCAAAGTCCGTTTTGGGGGGGGCTAATCCCTGTGGCAGTTTATTTATTGGGGTCAAATCCTTAAAACAGCTCTTCAAGTTCAATCCTAAAAAAAAGCTCACCAACTTTGGGGCAAAACCGTAAAAAAAGCTCAACAACCTCAACAACTTAGGTCGGCCCTAACGCATGTTCACTTCATCAAATCTGGCCCTCTTTGAAAAAAGTTTGGCACCCCTGGATTAGCACAATAACAAACTTTCACCAAAGTCAAAGTTTCACACATGGTGGTCAAGAGCAACAACAACAATGTGTTTTATATTCGTCAGGTGCGAGCAAAACAGCAGTTTCAAAAATACAAATATATTTCTGTGTCAAATGCATCTCCATCAGGTACAGAACCAGCAGTGCCTCACAAGGGCAAAGAATGACTGGGCAGATAGAGGCATGGGAGCTTCCAATCTCCAGGAAACTGAAAGCCACGGTGAGACTTGTAATAATAAATAATAATAATAATAATAATACAGTGGTACCTTGGTTCTCAAACTGAATCCGTTCCAGAAGTCCGTTCCAAAACCAAAGCGTTCCAAAACCAAGGTGCGTTTTCCCATAGAAAGTAATGCAAAATGGATTAATCCATTCCAGGCTTTTAAAACCAACCCCTAAAACAGCAATTTAACACGAGTTTTACTATCTAACAAGACCATTGATCCATAAAATGAAAGCAATAAACAATGTACTGCAGTCACACAATCAATCAATCAGTAGCTGAACTGGGTTCCACACAGTCACAAAAACAAACAAAAAGAGCTGCAAAAACACACACACACACACACACACACACACAACGCAAAAATAAATAGCAAAAACAGACAGACCGCAGCATAACACTCAAAATGGAAGTGTGGCACTCAAATTGGAAGCGTAACACTCAAAACAGAGCACGTTTGGCTTCCGAAAAAAGTTCGCAAACCGGAACACTTACTTCCGGGTTTGCAGTGTTTGGGTTCCAAGTTGTTTGAGTACCAAGGTGTTTGGGAACCAAGGTACCACTGTAATAATAATAATTATTGTTTTATTACTTATACTCCGCCCATCTAGCTGGGTTTCCCCAGCCACTAGTGGAACATCAACAATATGTTTTACACATAAGCATGCAGAGCCTATGCAGGAATGGGAGAGAGATTTGGAGACAGTGTTTTTCTTTCTTACCTCATAGCTCCAGCTGACCTTTGGGGTCCCTTCCAACTCTACAATTCCACGATCCTATGATCCGCTGAAATGGACCTGTAATTATGGACAGATTATAATGGCAAAATATCATAAAGAGACAGCCACTTTAACAATCTCACTCTCAGCTACTCTGATAATTGTCAGTAAGGGGGCTCAGGGTTGTGCCCAATTAACTTAAGCTCAGAATAGGTTAAGGTTTAGGCTCATTACTGAACCTAAGTTAAGATCAATAGGTCTACTCTGAGTAGGACTAGCACTGGGCACAACCCACTTTTATTTTCTTAATATAGGTGTTGTAGCGTGGGTTAATTATTTCAGCAAGTGATTTCAGCTCTCTGACATAGCAGGCAGGAGACAGCTTCTTCATGTAACAACTCTTTATTCAGGCAAACAAGACTGAGGGAACTGAGGGTAGGGAAGCTACATTTATAGGGACAGAGGACTGACTAGGAAAAGATACATTTTGGAGGGAACAATCACAAGCCATCACACAGCTGCTTTTTGGTGGGAACCAATAAGACTGAGGATCCAAATGCAGCAACTTGAATGCACCAATAGTAACTGTTCCTTCTGGGACAGGAAGGCAGTTACTTTACCCTAATGTGATTACAGACAATAGTAATACAGATATGATAACACTCTGAATCAATACACAACAATAGGCATGCTACATCCTCTCCATTGGGCTGATGGAAACAAAATGGCTAGGAAGCAAATGGAAGTAAGGGGTGAGGCGATACATAGCACCCAGCAAAATGTCACCACACATATAAAAAAAGCCAGCCATCCACTCAGTGCACTCAGGTAATGTGTGCTTTGTTGAGAGCATCTCTTATTTATTTGTCTTAAAATGGGTGACTCCATGTTTGCTTTGAAACAAGTTTATTTACTCAGGTTCTCTTTGCCGGCCCCGGGGTGTGTGTGGGGAAATCTGAACCATATTCAGTGAGCCAGTGGAGGCGTCACAGAGCCAGCTTTCTAGGATGTCTCTGTTCAATAGCCACAAATTGTCCTGGAAAGTGCTCCGTGTTCAAAGCAGAGTTGGCCCAGGCTGCCTCAAGTGGTGATTCAGGCATTAGTCACCCTCTATACCCGTCCACTTAAAAGTTGTACTTTGAAATAAATTTGTTCTCTAGGACTCTGTGGGAATTTTATGGGTTGCTGCCTGCATTTTTTTCATATAAATCACTTGAACCAAACATTGTTTTTAAAACCCTCTTTTAAAATCCTCGTGTATGAGTAGTTTCTTTCCTGTGTGTGTGTGTGTGTGTGTGTGTGTGTTTTGTTTCATTTTCAAGAAATGTCCTGCTCTCAGGAAATGCATGGAGTAGAAACATAAGAAGCAATCAAGCGGCATTGATAGAAAAACAAATATAGCACTTTTGCCCGGGTTAAATGTCAGCTGTAAGGAAGTGCAGAGCATCCTACAGCATCACTCATCCCTTCTACAGACGGCTGCTTCCAAAATGCAGTCATGAAAACTGGGCGGGGGGCAGGCGGGGGAAGGATGTGACAGTACAAGATGGAAAGATACTCCCATCAGGCATGGGTGACAGACATCTACCATGAGTGATCTTCATTTCATAAGGCAAAGTCGGTTTCCCCCCTCCAATTGTTGCTTTATTTAGGTAACCCGCAATCCAGCGTTTGAGTTTAAAAGTTAAAATATTAACAGCAGTTTTCTATAGCATAGTGTTCCTATCAAAGTGAAATGACTCATAAGAATGCTAAATGCAAACCAGATGAGCATAAACATTAACTGGAGTGTGTGTGTGTGTGTGTGTGTGAAATCACACACATAATATTTAGAGAGTTTCATAAATTTGCAGTAATAAAACAGAAAATCTAGAGATAATTTAAGATACTTTAATTGTCCAAGACTGTTAACTTGAATTAGCATTTCCAAACCATTTTATTGCCATTTTAATTTTTTGGGGGGTGGGGATCTCTTTAATATTTCCTGCACAGCAAGGAAGTTCAGCTCTGTGCCATATGCTGGTAATAATTTTGAAGAATCTCTGGAGTATGCTTTCAACAAAGGAATAATTCTCAGACTATAGATTTGTAGGGTATAGGAATCTTCACCACAATTTGAAGGCATGGTGCCAAACTTAGCTTCTCTTTGAACAAGACTATGGAGAGGGAAATGCTCCTATTCCCTTGCTGTTATACGCAAGACTCCTTTTCCCTCTGTGGCTCATAATCGCTAGGGAGGGACTCCACGTTACTAATTCGCATCTCTGCTATCTGCTAATGTGAGAGGTTGGAGCGGCGATTCTGCACATTGCCTGGCTGATAGGCACAATCGCCGGGTGATGTTGGAGAATGTGAATTGCCAGCAACATTTTGCACATTGGCAACATGCAGGACAGGTGCTAGGGATTTTGGCGCCCTAGGCGAGGGGGTGGGCCATGTGACATCATTGCGCATGATGTACGGTGCCCCGCCCCCTGCCCGGCCGGGCGCCCCACGCCGCCGCGTTTTTCGCCGCTGGTTGGCGGGGGGCAGGCTGGCCAGCACCCCCTCCATTTTGGCGCCCTAGGCAACTGCCTAGTTCGCCTTAATGGACGCGCCGGCCCTGGCAACATGACATGCACACTGTCCACATTAATTGTATACGTTGGCTGGACACTGAACATAGTCCCCACGTGGGGACCATAGGCCAGATTCCATTAACTTATCCCACTTGCAGAAGCCCATGCAATGACTTCTGCTAGTGCAGTGGGGGCTTCCCCCACCTCTTGCCCCCACTCAGCCAGCATGTTGGAAGGACTCACAGAACAGCGTGCAGTGGGGAGAGGCAAGAAAGGGAGGATTGTTCCATTGGAGATTGAATCCCTCCCTGTTCCTTTTGCCCAGAAGCATGTACACTTAGAGATCATGACTGTCCTTTACCTTTTTACTTTTTAAGTGACAGGTTAGATACAATCCTGTCAGCACAGCAGGTGATTTGCTTTACACGGATGCACAGATCCTGTCTCCAGGGTGTTTGAAATGCCTTTGGGACGGCGCTTTTCTGTTCCACCTTACTTATACCACATTTAGTAATGATTATATATATCTGATCAGTGGATTGGTACTACATGCTAGTCTGGGGTGGCTGGTTGAGTCATAGCAGCACTGAACCAGCTTCTTGCGAGACTACCACACTTTAGGTCACACTGCGACACTGCTGCAGCACAATGTGTCACAGTGTACTTATTCTACAAAGGATGATGTGCTTTGATTAATGGTGCTATGGATCCATTATATCTCTTGCATAGCTGCTGTTTGTACTGGTTTTTATAATGAGGCTATTTATATATTAAACCACACCAATTCAGTCTCCTGGGCTGGATCTAGGCACATCAAAGAAGCGTTTCCGTTCAAAGCATTGTAAATTTAAACAGGGAAAACAGGTGGAAGAAAAACGGGACTCTTCGTAGCCATCTGGTGGCACACTGTTATATTGCATCTACAACACATATAAATCGCTTTTTCTTTACCAGTCTAGCTGAGTCCCTGGTTAATGAATGAAGTGTATGTTGCTATTCACCATACTATTCCAATCCATATTCTGTAATCTTGCAACACACAAAAGAGCAGGCTGTATAATGGCTTATCAAAGTAAAAGCTGAGTTTAAACAAACTTCCTTCCTTCCTTCCTGAGACTATGGTTGAACTGAAAAAAGTAGCCGAGACTGAGATTGATAACGTAGTTGGCGCCTTATGATCTCTTACTAGGTAAAAATATGTTTCAGAATTCATCGGCAAAAGAATAGTATATTTTAGGCCAAAAAGATCATTGCCAATAAACAACAAATTATATCACATTTTGTTTGTCTGTGAACACAGTTAAAAACAGTTTTCTAAAATTAAAATGGGATTTGTGTGTGTGCTAAATTTCATTTGTATTGCTTCCCAAGTCAAATAAAAATTTAATACAAACACGATAAAGCACACACTCAAAAACTTTTAAAACTGGCATGTTCTTATTGTAATAGGCATGTTTGTTCAGAAATAGATGAATTTCAGATTGGAAAAAGTTGACTTCAATCAGAAATTTGACTTAATTATTTAAATTGCTTTGTTTTAAATCATCCCACACTGCGACGCCAAGATAGGAAGAACCGGCTGGTGGGTCAAACCACAGCTCTTTGACTGCACTCCTTTTCATGTTCATTAAGATAAACTTTGCAAGAGATCAACTAAACATATGTTATTAGAATTTACAAAAGAAACAGAACATTGTTCAAAGCTTAAAACACAGCAAACTGCAGTGTCTTAACTTTTTTCCTTTGGGTTGAATGGGTGCCTCATGCTGCATGGTCTCTGTGCAACTTAGTGTTGTTGCCAACGTTCATGTTTTGTGGGTGCAAACACTGCTGGCTGGACAAGTATAAAGGGGGATGGAGACTGGTCCTGTTGTTGGAGATAAGACTACCCTTCAAACTGTTACTTTTTATCCTGCTCGTGACTTACCGGTACTTTCTCTGACCACACCTGTCACTGTCCCAAGTTGCCATTCCAGTGCAACATCTGATGCGTTTTACTGCACCAGTGATCAAATATAATTTCCTCTGACCACAATCATCAGGAGAGGGTGGGAGCTATGTATCTTTGAGTGGCTGATAGAATTGCTTTAAAACTAAAAACAGAACCCGAGCTGAAGCCTAAACAGGACATAGTTTGCTCATTATTATTTTTATACATCATTCATAAACCGTGAGTAGTTCTCAGCAAAGAGGCAGGCAGAATTTAATCAGTGCCTGACTTCTTAAAAACACTAGTGATTGTTCAAAGGGCTGTTTGCGATGAGACATTTGTACCTTTTCACTGCCAAGTCAGTGATTGGCGAGTTAGTCATCGGAATCCCTGGAGCTTGTAAATGAGAAAAGTGCTGAATAACTTGCGATTCAGCTTATAATCAACCCTAAGCAAACATTAGTAACTCTCAGCTGCCTACTCCGTCGCCCACGCCCCTGACGATACTCCTCCACTCATTCCCACACTGAACCGGATCTGAGCTGCTGCCAGCAATTTTCATAAGTTGCCGCAGACATTATACCGGTACTACTTTACTCTTCAGTGCCCTTCCAGGATCGCTCTCTTGCCACAGAGTCTTCTTCTCCTCCTCCTCCTCCTCCTCCTCCTCCTCCTCTTCCTCTTCCTCTTCCTCTTCCTCCTCCAATCCTCCCTTGTTTTCTTAGTATGAATTTTAAAAGCATAACATTGAATTGAGTTCTACCAGAATGATCATGCTCCAAGAGACCTGGAAAAGCATGCCTTGCCTCTCACCTGCCCAGAGGGGATGATATCCTGTTTGGATGCCCACTGCAGGAGCATTTCACCAGATAGCTGTGGCAGATAGGTGATAATGGTTCTAGTGCTGGTGGTGGTGGTGGTGTGATCAGCTGTGATCAGATCTGGTCAACATGCCCCAAGGGTGTTCATGCCATAGTGAGAGGCCAGGCAGTCAGGCACCAACTGCCAATTGTAGACAGATCTGGTGGTATGTAGGTCACGTTTGCAGCAAACACTGTGAGGGGTCTGCTGACAACTCTCAGCATCCTTAACAAACCACAGCATGTTGTGGGTGTGACTTTACACACACACACACACACACAGAGAGAGAGAGAGAGAGAGAGAGAGAGAGCTTTCCAATATCAGCATACAGCACAAAATATGCACTTAATACAAATGCTATAAAATGTTATCAGCCATAAACTGCTGTCAATACTTCATTAAGGATACTAAATATGCAAATAATGAAACAGCAAGCAAAAAATGGTGTCAGACACAAAATGATTTTTTTTTAAAGTGTTTGAGGAACCTCTGTGTTTTCTGAAATGTCAATATTTTGAAATCTATTATATTGATCAAGCAGGTTTTAAAAAGTTATAAAGTGTTGTTTCTCTGCCCGAGCCATTATTTTTCAAGAAACTTCCGTGATGGTCAACACAGGCCTAGCCTCATATTGCTCCTTGCTCTGCCTGCCTCCGTGTCAAAACCCTAAATACTAGCTAGTTTAATATGATTAAGGTTGTGTACAGTTACTTGAAATAAAGCAATTACACCTACACACAAACCCAACTGCATTTCATTTTGAATTCATGGAATCCACATCCTGTGTATATTTTAGTTGGGGGTTCAATGTTATTTTTTCACCTTTTATTTATCGCGAGTTGTCCACTGGGTTTTAATGAAGAGTGGAAATTGAGCCCTCAGGTGGTTTCTGTGGTAAAAGCTTGTACTTTTTCTTTTTAAAAAGAGGGGGAAATACTTTGTTTCCTTTGGCATTATCGTAGATGAAGTTAATGGTGGGTGGAGGCTCCCGGGGAAGGAAATGTGTAGGGATTAAAAAAAAAAAAAAGCAGTTGTGGTGGGACTACCACCCTGTAGAGCTGAACAATAGTCTCAATGTTTAGGCTCTGGTTCTGGGAAATCATGTGTTGCTGAAGATGGGTACAGTTTTCACAACAGTAAAAGAATCCTGCCCATGTTCCCCATGCGGAAAAAAAATGAATAATACCTCATTTGCTATTGCTACGTTATTCAAATTTGCAAAATGGTAGCCATAATAGTCTCCTGTAGCAAAAACAACAAAGGGTTCTGTGGTCCTCCAGATGCTATTGAACTTCACTTCTCATCATCCCTGAACATTGACCACACTAGCTAGGAATCCAACAATATCTAGATTGGCCAACCCATTGGTTGCCAACCTGTGCACCGTGACACCTTGGGGAGACTTGAGGAATGTTCAGGGGAGCTGAACATTCTCTCTCTCGTTCTCTCAGGGGAGCTGGCGGCTTTAACCTGCAGCCCAATATCTTCCTGCATACGCCACTCTCTCCCTGGTGGCCACTCTTCCTTTAGTCCGCCCTGAAAAGGGGCAGGGTGGAATGGGGATGGGGCAGAGTAGGATGGAGCGGGGGGATCCCTACTTCGCGCATTCTGTAACAGAACCCCAGTGTAAGTGGCTCCCATAAGGGAGCGACAGGAAGAATATGATTGGTCAAGGGAGCCGTGGACTCAAAAAGTTAGAAGACCATTGGGGCTAACCCAACTTCCTGCGGTTTACTGAAACAAGCCAGTTTCAAATGTTGATTTATGAAGCTGGCTCATTTCAATAAGCAGTAGTTAAGACTAAACCAGTTCAGGGTCCAAGTCTAATGCTAAAATGTGGTTAATTGAAAATGAAAGGAAACACTTTCAATCTCTTCCTCACGCAGCCGAGTTCGTAAGATGCAAGGTTAGGTCAGTCTTGCTTGCAGCCGCAACAACGATAACTGAACAACTCACAAAAGCAACTCAATTGTATATATTAAAAATGGTAGGGGGGGATTGGGGTGAAATAGCCTAACTTGCTCTTTCTTTTGATATATTATTTAATTTGCTGATGTATATTTTCCATATCAATTCTAGCAGCTACATGCTCACAGCAATGCACCACAAAAGCTAAAAACCATCCTAATAACAATTCATAAAAAAAACTAGCACAGCAGCAAATAAACTTAAGCCAGGATGCTCCACAGTCTCCGTAAGATCTAACTGCAGCAGATCTAACCCCAGAAAGCACACACCCCTCAAATCTAACCACAGTAATTGAGAGAATGTAGGGCAAGACCTCAGTAAGTGGTGTAGTAATTGGTAATGATAGAGTTATACATTGTCTCCAGTTATTTTGGGTTGGAGCTATGAGTCCCCCCTTTAGCTTGTTCTCATGGTTACTTTCATTTTCATATCTAGTTGTGTGCTAACTGGTACACCAGCCTCTTCTGGAACAGCCTACAAAGTTAGTAACCCTGTCTTATCGAGACATATAATAAAAATGTTTCACTTTCATCATGCTGCAGTTCATTTGGCCACAGATAGATGGCGATGTGAACTACAGTGTGATGACAGACTGGGCTTTCAGAGCTGCCAGGCCATAGCAGCATCAGCATATGAGGGCATGGAGGAAGGAACTAGAGGTGGGCAGGTGGGTAGGCAGCCCAAGCAAGCTGTGGAGGTTTGGTGAGGTCTATTAGGAGGGCTGGTTTGAGCAAGCTCTAGGGGGAGGGAGTGGGTGGCTTTGGAGAGGGGTGCAAAGTGAACAGAGATGCAGCACCTAGTATTAAATAAGAACGTAACAAGTAGAAAGGTATATACTTGAAGAGTCTTAGACAATAAGGGCCATAGATATTGTACATCCCCCAGGCTGCCCATGAAGAGGGAGATTTGTGGGCAGAGAAGGAGATCCACCCTCACAAGCTTTTCTATTGTAGGCGTGAAAACCTCTTCTCCCATTGCTGTCCCTACGTCTGTGCTCTTGATATCAGCAAAAAATGAGTTTTACAGTACTGGAGAAGGAAAAGGATAAATTTGGAGCCACAATATTCAAAGACCTCCCATTCTCCTGATAGCCCTTGCAATGGGTACAACAGCCCCTGGAGCTTGAACAATAATTATCCCCCCAATTGGGTCTAAAGAGAAGGAAAATATGTTGGAGAACAAAAGCTGATGAAATAGGGGAAATGTTCCCCCTATCTTTTACCCAGCTGGCATAGGGCTTTGGAATTAGTTACTAGCTCCGCCATCTTGAATTATCCTTCTTCTGCCTAGGTACCTTGAACAGGGCCTAGAAGCAAACAAGGCACCAATACAAGTGAGATACCTGAACAGAACCCCAAGTAAATACTTCATTCACTTTTTTAGTTTCAGTCCCTGCTATTCTTTTTATCCCTCCCTCGAATTACAGGATCTGCGTGGAGCCTCTTGTACATTGGTCAGTGGCACTGGTTCTCCAGATGCTGCCTCAGATAACGCAGGAAGGATAGCTGGCATCATGGCCTCTCGCAGTTGGAGGAAGTAGCAGCAAGGCAGATCTAAAGGCCAAGGCCAATGGTGGAAATGATGGCAACTGCAGTAAGAGCAACGATGGCACTGCATTAGTCCAAAGGCATCTCCACACTTGAGAATCCTTACTGCATTGTTTTCCAGTCCAGTTCTGGGCCCAACACGAAACACTGGCAAGGCCTTTAAAGCCCTAATTGGCTGAGGACCAATTTGAGGTACTTGAAAGGCTGTTCTCCAGTATGAATGTGCTCACATGTTAAGAGATGGCAGAGGGAATCTCTCTCCCATTTCACTGACATGAAGTGCCATTGGGAGGGGGGCATTTGCAGTAACTGTGTCCAGGCTCTGGAACTCACTGTCCAGGGAGGTTTTTTCATTTGATTGCACTCCCATCTGCAGCGTGGAATGCCTTTCTGCTTTTAGTTTTTAGCCAGCTGTAGTTTTTTAAAAATTTAAAAAAGACCTGCTTTTTTGCGATTTTATGGAAAAAAAATAAAATTGTTAATGATGCGCCTACTTCTTATTAGCAACCTTCAACACATCACACCAAAAGGCAGGATATAAATTAACAAACGAATACACAAGAAAGTAAATATTTGCTACACAGTCACAGGTGAAGTGTGAACTGTGGCTCGGATAATGAGCCTCAATTTACAGCAGTCTCAAGCTCACTCATGAAGTGCTAATTAACCTCTGTCCATCTCACTGAGGGTGGAAATAGAGGGTGCTAAACTGCTGCTGCTTTGAAATGTATCACTTGGGGCGTCTGCAAAACACTGGGCAAGTTCACGCAAACCCTCCGGCTCATTTGAATGAACGTGTTAGGGTTCTAGGTGGGGCTTTTTTCCCAGCCGGAACTTGCCGGAGCTCAGTGACGGCCCCTCTCAGGTGGGCACCATTGCCATTCTAAGAGAACAAGGGAGGTGTTCATTATGAGTTCTGGCGCCTTTTTCTCCTAGAAAAAAGCGCTGGTCATTGGTTTGTGTGGGATAGCTCTGCCCCCAACAATGAAGAAGAGAAGAAGAGGAGTTTGGATTTGATATCCCGCTTTATCACTACCCGAAGGAGTCTCAAAGCGGCTCACATTCTCCTTTCCCTTCCTCCCCCACAACAAACACTCTGTGAGGTGAGTGGGGCTGAGAGACTTCAAAGAAGTGTGACTAGCCCAAGGTCACCCAGCAGCTGCATGTGGAGGAGTGGAGACGCAAACCCGGTTCCCCAGATTACGAGACTACCGCTCTTAACCACTACACCACACTGGCTCCCCCAATGGCTAACCCCCACCACCACCGCAGCCATTTGCCGCAGAAATGCTCCCCTGTGCTCTGTATTCGTTCCGTGTGTGGGAGAAAGACTGCTCACACATTTACTGGTGTGTCTTGGGCATGTTAGAGGTCTCTGCCATCGTAGCTCAATGCATGGGCGGTGGGGACGCATTTCGACCCCGCACAGCTGTGACAGGAGATGTCGCCGTGGCACTCGTCATCAGGGGGCGGAGCCAGTCAGTGTAGCCTTTCCTGTCATTATTCAGTGTGAACCTATTAGTTCCATGGTGGCTCAAAACAGAACCACAGAATTGTAGAATTTGAAAGAGACCCCAAGGGTCATTTGGTCCAACCCTCTGTAGCGCATGAATCCTGCCCACAGCCACCCCTGGGTGGGCTGGAACCACCAACCTTCTGGTTAATAATCTCTCCACTGCTTCTCCAGAGCTTGGAGCAGTTTGGTACAAACTAGTAGTACATGCAAACTGCAAGGCTAGAGACTAAACACAACCACTTATTTAAGCAGCGGAAGCCACCATTAGGGCATTTTAAAGCAGGCTCTCTATGTTGAGCAGCCTAGTTTGGCATTGTTTTGTCCAATCCAGCAGCCTTATTCTTATCGCCATGCCAAATTGGCCGATATGTCTTGGTTCCTTGTCGGCTGTATATATTGCATCTAATTCCCTGGTATGCCACCAGTTCAACAACATGTTGAAATCGAAGCACCATACTAGTTTTGAAACGTTGGAAATCTGTGATCCGATCTCCCCTCTCCCCCCACTGTTCTCCCCCCAAGCACCCATGGAAAGGAGGAAATTGGATTGGGACCATGGTACTGTGGAAATGGAGCAATACCCATATATTTTCTCTAACAAAACAAACGGGGCTTTTTCGGGGCGGGGGCAGGATTTACATCAGGAAAATGGTGCACAGCATCATGGTTACAATTCTTTCCTCCCCCCACCCACAGCTACATTTAAGAATAAGTTAAAGTGCCGCACCATTTTCCCCCGTCCCCCATCTCTGCCCAGTTTCAGCCAGTCTGTCTGCATACGTTTTGCCATAGCTCTTCCAGTGAAAGCTTCTGCCGGCCTATCAAGAGAGTTATTCCAGTTTATCTGTCACACTGGTGACATATTTTGATATTACACCACTGTAGTGGAGCTTCTTCATAACCCTAAAGCCCCTTCGCTGGTGTAACTCCAGTAGAGGATTGTTCCCATAGGGTGTTTCCCCATCCCCACCCTCTCTTGAGATTCAGTGTATGTTTTCCTTGAGATTAAAGCTATCTAGAATGCCATTATTTCATATTAGAAATAATAATAATAATTTGACAGGTTTTCCGTGAGTGATCTTAACCCACGCTCATTTGGAAGGCTCTGGGCGAGATTGTGGACCATATGAATTTGTGAATATTATTTTTGGAATCAAATCACAGAGAATATGAAGCAATTAAGTTAGCGTACATTTGTGCAGCAGCATCATTAGAGCTAATGAGTTCATTACGGAGGATAGGGAGACTTTATCAGGCAGCAGTACAAGTCTGTATCTCGTTCAACTTGCTCATCCGTGAAGATACAAGTGTGCTACAAGCTGCAGGCATGTGTCTGCTCCATGCGCCCTTACTTCAAAGATAACAGATGATGTTGGTGGGACTTTATATAAATATCATGGTCTAATATCACTATTAATTAGTCTGTATTTACATTATACCCTCAGCAATAAGTCACCGACGGAACTAAAGACAGTAAAGGATCGAGCTGGCTGGTGGCTCCTTCCAGATTGTCTGGTGAGTGGGATTCAATCACATACCCGCAAATTTAAGGTTGTGTAATTAACGGGGATTTGGTGCTCTTGCAGAACAAGCCCGCTTCTCTCAAAAAGCAGACTTATTTTGCTATAAGGGAAGTGACGGGAAAAGGCATTGCAAAGTGTGGGTTAACAATTGCTTGACATGCATCAGATGGCACCGTAAGAGTTAGTAACAGTCCATTTTGTTGCTGTTGTGGACCACAAGTAGGGTTGCAGAGTCAAAATGCCTTCAGATAAAGAGTCAAATTGGAACAGGTTGAGTCTTGGATATAATTTGCTAAAGCAGCTCTCAAAGCGGCTCTGTATCATGAACTGGCAGGACGATGGGGAGGAGGAAGATGCCAGCAAGGGGTATAGCTGGGACTGGGACACACCAAGGGAAACAGGGGATGGGGAAGGAAGTACTCACAGGGTGATGGAGGATGACGATGGGGGAACCAGAGCAGCAGGACCCATCACCAGAGTCAGAGGAGCCCCTGTCTCCACGAGCATGGTAAGCTCTGAGGCGTAGGGAGCAGTGGAAGGGCAGCTTTAGGAGACTGGGGCAGGCAAGATCCCACAGCCCAGCTCCCTAGCTGGCCAGGTGGGGCTCGCTAGCTCTGGGAGGAGGTGTGTGATTCCTCAGCCGGAGTAGACTCAGAACAGGTGGGGGTTCTATGCCTCATCAAGCCCAGATGCTGCAATCAGCATGCAAAGTACTAAAGGGAAGCAGAGCTGAGGTGCTGGGTCTGCTCAACTGAGGGACCTTGACTTGGATAGTCCTCGATCTCTACAGGACTGTGCATCAGGTTTGACTCTGGACTGTTTCCTGACTGCTAGTCTTTGGACTTGGGTACTTGGATTGACCCTGAACTGTGTTTCCTGACCTTTGGACTTTGCTTCTGTGGAGTGATCTTCAGACCTTGAACTCTGGACTTGGGATACTGACTTGCTGCCAGGTAGGCCAGGGGTTCAAAACATTCGGCGAGCTTGGATTTATCCTGGCTACTGTTGACTGCTCAGCCCAGGTGGCTCGTGCCTTTACTGCAGCTGCTATTTCTGAACTACCAGCGCTGTAAACATTCAAGGCTGCCAGCATGTTTGCTTTCCAACGGGCTGCTAACATATATACATGTGCAGTTTTGGATGCTCCAAAGTGGCAGTGCCAGCAAGGTCAAAGGTTAATAGACAAGGAGTGCCGTCCTCAGCAGGGGGCTGGGTTTGGGTGCTGGAGGAAGGATAAAGTGTTTGAGCCAGCAAGCTCCTTGCTTACCTAAGTATCTGCAACCTCATTCTCCATCCTCTGTGCATGATCTGACCTACCACCTTTCATTTAGTTATTTGGTAGAAAGATGATTATGATGATTTATATCGTTATATTTAATTTTTCTGTAGCAGCTGCTTAATAAAAATAACTGTACATGACATTATGCAAACAGAGGGATCAAGCAGTAACCCACTACAACCAAGAACTACATACGGTTGGTTTTAAAGTGTCGAAGGGGAAACTACATGGGAATATTAGGGTTGTCAAGTGGTTAGTTTCTACAAATACATGAATCAGGGCTGTGATTATTCAAAGGTGAAAGACATAGAGTGGCATTCACCTAAGCTTTACTCAGGGTAGACTCATTGGAATTAATGGGCCTTTACTGATTTATTTCAACTATTTATACATCGCTTCTCATTAGAGAAAAGCACAGCTTACTCATGCTCATGAATTTCAGAGGGTCTGCTCTGGTAAAACTTAGGGGTATGCTGCTTATTATTACTATTATTTTATTTCATATGTTTCAGAGTTGAAGATTGAGCTGAAAATAGATTCCAGATTGGAGTTGACAACTTGTGGGGCTGAGCCCCCAAAGCCATGCAGATATATGAACATAATCTAAATATATGTTTTGATGAAAGCCAAGCTTTTTAAGAAAGGAAAAGGAAAGCCTGACACGGTAGCAACAAGATGGCACAAAATCAATAATTGGCTTACTGAATGCTTGTCGTATTTCCCATGAACTCTCGAAATAACTTTGAAAGCTTAAAAAGTAGCAGACACAGGAGCTTTTAATATGCTGAAAAATGCACCATACCTAAAGCCCTTCCAAAATATCAGACTTAGATGTGATTGTATTGAGAGCTGCGAGTCATTTTAAAGCTTGAATAAGATTGGTATGTTTTTTCTTGTGGAAATTATTTGGCTAATTCCAACCATTAATTAGCAGCCCCTGGACTGAGGTATATTCCAGACAGAGATGTTATTGGTATGAACTGAAAGCTGGGTGTGTTGCTCCATAAGAGATCAAAACAAATCTTGTATGCTCCAACAGCATTATACCCTGCTGTGACTTGATGGAGGATATGGTTTTTCGCTTGCAGAAGAAAAATTTAATTCACGATGTTGCCAGATGTTGTCCCCTAATTCCTCAGCCTCACTGCCTGCCCACAGAGTAGGTGGTCTCTTGAGGTAAAGCTAAGTATGTGTACACAGAGCTGTGAATATGCTTAGTTAAATAGTTTCAGAAATATTAAAATTACAGGAGTGGGTGGGGGCAGGGAGGTGAATAGCTGCTGGCTTTCATACGCTTAATGATCTTTCTAGGGTTCTCTGACTTAGATCCACCAAGATGCATTGAGTTGCAGGATTAGAGAATCGGTAGGGGCGGGGGGGGGGGGCATGCTAGCAAAGTTTTCCTAGCTCATAGCTGTCAACTTTCGGATTTGAAAATAAGGGATGCCGTGAGGGCGGTGCAATGGCACCAACTAGCCTTGCCACCCTGCGCTCCAGAGGCTGCGCGCGAACGGGTGAGCGAAAGAGCGAGCGCGTAGACGGCAGGCAGGCTGTCTGTCTGGTTGGGCATGAGGGTCTGGATGCACAAGGCATGCAAGCTCCGCCACCAGTCAGTCTCAGACTCCTTATTGGCAGCCAAGCAACGCAGCTGAGGAGCCTCCCTGGCCGGCAGGGAGGGAGAGGAGCTGCTTTCTTTGAAATCTGGGAAATTTAAGGGATATCAACAATCCGGGATAGCAGCGGGAAACGGCATTGGAATAAGGGAGTTTCCCGCAAAAAAAGGGAGGGTTGACAGCTATGTCCTAGCTGCTGATTCTAAATCCTTATACAGTATAAAAAATTAGAAAGGAAACAGTGCTCCAACTCTTCAGCCACACGGTTTCAACATATCAATACATTCCTGAGGGCAGGAGAGTTTATCAGATTCTTCATTTGCTGTTTTTCATGCATGCACCACCTGGGACCTGTACACATCAGTGAGGAGCATTTCCAAATGACTGAGATGACCAATCATTCATATTTCACAGGCGTCGGAAGATAAAACCTCACACTATACTATAAATTATTTGCTTGGGTATTGTTCTGTATTGTTTGATGTGCAAAATAGGGAGTGAAGCTTGTGTGGATCTGGCCTAATTCTGCTACTCTTGAGATGACCCAGTGTAAGAGAATGCTATCCAAAACCCTGTACACAAAAAAATGCAATTTTCTCTCTGGTGAATTACAGGATGGCATTTTTATCCTCTGTCTGTTGAATAGAGTTTATTCATACCAAATGCATAAAATGGCTCCAACTTTACAAAATGTGGCTCCGGCAGGATCTCTTATCTTTTGAAATGTATTTTAAAACCAATTGAGGTACAATGGTACCTCAGGTTAAGAACCTACCAGTAATTCGTTCTGGAGGTCCGTTCTTAACCTGAAACTGTTCTTAACCTGAGGTACCACTTTAGCAAATGGGGCCTCCCGCTGCCCCGCGATTTCTGTTCTCATCCTGAAGCAAAGTTCTTAACCCGAGGTACTGTTTCTCGGTTAGTGGAGTCTGTAACCTGAAGCATCTGTAATCCGAGGTACCACTGTAGTTGTGGAAGAATAATAATAATAATTTATTATTTGTACCCCGCTCATCTGGCTGGGTCTCCCCAGCCACTCTGGGCGGCTTCCAGCAAACATTAAAATACCTTAACACATCACAGATTAAAAACTTCCCTAAACAGGAACAGACCCAATATCACAAACAGGGCTGTGTGTGTGTGTGTGCGAGCCCATTATTCCCTATACCTGTACTACATATTTTCCTACTCTAAACTGTGTACCTCCCAAGCTATTCCTATCCCAAGATCCACATTAGCCTCCCTCCCCCATCTAATTCACTGCCTGACCACCTTCTACATGGCTGCTTTTAAAATAAAATGAGATGGGATCATCTTTTTTTTGTTTGGCCAATTTATTGCAATTGTGTCTTCAGACCTCCATTATCAGATAAAGTGGCCAGCTAATACAGTGGCCAGCTAAATTTCTCTAGGTGAGTACTAATGTATGGCAAAAGCATCTTATTACTAGGCCACAAGCCTGCCACAAGAAAGTATGTATTGCTGAATTTTCTTCAGGATTCCCATTTTCCTTTTGATTCTGATTGTTTTCAGTAAAGACAACACACACACCCCCAACCCGATTTTGTCATTAGCAAGTATGGTCTGGCATTCAGCCCAGCATCATTCTGGACAGGAAAATAATCTCCAAGGATGTGTTCTATAGAACTCAGTTTATAAATAACCTCTTTGTGGTTTAATAGTTCACCTTTCAACACAGCTCTTTGTATTCCCCCCTCCCTTCCCCCCCAAAACCTATTCCTTGTTCATTTAATAATTTTGGAACTAATCCCCATCTTTTCCAGATTAGCTAATAATCTCCCATGTAGCACTGTGCCAAATGCTGTAGTGAAATTTAAGCAGACCGGAGTATCACATTTCTATTGTCGCTGAATCAGTTAATTTATGAAAGGAAACTGGCATGATGTGCCTTTAATGAACAGATGTCGTTTCCCTTCTTGTTTTCCATTTGCCCCCACCCCCTCCCCAGTTTCTTTCTATATGTGTCTTTAAATCTCTCCTACAAGCATTGCGTGCCATGGCTTCAGACTCATGAGTGTTTGGAATCGCATTGAACTCCTTTTTTTTACCAAGAGATATCCATGATGAGAATTGTTTCCCAGCCTACGTGTGCAATTTGCACACTATCTGAGCAATAATGGCAATTTTAAAAGACTGTCTTAATTAAAAATTAATTGGTTTTTGGTTCCATGGGTAACGTACAGGCTTAAGCCTGAATTCTCAGCAGATTCTTACGGTGTGCTTGTGTTACAGAAATCCTATCTGTCACAGTACTCAGCCTAAGCATGTGACTGTCTTGAGTTCAGTGACACATTCTGTTAAAGACTATATCGAATGCAAACAAACAACGGACCCAATTATCTTAATCTGGCTGTACATGCGCACACCTAGGTTTGAGTTCAAAATGACATGGTGGCAGGCATGGAAGTGGGAAAAACACTATGCATTGCTGTCATTCAGTCATCTAGGGCTGCCATATGTATGGAATTTCCCAGATACAGCCAGGATTCAGATAATGGAAACAGTGCCTGGTCGGAAATTGTTTAAATGCCTGGGAAAATCCGGACATATGGCAACCCATGTCGGGAGTGTAGATTTTGGCAAATTTCCTTAAGAATAGCTCAAAAACATTGTTTTGGTTTTTTTTAAAAAAAATAAAACCCTAAGTGGTTTTATTTTATTTTAAGAAGTTTTTTGGCTGAGTTTTCAAACTTGTTAATCATTTATTCAGTTAAAAAAAGTAAGTCTAAATTCCAAAACTGTTGTACAATTACTTCATTAAGGTTCAAGGTAGAAATACCAGATAAAAATGTAAAAGTTGTGAAAGAAAACCCCAAAAACCCACTGTTAAAATAATCATGTCAACCAGAAAGACTTGAAAGGCCGTATTGCTTTGCTTTCCTTTGGACCACATCAATGGAGCCGAGAGGAGGGTCTTCTCAACTGGAAAACCCAGGACCTCCATACACACTGCCCAAACTTGTACCCCCGGGGAAAGTTACTTCAGTGCTCCTAATGACACGGTTTGACTTCACCTCTGAAGGCACACTCCATTGTCTCTCAAGACAGATGGATGCCAGCATCAACAACAGTACGCCTTAACCTATTCTGATATCAATTGAATGTCTTTAAAAGTTTCCCTTATTTTCAGCTAGACCCCATCAGCATAAGAAGTCCCATTGATTGAAAGTACGTTTCTTAAACGTTGGGGTGGGAAATTTTCTGTGCAAAATAAATCCTGTTCCCCCCGCCCCCATCTTCACTTCGTGTGCAACCACATAGCTCAGGAAAGAATGTTTACTCTCTTCGGCACCAAGTGCAAAAGGTTTTGTTTAAGACCTCCACTGCTAATTTGTGTGTGTGTGAACAAAGCAATAAAAATCTTGCAAACCTGACCTGAGCATTGTTTTGCATCTCTGGAAGAAATGTGAAATGCCTATGGAATTTTCACCTACCCTCCACTTTTTTCTCCAGACATAACCCCAAAGAGTGCTACCATGTAGAATCTTAATCACCTAGAATAATATCTGTGGGCTCTTTTTAATTGTGGCACACTCTTTCTCCCCTCCGCCTTTCTCATGTTTATAATTTTCATGAGCCTTACATTTTATTAACCTCTTTAGACTCATAATTTTCAACCCCAGGACAACAACTGGCCGGCACAGGAAAGATTAAAAGCAAAAGCCAGAATGCAGTAGCATTTAATTCCAGGAGAATTCTGGCAGAGCAGCTAGTTATGTGCTGTTTTATTTCTTAATTATATTGCATGCTCCACCATTAAAGTAGGCAACACGGATCTACATTCAAGGAGCCAATTGCTATAAATCCCAGAGAAATGATTAATCATTATGAAATTATGATGACAGTCAAATATCTTTTAAGGAATCAAATCACTGCAAGCCTGCAAGCAAATGATGGTGTTCAGCCGGAGATGTTTGAATCTTATACAGTGGTACCTCGGATTAAGAACATAATTCGTTCCGGAGGTCCGTTCTTAACCTGAAACTGTTCTTAACCTGAGGTACCACTTTAGCTAATGGGGCCTCCCGCTGCCGCTGCCCCGCGATTTCTGTTCTCATCCTGAAGCAAAGTTCTTAACCCGAGGTACTATTTCTGGGTTAGCGGAGTCTGTAACCTGAAGCGTCTGTAACCTGAAGCGTCTGTAACCCGAGGTACCACTGTACTTCATTTCCCCCCTTTAATTTCCTCCTCAAGCCATATTTTTGTACTGATAAGTTGTAGATTCAATACAGGTGACTATTTCATCGTATATTCTGGCCTAGTTCACAAATCACACTAAGCCAAACCATGGCTTAATGCAAATGTGTGTGCCTACAGACTCCTGGAGTGGAAATCACAGCCATTTTGCTTCTCCCTGGTTATTCTGCTGCTGTGCCCTACTTACCTAAACTATGGTTTGACTTAGTGTGATAACCCAAGGTGAGGAGAGCTCAGGCATTACCTCTCTGTCTGCAGTTTTGTGCACCTATAACCTTGCCTTCTCCACAACTGTGGGTTAGATATAGGGCAGCTTACACTGTGTGCACATTATGGTTTACTCATGCTTCTCCCCCCCCCCCCAATATTCAAGTCGGCACCCCTGATTGTTATCACTGGATAGCATATTATTTGCCCCATATCACTCCTCTGTGTTAACACAAGAAGAGTGACAACACAACACAACACAACAGATATTCCCCCCTGCGTCTGGAAAGGTCATAGAATGGGGTAAATGCAGAATCACATCAAGTGTGTGGTTTAAGTCAAAAGGAAGGTTCACCACACATGAACCATGAGGAAAAGATCACTTTGTGGCACTTTTGACACGATAAACATGGTTCTTCTAGCAAGGTGGGAACCAGGCCTGTGTTATCTGAGATTACTGCACACGTTGCCGTGCTTAGAATTGCTTCTTAAAATTGTGAACTCTGGGTGTTCACTTTCCATCTGAGATCATAGAGCACAGAGCAATTAACACAATGAAATATTTATAGAAGCCAACTGCAGCTTTTCTTTATATATAGCACTGTACAGTTCATTCCTGTTTCCTAGATATAACCCTTTAGATCCAGTTTCACATTTGATAACGCTTTTGCAGGAAAGGTCTCATCGTCAGCTGGGACCCCTTGCCAAGTTCACAGGAGAGAGGTGACACATGCGCTGTCAAAAGAGGATGTGTTGCATCCTGTTATTATAACAGCACTCACCAACTTCACCAAACGGAAGGCCAAGAAGCTATTATGAACTCTTCCTTAGTAGAGCTCTAATCACAAGGAACTCAATCCACTGGGATGCTCTCATGCGCAAGCCACGTTGCCGTCAATGAGAGCTTGCAGCAATGGCTTGCTTCTGCAGGGAGCAATTCCCCAGTCGATTGTGCCTTTTACAGTATCTCCTTATTGGCAATAAATCACTATATATGGATGCAAATAGCACTGAATACAGAGTTCTGAATGCACTGGTGATGCTCCTGCTTTTCCTAGGGCTTTGCTTTGTGGTCACCAGCTTCTCCCCTGAAATTCTTCTGAGGATTTGTCTGTGGAATCTTGTGCATGCACAAACACACGGTCATGTTTTTGTAGACAAATTTCACAAAGCGCTCATATAGCAACTACAATGGAGATGTATTATTTTGCAAGTATCCGTACGTTCAGAATTGGATAAAAATTAACACACATACAAATGGAGACCTGTTTAAAAAAAAGGAATCTCCACAGAAGCTATTATATTGTGGACGATCCCTCTGGTTCAGTAATCTTTTCTGGATGCAGAGTGTGGTCATGGAACTTCTCTCCTGAGAAAAGATTCCCCATTAATATAAATGAGGCACAGCATTACAGAGGGGCCAGAAGGGGCTTTGCCCCCCCTATTGATTGCAATGCCCCCCTCGGACTACTGCTTTTTGAAGGTTGTGGAAAGGGGACATGAATAATAGTGCTAAAAAATGGGAAGACTCATGGGCTGGGTCTTGAGGGTTCATTAAGAGTCACCTACAGTGTGGTGTAGTGGTTAAGAGCGGTAGACTCGTAATCTGGTGAACCGGGTTCGCGTCCCCGCTCCTCCACATGCAGCTGCTGGGTGACCTTGGGCTAGTCACACTTCTTTGAAGTCTCTCAGCCCCACTCACCTCACAGAGTGTTTGTTGTGGGGGAGGAAGGGAAAGGAGAATGTTAGCCGCTTTGAGACTCTTTCGGGTAGTGATAAAGCGGAATATCAAATCCAAACTCTTCTTCTTCTTCCTTATAATTTGAACACTACTGTGGAAGAGAACACCTCAACACACAACAGACTGCCAGCATGGCTTGGTTCATAGACAGGCATTGGGCAGGGTTATTCACTCTCAGTCTGCATTGATTTTAAGCATGCTTATCCATGCTTAATAATAACTCTTTCACAGAGGACCGCTCAACTTACAGCCTGATCCTGCGCATGTTTACTTGGATGGAAAGCCCCACTGACTGCAGTGGACTGGATTTAAATCTATAATTACATTTCATTCCCGAATTCATTTGATGCTGGTTTTAATCCTAGAATAAATTTAATGTAAAAAGGCACTTCTCATCCCGCCCACCTCCAAAAAAAGGTATTGGTGGATAATGCGCAACAACAGGAAATGCAATACAGAAGCCTAAGCAAAATAGAAGCGAAACATACTGTAAAAACCATTTTAAAAATGTAAGTGATGTACTGAGATAGGAAAGCTCAGCATGAGATATAGATGTTCTTTATCCTATCTCTTTAAAGACTTGCCATTTGTTATCCGAATGTAGGAAGGAATGGGCAAAAGCAGAGGTTTGCGGAATAAGGTCAGAGAAAAATAATACCGTCTGAGACTACACAGCTGATTTTTCTTTCTCCCCAAACCCCTTCCTCCCCCTTCAGTTTGGCTGCCAGCACTGATATTTACAGCTTTAACACATATGGCATTTCTTCGGCATGAGGTTATTTACGTTGTTGACATTATGATAAAACTGCCCATTGAAACTTCTCTCTGACATAATAGACAAAATGTTACGTTTCAGCCTATCGCTCCAACATAGAAACATCGGAGGCTTTTGCTTTTGAATGTAATCAAGACAACATGTTTGGGACTGGTTTGTCCTTAGAAAGCAAAGTAAAAGCAGATGAAGTGTATTTATAGACTCATCAGCCAATGAATGGATGAAAGGGGAAAAGAAATTAATGGGAAAATGTCAGCAGGATGGAGGAGGGAAGAACTGTGAAGTTCATGTCCAGACCAACTATTTGGAATTAATTCCAAAGACACCAGAGTTCTCTTGATTTACAGTAGGTGGGGGAAGTGGCACTTTATATGCAATGAATTTGAAAAACAAAAGAGAAAAAGACCAAGCACAGCTTGGTTTGGATTTTTAAATTAGACTTGAATTTTCATGTAGGAAAGGGAAGGTGGCAATTCAGTCTGGCTGGTTTGTGGCTTTGATCTGGAGCTTTAAGAAAAGGGCATGGAAGTGTTTTTGTTTGCAACAAAACAGATTATAGTTTCTTTTCACAGCATTATATCAATGAAAGTAGGGTTGATATTAATTTAGTCTCCTGTCAACTTTGCTTCTGCAGATTATTTTTCTAATTCTTTAAAGCAGGCCCAAACTGATTTCACACATGCCACTAACGCATTTTTGAGTCTCTCCTCTGAAGTTGGTCTGCATGTGTGAAAGACAGAAATGCAGTTTCAAACGTGCGTGCTTGAATCAAGTTTTGAAATCAATTAAGCCCATGCTAGAAGGTGGGCTTACAATTACATCTGAACCTTCCTGCAGTTTTTTTGTGCCACCTGGGAACAGATGTGCTTTGTCTGAAATGCAGTTACAGTTTTCCACCCACTATTTATTTCCATAGTATTGAACATACATTGGGAATTACTTTTTCATATTTTAAGCTCCCCTCCACAGCTAGAAGTGTTGGTTTGGTCACTTTTAACAGACCCTAGCATGACTCCTTTGCCTCATAATTTCTGCCTGTTTCCATGATGATAGGCAAACATCTTCCCCATGAATATTTGCATCACAATCCTCCTTTTAGGATTCCAGTTAAACTGACAAGTTCAGGAGAAAGTTTCTCAGTTTGTTTGATTTTTTTTTTTTTAAGGTATTACCATGTGCACCAGCAATGGTCTTTTTAGATCTGTCCCTTTGAAGAAGAAATAAACCTGGTGGAAAGATGATTATGATTATGACGATGATAGGCTTACGCATGGAATTAGAACAGTTTTAAACATTTTTTTAATGCTCAGACAATTTGCCTGTCTAGCCCAATATTGTCTATTCTGGCAATACTCCTCTATGGTCTCAAGCAGAAAAGCCTTTAACAGATGGCTTTTAGGTGCCTTGTAAATGCATTTTTATTTACTCAGTGACTGGAGGAGATGTTTTGTTGCTCTCATGGTGTTTGTGGTATAATTTTGGTTTATTGTTTTGCGGTTTGAATTTTGTAAAAGATTGTTTTATTTTATTATACATTATATATATATTGTGTTGTACTGTGCTCTGGGATTGATTCAAATAAAAGCAGGTAATAAAAGCCCGAAATAAATAAGTAAAAATCGCACTGCTTCTAATTGGAGATGCCTGGGATCGAACCAGCAACCTTCTGTAGACAAAGATTGCACTTTGCTGCCGAGTTCTCAGTATAGTATGCTGGGAGCAAACAACAGGCGTTTGTAATCATATTCTCCAACTTTGCTTGTTATGGGTTTTCAGAGGCATCTGGCTAGCTGCCGTTGGATTCGGGCCACTGGGTTATATGGAACTTTGGTCTGAGCCAGCAAGGCAATCCATTTTTATTATTTTTGGAGTTGTCAAATCACATCCAGTTTATAACAACAAATACAAAAAATGCATTGAAATTCAACAGAGGAAAAGAACATAAAACAAGATGAGGGGTTATAAAGAGTGGCAATAATAAGAAAGGAGATAGAGAATATAGTAGAACAATTTGGTGCAAAGCAAGGAGGCTATTCTTGGGATTTACTTCTGAGTAAGTGTGTGTTGGATTGCAGTGTAAGTCTACTAATAGTGTATCATGCAGATACACTATGAAATGTTAAACCTGTGAAAGGGAACCAAATGTCCAGTTAAGTGTCTTTTGATCACCCTCTTGTAATTATTGTTGTTGTTATTATTACCCGCCATCTTGGATTTAGATTTTCATGTGTTGCTGGCAGAAATTAACACCCAACTCCCTTCGACCTAAGACTGGGTGTTAGGAGCTTCTTTTCACCATCAACCCCAGCTAGCACGGCTGTTTGTTAGCGCTGATGGACATTGTAGTCTAAAACATCTAGAAAGTAACTTGTGGGGGAAAGCTGCTCTAGGTTTTGGTTGTAGGCAGTGTTATTTTTCTATAAAAAGAGGTGCTGGAGCTCACCATGAACACATCCCTTGTTCTCTTAGAATGGCAATGGTGTTCATCTGAGAGGTGCTGGAACCGAGTTGTAGGGATATTCAGTAAAGCAATTGCATCATTGCTTTGCCAAGAGTCTCCCCGTCTGTCCTGTCATACAGTTATTTCCTGGCCAAAATTAGGGTTGCCATAATTTGAAGAGAAAGAAAGAGGACACATTTGCTGGCTTCTACTTTTAACTATGGATTGCTGTGACAACTTTAATTTTAAATACCCCTACTATATGTAGGCTATAGAAGCTGTGATATATTGCTAGTAGCAATGTTATTAACTTTCAAAAAATAATAATACAGTGGTACCTCTGGTTACGTACTTAATTCGTTCCGGAGGTCCGTTCTTAACCTGAAAACATTCTTAACCTGAAGCACCACTTTAGCTAATGGGGCCTGCTGCTGCCCGATTTCTGTTCTCATCCTGAAGCAAAGTTCTTAACCCGAGGTAATATTTCTGGGTTAGCAGAGTCTGTAACCTGAAGCGTATGTAACCCGAGGTACCACTGTAATAGGACATATGGCAGCCCTAGGGCCCAAAATAATATTTGACAGTTGGCGTCCATCTGCCTTGAGAGTCAATGGAAGAGTATGCCATTGGAGAATTAACAGCATCTGCTGTGGCTGTAGAAATGAATATAGGTTTGATAGTATAGTTTCACATTTCGTCAAGTTTTCCCATGCAAGGAGCTGGTGTATCCTTTACAGGGGAAAACCCTGGTGATCCCAGGACAAATTTCTTAGGAACCTCACTAAATCAGCTTTAAGTTGCAAAGATACTGTAGACTGATAGGTTCTCTTCCCTCCCAGTTTCTAATCTGTTGCAGGGAGCAACTAAAAAGAGAGATGTCCATTCAGAGAGGCCACTAGAATTGGCAGGTCAGGAGCATCCTAGGCCCCGTGATTTCAAGGTCCAAAGCTGAGACCTAAGGGTGGCTCCTGGTGATGTCATGAGCAGGTCCTGGAGATGGAGGTTAATTGGAAGTGAGGAGCAGAAGAGGGCAGACTCCCCATGGCATGTTTGTGTTATAACTTGCAGTCAGATCCTGCAGGGATGAAGCTTCCAAGCTGCATGCACAGTCTTCTTAAAAATTAAATTAAAAGCAGTCACTCAGTGAGATTCAGGCCCTTCACCTGTCCCCTGGGAGGGCCCAGGCAAACCTGGAGACTTCAGGGCAGACTGAGAGGTCTGGATATCCCATAGGCAACTACCTAGTTGTTGTATAAGATCATGGTGATGCTTAATGCTACCAGCTGCAACATATACTCAGACACCTTTTTATACTAATTCTGGAAGAGAAAATGAGGTTTTATTCTTAATTAGCTCAAGCTTTTGTGGAGGAGCCATATGGATCCTAGCAAGAGAAATTCCTAAACCAATATGAGGTGTAAAGAGGTCAGGCCTTTGGTAATTGTGGTCTCCTTTTCTGGTAAATTGGAGGGAAGTGCCAGAGCTTGACCTGAATTGGAAATTGGCAGCCCTTTTCTGAGGCCAGCTCTGTAGCAGTGGTCTGGGAGTAAGCCCGAAATGGTCACAGGGCTTTTGCTCTGGGAGATTTAAGAATGGACGCTAAGCGCCTTGAAACAAGATGGAGAAACACGTGAGATGAAAGTGGGTCCAGAGAATTTCTATTGCAAAGTCCAACAAGGAATAAGAACTTTTAGCATGTGGTAGTCAGAAGAACAGTCACCATATCTGAACTTTCTGAAGGTGAGTGGAAATCCCCCCTCACAAAAAAGGCTTTATGAAAAGTGAGCCTTCATGTGAAATGACTAACGTTCACCTCAGTCGCTTGGAAACTTCTGGCAGCAGCAATGGCCTTGCGCATACTGAGGCGAGACAGACAGTTGGGCAAATTATTTTTTAAAAATGCTCCACATAAGCACAGAGGGCTCAAGAGAGATCGCAAACACATGACTTTGTGTCTTACGCTAGATTCAAACCATGATCCCCCTGGTGCACAATGGATACTTTATCACCTCAGCAACCCCACATTTTTAATGGCATAAATTTAATAAAATGTCTTCAGGATTTATAGCCAATTTGCTACTTAACAAGGGTGCACAGTATTAGAAGGATATATTGCATTGTTTACATAAAGGTTTTCATCTCATTTTCAGCAACCATTTAAATAGAAATGTTTAGTTTTCAGTAAATGCTACCATTATGTTCCGTTGCATTCTCCTTCTGCACAAAAGCAAAGGTCATGAGTAGAATAATGAGTGTTTGAGGTTTCTAGGATTGCTTTGATGTAAATTCTATTTGCCACTGGTATTCTCCATTTACCACACACATCCCCTGAGAACAGCTTGCCTGCATAATGTATGAATTTGTTGTAAATAATAATACTTGGATTACATCATCTCCAGAATATCAGGGTAAAAGAACAATATCGCTTCCCCCACCCCATGTGAAATTTCCAGTTTGGTGGCATTTTTGGTTCATAATAAATTCCAGACAGCCTTTCATGGTATATCTAAAGTCTGCTGTAAAGTGATCCTATGGGCTATAAAGACTGCTGGAATTTTGTCACTGACTGCAAGGGGAAGCTTTTAAAACATTTAACTTTTTCTTTGTTGAAATAGTACACTGTTTTGGAACTAGCTTTATGAAAATGTATTTAAAGGCACAGATGTCTTTATAGTTAATTTAGATGCCAGCTGTATGAATGACTTTTTCCAATCAAACTGTGTTTCTTTTTCTAGCTCAGCAACAAAAGCTATTTGCACATCAGGTTTATCTTACACTATAATTACTATTATTACTATTATCCTACATGAATGTGCAGGGCATAGGGGAAATTATTTGTGCAACATAGTATGCACATCTGTACAGGGTGTTTGAGTGACGAAAGCACTTCATATATCTGGGCATCCTTGCCACGGTAACCATATGTGTGTGTGTGTGTGTGTGTGTGCGCACACACACACACACACACACACACACACACACATTTATAATCTGCACTTTCGTGGAAATTATATCAAGTCGGTATGCAACATAAAAAGCCACACCATTAAAATATCAATAAATACTGCAGACCCTCCAAGCGTCCCTATTTTCCAAGAACAGTACCGAATTCACAGAAGCCATCCCTGTTTCTGATTTGATCCCAGAATGTCCCGCTTATCCTTAGGACGCCCCTATTTTCATCAGAGAAATGTTGGAAGGTATGGAATTATGTACCACCGAGCCAAAGAGTTAAGTAACTATACAGCCTTTAGAAGATATCTGAAGGCAGCCCGGTATAGGGAAGTTTTTTTAAATGTTTTATTATGTTTTTTATATATGTTGGAATCCTCCCAGAGTGGCTGGGGCAACCCAGTCAGATGGGTAGGGTATATTAATAATAATAATAATGAAATAGGACATCCCTATTTTCATTGGGAACATGTTGGAGGGTATGAAACTGTTTGGTTAAAAAGAGAAGGTTCTGATTGCCTACCCAAACCCTAAAATTTCCAAAAGTCATCTGAAATAAGCGATGGATAGTTCTTGCTCAACCTCAACTGGCAGAGTTCCACAGGGCAGGACCTGCCACCCTAAAGACCTGGTCCCTGGTGGAGGCCAGCTAAACCTCAGGGACGTGTGGAATTACCCGAAGTTCCCCATCAGATGACCCTTAAGGTACTTGGGGCCCAGTTTGTGTAGAGCTTCATGAATTAACACAAGTACCTATTAGAAAATTGGCAACCACATGTAAAATGTGTGACTGTATGCAGCAGTTTTCCATTGTGAAACAAGGGGATGCATTTGGGGATCACAGTGCCTGACTCCATTACATAATAAAAGTGAAGCTGAGAAAGTCTTGGTATATATTTCATTTCCTTTTATTGAGAGCCTATCATCATGAAGCATCAAAGCAAAAGTATTAAGAAGCTTCATATTATCACTGGGATGAACTGTGTACCGTATTTAAGACAGTGGGTGGAATTCAGCATTGCGCTATTACAAAATGTTCCATCTACGTAAGCATATTAGATTGCCAGATGGAACAATTGCGCTGGACTTCCGCCGATGGGGTTCATTAGGTGAATCCTGCCCTTTATTACACTTTGTTGATTTGGCATCTTCTGCTTAACTTGCTAGCAAAACAACTTCCCTGTGTTGTTGCATCAAATCAAGTGAATAAACAATAAACAATAAATAATGTTATTAGCAATTAAAGCAAACATGATCCTGTGGTGTCTACAGTTTGCAAATATCTGAGCTATCTAGGGTTTTAAACTTAGGGTTTTTCTCTCTCAAGTTACAAAGGATCTTGGTCAAACTATTTACCAGCCCTTCCCAAGTTTTTCTTTAATTAAGCACCATGGCGATGTCTTTCAAAGTGCTATGCTTTGTTTTAGCAAACTCATATACTGAAAACCTCCTTTTAATTACTAATAACATTTAGGAAACCTTGAAGAGGAAGCTCTCCTGAACAAAGGCACGTTTGGGAGATAGGATTTCAAAGCGAGAGAAAGATAGCTTTTAGAAAGATTCAAAACTGAGACACGGATTGTAACGTATACGGGTCTGAGAAGATTATGTGTCTTCTCAGCAATATAATAAGATGAAAGTTTTAGTTTATTGTACTCAATAAACTATCTTTCCCAAATTAAAATTGTATTTAAGTTATCTGGAGATGGAGAATGTGATGGTTTGTTTCTCCTTAATTGTGACCATGGATATTGTTTGCTCCTAATTAAAATCAATACAATGTTTACATTGATCTAAAAGTTAGTGTTTCCCCCTTTCCAGTGTAAGAGACATGGTAATCTTTGTACTATCATCTTTGTGCCATTGTCATATTCAGGATTTACTTTGTGTTCAATGGGATTATTCCAGACTAATTGAGCAGAAGAATCATTTCTATGTCACTTTAATGTTTTTGTTTGCATACCAGTTAACAGGTGATTCTAAGTGGTCAAAATGTCAGAACCAAAAGATAAATGGCAATGCATTGCTTTGAATACTTCAGTGTGAGGGCATTGTATCTGCCTTGAAGCTGATCTTTAAAAGACTTTCACAGTAACTAGTCAATTAGCTCCTTTTATGTTGCAGATTTTCCACATATTTCCAAGGTCTATTAAGAAGTCTGCTATCAAGTAAGCCTTTGAAAATTATTTATTCTTTTATGACTGCAAAGTATGGAAACACGATACTTTTCATGGAAAACTATAAATGCTTAAAGCATCTATGAAAGGGCTTTATGTTGGGCTTGTTATGTCACAAGCTATGCGCACTTATGATCCCAGTGAATACAAACTTCACTGATAAGGTCTGAATGATGAGGTCAGGATTTATAATGTGGATCTTGCAGTATCTATGCTTCTGTCAGGTACTATGGGTTGCGATATCTGGGAACATTTGCTTCTTCAAAATCTGTTTTCCGTCACCTCATTGCCCCTTTGGCTAATGAGAATATATCACAAGATGTGGACTTTCGTGTTTGCCTTCACCTTTGCATTCATTCCAATGAAAGACCTAGGAATCTCGGGCACTACCTGATATATATATTTGATTATGGTGCATTTTGTCAGATTTGTTCATTTTTAATTCCAACAACTAAATGAGCATTTTGTTGGACCCATCTCTAAGAAAAAAAAAGACTTGTCACTTTAGCCTCTTTGCTGTCCATTTATGTATGCAGTAACAAAATGATGTGTGCATTTGGCAATGCCGTTGATGGCCTTTGTTTATTCAAGACAAGACACTGTCAGGATTGCACATCCCTGAGGAGTATATAGAACCTTGAGCATATCCATAATTTAGAGCTTTGAGGATTGAAAGAGTAAAATTGATGTATGCAGACCCCCCCTTTTTTTTAGCATGAGGAAAATGTAGTGTTCAAGGTCAGTTTTTCCAGGTCAAGGATAATTACTAAAATGACTGGAAACAACTCTGAAGTTGTTAATGGAAAGCAGATAGAAAGAATATTGTGAATGCTTCCTGTGTTCCATAGAAAATGAAAAATTACTATATGTCTTTCTTAAACATATTTCCTTTGGAACACAAGAGATGCACCATATAACTTTATGTGTCTGCTAAGGAAAAATATTGGCTTCATATCAACTACTTTGTGTTACACCTCTAAGAAAAAAAAATTCTGGCTTCAGTTAAGCCCACCCAACTCAGTAGTTGCTTGAGGACCTTATTTTTAACACACCCTAAAATTAAACACATTTACTTGGAAGTAAAGTCCAGTGATTTCAATGAAATGTTAATCTGTGCTGGAGGTTGCCGGCTCACTGCAGTCTTTATGCAATAAATATAAATGGAGCTTTCTCTTAAAACATGTAATGTTTCGTTTATGTATGAAAGGTTACTATAAGAATACTGGATTTATATGGGGGGGAGGGGGAGGGAAATCCAGCAAAGAGATGAAGAGTGCAAACAAAATAATCACAGATTACCACATTTGCCCTTTTATTCTGGAATTCTCCAGATTTCTTTCAATTTAGTTTTTTTCATTCATTCCATTGTCTTTTGCCGTTGCGAGTCCATGTGAACAAATAATGTGCCGTTACTGCTGTTGTCAGTGGGAAGCGGGTTTGATCCTACAGAACCAACTTGGCACATTTTCCCTCCAACGTCCTCCCCTGCTCTTGTCTTTAAGGGAAAACAAAGCCGGGAGTTGGGGGGAAGGCACACTAAATTTTATGCACAAATGACTGTGCTTGTGGGATGGTGCATGCATTTGCTTGTGCAAAATAAAAGGAAAGTGAGCTTTCAAACACCAAACACTTCCCACACGATTACACCCAATTAGAGATGTGTGCTACCTAATTGTATAATAGGGAAATATTATACAGTGGTACCTCTGGTTACATACTTAATTAGAATCATAGAGTTGGAAGAGACCACAAGGGCCATCCAGTCCAACCCCCTGCCAAGCAGGAAACACCATCAAAGCATTCCTGACAGGTGGCTGTCAAGCCCCTGCTTAAAGACCTCCAAAGAAGGAGACTCCACCACACTCCTTGGCAGCAAATTCCACTGTCGAACAGCTCTTACTGTCAGGAAATTCTTTCTAATGTTTAGGTGGAATCTTCTTTCTTGTAGTTTGAATCCATTGCTCCGTGTCTGCTTCTCTGTAGCAGCAGAAAACAACCTTTCTCCCTCCTCTACATGACATCCTTTTATATATTTGAACATGGCTATCATATCACCCCTTAACCTTCTCTTCTCCAGGCTAAACATACCCAGCTCCCTAAGCCGTTCCTCATAAGGCATCGTTTCCAGGCCTTTGACCATTTTGGTTGCCCTCCTCTGGACACGTTCCAGCTTGTCAGTATCCTTCTTGAACTGTGGTGCCCAGAACTGGACACAGTATTCCAGGTGAGGTCTGACCAGAGCGGAATACAGTGATACTATTACTTCCCTTGATCTAGATGCTATACTCCTATTGATGCAGCCCAGAATTGCATTGGCTTTTTTAGCTGCTGCATCACACTGTTGACTCATGTCAAGTTTGTGGTCTACCAAGACTCCTAGATCCTTTTCACTTGTACTGTTCTCAAGCCAGGCGTCACCCATCCTGTATTTGTGCCTTTCATTTTTTTTGCCCAAGTGGGAAGCGGGTTTGTTGAATTCGTTCCGGAGGTCCGTTCTTAACCTGAAAACGTTCTTAACCTGAAGCACCACTTTAGCTAATGGGGCCCCTCTCATCCTGAAGCAAAGTTCTTAACCCGAGGTAATATTTCTGGGTTAGCAGAGTCTGTAACCTGAAGCGTATGTAACCCGAGGTACCACTGTACAGTACATGTGCCTTAGGAACTTCCAACTTTTAAAAATGCACTTGCTGTAAAATACTGTGGTGTGTAGCAGAGAAAAGTGTTTTTAAATAAGTGAGATACAGCACGATACTCCATATAACGTGGATCCTATGTGACAATTCCATTTGCAAAGAATTCCAATACAGTAATGCCTTACAAATGAGAGTAGATTCAGTGTAGTTTCTTAAAGCAATTTATCCACCATCTCCTTCAAAAACACGCTTCAACATGTAGCTACCATGATACAATGAAATGCACGGCGGTGGCGGGGGGGATGGGATGTCTAGACCATGGTCTGATCTGAGGATATATCAAAACTTTTGTTTGCTGTGTGTGCTGGGTCAAAGCAGCTGTGCAGCGAAAGTAAATAAATATATATAAGTGTGTTTATACTTTTTAAAGCTCACCATAGTATGGCTATATCTCCTAGGAATATTTTGATATGAATCTTTAATGTATGACCCATGTTGCTTGAACAAAGATAACTGGCATGCATTTTTTTCTTTTTCTTTTACAAACTTGGTTCACAGAGACCAAACTTTATTGCTTATTTCATGGAGCTGTGACAAAACGCTAGGAATCAAACAACATGGGGATTACAGCGGCTATTATGTTTATTGTGCTGAACAGACGGTGATAATCCATTAAAAGAACATGTTCAACAAGCAAGCAATTCAAAGTACAGTCGTAGTCAGAAACTCTATATGAATAACAAAGCGAAGAGTTAGGAGACAGGCAAGGAAAACAGGAAAAAGTAAACTGTAGTTATATATCTTGACTTTTCTTCTGCAAGCACATCCATCTTGCAGAAATGGCAGAAAGGTTAATGTCCAGTCTTATTTAGCTGTGACCAATGACAGCAAAGAACAGTCCTATAAAATTTATCTCCCACAAAAATAAACTATATATATATAAATTTTTATGATGATCTTTCTGTTTCAGTGGTCACAAGCAGTTTTTTTTCAGTCTGAAAAATGAGGTATAGAAGACCCTGAGAGGTAGTAATGTATTTTGATTGTTCTACGATATTACAGAAAATATAAGATTTAATTTCATCAGAGCTGTAAAGTCCCTTGGAGTTTGATATCTGACCCACATATACTGATAACATTTGTTTCGTCTCATGCTGTTGCACCAATCCAGATGCTCTAGAACAGGGAATATACCATGCTGCCAAGGGCTACCTAATTCCCTTCAACGAGTCTCTCAAATGCATTTCTCCATGGGGATTTCCCATTTTGTGTTCAGAACACTCTCTAAAACTGAAGAGAAATTCTCCCCTCCTGAATGGAATATGTGTGCACCTTGGACACTTACAAGAGTTTTGGAGTGTGGCCTGTGTGCATCTTAAAACTCCATGATATAGGTAATATAGCATGTTATCAAGTCCTGACCCAGTGTCCCTATTACGGTAGGTAATTTCTTCCAGCAGTAGCCCACTGTGCCTCATGGGGTGCTACTCCAGAGCACCTTGCAATCTTTTTGGAAAAGGTGGAGGGCTTTTCAGGGGGCTAAAATGCCTCCCATGCACAGCCACTGTGCACTGTGCTTTTGATCCCGGGCAACAGCTTGAATAGACATGACTAGGGCCCATAAGGCAGTTTGGTATGTCAAACTGGATTGACAATTGCACCCCTTGGTGTCAATTCCACCCCTTGGTGATCCACAGCAAGAAGTACTCTTGTCCCTTGGTGAGGCGCTTGTGTCTTAATGTTTTCTATTGTGAGGCAGCCAGGAAGTAGTTTTCCTTAGTTGCATTTGGCTAAGTACTTGAGTCATACTGAAGAAAGCCTTCCTGAGAAACTACCCCTGGCCCAAATAGTAAAACCATGTTAACAAGTAGACATATCGGCTATGTGAGAGAGGGAGAAAGAGAAAGAGAAAGAAGTATTAAACAAACTCTACATAAGAAGCATTTAAAATAAATCTGGTTGACACATTTTTTTTTTAAATCACATTTGTGAAAAATACATGGAAAATACTTGAAAAGTATTTGCATACAATCTACTAGTTTTTTAAAACACACGCACATATTTGTGATTGCATTATGCAAAAAGCTGAGCTTGTTGCCTCCCACCTACAAAGATTCAAGTTTCTTTGAAGGGTTGTTTTTAATAGGAAAGTAATTAATGCATTCATTTCCCACAAAGTTCATTTACAAAAAAATAGTTTTGATCAGGGATTTGTTGCAGTCCTAAATGTTTTCAATCTTCTCAAAAACTAATGCTGAAAGAAACAACAAGTTCATTCCATTTATAGTCTGGAGGTAGGTCATTGTCAATCAACTAGTCCATTTCCTTAACAAAAAATTATTTGAGGTACAAACTTGGACAGTAATATTTAAACATTGCGGTTAATTATTATTTTTTCCTGTCATGTAGTGTTATCGAAGAAAATTATCCTTACAAACCTTATGAGCAATTCGGTACAAAAATATATTCAAGTTAATGGTACATTACATAGAATTTAGCAAAGGCATAAAAAGGGGGGAAATTACATGGTTATGCTGAAAAACACTAAAAGTATTGTCTCCTTGGCTGCAATTAGGTGACAAAAGTAGAAATAAGGGGGAAATGCAGAAATTAATGTTTACCTACCCAATAATAAAAAAATCTGCATTGTATGATTATAGCAGCAAATGTTTATATGACTGTTGAGTTAATGGTAAATATCAGAGGTAGTATTGAAAAATGGGGTAATATTGCATTTGTGGCTAAAAAGTGCTGCTTTTGAGTGAAAAAGGTGGAGACATGTAACTGGGTTAAAGCTGCCCAGCAAACCATCCTATGTCAAGGTATATTGCTGAAAAGTAATAACAAGCTCACTTGAGGTACACGGGTGTTGGCTCTTGCATTGAGATGTGTGATTTAAGAACAGAGATCTGTTTGCTTAGAAACAAGAGAACGGGACCGACAGTAGTGAGTTAAGTCAAACGAAGAATTTGACTCTTTGCCCTCAGTTCCAGTTTATGACCATGGTTCAGAACAATTCTGAGGTATTGTTTTAAATTCGAAATTTAGCTGTTAAATGTCTGCTGTGTGAGAGGGTCTGCTGTCAACCGTTTGTAAGCAACAGAGGCTTCCCAGGAAGCATAGTCTACCTGAAGAGGCGTCAATGTGTTCCCACAGAGGTGTGCTGTTGAGTTCTGTTTAGTACTACTTCTGCAGATATATGTGTATTAGTGAATATACAATGTATCTTTGTCGTTTTTTTTTTTTCCCTTTTGCAAAGTAAAAGTACCTTTTTTTTCTTGTGGCTTTCTTTCCTGAATATCAGCTGAATTAAGTGAAAAAGTATCAGCCATCAATGTATCTTGAAATACCAGTAATGTTAAAAAAGAATCAATCAAGCACAAATCTAGAACAAGGCTATAAAAAGAGTAGTATCTAATCCTTATCTTTGGTGTTCTAAACAGGGAAATTACTAAGCTAGGGGGAGTGGGTTGTCAGAGGTGTTGTAAGGACTGTTGTCAAACACCAAGGCCTTCTTATTTGAATGCCCGTTATAATTAATATTTTACAAACGTCTTATTTATATGCAGTGCAGTGAATGACTTAAAACCCGGTTCAGAGATTTACTGACCCATTCACCCTTACTTAGCAGCTCAAACAAACTATTAGTAGGTTAAAGCAAAATAAAAGAGAAAACAGTAATTAAATGTTGCATCATTAATCTGTGTCCCCCTGTGTTACAGCAGTTTCACTAAAACTGGGGCAGTGAAGGGATTACAACAAAGGTGATTAATAAGTCCTTTTTAAGGTTATGTGATTTCCCCCCCTCCCCGTCCCCCCTCAGGCCAAAGTGGAAAGATTGTGGCAACAGAAGCAAGTGGTCAAGGCAGTGTCTTCTCCCTTCAAAAGACCCAACTGCTGATGAGGTAGAAATTGCAATGTGTGGTCTTCTAATCATCTTCTGCAGATTCTTGTGAGGATGTCTCTTCAGTCTGTTCCTGAAATGTGCAACCAAAATGGTGAATTAGTGATGCAAATGTTAATGATGCTTCTAGGTTCAAAACTATTCAACAGAGTCCATTTACATGATGGAGAGGAGGGCATTCTCAGCAGGGGAACCATTGGTGGAATTCAATTCCAAATAAGGTGCAAATGGCTTAATCTCTGCAGGTCTTCAAACAGGCATCAAATATCTACTAATTCCAAGTTTCTTTCCCTTCTATAATATATATCATGATTCTGTTGTCTGAATTGGTGCTGAATGGGATTCAATTATTTGACCTGATTTTAATGATATTATATTGAGTTGAGTGCTGTTCTTATTGTTCTTTTATTGCTGTGGATGTTCTTACAGTTATTTGTGCTAGTATTTTAGATGTTTTGATGGTGTACATTGTATTTTTATATGTCGGAAGCCACCTTGTGACAGTTTGGGGCTAAAAAGTACCCTAAAAGTACCTTTCAGTGAATAAATATACACTGTTTATAAAACACAGCCACATTCCACAAGAAACTATTGGTATACCCTGTCGTGATATTTTTTTTAATTGTGGCAAATACTACAAGTAATACTGCAACTGTGGGAATCACACTAAAGTGGGCCAGGGAGACATGCCTTCGTATGGCACTTTGTCTGTGATTGGAGGCATTGCATGTGCCTTTAAACAACTGTATGGAGAAAAATAGATGGCAAGAAATGCAAACTATTCCAAGCTTTCAGATGGGGGAGAAGGCAAGTGCTTCTTCTAAAGGCTGTGAATCTAATGTGAATGGTTCTTTTGTTATTCGTCCTGTCTCCAGGACTTTTCAGTGCACAACCCATACTTTATAGTTGCTTATCTCATTTATCCACCCAGCCAACAATCCTGGGAAGCAGGTTAGGCTTCGAAATGGAAACCTGATCAAGGCCACCCAACAAGCTTTACAGCTGAGTGCGGAATTGAACTTTGGCCTCCCACATCCTAACCTATCACACTATACACTATACCACAATACCACTATACTCAGCCATTATTGAGATTTTGTTAAACCAAGTGCCACTATGGCACTCCATCTGAAGCCTAAAATGAGTGTTAAAGACAACATTGTTTTGAAAGTCAATGTCTAAAATCTGCGTTAACCACACGAAACAAAAACCCGGCGTAGCTTCCTTTTGCTTTCTTTCTCTTTCTCTCTCTCTCTCTCAGCAGCCGGAGTCCTCCCCTTCCCTTTGGTCTTAAAATATGTAGGGGCCATCTCCTGACCTTGCTGTACTTCGCCATCCTTTTTTACACTCCTTATTCAATTAATGTGCAGCAGTACCTTTCAGGATATGGGTGGTAAACTGGAGACAATAAACATTGCTGATAAAAGGGGGCCTGTGAGCGAGAAGTTGATTTTTATCAAATGCTGCACATCATCTTGTAAGACAGCATGTGAAAAAGATCTAGGGCGAATAGGTAAACATTTACCCGTACAGCAAACTGAGACCTTTTAAGAATGACCAGCTTATAACAGTCTTCATACTTTAATAGATTTGATTTTCCACATGGCTTCATTTTGTCTGGGTGGCTAACTGACACAATTTATAACTCTCTTCCTTTCCCAGGCCAATGCCGCACACCATTCAGCAAAGCATGCCTTACAGCTTGTCTGCATTATGTGACCAAACTTCCATTCATTAGTGTTTGAAACACTTCAGCTGTGAAGGGGATCCTAAATGCTACCATGTGTGACACTACTGCACAAGAGCAGCATGCAGAGGAAAGAAATAACGCTAGGCTTTAATCATAGGCCACTGCTTACTGCAATCCTTCCCTGCCCCCCTCAAAAGGTTTCAAACATCCACCCCCAAAAAAGGCTTGAAAAAGCTGTAAATCCAGGGAATAAACACAAGTACAAATGAATGGATGACAGCTTAAAAAATATAACCATAGCAGCATCAAGCCATGAGATTTCACACTGGTTTTGTTTAGTCTGCTCTGGGTTATGTGGGAAATGGGGAAAGCATGAAGGGGGGGGAAGGCCCCCCCTGCTAAAACTGTGGGCCTCAAATATTTAAGCCAGTAGGTTTATACCTCTTGACTAGGAAACAGGCCATGACCCTGAGATAGTCTCTGGAGAACGAAGCACAAAGAAAGATGTAGCATGATCAAAGCCACGGGCAGACGAAAGAGAGAGAAGCCAAGTGTCGGCTAACCCCTGACCTTATCTTTTCAATTAATATTTAAATTACAAAAAAAGGCAGTAACCTATCGCACAAATACAGTTCCATTCATCACAATAACTCATTTCCGGCCATTGTCCTATTCCTCCATTGCGCAACCATACGTAAGCTGCTGCTGCTGATGTAAACTTTACACAGCCGTCAAAACTTCTTTCCCAGCCTGTGCAGAATGGTGGGGACACATTACAAATATTCCATTGTCACGTTCTCTCTCTCTCTCTCTCTCTCTCTCTCTCTCTCTCTCTCTCTCTCGCATAAACCCTGTTTTATAGTTCAGGCTGAAAGACAGTGACTTGTCCAAAATGGCGAGACGGAGTGTTCTCCTTGCCTTGCCATGCCCATAATCCCACTGAACACTACTCATATCTTAAAGCAAGTTACTGTGGTGCATTCCTTGCAGTTTTCACAAAGGAAGTTGCCAGGCAGCTCTATTGTATGATTCCGCCCCTGCTTCAGCAGCCGAGATGTTTGCAGTGGTTTCTGGCATCCTAAGTAAAATTGGCATCCTTTGCTTGCCAAATGAAGCGGAGTCATCCAGGTATGGTTCACTTGCTATTAAACATCTCCAAATACAGGGAAATAGGAAACATACAAAACAGTCATTTATCTGCCATTCTAAGGGCCTTGGGGTCCCAGTTGTGGTTGTTGCTGGCCCAACCTGCTTACTATGTAAACTGCTACAACGGATGGCAGGAATCTGCTGTGCCAGTTCTGGGAATAAGATCACAGTGTTGTCTGTGGTCTGTCCTAGTTTGAGCACTGGGAATTTCAGGCTTCATCCTCTGATATGTTGTGACAGTGCTAAAAGTCACTGGGCCATTAAAAGACTCGGTGGCTCCATTCATCTAATCGGTGTTTTTTGTGATGATACTCACTGGTGCAGAATACCATCGCCATCCTTTTTTTGTTTGTTTGCTGTTCATGGCAGCCATTTTGTCCCTACGCCCTACTTTCCCCCCTACTTGTAGCAAGCTTTGAGCAGTGTTAGAAACTGAGATATGAAAGCTAGGAGCTAAAAGGGCACCTTAAACCTAGGTTATGGATGCAACAACTAGGCATGCTTTTTTATAACAAGAATACATAGCTGAAGGTGAACGTACTGTGGCTAAAATAGGTTCATTTTTCACATGGTCTAGTCCTTTCCCTGCCCACCCCGCTTCTCCAGTCTTCAGAGAGTAGCTGGAAGTGGGGAGGCACTTCTCCTTTCCTCTCCTTTCACTCTGCAGTTTTAATCTGAAATCTTAGGCTCGGTACTGTGCCCAGAGCTCAGAAACTGCTCACACTAATGAAGTTCCCCGTCGCAAAATGCGCCTAGAACAATGGGAGTTTCGAACACTGGATATGAGTACTGGCACCTCATTACTGGTGCTGCATCTAAGCACGAGACCTCTGTGTCGCACAAGCATGAAAAGATATGTGAAACATCCAGGTGGGAAATGTCAATAATTCACAGCTCATTGAGATCATAACTGTAGCTGCTTTTTCAAAGATCCCAGAAACTGTTGTGCTGTAAACGATGACCCTAGATCACATTTTATTTGATGCTGCAGAATGTGTACAATTTCAAATCCAACATGAGCAATCCATGTATGGAAACTGGCATCTGCAGATAACTCTTCTGCCCTGGGTCCTACGTGCTCCAAGAGGTGCTGTGTATCTGGGAATAATTTATCTGTATTCGTCAGCAAAGCAGTGTGATTGTAGGTGGGTATGAAAATATTTACACGGTGCCTCTTCAAACAGGAGACGTGATCCACTTGCTTCAGTGACAAGCATTTGCTTACTGCAACATCAACGGCAACATAAAAGGCAAATAAATTTCATACCAATACCTCTGAATCTCAGGGTTTTCTGACTATACAAAGATTTGCTTAGAAAATATTCTCAGTGGCTGTTTCATCCACTGAAATGGACCTGTCACTATGGCCAGATTATAGTACAGTGATCCCTCGACTTACGAATGCCCCGACGTCCGTATTTTTCGACTTACGAGGGATCAAAGCGGCCACCGCTTCTGATTTTTTTCGACTTCCGATCGGAAGCCGCGGCCGCTTTAGATAGGGTTTTTTCGACTTGCGAAGATTTTTTCGAGGTACGAATGCGTTCTTCAACGCATTCCTATGGGGACTCGACTTACGATTTTTTCGAGTTCCGATGCTCCCGTCAGAACGGATTACATTTGTAAGTCGAGGGTCCACTGTATTGGATACAATCCCCAGACTGAGCTTTCATTAAAAACAAAAAAAAACCCCTAGTCCTCCTAGAAGGAAAGCTGATGAGCAAAATGAGCAGGCAATGTTTCAGTGATTCTGTGGGATGAGCCAGCCAGGCTGCACCCACATTTTTATGATTTTAACCAATGATTGAAGTCAGAGCTGTGACTGACAAATGGGTTTGGACACCAGGATATACCGGTAGGAATCCTTGGGTTCCTAAGAGCTGCTGTTTTCCCCTCCCCTTTCATGCACTTTTATTTCCTGTTTCTCTCCATTTTTCTAGCCTTTAGAACCTCTGTAGTTTGCCCCTCTTGTTTCTTGGACAGCAAAGTCCAATTTGTTTACATATAGGTTAATCTGAGATCAGATGCTACTACATAGTATGTATATCTACTCAGAAGTACATATTTTATGTTTAATAGGGCTTACTCCAAGGTAAGTGGGTATGGTCTTACAGCCTTGGATTTCTTTTAAGAGGCAGAAAGATTCATTGTCGGGGACTCAGCGTCAATGAAAATCAAGCAGAACTTACTTAAATATAGTTGGCCCACTATGTTTAAAGTTATTTTATAAATGAATGGTATAAAATATAACAATATTGGTAAGATATTAGTCACAGAATCATAGAGCGGGAGAGCTGGAACAGGACCCCCAATGCAGGAAGTGCAGGTGAAGAATCCTTGGCAGGTGGTCACCCAACCTCTGCTGAAAAACTCCAGTGGAGGAGAGTCTGCCAGCTTCCGAGGTCATCTGTTCCGTTCTTGAATGGCTGTTACCATCCTTCCTGATACTTAGTGAGAATATCCTTTCTTGCAATTTGAATCTGTTCCTTCAAGCTGCAGAAAGCAAGTTTGCTCCACTTTCCGCATGGCAGTCCTTTAGGTATTTAAAGATGGCTGTCATCCATTTGGTCTTTAGCTGCTGCAACCTTCTTTGCAAAGAAGGCGCTTGTTCCTCAAGGCAGCTGTTGGTTGGATAACAAATAGCATCTTTGCATTGATATCTGTGATGGATGAGGGCCAGGCACAAATGAGGGCACAGTGGTGGCAGCAGATGCTTCTCCTTTTCCCTCCCAGAAGGGTGCATGAGAGCAAAGGTAAACAAGGAAGGTTACAATCCTATGTACAATTAAACGAGAGTAAGACATGTTGAACTTCCAAGTACAGTGGTACCTCGGTTTACGAACAGTCCTGTTTATAAACTATTCAGTTTATGAACTCCGCAAAACCGGAAGTAGTGTTCTGGTTTGTGAATTTTACCTCGGTCTACGAACGAAATCCGAACGGTGGAAGGGCACTGGTGGCGGGTGGCCTCATTAGGGAAAGTGCGCCTCGGTTTAAGAATGGATTTGGTTTAAGAACGGACTTCAGGAACGGATTAAGTTCGTAAACCGAGGTACCACTGTACACATGGCTACGATCAACTCTGCTGCGTTGCATATGCGAGAGAGCAAAGAGACATGTATACCAGCCAAAACACTAGCTGTAGGCCTCTAGTCAAATGTGAAAACAGCAGCTTTGAAGTTACACGAAAGAGATTGAAAGTCGAAAGCCAAGAGCTGTGCACACCTCATTAAGACCTAGCTATGTGGGAAGGCCAAGCTGCTGCTTCCTGGTCAAGCATGCTTACCCTTTGGAAAGGGGGCTTCAGGAAGGTAAGATAAAAGAGCCTTTCAAAGTGGAAGTGCATAGTGACATTTTTATGAGCGCCAGTCAAGGAGGGTTCCAAGCACTGAACAGCTCACAGCCATATACATAGCAGCCCACTTCACAAAGAAAAATGAAGTCCCAGCTATACAAGGGGTTTAACAAGCACATTCTTCAGTGGGCGCAATGTCTGAATTGGATACAGAGAGAGAGTGAGAGAGCAAATTTTCCTGGTTTTCCCTTGACCTCCCCTTTGATTACATGAACGAAGGGTTCAGCAAGTACGACTATAGCTTCCTTGAGGAATGCTCAGAAATTTTTTAATCAGAGGAATAGGACTGGGGCTTGTGATATAGCTCAAAAGGGTTCAAATAAGGCACAGCTGATGGCAACGTCTGAGACGGCACATATCCTACAGAATGCCTCGCTAAGCAGGGTGCACTGTATGTCAGTCACTACATGGTTTAAGTGGGCTGGCAAAGACAGGGCTGTTCAGTCAGTGTTTGCCTGATTTCTTTGTCTACTGCTTGACTGTGCCGGAATTATTACTGTGGATTTTTGGTTTCATGATGTGACTTAATTGCAGATTATTTCGATGGAAAGACAGGGATTTATTGTATCATGATCTAGTTTCCTTGTAAGATTAAATAACAACTTGTCTAAAACACAGGATATGTCTCTGGCCTGATCTTTGTAGAGGGCACAGCTGTGGCCCTACGCTAAGGAGAGTCAGCTGAACCGTATTCCGCCTTTATAATGAGAAATGGTAGCAGTAGGTTCTAAGGCATACAATTGCTTACATAAATGGACTTTTCCACAATATTCTAATTTTTCGAGTTTCACCTGTAGATTGAAAATGGCTCCACTCATTGACCTTAAACTTAGTGTAAGAGACGGAGTGTAGGAGAGGAAGTTGTGAGGAGAGCTCATGCCAAATTTAGTGTAGAAAGAATCAGATATGGCTTTATTTGAATAAGTTAAATATTTGATGAGAGACTCTGGCATATTGACAGGTATTGTGAGTTTTTCTGCCATAGGCTTTGTTGGGGTGGTTTTTCTGGAAAGATTCCTCTTGTGTGTTTGCGGGGGGAACAGGTTGTTTGTCTTAGGTCAGGGGTAATGTTTAGTATGTGGTTTTTCACATGCATTGCTTAAAATATTTGTATTGTTGTTGTTATTATAAAAAATGCATTTTTCCGAGCAATGTAAGTAAATATATGCTTATCCAGTTATTGCTAAGCAAGAGTTTCTGGCTAATCATGGCTACTGATTATAGACCAGGCTTCCTCAACCTCGGCCCTCCAGATGTTTTGAGACTACAATTCCCATCATCCCTGACCACTGGTCCTGCTAGCTAGGGATCATGGGAGTTGTAGGCCAAAAACATCTGTAGGGCCGAGGTTGAGGAAGCCTAGTATAGACACTTGCTGCTGTTAGGCAAGATTCCCATAGGCCAGGCCTCGGCCTTGAAGAGTTTTAAGTAGGCCAGGAGATTAGCTATGAAAGGAGAAAGGGAAAGAAATTATAGGAGATGAGTAAAAAGAGTTAATAAGTATGTGAGAGTTTGTTTCTCTGAAGTACACAGCAGTTGGGCTAATGACAGGCTACTTTAGAGCCTTCAGAAAAAGGGGAGGAGATTTAGGGGGCAACTTTATGGCTATGTGTGCTTTATCTTGCAATATCACCATTATAAAAACCTTTGTTTTTGAAACCCCCTTTCACATAATTGATCAAATGACAGATTTACACACATATTGTTTTTATGCTTCAGAAGTGATAAAAATAAAGTATGTCCTGTTGTTTTTTAAAAAAAGTTTCACTTTGATAATCTTCATGATGCGTCCCTAAAAATAACTATTTCCTTTGTATTATTTTACAATATAATCACCCATATGACACTCTGGCCAAGGATACAGCTGTTGCAAACTGCTTGCAAATTAGGAAACTGGCTTGTTTTTCCTTTTTTGCTTATTTAGCAATTTAAGCAAAAAAGTACAACAGATTTTATTAGAAATACCAATTTTGTGTTGTTAAATTTATATAGGCCTATCCTTTAATCCTCAAACATGCCTATCAAAGGGCAGTAGCTGAAAGGGCACAATAAACATTCTGTCTTTAAACATAGCATACCTAACTTTTCTGCAAGATATGTTTAAACTTAACTGGTGGCTTGCATGTAGATCTGGTAACCTTTTCTAAAACAAGTTCACTGCAGGAGTTCTCTCTGTAGTTATAAATCATTTCACAGCTATCATGTGGACATACACATATCTTATGATTTAAGAGTCCGTATAAATACTGAGAATATCATTTCACAGTGTAACCTGCTCTGGCATTCTCCAGCTGCAAGATGGAAAATCCTTTGGGTTCTTTAACTGTCTGAAGATACTGTTGAATTTTACATAGTGTCTTCATGGCTCTAAGCTAGAAAGCATCTGTCCCTAAAGTAAGATTTAGTGAATGGATTTGCCCTGCAGTGTGTTTGAAAGCTGGAAGATAATGACATTTATAGAACTGTAGTAAAAAGGGGGAGGGGGACACTACCTTAGACTCTTCTGTATTTTGCACAATATTCTAAAGAAAAATGGTGGTATTATTTGAGATGAAAATAGGAGATAGGGGCTTGATTTTTTAAAAACAACAACAACAACTAAATAACTAAAAGGGAACATCTTTGAAAACACACAGATCTAGAAGTTCAAACCAGTATACAACAAAATGTTCCACACACAAAAGCATTCCTTTCAACTTCTGACAAAATAAAGTGTTTCAGATGCACGATCATTAATAAATAAAAATAATACAACTGGAAACTGCAACAGTATGTTACTGTGTGTGCACTGGGAAGGCAGGGTGGGGGCAAGACAGAGCTCGCACAATGATCTTTGGTATCAGAACTGGAACGCTAAAAGCAGGTAACCTCTTGCTCCAGAGGGCACGAAACACTACAACTGGATTTTTGCTTGCTGCATTGTAGGGTAGAGTTACAGAGTCGTCTGTATTGGAGTTGTGTTTAGACGTCTGGTGTTGTAAGCAAAAATTATTCCACACCACCAATGGTATAAACTGGGTAGTGGGGGGGGGGGACGTGATTCTGTGGTTTGCCTCAGGTGCCAAAATGTTTTGGTCTGGCCCTGCTCTGAACACTCCTCAAATGCTTTTGCCTGGCTGGAATGTATCCCAGAACTGTGATGATCCCTCGTGTTTATAGTGTGCGCACAAACAGAAACCTAGGATTTTTGCATGGCTTGAATGTAGCCTATTACTGTATATACAAAGGTGAGATACATCCCTTCCTCTGCCCGCTCTTTGCCTTTGGTTCCACCCAGCAATGGCATACAGCCCCCCGAGAGCTCCTCACAAGGGAACATGGCTCTGGGACTGAAAAATGTTTCTCAGGTCTGGCCTAGAGTAACCAAGGCTGCTGGCCCAAACTACAACTAAACACTTTGGTACTACAAGGCTTGGGCTTAATATTTCCAAATCCCATTGCGGGGAGATTTCTACCTTAATCCAGAAAGCTGTCTGGAAAAACCATCTGCAAGGCTATTTTGAAGGAAACAGATGGAAAAGGAAGTGATTCCTCTGAATGTAGTATAAGATTTACATTATCCTCCATGAACTTCCATGTAGTCCCTATGTTTATATTTTATCATTATTTCCTTAGACAGCTCAGATTAGGAAGCCTGCATGAGCTCATGTTCTTGTTAATTTTGAGCCTGAACTATTTGCTTTTATAGATGATTTCGGTCATGTAAAATAAAAGGGAGTAGTAAGGCAAAGAGACACGAGACTGAACTGTGGCAGGACTCTCATCCTTCTTAGGCTGTACAGCCTTCTCAGGCATATTCCAGCTTCCCAAATAAAAGGGCTGCTAGTTTTTCTGAGGCTCAAAGTACATATTGAGAAAGACAGAGATAATAGATATCCCAAGCTCCCCCCTTCGAACTGATCTCCTTGCAGAATTATTGTCCAATTTCCTATGCATTTCCAAAATATATTTATAATACATGCTTGGGTGTCCACCTTTCAGTTTACTCTCTCCCATAAAAAGAGAGAAAATGAAACTGGAAGAACATGTTGGAAATGTTAGAAGAAGGCTGCTGGTGGCAGGAACATGGCTTGCTCCCTTCTCTCTGCTTCCTTGCCCTGAGATTTAATACTTTCACCTGGGAACAGGTTAAGACCGCAGCCCTATACTTCTTTACTTGGGACTAAGTCCCACTGGACCTAGTGCAGGGGTCGGCAACCTTTAAGACAAAAAGAGCCACTTGGACCCGTTTCCGAAGGAAAAAAACAAACTGGGAGCCGCTTTTCGCGCCCTAGGCGAGGGGGCGGGGCCATGTGACGTCATTGCGCATGACGTACGGTGCCCCGCCCCCTGCCGCCCCGCGCCGCTGCGATTTAGGCAAGCGTCCATCAGGAGCCTCCTGCGAGATGGCAGCACGTCTGCCAGCGCTGGCCCAGCTCAAATACAGCTGCACGGGCTTTGTCTGGGGCTCGCTGCCTCCTCTCCACACACACACACACACACACACACACACACACACCAGCTTTTGTGTGCGTGCTGCACGGGCTTTGTCTGGGGCTCGCTGCCTCCTCCACACACACACACACACACACACACACACCAGCTTTTGTGTGCGTGCTGCACGGGCTTTGTCTGGGGCTCGCTGCCTCCTCTCCACACACACACACACACACACACACACACACACACACACCAGCTTTTGTGTGCGCGCTGCACGGGCTTTGTCTGGGGCTCGCTGCCTCCTCTCCACACACACACACCAGCTTTTGTGTGCGCGCACGTTTCACTCTCCCTCCCTCCGGCCCTAGAAGGCAGCGAGTGAGCGCAGCATGATAATGAGCTCTGTCAATTGCCCAGCAGGGAAGTGGGAGGAGGAGGAGGAGGAGGCGCTGCTCTCGCTCTCGGGCTCCACGCTCGGCTCTGGTTTGCCGTCGACGCGCCCGTCGCAGCTCGCCAACTTCTCTTTCTCTCTGCAGCTCGCTCTCCCGCCGCCCCCCGACTACACACACCGACGCGACGGGAGGGAAAGGGGAGCGGGAGAAGACACGCCACCCCGGAGCCGCGGCAAAGGTGTAAAAGAGCCACATGCGGCTCCGGAGCCGCGGGTTGCTGACCCCTGACCTAGTGGGACTCACTTCTAAGGAGGCCAACTTTAGGTTGGACCCTGAGACCTGGTAACCCTGTCAAAGGCCAAATCAATATTTCTATGCTAGTCGCTATACTAATTTTGTTCAATGCTCAAATGAGCAAATATATTTTTTAACCCGCTAACTAGAACTGCTAGAGGGGAAATGCTGGTCAGCACATTCATAACCTAGCAGTTCAAAAGCACGTCAAAGTGCAAGTAGATAAATAGGTACCGCTCCGGTGGGAAGGTAAACGGCATTTCCGTGCACTGTTCTGGTACGCCAAAAGCGGCTTTGTCATGCTGGCCACATGACCCAGAAGCTGTACGCCAGCTCCCGCGGCCAGTAAAGTGAGATGAGCGCCGTGACTGGACCTAATGTTCAGGGGTCCCTTTACCTTTACCTAGTAGTCATATTAATCCTAGCACTGGCACAGCCCTCAAACTGTCATGCCCCGGGACTCAAGAAAACACTGCCATTTTTTAGAGATACCTGAAGAGAGCTTCCTCATCCTTTCATGAATCGTGAAATCGCTTCTGATCCTCAGTGTCTCCTCTATTATACTCACTAAGGATGTTATGCTCATATTATATAAAAGTCTACTGTAGTTTTCCATGTTAAGCAGTGTGTAATAACTACCATGTTCCGGATCTGTGTTTGGGGTCCGTAAAATGGTTTAGAGCTCCCATTTCATGAAAAGGTGAGAAAATAACCCTTTTAAACAAGACAGTGTGACAAAGTGGGGTTAATGGCTGTTTAATCGGCCAATTCTGCATTGCTGAAAGGCATTGTCTGTGGGTCTACCTTTGAAAATGGTCTAGAAAGTTCGGTCAGGCCAAAAAAGCCTGGCCAGATTGTCAACTGGGACTTCCTAAAAGGATCATATTATGCCAGTGCTCTGTAATCTACAATGACAGCTAGTCTGTTTCTAGGCCCTAAACATCTTTCCATGTATACCTACCCAGATCTTAAGGTCATCTTCTGAGGCCCTTCTCCAATTGCCCCTGCTGAAGGTAGTGGCTACTAGAGAGAGGGAATTTTCAGCAGTTTGCCTCTTCAAAAAAAAATTTAGTCTTTCAGTTTTAAAAAATGTGTTGTTGTTTATCAGGGGTCAGCAAACTTTTTCAGCAGGGGGACTGTCCCTCAGACCTTGTGGGGGGAGGCAGACTATATATTTTTTTTTGGGGGGGGGGAATGAACGAATTCCTATCCCCCACAAATAACCCAGAGATACATTTTAAATAAAAGCACATGTTCTACTAATGTAAAAACACCAGGCAGGCCCCACAAATAACCCAGAGATGCATCCTATATAATAAAGAGCAAGTGTCCCTGCTTTTCCGTGTGTCACGGAAGTGCGTTGTGCGTATGTCACACGGGGACGCAGGGATTGGAGCGTGGACAGCAATAGACAGCAAAGGAGAGCAATAGGCGATGCCACTTAGGAGGGGGCGGAGAGGGGGGCGGGATGACACACAGACACTTCCGCCCGGGCGAAACTGCACCGCCGCCATTGCCGGGGGGAAGCCCGCCGCCGCCCGTCTATGGAGGCTCCCACTGCCGCCGCCCGCCGCCGCGCCGGCCGCCTATGGCGGCCGCTGCGGCCGGCGCTTAGCGCCCGTTTTTAACGGGCTAAATTCACTAGTTTTAAATAAAAGGATACATTCTACTTATGTAAAAACACACTGATTCCTGGACCGTCCGCAGGCCGGATTTAGAAGGTGATTGGGCCGGATCTGGCCCCCGGGCCTTAGTTTGCCTACCCATAGTTTAGAATTTAGATCATTAAACTGCTGTTGGGTTTATTCTGTGGCTGTTTTAATTTGCTTTAGCTTCATTCTTTTATAATTATTATTGTGTTTTGTGGTTTTTAACTTCTGTTTTGTCACCATTTGGCTCTAAAGAAATGTTAGTAAAAAAAAAAAGTTTAACATGCACCTGATGAAATAAGATTCTTGTTTGCGATGTTGTCCTTGTTTAATCGGCATAAAATCATCTCGTTTATTTACCCTCAAGTATTTCTGTTCATTACATGTCAATGTCAGATTAGCATTACAGATGTATGGAGCTATATGAATTTAGCGCACAGACACACACAGACACAGACACAGACACACACCTCTACTTACCCGAGCTGGCTTCTTCTGGGTCACCTGTTGTGGCTGCAAAGAAAGAGTAAAGAAAGATATTATTTAGATGGCTTATGACAAAGGAAAGTCTCCCCTTTCCCTTTCCTCTTTCCCTCCCCCCTGCCTTCCCCTCTTCCATGTGTGATCTTATATCTAAAATTTCCAGTTCCTTATTGCATTTTCAGTTGCGTTAATTATTAATAATTCTTTATTTCAAGTTATTTTATTTTATTTCATTTTCCGTGCGCTTTTTACATCTCCCTCTACCACAATTCCAATGATACTGTATATATATTATTATGATTTATCATTGTGAGTTATGTATTAATTGGTAGATTTTGGAGTCTTCATGTAAAACAAGAAATGTTTAGTTGATGTTATTCTGTAATTCTATGTTGGATGTTAATAAATAAATAAAATATATATAAAAAGAAAAAAGAAAGTCTCCCCTTTCTCATACAGTCGTCCCTTGGATCCTGAAAGCCCTGGAACGTTTTGGTTCCCAAACGCCGCAAACCCAGAAGTGATTGTTCTGGTTTGCGAATGTTCTTTTGGAACCCTAACATCTGATGGGGCTTCCGCGACTTCTGATTGGTTGCAGGAGCTTCCTGCAGCCAATCAGAAGCTGCGATTTGGTTTGTGAACGTTTTGAAAGTTAAACGGACTTCTGGAACGGATTCCATTCGACTTCCAAGGTACGACTGTACTGTGTAACAAAGATTTCCTCAATGTGGAGCCCATCAGGCTGTGCTGGATGATGCTCATGGGAACAGTAGTCCAAAACATCTGGAGAATACCAGGTAGGTGAAGGCTAATGTAACATACAGCGGGAAAACCTCAATTTTCAGTATTATGTGTGATATGATGTACACATCATATCACACATAATACTGAAAATTGAGGTTTTGATTAGAATTATATGCTTATAAATTTCCAGTCTGGGCACTGGGAACTTTTACAGTACAACAATACAGCTGGGAAAGACAAGAGATTGTTTGCATATTTTCTACAATTATTCTAATTTAGCTGCACATACTTTGTATAACATTCCCATGGCATACATGAAAATCATGTAAACAAAAACAACAGTTGGAGGATATTTGCAGAATTCTATTAGTCTTCATGGAATTCCAGTAAATATAGGTACCGTGTTTCCCCTATTTTAAGACACCGTCTTATATATATTTTTTCCCCTCAAGAAAACACACTATGGCTTATTTTGAGGGGATGTCTTATTTTTATTATGTAAGCCCAGCCCCGCGTTTTCCTTGGCGCCCTCCAGAACTGCGCCTATAACTATGGCTTATTTTTGGGGTACGGCTTATATTTCGCAAATGCGAAAAAATCCTGCTATGGCTTATTTTATGACTACGTCTTAAAATAGGGGAAACAGGGTAAAGAGGTAACAGTACTGCAACATTGTACCAAGTCCACCCCCCATACTGCTTTTGAGGCCATCCAGATTTGTGTACAACATTTTCGTTCAAAGTATCCCTATATTGTAGAGTTGGAAGGGACCACAAGAGCCATCTAGTCCAACCCCCTGCAATGCAGGAATCTTTTGTCCAACGTGGGGCTCAAACCCACAATGCTGAAACTGAATCTCATGCTGTACCAACTGAGCTATCCCAGCTGCCAACTGACATTTTGCTGCATTGGTCTGTGTATTTGAAACTTAGGTAGGGAGAGAGTTTTTTGGGTTTTTTAATGCATTCATGGAGATTTTTCTTCACATTATACCAAGCAGAGGACTAAAATACAATGGTGGTTTGAATAAGAAGAGTCTGGTTTCAATCCTTTTGGAGCATGCAGAGATTCCTTAAAACAATGAACTCACAGCTTACTGTATTAAGGGTATACTATGCAAGGAGTCAAATCTCTGCAGACAAAAAGTCTATATCCTATGAAGTAGAACATAAGGGTCCATGGAAGACCAATGTAGGGCCAGGTTTGCAAAATCACCCATGGCTCAACTTTCTAGACACGTTACCAAAACTTTTTTTTTTAAAACCATTTTTATTAAGTTTCCATTTTATAGAAATATAGCACACTCAAGTTTTTGAATTATATTCCACTCTCATGAACACTTGACTCCCCTCCCGGCCCATGGTTACCTTAAATTATATCTTTTTAAAAAATTGCATTTCAATTTTCCCTCTTTACTCTCTATTCAATTCCAATAATCACTAAATTATATTAATTGTAAATCGGTGCTTTCTATAAATTATCAAGCTTTAAATCAGTCCTGTTAAATGTTTACAATTATCCTTCAAATACTCTTTAACTTATTCCAGTCTTTTTGAAACGTTTGATCCTGCTGGTTTCGGATTTTCCCAGTCAATTTCACAAACTCAGCATATTCCACCATCTTCGTCTGCCAGTCCTGGATTACCAAAACATTTTAGCTCCCCACCTTTTGAGTTCCCCATCACACTTTTGAGTTGAAATGAATATGTGGTCAGCCTGGGGTGTTTCCCAGCACTGTTGAAAATCCAGCCTGTTTCTTAAAGCATAAAGCACAACTTGTGACTTTTCAAAGTCAAATGCAGCCCACATGCATGTATGGGACCCCCATAAACCTTTGGTTTTGTTGCCTGTGGCCACAAAAACATGGTTGTAGAACATCTGGCAGGTAGGCTGCATTTAGCCTGGTGGGTCACAAGGTGTACACATATATCCTGGCTTTAAAGGCTTGCCTGTCTTGACCATTAGCATCTATCATTACATCTCCTTTCATTCTGCAATGCTAAATTCCTTAAAATATGAAATGCTCGCTCAAGACCACCTGAAAATCACACCCTTTGCAGATCTGTGTGATCTGGCTGTGCCTACTCAGCTGTGAGGTAAAGAAGTTCAGAAAGGCACTTTCTTTTTAATTACTTCACAGCTTCACAGAATAAATCCTGCCCATTTTGACAGAATGCTGCCCCCACTTCTGATCTGGCAAGCCAACTCCTTCTCGTCTTTCAATTCCCTCCTCAAGCTCACTTTCCCCTCAGCAAATTATTTCCTGCAGCATAAGCCTCACCTGTTCCATGCTGTCTGTTACCAGTTAAAAGGACTCATCCTTTCTAGTTTATAAGGTAAAAAGGGAAAGGTAAAGGACCCTTGGATGGTTAAGTCCAGTCAAAGGCGACTATGGGGTTGTGGAGCTCATCTTGCTTTCAGGCTGAGGGAGCTGGTGTTTGTCCACAGACAGCTTTCCAGTTTCTGGAGCAACGGAACACCGTGACGGAAACCAGAGCGCATGGAAACGCCGTTTACCTTCCTGCCACAGTGGTACCGATTTATCTACTCGTGTTGGTATGCTTTCAAACTGCTAGGTTGGCAGGAGCTGGGACAGAGCTATGGGAGCTCACCCTGTTGTGGGGATTCGAACCACCAACCTTCTAATCAGCAAGGCCAAGAGGCTCAGTGGTTTAGACCACAGCGCCACCTGCATCCCATTAGTTTATAAGAAACCCTACTGAAGGACCGTAGCTCAGTGGTAGAGCATCTGCATACTGAAAGTCCTAGGTGAAATCCCCAGCATTTCCAGGTAGGTCTAGGAGAAACCCTGGAGAGCCACCACTAGTCAGTATGAACACTATTGAGCTAGATCAGGCATGTCCAAAGTCTGTTCCGGGGGCGAAACCCGGTTCAATCCAGGCCCTGTGGCAGTTTATTTCCTAGGTTAAAATCCTAAGAAAACTTCAACCCTAAAAAAAGCTCAACAACTTTGGGTTAAAATCATAAAAAAGCTCAACAACTTCAATCCTATAAAAAGGTCAACAACTTCATCAAACTTCACCACTGAGCTAGATGGACCAATGATATGACTCAAAGGTAGCTGCCTAAGTTCTTCTGTATTCTGTCCATTAGTAAACCTACTAGTATTAAGCAAGTGTACTGTCACAAGGCAGGAAAGCTGTGCCAGTGGACCAATGGGATAATTATTTAGAGCAAGTGTGGGGGAACCTTTGACCTGCCAGGTATTACTAAACTACAACTCCCATCAGCCCTATCACCCAGGTTGATGGGAGTTGTAGGTCATTCAGCAACATCTGGAGTTCCAAAGGTCCCCCACACCTGATTTAAAATGTTATTTTGGCCAACATGGATAGCAGAATGCTCCAATACTTAGGGGCAGGGCAGAACAGAGTTGACTGGATTGAGAACAGAAAGACTCCGGCAAAACATCACACCTTCTGTACCTGGTATTAGTAATGGCTGGGAATCTATGTGTGGCTTTTATTTATCTCAGTTAGTATCCGTCCTGGATCTGAATTAATTTTACATATGAGTTGCTGTTGTTTTAATCTTTTCTTATATTTATAGTTTTGTGTGTGTGTGTGTGTGTATATATATATATATATAAAACATTCTTACTGTCTTTTTATATACATATCTATTTATATATATGTCATTGTATTGTAAATTAAATTTGAAATGTCTCATGGGAAGTTATTCGCAAAATTAATAAACAATAAAATACAACTAAAAATCAGTATGAATATTTCATGCAGGTGTGCCACTTTGGGAACCCCTGCCCCTAGAGAGTGATTTAGTCTAGCAAGTTTATTTTCCTTGTATTTGGTAAACAAAGCTAACAATTTCGGAACTGGCAATTCCGCCCAATATTTATTCACAAGTGGCATCCAGTCATTGTACCCAATGAGCTTATGAAATGGAAAATGTTCTGTAGAAACTTTTCTGCCCCATGTTACTGATAGCTGCCTGGGAACCACATGTATACTGTCTTGATTTCCATGACTAAAGGCGGGATAGAAATGTGAGAAAATAAAAAATAGAAGCAAGGTTCATAAGGGTCGTAGGCAATGCCAATCCTACTCAGAGTAGAACTACTGAAATTAATGAACGTGACTATCCCAAGCCCAATGATTTCAATGGGCCTACTCTGAGTAGCGCTTAGTTGGATGCAACTCAATGTCCTGTCAAGTTGCACATATTCCTGCTTTCTAGGCAGTTATGCGCAGGGAATATCCACATAGTGAGTGGCTTTCCAGTATCACAGTGCCTGCATGTAGTGCAAGTTGGAATTAAAAAACAAAACACCTCTCTGTGGGGTCCATAATATTTGAATAGGCCCTCAGTAGAAACTTTGGGAAATGCTGAATTAGAACAAGGCAATAAACACATGGAACAAGCATCCACTGCCATCATGGAAGGAGACACTCCAGAACTGCAGAATAAATTCCAGCCCTGCCAAAGGAGAATTCTTACTTAAACAGAGCACTCATTCATTCACAGCCATTCTCCAATTTGCCTTAGCAATTACTGCAGGATCAAAGCCACACAACACCAACTAAATGATACAATGTTATATACCATGGGTTAGATCTCCCATTGTTATATATCAACAATTATTAATTTTCTTCAGTTGGATAATGTCTTCCCTGTTTTAAGCCTTAAATGGCTTCATTTTGAGTCACACAGTTTTTCCATGTGAAAGCTAGGAAACACATAAGTAATCTAGAGATTGTAACACACACACATGCACACACACCAGACCAAACTTTTGGTGGAAATCTGAAAAGAAGCGAGTTTTCAAGCAGCATGTCTCTTTTTCAGAAATGAAATGCTTCGAGGAAGACTTAACCCCCCCCCCCGGAGGCAAAGAAAAAATATTGAACTAGTTTGTAGAAGTACAATCAATCTATCCAGGATCACAAATCCACACTTTTTAAATTACAAGCCATAATCTAGCAGGCAAAGACGTTATCAGCCTTTAGACAGCAAAAGTCCTGAATGAGTAACATTCCTATAAACTTTGGTCTGCATCCAATCAGTCAAAGTACAATGTTTTCCTTTTGCTATTTTCATGAATGGCTGCAGTATTGTGCCTCGGTTCAGTCAAGACTCCTCTTCTACAGCCATTCATAAAAATAAAAACAAACCAAAACAAACACGCACAAAAACTTTCTGGGTCCAGCCTGGAGCCACTGGGTGCCAGAGGCTGAGAAAACATACTGGCAGCTCCAACCCCAAACAGCATTGAAGTATTCAGGGATCTGCCTGGTGGTCTGTAAAGTATGAAGTGCTGTATGGAAGGGCAGCTGGTAGAATTACTGTGACACATACTAGGCAGCGAGCCAGAGTTGGCCTTGTTTCAGACATTGTCTTTCCTCTCATTGAAGTGTCAGGACCTAATTCATGGAAAATTTGGTGAATTGGCAGCTGTTTCAGAGGATTTCATTGAGTTGCAGTGTGCAGGAGTCACATGAATGCAGGGTACTCAGCCAAGAAATAGGGGGATTTCTGAGCAGTAGAAACCAGTCAGCCTGCAAGAATGTCTGTGGATTTGATGTGGTTTTGGAGTAAACATGTGTACAGGTGTAATCAGCAGGGGAGGGGAAAGAGGTGGAAGGAGTGCTAATGGCTGAGATTATTAAAGAGAGCAAGGCCTTTTGAAAGGCACAGTCTTCTGGCAACAACATCCAGGCCCCGGAAGGGTGCAAAGGTCTGGTCAGCTCAAAGTTTGTAGTAGATACATGTGTAAGGCAAATCGCTGCAATGTAACCGAATCCTGAAAAAAGGCTGCTAGTTAAGGTTAAAACAAACAAATTGAACAAACAAGCTGGATAATAAAATGCATTTTTTTGTATTTGCATTATTGTATTTGCTGAATAGATAGCCTTGCATTTTGAGCTAGCCAGGGGTAAAGGACAATCCATAGTTGACAGCAGCCCAGCTAGCTTGCATTTTTCATGTAGAAACAATACCGAAATTTAGCATTTGTGCTCTGCTACTTAAGAGTCATGCTGGCCACATGACCTTGAAGCTGTACGCCGGCTCCCTTGGCCAATAAAGTGAGATGAGCACCGCAACCCCAGAGTCGTCCGCGACTGGACCTAATGGTGAGGGGTACCTTTACATTTTTACTTAAGAGGGAAGGCTAAATCACTTCCCTGTGTTCCAGGACATGCCAGTGCAACCTGCATGAGAGACTTGGGTTCGTCCACACTTTGCTCATCCCACAGCTAGTAAGCACAGGTCTGATAGGTTTCCTGTTTGCCCTGCTGCATTCCCCAGGACAGCCTGCTCTTTACTGCTGAATCGGAGCAAACATCAATCCACAGAAAACCCAACTGACATTTGTTCCAATTCAGAAGTAAAGAGTGGCTTTCCCTAGGGGAAAGTGGCAGGACAAGCAGATGTGTAGACGAGCCCTCAAATAGGCACACAGAAGAAAGAAATGAGGTAGAAGGGTCTGGATGCTGGGAGGTAAGACACACTTTTTGAGAGAGGAGGGAAAGACTCAGAGCCCTTCGAGCACTTGTCCTGATTTGCTTGCACAAAGCGTACATGGAGGTTAGAATATATCTGCCCTTTATTGAGCATTCATTCCAATTTGTTTTCGAAGTTATACAACAGGGAGCCTTCTTCCTGATTTGTTTGGATGGTGTTGACACATCTTCCTGTTAGCCATTCATTCATCCCACTCTTTTCAAATATTTTCTGCATCACTTTCCAAAATGAATAAATAAATTAATATGTTTCTTTTTCTGAAGTGGACTTGTACAGAACCTTTTAATCTACTTTAAATGCGCAAACCTGAATTTCCGGTATGTGCTTGAATCCTTCTGTAAAATAGTGACAGTCTGGAGGACCTCTGACTATGGAGGTGGCCCCTGGAGTTTGCCTTGTGACTGATAATCTTTTCATGCCAACTTCTTTTGGGGAGTCATCAAATGTTGGCGAAAACAAACCTTTCTCCAGATATTGGACTGTTCATGAACTCCATATAGAACATTGTGTTTTTATTCTGTAAACTGCCCTGTGATCCACAGATGGAGGGCAGTAGGTATATTTAATAAATAATAAATAGCAACCCTTTTGCAAACTGCTGAAAGCTTTTCAGATACAGTTGTCTTTATGATCAACCTGTAAAGCTGACCCATTATTATCACCATATTAGGAATAAATGTAAGTGACAAAAAGCAGCTCACTGTGGAAGAACCTCTTCCCTCCAAGATCTTCAATAGTTATTTCATCCCACCAGGCATTTTTACACTGGAGCCTCTTTCAATCTCCGTAATGACTTGGGTGGAGCTATTCTCACAAGCGCACACTGTTAAGGATAATGATTTAATTTCCTAAAATAGGAATATTTACGTATGTTGAATTACTGTGTATTTTTAACATAGCTTTTCCTCCTACTCTGGCAGTAGCTCTCATGTGATTGGCTGCCTGTGAGTCACGAGAGAGGCATTCCATTATGTTGTGACTGTTATTCCAATAACTGTTGTTTTTAACTGCTCTGTGTGTGTGAGGGAGAATGGCTGTTGAGAGAGACTTCTAAGGATACTGCTAAGGACAGTGATGTGTCAGTGCAATCTGTCTGAAGTGAAACAGACAGTGGAAGATTCCCCAAATGATAATAGGGAGAAACCTGTGCAGGTGCTCTCTGTAAGGAACAAAGAGAATACTGCTGAGGTGAAAGTAAAAACTGTAAGGCCTGAGTGAGGTAAAAAAACAACACTGCTGCAAGTTGCAACACAATTTTGCTTTTAAGTCTAAGAAGACTTCCATTTAGAATTCAAGTGAGAACGTAGTTATGTTTGAATAAGGATGAGGTTATAAATATATTCTTCTCAGTTATGTTTATGAAAATAAAGTTCTTTTGAATATAAAGAGTCTGGACATTGTATAGTCTTTACAAAGAAGCTATCAATCACCTAGAAGAGTTATTTAGCCTCCTAGCTGTAAGCTACTCTGCTACTTTGCATATGATCAAAATCTATTTTATATACAATAACACACACTTGTGGGAAAATATTTAAAACAACAAACAAACTCCAAACCAAACAGCTATTTTCTTTATACCACTTATGTTCTAAAATTTTGATTTCTAACAGGAATTACACCAGGGTGGAACCAACTGGAAGTTGGAAGTCCCTGAGCAGTTTCAGAATTGAAGTGTTCCATTCCATCCATTCCTAATTAAAATCAACTGGAGTTGACAGTGTACCCAGAATCATGCACCTCACACTGTACATGAGTAGAAGAGGTGGGGAAGTGGATGGAGAGAGAAAGAAAGAGCAAGGGAATGTGTGATGTCTCAGGCCTCCTGACAATCTTAAAGCTCCATTAATTTTATTTCTGCACCTGACTCATGGGCTGTTAATAGGACCAGGCTGTTTGTGACGTTTGTGCTTTGGCTAAAGTATTATGTCCCCTAGTCTCTAGAACAAAAGGTCATGATTTCTGCCTTCTTCACCTCATGTTTGCAATTAAGTAGTCACCCTAATGTCTGTGAACACAGAGAGCTATGAGTGGCTGGAATCCATCCTAATATCTGACCCTTATATTGTCAAGGAGATTTAACAGTACTCTGTACAGACTCATAAACCTGAACAATAGTAACCTGTGAAGAATCTGTGGAATTTCAGTAACAAATAAATAAATATTATTTTCTTCCTTTTCTTGGCTCCATTTGTAGAATTTAATACCAATGATACTAGTAGGATAATTCAAATGTTATTTATGGGTTTATTAAACTGACTTCTCTTGACTTTTTCTGGACCTAGTTTTATAGGAAAACCCACACAATCTCAGGGGGTTGCATGGTGGGAGTACAATGTTATTTAGCCAATTGCAATATAAGCATTACTTTTTATTCCTAAGGTTATGGGGAACAGCAGTACTCCTCAAATATGATTTGATGGATTACTCTTTTCCAATTCAAATGTATTCCCACAAAAAGCCCATTCAGGCAGCTGACGCTTCCAAGATGTTACAAGCATATTCAACAGGGCAAAGTTCTGCCTACAAAGTTCAGGCTAACAATATAAACATTATATTGAAATAAGGGATCTTTCATTGTACAGTGAGAAGGCCCACCCCAACCACTTACCTGCTACCCACAATTCATTTGCTGTTTGAAGTGTGCATTTAAATATCCCAGTCAGGGCTGGAGTTTGGGGTAGTCACTGCCAGAGGTAGAAAATATTGTGGCAGTGAAAAGGGAACACAGACTCTCAGCTCTCCACTTGGAGAGGCTCTAGCTGGAGGTACAAGGATTAAAGCTGAAACTGATCTATCACCCTTACCCAGCAAAGTGCTCTACCACCAAGCTATTGCCCCTCTCTGAATATTTCACTTGGGCATTTTAAGATGGTGGTAAAACCTCTGCAATTTGCCACTGTTAGTTTCATGACTTCTCTTGTTATGCAGCTCATTTGCATAAAGATTGATTCATTACCTACTAGCTCAATCTAAATTTCAGCTATCTGATAAATTACTCTATTCTGATTCAAAACATTATTATCTAGGTCTAGCAGGTGACTTTGTAATCTCAGCTCAAATCAAAACATACAAAATGGACAGTGTAAACATTTTTTCAATTTATGATGGCTTCCCCATCATATCATATTCCATGTTTGCAAACTGCTCTCTTACTATTAATACTAATAATAATTTTATTATTAAAATTCCCCAGCCACTCTGGGCGGCTCCCAACACTAAAAACAGAATAAAACTTCAAACATTAAAAACTTGGACTTGAATCTATTACTTCAGCATTTAGCAATTTTCACAGAAATTCTAGACTAGGATAAACACCCCCATATGCTTTGATTATGTGTTTATAGCTTAATTTTTTTTAGTAAGGATGTAGTAAAATAAATTTGTTTCCCGATGCTTGTCCTTATGTAGTCAAAACCACATCACCCATGTATCACACGAGAGTTATTAAAGTGACTTGACAGACTTAGGGGAGCTTTGAGGTATGCAGAAGGCCAGAAAATTTGGGGGTTATTAAAAAAAAACAAAAGGAAAATGGCCCCATATTAACTCAATGGCATAGAATGTTGGTTGACTGGGTTGGGTGGGAATGAAATGGATTGACTGAAACAGGGTGGGGAGGGTGAGTGTATAAAATGTGGAAAGAGCCATCACATTAGACAGGTCACTTCCTGGTTCACACTAAGAAGCTACAGTATTTTGAAATATCCTCAGGGACAGGAGAGCTGCCTAGTAGAAATATCAACAGAGAAATTGAATAATTTAATGAGGCTGGAGTTAGGCTGGAGTTGGTGTGTCCATCCCTGCCCCCCCCAAAAAAAACCAGCAAATGGAGAAAAGAAACCTAAAAGCAATGAGAAGTGAGCATAGAATGCTGTTGAGTATTGGGAGAAGAAAACTGGCGTTGGGTGGTTGGGTGAATGGAATGCTGAGAACTCTGAACTAAAGCATCACATACTGTCTGCAGTGTTTTGTTGAAGGATCTCACTTGTTAGAACTCAGGTTTAAGATTCTAAGTTTTAAACCCCGAATCTCCAAGTTAAAACAATCGGGGAAGGGGGGAATATTTCAAAATAAAAACATGAGCTTTTTCTTCACCGGAGTTGCTAACTGTCCATACCCGTCAGGATAGGAACCAATCCCTAAGAGACTGAGATTACGAAGAATATTCCTTGACGGATGGATCATTGCATATTTGACTAAATAGCTCATATCAGCACTGTCAGGATGTTGCCCTAGCTGACCTTCTTAATGTCCTATAGGACAATGGAATAGCACCCATATGGTAATAATTTTTGGTTACTGGCAATCTGAGCTGCACTCGAATTGGGAGACCTGCAGCTAAAAACTGTGGTATCTTGTTACCATCCTTTTTCCTTATTTGCTTAAACTTTCTCATTCTTTTGCTTCAGGCATTCTCTGTCAAAAGGAAGGATGTTCACACAGAATGGTTATTCTGTTTCTGGACAACTGTAATTTCATAGACATATTCACGATGAAACAAAAATGAGCAAGATTCATGCAATTAATTCCTTGCCACTAGCTAACAGCCACTTCTGCTTCTAGTATTCTCTTATGCCTTTTCTGCCTTACATCATTGAATCAGAGAGACCGGATCGTAAAAATCAAACATGTTAAACTCAGTTACTAAATTATATTATTATTGATTATCCATATTACTCCTTTAAAAAGATAAGCAAGTCTTTTCTTTTGATAATCTTATAAAAATCAGACTATTATAGGTAATATGCAGCAATAGGAATATAATGTTCATATTCATTTATGCATTTTGTCATTGCATCCTTAAAATTTATAAACCACTTTCCCACTCATTCTCGAAGCGACCTGCAAAGTGTACATACACACACACTTCTTTTTTAAAAAAGAAACTTTTCTTTTTTAAAGTTCGGCTACATCTGCTTGATTTTTCTGCGAAGGATTGTGTAATATTAAAAATGGAAGACAGGCTCCCTACCAGGTCTCCAAGATGCACAAGTTCAGTACAGCTGCTGCTACTGCCATAACTACTATACTTTATAATCTTTTTTTTTAGCCAGTTCAAATCAAATTCTTCCTAAGCAGATTTCCAGCATTAGTTGAACACCTGTGATGTACAATTGCCCTCATGTGTAAACTATACATCATTGTACCATGCGGAATGGATCCTATCCAAGCTGGGAATGTTCAGAACACACCATAAGGAATTATATTTTTCCTTGTACTCTCTCACTCATTTAAGCCAAAGAACAGAGACACATTGAGAATTGCATCTTTCCATCATCAGAAAGGATTCAAAGCAAAAAATTACAACCCCAGAGTGCTACATTAATTTATCTTTTGCTAAAAGAAGTATCCTCCAAAAATGGCTAAAGTATCTGTGTTGTTAATATTCTTCACTATGTGTATATCTAGACTTAACAAAGTTTGCCTTCAGGACAGTATCACAATATAAACCCAACAAAATCAACGAGTGTGACTGATTTAAAACCACTGATTTCAGTGGGTCTGCTCTGAGTATAACTTAGTCAGGCACCACAGTCTCCCTGTTTTTGTCTGAAGAAGAATCCAGTGAGGAGAAAAACTTTAATTTTCTAATCTCTTAGGAACACAAGAAAGTTGTTTTACACCAGGTCCAGAACTGTCTACTCTGACTGGTTTATTATTAAAGGTTTAGGTTTATTGCATTTACATATTGCATCCTACTACATCAAGTCCTTAAATGATTCACAACCAGAAACAATACAGTCATACCTCGGATTGTTCAACTTCCAAAGCGTGGCTTCTGATTGGCTGCAGGAAGCTCCTGCAGCCAATCGGAAGCTCCGCCGGACATTCGGCTTCCAAAAAAATGTTCGAAAACTGGAACACTCACTTCCGGTTTTCGGTTGTCTGGGAGCCGAAACGTTTGACTCCCAAGGCGTTCGGGAGCCAAGGTATGACTGTACTGTAATAAAAGCATATAGGCATATTAAAAACATAATCTCAACACAATCATCCATCAGGCCCATCTTTGCCTGACGCTGAAAAGTGGTATGGCATGGGCCTCTGTGGGGAGAGCATTCCATAGAAAGGGAGCTACTACAGAAAACGCCCATTGTTCTCACCACCAGGCTCTGAGCCTCCCTTGAAGGTGGAACTTAGAGAAAGGCCCCAGGTGATGATTTCAGGGTTCATATGGGGAAAGGACTAGAAGTGGCAGTCCAGGATCCCAGGGGGTGAAGGGGATTGAATCTGGAACTCTCCCTTCCCTTTTGACCCCTCCAGTTATTTGGTTGCAAAAGGATGATCCCTTAGTACTTTGACCACTCCTAGATTGACTCACCATCCAAACTAGTTGCTGACCACTATTTAATATCAAGTGAAGTAACTTTCCTGCAATTGAACCAGACACAAGCGGAAACAAATATATATCAAACCAGTTCATCTCCAAATACCCTCTCCACGGATGGATTTGTAGCTGCTTTTGTGACTATCTGATGGACCGTACACTAAGAGTGCTGCATCAATAATCGACCTGGAGAGAAGTGACCACAGAGTTCTGTTCTTTATAAAATCTTTATAAATGATTTGGATACTGAAAAAACATGGAGATGACACCACACTGGGATAACCAGCTAATACCTTGGAAAACAGAATAATTTGGATTCGTGGAAATCTTGACAGGGTGGAGAACTGGGCCAAAACTATTAAAATAAATTCCAACTCAGATAAATGCAAAATTCTGCATTTAGTAGAAAAAATCAGATGCACAAATACAGAATGGTTGACACCTGACTTGACATCAGTTTAACAAGAATCAGCAGTGCCATGTTGCAGCTAAATAGGCTGCTGCAATTCTAGACTGCATCAACAGAAGTATATGTTAGGATTCAGATTTGAGTTAGTTGCTTTTAGTTGTTCCAACTAAAAACAACATCATGAGTAACTTCTTCCACTAATTTCAATGGGACCTCAGTCCATTAGTCCAAATCATAGTCTTGATATATCTCAAATTGTCCATCATGAGCATCAACAGTATTACTCTATTCCTTTCTGGTCAGACCTCACTTACTCACTTTGTTCACTTTGCCAAGATAAAGACAAACCACAATGTGACTGGGGGAGATGACAAGGGTGGTGAGGGGCATAGAGATAAAGTCCTTTAAGTAAAAGTTGAAGGAACCTGGGAATTTTTACAATAAAAAGGTGTCCAAATCTCCTTCAATTGTTTGTAGGACCTTCTAGAACAGTGTGGCTAAGGAGAGGGGGGCAGTGGAAAAAGTTGTCTCCCCTCTGCTGATGGGATCCCTTTACTCAATCAAAAGCCTTCAATAGACATAAACATTTATGTTTGCAGAAAGTGCATTCTAGATGCAACACAACATCCGCAAGTTGATATACATTATGGTTCATAAATGGGAAACACAACTGAAAGTTTAGCATCTTCCTATTAGTTAAAAAGCTATAACTTTTTCAGCTACAGGGGGACCTCACCTTCTTTTGTTTTCATATTTAATCAGTATATTTGTTGTGGCTAGATTTAATTAGTTATAAGACGAAACGACATCTGAAAGTTTTTTACTTTGCTGATAACAACCTTATTTTCTCGTAGTCGAGGGCACCACCTTTTGTGACCACGTGTTTTAAGTTTGTGTGGGAACAACTGATCTTGTCATCTGTGTACAATATGTTGCATAAGCATTAACTTGTAGGCTCAACTAATTGGTTTGTATTATGAACCATCAGTGTTATAAAGTTCCTTCATCTACAGAATGGCGGTGGCAGACATCTGCTCACGATGCACCAATTATAGCCTCTTTAATAGTGGAGATATGTGTTGCATCTTTAGACGTTATCAGGTTCTACTGTATTCCAAATCAAAACTGTACTGCTTAACCAAAAAATTGGTCATTGCAATAAAAATGAACTGAGAAAGTTTCCATTCAAAATCCAGAGCAAAATGTTAAAATCCACTTCCAACAGGTTAGCAACAGCTACATCCATATTAAAGAAAGCATATGCCTGTTTTATGAAGGAGCCAGCTCAAGGAGAGCCATATATAAACACATTAGAAGATCTTTACAATTTATTGCATTAGCTTCAACATATTCCCAGTTCTGCACACTTCTTTGTAACCCACTGCAAATCCGGCAACCCCAAATATAACATTTGATTAGCCAATAAATTATCTTTCTTTAGAAGCATCTTATCAATACTAGACATTCAGGCTAACTGATTCACAATTCTCTTTTCCTGAGGTTCCCTACAGATGTCACAAAGGAACACATTGTGGCAAATCTTTTTCAACAGCCCTGGCTCCACAGATTCAGACATATCATTTCCTTTGAATGTTGTTGGGACATTGGTTTTAAACCCAAAGGCCACGAAAACCTTTCAAGTTAACTATTACTGTCCAGTCTTGTGCATTTTACTCAGAAATATGCCTCACTGTGTTCAATAAGACTTGCATTCCAATAAGTGCCTTTAAAGGCAGATCTCAAAAGATAATACTGCAATGCATTAAAATAAGGCAGGCAGGGCAAATACAACCACATCTAAATTATTATCCATTATCCTCATGCACATATTTCCCCTACAACCTGTCTTTAACTAATTTATAAACCTGCCCCAAAGATCAATCCCTTGTGTTTTGAAAGTCAATATCAAAAGTCTACATTTTAGTTTCACAGCAGTATCCCCAGCTGATCCGGTTGTAACTCAGCACTTGTTCCAGAAAGTAATAACTGCCATGAGAATATTTATCTTGACAGGCATAAAAACAACTACTGTTCCCAAAAGGAGCAAGAGTGCCTGATGGCACACCTAACAAAGCACTAAAACTTTATTTGTATAGATTCCAATTGCTCTTTTTTCCAGAAAGTCCCAGACCCTCTGCCTTATAACAAAACTCCAGGTGATTAAAATTTATGGTTTCGTCTATCAATATACCCTGTTACAGTGATGGCCAAACTAGACTCAGAGACAAACTAGACTCAGAGTCAGCAACTAAAAGCCCAAATGCCAAATCCCATGTGCTACTAGTTGCTCGACTAGAGGCAAGAGGTCTATGGAATGAGTGATGGCTGTGGGCAACAGGAGCTGTTTGTACAGTTCATTTTTTGTGATGGGACCATGGTCCATCCTCCCATGTTCTCACCTCAAAATGAATCCAGGGACTGGATAGGGGCTAAATAATGGCGCAAAAGGTCTCACTTCTGGAAAAGACGTGCCGTTGTTAACACCAGGTTGTCTCTTGAACTTCATTATAGAATGACACCCAACAATTGAGAAATTGGGATGAAAGAGCAATGCTAGATCAAAGGGGAATAAGAGGGACAGAGGTGGAGCTAGCTGCTCTGGCACCTGGAGCGGCGCACGTGCTGTGCACCCGGGGGTGGGGCTAGCTGCCCAGGGGGCGGGGCTAGCATCCCAGGGGGCGGCACGGCGATGTCATCCCCCCTTCAGGGATGACACCTGGGGTGGCCCGCACTTACCGCACCCTCCTTCACTCCGCCAGTGAAGAGGGATAAGAGGGATTTTGACCTGCTGCAGATGGGGAATATATTGGCACCAAATATTTGCTACAAAACTGACATGGAGCCTCATTCTGCTTTAACTGAATTCGGCATAAAGCAGACTGAACTTATTAGTTGTTTTCAGTACTGCTCAATAACACATTGCATACAGAGAGATAACCATGTAAACTCCGTTCTAATAAGAGAACGAAAGGTGGTGCTTGGTCTGTTTTAGATGGTGTTGCAGATGCCTTGAAGGACCAGGTTCATAATCTGGAGGTGCTATTATATCTAACCTAAGCAGCCTTAGTAAGACAGAACACCTTTTAGCATTGTAGGCTTGAGTGCCAGCTACAACCACTCGTGAGAGGCAACATTATTCATGCTCTGGTTCATATGCAATTTGTATTGCTGCAATGCATTTTACATGAGCTGCCCTTGGAAGAAACCGCCACCCATGCAAAATACAACAGCTAGAAAATTAACTGGGGTGGGGCACACGGAACCTATCACATCAGTTATAACAACAGCACTGGCTCTTAGTGGATGTCTAGGGTCTAGTTAAGATGCTATTTTTAAACTGTTATACAGCATCTGTTCTGCTTTGCACCCAAAACGGTTTGCCCCCTCTCACTGGAAGCAATGGGAGTGACACTGTAAAAATCCAAAACAAAATGGGAAAGGAAAACAAGAGGGAAAATGTTTTGGGTATCTGAGTTCCTGTGACATCAAACCTTCCCTGACCCACTGGTAGGATTTATCTGCACATTTAAAAACGTGCACGGCACATGCACATAGGTAACACTGCATGCAAACAGTTTTAACCTGATTAGATCTTATATATGTAGTTCCTATTATTTAGACTATTATGTGCACTCCTGGTGGCCAATTATCATGGCGAGGGGGAAGCATCTGCAGTCTGCTCCTGGGGGGCACAACTACTCCTTCACGAGAATACAGTGCACATGGTACTTCAAAGAGCTTAGGAATGTTTAACTGTTAAACATGCATAATGCAGGTTGGTGTGATGTCATTGGGGAGACAATGGAAATTCAAAACCAGATTTAAAAATCTCTTGTGAAAGTGGGCTATCTTGTACTGAACTTCGAACAATTAATTATTTTTATGTGCAACATGCCCGAAAGGGAAGTTAAAAATAGGGATTGCTTTCAAGTAGACTCTGGATGCAATTTGAACATATGCTGGCTGGGGCACTGTTTAAATAGACGAGTATTTTATGCGCTCACTCATATGGAATGCAAAGTGACCACTGGGGAAAAGATCAAGTGACTCAGTGACTATTGGGTCTGTTTCATAAATAAATACAATTTTTTTAAAAAGAAAAAGAAAAGAAAAGAAACTTATGACAGTGAACGATTTCCACAATTGCCATCTGCCCATAATCAAGTGTGTAATTCTGTGCTCACTAAAGGAAATCCAGCTAATGTAAGCATCTTCTCTTTTGAGTACTGTTCTCATGAAATAGGAATAAGCTTGCATACTTTTTTCAAACATAGAATGTGAACATTAGCACGCAGGGACAAAAGTGTACCGTCTTTCCATCAAAGAAAAGTTATTGAAAACACTATGCTTGGAAAGCTGGTTTTAGATCCTAGTCTGTCCATTAAAAACAGACTCAGGACCTTTCAAATTTGCACCCCTTCGAGTTCAAAAGGAAGCTTAGTGCATTTTCAGCTAGCCCTGATGCAAGGGGGAACCTAGGGTTGCCATACGTCCAGAATTTCTTGGACATTGCCAGGATTCGGCTGTTGTAAACAGTGTCAGTGTCCAGACTGGAATCACTTAAATCTTCAGTAAAATCCAGACATAAGGCAACCCATGTCGAAAGTGTAGATTTTGTCGAATTTCCTTGAAAATAGCTCCAAAACTTCTCTCTCTCTCTCTCTTTTGAGATCTTGGGGGGGGGGGGGAAGCTCAACAAATATGGCAACCCTAGAGTTTTCTCTGTTTCACGGAACAGCTGTACAAGGATCTCTCTTGCTGTTTTTACTCTGAAGACTTAACCTTGACGCTATACCAATTTTCCAAAGTCAGCTCAAAATAAAAGTTTATCTGAAGGTCACAAACAATGTATCAGGAAATGACACCTGTTATTCAGGGATATCGCAGGAAATTTATTCTTCCACCTTCTAAAGTGGACTGACAACTAGCATTATTTCATTATCCTAAACATTCTACAATCCTTCATAGCTATAAAAAGAGAAACGGAAAGAGCTGCTGTTAAGGCCTCTCTCCTGTAGAGCTGCAATGGCCATTAAGAGTTAACCATAAGAAGACCAATTACATTTAGTATACATACATACATACATACATACATACATATACATATACATATTTCAGCATTTGCATCTACAAATCACTCCTGAGTTTTCTTCATGAGCAGTCCTTTACTGAAAGTTAGGTTTTTACCCATATTCTAGGTTTTAGCCCATATTCTTCCATCTTATATAATTGTACAAGGTGAATGTCATAAATAAATACACAGTACTGGATCCCGCTACACCCCAAATTTATTGAACCAGGATGCCACAGAAAGAAGTCTAGCCCTCTTCCATGTTCCGTAAGCAGGAAAGGAAAAAGGTAAAGGACCCTTGGACGGTTAAGTCCAGTCAAAGGCGAACTATGGGGTTGCGGCGCTCATCTCGCTTTCAGGCCGAGGGAGCCGGTGTTTGTCCACAGAAAGCCTTCCGGGTCATGTGGCAAGCATGACTAAACCGCTTCTGGCGCAACGGAACACCGTGACAGAAACCAGAGTGCACGGAAACGCCCTTTACCTTCCCGCCGCAGCAGTACCTATTTATCTACTCGCACTGGCGTGCTTTCGAACTGCTAGGTAGGCAGGAGCTGGGACAGAGCAACGGGAGCTCACCCCATTGTGCGGATTTGAACCGCCAACCTTCTGATCAGCAAGCCCAAGAGGCTCCGTGGTTTAGACCACAGCGCCACCCGCATCCCTGAGCAGGAAAGTATCTGCAGTAAGCAAGTGGGATCGCATGGGTGTTCTTATTAGCATGGAACCATCAACAAAAAGTCACCTTTGCTGGTGGAAGGGCGGTGTTATGCCGGCCTGGATCTGACGGGTGTTGGTTTAACTGTGAATAGTTTTTCTTTGTTTTTTAGTTTATGACTGATTAAAGCTAATGACTGTGCTGAGAGATGTTCACGAAACACTAGCTCGTCTCGTCTCTCCCCCCCGCCCCCCAATCACCCCCACATACACTACAATACAGCTGCTGGATAATTTCAACGGTGTTTCAAAGCTGCTGTTCTTCCTTCCACTATGGCTTAACTAGAAAGATCAATCTGCCTGACACGTTAGAATGCTCGGCCCAGCAGTCAAAAGTTCAAAAGGTAAGAAACACCTCTCACCATGAATAAACAGTGTGACTTGCATTCAAAAATAACCCTTTCAATTGCAATTAGCCTTCGGGAAACTGCCTGGGTTGGCAGCTCTTGTGCTTAGAAGTGACCTGGGTAAGTCAGAGAGTCCATAAAACAGTTTTTTTGCCCCACTTTAATGCAGCCTTAAAAGCCCAAAGGAAAAACGAGCAGTGTTTAATATTTCAACATAAAATGTTTGATTTTTAAACATCCATGTGCTTTTTTATGATTGTTAAATCAATATTAACACAAAATGTAAACTGTTTTATAGTCTCTCTGTAGGACTCCCTGGTTGCTGCTTTCCCAAATGCAGTCCATTTTTTTCGGGGAGCATCACAGGAAGAAATTAAGAAATTGCCATTAAAATTATGGGTGTGGAGTGTGTGGACACACATTATGCAAACATGCATTTTTATTGTAATAATACGCTCCTGCTCTTTGAGTGTGGCACACGGTGTGGGCAGATTGCATGCGTAATACTATTTACATATATGATGCTAAAAGGGTCTTTTGTATTTCCTGCATTTGTAATAGTTGTGTAAAGTACGTTGTATTTAAAATCTGTTTTCTCCTCTTTCTCCACGCACACACACAGTGGACTAGGGCCATGGAGATCTAAGCTGAAATCCCACTCAGCAGTAAAGCCCACTGGATAAAAAAATTCCTTCCAGTAGCACCTTAGAGACCAACTAAGTTTGTTCTTGGTATTTTGCTTCGACTACGGCAGACCAACAAGGTTACCTACCTGTAACTACCGTAGTACTTTACAGGGTTGGTGTGAGAAGTTTGAAGGAAAGGAATCACATACAATGCCTCTTGATCTCCTTAGAGAAAAGTCAGGATTTAAATAAACAAACAGGAAGTGTGAGGTTTAAAGGCACTTTAAAGGGTCTGAAATACTTATTCTATGGTGGGCTAAGTGGCGAGAAGGATTCTGACCTGAGATGATAATAACAACCACAACAATTTTATTATTTATACCCTGCCCATCTGGCTGGGTTTCCCCAGCCACTTTGGGCAGCTTACAACTTATCTAAAACACAATAAAAACCTCAATCCCTAAAAACTTCCCTAAACAGGGCTGCTTTCAGATGTCTTCTAAAAGTCAGATAGTTGTTTATTTCCTTGACATCTGATGGGAGGGTGTTCCACAGGGCAACAAGACTGTTAACTGGGACTAATCACAATAAGCATATGGGTTTGAGTTTGCGTTCACAACTACATGGGTTTGAGTTTGCGTTCAAAGTGCTAAATGACATGGTTATCAGAACCACTTCCTTCTCCTGTATGGAGTTGTTTAATCATCCCCATTGGAGTTCCTAGTCTGGGTGTCCCTGGCTTTCAGAAGTTATATATGTGGCTATCAGGATGCGGCTCTTTTGGCCAGGACCATCTTTGGAACACCATCCTAGGGAGGTCCACCTGGTTCCTATATGTCTTTTCTTCAGACACCATGTTAGGACAGTTTTATTTTCCTGGGTAATAACACCGATGATGACTAAATTTATTGCACCTAGTTTTTACTGCTGTCTGCCTAGCTTATATCCTATTATCACTGTTGTTTAAAATTGCTTTTTAAATAAATGTCTGTGAGCTCCCTTGAACAAATGGGAAAGATGGGATGTAAATATTTTGAATAATAAAATAAGCAAGTAAGTGAATCTTCACTTAGGTTCCAAGGCAAATGAAAAATAACGCAACCTTTCGATAGTCGAACTTCGTACAAAGAGCCCTTAGTGCACAGTTATCTATAGGCCACTCAAATCAGATTGTTGCTAGAATAGATGAGCACCCACATACACAAGGACGTGTTGTGTCTCATTCAAAAAGATGATGCCTATGCGTAAAAGTGATGGTTATCTGCTGGAGTCCTGGATATAACCAAAATATTAGGGTTGTGAATGTTAGGCAACACTACGCAAGTCTATGCTGATTTTTCAGTCTGAATAAATGTGCTCAATATCATACTTTTTTAAACACACATTTTTTGGGGGGGAGGGGTTTATGAAGTGATATTACTTCCAAGCAGGGTAAAGGTAAAGGTAAAAGATAAAGGACCCCTGGATGATTAAGTCCAGTCAAAGGCGACTATGGGGTGTGGCGCTCATCTCACTTCCAGGCTGAGGGAGCCGGCGTTTGTCCACAGTGTGGCCAGCATGACTTCTGGTGCAACAGAACACCATGACGGAAGCCAGAGTGCACGGAAACGCCGTTTACCTTCCCGTCGCAGCGGTATTATTTATCTACTTGCACTGTCATGCTTTTGAACTGCTAGGTTGGCAGGAGCTGGGACAGAGCAACAGGAGCTCACCTTGTTGTGCTGATTCGAACCACTGACGGCTGAGCCCTTTTGCCCCCCATGCCCCAAAGCGTGGAGCTGGGTGTGGCGTGCCTCCAGCAGTCAGCTCCTTCTCCTCCTCCTGTGGAGCGAAAGGAGGGTCAAAGCAGCCTCCCACCGCAAGAGGAGGTGGAGGAGTAAACATTGAGCCATAGGGCCACCACATCTGGTTCCACCCCAGCTCCTCCCGTCGTCGCGACATCATGCGTATGACATTCCCCCCCCCCCCCATCAATCACCTTTGCAAGCTGGCTTCTCTGTTTCCAAGTAAGTAAGTTTAGGATTGATGGGACAGTATCTGCTCAGAATACCAAACATCCTGCCCTAGCCATTGGTTTCTTGTCTGCCACAAAGCTTTGTTCAAACAGAGATCTGCAAGGCGGATCTGAGAGCTTGTACTCTAGGAGCTGAAGACATTAAATGTTCTTCCCTTCCTTCCTCCCATCTAATACCAGGCTATTCCACTTACTTTACAAGGGATACCGTGTCCCTCCCCTCAACCCAGTTCCTCTTTAACTAAATCTTTGCTCTCCAGCCCACACAGCAGCTCTGTCTGCTCACATAGATTTCCCTCCCTTTCTTCCTTGGTTGTAGTCGCAGCCAGGGAGGAGGCGGGGGGGGGGGAGGCGGTATTCTACTAACATTTCCAAGTATATGGTCTGAGTGCTTTAAATGCCATGGAAGATTATTGTCACATGTCCCAACCCACAGCCTATCTGTTGACACAGTATCACCTTTCATAAATTGCTAGATATCATTTCCTCGTTGGCATCACTCTAAACACAGGAATTACTGCCAGCACACAGCCCTTCTACACTTAATGGAATAAATAACCTCTTATGTCTTATTTCTAAAGGATTTTTAGTTATTTTGCTTCCATAGCCTCCTCCTTAATATCCACGTAATTTCTGAAGCCAAAACCTTAGCAGTCTTTTTTTTAGGTTGGAAAGGCAGGGTAGAAATTAAATGAAAATGAAGTAAAATAATATGAATACATACATAAATAATGTTAGCACAGTTGATCTTTAAAGTATTAAAACAAGTGTACATTTGGAAACACTTAATTCTTTTAGAATAATTTTGTGCAGATCAAAATTATTAAGTTGTATAAATTTAATCAAAGCGACTATTGGCAGACCTGACAGATGGAAATTTCCTCAGGGATCCCCATCCAGCTTTTCGGTAACTTAACAATGGCTGAAACCAATGAGAGCCATTGATGGAAAGTAGGGTTGTGCAATAAATTGCCATATTGTTGAATCGTGATAAGTGTTTCAACAAGGCAATGTACCAGCGAACATGGAGACTTGACAGCTTGGGGTGGGGGGTAGCTCAGCTGAATGGATACTTTGCAGATTCTTTGCGGGCATCAGCTCACCTGCCCTCACACAAACCAGCAAACTCTTTAAGCTTAACTGGTATCTTTCGCACTGTCTCTCCCTGCTTTGTTCCCCATCCCCTCACCTAAGGAGAGGGGCTGGTTGCAGCCAATTTACAGGTAACCCCTTGCAAGCACACAAACCAACTCTTTAAGCTTAACTTCCTGCTAACAATACAGGAGGAACCCCCCATGGCTAGACAAGAGGGGGAAGAGTTTTTATTTTCAGTTTCTGGTGGTGTTTATGTTGTTGGTTTCTCCTAAATAGTTTCCCTCCATAATTAAAAAGGAAAGTTTTTGAAATTTATTTAAAGGAGACTAAGTCTTTGCTTGCTTGCCCTCCCTCCCTCCCTTTGATAAAAAGGTAGAAATTGGTGGTATGGGGGCTTTTGGGGGGGCTTCTATAGGAGGGGAGAAGTGGCTGCCTTATGCTGAAATGGAAGGTTGGGTACTATGTGAGAATGATGGGGAGGGTGTTTTTCATAAGCAGTGCAAGCAAATGTGTGTCTACTCACAAGCATAATCTACTGAATTCAATGAGGCTTACTCCCAGGAAAGTAGAAGTTTAGTTGAACTCAGTGGGGCTTATGCATGCATAGATTCCACTTAGACCTCTGAGTGGGGAAGCAGATGCAACTTGACTAGTAAATCACTTAAACTAAGTTGAAAATGTATTATATGGACGTTTATTTAATATTGTTACTCAGTGCTTTTTTCCTTAAAAAATGTTTAGGGCTACTCTCATTTTCCTACTCATATTGAAATACTGCCCCTCAATGAGGCCAAACTTAGATTCACAAAATGTTTAGGGGTATGCGTATACCCGCGTCCCCCCAGAAAAAAAGCACTGTTGTTACTAAATCTACTACTTCCTTACATCGTAAGGCCCTCCACTGCTGCAGGGAGCCTCGTCAAGGCCCTCCACTGCTGTGGGGAGGTACGGCAGGACCCTCTGCCACCGCATATATATATCGTGATATATCGAGATACAGTGGTACCTTGGGTTACGAACTTAATTCGTTCTGGAGGTTCGTTCTTAAGCTGAAACCGTTCTTAAGCTGAGGCACGCTTTCACTAATGGGGCCTCCCACTGCCGCCGCCACGCAATTTCCATTCTCAATCATCCTGGGGCAAAGTTCTCAACCCAAGGTACTACTTCCGGGTTAGCGGAGTTTGAAACCCGAAGCGTTTGTAACCCGAGGTACCACTGTACTGTGATATTTAGCTGGTGATATATTGTGATGTTGAAAACCAGGTATCACCCAGCCCTAATGGACAGAAACATGTGCCTATTTGAGGAACATGTATAAAGTTGCTTAGGTCTGGGTACTTGAATTGTTTCAGTGACCCATACCCCTAAAATTTGGTACATGGTTCAAGGCATTCGAAATCTGGAAAAAGCTAACATTTTTATAACTCTTCCTCAGAACCCTCAGAAAGCTGAAATTTGGCACGAAACACTGATTACCAGGAGCTAGCCAAGGAAGGCATTTTTAAAAGTCTCGCCATATTGTGAATTATTGATTGACTCCAATGATACCAGAGTATTTATAAATTATATTTATTTATAATAATACTTTATTATAAGATCTAAGAGAGGTGCCTTGAACTTTTTATTTAAAAGTAGACTAAATATTAAAAAAAGGAGGTCCAATATATTGACCAAATTAATTTGGATATAAATTCCTTGACCCTTGATGGTGATGCAAGGTTGGTAGTGTGAATTTTCTGCGTATCTTGTGAGCTTTGGAATTAATATTTTGAATTTGATTATTGAAACGACTGACCTTCCAATCCTGGCTACTGATCAGCTGCCAGGCCATGTTCAAGGTCTTGTTGTTAACATATGACAACTTGAGACCAGGTTACTTGAAAGACACGTATAGACCTGCAAGGTCACTTAGTTCCTATGGGGAAATTCTACTCACGGCATTGCACCCCACAGAATATCACAGCCTGGTGACCTGAAAACAGACATTTTCTGATGTTGTGCCTGTTTTGTGGGAAACCCTTGCCTCTGCCACACATGAAGCAGCAACCAACAGTTGCTTTGGATAGCTTATGAATACTTTTTAGAAATGTTTTCAAATAAATATATGCAATTCCACAAAATCCTAACATAGTACTGATCTTTTATCTGAAAGTCTAGGTTAACGATACTGATCTCAGATTTGATGTACATTTGCTTACAGCTCTCAAAATGTGGCAGAGCAGTCAAATAGAAGAAGACAGCTGCTCTGTCAATTTCTTAATGGTATGGAAGAGTATGGAATATGTTTTTCGAAACTGACCTACTATAGGAGATTGACTAACGGACAACAGATGAATAAGTTTACTGAAAAACCAACTTCATTTGCAGAGTTGTAGAGCAATACTTGACCATGCATTTTCTTTCATCTATTATGTTTCTTATTGTCGTTTCTTTTTTGATCTTACATTTATGACATAAAATAAACAAACTTCACTTTAATAAACTTTGAAAGAACATCCACTGAAAACTTTAAAAAGAAATGGAAGGAAATAACAGGAAGTATGTGGCATTAAATATTTACTGCAAACACAATGTATTATATAGTTTGTTCAATCTGGTTGTGTACCTTTTGAAGTGTTTTATTTATTGCTTATGACTACTTTTGTTATTTTTTGTAACTATGTAAATCTTTTTATGTTGTAAGCTGCCTTGCACATAGTTTTAACTATGGAAAGGTGGCATACGAATAAAATGATGATGATGTCATATATCTTAAATATAATTATAAAGGGATTATAACTGGTTTCTTATAGAATATCAGCTAGCGACCAGTTCACATGATGGATCACCTCACCCCATATGTGTCAATTCAACCACTTAGATTTGTGGAACAGGTACTTTTACAAGCACCGCATAATGTTCATTCTTTACTTGGAGGAAATTGATCCTTTCATGTGGCGGTAGCTGCACTTTGGAACTCCCCGCCCATTGATAATTAGGCACAAACCTTCACTATGTATTGTTTTCAGCATCAGCTAAAAACATTTTTGTTCCAGAAAGTCTACCAACGCATGCAATTTTAGTGTTTGATTTTAATAAGTATGTGTTTTAAATTACTGGTTTTTATTTTATATTTTAATGAAACTTATTTTTAATGTGTTTTTTTTATTGGTGTTGTAATCAATATTTTAGATGGTCTACTGTAAACTGCTTAGAGGTCTTTTGTTCCAGTAAGCTCCATTAAAAAAACTGTTAAATAAAAAAAATATCAAATATAATATATCCTTTACCATACAATCTATGCATGTTTGCTCAGGAGTAATTACTCCCTAGTAACTTGGATAAAATTGTAGCCTTGGGCTACCGTATAATCCTATTAAACTCAGAGGGACTAACTTCTGAGTAGACTTGTATAGGATTATGATGACAGTCTCATAAGCATTTTATTGGGATATCCAATATATTGACCATGCAGAAATGAAGCAACACCAAGCAAAAATCGGTGGTCACTTCTAAATGGTGTTCAGCTGAAATCTCTATTGATTCAGATATTGGTTCGTCTAGCTTGGTATGGTTTACACTGACTGGTAGAAGCCCTCCGGGGGTTTTGTTAGGTGTCTTTCCAACCCGGAGATGCCAGGGATTGAATTGGGCGCCTTATGCATGTGAACCTTACCCCTGAGTTATGGACTTTGCTCTAACAGACATTCTCATTACATATGGTGAAGTTAGGGGTCTTTAGCAAGTGTAAGGTTTCACTCTATTTCCTTGTTGATAGAAGGCCTTGGTGATTAAGTAACTGATGGCTAGTGACAATTGAATAGGTGTTCCGTGCCTGAGCTACAGTATAATTGTATTTAAAGTTATGGGTTGTCTCCTCTGCTTTTCCTTATGGCTTTCAGATTTCACAATCCCAAGTACTTAGGTACTTGCAGTTTTTGTGATTTTTAAAATAATGTTTTGTTCTTTCCTCTGTTATTTTAAAATCAAGAAACCACGGCCCTTACGATCTCTGAAGTTCTATTTGTGCATGTTATGTGATGAGGGTCTGACTGGATATGCATGCTTGTAATCTAAGGCTCTAAATGGTATAATTGATATTTAGTGGCTCACATCAGTGTACATGTGTGCAGCAATGGTATTTTAAATGTGATTTCTTTATTTCTGAAGGAACAAAAATATTATGGCAAAATCCACTCCCTCCCCCATATGCGTAGCAAATATGCATAGAAAATTTCAGTTCTGCGCAATACAGCCTTGTTTAAAATTCCCCCCTCACTCCCCCAGTTTCACAGGCAACTCTTACTTATTATGAGACTTTAAAATTTAAAAAGCCAGAGGACTTGACAAAGCTATTTAAAGAAAACAAAAAAACAATTTCCCATCCAAAAAGACTTTTATTGGAAACATTACATATGAATTTGGAAACCAATGCTAACCCCACATTTATCAGTATGAGCTTACTTTTAACACAGCAAGAAAAGAATAAGCAACTTTCATACACATAAAGCCCAAGGGCAAAGGCTGTCTGATCACTGACATTTGTAAGCCATGCTGGGAGACTTTTTCCAACAGCAGGATAAAAATGCTTTAAATGAATGAATGAATAAAACCAGCAAATAAATAAATAATGCTGCAGCAATACATGGAGGGACAAGCAAAAACTAGCACCTTCACTCTACAACAACACAAGACAGTAATGAAAGATGGCACAATAACAACCGCACTACGACCACAATCTGTATTATTGTAGCACATTAGGAATCGTTTAAGGAACGAGCAAACTCTGTATTTTCCTAGGAAAAGGCAATTCCTTCCCCCTCGCCCTCCCCACAAGGCTCATAATGGCTTGGAAATAAAAGCCACTTCCTCCAAAGACAGGAAGTAGTCCATTTATATTCCATCCCGCTAAAGCCCTTAGCAGTGTGCTTCCTTTCCTCTCCCTTAGCCACAGCTGAACCGTGTCTGGTGTCCTGGCCAATGAAGGTCAAACTACAATAGAGTGCAGCTCTATATGGTTTGTTTCTGTGCCTACTTTTCAAGACCAAGTATTAGTGAAATTGAGAGAGAGGAAGAGAACTTTCTTGTGCCCAAGGATGAAGGAACTGCAAATGGGATTGATGGCATGTGAATATCGTCGTCACTCTGTGCTGGACTTGGCTAGGGATCCTATTCTCAGAGGAGAAGTGGGTGCTTCATGGAAGGGATTAAAATAAGAAGCACAACACATACTTTCCATGCATATGGCCCCATGTTCAATCCCTAGTATTACCATTTATAAGAAACCTGCTGCAAAACCTCCTCCCAATTCCTAGGAGAGCCACTGCTGATCAGGGTAGAAAAGGCTCAACTAGATAGACAAATAGTTTGATTTAATCTGCTGAAGGTGGATTGTTCACATAAAGTTTGCATCAGTCAGTGAGATTGTCTGGCAGCTGGGAACTATCATAAACCATGTGGCTCTTTTTAAATCACACGAGAATCACCACACGAACTGGATACGTGGATCTAACCTGGGAATACCTTTCTTGCAACCTCCTTATGTGTATTTTCAGCAAAAGTGCGACCAGAGAGAGGTGGCCTCCATCGCTGCTAACATCGAGCCATTTCAAGATTTATAGGTTCAGGCTAACACCTTGCATCTGGAAGCCCCCTGAAGTCAGTACAAATTATAATCTGCTCCATATGGGGGAAATTGCTAAGTACAAAACCAGGCATATCCTATGCAAAGTGAATTTTCCAAATGGACAGTAAGTCCCGAGCACCCTGGAGGAATGTACTCTGGAGGTGACAATGCCATGGACAACTCTATCTAGCAATTTCTATCAAGGAATGCACTTCTGTGCCTTCCTGCCCAACAGCCCCATTGCCAAGATATGTAAAAAAAAGTAATAAATAGCCTTGTCTTCTCTTAAAATTCTGCCCTCGCTCATCTTCATTTTATCTACTCCTCTGAGAAATCAACAGATTAATATACATTACTCAAAGGCACAAACATTTCTCATTTTGGAATTCTGGAAAGGCTTACACTGAACTTCAGCACAATCCTGACAATAAAAATGAAGAATGAACCATCCTTTAGCATTTTTTTTAATGGAAACATTTTCTCATTCTCTAGGTCTAGGACTGTTCTATAATCCTTGAATTGTTTTAACATGCAACATTGATGAATCAGATCCAAGGTGGCACTAGGAACTGACATAACTTGCCGTGTCAATCCATAACAGAGACTTCCATTATATAAAAAAACGAGAGTCCTGACAGGTACAATTTACTTGTATCCCGTCAATGTAGATTAGGAAGACATTAACCCTTTCCCTGTGGGCTGCCACTACCCATATCTGCAACAGCAATGTTCTTTTGATGTGGAAGCATTCCATGGAAGTCTTGACACCTCAAATGAGATCTGCCACATGTGCAACAAAGCACTGTAAGATGTATGCTTTGTGTCAAACACCTGGTATGTTACACTTTATGGAAATTATTAGGGTGAGGTCACTGACACCAACACCCTTTCTGACATCTTCAAAGCTATAATCACATCACTCTCTAGCACAAAATCTTAACAATTGAATACAGACATGGTCCATATATCAAAAAGTTAAATGTGACTCCTTGAGCTAGAGGGGAGCCCTGGCTGATGAAGCATCAGGGTGAGTTAAACAGCGAAGCGAAGAGAGGGTAAATAACACCTATTTATTTATTTATTTAAAGCAACAGCTCAGAAAAATAAGGTCACTACTGCAAGGTCACTGTGTGCTAGGAGCACTGACAACTCAGGAGCTAAACTCTAGAGGTAGAAAGTTGGTAGAAACCGAGTCTTCAGCATTACCCTAGCAGGGAAGCTGTGAGGAGTCACAATAAACTAGACTGGAATGGAGAGAACCAGTAGGGCACAACTAACCCTGGATATAAACTGCATAGCAGTGACAGGGTAGGATGTAGTGGATATGGTGTTGTTCTGCATGTCAACAAGGGCAATGGGCCCAGAAATAACCAATTGGCAGAGACTCGTCCACAAAATTGTTGCCCCAAGAATAGTACTGGGAACATGCCATCATCACCCTGATCTTGAGATGAAGTATGAAATCGAGGAGGCATCCAAAAGAGGAAATGCTGTAATAATGGCAGCTTTAATTACCCTCACAAACAGACTGGCTATATATCCTCTATGAATTTGTCTAATCTTCTTTTAAAAGCTACTCAGTTGGGGGCCACCACTCCCTCTTGTGGGAACAAATTCCATAGTTTTACCAATGGAACATTGTGACGGAAACCAGAGTGCATGGAAACGCCGTTTACCTTCCCACTGCAGTGATACCTATTTATCTACTTGAACTGGTGTGCTTTCGAACTGCTAGGTTGGCAGAAGCTGGGACAGAGCAACAGGAGCTCACCCCGTTGTGCGGATTTGAACCGCCGACCTTCTGATCGGCAAGCCCAAGAGGCTCCGTGGTTTAGACCACAGCGCCACCCGCGTCTCATAGGATAGATGTAAATTGTGGTTAACATCATGGGCACACAGTTTCCCAAACCAGCAGTGTGAGTGAACTGAATGCAGAGTAAGCAGGAGTGTGTACACAACCTATGTGTCTTGGCGGCAGGAGCAGGGATAGCGAACGCAGCCATGCACTGTCCTCAAGCATTGAGTGGACACGTGAGGGGGCTTATATGCACTCTTTGCCTCTGTCCTTCCACACATTTTCATTTCTCCCTCTCAACCCCCGTTTTGTTTTTGTTTTGTTTTTTAAATCTAAGCAGCCCAATGTATGTGAATGATAATCTGTTTTCTTAATTTTGTTAAACTCAAAGAGCTGTAGAGCACATTATGGTTTTCAAAAGTATTTGTTTCTTTTTAGTTGAGAGGAATGCAAAATATGTCAAAACCTGGCCAAAGTGCTATTTTTGTATTCTTCTAACTAAATCGTGGCCAAACCAATTTCCTTTAACTTTTGTGGAGAAGAAAAATGTTCTTGGACTTAAGCTGAGAACTATACACTACATTTGGTCTGGAGAGAATTTTATGGCTGTGTTATACACTGCTAATAAACAGTGTAAGAATGGAAACATTGACAGGACCTCCACTGAAGGGATACCAGAAAGAAAGGCTGCAGTAATAAATTCAATTAACATCTATTAGAAATTGCAATCTTTACCGCATGACGACTGGTATAAATGAGATAAAAGCGAAATCTACTGGTTCTTGTCACAGGTCCAGTAACTTTACCCTCAAATGCAACTCACTGTATGGAAAGCTTTATGATTTCTTTTACATATGTAGAAACTACACATTCCTGGCCATAAACTGATCTCTGTTTTACTAGCTCCAATCCATCATAAGTATAGTGAACATACTGGTCCTCAACCGATGCCATGGAAACACAACATGCCCGCATGCATGTAAACGGCAAGTAGAGTTTGGCTCAGTTTTTTGGAAAAATTAAAAAGAATTAAATAGAAATTAGTGATTCCATAAATACCAAATATTTGGAAGCTAACTAAAGTTAAAAACCAAACCTTGGTTTGTTCCTGCCTGCAGGACATGCAACACCTTACATCCTTTTAAATTCCACAGGTTATAACATTTATACTGAATTGGGACTGGTCCCAGCACGCCGGCACTGGTGCCAGGCATAACAATTACTTTGATGTGCTCTGTTTTGAAAGTGCTCTATAGGAGTAGGGTTTATAAAAGGGCACTGCTAACAACATTTTGACTGATAATGTGATCCGTGCACATGCTGATTGTTCCTACTTTGAGAAAGTTTTTAGTAGGTTAGGTCATGGTAAAGGGAGGGGGGGAATGAAAGGGATTTGTAACCATCACAGAACACCCACTTGCATTTCCTAGAAACGTAAACAAAAACACACCCTCTCCTGAAAGATGCCCTTCCAAGTCCAGATTTCATAAGGTAGAGGCAGGCTTTGTACTGTAAAAAGGTAATTACGGTGGAATTTCAGCTGCTGCCAGAGAACAAAGAGTACAAGCCTCTAGTTATGAGTCTCAGGTTGTACTAGATAAACCTAGCTATGTAAACACAACAGAAGGTAGACTCGAGGAAGGAAACGTCTTCTTCTTCTTCTTCTTCTTCTTCTTCTTCTTCTTCTTCTTCTTCTTCTTCTTCTTCCAATGTAGCAATGTGTGCACTCAGAAGGGACCCTGAGAGACTTCATTTGAAAACCAAGGTGCAGCTTCCCATTGGTTGCAAGAGCTTCTTGCACTCAGCAGAAGCCGTGTCACACGTTCAGGTTCTGAAAAATGTTCAAACACGGAAGCATTTACTTCCGGGTTTTCGGCGTTTGGGAGCTGAAACGTACAATAACGAAGGTGTTCCGGAACCAAGGTTCCACTGTATCTCTTAAGGCAGGAATGATGGCCATGGGTTAACCCAATGCCCACCATGCTCCCAATCCTATGCAGATAGCAGGAAAGAGTTTTCACTGGTTGGTGGCAATACTACAGTGGATGCCAGCATTACAGGGCTGTGTAGATTACACAACTTAGTTGCTGTTGATTTGTTTGTTTGATGTATGTTTGCATGCATAGAATACTTTTTATGTAAACCACTTAATAGATTTCCATTATATTAAGCACTACAAAAAAATTATAAAGTAACTAACTTTCAGGGCCATGCCCTCACAAAATGTACACCAGGGGTAGTCAACCTTCTTATACCTACTGCCCACTAATGCATCTTTCTTGATGGTAAAATTTCCTTACTGCTCACCAGTGCTAGATGGAAGGAGGATTCAGCTTGTGCCGTAGAATCCCCTACCGCCCACCTAGAATCCTGAAACGCCCACTAATGGGCGGTAGGGACCAGGTTGACAACCCCTGGCGTACACAAACGAAAGATACACAGATGGATGAGACACATCAAATTGGTATATCTTACCATAAGATAGCATTTTAGTATCATAGAATTAAATGGCACAATAGAACTATAATTATTGCCCAATTTTTTTTTAAAAAAACCACTATTAAAAGACAGCCCTTTCTTCAAATGTCAGCTGCGACTTGCAGTTACTGAAGCTAAAAATCTAACATAAAAAATATATGCCCGCATATTCATATTGAAAAAGGTAAATGTAGTTCCTTCTAATTTAAAAATTACAAGAAATATTTAGTGCAATGTTACACAAAAATTCAAGCTGCAATTATATACCCACTTTACCCCACTGAACTCAACGGGACTTATAGGATTGCATTGAGAGTCAAGTTATTCTAACAGCCAGTGTCACAACTTGTTTCATTGCATATGAACCCAGTTTTAGTATGAATGCCTTCCATTGGTTTTATGAAGTCACTTTTAACTTAAATCTCTTCATTTATGAATTTCAAATTTATGAGGGGGTGTTTGCAGACTGCAATATCCCAAGTTGTACCCCTGTGGGTTCAGTAAATATTCCAAGTGTGTGGTCTGTCAGCTTGTTTGCTTTTCTCAAGAGCTGTGACTTGTTTACCTGTGTTCACAGGTGAGGGGGGGGGATTACCACAAGCTTTCATAGGCTTATATAACCATAGTTCACAGAATGTCTGAACAAGCTTTAGAAAAATCCCAGGCCAGCAAGTCAGAACACACAGCTATGGTAGAAAAGGAATAAATGAACTACCGCTGAGCAAGAAATAAACAGGAACTACTGACAACCCTCTTCTGGAAAATGTAAATCCTGCAATCTTTCAGATGGTGGCAATGCTTTATAAAATAAAACCCAGACTCACACTATAAGTCTCTATCCTTTCCATTTTCAAAGCTGCAGTTTGCTTCCTTTCTTCATCTCTGTAGGTTCACAGAGTAGATACCTTTCCTGCAGAGAGCAGGCTGCAGAAACTGAAGGCATCTGGGATTGTGTCTAATGCTAGTCCTACTTGGAACCGAACAGACTTATTAAAATTAATAGCCATGGCTAACTTCAGTTCAGTAATTTCAGTGGGTCTACACTATGTAAGGGACGCGGGTGGCACTGTGGGTTAAACCACAGGGCCTAGGGCTTGCCGATCAGAAGGTCAGCAGTTTGAATCCCCGCAACGGGGTAAGCTCCCGTTGCTCGGTCCCTGCTCCTGCCAACCTAGCAGTTCGAAAGCACGTCAAAGTGCAAGTAGATAAATAGATCCACTGCAGCGGGAAGGTAAACGGCATTTCCGTGCGCTGCTCTGGTTCGCCAGAAGCAGCTTAGTCATGCTGGCCACATGACCTGGAAGCTGTACGCCGGCTCGCTCGGCCAATAACGCGAGATGAGCGCCGCAACCCCAGAGTCGGTCATGACTGGACCTAATGGTCAAGGGTCCCTTTACCTTACACTATGTAAAACTGAGTTGGATGCAACTCCTGGATGACTTTCCTCTACCGGTACATATGGTGCTGGCAGCATGACCCTAAGCAGGTTTATTAAAAAATAAATCCTACAAAAGTTCAACAAGATTAGTATTCTTACGTCTGCAGCTCTGTGAGCCTTGCTTATACAGAAACAAGTACCAAGCATGCAAACACAGTATAGTGGTACCTCTGGTTAAGTACTTAATTCGTTCCAGATGTCCGTTCTTAACCTGAAACTGTTCTTAACCTGAAGCACCACTTTAGCTAATGGGGCCTCCCGCTGCCGCTGCGCTGCCAGAGCACAATTTCTGTTCTTATCCTGAAGCAAAGTTCTTAACCTGAAGCATTATTTCTGGGTTAGCGGAGTTCTTAACCTGAAGCGTATGTAACCTGAAGCGTATGTAACCTGAGGTACCACTGTATTGCAACCTTAGGAAGCAGTCTTAAATTTGCTAGGGAGTGAGTTCCATTGACCACAGAAGTCAGGTCAGGTCAAACTTTTATTACTTATGGTCAAATGCTTTTGCAAAAATTCATACAAACTCAAAGATACATTCTACAAAAGTGGGACTTGCTCCTGAGTAAACATGCATAGGATTATGCTGCACATATTTCAGTAAATCATTTGTTCTGCTACTTTTTTTAAAAAAAAAGCACAACCCTAAAAGTACCTGACAGATTAATTTAGCAGAGAACATGCTTCCAAAGCAAAACAAGACAAAAGAGACACAGCGAAGGTTTTACATATAGATCAAACTATTCAACATGAAAGCTGGAATCCGAGGCACCTTTAACTCAGGTGTAAACCCCAAATGAACTCAAGAACATTTAGTTCTGAGTTAACATGCACAGTATTGGGCAGAAAATGATGCAAACAAGCTGGATTTCAAAGGACTTCAAAGTTCTTAGTTTTAAATCTCTTCTGGCCAGCAGAGGGGATCTGAGCATCTTGAAACTGGGTGAGCAAAGGTGGGAGGGCATTTGCTTTCTCCTTCCTGTGCCGTCCCAGGTCATCACTTCTATAACCGGTAAGGGGGCTGTTTCAGTTTGACTGCCATTTATTTTAAACTGCTGCTTTTACCATTCTTTGGAGATTCAAGTACATAGAAAATAAATTGCGCGCACACACACACAGCCTGTTGCTGGAGACGCTGACCTCCATGGCGACCTCTTGATGATTCCGCTTTGCCTCCAACAGAACACCAGAAGGACTTCACGTTCAATCATTGTTAAATGTGACCTCCTGGCTACTTCCCTACATGGGTTTAGCTGCAGGCTTATGTCTTAAAGTTCAGGCACTATAAAAACTAGGTTATTAGATGCAATCAAGAATTAGATTTCAAAGACCTTTCTTCTGTAATTTGAAATTAACATATTGGACAGCAATTAAGCTGTGATTGGCGTTTTATAGCACCAATCCTTCAAGAAGACTTGAAACTACTTTTTAACGGCATGGTAATCAGAAAAATATCGTTCTTTAAAGTGAGCACTAAATTTCCAGCAAATTATAAATCAGCTCAATATAATTATAGAAATCTCCTTGACAATGCATTGCAGAAGGAATTGGAAGCAAGGAGATATATTGCTAGATTAGTGGATGTTTTGTTAAATGAGCTTTTGGGGCGGAGGAACCTAATCAAATTCCGATGTAAAAATATTTAACAACTGTATTATTATCATTATTGTTGTTGTCAGTAGGGGGCCACGGTCGGAAAAAGATTGAGAAACACTGATCTAGTCAAATATCCTGTTTCCACAGAGGTCAACCAGTTGCCTAAGGGAAGCCCACAAGTAGGACATGAGTTTACTAGTCCTCTCCTGCTGTTGTTTACCAGCAACTGGCATTCAGAGGCACAATGCTTCTGAGCCTAGAAGGAGCATATAGCAATCATGACTAGTGACTGTCAATCCTCCTTGAATTTGTCCAGTCATATGGCATTGGGCATGGATGGATCTTCTCGCAGCATCAAGGGGAAGTAGAGCTTATAAAATGTAATTTAGATTTACACCAGCCGTAATCCATGCGCAATAACAAAGTGAGTTGTTGTTGGGGGGGGAGGTGCCTTGCCAAAAGGGAACACAAGAGTCATGGTTCATCAAGGGTAAAGTGGATCAGGCACCTTAATTGCTGTGCACAGTGATTCGGTTAATTCAACCTCAGCATTTTTTTTCCAAACATCCATAAAACATTAATCCACTCACATTTATTTTAATTAGTATTACTTTGAAGTTGCAGCTGGGATGTTTGATTCATAATACAATCTCTCCCCAATTCTCAGTCAGCTAAGGACAGCTCTGCTCCACATCAAAGGGCAGTTTCTCTCACCAGCTTTTGCCCATACCTATAGACTGCATGTTAGCATGAGAAAATAGTCTTGTATATCCAGCAAAGGTTTTTATGTTATGTTTTGATTATGCCCAATTGGATTTCTATCAAACGGTAAATAATGTATTCCCTTAGAGAGTACCAGATCAAGAAAGAGGACTTCATCATAAGTTATTAGTAAATTTTTACAAAAGGTCATTTTCATTAGGCAGGCTTAATGAAATGAGGAAAACCTAACAGTCAGCAACCAATTTTGTAAATAGTGTTACCTAGTCAAGTTGTACTAAACCACAGGTGCAGAAATTGTCCCCAACACAATGTTTCAGCACCACAGTCTGACAAAACATTGATAAAAAAAAAACTTGGGTCTGCTATGAAAATCAGTTTGCTTTCCTGCACTCCCACTGTCCTTAGGGGAACCACTTCTGCAGTAAGTGCCAGTCATTGTATAGAAAATGTTCTCGATGTCTCAATGGCAAGATAATATTTTTGCCAATGCAATGTCACAACTGTTCTATTCTTCTGGCACAGGAAGAAGACCCAGGACACCTAAAACGGATTCTCTCCTAAAGCTTGGAGCTGCAGACCATCCTTCATTCTCCTCACCATCCTGCATTTACTGTGATCCACCTTTCACCTGTAGCTGCATCCATTTGTCCACTTTTGAATTGCTTCCGCGCTAGACCTTGTACAGACCTCTAATTAGATGTTCCAGTCTGAAGCTGCAGCTGCTGACTCTCACAATGACACCCTTGATGACATCCTGGACTGCACCATTTTTCCAGTTCTCCAATTACAGTGGTACCTCGTGTTGCGTAACCTCCAGGTTACGTAATCTTTGGGTTACGGCTGCGGCAAACCCAGAAGTGGGTTTGCCGCTCGCACATGCGCAGAAGTGCTCTGCGGCGCCACGCATGTGCATAGAAGCAGTCCTCCGGTTACAAAATTTTCGGGATACGGCCGGGCCTCCAGAATGGATCCTGTTTGTAACCGGAGGTACCACTGTATTGGCCTCTGTCCTGCAACCAGACGTAACTGAAAGTGACCGCGCAGAACCCTTATAGGCTGGGGTCAAGGGAACAGTGCTTGCATTGCACACCTGGCATGGCGTAGAGTCCAGAAGTGCTTTTATAACCTATTTTTCTAATATTCAATAGCACCTGGACACTAAAAGTACTCTATTCAAGCAACATAAAGTGAAGGAAGCACACAGCTTACAACCACGCTTCCACCTGTCCATTCATCTGGTTAGAGTGTCCCATGACCTGTAGCAAGGAAGACTTCCAGTAGCCTCTGACAGGCTCTCATTTGTGCTGGAGTTTGGAGAAGGAAAGAAAGAGTTTGGAGAAGGAACTGCTCCTGCTGCTTCTTTCGGTAGCCTCCATGCAAGTGAGACAAACTCCTACTTCTTCTCACAGTTCTCTGTGCTTGCCAGAGGGCTCTAGAAATTCGTAGTGGAAAATATGGAGGCTACTTGGCTAATAAGAAGACCCATGCAGAGCAATCTAAAAATCTGTAAGCAAATAAAAAATACCAAATATAAAGCTACACCATATCAAGTAACAGACAGAAACAGAGCACCAATGAGAGCTCACTTCCCCAGTGCTAATGAACTCAGTGTCAAGGGGATGTTTATTTTATTATTTTACTTGGTAGGTACTTTAGTAATTTATCTGCCTCTGGGTGTTTGGTTGTTTGTTGTTTGTTTTAGTGGTTGCATAGTGCATATGACTTGTATTTTAACTGTAACCCACTCTGGAATTGCATTTGCAATGAAGTGCATGTAGAAAAGTTTTTAATAATATATATCTGTCTATGATAATATCAGCCACCAGGGAAGGCTTTCAACTACAGAGGTACCTCGGTTACAAAAACTACAGTGGTACCTCGGGTTACAAACACTTTGGGTTACAGACTCCGCTAACCCAGAAGTAGTAACTCAGGTTAAGAACTTTACCTCAGGATGAGAACAGAAATCGCGCAGCGGCAGCGGGAGGCCGCCCATTAGCTAAAGTGGTACCTCAGGTTAAGACACAGACCTCCAGAACGAATTAAGTTCGTAACCAGAGGTACCACTGTACTGGGGAAAAGGAAAGGTTCATGTGTAGACATGCCCCTTTTGTCTTGACAAAAATCATTTACCACCAGGCTTTTGTTAGCATTTTTTTTTAAAAGGCCAAATGCAAGTAACAAACAATAGGTTTGGTTCAAAATCTTAGGGCCAAGCAATCTTTCCAGAGTCACATAGTGAAGTAGCCTATTGAATGCCCCTGAACTAATTCCTCATGCGGCAAACCATTCTGCGGGCAAGAGTGTTATCAGACAAATTTGAATATAACCCCCGCCCTGCAAAATCCTCTCTCTCCTCCACAACAAACTAATGAAAAAAAAGTAGCACTGTCTGATCTTTGTGGTTTCTGAGATTAAAGTTTACAGAGCAAGACTGAATTTGTTGCTCCTTTGAGAAATTACTTTTCACAACAAATCCTTTGCTGGGACAGTGGAATACTTGTTTGCCAGCTTCTAGGGAGGAAACCTGCAAATGTAGTCTCTCTCTCTCTCCCCTCCCAAAACATTACAAAGAAACTGTATCCAGAGAGAGATGGAGAGGGAGGGAAATAGTAAAGACTGGTGGAAACTGTAGTTCATATTATGATATTAAAGGCGAGACATTCCTTAATAACCTTTACACACTTACACACATACACACACACACACACACACACACACACACACACACACACACCCTCTCTGCCACTGAAATGCCATATTTAAAATTCCAATCTGGAATCTACCTCCATGCAAAAGTAAACTTTTGAATCAAGACTCCTTATGCATCCTCTTCCCCTGTGGCATAAAATCAACGGGGGAGTGGGGGAAGATGTAGACCTCCCAGTAGGCAGCACATTTATCGTATATTATCTTATAGAATCTTCTTACACACCAAAATGATGCAACGCAAGCTGCTGAACAGCCCGTTGGTTTATCGAGGTAGGGTGAGTGTCCAAGGATCTACTAATACAGCCAGATGAACTTAAAATAAATATATTGATTTAAAAACAAAACAGGAAAGTGAGGAAATGTTGAACTCTTCTCAGCAACAGCAATTCTGATTCCTCCGCTTAAGGTTACTGTGTTTTATTTATGGTGAAAAGATCCCATTAATGCTTCAGCCCCATCAAACAGCAGACCAAGTCCATGAATGGCACCTATCAGAGCCCAGGGTAAATCCAATGATTAGAGGAAATTTGCCAAAGGGCCTTTGTAGCTGAGAAAAATGCCTACTCCAGAGAGGAATTTAGAAAATTCCTGGGAGCACAGGCCTTCCTTTGTTGGCAGCCCGGCAGTATTCTGGAGCAAATAAAAGCGCGCACACAAAAAATCAGAACTTAGATGCAATGAACATTTGAAGAAAATGTTGTTCAAAGCATTCGTTAAAACATTCCTTATTATATAAAACTGTGCCGACTTTGTTTAGAACCAACTTAAAAGGGCCTCTCTCAAATTACCATCGTTTCGTTTGAATGTTTCTTTTGCAGTAACAACTTATTCCCCTTTTTCCTGTTATTTGTCTAAATTAACCAAATAAATAATGTACTAGTCCAGCCATTTAATCACAGATCACAGGCTGACCACCGTGTGTTATTTTTTCTGTATGCCCTGAGAAAATTCTTGGCTAGCTAAACCGGGAGAACTAACAGCATTAAAATATGGGGCTACAACTTTCTAAGCCAGCCAGGTGTGACGTGGTATTTTATTAGGGATGGTTTTTCCCAGGAAAAAAAAATTATGTGGGATCCAGTCATGCACCTAGTGAGGCATGCACAATTGCTGTTACCCTCATAATGGAAGCTGAATTCCCACCATAGATATTACTAGCCGGGGGTGTGTGTGTGTATTTTTCACAATTTTTCAACAGTTTATGCTTTTTACTTTTTAGAAAAAACAAACAGCTACATAGTATGCTTTTTAAAATTAGTCATAGAAATATATTGAATCATTCCATCCAATAAATAATTGGAAAGATGTATTAAGCAACATATTCATAGTACTGATTTTTGAAAATGCAAAGAGTAGTCAAATATTTGACTTAAGGTTGTATTTAACTACCGGTACATGTAATTGGTTTTCATATCCATGTTCTGTTGTTTCATTTGATGAAAAGGTACCACCACCCTGAAGTGCACTAGGATTCCTGATAAACATGTTAAATTAAAAACTTCCATTAATGGCGTTCTCCATCACATTGTGCATACGACGGCTGGGCTGCTCCTGGTGGTTAGCCCATGATGACAGCCAAGTTCAACAGCTTGTGATTATTATTCACCTCATCAGAAAAACTTTTTATCCTAGAGAAGCGAACCATGCTCCATTTGCACATTTGGTCTCAATTCATTACAAGTTGAAGTGGTGCTACCAAAAAGCACCACAATTTATTTCATGTTAACAATAATAAAAAAGTAAAACCTACATCAATACAAATACATAATTGTACACAATTATAATACTGAATGCTGCATGCAATAAATTTTGGCTCAATATTTCTCCAATACAATATTCAGTATTATCACATTAAAAACCAAACATCCTAATTGAATTTCAAACTGAACAAGTCCCAGTAACGATCTTTGCAGAATTTGTTTTTTGCTGTGTTTCTTGCTCTCGCTCTGTTGGTGTGTTGTATTTTAAACTGCTTTTGCCATATTTCCCCCCCGAAATTATTGTAAGTCGCCTTGGATTGGCTTTTGTTTAGAAAGGCAGGATATAAATTTTAGAATACATAGATCGTGTTCACTTGACTCGTCTATCTCATGTCCATTAAATACTTTTAACATATGGCTCTATAAAGCTCCCCAACAAATAGAGTCCCACGCATCTTCTAAGCTCCTAAGTGTTATTGTTGTCAAAAGCTCATGGCGTGGGGGAAGCAGACAGGGTAGGAAATAGGGCCAGAACAAGTACCCACAATAATTTGCCCTGGGTGGAAGGGGTGGGAGAGAAGCAAAAAGGTAGCTCTCCAGTCTGCATGTTTCATGTCTCGACTTTGGGAGAGAGCAATGTCTCCAACTGAAGGTCACTCTGCAAACTACCTCCAACAGCTGTCACTCTTGCATTCCTGTTCCTCTATGCACCAGCATCCTAACCAAAAACATTTTTTGCAAAGAAGTCCTGCTCAACTAAGAACCTTCTACATACAGTAAGAACATATAATCAGCATTTCACATATAAACATAAGCGGACAAGTGTCAACAGTGCATGCACAGAATAAGAAAGAAAGCACAATCCACAGATCAGTTAAGTTTAAAAAAAAAAAAGCACATTTGCACTCAGATTGATTCTGCACCTTGTGGGCTGTGATTGTTGTTGCTATCAATTAAATAACGTGAATAAGCTAGGCATATATTGAAACTAGAAGCCAGAAGCAGACAAGAGTCAGATGACAAAAGACAATAGGCATTTGTATGGGTGCTTTTCTCCCTTCCTATAACACTTCATTGTAATCAGAGGCCTGATTTTCATGTTATGGTTCAATGCCACTCTAAAACGTAACATGAGGAGGGTTTAGAAAAACACTTGATTCCAAACAACAACAACAACAACAACATCCAGACACTGGTGCCTCTGGGTAGTTAAGGGAAAAAACTCCTGCCTGAAGTGCTGGAAAGACACTGCCAGTCACCAGACAATACTGAGCTAGATGAACTGTGGCTTGCTATAAAACAGCTTATGGTGTTCCTGAAGTTTTCCTCTAGAGCAGGGGTCAGCAACCTTTTTCAGCTGTGGGCCAATCCACCGTCCCTCAGACCATGTGGTGGGCCGGATTATATTTTGTAAAAAATATGAACGAATTCCTATGCCCCACAAATAACCCAGAGATGCATTTTAAATAAAAGGACACATTCTACTCATGTAAAAACACCAGGCAGGCCCCACAAATAACCCAGAAATGCATTTTAAATAAAAGGACACATTCTACTCATGTAAAAACACGCTGATTCCTGGACTGTCCATGGGCCAGATTGAGAAGGCGATTGGGCCGCATCCGGCCCCCGGGCCTTAGGTTGCCTACCCCTGCTCTAGTGTACTACAGGCTGCAGGTGAGAATGCAATGTTCCCACCATGCAAACTAGTCATCTCCTTTTCACATGCTCATTTCATATACACAAAGGTGTTTTAGTGGGAGGAAGGAGCATTTAAATGTATAACACTCACCTTCAACCTGAAATGGTACACAGTCCCCCTCCCCCCAAAAGTGTTACTGATTGATTCTGCCGATTACATAAATTGGCCCTAAGCTTGCTACATGAGACTTAAAATTTTGATGTGGGGACATTTTCAAACAAGCAATCCTGTGTGTTCTGAAATAGTACAGCTGCATGAGGCTACTGCTCTGAATAAGGACCCTGCAGGTTTCAATCAGTCCTTCATTAACCTGCAACAACATGAATTTCTCATGCTTGCTTTGTACATAGCATCAACTTCTCTAGGCCATGCTGATGATGAGCAGGCAAAATATTTGCAGGCAATATTATGTTGTGAACCACCCTGAGATCTACATGTATAGGGTGGTATACAAATGTAATAAGTGAATAAAAATAAAGTTAATAAATGCAAATAAATATTCAGTCTACTAAAAGGCCAAATTTTGGTGTTGTAAACCACTCTGCAGATTTCAGTTTCCAGTGTAAGAATTTGGTCCTATGGTATTTATCTTGCTTACTCAAAACCATTTGCTACTATTTACTTGGTGTGAATAATTAGTTGCAGATTGCATGCATTAATTCAAATATCTTATCTGGTCCTGAAGTCCTTGCAATCTGTACCCCAACACATTCAATAATTGTGACTTCCTTCCCCCCCCCCTCGCCACTTCATATAGTTTCACTGATCTTAAGGGCTTTTCTTTGCAATGTGTCCTTAACTGCAATATGTTTCCTCATAAAACCAGTTATAGACTTTTATTTTATGTTGGCTCCCCCCCTCTCTCTCCAGACTGTTCACTAGGATGAGGAAAGAGCAAAACAACAGCAGCGTAGGGGGAAGTCTGATTTGGCATGTGCATTCACTTGAAACCTAATAAAATGCTATTTATTTGCAGTGCTTGGTGACTGATGCTCTCACATTTTTCAAAATAATGAAGTTGCAAAGGTGCTGCCTTTTATTGCTCTGCAAATGTTGTTCATTTTACTGTTTGCTTTAAATGCTCCTTTACTGCTCCTGGTGGGCTTGCATCTATAAAGCAGTGTGATGGCAGCGACGAAATACAGAGCCCCCATTAGCATGCAAGTGGCCTGCTTGCGAGCGACTCGCTCGCTCTCGTTTCTAAGCTCGTTTCCACTTGGCAAAAAAAAACACGCTCAGAAATATTACAAAGCAAGAGTTTGCATCAAATATATGGAAAATATACGAAGAGATGAAGCTCAGGAATAGAGCACATACTTTGCATGCAAAAGGTCCCAGGTTCAATCCCCGGCATCTCCAGGTAGGGCTGGGAAACACCCCTGTCTGAAACCCGGCAAAGACGCTGCCCGTCAGTGACTGTAGACAATACTGAGCTAGATGGACCAGTGGTCTTGACTCGGTATAAGGCAGCTTCCTATGTAAGAGATAAGAAAGTGGGTATGATGGCAACACCGGGACTCACCACATCACTCGTTTGGCACCTTAAAGCTACACTGAAGTGCTCTAGAAGTACTACTCTAAAAAGGAAGACAAACATGCTGGAATAACGTACCTCATATTCTCATCCTACGATCCACCCCCCCCCCCCAGGTCTGGCGTTTTGTCTAGCGTTAATGTAGAGATCAGCACAATTGCTGTGAATCAGTGTGCACATCCCAGACTCAACAAAAAAAAACCCTCACATAACCGTATGTGTCCCTGCTGAAAACCATACTCATTTTGCCACTATCATTGTCAGGCCGTCATATATTTTATCATATAATAACTGGAGCTAGCACATGTTGCAAAGAAGTGCCAAAACAGTCTAGGCCAGTGTTTCCCAAACTTGGCTCTCCAGCTGTTTTTTCAGACTACAATTCCCATCATCCCTGACCACTGGTCTTGCTAGCTAGGGATGATGGGAGTCATAGTCCAAAAACAGCTGGAGACCCAAGTTTGGGAAACACTGGTCTAGGCCATGCTTCAAGTCTTAAATTCAACCCCCCTCCTCCCATTTCACTATATGCTGGACCAAGTGACACCGCCCTAACCCATGTTATTCTGGGAGATGTAGGAAGGCATGATATTCCAGTTTAGGACCCAGTTCCAGAGCAAGCTTCTCCAACCAGATGCCCTCCAGATGCTTTGGTGCACAACTCCCATTAACCCCAGCCAGCATGGCCAGTGGTAAGGGATGATGGGAGCTGTAGTCCAACAACATTTGCAGGGTTGTTCCAGAGCCACAAAGAAGAGGTTGGAAGTGACATTTTTTTCACTGTAGGTATTTGCATAAGGAAGACATTTTATTATTCCTAAAATGAGTGCATAAGCTCTTGAAGAAAAAGGAAATTCATAGTCTTCATACAGATATTAAAAATATGTGAACTAGTCCTAAGTGTACAATACCAACGGGTGGAACACAATAAAACAAAGATTCATGGGAAGCAATACTTTACAGTGGATGAAGGAGACAAGAGAGAGGGAAGGTGAAGACTGCTCTTCCCTTCTCCCACATCATCTCCCTTCCACCCAGCTCCAAGTAACTGCACAAATTAGCTCAACCACAGGAGATCCCAGTTCTTCTGATATGGACCCTACAAAACAGGTATGGTGGTTTACTACAAGGATGTCCGGTCATGGAAGATCCCTGAACTGTAGAGCCCACTTGACACCTAAGGTTGAGAGTCCTTTGTATCTGCTAGCTCCATGGAAAATGGACCATGGGAAAGGAGCATCACAGAGCAACAGGAGGTAGGCAGAAGCACAGCAATTTCCTTCTCCCATCCTAATAGGTGCAACTCAACCTCTTCCTTTCCAAGACACAAGTGGCTTGGGCATGGGTGCTAATCCAGGGAAACATTGGCAGCTTGAGGATAGCAGCTGCTTTTGGTCCTCTCACTATTATTTTACAAGGATTAAAAACCCTTTTATCTAAGTGCCCCACCACCACCTGTGCACACAGCTGTCTGCATGCTGGACTATGTATCTAAAATAAAATATAGCTATTTCTAGGATGCAAATAAGTCACAATTGCTGTGTATAATAACATTTCACTTGTCGGAGCAAAGCCATAATCAAAAGAATACTTAAGATCAGGCATCCCCAAACTCGGCCCTCCAGATTTTTTGGGACTACAATTCCCATCATCCCTGACCACTGGTCCTGTTAGCTAGGGATGATGGGAGTTGTAGTCCCAAAACATCTGGAGGGCCGAGTTTGGGGATTCCTGCTTAAGATACAATGGGTTAACCTTGACTGACTGCTGCAATGTACTGCAATGACTTTCTGGAGACTATACTGGCGCAGAACATCACAGCTCAACATGGTATGGGAAAGGTGAAATTGTAATACATCCAACACTTTGGGTGTCATCCGTTCGTACTCAATGAAAATAAACAGCAGAAGGCATCGGTGCCACACACAGTTAAAGCCATGAGCCTACATAAATTACGCAAATCGGAAGTTACACAGAAATAAATGTGAAATAGCATGTACATGCTCATTGCTATGCGAATGTGCAGCCTAAAGTGTTAAATTGTGTAAAGGAACGATATATTGAGAGAATAACATGTTAACTGGAACCCTCTGAAAGGAATGTAAATGGCCACAAATCAGTTTCTTTAATTGCCATCAGCTGCATAAATTGTATGACAGTCTAAAAGATAAGTATCAACTCTGAGAATAGGTCATCAAAAAAATGCAAACCCTGCAAAATGCATGCACTCAAACATGCTTGGTTTATCACATTTTATTTGATAAGTGTAGCAGATGGCTCACATTTAAGGGTTGTTCATTTTTTAAAGTGAGACAACCAGAGTTGAAAAATAATATGCTTTGTGGCCTGCATTTAAAGGAATTATTATAACAAATCAACATGATTGTTAGCTTGATTATAGTGGCAAGAATCAGGCTTATAAAGGAAGACAGTAGAAAGCTGGAGGCCATTCTTCTACATTTGGTTCTGCTCAAAGATTTCTATGAGTTAATTACAGAGCCCTCTCCCGATGAGCTCCTCAAATACCGCCATGATCATTCCAGCATATGAATCCAGAAAGATCTAAAGTTCTATCAGAGAGAAGATACATGGCTAATGGGTCTTTCAAGCCTATGTAATGACAGTATGCCAGAAGACAAACTCGGAGCAAATTTGTTGGAATTACTTGCTAAGCACCCAACACCAGCCATCTATTTTCTAATTCGCTAAGGGATTTGGAGATAGCGGCACTCATTGCAGTAGCTGGCTGAACTCCAACCAACACACAACATTGCCATTCACAACCAGCAATTTCGAGAATGGCTTTTAAAAAGGAAATTGTGGAACCCTAGGTGCTAAATTGGCTAAATTGGCCGAGAGCCGGCGTACAGCTTCCGGGTCATGTGGCCAGCATGACTAAGCCGCTTCTGGCGAACCAGAGCAGCGCACGGAAACGCCATTTACCTTCCCGCCGGAGCGGTACCTATTTATCTACTTGCACTTTGGCATGCTTTCAAACTGCTAGGTTGGGAGGAGGTGGGACCGAGCAACGGGAGCTCACCCCATTGCGGGGATTCGAACCGCCGACCTTCTGATCGGCAAGCCCAAGACTGAGGCTCAGTGGTTTAGACCACAGCGCCACCTGCGTCTTAATTATTAGTACTCTTGTATAATTATAAGATCATGGTATAATCTTAGAGGGGGCATGACCAAGGCTATAATAAAGAATGCATTTCTGAATTTGCCACTACGCTATTGATTGTTAACCATAAACAGCTCAATCCAAAGCTTTGCTAGGTTCATACACGATGTTTTTCAGTTCAGCGCCTGAGACTGTGGAGCTCCAATTGGATGGGAGTTCAGACATACTCCAGAACTTTTGGGTCAGACAGAAGTGAACATGGAGCTGCAACAGCCTCATGCATACTGGGGAAGAGATTGCAGAGGTAGCCTTGAACACACAAAAAGGGTCCTGCAATATTTCTCAAAGGTTCTCCTGTGCTAACAGCAATTAGAAAGTTCAGCTGTAATTTCACCCCTTGTTCAGGCAGGACCTTGTCTCACCTTAAACAGGAAATAGGGACTGAGTTAGCAGAGCCTGAATATAATGGAAGTCTGTAACTGCAGCGTAGGTAGCACAGTCATCAATATAAATCTGTCATAGACATATTCTTGGAGGAAGAGGAACTTCCATATGCTACAGACCCTACAATTTCTGATGCTGATGCAGATTGATGGCACTTGAGAAGGAATAAGCCTTTGAACCAACAGTGCTGCTGATAATGTTCAGGGCTAAGGAAGCTGGCCATTATTAAGAGAACGTGACCCTTTTATAACAGTGCACCAAACTGATACCTCCTTAAAGGAAGTGAAACAGGAAGAGAGATCGTTTTTGTACTACTGCTACAAAGGACAAAGGACTGTGCAGTTCAGGAAAGGGCTCATAGACTGAAATAAATTCTGCGTATCTCCTTTCCACACTTTTGAAAATGGTATTAAGCTAGCAAGGGTAGTGCCAGAAGAACTGCTCTGCATTTGGAGTGCCCTGCCAGAGAAGGTATCCTAGCACCACCCTTGCTAGTTTATTGCTATCCTCAACAGCAAGGAAAGATGTGCCAAATATATTTCAAGCCATCACTTTCCGCCCCCTGAACATGCAGGGCCTTCTCAGCTGAGGCACCCTGACTTTGGGATGCCTTTGTCAGAATGCACTGTCCTTATCCCCCCCCCCAAGCACCAGGAGAAAAACATTTTATTTGCCTTTTAGTTCTGTTTTTACTCTTTATGCTGTGTTTCTAACCAGCATGCTGGAATCTGTGTGCTGTATTTTTTAAAATTGCATTTTAATTTTTGAATGAGACTCTTTCTCATTGTGTGTACAAGCTACTGACACATGATGACTACACCTAGCAGTGGAGCGTATCAAGTGATTGACATACTTGGCAGGCATAACTTTGTCTGCTTTAGCTAGAAAGTGAGTCTAAAATTTGGCCAACATATATTTATTTTGGCTTCTTCATCACTGATGAATGAACCCCTGTCCATTTAATGCCCATACACATTTGCAACTGTTGAAGGGGGTGTGACAAATGGAAAACAATCATGCTATATACCAAACTGGTGAACAAGCACCAAGTGAAATGCACATTATTGAAGACCAGTGATTAGACAACTACGGTAGCATTGGATTATTTTAAAAAAAACAACACACACACACACACACATTTCCCCATCATCACTGCCGCCAGAGCAGTATGAAAATGTCTTATACAGGGCCAATTAGCCCAGTATTGTCCACTCTGATTGACAGGAGTTCTCTGGTACAGGATGTTTTCCACCTGCTACCTGATATCCTTTTGGAGGTCAAACCGAGACCTTGCATACGCAAAAAAGGCACTCTGCGTGCTGCTGTCAATGTACACCTTGACATTTAGATAGAGTGAAATCATGTTTTCGTCGCATATTTTTTAGTCAGCTACATATACCTGGCTTCAAATTATGATAGTTTAAAAAATTCTACCACAGTTCTTCAATCTGGTAACTTTCAAGCAAGCTAATATCCTCTTACATAAGTACATTTGAGGTACATGATCCAAAGTTGGGTATAAACTTTGCATACCAGAGCAAACAGCACACAAAAATAAGAATGCAGCAATGGAACCAATAGAACTTTTACAAAACACTTAGGTAGTTGAAGTGGTAAAGGAAACGACAGAAACTACAAATTGAAAGAGATATATATAGCCAAATATTCTGGAAGATTCCCTGCTGTTTTAGCTTGCAGCGTATTAAGAGTCTTGGATCTATGAGTGAAAGTGGTTTGGAGCAAATTAATAAACTGCTCAGTGTCACTATTAATTAATTAACAGCCATTCCCCCCCCCCCAAGTAGGACTAACAGAAGGCTTCCTATGTTCTACCACTAACTGATTAACTGAGTGACTCAAGACGTAAAATCACAATTGGGCCTGCTCTCTTTCAGCTGGCAGGCCAAGTTCAATATTTTTCCTGTGAGGCATGCCTGTACTATAAAAAGAATGTGATATTTGAGTGTGTCCCTGCTCTCTCAGTGTTGGCACTAAATCCTTCCCTAGGCCTCTTGCCATATTTCAAGAGTACAGTATGAATCACAGTCATGTGGCTCCCCACGATGCCAAATATTCGTTTCAGCAGCTACCAATGCAAGTTTCTCTCGGGTCTCTGCCAACCGTAACGTCCCTTGGCTAAGACCATGAAGCACACATGTGTCGGCGGGAGGGAAAAGGGGTTTCCCCCCCCGCACCTCTGCCGCCCTTAATCCTCAACGAGGAAATAAGTAGGCAGTTTGTTATAAAAAATGTTAATCACGGAGCTGACTAAGTAGGTGGCGTATGAAAACAGAGGTTTTCAGAACAGGGCGAGAAAGCGCGAGGTGGGGGGGGGGGAAATGGGGCAAAGTTCAGAGGGAAAGAAAAGAAATGGAGGGCTCCGTAGCCATACCTGAATATCTGAGGTAGGGTGGTGAACCTCTGGCCTGGCAGCTGAATTGCAGACCTCAAGGGTCTCTCTTGTGGGGGACTCAGGGGAGCACATCTCTTACCAGCCCAGCTCTGGGTGCAAAATGACCTTGTACCGTGGAAATACCTTTTGCATGTCCGCGTGGAAATTGCAGTGTGTTGTGTGTGTGTAGGGTGGGTTTGATTTACCATACTTTTCTGTCTATAAGACGCCCCCATGTATAAGATGCCCCCTACTTTTGGGGACTCCAATTTAAGAAAATGGGGGGAGACAGCACAGAGTTGTTGAGTTTTTTTGGGGGGGGGTTGTGGAGGATTTGCCCAGAGTTGTTGAGCTTTTTAGGGGGGGTTGCTGAAAACCGCTCACCTGCACGTTTCGCTAAATCAGCCTCCCGTCTGTCCCATCGCCGGCATAAGCTGCCAATCGCCCGCCCAGCTGCCGGAGCGTCAGCCAATCAACACCACCCATTGACGCAGCAACCAGTAACATGCACAATTGCCGTTGACAGCCTTGGCAGCAACCAATCAAACACCCACCCTATGTACCACCCATGTATAAAACGACTCTCACTTTTTAGCGTGATTTTTAAAGAAAAAAACATAGTCTTATACACGGGAAAGTACAGTAAAATGGTATGCCCAAAGTCCATTTTGGGGGCTTAACCCAGTCAGTGGTCAGGGCTCAATCTGGCCCCTGTGGCAGTTTATTTCCTGAGGTAAAATCCTAAAAAAAACCTCAACAACTTCAATCCTAAAAAAAGCTTAACAACTGTAACCAAAGAAAAAGGTTAACAACTTTGGTCGGCCCTCACGGCCCTTCACTTCATCACATATGGCCCTCTTTGAAAAACGTTTGGACGCTACTTGATTTATTCTTGCTGGTATAATCTTAGTATTTGCAACCAGACGAAGGTTTCACTTTTGGAATAATAAATTTTCAGAGTAGTTTTTTTTACAGTTATATCAAAAATTCCTGATTTGTTTATACTATGAGACACACACAGACGGATAATTATGAAATTATTGTGAGGTTTAATAAGTTAACTGTTTATATTTGGACAACTTTTCTGATGTACTTCATTGAAAGGAGAAAAATAATCATTTCCTTAATAACAATTTAAACAATTTATTTAACTAAAACAATAACATTATGGCATATGTATCCATGTTTGTTAACTGATGTGGCTAAACAATTAAAAAAAAAGATTGAGTTTTAGCACACATGAAAAACTTAAAAACAAATCTTTATTTCTTGATGAATAGCCTTTGGACTATAATGTAACTTAAATAGAAAACTATCTTTAGAAAGATTTTTCCTCCAAAAGCATTTTATTTTTAAAATCTAATTTAATTTTTTCAAAAAAAATCTAATTTAAATTTAAAAAATCAGATTTTTTAATATATATATTTTTAAAAATTGTTGATTTTTTTTATCCACCGTGTGTGTGTGTGTGTCTGGTCACATCCACTGCTGGTGTGCAGCGTTCAGAAAGTTGCCTCTGAGGCATGCAACCTTGAAAAATGTTCCTCACACTTGAGTTAAGATGGCCTTCTTGCTGCGACAGCCGTTTCATAAGATTTACAGATTATCTGCAAATGGTTTACGACCCACCCAATTCTTGTGACTGCTATTTGTTTTAAACTGTTTTTAATATTGTGTTTTTGAATTGCTATCACCCGCCCAGGGACCTTATGGTGAAGGAAGGGTAAGAAACAACAACAGGTAAAATGCCGTTACTAGTGATTCCTACATGACCTCATTAGTGAATACGGGATATCTGCCAATATATTCCAGCCAACCCTTATATAATCTGAAGAGAAATCTGATGGAAAGCAGAAGCCTACAGCAATAAGAAATGGGGTGTATGGGGTGTTAGGGGAGGGGTGGTACTTCTGGTGGGGGACATATCGTGTTGCTTCTGGGGTAGTTTGTCCATCTTCGGTCCCCACCCTGCACTCAGCTCTCACCTGTGGCTCCTAGAAGCTGTCAGCATGAGACAGCATCCACACCCAGGGAAATAATAATAATAATAATAATACCTTGCCCATCTGGCTGGCTTTGACAGGCTGGCAAAACCAGATGAGGGCAGACAATGGATCTTGAACCCTCTGTGAGTTAGGGACTTTCCCTGCCTTTAAAGAGGCTCTGGCAGACTGAATGGACGAGACCAATAGTGGTCCAGCAGTCAAGAAGGCAGTTTCTGCATGTGCTGTAGAGGGAAGTGAGGGGCTGATGGGGCTCATCAACAAGGGAGAGTAGCCCTATAGAAGAAGGACGACTGATCCTAAACTTCGGCTGCCTCGCAGGGTATCTTCGGGAGAAGAAAAGGCTGAGGAGTAATCCCTACACAAATCTGGAGTAGAGTCCCTAAGGTGGTTCCGGCAGCCAAGCTGGTGCCAAATATACTCTCTGCTTTCCTTTGGGCCACATCAGAGAGGCCAAGTGGAAGGTCTTGTCGTCTGGGCAGCCCAGAACTTCCATACACATTGCCCAGGTTTGCACCCCAGGGGACGTCACTTCCGTGCTGCTAACACAGCGTTTTGACTTCACTCCCAGAGGTGCACTCCATTGTCTCTCAAGACAGACAGATGCCAACAACAATAGCAATAAAAGAGGTGGAATCTCTGTGCTACTCTCTGGAAAACAATTCCAGAAGAGGGAAATATTCAGGTGTGTAAGGAGTGTGTGCACAAGGTAAGGCATGATGTAAGGAAAGATAAAAAAAATTCCTTCCAGTAGCACCTTAGAGACCAACTAAGTTTGTTCTTGGTATGAGCTTTCGTGTGCATGCACACTTTTTCAGATACATGCACACGAAAGCTCATACCAATAACAAACTTAGTTGGCCTCTAAGGTGCTACTGGAAGGAATTTTTTTTATTTTGTTTCGACTATGGCAGACCAACACGGCTACCTACCTGTAAGGAAGGATGTAATTGAACAGAGAGACTATAACTTTTGCCCTACAAAGCATGATCTGTAAATAGAGCTCACATTTCTCAGTGTTGCTGTTTTTTTTAAAAAAACAAAACCACCACAATTAACGTTCCTCGGTAATAATAAAGGCATCTCAAATCTATGGCAAAAGAAATATGAGAACATGGTGTTTGTTATGGCAGTTTAAACAAGCGTGTGTAAGTGTATGGAAGTCAGTTTGGAGATCACATTGCTGCTAACAGAACAGGAAGAAAGATGGAGACAACTGTAAAACTATTTTTAATTCACCATATCCACACTTGGTGAACAATAAATCAGCTCAAGGAGGAATGTTAAGATCAATGCACAACTTATTCTAAAGTTAAGGAAGTCGAGAAGTTGCTGTGAATGGTTATCCAGCTCACTTTGCAGGCTGACAAAAAGATTTGGCTCCTTCCTGCAAATTACCTTCCACAGTCCTTTTGAAAAGCTAGGAATATGGAAATTTAATACGCTTACTAACCCTTTCCGGTCATGGTTGCATTCCAGGAAGAGAGAAAGAGGATGCCTATGTTTCGTAACCACCTAATAGTCTCAAATGCTGAGGAGATAGGTATGGCAAAAATACAGAGGCATATCTGAAATGTCTGATCAAACCAGAAATTTGGACGAATTACTTTTATTTCTATGTAAATAAAAGTATGGCCTTTAGAAAATAATTCTACAAAACCATCTGTCTGTTTGCAAGGAAATGAGCATTACAAAGAAGACTGCTGGATTAGGAAAGGGGATTTACAAGTTGAGTGAATTGTTTTTTAAGACCCAGATGTATATTGAGGCAAGCTATAGGCATAAATTCTAAACACGCCCATTTATGCCATGATTCTTAAAAAAAAAAAATCACTTTAATCTGACCAGTGTTATGTGCACACATAAGGATTTCTGCACACAGATGGTCCCTTCTAAAAGTGCAAAACATTGTTGATATTTTTGTTTGTGCATGTAAAATAATCATTTAGAGTGCAATTGCAGTCATCATAGATTCACTGTCTAACAGATTATTCCTGCTCTCACCCTTTGGTAGTACCTGAACCACATTGGACATACCAATTTTATGGGTAATAAAAAACTTATTAAACAATACTTTCTGGTGGGGAGAAGGAAGAGGACAAAAACACCTAGATGTAGCCTAGAGGAGAAAATGTCATGTGTGTAGTTTCTGCTGTTTTCATTTTCATGGATCAGGACCACAACAGATGTTGAAAGCAGTTCACAGAGTCAATTATGTCTCCTTATAATGCTCCGCACACATGTTTATGGTGTTCTCCAGGAGTGAAGCTATGGATACTACGGGGTGATTTATCTGGTTGTGACAGCTGACAGATGAGTCGTCATAGTTGTGAAAATCACAGCTGAGAATCATCAGTTGCCTCCATAGTTATTGGCTCATACAAGGCATTGTCTGTGAAAATCTCTGGGACACTCGAAGAACATCACCATGATGAACCATCTTTAAGTTCCACTGAACTTCAGCGATAGAAAATACAGCATCATTAACTTGGAGAGAGAGAAATTGGGCAGGGTGGAGTGGCCGAGGAAATTATTACTCTAATAGTTTCGGGCTGTTTCAAGATGTGTGGTTCTTCGTTGCTTTAAACTGATCAAAAGAAGAAAGAACAATCAAGTAGAATGTAATGGATACTTTAATATATAGTTATATTGTCTTAGAAGGGGTCAGGATAGTTAATCCTGTGGGTCCCTTCAGGCCCCTTGACCTGATTTTCGAGCTTTATATATAATTATAAAGATATTCCATTTATGGATAGGAACATTCTTTATTATAAACTGTTGGTCAAATTTAGTTGCAAGTACTCAGACCCATCTCAAAAATAATTTCAAAGGATTAAAGCCTGCTGTTTGGGCCCAACGTTAGGACATTGAGTTTCTCATACCCCATTTAGCTTCAGAAACCCTTAAATTCTATCTCAGTTAGAGGAGTTTCCGAGGATAGCTTTTAAAATCTGGCTCTGGTAGCATTATAAAGAGACCGAGAAAAAGTATAGCATACAATATATTAAATTGTACTCTGGCCATAAATACAAAAGCATTGATCAGCCAGAATTAACAGTTATTTTCCATTTACCGGTAAGTAAGTTGAAGGTGTGATTTGAAATCTCAGTCTCGTAAAAGCTTTTTAGCACAAATAGAATGTTAAATCTTGCAAATACATTTATTGAATACAATTGTTCTTAATAAATGAATACCATACAGTTCAGCAGGAATTCTGAATAATCTGCAACCAGTTATGGAGTGCATGGAATATATTTTGTCTATTATCTTCCTCAACAGGTAAGTTTCTAGATTTGCCGAACTATCTATGGATAAATCATAAAACCAGGTAACAGATTTTTGCACTTCATACTCAACTTGTCAGGCCCTGTTTGATCAAGCAAACATTTTTATAGGAAATCTATTTTGTTACATCTGACAAAGCTTTATCCAAATATATGAACACAACCTTATATATCTGTGCCATAATGGAAGGGAAATGGGGAGGTGCTACTGCAGCACTGAGCATAGCAGCTGGAGCTTCTCAAAGGAGGTTCAAGAGAGCTCTAAGAAGCTGGATTTTGGATGACTTCCAAATAATCTCTTTCCCCCCACCCCACCCCGTGCTTCACAATTCCCTGCCATAGATTCTTTGGGCCACAGGCTTCATGACAAAGGATTTTAATTTCCGATGAACCCAAATTCCCACCATTACCCAATAGACTCAAAATGGCCCGTGAAGTTTTGGATTTTGTTACCTTAAGGGCAGCTTAGTATTCCTGAAAGAAAATCCCCAAATATTTAAAGCTTGTATAACCCATTCAATTTGATGCCCATCTATTAACTATTTGCAAATTCAGAGTCTCTTACAGAACAACCATTTTAAGTTTGTTATAGGAAGCAGTCAAATGTGATTTTGTAGTAGTCGTCCCAAATTCTTCACACTTTACATTAATACTGGGATCTTATCACAATAAGTGAATGGCAAGTAAAATTCAAAGTAGCTCAGTTGTGCTGCAATGCTACTCTCTTAAAAGATTAACCAGAAGCGGCCAGTAAGCCTACTTGACAAACACTATGGGTAGCTAGAATTTTAGCAGTCAACAAGCTACCAATTCCAAACCCAACACAGTTCTGTACCTGTGCACATACTTTTACTATTCTTCCTTGGTTAGACCAAACCTGGATTCCTGTATCCAGTTCTGGGCAAAATTTAAGGATACTGACAAGCTGGAATGTGTGCAGAGGAGGATGACCAAGATGATGAAGGGTATGGAAACCAAACCTTATGAGGAATGGTTGAGAAAGTTGGGTATGTTTAGCCTGGAGAAAAGGGAGAGTGAGGGGAGATATGATAGCCATCTTCAAATATCTAAAGGGCTGTCACTTGGAAGATGGAGCAAGCATGTTCTCTCCTCCAGAGGGGAGGACCTGTGCCAATGGATCCAAGTTATAAGAAAGGAGATTCTGACTAAACATCAGGAAGAATTTTCCGATAGTAAGACTTGTTTGGCAGTGGAATGGAGTTCCTTGGAAGGTGGAAAACTCTCCTTCATTGGAGGTTTTTAAGCAGATTTTGGATGGCCACCTGTCATAGATACTTTAGCTGTGATTACTGTATTGCAAGGGTTTGGACAAGAAGACCCTCAGGGTTCCTTCCAACTTTATGATTCTATGACTAGAAAAGGAAAAGCCACTTCTAGAAAACTAATGGTATGTAATGGAATATAGTGCAAGGTCAGCACTCATTTCTGTGTTATCTGGTTCTGGGGAAATCCATTTACAACACATTTACATGCCAAAAAGGTAAACCAAGAAAAATCATGGAATGGTGAAGGAGAGGGATGGCATGTAGGTGAGATGAAGTATTAGATCTATTAAATAAGACGATGAGTCTTTGACATCTATTGACGTTCATTGCTCGGGGTTGCTGTGTGAATGACATCTACCGCAACATGGCCAGCATAGTGGTCAAGGTGTGATGGCACAGGCATGTGCAGTGTGAAAGGAATGTTAGAAAATGGGACAGAAGTGCAAGCCTTACACTCAGTTAAGCTAATGCAAGAAACCCCACGTGGGAATGCAGCCTAGGTCAGCAAGCACCCTTTCTGAACTCCATTAAAGCTTAAATAACAGACTTGCAATTCCCAACGCCAATTGGTGGCTGCTTGTTTGTGGTGTATTCTATAGCACTGTAGCATCAGCTGCCTGCCCAAGTGCTCAACTCCTCCAAAAGGTATAAAGTATAGAAATGCTTGAGCAGCATGTATATGAAAGGTGACTCATTCTATTGTCACATACTGCTTACCGGTATATAAACAGAATTCAGGAATTTCCCATTGTAAAGGAGAAACGACAACCAGCCTTGTCCTTTTCACCTGTCTTAGTAAAACAGTGGAATCAGTCTGAGTTCATGGCTTTTTTCTAAACTTAACAAAAAGATGGTATTGAAGCTCATGATCAGGCCCCTCTCCTCTCGCTCCAGCTCTTTCGGTTTAACAAAGTAAGTATTCAAGTCTACAGAAATGTATGCATGCTTTTACTTTAAAAAATAAAATAAAAAATATTTAATTAATTCAAGATCATTTTCTGGCTGGTATATAAATGCTCAGCAGAGGAGAGAACCAAAGTGCTGCTATGCTATGGTGAGTGTTTGTAGATTTTAAAAATATGAAGGTCGCAATACCGCCAAAGCGAAGCATACTTAAGTCTCAGTAGGAGAGGGTGGTTTTTGTTTTTGTTTTTTTTGCATGTTCTTAATCTTAGTGAGTAAAAATCAATTGGTTTTTATTTTATGGAACTGCACTTATTTAAATGGCATTTACTTTCTTAAAAAAAAGAGTGAACCTTTTATTGTTTTGAATATCAGTAATATTGTCACTAAAAAAAGTAACCTGATTTCAGATGAGATCTGAACACATCATGTTGCATCCAATCAAGTCACAATGGACATGATTAAGTTAAACCTTTTGGTTTTTACTGAGTCTATCCTGAATATGACTTTTAAAAAAGGTAAAAGACCCCTGACTGTTAAGTCCAGTCGCAGACGACTCTGGGGTTGCGGCGCTCACCTTGCTTTACTGGCCGAGGGAGCCGGCGTTTGTCCGCAGACAGTTTTTCCGGGTCATGTGGTCAGCATGACTAAGACGCTTCTGGTGCAACGGAATACCGAAACCAGAACAGCACACGGAAACGCCATTTACCTTCCCGCCAGAGCGATACCTATTTATCTACTTGCACTTTTTGGTGTGCTTTCGAGCTGCTAGGTTGGCAGGAGCACAAACCGAGCAATGGGAGCTCACCATGTCGTGGGGATTCGAACCGCCGACCTTCTGATCGGCAAGCCTAAGAGGCTCAGTGGTTTAGACCACAGCACCACCTGCGTCCCTGAATATGACTTAGCTGGATGCAACTCAAGGTCTACAAGAGCCAGTGTGGTGTAGTGGTTAAGAGCGGTAGACTCGTAATCTGGGGAACCGGGTTCGCGTCTCCGCTCCTCTACATGCAGCTGCTGGGTGACCTTGGGCTAGTCATACTTCTTTGAAGTCTCTCAGCCCCACTCACCTCACAGAGTATTTGTTGTGGGGGAGGAAGGGAAAGGAGATTGTTAGCCGCTTTGAGACTCCTTCCGGTAGTGATAAAGCGGGATATCAAATCCAAACTTCTTCTTCTTCTTCTTCTACAAATACTTTGAATCAAGCTTTGAATTTTCTTAAGGCATAACTTGCAGAATCATAGAATTTTAGAACTGGAAGAACCAATCCCTTGCTTAATGAAGAATTCACCATGCAGGCTGCTAATGGCAGTATCCCTGGCAGGTGGCCTTCCATTTAAAGTAGGACACTCAGACCCTAAGAGATGAGGGGAGAAAACCAAAACGCAGACCCCTACAAAGTAGGGAGGAAACAAACCAACCTCCCAAGGGAGAGGGAACACAGGCAATATGTGCGCCATCTGCATATTGCTGACAACATACTCAAAACCTCCAGCTGAGCTACAACCATATCAGTGTTCATTCACCCTGTTCATTCACAACTTTTGTTGTTCATGACATGGCAGGAAGAACACCATTCTATCCAGTATCTATTAGTCTTTCCTCCTGGAAATATTCTGGGCTTAGGGCAAGGATTCAAAGATCTGCTGACGCTTGAGGTAGTCCAGTTCAACTTTTGACTTATTTTTTCTTTGAACAGTCTCCCTCTCTCCCAATGCATGCTATATTTAAAAAACAAAACAAAAACCGCTTTCTGAAGTTCCTTTCAGTTTCAAAAGCTGTTTGCCATGCTGCATGGGATGGCAGGGGGATGGAGAATGAGGTGGGAAAACGCTAGCCAAGCTCATGGAAGTACTTTCAATATTCCCCCCCCCTTTTTTTGCATCCTGGCATAGTCCTTCTTGTTAAGTTATTTGCATACTGCTGCTGCATACGTGTACAGAATACCAAACCAAAATTCATTAATTTCACAATTGCCCCCTCCCCCCCTCCAGCAAACGGATATCATTCTTTAGCACAAAAGGCATGCTGGCTGAATGAACAACAGTGTCAGACTATGATCCTATATATAGTATAAAGGATCCATTTAGTCGTAAATCCAGTACGTTGTAAGCGTTGCGAGCCACAGGTTAGTGGACACATTCGTTCTAGAAATGTATGAATTACAAAAGCGAAGCTTGATTTAAACCAGTTCCGCCCCATAGCTTAAATCATTATTTAAATCACTGGTTTAAATTGCATAGTTTAAATCAATTCACCTTGTTCTTAACTCTCTCCTTATAAAATAAATGGGACTTGTGAGGTTTACCTTTGGCTAGACTGTACACGTCTGTTCCGTTTGTTTTTGGTTGTTGTTGCTCTTTTATATATAGATATAAAACTCAGCTGATTCAACGGGGTTGCTTTGTTTTTGTTGCTGGATCTACTACAAATTCCATTGCAGACATGGGCAGAGCAGCTAGCAGCAACTGCGTAGGGGCTTCCTCTCTCATGGTAGCTCCTGGCTGCTTGAGCATTAACAGAGAAAGTGGCCGCAAGCCAGTTGGCAGAAACGGCAGAAATAGCAGTGCATGATTCTAATACAAGCAGCTAAAAGGCCAGGCGCGCACACAATCTCTCCCTTGCCCTTCTTTTGCTCACTGGCGAAGGTTGCTCTTGGCACATGTCAGCACGCACCACTTTTCCATGCTTATTTCCGTCTGGTTGGAGCAGATAGATTTACCAATTGCAGCGGAATACAGTGCAGCACAATCTCTCGGGTCAGTGGCATGGCAAAGCGGCAAAGCAAGGATAAACCTGACAATTGGCTGCAAGTCTTTGCTTCTTGGATGCAATTTCCTGCCAAAGGGGGGGACTTCCTGTGTGCTCTGCCCAAACTGATTCACACACACAGCATGATGAACACATGGGAAAAGGGCATCCAGCTAAAGGGAAGTGAACCGTGTAAACAGAAGTGACTTGGCCAAACCAGATCATTTATGAAAGTGAAGGATGCTGGGATCACTATGCTTTTCTTTCTAAGTAGGTGCTCCAACGGTGTGAGCATTTCTAACTATGCGGAGCCAGTTATTGAAAAATAATATGAAGTTACTTTCTAAAACGTACAAGTTGTTGCTAGAATGGCATGCTAAAGATGAAGAAGTTAAATAGGTAATGGGCAAAAGATATTGGGCACAATATCCAATTTTCATCTTGGGAAAAGTTATGGAGGGAGGAATTTACAGCATGCTGTGCGCTGAAGGAGAACTATATGAAAACGTTGTATCATTGGTATTTAACACCTACAAAATTAGCAAAGATGTATAGAACTGCTTCAAATGTATGCTGGAAGTGTAAGGAGAAGGAAGGCACGTTCTACCACATGTGGTGGACGTGCAAGATAACAAAAGCAATCTGGGAAATGATAGATAATGAGTTGAAAAAAATGTTTAAAATAATGTTTGTGGAAAAACCAGAAGCTTTTTTACTAGGAATTTTAGATGCAGAGATACCAAAGGAGCAGAAACGATTTATGTATGCGATGACAGCAGCGCAGATACTACTGGCCCAGAGATGGAAAGAAGATAAAAGTTCCAACCAGAGACAAATGGCTGATGAAGGTGATGGACTACACCAAAATGGCAAAAATGACCGGGAAAATCAGAAACCAGGAAGAAACTTTAATAAGGAATGGGGGGAAATTACAATTTACCCAAGAGAATACTCTAAACAACTAAAAACTTTGGCAGGATTTGAGTAACACTTGTAATGTACTAAAAACTAAGGTAAAAATGGATTATTTTAAGAAAAATAGAGAAAATATATGATGCAGTTGAAAAAGATTGAAAATGGAAACCATGGAAGGGTGGAGGGGAGTCTAAGGATTCAGGAATCCTAAATGTTGATGATTATGTCTAATGTTTGAATTTAAATGTGTAGTGTAAAACTGAATTTAAAAAAGATTATAAAAAAAATAATTCCACATTTTATTCAAAATCCATTTTTTTAAAAAAAAATGTGGAGCAGAGATGGGGGAAGAGGACAAAATGAACTAGTCTTCAATACAAGTTGGTTCTTTGGTGCATTGTTTTCCATAGGACACTGCCAGTCAGGAATGCATCCGAACTCCAACCCAGTCTTTCCACCAAATGAGGATCAACTAGAACATGGATAGGCAAACTAAGGCCCGGGGGCTGGATCCGGCCCAATCGCCTTCTAAATCCGGCCTGCGGACGGTCCAGAAATCAGTGTGTTTTTACATGAGCAGAATGTGTCCTTTTATTTAAAATGCATCTCTGGGTTATTTGTGGGGCATAGGAATTCGTTCATTTTCCCCCTCCAAAATATAGTCCGGCCCCCCACAAGGTCTGAGGGACAGTGGACCGGCCCCCTGCTGAAAAAGTTTGCTGACCCCTGAACTAGAGGATGGGGGCGAGTTTAGAAAATGTTTTTTACTTGTAATGGAAAGATTGTTTCACAATAACTTTAAATATGTATTTTAACCAGTGCTTTTTGCTTCTGGCTGGCTAATGCATTACTAATCCGTGAATTCCAAGTTGCTGGGCATGGCATTTGGAGAAGTCTTTGAAATCAGATGGTGGCTTTTAAGCAGAGAGTAGAAATCAGGTAGTAAAGAGGAAGCTGTTGTTCCTCTATTAACTGAAAAGTGCTTTCGGTCTGTGCAGCATATGTAAATTTGGAGCCAACTGGACAGATGGATCTAAATCCCACTCTGCCACAGAATCCCCAACTTCACCCTCCTGAAGTGTGAGCGGTTATTCCCCCCACCCCCATCAGTAGCTGGCACCCACCCTAAAAAAAGGTGGGTGGGACATGAAGGAGGCAGAGATACGCTGGCCAAGGATCCATTGAAGAGAGCCAGTGTGGTGTAGTGGTTGAGAGTGTCAAGACCAGAACCTTGAGATATCCAGGTTCAAATCTCCACTCAACCATGAAGCTCACTGGGTGACCTTGGGCCGGTCATTGCCTCGCAACCTGAACTACCTCACAGGGTTGTTGTGGGGGATTAAATTAGAAGGGGGAGAACTATACACAGCACCTCGAGCTCCTTGGAGAAAAAGGAATATAAAGGCACAAATAATAATAACAACAACAGTAATCATCATCATCCTTACCAGTAGGTTTTGAATTGGGTGTCAATTTTGTTTCTACCTCTGGGAGCAGGTGGCGCTGAACCACTGAACCTCTTGGACTTACCAATCGGAAGGTCAGCGGTTTGAATCTGCGTGACAGGGTGAGTTCCCGTGTTTTTAACTGGGGTTGTTTTTTTTTTATATTTTTATTGCCTTGAGACTCTTGTGTAGACGATTAATAATAAATATAATACTGTAATGGGAAATGAGCCCAATCTGCTCCTATCTGCTGCTCTAGCCTAGAGGTAAGAAACCAGAATATATTCTCTCCTCCACCACCACCCCAAACTGCTGCCATGATTGGCACAAGTGACAGGCCTCCGGATAAGACAGTGGATAAGTCTCTACCTATTCAACTCTGATGCTGCCCACCAGGGGCTTAGATTGCTCTGTAAGTCTACCAAAGGAACATGGCACAGTCCTCACAGAGCCGTACAATTGCAGAATGTACTAGAAGGGAGAGAAACCACATACATCTCCAGACAAATTAAGGGAGTTCCTTAAAGGTTATTAAAGGACGAACCCTTCTGAAAGCAAAATCCTACACCCTTCTTGTTGAGCTGATGCCTCAATTGTAAGGCTGTTGCAGAAGCATTCATATCAGAAGCCACAGGACCTGAAATATTAATATTTGTGGTATTAAGTTCCTCACTAGAGCTTGTAAACTTTTTATAAAAATCTTGGTATTTTTTGTGTGTGTGTGTGTGTGTGTGTGTGTCCCTTTGGTTACGTTTAAGGTCAATAAGGAGTGCTGTTCTGCTTTTGTTTGCTTTTTCTTTTGTTTGCTTTTTTTCCACTCAAGTAATACAGACTTTCTGGTGCTTCTCCCTGGGAAATGCCTTTCTCCTTATCGGTAGTGACCTTAAGTCAGTGTCAAAGGTTTGTGAATGAGTTTCAGAGTGAGTAAGAGGCACCTCCCATCGTTAGCTGTCTCCATTTTTTATAACCACTTGAATACTTTTGGTCAACCACTGTAAAACAAACATTCCTTCCCAAATGGTTTTTGTTTTTCTTTTGACAGCGTAGCACTAGATCACGCTAAATGCTGAAAAACACACCAGCTCTCTCGTGCTGCTGTAAAGCTGCCCTTTTAATTGATTTATATTGATCAGCTTGCTTTGGAATAACCGTGACACCAGATGAAGGTAAGTAGATAAACACACACACACACACACACAGGAATGTCTGGAGAGATTAATTTTCTCACCTGTGGGAGGTTTGGGGGTTTATTTTTGAGGGGGAAGGGTTGCCTTTGAGTATTCATTTTAGCCCGTGAATATTCAGTACTTTATTTCATAATCATGACAAGCCTCTTGGCTTGTAGAAATGAAAGCGAGTTTCAGAAGACCAAAATAAAACCCAATAAATTATCGCTCCTTCGTACAAAGCAAGCTAACCTGCCAACTTTCCCACTTGCCAGAAACATCTGGGTGTTGTTGTTTTTTAGTGTAACAACACAAAACAATTTTATTGCCTATGGCCACTTAAAAACTAAAAAACAAACAAACCACCTGAATATAAAATATTGCACATAGCTCGGAAGGATGATTGCAACCAGCTGCTAATGTTTGCGATCACCGTTCATGACTAACACAAAGTAGTGCTAAGGAGGTGTTTGTGGATATTTGGGTTTTGCAAGGATATCTCTGTTTATCTTTCTCATTCCTTCTCCTGAAGGATCTGTCTCCAGCCTGCACAATCCAAGGCCCTAAGTTATACTGTGCTTCTGACAAGCATCATTAAGCCTTCATCTCAGCTTATTCCTGAGAGCTTAGAGGTTATCAGCGCAGCCATCACACCTGCCCTTGTGACAGCCAGCTGGGAGACCCACAGAGGTCTGATTTGGCTCAGGACTTCTCCAGCAGAGTGCAGTGATACGCTGTCAGTTAAGTTTAGTGCTGGAAAGCAAAGCAAATTTCCATACAAGGAAAGCCGGGGGGGGGGGGGAGGCAAAAGCATCCAGTTTTGCCAATTGTGTATTTTACAGAATGACAGAGGAGATAAAAAAACAACAACAACATTTGCAGGAGAGGATACCCCCTTCGAAATAATGAATGAATGAATGAATGAATGAATGAATATGCTGCAAATGTGAAAGATGACATGGAAGCTTTTCAACTGCAACCTGAGCATGCTTACTAGGAAGCAGTGCTTTTTTCGGGGGGCAGGGGTATGCATACCCCTAAACATTTTGTGAATCTTTGTACTTTTGTCCATTTACTGTATTTTTCCCCAATTCAAACTATAAAGTGGTGATTTTCTTGAGTCAAAATGAGAGTACCCCTAAACTTTTTAAGAAAAAAAGCACTGCCAGGAAGTAATGTGCACTGAGCTCAGTGGAGCTGCTAAGTTCTCTGTTAATTTGCTTAAGATTTGGCTGTTTGCCCAAACATATAAAAGATCACGCTAGATCCTTGCATTCCACATTAGTTTAGATACTAGTACCACCACTTTTTGGTTTTATACCTTGTTCCACACAAGATTGGCCTGTTCATCCTTTTTAAAAAATTATTATTATTATTATTATTATTATTATTATTATTATTATTATTATTATTATTCCCTGCCCATCTGGCTAGGTTTCCCCAGCCACTCTGGGCGGTTTACCACACATATAAAGACATAGTAAAATATCAAGCATTAAAATCTGAAGGGCTGCCTTCAGATATCTTCTAAAAGTTGTGTAGTTCTTTATCTCCTTGACATCTGAAGGGAGGGTGTTCTACAGAGAGGGAGCCACTACTGAGAAGGCCCTTCACATACACCAAGGGTGGTATTCAACTACGTTTTGCTCACAGCAGACCCCACTGACATTAATAGACCTAACGTAGCCACGTTCACTAATTTCAGTGGGTCTGCTTGACTAGCTAGCTCAGTCAGTAAAGCGTGAGACTCTTAATCTCAGGATCATGGGTTTAAGTCCCATGTTGGGCAAAGGAGTCATGCATTGCAGGGGGTTGGACTAGATGACCCCCGTGGTCCCTTCCAACTGTACAAATTCTATGATTCTTTGATTATACTCTGAGCAAAAATTAGTGGAATACCACCACCCCAAGAGTAGGAAACCATACATTCTCTTATGGGCAGTCTTCCATTGGTGGGAGAAGCCAGAGGCAAAAGATGTGACTCTTACCTATGTACAGTAGGCTCTATACCAGCCATGCAAAAGTCAGACATTTCTACATATACACACACATTCAGGCAAGCAAGAAGAACTATCACAGTTCAAAGACACATTCCTGCCAGAAAAAAAGTAGAACTCTGGAGGACATAGAGCCATACCTCCAACTACCCTTAAAATACTGGGATTGTCACAAAAACTCTCAAGCCATCTAGGCTTTTCCTGCAGAGTTCCAAATTCCCAGGAGGCCTTCCTTCCCTTTAGTACAGGGTTTCAACGTGTCACACGTTTCTTCGATCTTTGCCTCCTGCCCGCCCCCTATTCAATATGGCGTCACTTCCTGTTTTTAGGAAAACAAGATCCAGGCCATTTGAATGTCTTTCACCGTTTCCCCGCTCCTCAGTTAAATTTCCCCCTCACTGGATCTTCTTGCTGGGAAAGCTTCAGCTATTGAATTCCTGCTTCTTATGCGCCTGCTTTCACTTCTCACAAAGGAACAGAAATCTTAATGAACACACACGCACACAACAGGTGACGACTCTAGCAGGGAATATCCCTGGGAAAAGGAATGCACCCTCTCCTTGAAATCCTCTTGTGCCAATATTGGATTGCTAGCCATGAACATTGTTGAGCCTGTGCCGATTCTTCATGTACCCACCTCAGGTCTGTGGGCAGATGGTGGACAAGGACAGGCCAAAGCCACTACTACATGTAGACAGTGGAGACGTGCAGGACCGGTGCCAGGGTTTTTGGTGCCCTAGGCGAGGGGGCGGGCCACGTGACGTCATTGCGCATGACGTACGGTGCCCCGCCCCCTGCCCGCCGAGCGCCCCCTCCATTTTGGCGCCCCCACCGCCGCAGTTTTCGCCCCAACCTGCTCGCTCCGCCGCTGGTTGGGGCGGCGGGCGGGCGGGCGGGCTGGCCAGCGCCCCCTCCATTTTGGCGCTCTAGGCAACTGCCTAGTTCGCCTAAATGGAAGCGCCGGCCCTGAAGACGTGAGCACTCCAGGTTCTCCAAACCAGCACTGGCTGGACGTGCCCTTCTTCGCTGGCTTCAGACAAAAGAGTGTGCTTGCCTGAGTGAGAGCTGTGGTATCAGCAACTAACAGGTGACGATAGCATGCTACATATGTACGTAAGCATCCCATGCTTCCCCGGCAGGCAAAGCTGCAGTATCTGTTTAGGGCCATGGAAAGCGTTTTTAAAAATACCCCTCATTAAGACGGCATGAGACTGTGGAAACAAACATGGTTGTATGATAAGCTCGCTCTCATATATTTATGTTGAATATGGCCGCATGCTTAAGATCACTTCGTGCAGATTAGTTACAGCCGAGCATACTTGAACTGTACTTGACCGTAATCGCAATCAGAGTGCTAAACGGGTGGAATCCCCATCGCACTATTTTAATGCATGCTTGTGGGTGAAATTGGGGTTCTGATTTACATGAGGGTTTGCAACAGACAAGGGAGCAGCAGTTAGTCCAAATAATGCAAAGTTGCCAAAGGTAGCCTTAGCTATATACAGTCCAGTTACGAACTTAATTCATTCCGGAGGTCCGAAACCGTTATTAACATGAGGCGCGCCTTCGCTAATGGGGTCTCCCGCTGTCGCCAGGCCACCGGCTCGTGACTTCCGCTCACATCCCGGGGCAAAGTTCGCAACCAGGAGCATCTACTTCCGGGTTAGCGGAGCTCGTTACCCGAAGTGTTCGTAAGGAGGACAGTACGTAACCTGAAGTTCCACTGTACATATATATATATAGCATGATGCAGATACAGTAGGCTGAAATGGCACTAAGTTTTTCCTGGCTCATCAGATTTCTAATAACAAAACCGGCAAATTTCAAACCTCTGAGAACAATGGGATTTATTATGTTTATGTTAAATTGACCAAGTGTTTTGATGGGTACATCTGCAGAGCTCTAGGATGTAAGGCACACATGCATAAAGGCAGACCTCATCCTTTACTCTGACCTTTTGACCCTTGCAATTATTCCTGTTGCTTCCTTTCTGGTATCTTTCTTACCTTTAATGAAGTCAAAACGCAAAGCCCTCTTTAAGCCCTGATAAGTAACAATGACAAGTGTTGACTGTTTAACTGCTGCTGCCTTTGCTACAAGCTAAACATAAAACAGCTAGTCTACAGGCCTTATCTGAAATGTTGACTACTTCAAGCCATGAGAACTAATCTGAGAGCAGAGATAAACGCTTTCCCAAGGAAGCAGGGAAAGAATACTAAAAGCAAAGCTAGTGTGTATAACCATTGAGGACATGGATTGTTTCCTACCTTTTTGCTACGAACATAAAATGCATCCTAAAAGAGTTATACACGAGATGAAAAATGAGAGGCAGAGATAGTGATTTGTATAAGATTGCACAGTAATCTAGAAACATAACAAATATTCCAAGACACACAGAACTGGAACCCTGAGGATCATCGAATCCAACTAAAGAATTCATGAATCTCAGCTTAAAGCATCCATGACAGTTGGCCATCCAACCTTTGCTTAAAAACCTCCAAAGAAGGAGAGTCCACCATCTCTCGTGGAAGCCTGTTCCACTGTTGAACAGCTCCTACCATCAGAACGTTCTTCCTGATGTTTAGTTGGAATTGCCTTTCTTGTAACTTGAATCCATTGATTTGGGTCATGGCCTCTGGAGCAGAAGAAAACAAACTTGCTCCATCCTCCATCTGACAGTTCTTTAGATATGTGAAGACTGCTACCATATCTCCTCTTCTCTTCTCCAGGCTAAACATACCCAACTCCATTAACCATGGGAGGCTTGGTTTCCAGACTCTTGATCATCTTGGTCATCTTCCTCGGCACGTTCCAGCTTGTCAATATCCTTAAACTGTGGCACCCAGAACTGGACACAGTACTCCAGGTGTGGTATGACCAGAATAGAGTGATACTATTACTTCCCTTGATCAGGACACTGTACTTCTGTTGCTGCAGTCTAGAATAGCAGTTGGAGGGGGAGCAAGTTCTACTGAGAAGAGTTTCTGTGCTCACTAGAACTGGTCTCCTGAGCTGCCTTGTTTCTTTGAATAAGGAATTAACTTCACCAAAGCCGTGCGTGATACTGCTAACCTGCTCCTTGCATTCGCCCACCAATAAAGTCTTCTGAGACCTTTGCACCAAAGATGACTTGGACCATTCGGATATCATTGCTCTGCATCTACCTGCCCATATCTGCCTGTCCCTTGACCAACAAATGCAGGAGAGACAGAGGCACTGTTGCAATCAAAGCCAAGCTTTGCTGGGAACACCTAAGGGTCGGTGGTCCTCTGCCTACTAAAGAATGCTGACTGAAAGGCTTGGGAAAGTGCAGTCCTGCTGTTCGTGTCAACATTCCACCCCCTCTGCTTTTCCCAAGGTCTCAGGCAGAAAATCCTTTTTTTTTGTTCTTATCAGTTCAAACAAGAACAATGAATTCCTCAAGCCCACAAGAATGTGACAAGGTGCCAACAAAGCCAACCAGGAAGGTGATGTATGGTCTATAGGCTGCAATAGCTCTAATAAATCACTTCTCAATCCAGTGCTGCAAGGAATGAGTTCAAGCAGCTTACAGCCTGCATTTTCCTTTCCCTGCTACAGATTTCTTTCACCTGCCACCATCCAAAGGAAACCAGGAACAAGAATGCTAGCCTTGCTTTGCTAGTAATAAAGATAATGGCATCTGTGTTGCAGCAGTGCAGTCATGCAGTTTTAATGGAGCTTGAGCAAACCGATTCATTTTCAAATTTCTGTTTTCAGAGATGTTGAAAGACATGTCGCAAAGGGTAACTTGGCACGCAGAACCATATATTTCAAGAGCAATTTTTAATGCCCCGTTTCCTCAATAACAGATTTTTTGGCTTTGAAGTTATGTGAATTCTTTAGGCACATTAAGAGGGTCCTGAGATGCTCTGTAGCTGGTCTCTTTCATTTCTGAGAAGGAATACTGGCAGGCTATTAGTCTCATTGTATAGTCTGAAGGGAGAAGGTTAACGAATAATGACCAGGGGCATTCATCCACTACAAAGATCTCAGCAGGTAGGTAATAAGAAGCCTTTATTTCCCAAGAAAATGCAAGTCCTGGGCACAAAGTCACATGACAGGATGGGGTTTTAGGAAGGAATACTAGATTGCAATCAGATTTCATTTACTGCAGAAAGAACACAGCAGCTAGGGAAAGGATGTTGGTGGTGTAGAGTTGAATCCCTTACCCTCTCCCATATTTCCTTTGGGAATACGCAGTGAATGGGTTTTGCTCACTCTCAGGATTTGATGGTTGCAGTATTTAGTGATGGGAAGGGCTTTTTACCAAGTTAGACTGCCAGTCCCCCAAAGTGGAGCAGATCTTGTGAACACATATAGAGGTTACAGCTCATAAGGGTGGGTAGCCATGCGCACAATGTAGGGGATGGAACTGAACTGCTCTTCCATCAAAATATATTAGTGTTGGCCTCCACTGAATGTGGAAACCAAGAGTTTTCCAACTGGGCTCTGTGTCTTTAATGTAAACTTGAAAGAGAGCACTCTTTAAATAATAAAAAAGCTGGAAATATTATTATTATTTAAACTTATAACCCACTCTTCCCTCTAAAAGTTCCCAGGTTGGTAAATCATTAAAATACAACACATCAATATACTATAAAGATTAAAAACAACAACAACCCACCAACATGATTATAAAACGGAAATCCAACAATAAAAATATGGTTGTTCACATCAGTCATCTCCATAGGCTTGAGGAAAAAGAAGTCTCAAAACAGTCCAAGATACAAACATATCTCCAGCAGGAGGAAATTCTACATCTGGGATGCTATCATAGAGAAGGCCCCTGCTCTGTGCTTTTGCACCACGAACTACAGCTGAAGATGGAACTATGGGCAGAGCCTCTCCTTTGGATGGCCTGGGTTGGCAGGTAGGAGAGACAATCCTTTAAATACATGGGCCCCAACTCATTTAGGGATTTATAGGCCAATGTCAACACTTCAAACTGGGCCCCGTAGCAAGCAGGCAACCACAGAAGATGCTTACGGGTCAATAACATGTGACCAATAGATGGCTCATAGTGGAACAGAGTACATTTAGTGTTCATGTCTGTGCTATTTGCTTCCAGAAAAAAATCCATTTGCAAATAATATGGAAACGAGTGCTAAACTTGTGCTATATGCTACTATAGTTCCAGAACTAGTTTTATATCATGTAAAGGCTAAAATACGCCATGGATATCAAATTATCTATATATTAAGGTATTGTTTATCATTTCTTTTGTGGGCAATTGCACGATCCGTTCCCTCTGCATGTAGAAATGGAAACCAGACCATCAAGGGCATTTGAAGAAGTGGGAGAGGCAGGATGATCTCAACCAGTTTATCTTTCCTCTTCTCTGTTCACTCTACTTTCTCTTGATGTTCAGAAACAGTACCTATTGCTATGCCCCTCAACTACATGCATCTAGTAACTCAGGCCTACACACATAACTATTCCAGCTCTTGGGTCATCAGAAACACCTAGAAGAAGGCCTACCATCAGGCAGTATGACTGTCAAGAGAGGGCCTCTCTTGGCTTTTCAAACCACTACTTGATTGCTGGGTTTATATCCTCGGTACAAAATAGTCAAAAGAGGTAAGTAACAAAGAATTCCAATGCAGATACCATTTAGTTATTTTGACATAAGGATTTATTTTTAATTACTTGTATTAAAAATCCAGAACATGGGGGGTGGGGCAATTTTATTGATAGAATAGTCTCTCCGCCATGGAAGACATCTCTTTGTTGATGTGTACAGGCTAAGTTGGGAAGAGTGAAGCCACACTCAACGACAAGACAATTTTTCAAAGAGTGGATGTAAAGTATCTTTACCCGAAGACATCAGGCCCTGATGCATGGAAATAGGAAATATGGCAGGTTGGGAATGTGGGTTTATGAAGGGTGTGAATTAACAAGGTTCCACTTCATGGACCATTTCCTGACTTGAATTCAACGGGCGATTTGACAAAGTAAAAGACCTGCAGAATACGATCCTTTGTAATGTACTGAGTAAACCTAAGCAGCTCTGGAGAAGCTGTTCTGTTTCACTGAGTACATGATGCATTTGCTAAAAACTTCCCTAAATCTATGTTTTGCCCAACAGACCAGAACAGCTGAGTAAATAATTTATAAACATATTAATATTGTAACTCCAGAATGGATTTATCGGAATGGGCAAAGCCTCATGTAACAAGGAGAGGTGTCGGTGACTGCAGCCCGTCTACGGTTTGTCCAAAGGGTAGATAACTGGGCCCACTTTTAGTATTACTAATCACAGTAGCAGCAGCAGTAATAGTAACTGCAATTACTGCAACATCTCTATTATAGCAAAAGGCTAGAGCAGCAGTGGTGGACCCACAGGCTGAAGCAATCTGAACTGAACCACACACATCCTTTGACCCATTATGGTGTTTTGAGGGAGGAAAGCCTTTCCCACTCTATGTGAGTTAATGGAGAGGTTACTTGCACCATTAGCTTGGATGGGGAGGGGAAGGAAACAGTTGGGGGAAGGATCTCACCCTATTGCCTCAAGGGTGTTTGGCTGAGGGGAAGTAGTCCACTACCCACCGGACATTTTCAGGGCTCTTCCAAGGATAGACTGGTCACTGGCTGAAGGCCCTTGCTCAGGAGTGTAGAAGTGCATCTCACTGCACCTTGTCTGCTGGGACCTTGGACAGCTATTTTATTGCAGGGTGGGTGGGTGGATGGATGGCAAAGCTCAGCCTCTACTTGCATTGGCCTCCCACCATCTTAGTTTCTCCAAAATGCAGCTTCCCCGACTACAGATCTATAAAACTGAGCTCATGGTTCTATGCAAGATGTATAGGCTGGAGCACTGCATTTTAGGTAAGATCAGGTGATGGGCAACCACCACGGAATTGGCTTCCATCAAATGCAGCTCTGCAATCCGCCGACCACTAAAATGCCATTGGGGAACCAGCAAGGAGGCCGATTGGTGGTGGTGTTGCTGTTGCCATGGTAGCAGAAGGGGAGGGGTTACTGTGTGGCCATGGATACATGGTGAGGTGCTAGGCCCATCAGTGGCAGTGTGCAGTTAAGTTTCACTTAACAAGGGCAAGTGCCCCTATTTGACTTCTCATGACATCTCTGTTTCAAGCCTTGACAGTAATATAGGGTTGGATGATTTTATACAAGAGGTTCACAAATGCAGCTATAACTTAAGGTTTGACCTGAAAATAAATAGGATTATTTTGCTTATACTCAACCATTTTGCCCTTCTATTGCCCAACTTTCTCTCCTGAATTTACTGTGCATATATTTCCCTCCACTGGCATGTCTATGTAACTATGCAAATAGGATAGTTCCAGTTATCTTGACTTCTAATTCTCTGGGTGTTTCGGTCACCTCACAAACGGTACAGGTCATTTGAATCAGAGCCTGTCACACAGTCCTTTCAAGCAGGCACAAACACACACATACGGCAATCTGCAGCTTAGGGTGTGCGTGATTTTGACTGGGAAGATGACACAATGAGGAAAAGAGTTAAACATCCCCCTCCCTGCATTGTCACCCCAAACGTATTGGCAGCCCGCATCCCCAAGGCTGCATTCTAGAATAAAATGTGGGTGATCAAGCATGGTTTTCCTGGGCAACATATAGCTTGTGCAAACTTAAAAGTCAAAGAGCCTTGAATGTCTGTTATATCTTTGATGTGCTTTCATGGAAAAGTAATAGCTCTGCTTAAGTAGCACCTTATCCTCATAGTCATCATAAGAGAAATGATGAAAAATGCCAGATTCCATAAGCAATATAACTGGCTCTTTGCATGCGAGTAAGTCAAACATGAAAATGAGGGCCCATCTGATACTGATTCCAGTATCACTGATTCCAATATCCTATGAAGCCAGATACATCTCTCTATCAGAGAGAGGGAACATGTGGCCCTCCAGGACATTGGCCGTGCTGTGATGGATGAGAAATGCTGTTCCAACAACATCTGGAGAGCTGCAGGATCCCCACCCATCAGTGTTTCCCAAACTTGGGTCTCCAGGTGCTTTTGGGCTACAATTCCCATCATCCCTAACCACTGATCCTGCTAGCTAGGGATGGATGCATATAGAGACTTTAGTTTTTAAAAAAAAACATTTTGAAGAAGCTGAGCATTATATTCATATAGATGATGGATAGATATAGATAAGATATATATAGATTCTAAGAATATATATTTAGGAGTAATCCCTCTAAAATGTTTCTAGAACTTTATAGGGTGTTATCTCCATTATTAACTTGTACGATGTTTCCATTAGAACAAATTTGCAACTGTTCTGCTCACTTGATACCAATGGACAGAGAGTGAAGTACCAAGATAAAAAAACATGAAATAGTTCTTTGATTGGAGAATGGAATTTAGCCTATTATTATATTAAATTTCCTTTAATATAATTCAAACCTATCACTACATATGTTATTACTTCAGTGCTATGTTCTGTGTGTGTGTGTGTGTGTGTGTGTGTGTGTGTGTGTGTGTGCCAACTCTATGCCAATAAAGCATAACAGAGACTGCATCCACCCCCTACAAATTCAGGTACTTCAGAATTATGACTCCCACCTGACCTAAAAATGCAATTCTCAAAGAGGCAAAAGGAATGCTTTGAAGTCCGAATGACCAAAAAATAAAAAATAATAATCTATGGTACATGTAAAGCAGGAGAGAGAAACTTTATCTAATTTGCCTTTTAGCTTTTCTTTGAACAACAAACCAAAAAAAAATGCAACCAGTTCTAAGAGACAGAAACAAACATATTAAAATGGAAATTTTGGACTTTAGCTCAACAAACAGCTTTTGTCACTGCATTCCAGGAGCAAAGAAAAAAAATAAAAAATCATTTACAGCAATGGTACAACGGACAGTTTATGCAGATACTTTGCTTCTGCTCAAGTGTCACAAATGACCAACTCAGAAGGCAATGTTAAACTTTAATCACATCATCCTAATCATCTGGTTTGCACCTTGCTATGAAAGTGAAACACCCTGTTCTTGAACTCGCATCTGCAAGGAGCCGTAAGGAGTGGGAGTGGGAGTCTCTACTGTTTTTCCGGAAAAACAGGAGAGTTCAAATGAATTTTCACTTCTCCCCCCCCCAAAAAAAACCCAAATGGAAGCAGCCAAGAAATCCACATGTACTACCCTTCAAACACTAGGTCTCGGGATTAAGAGTGCAGCTTACTGTGCTATTTCCCTAAACCTAAACTAAGTCTCTCTCCTGTCCCCATCCTCTTTAATCACCCCTAAGTAGTGGTGTGAGAGACCCACAGAATAGCTTCACAAGCAAAGGTCATCTTAACCCAGTTAGCCACTGAAAATGAGGCGTCTGTGCTTGTGAAAGTAGGTACACAATGCTGGCTTCTTTGTGTGCAACATATGAAGTTCCACTGCTGGCTGTCTCCTGCCTAACAGGGTTCTGAGCATCCAGTCAAGTGCATCCGGGAGTCCTACATCAGGAATTCTGATGGGCCCCCCAAAAAAAGTTAAATAAGATGGCCCTCGGGGTCCCTTCAGCACTACAGTTTTAGGATTCTATGAAGTTAAATATCCTTCTGTGTGAATATATACACATCAAGGCTTGTGTACACACACACACACAAGGATATACATACATACCTTTAAAGGCAGCCAACTAAAAGTCATACTCAGAGCAGACCCAATTAAAACAGTGGACTTAATGGGTCTACTCTGAGTAATGGCTAACACTGGATATCACTGAGTGTGCGTGCATGTGTCAGGCTTGTGGAATCTCTAAGACCAGGGGTACATTCTCATCTGGACAACCTGTATGTGTGACTGAAGATGGACAGATGGATGGATGGATGGATGGAGACACAGACATTTATAATATCGTAGTTATAGTGGTACCTTGGTTGTCGAACGTAATCAGTTCCGGGAGTTCGTTCGACTCCCGGAACGGTTCGAAAACCAAGGCGTGGTTTCTGATTGGCTGCAGGAGCTTCCTGCACTTAATCGGAAGCCGCGTTGGACGTTTGGCTTCCAAAAAACGTTTGCAAACCAGAACACTCCCTTCCGGGTTTGCAGTATTCGGGAGCCAAAACATCCGAGTACCAAAGCGTTCAACAACCAAGGTACGACTGTGTTTCTATGCATACAGAGGCAGAGATATAGTATTGAAGTCCCCGCTTAAGCTCTCCTTTTAATTGCTACAGTATGGAACACTAAGATTCATCTAATAAATAAATAAGGCCCCATCCTCTGACCTGTGTGTATAGGACCCGGATGCTTGGGGGTGTTCTTCAATTCCTCAGCAATGAAGACGCAGCACTCAATGGACTCTCAGAGGGAGCCTTCTTAATTACAGCTTCGCATATTACGCTGTGGGAGCTCTGGCAAGCATTATAGGTGTCATAGCAGAGCCCTTGTGAATCTGGCGCAGACTGAACTCAAAACTGAATTACTGTAAGGAGAAATCATTTTAACTTACGTTCATGAAAACTAGTTAAACTGTCACGTGCACACACTCGCTTCTAAAAAGCGTTCCATGTGTTGTGATGGTGGGTCCAGTAGTCTCAGAAGTTGAGGTCTTTCTTCCACTCGGAACCCACACAGCTAGCTATGCAACATTCTCAAATGAAATTTCTTTTATTTTCATTCTATGTATACATATATATAGCCAATGAAAACAATCTCAAGGACATCAAACGCACACACACGCAAAAGGCCCTCATTGAAATAACATAAAAGATCTAATATAAATCCATAAAAGCCAGGAAATTCAAAGATAAAGGAAGACTTTCATAGCTGGGAATTTCCCTCCCAAATATATTAGACTCCAGCATAAATTCACTTCCCCTTCACATGGATGTCATCAAGGCATTCCAGACACAAAAGAATACTGTACATCCACCCTCCATGGAACACCCTTGAGTTAATGGATTTAAACCAGAGGCAAATGCAGTGGGATGCAATTACCAATTTTTCTAGCTGGCTATGAAATCATGTTTAAAATAATTCTACAACAGCCGCTTTCATCCTTTGCATCTCATTTCCCTTCGGCAGGATTTTCTTGTGTGAGGACATTTTCAAATGACCAATTGCCAATGACCGTGACACCACACAGCAATATCACTCGCCAAATTAAAAATTCACTGGAGAATCAAGAAGAATGTAACGCTCTGAACGTGAGCGTATGTATGCCTACTTTATAAACAATCAGATGTAATCACAATGCCCTCATAAGAACAGCTTTACTGAGCCAGACAGTGGATCATCTAGCCGAGTAATTTTTTCTTGCAACGGTAGCCAGATCCAGATGTTTCAGGAAGTTACAACCTCCTGGGTATTATACAGAATAGTCTAGTGCTATCATTCACCCCCAATCACTGGAGGTTTAAGCTTTTAGGCACCCTCTAGGATTTTACCTCCTCTGATATAATGGAAATGAAAACTGCATGCCCGCTATAGGTCGGATTATATAGGGAGAAGTGGGCCAGAAAATGTGTAGAGTGTTTTTTAAAAAATGAAGAAGCTTGTCCACAACTTTTCCATCAAATGTTCTATTAAGATTAGGTATTGGTATTAAAGGCACGCACTTGGTTCCTTATTAGATGCATTCTGTACAGCTCCTCCCCGTCTATAAAAAGAAGGGGGGAATGCTATTACTGTAAAGTTTGGCTGGCAACTTATGGCTGCCACTTGGAGAATGTGGGGGGGGGAAGCAAATACTCAGCACCTGCTTTCTCCCTGTCATCATCCCTCAGTAGGTAAACTGATAAAACCGGGTTTGTGGTCTGTAATGATATATCATGTCCTCTGCTACTCTGCTTCCAAGCAATCAACTTTGCATAAGGAATCTGCAGGACAGTGTTATGACACTGATGTAATTGCTCCATTAATAGGCCATAAATCAGAGATGGAGAAGCTGGGGGTTCCCTGTTGTGGTTGAACTACAACTCCCATCCACCCCTGACCATTGGTCACATTTTTAAAAATAAGGGAAGTAAGTAAGTAGATGCATAAACATGATAGCTGACTAATCTTGCATTCCGAAACCCATGCTTATAGTTTATCTGTTTATCTATTTTATAAAATATTTGATACAACACTATTTCATTTTTAAAAAAAATCAAAGCAGTTTACAACAATAGTACATAAAACCATACAATAAAAAACAAATACAAAAGCTAAAATCAAATGCCAATTACCCGTAACTACTGTGGAAAGATGTATTCTCAATTGCTTGCATAGCCCTGGTGGAATAGTAGAATTCTCAACAGGCATTTAGAAGGTGAAAGAAAAGGCGCCTGTTGAATTTCTATTGGCAGAGCATTCCACTATATGACACTATTTCTTGTTGTCAAATGAGCCTCGCCAACACTGGGAAGGACCAATGGTGCTCCTGTAGATTGAGCTGGGATATAAGAGTTCTGGTGATCCCTGAGATACCATGGACCTAAGTTGTTCAGGGCCTTGTAAATTAATACAAATGTAAATTAATAACTTTGAAAATTATTGCTTGCTACTGAAAATCTACCCCCACAAAGAAATTTGCACAAGGAATATTTTTTTTTAAAGTATTATTATTACTCGCAGAACTCAATTGGTCAGCGTTGGTACTCTCTATTCTTAAAACAATGCTCTGGAGCGTGGAAGTTGAATCCACCACCGATTTCCCGCTCCTATTCTCAGACTAAGAAATCAGATCACAGTCGCTTTGGAACATTTCTTCCCAAACTTTTGCAAACGTACAGGAAGATCATTTGATTGCCTCCTATGCAGACCAGCCAATGACTTCAGTATGAACTCTGAATGAAGCGTGACCAGAATCAGGCCCATTCATTACAGGAAGAGCTCTGTTGCACCCAATTATTGTATAAATGCTTTAAACATTTAGGAATGCATGCTCCCCACAGCTGCTTCTTCTATTCAGGATTTTTAAAGCTTATGAGCTGATGGCAAGCTTTTATTTTCTTTTTCTATTTGTGTAAAAAAAAAAAAAAAAGTTCCCTTAACAGACAAATGTAAAAACAGGCCCCCAGGACAGATTTTGTCATCACCGACATGTCACAATACAGTATGAATGAGTTCTAAGCGAGCGCAAAGGAAACCTCAAGGATATGTTAGCACAAAGCAACGTTGTTAAGATCATAAAAGGAAAAATTCCATGTGTTTGTATTAGGACATGAAAAGGGTCCCCAGTTCATCTTGATGAGGCTAATTGATGCGACAGTCAAACTAGATTAAGATAACATATTGGATCAAGTCACCCTTTTTACGGCACACTGGAACTACAGGTTCCAGTCTGCCTTTCAAATGTGCGTAAGCTACTTAAACATAACAGATGCAAACTCCAGGCTGTCTCGCTGATCATTTTAGCACAGGTTGCCTCTACTTCTCAGGGCCCAAAAGCAGCTGCAATAGCAGAGATCTGTGACTGGGTCTCCCATCTCTGCCATAAGGGCTTGGGCTGGATCCCTGAATTATGATTTACAGGAAGGATCAAGAAGAAATAAGTAACACTGTAACTGCATATATGAATACTTTATAATTATCAGATGCAATCGCAACATCAGTAGGGCTGGGTGATATATCAATATACCGTACAAAACCAGCTTGAAGTCCATATTGTGATATCGGTTTTATAATTCTCGACCTGGCAATATATCATGAACCATGGCTTGTGTGTGTCAGTACGCTCTATGCAGAAATCACAATGTGGGGAAAACAGTGAAGCCACCCAACGCTTCTCTCGAGTCCTGCAGTGCCTATTAACTCTGCCGGCTCAGCTCAGTCCTTGCCTCACGCCGTAGGCAGCAAATCACAAGAGCAGGAAAAAGCATGAAGCCCGTCAAAGCCTCCATCCCTATTTCAGACATTGTGATATATTGGTATATTGTGATGTTTAGCGGGTGATATAGCACAATGTTAAAAAACCAGATATTGCCCAGCCCTAAACATCAGCGGATCAGGACCATGGTGTTGTGCGAGGTAACCCATTCCCTCACTGCCATTTCCCCAAAGAAACTGCTCACTCACCAGCTGCTATCAGCCCAGCTATAGAAAAGTTACATGATTTAGAGCAGATAGAGATTGACTGAATCAAGGGGTGGGATGGAGTGTGCAGGGAGGCATAGGCTCTGGCTGGGTTGCTATAAAGGCACGTTGCTTTCTCTTCATAGTTCTGTGATAGACAGCATACTTTGCATCCAGAAGGTCCAAGATTCAGCCCCCAAGTATCTTGAGTTAGTTTGGTAAAGACTCTTGCCTGCAATCCAACAGTTGCTGCCAGTCAAAGACGTTATAAGGCATGTTCCTACATTCCTTCTCTTGCTGCCATGGTTCAGCGGTTGGGGAGTAAGCCAGTCAGGCAATGGAAAAGTCTTTGTTCTCTCTGGCTCTTTTTATATGTCCTCTGCCATATTGCAAAGTGGCTGGAAGAGTGTGGAAGGAGAATCAGGTGGCAGTTCATCGATTTAAGAGTCCTACACCACCATTAAGAAGATCACTGAGACCAGACCAAACAATCATAGTGGTGCCTGCCTTTTATAGTATAGTTCCAGATGAGAGCTGAGAGGGACACCTTTCTGATTCTAGCTGTCACTACAACATGGGACAGTTAGAATAGAAAACACATCTCGGGGATACTGTCTTCCACGACGTAAGACAGATAGACAAGACAGTTGCTACACTCCTTGCACTGTCAAAGAAGGCCCCATATGTCTGACCACAGCCTACTGCTAAATTTGGAGGGGGGAAACCAACCACCACCCAGGAACAGCCCAAAACATTCCTGGGAACTTGATCGTGAAAACCTGCAAAAAAAAGATCCAAACACGTGGGAATTTCCTAACACACCGCCCTAAGCTGTATTATATGTTATGTATTAACTAATTATTAGACCCTATGTACCAGGGTGGCCTACAAATAAAATATCATTAAATCATAGCTAGCTTGTAAAAAAGGGGGGGGTAAATATAGTATGCAGGACATATGGCCTGTATACTATTAAATTCAGCAGCCATGTTTTGTTAGATTACCAAAGAAATAAGCTGATAAAATAGCAATTAATACAAACATGCAACAACTGTTCAATCTCAGCCATACAATGAACATGCTCCTTAAATATAACAACTTCTTTAGTTAGCAACACTGGAAGTTTCCAGAGGGAAAACAATGGACCATACATACAGTTATGTTCGTAAGCCCAGTGACACCCTTTCACATCCAAGAGCATGAACAATGGTACTTCTACGGCTAATTTAAATGTATTCAAAAACTGTATCAGAGACTTCTCTACTATCAAAGAACTTATTATCGTTTGTGTAAGGTGTCAAGCGGGTGGCGCTGTGGGTTAAACCACAGAGCCTAGGGCTTGCTGATCAGAAGGTCGGCGGTTCGAATCCCCGCGACGGGGTGAGCTTCCGTTGCTCGGTCCCAGCTCCTGCCAACCTAGCAGTTCGAAAGCACTAAGTGCAAGTAGATAAATACCTTCCGGCGGGAAGGTAGGCGTTTCCATGCACTGCTCTGGTTTGCCAGAAGCGGCTTAGTCATGCTGGCCACATGACCCAGAAGCTGTCTGCGGGCAAACGCCGGCTCCCTCGGCCTATAGAGCAAGATGAGCACCGCAACCCCCGAGTCGGACACGACTGGACCTAATGGTCAGGGGTCCCTTTACCTTTTAAGGTGTCAAGAGCAGACTACAGAGATATTAGCAAAGAGCGTCATTTCTGATCCTTGCAGTCGTTACTTTGCTTTTTCAAAATCTGAGGCCAGCAACAAATAAACGAAAGGGAATACAGTGTAAGAAATATGAATAAAAGCAGGTAGAGTTACCTAGGTCATACATAAAGTACTTTATTGCTGGTTTTTAAAAACCTCCAGGTGTCGTAAAATTAGAAACCATCTCCTGGGAAATATGTTTTTCAGTTGCTATTGCTTAATAAGAGATGCCTGCTTTCATATACAGCATATCCAGTGCTACAAGGAAATAGAAGAGGGAGTTTCATTTTAGGTTTTCGTTTGGAGGAGGAAAATACACACAGTGCACATGCCATTTATATGGGGCCCTCGGAACTCTATATAATGTGACACCATTAAAAGAGATATGCATATGCTTGCATACTTTGCAACTAAACTCAGATTCCCCACGGGGGTAAGCGCAAGGGGCTTGGAATCGCTCCCAAAGTATCGCATATAAAAATGGAATCATTATACACTTGTCAAAAGGTATATTTAGCCCGAAAGATAGTAAACGGCTTGCCTGACACCTCACTGAACTAGAAACAGAACCCAGGAATCCTAACTCATAATCCACTTTCCTAAACATAGACCACTCACATTTGGAAACTCTCGAGAGTGTCACAAACGCTGAACCTACCTCACGAGAGGTATTTTCTCCACCAAGAACTAGATACGTCCATCACAGCAGAAATCAGACACTTGTTTTCAATAAATGGCACTTTATGGTTTAAGCATCAGCATGCGTACTCAAAAGTATGTCTCTCTGCATTCATTGGGACTTATTCACTAATAAGCATGCTTGGGGTTGCAGTCTTAAAAGGCAAAAAAACAACAACACCTAATTAGCATGGTGTATGTCTTTCTGCTCATAATAGATCATAATCAGTTCACCCGTGTGAAAGGTTAATACATGCATACAAAGTTCTCATGATTACTGTACACTGGAAGGCAGGTAGCTGAAAGTGTGAATTCACCATTCAGAAGAATCGTTTGAGGTGATATGAATGTTATAGCAGTGGTATTAAATCTGTGACATGGGCTACTCATGCATGTAAGTTAGCAGTGGATGTTGACATCAATCAATTAATGACTGTCCTTGGTAATTAATGAAAGTGAGAACTGGCCACCAGTTCTGCTCCTAGTCGGGGATTTTTAAATGGCTTCTGTTTTAATATATAGCATTGTTGTCCCATAGAAAAATACCCAAACACCCAGCACAACTTTATTTTCAACCAGTGTGGCAATGACTTTTATACTTAACAAATGGAACGGAGGGGTCTTTTCTGACATGGAGATTTGCTATTATGATTGCTAGCAAAAATGTACACTGCAGTACAGATATGGTGGTTGAGACAGCAGCTTGTTCTCCCACTGACAAAAAATTTAGTGCAAACTTTGGTCCTAGCTCCCAACCAAAGCAAGTTGACAGAGGCTCGCTCTTGTAAATAAGAAAGATCTTCGTTCAGGCAAGTAATGGTGTGGGCAGTTCAGGAGTTCAGGAGCAAGGTTCGAAGTTCAGAACTGGACAGAAACAAGGAAGGTGTCCCAACAAGTTTTCTCACCCTTCCTGCCATGTTTTCATAGATGAGGTGTGGTGTGCTCACTCACAAGACTCTTTTGCCAAGCAGGAATGTTGAGCTTGCAAGCACACACTCTATCAGGGTCTGCTCCCATCTGCAAAGGCAGCACCTGATTCTAGGAAACAAGGCTGCACCCTCCTGCTCAGTTACTCCCACCTCCTATTCAGCCTTCCCCATCAGTTATCAGAGCCCTCCCCAGCCTCTCTGGTCTGCAGGAGGGTCATAGGGGAGAGCCAGTATACATGCTTCTCCTTTCAAAGTGGTTGAAGTCATGGCGGAAGGAAGATATCCCTCCTCCTCTTTCCTACAGTTCACCCCGGCTCCCCAATTTTTCCTCTACCTCCTCTGTCAGCCTGACAATCAAAGCCCGATCCTGAGAGCACTGCAGGGTTTATGACAATTGCTTATCCTTTTTGTTTACAAAAGTCTATCAAATGCCATGTTCTCTGATGGTGCTGTATAATCATACAGTTGAATGGTCTAGCCTCCATGCTTCAACCATAGCAGCCAAAAGAAGAAAAAACACTACACAGTTGCATGGCAGACGTGTAACATGTCATTCAGATACTATTTTCTTTAAAACATAGCTCATATCACTGACAGGGCCATCACCCAGTGCTCTGAAAATTAAAGAATACTGGGGAAATGAGCCTGCTACAAATGCTACATTTATTGGGGAAATGTCTTAGTAGCACACTGTGGCATAAAAATACAGTTCATGGATGGAGAAAATATGTCAAAAAGCTCACAGGTCCCTTCAATCTCTGCCTACCTTCCCCCCCTTTTTGGTATGCATGTTACAAACCTCAGTAAGCATCTCTTCATATATGAGCTCCCTTGCAAATGGATATATTTTGATTAGAAGCTGCCTCTGTGCTCATTCCTTGTGGGAAGTTAAAACAGTCACAGCAAGGAGCATGGCCTTTTCACCGATAGCCCTGAGTTAAAAGAACAACATTCTAGAAGGTGACGAGTGTTTGGATTTTAGAAAGAGACATAAAACCTACTTGTTTTCCAAGGCCTTCAGCTTAGAACTGATCTAACCACCTAATTATGAGCATGTTAGCACTTTTTTGTGTTCCTGCTTGTTTTAAAAGTGCTGTCTTTTTAAATTGGAATTATCATTTAATACAGACATATTTTATCCCCCTCTACCTGGAGTACATGGAGAGATGCAATAACAATGTATTCATGTCCACATTAAAAAAAGCGTTCCATTATGGCTGCAAAATTAAGCAAATTGAGTTGAAAACACAGCCTGAAGTCAATGAAATTTACAAGTTAATTGCTTCAATTCACAGTTCTTTGTAAAGAGCCTGGGGCAAAGAGCTTCCTATGTTCACTACTTTAAAAGACTGTACAGTACACAGCTTCTAAAGAGATGTTCATCTTTGACTGCGGACAGAGAGAAGGAATAGCAAAGCCTGCTGCACTGACTGCTAGTCGTCATGCATGAATCCACTTCTGCAAGGATCAGAGCATTAACCAATCCTGAGAGATGGGAATCCCATTTTTACCCTGCACCATACATACATATTGACTCACACAACTCATCTTCGGTATGAAAACCTGTGAACAGAAGCCTACTTCAGGCCACAGATCGCTCTGGGGAATCAGAGCCATTGGCTACGATCCGGCACACAGCTATGAATGCTTAGGTAAAGGGACCCCTGACCATTAGGTCCAGTCGTGACAGACTCTGGGATTGCGGTGGACATCTCGCTTTACTGGCCGAGGGAGCCGGCGTACAGCTTCCGGGTCATGTGGCCAGCATGACTAAGCCGCTTCTGGCGAACCAGAGCAGCACACGGAAACGCCGTTTACCTTCCCGCTGCAGCGGTACCTATTTATCTACTTGCACTTTTGACGTGCTTTCGAACTGCTAGGTTGGCAGGAGCTGGGACCAAGCAATGGGAGCTCACCCCGTCGCGGGGATTCGAACCGCCGACCTTCTGATCGGGAAGCCCTAGGCTCTGTGGTTTAACCCAGTGTTTTTCAACCTCCTCGGGGCAACGGCACACCTGCCCCACGAAAAAAATCTCGTGGCACACCACCACCACATGCACCCCGACCCCCCCCCCGCCCCGGGGGGCGGGGTGTCCGCGCGCCCTGGCGGGAGGGAGGGGAAGGACCCAGGCGGGCGAAAACGGAGCGGGAGATCGGCGGGCCAGGCGCCCGCCCCCCCTCCCGCGCCCAGCCCCCCGGCAGCACCTCCACCCGGCCCCGAGCGAGCCCGGTGGCACCGGCACCTCCCGCCCGTCCCCGACCGCGACCGGGGCGGCAGAGGCAGCGGGCGAAGCGCCTGGCAGCCCCGGCGAAGGCGGCGAGCAGGAAGCGGAGCCGAGGCGACGCCAGCCCGGACCGACCCGGAAGCGGAAGCGGCCCAGGGCGGCACAGCAGCCAGTGTCTTCCCGCGGCACAGGAGCCGGTGTCTTGCGGCACACTCCTGTGCCGCGGCACACCGGTTGGGAAACGCTGGTTTAACCCACAGCACCACCCGCGTCCCTACGAATGCTTAAGTCCCACTAAAATCACTGGGCTCAAATCAAGTATCTGTGGAACTGTATTCCTGTCGAGAAATGACAGCCGCCCACTATCTGTAATTTACGAAAACAACTGAATACATTTTTGTTTCAACTAGCTTTCTCAACCAGGTGCAAAGGTCATTCCGTGTTGTTTTTAAACCTACACCGGGTTGTTCTTGTACTTATTTTAGCTGGTTTAAGGATATATCTGTAAATCACATTGGAACCTATACGTGGAAGGCAATTTACAAATTTATTAATCATCTACGGAGATTGCCTGGATGTGACCAATATGTCAGGCTTTGGGTAACAAATAATCGTTTGTATATTTGAAACTAAGATACCGATTCCAGATTTTGGTTTGTATTTGGGTCTCCCTGATCAAAGAACGCATGACATTGTGCTCTATGCTTATTCCAGTAGCCTAACTTTCACAGAATGCTTTTCAGGAGCAATATTATTTTATTGAAAAGATGAAAGTAATTTACTACACACTTCAGAATGCACTTTATGCCGTTGTTGTTATTATTATGACTACTAGTACTATTCCAAGGTATCATATTGGTCCGATAAATTTAGTTACTATTTAAAAAAAAACAACAACGAGAATCACCAGATGTAAAGTATATAAGTTGGAACTGGCAGGAAGACTTGGCTACCACAAGTTCTGCAGAGCTCCGTTAGCTAATATATCTCTGCATGTACACATTGAAGGAAGCAGGAGAAATAATACTTTACAGTTTGATGAACAACATATGACACAGACTCCTAGACTCACAAAAAGAAAGGCTTGCAGGCTTATACAAAAAAGGCTAAAAAACAAAACTCGACCACATGTAATTTTGCACCTTCTACCCCACCTCAAATATCATTAAAAAAAACAAAAATCTCAGTGACCCCTATTATAAATAATAGAGTGGTTTAGAAGGAATGCTAACTGCAAATGCACTGGATTAAATACGAAAATAACTGCAGTGCAATTTAAAGGAAATGTGTATGACAAACAGAGGTGGTGTGTAAACTGAGGTGAGTTGTTAAAATGCAAAGCGCCATATGGCTTTGGGTAACATCCTCCTCATTTTTTATTTTATTTTTTACATCTCTTTATACATGGCCCTCGACACGGAGTTCTGCTTGTGTGGTCCATTATATATCTGGAGATCTTTCCATAAAGCATTAACTTCAATGGAGGGAGCTATACACACCTTTCGCAGGTAGGGGTGTGTAACCCTTTAGACGCATCAGATCTCCCACATCCACAAATAATTACTAGATAAGGGTGAATTTTTTATTTAAAAAACAACAACTCTAATTTATCATCTTCTGATAAAAAAATATATGACCATGAGTTTTAAAACTCTTCACACTCTCTGATAGATTCAATAATATAACTCAGGTGGTTGACTCCTGGCCAGGGAACCTGAGCCAGCCCTTAAGCAAATTTTTCATCCTACCCTATCCCCCAAAAAACATTTTGGCATAAATGGTAAAAAGAAAAGATAATGTAGACATGGTACCACAATGGGCGGAAACATTTAAAGCACTCCTCCCAGTCTTGCACCTTGATAGTGAGGCAATTGCCCCCTCCGCTGCTCATGAGGTCATCTGATGAACAGGGAAGGGATATTTGCATCCCCACCAGAAAATGGCGGAGGAGGCAACAGGCATCCCATCAGGCTGTGGGGCATGGGTAGTGTGTGTTGGGTGGCAACACTCACTTTTGGACACAGTCGTCCCTGGCGTGCAGACCCTGTGGGCTTAGGAAAATTGAATTGTGCCAATCAATCCTTGCTTCCACCATCAGCTTTATGGTTGTGAAGACGGCGCCAGCAGGATGCAATAGGCTTTTCCTTCAACAGTGAACTTCTTCACGCAAATAAATAAATAAAGTGTAGTCCTTTAACAGCTATTTGCAATATACTCTTTCCGTGGAAACCAGAGAGAGAGAGACTATAAAAAGCACACATTACGCTACCTCTTCATTTCTTAAAAGATCACATTCATCTAAAGCTACAGCATATGGTTAAAGAATCTCTTAAAAGCAGGTCCAATATCAAAGGTTTGCACACACACACCCCAAATATTATTTTTTAAATGAGCAACTTCTGGGACCCACACACTGCCAATGGGCTTGCCTCTACAATGCCTCTACAATTTCCATCATAATGTAAAAAATGTTCAATTATGTTTCCACGTGCAAAAAAAAGGGGGGTTGGTTGGTTTCGGACCAGCTAAAGGCTAAATGACATCCTTACTTCTATGAAGCTACCTTGTAGTGAGATAGACCATTGGCCAATCTAGTTCAGTATCATCTAAACTGACAGGCAGTAGCTCTTCAGAATTTCAGGTGGGGTCTCTCATAGCCCAATCCAGAGATACCACTCTCCTCTACTCCAAGCAGTTGCATGACGTAAACTTAGCCTCTGAACCTAATGTGTGCCTACACGCCCCCTGCACAGGAAACCCGGCTGGCCACTGTCTTCAACATCACAACTGGCATCCTACTGCAGCTTTTTGTCCACATTACCCAGCTCATCCCATTCTCTTCACACTGTGGTGGAGCGAGATCAGAGGCCTACTGAGATTGCCCAGGCTCCCGAGCCCAGTAGTGATTTGACTTATATCCTCACTGCCTGTAGAGCAACAGTGACTAGTGAAGTGTTGGATTGAGCAGGAGGATGAAGGGAATGTTTGAAGGTGACCTGGAAACTACAACTAATCCAGAATGTGGCAGCTAGACTGGTGACTGGAAGTGGCCGCTGAGACCACATAACATCGGTCTTGAAATACCTACATTGGTTTCCAGTACGTTTCCGAGCACAATTCAAAGTGTTGGTGCTGACCTTTAAAGCCCTAAACGGCCTCGGTCCTGTATACCTGAAGGAGCGTCTCCACCCCCATCGTTCAGCCCGGACACTGAGGTCCAGCTCCGAGGGTCTTCTGGAGGTTCCCTCCCTGCGAGAAGTGAGGTTAAAGGGAACCAGGCAGAAGGCCTTCTCAGTGGTGGCGCCTGCCCTGTGGAATGCCCTCCCATCAGATGTCAAGGAAATAAACAACTATGTGACTTTTAGAAGACATCTGAAGGCAGCCCTGTTTAGGGACCTTCATAATGTTTTATGAATGATGTTTTAATGTATTTAAATATAATGAAAGACTGATGTTTTAATATATTTTTAATATTTTGTTGGAAGCCTCCCAGAGTGGCTGGGGAAACCCAGTTGGATGGGTGGGGTATGTATGTATGTATGTATGTATGTATGTATGTATAAATAAATTAGAAGAAGAAAAATAGTTTGGATTTGATATTCCGCTTTATCACTACCCGAAGGAGTCTCAAAGCGGCTAACATTCTCCTTTCCCTTCCTCCCCCACAACAAACACTCTGTGAGGTGAGTGAGGCTGAGAGACTTCAGAGAAGTGTGACTAGCCCAAGGTCACCCAGCAGCTGCATGTGGAGGAGCGGAGACACGAACCCGGTTCCCCAGATTACGAGACTACCGCTCTTAACAACTACACCACACTGGCTAAATTATTATAGAAAATTATTATTATTATAATTATAATTATTATTATTATTATTATTATTTGGTAGAGAGACCGGGCCTGTGTTGGCACCAAAAAGAGCAACAACAGAGCAGCAGCCTGAGCAAAGGAAAGAAGAGAGCAGCGTATGGTCTTGTTCTTTGCATGTGTGACAGTGAATGTGCACCCTGCATGCTTCTCGTGTTTGTTCTGTGCATGCCACACCACTGCTGCTTTAAGAGGTGCAAGGGGATATTCTCCTGTTCCATCCTCTTCCATCCTGGGAGGCACAAATCTTATCTCAGATGCTGAGCTGGTCTAGCAAAGTGTCCTGCATGTGCAAATCCTCTCCCCTCAGGCAGTGGTGGACTTGGGGCTCTCAAATTTCAGTGACACCCTCGGTGACGCTAAAATTCGCCCGCCCTCCCGGTCCCTGCCTCTCGCTACATTCTATAGCACTGTTTTGGCTCCCCCAGCGATCGCACTGGTTGTGCTACCCTAAAACTGCCTCTGCCTTAGGCCCACCTTTTCCGTCTCCGAAGTGACCCAGATAGGAGAAACAGGAGAAATAATATAAATCACTGAGGCAGTAGATATAAGTTTCCTCCGATTGGAGCGGGGTGTTTTCCAGAAACTATGGGACATTCATGAAAGAGACAAAGGAGTTTTGTTTATTAACCTGCTTTTTGTATACACTGCGTTTGAATGTTATCCTCTTTCCTAATCACGTTTGAACTCCTGATAAACCCCACTCTTTAACCTTTGTAACTGAATTACTCAACAAACTACCTCAGTGTTCTGTTTCCCCTCCACCTCTCACTTTTTAAAAAAGGAAAAAGGGAAGAGCTGAGGTTCATTCATGCTGATAAGACACAGATATCCCCTCCCAGCAAACAGTAGTAAAATGTGTCTTTGAGCAAACTCCCAGAGTCTAAAGGTAGGAAGCCGCGATAACTCCTCACCTGCCTTTAACTCTCAGCAAGGGTGCTGCAGGTTTTCGTGAGTCCCTCTAGTGAGCCCCTCTGCCTCCTATGAATGCACATCGGGGTGGGGAACCTGTGGCCCTCCAGATTTTTGTTGGACTACAAGTATCATCTTCATTGACCAATGGCCATGCTGGTTGAGGACAACGGGAGCTGGAGCCCAATAACCTCTGGAAGCCTCAAGTTCCCCAACCCAGAATCTGCTCCTCACCAGTGCCGCTATGGGTTGCTGGCCCTCTCCTTCACTGCAGAACTTGCACAGATCCCATCCCTTTCCATGACTCACTGCCATTGCCAGGGTGTGGAGGGGAGTGGGTTCTGGCCAGGAGGCTCTAAGGATGTGGAAGAGCAATGGCGGTGGCAGTGGGGAGAAGGAGTAGTACAGACCATAGCTGTCAACTTTCGGATTTGAAAATAAGGGATGCCGCGAGGGCGGTGCAATGGCACCAAGTAGCCTCGCCACCCTGCGCTCCAGAGGCTGCGCGCGAACGGCTGAGCGAACGAGCGAGCACATAGACGGCAGGCAGGCTGTCTGTCTGGTTGGGCGTGAGGGTCTGGCTGCACAAGGCATGCAAGCTCCGCCCCCAGTCGGTCTCAGACTCCTTATTGGCAGCCGAGCAACGCAACTGAGGAGCCTCCCTGGCCGGCAGGGAGGGAGAGGAGCTGCTTCCTTTGAAATCCGGGAAATTTAAGGGATATCAACAATCCGGGATAGCAGCGGGAAACGGCATTGGAATAAGGGAGTTTCCCGCCAAAAAAGGGAGGGTTGACAGCTATGGTACAGACACCTTGTCAGACCCAGACTTTTTGCCCCTAGCCATTACAGGGGGAGGGGATATATATATATATATATATATATATATATATATATATATATATATATATATATATATCACACCATACAAAGATAATGAGCATATATAGCCTGTCTCATGCCGGGGGTGGGGGGAGGTCACTCATCAAGGCAATTCTAGGGAGCATGTGCGGCCGCCTTCTGTGCCACCTCTATCTCCCTCCGCTTCTGATGTGCTAACTCCAACCATCTCAGGCCTGGCATTAGCAATCTGTGCCCTCCACCCATTCACGGGCCCTGGAACATGCCTGCCAATGCCAACCTCTGATGATGGGGGTCTGGTTCACTGGACTGAGGCAAATTGAATTGACCACAGCAGTTTGTTAAACTAAAATGAAATAGCTGCCTTCTTTCTTTCTTTTTAAAGTTACCTTGCTGAATTCTTAAGAGAGGAAAAATTAATTTTATAAAAACTAAAAATGCAATACTTACCCATTTCCTGGGTCGGCCTCTTGGTCGTTTTTCTCCAGTAGCTAAAAAAAACACAAGATATGTGCTGTAGTTCAAAAGTATTTGTAATTACATTATATGACATTGTTAGGCAATTCTGGTGGGTTGGGTTTTTTTTTTTTTAATATATAGTCAGTGCATACTTCCCACAACAGTGTTCGTTTTATTTATCTATTGATTAGATGAGAGGCACAAAGAAAAATCACTTTGTTATCTCTCTCTCCTATAGAGAAATGCTGCTCCCATCCTTTCGTAAAACAGACTGAGAACCTCTTTGTTTAAGGAAGGAAACTGCTTCTTTAAAAATGATAGACTATTCACTGTGTTCTCCTTGTGTCTAGACTATTGATAAGAATGTATGGAAAAGCAAATCAACATACTTGACAAAGACTATCCTTTGGACATATCTGTTTAAAGAACTTGCCTTTGTTTTGCAGGCCAAAACAAACTCAAAATGTTAGTAATGGCAGCTAACACAAAAGCCTGGGGCTTGGGGAATCAGGAAACATAGGATCTGTCCCTGACTTGAATGCTGACTTCCCAGGGAAATTGGGGTGGACACTCAAAAGCACAGAATCCTTATTAATTAAATTATTACATCTTCCATCTGCCTCCTCACCCTTCCGATACATATATCTGGACTGAGCAGTCATTCTAATTGACATCAGAGATCGAGTTAATAAAAGCACAGCATGGCAGTTCTTTTTGACTAATTCTTTAATTTAAAAATGTGTCATCTTACGTGTAAACAAACATTTTATCTCCCCTGCACCTTCACAGATCCTTTAGCAGTTATGTGCATAAACCATTTTCCTAACTGCATGCAAAACAGCTATCAATTAATATGGCTCACTAACAACACTCACCTATCCTATGTGTGGTTATTCATACCAAAGCCTCACTGACATCACTGGCTGCCTTTCCCAACTGAATGTGTGCAAGAATTGTGTAGCTGAATTTCTACATAGCTATAGTTAAAATACAGTGGTACCTCGGTTTTCGAGCGTCTCGGAAGCTGGACATTTCTGAATCCAAACGCCGAAAACCCGGAAGTAATTGCTTCCGTTTTCGAACGCACCTCGGAAGTCAAATGGCTTTCGCTGCGTGTTTTTCCTTTTTCTCCATTGACTTTGCTGACCGCCCTTTTGAGCTTTGGTTGTCAAACGTTTCAGAAGTCGAACGGTCTTCCGGAACGGATTACGTTCGACAACCAAGGTACCACTGTATATTCTTAGCATATAATATGTATATAACTTTCCTTACATTAACATAATAAGGCATACAACATTCCTGTAAACCTATTATTAACTTTCCAGTATGAAGATAATGGGGGAAGGGGCTGAGAGACGTTGAGCAAGACAAGGCTGAGGAGTATTGGCTTGACTGAGTACTGTACATCTGAGAAATAAATAGATGAAGAACAGCGTTATTTTCAGATGTTGTGCTTAGGGTTTTAAAAATCATTATTGCTTAAGATAGTGTAAAGGTAAAGGCTAAAGGGACCCCTGACCATTAGGTCCAGTTGTGACCGACTCTGGGGTTGTGGCACTCATCTCACTTTAATGGCCGAGGGAGCCGGTGTACACCTTCCGGGTCATGTGGCCAACATGACTAAGCCGCTTCTGGCGAACCAGAGCAGCACACGGAAACACCGTTTACCTTCCCGCTGCAGTGGTACCTATTTATCTACTTACACTTTGACGTGCTTTCGAACTGCTAGGTTGGCAGGAGCTGGGCACCGAGCAACGGGAGCTCACCCCGTCGCGGGGATTCGAACCGCCGATCTTCTGATCAGCAAACCCTAGGCTCTGTGGTTTAACCCCACAGCGCCACCCCGCGTCCCTAAGATCCCCAAGGTAGTGTACACCTCCTTAAATATGAGCGATCAGGAAAAGAATAGGCAAAGTTGGGTTACAACTTTCAATAGCTTGCATCCATGTTGAAAAAGAAGGTTGAATCTGACTAGCTCATACTCACAGGAGACCAGAGGCACCATCTTGTCCAGAGGATTGAGGGCCCCCATGTGTGATGCCCTGCAACATCCTGATGTCGCACGGGGAACCCTCTGAACATTAAAAAAATGGGGGACCCAGTGTCTCAGCCCCCCAGGAGCCAGCACCCTTGCAGGAGACCCATTGAAAACAATTGCTCTACTCCTGACCATGATATAGTTCAGGGGAACCTCAAGCCTGAAGGCGAAATGTAGCCTTCCATGTCTCTCCATAAGCCTGCTGGGACTCTCCAAGGCACACCCACCCTTCTCAACAGACCACATCCCTCACTGGCCCTGCTTCCAAGTGTTTTTTCCTGGCGGGAATGTGTCCCTGAATGTCTCACCACTTAGTGACGACTGTAGTTCAGCAGTATATAAACTGCATAAACAAAATAAAATTAAAATTAGATAAAATTCTGATAATGCCTCTTGCCTGTCTAGATATACGATAGAAGAGTGTGTAAGAATTAGCTTAATGTAAATAAAAAAAAAGTAGTAAGATTTACATGTCTTCTTCTAGCCCCTTTTGCCACTGGAACGTGTTCCAGGAAGGAATGCCATTCCCCACCCCAGCAGGGCTTTAAGAGGTTCCCTAACTAAAAGGTAAGGGACACGGGTGGCGCTGTGGGTTAAACCACTGAGCCTAGGGCTTGCCGATCAGGAGGTCAAGGTCAGCGGTTCAAATCCCTGTGACGGGGTGAGCTCCCGTTGCTCGGTCCCTGCTCCTGCCAACCTAGCAGTTCGAAAGCACGAAGTGCAAGTAGATAAATAGGTACCCCGCTCCAGCGGGAAGGTAAATGGTGTTTCCATGCGCTGCTCTGGTTCGCCAGAAGTGGCTTAGTCATGCTGGCCACATGACCTGGAAGCTGTCTGCGGACAAACATCGGCTCCCTTGGCCTATAGAGCGAGATGAGCAACGCCACCCCAGAGTCGTTCACAACTAGACCTAATGGTCAGCGGTCCCTTTACCTTTACATAACTAAAAGGTGCCTTCATTTGATACAATCCAGAGTTAATAAATCAAAATGATAAATTTCAGAATAAAAAATTGGCAAGATTTTTTTAAAGTACTTAAGATTTTTCTAAGGTAGAACAATACATTGAGCCACATTCAACTTAGAAGCTGTGCCAGTGGAAACCAGCACAATGGGATTTCCCCCCACCCCTCCTCCCCCTGCATACCCTCCCCACGTCTGCTTTGGGTCAGGAAAAAACTCCAGAACAACATGTAAGAGGCAAAGAGGGGAGATTGTTCTGTATAGCAAGTATAAATACTTGCACTGATGGAACAAATGCCTTAGTACAAGGTTGAATTCCACCCATAGGATTTAATCTTGTTTCTCTTTTGGCTTCTGAGTCTTTCTGAGATATTCTGCAGTTACGTTTTCAAGATTTCCTCCCGAACTGGGAGATTTAGAAATTTCCTTTTACTCCCTTTACAGCTGTGATTAACACAGCTTTATCATACATCTCACCATTTTAGGCTTTAAGAAATCCCATCTAATCCCAGTAGTGCCTATGCCCTGTAATTAATAGTGTATGCATGTGTTTTCGTTTTTCCTTCGGGAATCTATCATCTTAATGTATCAGTTTACTTATTGGCAAATCTCTGTACATGACCATGCCATGTAAAGGGAATTCCACGGAAAGCTGGGAAAATACTGCCGTTGGTCCCTGCTACCCTCAAAGCAAATAAATGTAGCCAAATATCTCCACCATATCACCAAGGAGAAACGTGCGGAAATATAAAATTCACACTATTGTAGGGCTAAATTATCACTTCAAACTTGTTAAAAAGGCAACTTCCTCTTTAATCTTTAAAGTGGTGAGTGTAAGATGAAACTTTCTTGGGATAACCGCATTAAAGAAGCCCTGGCTGCCTACACAAGAGAACTTATCTGTGCTTTGGTTACAACCGAATTCTAGTGGAGATTGCCACAAATACTGCAGCCATCCCTCTATGGGAATTTGAACTTCCCATCCCTTAAAACCATTTTAGTCTGGCAGATGGTCTTTGGTCATCTTAAACCAAGAGTCACCAGTGTTCTGGAACTCAGGGGAACTAGAGGAAACTATGGCGGTCACTATCTGTGTACGCCAGCCACGTACATGCACCACAATCACACGCACACTGCCTCCACCCCTCCTGCAGGGCAATAAGGCTTCTGTTGGTGTTTTTGGAGGTGTCACAGCTGGTGAGGGGAGAGCTAAGCCTCCCTTCCCCACCAAAATGCTCTGCTCTGCTGCAATTAGGCTTGAAAATCCCTTCAACGGGCTACAACAGAATTCTTTCAAGCTTTATTTCAGCGGGGACGGAAGTCATCAGGACTCTGCAGATGCCAAAAAACTCATCTACAGGCACATGTGTAGCTTGCAACCAATGTCTTAAGCAGATGCATTGTAAAGAAGAATGATCTTGCAAACACTCCGATTATACCCCTCAGTTTCCATCAGAAATACAACATAATATAGTAGAGGTGCGTATCAGGAGATGCCTCCAATGTTATCATGGCTTGTGCTCCATTCACACTAAACACTGAACCTGACATCTCACACACACTCCTCTCAGAATTCCCTTGCAAGCTATTGTTGATTATTCCCTTGGTAAATAAGCAAGTTGAGAAACACTTTTCCTTCAGTAGGGGCGCTTGAACAAATTAATGTGAACTCTGATATGAAGTGACCTGCTGGGCAACTTTTCCAGATTGGAACTTAAGTGATCTACTGGCCTTCAGATTTCTCAAATATTATGACTCTCTTCTTGGTTTACTGCACTTTTTTTTCATTGCTTTTTGAATTGTGGAAATGGGATGGAACAGACTTATCAGTGAACATGTGTCAAAGTGACATAGACCTGAAGTAGACCGATACATCCATTTATGGTAAGGGTTCCTTTACCTTTACTGCTGGCCAATGAGCCCTAGCATCCTCAGCACCACTGTTAAGAGATGGTAGGAGCTTCTCTCAATTCACATACATCATTATTGGTCCCCCCCCCAAAAAATACTAATTGCTGCCCATGCTTGAGTTGCTTACACAGTCATGCCTGCCCCTTGGAGGTATTTAGGGAGATCTGTCTATGAAAAGTAAGCATTTTTGTTGTTTGTGGTGTAGTATGATGCTTTAGAGATCTGTGGACGAAGGGTGGTATGCAAATTAAATAAATAGATAAATAAATAAATAGGTAAATTATTGGGAGAGCTAAGGCTTTCAGAGTAAGGAAGAAAGAAAGCAAACAAGCAAACAAACTATATGTCCCTCTTAACTAAGGATAAGTTGTCACCAAGTCCCCAATTAGCTGCAAAACCCGACTTTGCATTTGAAAAAAGGGGTGGGAGATTACAATCAGAAATGCAGGCAAGCGTGAGTGTCCAAGAAACCCCAGGCTGATACTCTGCTCCTAAAGCTTTGCTGCAGTACATTCATTGCCTTTGAGAGCATTGTAGTAATCTGAACGGAAGTTACCAAAGCACAGATCACTTGTATTACCTAATGTCAAGATAATCACATAATGGCATATCACAAAACAGACAGAACATACAATGGCACTTTCTGAGAAGGGTGGTGGTTCACTGCATTCCCCCCACTCCACCCCCCAAAAAATACAGAGATTGAAAGAGATATTTGGACCAGCTAATCATTTAATAGATGATACTTTGCTCATTTTCATGTAGTTAATGATTTAAAAGTCAATTATATACATAATGAGGAACTAGATCTTCCTACTTTTCTGCTCAGATAGTCCTAATGGAGATTATGTGGTTTCCTGCCAATGAATATCGTTTCAGTGGAACACTCTTTTTACACCTTCCCAAAGATGTACCGGTATTTTTCACATCAGACATTTCTGAGAGAGAGGAAGAAAACACTGAAACATTCCAGGTCTTGCTTTCTTGATATGAAATGATGTGACAAACCAACAGAAAGTAATGATATCCCCACTCTGAAAGGCATGTGACCGAATTCCATGGTGTGTTATTTGAAAGTAAGTTCCACTGGGTTAAATGCAATTTACTCCCAAGTAAATATGGGTATGACTGTGGCCAGCAATGCACGTTTAACTGAAGCTAAGCCCCCTTAAACTAAGTGTGACTTACTCTTAAGTAAAACACTATTGGGATTGTGCAAAAAAGAAAGAAAAAGAAATACTGGAAGACTCATTTCCAATTATAAATTGTGTTAAAAACAAAATAATAATTATTATTTGCCTGCCCTTCACCCTAAGGTCCCAGGGTCCTTTACAACATTAAAACACAATATTATAATTCCTGCATTTCAGGCAGCTGAACCAGATGAACCTTGAGATCCCTTCCAACTCTACGATTCTATGATTCTAAAAACAGTTTAGAACAACTTGCAATCACAAAAACATGGTGGGTCCTAAATATATTCGCCTCAAGTGCCAAAAGCTAGCATAAAAGCCACCTATGAAACAAACCGTATTTCCTATCTGGAATTATTTTTGTTATAATAAAAATATTTTATTTGGAAAGGACTATTTCTTAAAAGATTAAAGCTGTTAGAGGTCACAACGTCCAGTCACTTAATGTGGTACAGTCAACATTCCTCACATATAATTTTATTTTACTCAAGAAAGAGAGAAAGAAAAAACCCACCACGGATTTGTATTCTAGATGGGGGGAAATAAGTCAGCCAACGTTTATTTTATGTACTTTTCTAGTGTCAATTCATGTTGTGTCTAGAATGTGGGACAATTCCAGACAGAACAGACAATACGACAATACCTCAAAGATAATGAGGAGGGTTATTTTAAACCAGCCATGACTTACAAGGGGTCTTGGAGGTTCTCATGTTACTTTTCTTTTCCTTAGAGGGGCAAAAACTTTACACCAGTAATATGAGGATGCTTCTGTAATGGATGACACAAATGAAGCTACTAGGAACGTTAAGGGAGCTAGGTCTTCCTCAATGCTCCAGATTTTGTTGTGCTCAAATGTTCTATGGGAAAAGATCCTGCTAAACCTTCTTAGATACACTAATAGCTAAAATTGTGGAAACCTCTAGGGAAAGTTGTATTTGAGGTTTGAGGGCTCATCACATCAGTCTCTTTTAGAATGATACCATAACATAGTACCATAAAAAGTATATATCATTAGAAGGACAAATTTAATGCAGACTATAATGCAACAAACTGTGTTGGGTTATGTTTATTCTATCAAACGTTATAGCCAAATAAACCAAAAAAAGCACAACTGCCTTATGTAACAAGGAGTGGATTTCCTTAACTCAAAACTGACCAATGACAAACAGAGTGAAGAAAGCTGACTGGTCATCTAGAAAGCAATGCAGTAGCCCTGACTAAAGGCCAGTCACTGACTATAGAACAGAGAGGGAACCTCCAACCTGTGGCGTCACTTGGGCCAAGCCCACCTGCCATACAGCCAATATCATATACGGGCATCAGGTGAAGTTGAAACTGGGCCAGAAATGGATTTGGAGGCAAGGTGCTTTGAAGCACCAACTATCAGCTGATTATCGGGGCTTCAAAGTACAGAGCAGGTCTCTCTGCAAAGACCAACAATCAGCCAATCACGAAGAGAGTCCTGCATAGCCAACAATCAGCTGCACAGCCAACATCTTATTTGGAATCCATCTTCCAACTGAACTTGATAGTAGCAGCTCATGAAAACAGAGAGATGGAGCTCAGTGAAAGCTCAGGTAGCCACAGCACTTCTGAGCAAAGAGTTCCACCATGTTTGCCTCTGCATTCTTGTAACCTTTAAAGAGAAACTTAAATCCATACCTGCAGTCTACAGAAAACCTCCTCTAGATATTACAAGAAGTGCCACCAGTTCAATTGGCAAGTTTACTAGCATTAGGCTAGCCACACTTCTTCAGTCAAAGCCACTCTCAACATCTAAACCGATTCCTCCACCACTCCATTTATCATTATCCAGATCAGCTCAAGGGACACAATCCCTCCTGGGCAGCTTCCCAAGGCCACATGCCAATTATGGGCAGGTTCAGAGGCAAATGTGGGCATAGAAACAAATGTAATTTCCCCCCTTTGTTCACTAGGCTAGCTTCCACATAAACTCACATACCTTTCTCTCCTCTTTATCTATACAAGCAAGAGGCATTATTAGAGTTCAAGGATGCATTCCAGTCAGGGGGGAACACTCCAGGAGGCTGCAAAGCAGGATCAGTAGGGAGTGTGGCCTGGGGAAAGCACTGGGGGCTGGATGAAAGAGGCTTCAAGGGCCACATTCAGCCCCCAGGCCTGAGGTTCCACAGCCCTGATCATAGGGTCAAGGTCCCCTTCCTAAGCTCTACCCTTACTGTGCATTAAGTCATCACAAGTTATACTCATGATCTGTGGCAATCTATATCTGCTTAACCAATTCAATCTGCTGCCTAATTCTATTCACACCTTTATCAAGTTTAAGGCGACTTGCTTCTGGTTGTGTTGCATCACAGCATGTGACCAAACATGATGAGGCATGATTTAACTCAACGTTTAATACATTTTCCTATAATAGGGAGAAAAGGAAAGAATGCTTATTAGATACAAGGTTTAAAGGTGCTTTGTTTTGTTTGTTTTGTTTTGGAAACAAAACAGCAGACTCTGATTTACATCTTTGTAAGCAGTTCATAAAATAATTTGGAAAAAGATCTAGCCTGAGGAAAATGACTGCCATCACTCAATTACAATCAGGAATAACACCAAAAGTCACATGATCACAGAAGCCATCAACCATAGTTGACTCGCGCTAGGACAGATGGTTGATTATAAGAACATAGGAACATATATGGGTCAGATCAATTGCCCTTCTAGTCCAGCACCCTGTTCTTGCAGTGGTCAATCAGACAGTGTTAGAAACTCAGATATATAAGCTAGGTGTTACAATCACCAAAACAGAATGTCTACCTGTAGTTGCCATTTGGGGGTCAGATGGCTCTAAAGTCGTATTTTTCAATGTGATTTTTTGGTTCCTGCAATTCATTCTCATTGTGCAGATAAAATATAACAGATAGAATTCTACAGGGTATGTTGCTGGTGTGTGACAGCAGTCAAGATCCAAGGATCCCCAGGTACGCAGCTCCAGATGGTGGAGACGGCAGGCGCCATCCTGGCACCCCGACATCTTCACTTGGCAGCAAGTGGCCAATAGCCAGGGGCAAAATGCACCTGGCGCCTGGAGAATTTTGAATGCTGCAATCAGATGTCTATAGGATGCCTGGTGCTGAACACAACGGCACCCTCCCCACCTGCAATTCCCAGAAACTTGGTATAATCTTGCGCACTGTTTTGCTCACATCTAGACAGCGTGAAATGCATTTAGGCACCAATTATTTTAGATAGACTGACGATGTCCTTTTGCTACAACCAATGTGCAACAATCAATGTGATTGTGACATGAAAATGTGTGTTGTTGTTTTTAATCTGTTCCAAGACATAAGAATTTGCGTTTCAGAATCGCGCTAAGCAGACTAGATTCCTAAAGAGGAATCAATGGGGTACAACAAAGCAGAGCTCCAAATGACCAGCTTGCTGCAACAAAGGCTGGATAAGACATGTTGAGCCGCTGCCTTCATTCCAGTTCTCCTATAAAAGGACACCTTTGTTGGGAACTGCGAACTCTTAAAGGCATAGTTGAAGGCAAGTGATTTTCCTTCACTACATGGTCTCCCACCCTGTGTGCAACCTGAGGCTGTGTTTCTATTAAGTTCGGACGCTATAGTATGCATTTCAGTAGCCTCCTGCCTGTCAAGTTCAGGGAGCCCCTATTCACCCGTATGAGGCTCAAAGCTAGGACCTGGTCCAAGTCCTCAGCCAATGGTCCTGCAGCCTCTAACTTGGTCTTCTGCTTACTGCTGGACTCCAGTGTCATGACAACATCATAATGCACGCCACGAAAGTCAAATCTGCCTCTTACTCGTCAACCAAATCCCCAGCCTCTATGGGGAAAGGGAGGGGCACCATTACAAAAACTGCCCCATCGAAAGGCTAGTCACCAAACTGACATGCTTAGAATGCAACTAGAGTGAATTCATATGCCTGCTACACCCAGCTCACCAAGCATTCACTGCACCAGACCTCAGTTGACTTTAAATAGCTTTGCAGTGGCACAGTCAATGTGGCTGCAGTTACAGACTGCACATGCTAAAGAAAGCACATGACTTGCTTCACCTGGACCACACTTTATAGCCATCTGTTCAACCACCATATGTGGTCACAGCAATTGGTGCAAAGTCAATTGCAAGGCAGAACTAAAGCTTAAGTATTGGTTAGGACCGTCATCTGTCAAATATTTTCTGTATTATATACTACATTAAAAAGAAGTCCAGATCACCAAGATCGAATCTGGCAACGGTCTAGGAATAACTTGAAGATGATGAAGTGAAGGTAACATTCAATTCAATTATTCCTTTATTCGACCGATAGTCAGAAAAGTGAAGGTAACATAACAAGAGCCAGTTCTACAATGTGCTCCATCATTGGACCAGGGAATCACTTTTTAAACAAAAAGATGACCGGTCTGTGAGAGATAAAACCCTGTTAAAACTGCCACACTGTGTTTGCGATCTTGACCGCAAAGGAAGTGATTGACTTCTCTTTTCACCCAAACTTAAATAAGCAGCAGTCTACATATAGACAAGGTTTACACTTGCAAATCATGCTTCATCGTCCAAGTCTGATTGTGGGCGATCAACTGAGGAATAGAAAACATAATCATATTTAAAGGATATTGAAGCACAATCCTGGCTTCTTGTTTTAAAGACTAAAAAGCCCATTTTCCTAGTGCAGAATGTGTCTTGCCCCAATACAAATGTTACAAGAATTACTATTCTTAAAGTAGCTTGCTTTTCATTATTTAATTTCACCCTAATAAAGCATTTATTTTCAAAATATATTTATACTTTTAAAACTAGGGTGAACTTGATGTGGCATCACCTCTAACCTCTTAGGTGTTAATTATCTCTGTGTTTTTATGAAGTACAAGCCCAGAACATGAACAACAAAAACCCTACATGCAGAGCAGGAACTGTGATATTTATATCCTTTCAGCAATATGTCTACAGGGTGCCTTTATATGACATAAGCTACCCATTTCCAAACATTTAGAGAATAGGTTTTCAAGTAATAACGTCAGAATTTGTTTGGGGGAAGGGGCACAGCTCTAAATATATATGAACACAGTGAATGCACTTCTCATCTTTTGATTTGTTATCTCTCACCATAATTTCTGCATGGATTCAAACATTAAACATTTTATTAGATTATGAATTCATTTAGTTATGGATTTTACATGACTGCTTTTACCTGCCTACACTTTCGAGATTTGTGCAGCGGGCATGAAACACACTGCTCAAATGTTCCTGCAGCATTTTGTATGCAATGTCAAGTTTCACACTGCTAATCTCCTAACAAGCTCAATTTGGGGTTTTTAAATGCCTTTAGGCCAGTTTTCAAAGTCCAGACGCAAGCCTTGCAAGTTTTGTTTTTTTTTTAACCAACAACTCACCATGCACCAAGAAATTTTAAATGCACACAGCAATCAACATCCCAGGACAAAGATTTAAAGGTATTTGTTGTTCAAATATAACAAAGCAATCTACCTCCTTATGTGCGTTTCTTTTTTAAAAAAATTCCCTGTCAGTTGTGTAATACATTTTTAATTATGATGTGCAAGAGTTTGCAAGAGAACACCTGATCAATTAATCATGAGTGCCTTCTTAGGTCTCCTCTGTGAATTCTAGCCATGCACGTTTATCTGGCATGTTTGTAGGCATAATACATTTCAATTAGCTCCCTTTGAAAAAGAGGCCACCCATTCTTCACCAGAAATTCCAGCCACTTTTCACTGCATATAGAACCATCTTTAAGGGTAAAATGCTCTTAAGCAGTGAACATGCACCGCTTTGAAAGATGGAAATAAAACCATATGGAAGCTTTTTTTAAAAATGAGCAAGCATGCCTCACAACGATACAAACAATTTTCAAGAGCTGACATCCTCAAAACTGAAGCTTTTTGCTTTTGTTTAAAGAACAGATATTTTACAATAATTCAAAATGCTCTGAAGGATCAGCATGGCATGTCATGCTATCATCACACAAAGGTGTAAACCTTAACCTTAGACACAAAAGCTGGGAATTCTTACAGGTGTAGAAGTTGCAACGCAACCATGCTGTTCATATATGGAGTTTCCCCATTCATTCCAATGCAGGAGGTACACCTGTGTAAACCGTCTTCCATAAAGGTGGGTCTGTTCCCTCCATTGGAATGAATGAGGCAACTTGCACATCCAAATGCACACACGGATCTCTAGAATCGGATCGGTTCTAAAGTATATACTTCCTTACATGCAAGCATTCCTACCAAGTTTTGACTTTCTGAAAATAGGTAACAAACCAACTCATATGTGAACATTTAAACTGCATAAACAAAAATATCAGACACAGATCATTCGTTTTGAGTTCAACCAGCATGCAGGTTTTACTAGGTTTTACTATGATTTTTGCTATGAAAGGTTCACTAAATGTTTATGGACAGGGTTCATTTGTAACATCTTACATAGCCCCAGTTTCAATGAATGGTAGTTGTCCAGCTGCCACATGGCAATATTAGACATCTTCCATTCATTTCAATGGGCACCCAACTGATTATTTATACCCAACATAAATGAAGCAATGTTGATATGATCCAGTTGAAGAAACTAAAGTAAAGTCAGACTGGTAACTTTAAAATCACCAATTATTTTAATAGCAATGATCTGACCTTTGACTAAATTCATAGTGAACAATAGTGAGTAGCTTTTGTCTTCACAAACTTAGCAAACTCTGCAGCTCCAAAATTAAACTGCTTCAGTCTGTAATTCTGCCTAAAACTCACTTTATATTCCAAAATATTCCTACAAATGTAGGTTGATTATTATTTCTCTGTAGGCCTGCAATCCTAAGCATCCTTTTAATCAATCAATAGTTTGTGCATTAAAATAATTTTGGAAGGAAGTTTATTTGTTGTTTAAGCTCTATACATGTTTGAATGTCCCTTGCTGTAAACACAATTTTAACCATGTTATAAAGACTATCCCAAACACTTATTTTTGCTTAACCACTTACAATGTAATCTTATAATATCTACTCAGAAGTAACCCCAGTGTGTTCAATGGGACTTGCGCTCCAAAGTAAGTGTGTGTATGATTGCAAACTAAGAGGTTCAAAATGATAGAACTTACTTTGAGTTGTAGATATATATCTCTTTCAGATACCCGGTATATATCTCTAAAGCACAGGTACCTAACCTATGACCCTTCTGATGTTATTGGACTCCAGCTCCCATCATTCCTGGCCACTGGCTATGCTGGCTGGGGGTGATGGGAGCTGGAGTCCAATAACATCTGAAGGGCCATAGGTTAACCACCCCTGCTTGAAAGCGACATGAGGAACAGCCAACTAAGAGAATGCTACAGGGAGGCTAGGGTGACAAACCCCTTAACAAAAGGGGATGGACCACTTAGCTGGCTGAATATACCTTTTTAAATTTCAGCTGCTAAAGAGAGAAAAGGGGAAGAGCAAATTAAAAGAGAGAAGGAGAGAGAGAGAGAGAGAGAGAGAGAGAGAGAGAGAGAAGGGAAAGGTTTTCTGTAATGATATCCAAAAGTTAAAATAAAACAGACACAAGACCACAGTCAGTCCATAAATAAAATAAAATTTATCATAATTTGCTGTGGTATTTTATAACCCTGAAAACTATCAAACATAACAGGACTAATTCCCACAAGCACAAACCACCATACTAAAAATTATCTATAATCTGAGGAGCCCACAACAGTCTTCTAAAAGGCATTGTGCCACATAGCTTCTAACAATTACATAGCTAGAACATACACCACAGTTGACATCCAGGTTTGGTAAGACTTTGTTTTCAACAATATACTTGTAAATTAAGAGTGCTGGTGCTAACTGCTGGGTGACTTGTCTACAGAAACATGACTCCAGTGTTTATTTTCAAAGCTCCATATAACTGTTTCTTAATGTCACTAGTATTCTTCTGGTAAAAAAAATATATATTATTAGATAAGAAAGTTCTTTCACTTCCACTGAACCTGAAAGTCTTTTCAAAAACCTACTGAGGACGAAAAGGATTCACTCCTTCATTACAACTAATCTGCTGGTGTCTCCCATCTCCTGACAATATTCAAAATGTAATGATGGTTCAAAAAATGGTTTCTATTTTCTTTCAAAAACTTGCCTCCAAAATGAATCCAGCAAACAACATAAGGTGCCCTAGAACATGCCCTATAATAATTTCTGATAATAAAAAAAAAATCAGAAACCTCCTGATTCTCACCAAGACATCATTGGTTTTATTCCCATCCACACGTTTAATGAAACACTCAGCTGCAGTAGACAGTTTGGATATAACGTAGAAGCCTGAAGAATTAGCATTTTTATTGATAAGACATTCAAAATGTACTTAATTCTCAGCACTCAATTTTTATTTCTTCTGCAGCAGCACCCTAGAGTGCTGAACTTAAATATGTTTAAGTAGCAACCAAGGATTGCTAATTTCAGAATGGAAGGAAAACTGCCCCAGCATGTAGTGGCTCCTCCTACAACACCCCTTCATGAAATATTATTAAAATGGCACAAACTCTGCAGATTAGATATTCCACATCTGAAATCCTTTGGACATTGGCTGATAGGTGGGTGGTAATATGAGCAAACCTCACCTTTTGCGCTGCTTTAGAGGGACTCTTGTTTTTGCTTCCTTTAGGTCTTCCTCTTGGTCTTTTAGGAGACGGCTCTCCCATTGGTTCCTAAACACAGGAAAACATGCTATTGTGGCAAGAATCTCAATAAAGATCGGAAACACAACCTAGGACACTTAACATGCACAAAACAAACAGTGTCAGTTACTCAATCAGTTTCAACAGAGAAATAAAACAAAAAGAGCAGAAAAACATTAACGTGAGCGCATTTTACTAAAACATTTGTTCATGCCTACCAGAAGTGAATGACAAACTAATGAAAATGTGTGTATGCTCTGACACTTTGGATAACTCTTTCCAATCTTTATATAAACTCCCCCAACCTTTATAATCAAGGATGACATTTGCAATTCTAATCATTCATGGCTTTTCACAATCGATTTATAATTACTCATTTAATTTACATTTGCAATCACATAAGAGGTTTAATTGTGATGTAGATTTCCAATATGAAAGAACTTAAAATACTGAAGTCTGTCTAAATTATAGTTTTTTAAAAAAAAAAAATCTGAAAGTTACAAAGGGAGTTGTGTCTTGTTCTATAGCTTAACATTATATATTGTGTGGAGCGCTGTCCTGGTAAGATGAAAAACAATGCAGAATTTAAAAGGTGCCTGGGCTTCAAGGTATACAAAAACAGTGATTGTTTTCACTCTGCTCCCCAATGGCTTCTCTGTTTGATAGTAAATAAAATCATCATCTGAATATGATTTCAGTTTTCAGATATTCCAAATATTTATTCAGTGAATCATATGGACCAAAAGAAAATATATATCTCCTCCACATCCACTTCCAAATACTGAACATTTCATTTGGATTACAGGATGCGGTAAGACTAATTAAATTCAGTTTGTTAAAGGAGTCTTGGAATTCTCCCTATTGGTAAACTCTTGGGCTAGAGAGGAAACTTAGTGACATAATATCCTTCCAAAGAAGTCACAACAGAAACAATGCTGAACACTGACTGGGAGGGGGGAAAGAGGGGAGACACATTGGGGGGGGAGGCTCTTTCTGTGCAATCCACTGAAACCCTAAACATTCCATTCTCAAATCACACACACACAGTTTTTGCGAAAACTAAAAACACAGGCTGGTGCAGGCTGGGGTAGAGGTGGGTGAGCTGGGAAGGGGCAGGAACGTCGTGATAGCTCAACAAAGGTAACGCAAGGGGAGGGGGCTTGCAATCCTTCCGAAAGGTATTTTATTGCATTTCGCTCGAGAAAGGGGGGGTGGAGATAGGAGCGGCTGGGCGTGAGGACTTTGGGGGTGCTCATCCACCCTCGTTCCAAGCTTAAGAGGCGCCCTTTCAGAGGCGTTTCTTTGCATTTCTGGGCTCAGATCGGTTTGCTTGATCATCTGATTTGCTCTGAAAGGAAGTGGTTTGACGATAATGAATGAAGTAAACTTTTTTTAAAAAGAAAACGGGGGGGGGGGGGAAAGCCCGCGGAAGTCAAGTTTTAAATGCACTTCGCGTATCCCTATTGCCCGATCGCTATTTCCGAGGATCTCGAAAACACTGCAAATAACAGCAGCAAGCAGCAACCCCGGCCAGGATGCAGTCTTCTCCATGCCGGCTCCGCAGAGCTACAACTGCAGTGCTTAATTGGTTGCATCCGCAGACTGTGTGTGTAGTAGAGAAAAAGCCCGGTATCCCCACTGGCCTGTTTACTTAGAGAAGTACAAAGTATTTCTGGCGTTCCCACTGCCTTGTGCAAAGAGGCAGCGAGAGCCAGGCGTCTTTCTTATAAGCTCGGAGAGCAAAACCGAGCTCGATTGTGGGTTGCCAGAAAGTGCCCGAGGAGATGGGGGGGGGGTCTTCCAAACCAGAATCACCCCTTCTCCCCCCCCAAAAAAAGAGCAAGCTGAGATTCCCGGTGAGGGGTGGGGGGTGGAAAGAGATAACGCAGACACGCAGGCGATCATGGAGGGTCTCCTTTTGTACACATGCACCGGAGGAGTGTGGCGCGTTTTTTAAACCCCCATAGCCAAGATAAGGAGGACCGGGGACGGCAGTGCCCTCTGGGAGACCAACTACACACACACACACAAAAGATTGAGACATAGCAAAGGCAGCCAGGGAGCCCTGCCTGCCTGCTGCCTCCCTTGCACACCCCTCCAGTTTAAAATCTGCTCGGAGCGCTGGTTGGTGGGATCCGAGCTGCTCTGCGCTCCAGAGCGAAATAAACCCTCCCGGGCACACAATAGAAAAAGGCCGAGGGAAGTTTTCGCCTTTTAAAACAAGCGCGCGCGCGCGCCCAGAGAGACAGACAGACGGACAACCCAGCACACACACACGCGTCCCTCTGTCCTCGCCAAGAGGGACTTTTCCCCCGACCCTCTTTCCTGCAGTCAGCAAATGCACCCGCCGCCGCCACAACAACAATAACAACAGCGGCAGCAGCAACCACCACCACCACTACCGTCGCATCTCCAACCACGCGCAGCTTCCTCGCCGCCGGGCACGTGCCCTCCCGGTGCCCCCCCCTCCGCCAACCCGGCTTCGCGCGCGCTCTCCGCGTCCAGGCTACTAACTTGGGGTTGCTTCCTGGGTCTGCCGCGACCCCTCTTCGGGGGCTCCGAGGTGGCAGGTTGCTCCTGGGAAGCGGCGGCGGCGGCGCTTCCCGAAGCCGAGGGCTGGCCGGCTCCTTCGCCTCGCGCGCTCATCGTGGCTCCTCGCTTGGGCTGCAGCCGCGCTCTCGTCGCCTCCGTGCTCGCTCGCTCGCCCGCCCGCCCGGCCAGGCACCTCGGAAGAAAGCGGCAAGCGCCGAAGGCGAGCTCGCGTGCGCGCTGCCCCCAGCAGCAGCAGCAGCACCACACCGGACGTCCTGGTGCTGCCAAAAGGAGAAAGGAGGGAGGAGGAGGAGGTGGCGACGACGGTGGTAATAATGGTGGTGTTGGGTGTTTGCTGCAGCCTCTTTTTGCAGTTTAGCACGGGAGTGGAAAGGCAGGAGGACGCAGCAATAGACGCTTTTGGAGGGGGGGCTTTTCCCCCTATTTTTTTTTTTCTTTTAGCTTTCGGGGGGCTGGGGGGGGAGAGACGTCGAGGCTGGCTTGCAACGCCGCCACGAGAGAGCAGGAAGGGTGGGCGGTCGGGCGGGACGCGCGCGCTCCTCGTCGTAGGCGAGCGGGGGCTCCGCAGCCCTCCGGTGCGTTTCAGCTCCAGAGGAGACGCATGGCAAAGACGCGGAGAGGACCCAGCGCGCCTTTCGGCTGCCTTGAATCAGGCACGCCGGGAGAGGAAGAGAGATCGGAGCGGGGGGGGGGCTTGAAAATAGAGCTATATAGTTGGATAAACGCGGAGGGATTGGACGACAGGAGTTTCTCTCTCCTCCCCCCACCCCCAAACAACCACCACGATGCTGGAGCCTGCGAGTGAGCTGCCTGCTGGGGATGGGAATAGGAGATTCCTGCCCCCGGTGGCAACTGGGATGAGGGTTGTGAGGTTTTAAAAGAAATAAATAAATGGGGAAATGGGAGGGCGTTGGGGGACGGCGGAGCGAAAGGCCACCACGAGGAAAAGGAGACGGCAAAGCTACAGGGGGGTCGTTCGGTCGGGGCTGGTTTTGGACCAAATAAAATTATTAGAAAGATAGCAGCAATGGGTGGAAGCGCAGCCCCCTCCCTCCCCTGTAACTCCTCAAGTGGCTGGTCAGTTTTGGTGCCCAGCAGGAATGCAGCAACTACAACTGGTACCTGTCAGATGTTGGTACTGGTAGCCATTTTGGGGCCAGGCCACCAAATACTGTTGAAATCCCCTCCCAGCACATACAACAAGCCTTTTTGGGGTCGGACTGGGCCTCAGAGACCAGTACTTCTCAAATTAACTACTGGGCTTAATGGTTCCTGCTCTGTGCCAGCCACAGTGTGTTTTTGGTTCTGCTTTTCTGCTCTGCAAACCTCCATAAATTAATCAGGGGTTGCTTTTTCTAGGTGGCATTTTTCAAAACGACTACTAACGTGACTCAGATTTCTCCCTGGGAAAAGCATCACTTTCTGCTATTCAGAGGTACCAAAGAAGTTGACGCGGTGGACACTGTCAAGAAAGAAAGAAAAGGTTGCTTCTGAGAATCTTGCTCTACGCACACCAAACTATGGCTGGGTTCACACATAACACTAAGCCAAACAATGGCTTAGCCTGTATGAACAAAGCTGTGGGTACCCAAAGGAAAAAAACGGCATCCATTTTGCTATTCCCCCAGCCCTGCTGCCCTACCCAGAACTAGTTTGGCTTAGAGTTAGGTGTGAAACCAGATTTGTGGTTTGTGAGCAAGAACAAAGGTTTAATGGCCATAGTTTGCTTGGGAGAGACTGACAACAATTCAGGGTTCACATGGAATGCCAAGTCAAACCATGGCTTAGCCCAGGGGTCAGCAACCTTTTTCAGCCGTGGGCCGGTCCACCGTCCCTCAGACCATGTGGTGGGCCGGAGTATATTTTTTGGGGGGAAATGAACGAATTCCTATGCCCCAGAAATAACCCAGAGATGCATTTTAAATAAAAGCACACATTCTACTCATGTAAAAACACGCTGATTCCCAGACCGTCCGTGGGCCGGATTTAGAAGGCGATTGGGCCGCATCTGGCCCACGGGCCTTAGGTTGCCTACCCCTGGCTTAGCCTCTTATACCTGGTTAACCATACAGTGGTACCTTGGGTTACATACCTAATCCGTTCCGGGGTGCCGTTCGCACCCCGAAAAGTACGTAACCCAAGCGGCGATATTGCGCTTCGGCGCATGCGTGAACTGCACAGAACGCTTCTGCGCATGCGCGTGCGACGAAACACAGAAGGAAACACTTCCAGGGGTTGCCGCATTCGCATCCTGAAAAAATGTAACCCGAAGCATTCGTAACCCGAGGTATGACTGTATTCTGACATAACTTTTTTTTATTAGTGTTCACTTTTGTTTGACGGGTGATTTCTGATCCTTTCCCCCCTTCCATTTAAGAAATGAATCAACTGGTCAAAGAACTGGCAAGTTAGGATGAAAATCAACACACAACATTCATTTGCCTCCTCTCTCCGTTGGTTTCATGGCCTTTCCTGGCTCGTTCTAGTTGCCGTTCACAATGCTATGGTGACAAAAGCCTCAAATGGCAGAACTGCCCTCAAACTCTAGACCAGCCTTGCCCAACTTGGTGCCCTTGGTGCTGGATTACAGCCATCATTATCCCTGAACATCGGTGATGCTGGGTGAGGCTGATGATGGGAGTTGTAGTCCAACAGCCCCTTGCCTGCCCATATCATTGTCAATGTCTCAGTTTTCATCCGCTCATCTCGAACCTCATTCTCCTCATACCTTGCTTCATATAAAAAATAAAATTATTATTATTATCCATATTCCCTCTTAAATTCATTGCTCATTCTGCACCCTTCCTTTTGCCTCTGAGCTTCTTTACCTCCTACAGTCTTTTCTCAGTGTAAGTTTTTAATCCTCAGCCGAGCTGACAGCATTCTTGTTCCTCACAGAATTTGCCTGCAAACTGCTTTAAGTTTCCTGAACAAACATTCTGAGCTATCCCATAAGCTCAGCCAATCTGTGCTAGAGATCTGCAAGCCACAAACACAATATTGATACTTGGGACTATTGTAAGTTATCTGAATACAGAAAACGTTCTTCTATGTTATGCACGTGTACACTTGCATGTGCGTGTGTAAATGGGTGGCTCGGTGTTAAGTTCAACTTCCACTGATAAATATAAACTCCAAACGCATCGAGACTGAGAGGCCAAATGTAGCTTTTCAGTCTTCTCTATTCAACCTTCCAAAATCCAGAGTCTGACACCCAAGAATTAATCCCAGCCACACCTCTCACTGGTCCTTCTGCTCCACACTCTGCTCACATGCCTCTGTGGCCGGAAGGTGTCCTTGGACAGTGATAATTCACCTCACTTGTTTGGAAGGCGTATAGAGAGGGACCACTGATTTTGTATGGGTGGAATGTAGACTAGTGTCCAAAGGGAGGAGTCCTATCCATTGCCTCTGGCCCCACCTATCCCTGTCATGTGGCACCTGAGAGGATGGACTTAAGGGAATGTGGCCCTTGGGAGGACACTTGGGACTGAGCAGGCTGTAATGGACACCTCAGAAGCAACAGGGTCAACTCAAGATGAAAATGTTGGGGCTTTGGGTAGTGCAAGGGTAGAGTGGATAGGAAGATCAGGGAAATGAGAGAGTGGAAAACCTTAAAATGCTGATGATTACCTGTTCCAAAGTAGGAAGCAGGAATACAAGTGTTCTCTCTGGTATTCACAGTGACCTGACATCTAACGTTAGGCATGCCAGTGGTCCTTGGAGTGGTCTGGTATGAATTCTTGGGGGGGGGGTCAGACTCTGGATCTCCAAAAACAATATGTCCTCCAGAAGCAACGACAGAAAATGTTACGATGGAGAATGGAAGATAAGCAAAGTTTCACAGCTTCTCCTGAGCCTTGCATCGTTCTTATATTATTGTTGGTATTGTTATGACTTGTATGCTACTTTTCAGAATCAGATCCTCCCAAAGTGGCTACAACTTTGTTAAATAATCATTCAAATCAGTTAAATTAACTCAGTAAATAGAAAACAGACAGGCAGCAGATAAAAAACAACAACAGCCCAATGTTCAGCCACCGCAGTCCCTTCTTCCCAAGACAGGATCACATGTGAAATGTCACAATCAGCTCAGTTTGTCTTAACCAAAAACCGATTGAAAAATGAAGACCTTTACGCCTCATCTAAAGGAAGTCAAAGTGAGAGTCTCATGCAAATCTTGAGGGAGAAAGTAGGGAGCGGGGCACCATCAAAAAGGTGGCATCTCCTGTATCCACCAATTTTAGCCACTAGTAGTTCCAGGATCAGGGCTTCTGAAACTCATAGGAGTGCAGTCAGTCTTCAAATAACTCAGTCCTAAACTGTTAAGACCACAACTAGCACTTTGAATGGGGCTTGCAAACAGCTAGCTCATGCCACTGGTACTATATCAGAGCAATATGCTCAAAAACAGCTGGACAGCTGCAATTTGCACTAACTGAAGCTTCCAAACCATCTCCAAAGGCAAGCCCTCATAGAGCATATTGCAGATGTCAAGGTTAGATGTAACCAGGGAATTGATAAATAAGGCCAGAACTACCATACCTGCAGTGGACCATGGCTGGTGTATCAGTCAGAGCTGATAAAAGGGGCTCCTACCCATCATGATCACCTGCGCTTCTACAGATAACAAGTCTAGGAGCTAGGATAACAAGTCGGGCTGCAGAGGGACCGCAATCCCATCCAGAACTGGTTGAACATCACCTAAATAAAGTGACTTTCCCACCCAAAGCAACTCCCATCTTACCTGGATTAAGTTTTGGCTTGTTCCCAAGCAAGCAACCTGAGTTTCCTGGAATCTTCCCAAATGAGTAAAAAGAAGCAAAATGGGCTTAAAATGAGACTAAGAAGCAGTGTGAAATCCTGGCAAGGAGAGGGACCTCAAAGAGCAGAATGGACACGGGCTTTTGGGAGAAACTTAAGGATTACGGTATGTTTCCCACCTGGTGGGGTTAGCCACTAGTAGGGATGAATCAATTTCAGTACTATATCTCATTTTTCCAAACTTAAGTTCTCCACATTTTTGCAGAAATTTGCAATTTACTTTTAAAAATCCTTACGAGTGTTCATCAGTGTAAATTTCTCCAAACCAACATATTTTTGAATAGTTTTGATTAGTGTTGCAAAACCCACTTCAAAAATGTATTTTCACAAGCCGTTTCCCCTAATTATTATGTTTTATATATTCTTGAAGCTGCCCAGAATGGCTGGGGAAACCCAGTCAGATGGCCGAGGAATTATTATTATTATTATTATTATTATTATTATTATTATTATTACATTGGATATTTGTATGTTATTTTCACTAATAGCACGTTCCCCAAATAATTAAAAGTTTTATAAGCATTGTTCGGTACAAGAACATTATTACAAAATTCAGATAAGTATGACTTAAAGAGGAAAGCTGTGTTTTGGTCTCCCATGTCGGTTCAAGAAGTGCAAACCTAGGTAGTTTCTCATTAAATGCACTTCCCGTGATAGATATATCTATTCTTGTGCACATTGGTACTTGAACCGCATCACAAAGTGCAAATTCAGGAGGATAGGTGTGTTTTGGTATGTTGGCTCAAGAAGTGCAAACTGAGAGGCTTCTCAAAGCGCAAACAAAATCAAATTTCTCTCCTGTCCCTAACTGCTAGCCTACTTCCTTGAGAACTCTGAAAAGTTAATACTTTAATACACTTCTCCTGTGAATCTGGTACACATTAAGCCAGAAGAGCTTGTGGGCAAGATGAGCTACAGGTTTGGGAACGGTGACCTAGATCATCTCTGGATTTGATGCTATGTTCAAACTAAGATGCATCATAAAGTAGAACAGATGTTTCAACCAGGCCATCCTCACAGTACTTCCCCAGAAACCCTGGGTAGCAAACAAATTTGAGACTACCACTGAAGTGGAGACTTTTCACTACTCCCTCAAATCAGGCTGATTTTCAACCCTCTTTCATCCCCCTGTTCTGAAATGTTAGTGCCATTTAGAGACGTGTTTCACTATCGCTACACAAAGATATCACATTGTCACTGGGTAATTTAAAATACAGACAACCTCCCATTTACGCACATTCAATATGTGTGTGACTGCACACACACACACACACACACATCATGCCAAACCCAGAAGTGACCCCAAAAGTCACAAAAAGAGGTGGAACGGGGCGTTTGCAGGGTTTTCCAATGGGGTATCAAATATATGCGATTTCACTGATGCGCACGGTGCCTTGGAATGTAACCCTCACATAAATGGGGAGTTGCCTGTATGTGACTATTTAGATAAGTGGCAAAAGTCATAGAATCACCAATTTAGCAGTGGTGGTTAGCTGTGAAAACAGGAAAAAAGGTGTCGTGTCCAATTCACCAGAATTTTAAATCTCAAAATGGACTTTCTACTTCTTTTCCTTTCTCTTTGAAATCCTTTTAAAAAAACAACAACAACAAAACCTGAAATGTGGCTTCACTTTTAATTTAAAAAATGCTATATTGACAAATATATTGTTCCCCAAAATATTTATGTTCTACTTTTGTACCAAAATATCAGGAGGCATAGGTTGGGCTGGCTCCAATGTTGGCTAGTTCCTGATACCACATTATCCCATACCAGGTCTTTTGAACTGACAGCATTAATCTATGTAACATAATATAACAGTTGAAACAAAATAAAAAATTACAAAAATTCCTTCCAGTAGCACCTTAGAGACCAACTAAGTTTGTTCTTGGTATGAGCTTTCGTGTGCATGCACACTTCTTCAGATAATTGTTCTTTACCGATTTTGATCTTCTGATTTGTGTTTTCAAAGAGTTTACTGATTGTTTTGATGTATTTGCTGTGCTGTGACTGACGCTGGGGTAGTTCATGGCAGAGGGTGGGAAATGAATCCAACGAAATAAATAAATTCCGCTAATGGCGATAGCCTGTCTCTATCAACAGATAGCCTGAACTTTAGGGAATAAAAGTATTATAGGCATGAGACTTGTTCAGACAATTGTTAAAATGTACATTGTAGTATGACTCATGGGGTGGGTGGGTTGATAGAAATTTTACTATTGTTTTTGGTCGTATAAATGATTACTACTAAGCAGTGTTTATTCTGCTTGCTGCTAGGACATAAAAGCATCCCAACTAGAATTGTGAACTTGCTCGCCGTTACATGCACAGAAGGCCTACTGAAATTCAAGGGGCGTATCTGTTCTTGCCTCTGCACAGGAATGCGAGAGAGAGAGGGAGAGGTAGAGAGTTTAAATAAACCCAGGGTGGAATCTACACACATATAAAAACTGTTCTGAAAATGCTTTTTTAAAAAGCATTTTTTTTAAAAAAAAACATTGACTTTTCCATAAGGCTCACCATCACCATCTAGTGTCACGTTGTATATTGCACTTAAAACACACTTAAAATGTTTTATTTGCAGGTAGGTGTAGCTGAGTCCCAGAAACATTAAGACTTCGGTTTGATGCAAAATTACCTGAAAACAAGTTCCACTGAAATCAATGGGATTTATTAGGCTCATGCTCGCAGAACATATATTCAACCTAGGTTGACAACATTTGTGGTTCTGCAACAAAATGTTGCAAATCCCCTAAGAGGATAGTTCTTATTTAGGGATTCAGCCAGACCTTCTAGTGTCATGTAAAGCTACCAAAGAGGGAGCAGGAGGTCTCCTGAAATGATAGTAGAGGGCGGGGTGTGTGGTCTGGGTGCATATGGAAAATCTGCATTATTCTGGTTTATACAAGCCCTACATTGTCCAGAAAGGATTAGCAAAACTGCAGGCCTGTGAGTGCAGGACTGCAGAAACCATTTTCTCCTAACAATGGCTGACCCAACATTTCTCATTGGTGTGGTATTTCATTTCAGAACTGCTTTTAGCCTGTAAATATTGTAACATCTAGTGATGATGAGCAAACCCACTTGGACTTGATTTGTATTGGGACCAGTAATTATGAGTGATATTAGAGGACTTATTAGAGAGCCAGTGTGGTGTAGTGGTTAAGAGCAGTAGACTTTAATCTGGGGGACCGGGTTTGAGTCTCCACTCCTCCACATGCAGCTGCTGGGTGACCTTGGGCTAGTCACACTTCTTTGAAGTCTCTCAGCCCCACTCACCTCACAGAGTGTTTGTTGTGGGGGAGGAAGGGAAAGGAGAATGTTAGCCGCTTTGAGACTCCTTCAGGTAGTGATAAAGCGGGATATCAAATCCAAACTATTATTATTATTATTATTATTATTATTATTATTATTATTATTATTATCCTCATCATCCTCATCCCCCCGATTGCACTCTAAGTCAGATTAAAAACTATGAGGTGAGGAGAATGGGCTGGAGCTGTGCACATTATGAACATGAGAGATTTGTATAGTGAGTGGGGTGATTACAAGTCTTAGTAACAACACTGGGAGTCCTTTGGCTCTAGCATTTCCTGTTCATATCCAATGGGAGTCTGTGACAATGTTAAGTGAAGATGCTGTAACATTCTGATGCAATTAATAGTTCCTAAACCTCTTCCAAGGAATCCACGCTTCCTGGGAATCCATATATACAGAATTCAGGGACCATTCAAGACTGCAAATATATTTATTTCTCTTATATTCACTTGAATGAAATAAGTAACTTGCACTCATGTACAAATAAGTCCATCGCAAAGCAGATTCACGTATATGACTGATTTGGTAACTTGCACTGAAATACTTTCTGTGGATTATATTATAGTGTTTGTCTCCGGACTTCCCCCAAAAGGTACAGTTTGTACTATAACAACACATCTTGTCATCTTTGTGATTTGAAAATGATATATGTTGTATAATATACTTTGAACTGCACAGATGTGCAATAAACACATGTCTTTATTACAGGCTTATGCAGCAAAACAGCAATGAGGTGTGGCTCTAGTACAAATTTTGCTTCGGGTTCACTTTGTTCCTTCACCCACCCCTGTTAATTACACAATGAGCATTTGCCCTGCAGAGCTGCTCATTTATTTATGATTATATCATGGCTTCTCACCTAAAAATTTTACAGGGGGGAAAAACCCTCAAAGGGTGCTGAACAGCAGACTAGGTAGAAGCAGCTATATTTTTTAAAGAGAAGCTTCTTTCGTCCCGCCTGCCTCAAAGCCTTGCAGGTTCAGACTCCTCCTTCCGGAAATAGCTAGCAGTTGGGAAGCGACCCGGCTGCCTGCCCATAATCAGTGGTGCCAAAAACTATGGAAACTGGCTTTGATGGGCAAATTAATGCAGCAAATATGTGTGGCCAATGGTCTTACCTAGTCATATTTTCAGAAAAAGATGGTATCCATTCCTTCCACATGTTAGCGAAGACCTTTCAGCTAGACTTCTTACTGAAAGCCATTAATCATTTTGGACAGGTGTGGTTAACCTTGTGGTGATTTTTGTCTTTTGAGGGAGACCCGATACATGATTTGAACAGTCTCTGCTGATGTTTAAGCACACACATGTCTACCCTGCTGCTAGGCGAAAATGCTGTTGTCGAGGTAAACACTGAAAAATCAATACAAATATAGCTTTCAGAAAGGATGGTCATGCCTACTCCGCATCCTGTGAATAGTGTGACGGTTTGTTGCTCACTTTCATTTGCTTGTTTGTTGCTCAGTGGAGGGCACAAAGAGCTGGCTGTCTAAAAATACTCCTATTTCATTCTTTGTTTCCTTGTCCTTATATCCCACCCCTTTCTTCCAGTGGGAACCCTAAGTCTTCTTTATTATAAATAAGTATTTTGAGAATAATGCAGCAGCATGGCATGATCATATCTACTTGTAAATAAGCATTTTAAAAAAAATCACTTAAAATCATTTCTATGAACACCTGATAAATGTTATGGACCTTAGCAATGAATGCTACTAATTTCCTGGTTGCCGGTCCTTTATTTTACATTTATTTAACTTTCCCATGAAATGTCCAAGGTGACTAACAACATCCAAGACCAATATATCAAACAACAATGCAACAGCAAAGAGAAAAGCAGCACATAAAGTCTAAGAAGTCAATCACTATAAAACACACACACACACACAATCTTCAGAAGCAATTTCTCACAGAACATCTCCAAAATCCAACACAAAGAGGTCCAAAAGTGATTCCTATAGCCCCAAGATGTTCTAAAATGACACCTGCAACGATAGGCCATCAGGAATAGAGGAAAGTGGGCTTTCAAGGCAGGGAGTTCTGGAGCTAAGGCATATCCACAGAGAAGACCCTCTCCTTAGCCCAAGACAAATGTGCTTCAGATGCTGGTGAACTACATAAGAAAGCATCCATTTTCTACCTGCAACTATCAGGCAACGGACATAGTCCGTCATGAATGGCTTAGAGGACACCCCAAGTCAGGAAGCTAGACAACAACTTTATTCTTTCTCCTAAACAAGAACAGCACACCAAATGAAATGCTTGTCTCTACCCAGATCAGTGGCAGATTTAGGGCAGCATGACTGGTTCCACTGCACTGGGAGCCAAGTCTAGGGGGCGCTGCAGGACGTCATAACATAGGGAATTGTGCAGAATGGAAGGCAAGAGTTGTGAGGCACCGAATTTTGGTCTCTGCTGAAATTTGAAAGACCAAAATCCACCCACCACCAAGTACGTCTGGTACCACTTAGTGACTAATCTATATAATGACACTATCTGCACAGAGCCCGCAAGCTGGAGGTGAACAAAAGAGTTAATTCCTACAGAATTTTAATCCACAGACGCAATGTCAGTGTTGGGTCTCCTGGTGAACTAAGGGACTTTCCTGGTGCTTCATAGTCTCATACTATGGTCCCATCGGTGTAGAAACACAAGGGCATAATGTGGGCTTTTCTGGGTACAGTGGTACCTCGGGTTACAAACACCTCGGGCTACAAACACTTTGGGTTACAGACTCCGCTAACCCGGAAATAGTACCTCGGGTTAAGAACTTTACCTCAGGATGAGAACAGAAATCGTGCAGTGGCAGCGGGAGGACCCATTAGCTAAAGTGGTACCTCAGGTCAAGAATGGTTTCAGGTTAAGAACTGACCTCCGAAACGAATTAAGTTTGTAACCAGAGGTACCACTGTATTTGGCCTTCCACACACCCTCCAATTCTCTTTACTGTGAGGGCCTGCCCCACTACCTCCTCTGGTGCTTACCTCCTATGGATGCAGATCAGGCATGATCAGAGCTTGCTTGAGGAGAATGGCTGGGAGATGAGGCATATAAGGAACAGCTGGGGAGAGATACAGCTGCTGACATTGAGGCATCAGATTCCCTCATAGTTGAGGAGGTAGGGAAGGGGTGGGACAGAGAGGGCCTGTCTGGAGTGCCAGCTGTGTCAAAGCCCCACAAATAAAAGGTGCTGGGAAGGCACTCAAGAGACTGGCAGGCCACCGTGTGAGGCCTCAACCTGTGTGCAGCTGGTGCTTCAGCAAGAAAATGCCGAAGGGTATTCACTAGAGGAAAGCGGTGATCTAATACCCTGTTCCTAATAAACAATGGTATACCAAACAGCTTTGTGGTTGTGGTTATTTGTGTGCAGAAAAAGGGGGACTGGGGCATAGACACGGAACCTTTTGATGCCCATGGAAGGCCAACACTTATTCTTGTAACTTCAGGTAGTTATATTAACGTATTAATCATGCTTCAACATTCATGAACATACAAATCACAGCTCAACATCTGGAGTGCTAATACAATGATGAAGTGGTGGAAGGAAGCGACATATATTTCTCTGGACGAGAACTCGCTGCATCTCTCTACAGAGAATAAATATATACTAGACTATATATTGCATGCATGTGTATTTATTTAAAGGTAAAACACATTTCTACTAAGATTAATTAATAATACATGTACTGTTAATCAAAAATCATTTAGTTCTGTGTTTTCTTTGGAAACAACAATTTTACAAATTATGTGAAATACCAGCAAATGAGGGCACATTTCCCTCCTAACTGTATGAATAGCACTTTTCAATTTGTCATTCTGACATTTCGCCCCCTTTGAACTTTAAGTGAGCTAGCGGGGGGGGGGGGGCTTTCTTTTCAGAACATTACCTAAACTTTTTTTTAAAACAAACATTTATATTAGAAATTTAGTTGCAAAATATATCTGCCTCCCGTGGCACTTTTTTAAAAATACAAATTGTACAGTAATAAATTTGTAGTCTATGTAAGAGGGCATTAGAAAGAAAAATGAGGTTACTAAGTAATTCATATTCATATTCAAGGCAACACTGACTGATAAAATTTAAAAAAAATATTTTTTTAAAAAAATGACTGATAAAACTTCAGATAAAATTCAAAAGAGGAGCTGGGTTAATCTATTGTATCAAAACTAGTGAGTTGTATCCAATGCTATGTGAGTGGAACTCTTCTCATGCAACTAGACTTCTCTTCCCACTTCTCCTCACATGTGCCCCCAAAATCTGCTCCAGAGGGTCGCCCAACCCCCTGGAGCTGATTTTGAGGGCACGTGGTAGGCTGAATGAGAGAGGGGGAAAATTCTGTTGTTGCACTAGCGAAACAGAAACATCAGATACCCCTCAGTGCTTTTGGGGCACCTTAAAGACTAAGAAATATATTGTGGCCTGCTTATGTAAGCAGGCGACGACTTTCTCAGCTGCATTAAACAAATTCTGACCTACAAATGTTTATGCCTCCCACAACCCCCCATTAATCATGCTGTGAGTTGAAGTACACATATCACCCATTCTCCTCAACATTAATTGTAAATGGGGAGCAGGGAAGAAACATACCAGGACAACAGCAGACCCCACACAACAACAACAACAACAACAACAACAACAACAACAACAACAACAACAACAACAACAACAACACACCCATGCATAAAAGCACAAGTGAATTTTTAAGAGGTTTCTCTTGAAAGGAAGTCATTTTAATGCTGGAATCATTAGGACATTGGCAGATATATAGTACATTTATTTTTACGTACTTTCCAAAGGCGTAGCTGTATCTTTGATTTTCGCACCTAGTCCAATATCCCAAAGGTAAATTGTCCTCCTTTGCTTTTGGGTGGATGTGTGTAAAGGCCTTTTGAGGCATCCAGGAAGTCTCTAACCTCCTCGTCCTCCTGACATCCTGAATTGTATATTGCCAGCCTCAAGCACCTGCTACTTTAGGAATGGCTGCTTTCCCGGTCTTTATAGCATTTATTCTGCAGTCCCTGGGGTCACAAGCTGAACACAACTTGGTTGCAGCAGAGACCAGAAAATGGGGGTTGTTGCTAAGCTAAAGTTGTTTGGAAGGGGGCTTGTTTTTTTCTGCTTGTGAGGGAGATGTTGTTTTTCCCTCGAATCTCAGAAAACCATCACCTGGAGGCAAGCATAAAACAAATACCATAGTATCCCCGTGCAACAAATGGGACGTAGCCATCCCCCCCTCCTTTTTATAATAAGGCCCTGAGCTGACATTATGTGATATTGCAGGAACCCATTATGAACACGCCAAACAATGTACGAAGTATAAAATAAAGCAAGCCTACTTACTTTGAAGGGTCTTTGCTATGAGAAACTCTGCAGAGAATAGTCAAGTTACATTAGGAACTATGGTAACTAAAACACAGCAGGCATATAGGTATTCACTACAGGAAATGTAATATTATAAGTAGTAATAAAAAAAAGTTCGTAAAATGGGATTCTGGCAAAAGCCTAACCACATTTGCATAAAGGTTTCTCCTAGGGTTCCATGGGATCAGAGCAAAGCCTCACTACACGGAGTACCCTTGGGTTTCCCCTAGGAATTTCAAAGACCCAGAGCATGGCAGGTGGAAAGCGACTGGTTAAAACTGCTCTCCTGTTTCTGACAGTTTCCACTGTTATTCCACAAGCCGCTTTCTGTATATTGCTTGCCATATGGTTTTCGTATTAATTTACTCATTTTTATTCTGTTTCGTTTCGTTCCTTTCCACCTTCTCTCATTCTGTCACGAGAATATTAAACACGTTTAAGGCTACTTGGGGAATTTCCCCCACCTTTGAGAAATTACCTATTACCATCATTCACATGCAAGTCCAAGATTGGACTGTCAAGGCAGCCTAAAATGTCACTGTCTTATTTATTTAATTCATTTCTATACCCCGCTTACATTTCAAAAAATCATCGTCGTCATCCCTACAGCATCAAAGGCAACATTACTAAATATCTAAATAAAACATTACAAATGAAAATGAAATGCAAAATATAATAAAGCTCTGCATTTCAGTAATTATTTTTAATAAAAGCTATTTGTTTTATGCTGCTTTAAATTACTTAAACCCATATAGACTAATCCCACGCCTTGAAGGAATAATAATAATAATAATAATAATAATAATAATAATAATAATAATAATTTATTTATACCCCACCCATCTGGCTGGGTTCCCCCAGCCACTCTGGGCGGCTTCCAACAGAATATTAAAATGAAATAGTCTATTAAACATTAAAAGCTTTCCTAAACAGGGCTGCCTTCAGATGTCTTCTAAAAGTCTGGCAGTTGTTTTTCTCTTTGACATCTGGTGGGAGGACGTTCCACAGGGCGGGCGCCACTACCGAGAAGGCCCTCTGCCTGGTTCCCTGTAACTTGGCTTTTCGCAGTGAGGGAACCACCAGAAGGCCCTCGGCGCTGGATCTCAGTGTCCGGGCTGAACGGTGGGGGTGGAGACGCTCCTTCAGGTATACTGAACCGAGGCCATTTAGGGCTTTAAAGGTCAGCACCACCAACACTTTGAATTGTGCTCAGAAACGTACTGGGAGCCAATGTAGGTCTTTGAAGGAAAAGTAGTATCTTTATGAGATGAAGGTCATCTCACATTTAACAGGTCCAATGTGACTGAATGGCAAGCACAGTGCAATTGTATTCGGGAGGTCTGGATTCAAGACTTTGCCACACAGTCATCAGAAGAGCTTGCCTGCTGGATCAAGCCAGTGGCCCACCTAGTCCAGCATCTTGTTCCCACAGTGGCCAACCAGGTTCCTTTGGGAAACTGGCAAGCAGGACCTGACCACAAGAGCACACTCTCTTCCTGAGGATCCTAGCAACTAGCATTTAGAATCATTGCTGCCTCCTACCCTGGAAGCAGAGCATAGTCATGGGAAGTGAGGGCAAGTCACATTGACTTTCAGTTGTATCTGAAGGGTGGAAGTGCCTCTTTTAGTGGGGCAGAATCTGCAGTCTTGCCTTTTTGCTTAGTTTTTAGCTTTTTACTTGTACTGCTCTGTTTTTAGTTTTTTGTAATTGTTTTAATCGGTTTTAATGTATACCGCTTTGAGTTACTTGGTAACTCAATGAACAAATATACAAATGTTTGATGTTTTACTGTGTTCGATGTTTTAATTTCCCGTAAGCCCACCATAAGTGGCTGGGCGGCATGTAAATAATTAATTGTTATAATAATTTTTTTTATAAATAATGGTAGGGTAGTAAACGACAAAAACAAGGAGTTTGTTTCATTCCTCTATTGTCTCCTTTTTGCCAGTCTCTTGTCCCTTGAAGAGTGGATACTTGGCCTCCACGTCAGCCCAGGTTATGTTGCCATTTGCAAGGTCCCGAACTATGGTGGGAAGCTCAGAGATCTCAGCTCTTATCTGGCGCATGGAGTCGCAGTCTCGCAAGGTGGCCATGTGCGGCGACCGGTTGACCGTCTCAAAGTCAATTGTGATCTCAAAAGCCACGCCGATCTCATCTGTCCTGGCGTAGCGCCGGCCGATGGATCCGGAGGAGTCGTCCACCTTGTGGGAGACCCCGTTTCTTGTGAGGGCTTCGGATAGTTCCTTCACAAACGGAATGAATTCCTGGTTTTGGCTCAGGGGAAGGACAGAGCACTTGAACAGCGCCACCACAGCAGGGAAACTGAAATACGTCCGTGGTTCATCTCCCTCTCGGATGCGGAACATGTGCTCAAATATCGTGTACATGATTCTTCCGATACCAAACGAAAAATCATAGAAGAGTTGGAAGGGCCTATGGGAATCTTTTGCCGGACATGGGACTTGAACCCACGACCCTGAGATTAAGAGTCTCATGCTCTACTGTCTGAGCTCTAATACTACCAATGTTATATGCATATTGGCAATCAAATGCCAATAAACCTTTAGAGGCCAACTCCAGATAATTCCCCCCATCACATTGGTTCACGTTGCCCCTCCCACGCCTCTTGTGGAATATGGCTCCAATATGCCCTGGGACGTGGGTGGCGCTGTGGGTTAAACCACAGAGCCTAGGGCTTGCCGATCAGAATGTCGGCAATTCGAATCCCTGCGACGGGGTGAGCTCCCATTGCTTGGTCCCTGCTCCTGCCAACCTAGCAGTTCGAAAGCACGTCAAAGTGCAAGTAGATAAATAAGTACCACTCCAGCGGGAAGATAAACTGCGTTTCCGTGCGCTGCCCTGGTTCGCCAGAAGCGGCTTTGTCATGCTGGCCACATGACCAGCTGTACGCCGGCTCCCTCGGCCAATAATGCGAGATGAGTGTGCAACCCCAGAGTCGGTCACGACTGGACCTAATGGTCAGGGATCCCTTTACCTTTACCTTTATGCGTTTGCCCATACTGAACTGGCTGGGCCTCTTGTGACTATATACTCTGGGAAGCAAGTGCATTGAACAACCACCTCTGACCTCCAAAATCTAGAGAGCCCTCATCTGTTCATGGTATCATGCTACTAAAATGCTGGTGCTCACTCGTTTCCCAGGCCAAATACTTCCCCACACTAATGTTTCATTTTGTAAAGGCTATTCAATGCAGCTCCTTAAGGAATATTCCAATTACCTTCTTTCGTATTCTCACGTTCAAAAGCCTTGAGGCTAACATTCCTTCAGGAGCACCTTGAAAATTGATACTGAACCTTGGGCTGCAGCTTTAGAAACATTTGCGCAGTTCCAATTAAGGGCAGTGCTCTCTTCGATTTTTTATTTTTATTTTTATTTTAAGTGCCTTGGTTCTAGAAAGTGTACGGAAGAGTGTTAATTTGTAAATTGGGGTTAGACTGGGATGTTAGAAAGCAAAATATTCCTGAGTATATATGCATGTGAAATTATTACAGTGAAGATATTTGATTCCCTTTAAATAATGCAGTTAAAGCCTTTTGCATCCCCACCAAAAAAACCAACCACCTTCTGAAGCCCAGACTCTCTTTAATGGTTTATACTCTGGGGAGAATGCATAGGTATGAAGCTTAATAACATATTTTAATAATGTTGTGGATACTGACAAATTGATCGCAGCAGTCAGAGGGGGAAAACAGCTGATGCAACCAGGGACACCAGGTTCATGTTTTCCTAGACATGGCAAGGGCCGCCCAGATTGTCAAAGAAAGTTGATAGCTTTAAAAAACTGACCTCTGAGTTTTGGCTTGATCTGACTTCCTTGTTTCCAGCCATACTTGATTATATCTAAAAGGGGGAAATATTTTTTTTTTAAAAAAAAATTATAGATCAAGGTTTGGCCTCACAGAAGAGTAAATGCACCAATAAGGAGTTGTTTATTGCAGTGTAACACAATTACAGTTTGCTACCACTGCATATATCTAAAGCTTTTGGGAAAGTGTTACTGTTTCTCCTTTGCTACATCACCCCCATCCCTCATATACTGTATATGCACAACACTAAACAGGCTTTTGGTCAGCATGGAGGGAGCCTGTTGTAGTTTCCAGCTGTCGCCTTTGCCTTTTTCTCTGAGATAGATGGTAACCCATTAATACCTGAGGAAACAAAGAGAGGCTGGAAAAATACGATAACATCTATACTGCTGTGTATACACACTGCCCTCAATAGCAATACTACTACTACTACTACTACTACTACTACTAATAATAATTTATTTATACCCCACCCATCTGGCTGGGTTTCCCCAGCCACTCTGGGTGGCTTCCAACAGAATATTAAAATACAATAGTCTATTAAACATTAAAAGCTTCCCTAAACAGGGCTGCCTTCAGATGTCTTCTAAAAGTCTGGTAGTTGTTTTTCTCTTTTGACATCTGGTGGGAGGACGTTCCACAGGGCGGGTGCCACTACTGAGAAGGCCCTCTGCCTGGTTCCCTGTAACTTGGCTTCTCGCAGCGAGGGAACTGCCAGAAGGCCCTCGGCACTGGACCTCAGTGTCCGGGCAGAATGATGGGGGTGGAGACGCTCCTTCAGGTATACTGGACCGAGGCCGTTTAGGGCTTTATAGGTCAGCACCAACACTTTGAATTGTGCTCGGAAACGTACTGGGAGCCAATGTCGGTCTTTCAAGACCGGTGTTATGTGTTCTTGGTGGCTGCTCCCAGTCACCAGTCTAGCTGCTGCATTCTGGATTAATTGCAGTTTCCGGGTCACCTTCAAAGGTAGCCCCATGTAGAGCGCATTGCAGTAGTCCAAGCGGGAGATAACCAGAGCATGCACCACTCTGGCGAGACAGTCTGTGGGCAGGTAGGGTCTTAGCCTGCGTACCAGATAGAGCTGGTAGACAGCCGCCCTGGACACAGAATTAACCTGCGCCTCCATGGACAGCTGTGAGTCCAAAATGACTCCCAGGCTGCGCAGCTGGTCCTTCAGGGGCACAGTTACCCCATTCAGGACCAGGGAGTCCCCCACACCTGCCCGCCTCCTGTCCCCCAAAAACAGTACTTCTGTCTTATCAGGACTCAACCTCAATGTGTTAGCCGCCATCCATCCTCCAACCGATTTAAGGAATAAATCGTAACTGCTACACTCCTTTCCCTTGTGTAGTTTTCTATTCATCTCTCGTCCGTCCACCCCCCACCCCCCGGTCTAATAGATGAGTGAGCTCTGAGCATCTATCACTGTAAAATAGAGATTCCATTTGAGTTTGTCAAATGAGTGAACGGCCTAGCCGTCCCATTGGAGCCATTTATGAACAGCGGGAGCACGTCCAGCAAAAAGCCATTCCTTACACAGACCTCACAAGTTGACCCATCTTCAGCAGAGAATCTTATAGGGGGGCTAGCCGGATTGGGTTTTAGAGAAAGGCAGAGCCCTTCTGCAAATAATGTAATGGTTAGATGGAACTATGGAAGAATTTCCCAGAAGGAAACCTTATCATATTTTTTTCCCACATCAGCTACTCCAAAAATTTATCAGCGATGATAGTATAGGAAAAAATGGACTCGTATTAGAGCCTGAAAAATACATTGTTTCTCCCAGACAGGCATGCAACTTCCTGGCACCAAATCCCAATATGATTCTGGAGAATTACTTTTCCTGCTTGACCCCATGTTTTTGGACTCAGTTAAAAAAAAAGTCTCTTGCAGGTATGTTAAAAGGCTCCGTTTATCATGTGGTGACAGCTGATGAATGGCTGAGAAAAGCTAAGTTTCTACTTAGGAAAACAAAACAAAACAAAACACTAGGACTTCTAACAGCACCCCCAATTAAATAAATCCAGAAACCTAGTTAATTAGTCAAAACGGAAGCTGGCCAGCGTGGGTGAGTCTATTTTTTTTATTATTATTTTAGATCTATGACTCCACCTAGCTCCTAGCCACTCCTAGCCGTGATTGGTCAAGCTATCAGGTGGGTCAATTCATATTTCCTTTTTTTCAGCGGCAGGCTTTAAGCTTTCCAGAAATACCTCTTCCAGGTTTGTGCGATGGCCTTTCTGATATGCCCTAGCCATCCACCTGAATCTAAGGGAACAAGGGAGGCGGTGCGGGGGAGGCGTTTAATTCACCTACACCAGAACCAGTGGCTACCCCGAGTCACCCGGTGGCTTACTGTAACAACTTCAAGGTGAGTTCCAACATGGGCCGTCTTTCCCCGGGGGTGCAAGGGGTGCGGAGCACCCGGGCGCCAAATTCTGGGGGGCACCAGGCGCCTGCCGCTGAAGCCGCCTAAGCTCTTAACTATCTACCTGTTATGAAATAATAAATAACTTTGATCAAGCTAGAAAAACAAAATACATGTATACCTACTGTGTCACTAAAGGACTTTCGACTTTGTGCGCTTATTTACCAAAGACACGCTGCGCCAGCGGTGGTGCTTATCATTCACAACGGCGGCACTTGTCAGACTCAACAGTGGCGCTCACAACAGCGGCGCAAAAGTTAATTTGGGGGCTAAACAAAATTTGGGGGCACTGGGCAGATCTTTGCACCCCAGCAGCGCATATGCTAAAGACTTGCCTGCCAACACCTATTTTTCTTGAAAAAAAGCACTGGGCATCAATATCATCATCACCTCCCCCTTTTAAAAAAATATTTATTTCACTTTAATACATCACAAAAAAGAGAAATACAAAATTAAACAAATATCCATCACCTCCTGACAATTAAAACAAACAACAACAACAACACATTGAATAGTGTTCACAATACTTTTAACATAAAAATGGTCTTTTTTCTATATACCTGACTTCCCGTCTACGCCTTACTTCTATTTCTCATCAGTTGTTCACTGCCATATCATAACATGTTTTGGTTTTAATATTATTTATTCTATCATGGGTTTTCCATCAAACTTAAAACTCCTGCTGAAGTTATTCAAATACTGCTACAGACTTTAAACTGTCATTACTATTTTTCAAATAAATTTTAAAGACTTCCCATTTTGAGATAAATACTTTGATTTATTTTTTTATTCTTTCTGATAGGTTGTCATCATCGCCTCCCTTTAAACGATTATTCCAGAGTTGTTGGAGATGGGGATGGGGGCAGTGCAGAGGCATAATCACCATCACTTTTTTTTTCTGGATTGTTTCCATTTCAGAGGCAACACCAGCATCATCACCTTTTCTTCCTGCCTGGCCCAGAGCAGGGATTGCTTCCAAGCTGTTTGAGGGGAGTGGAGCAAAGTGCAAAAGCAGAAGCATTATCATCATCTCCTCATGCACCCCTAATTTCAACGTAGTCACATTTATTTAGGTGAACGAGCAGCCCCTGCTTTCCAAAAGGACTGCACACAGCACCCCGGAGACCATAAATCCGCCACTGTTAAAGGGGCTGGACAAGAGTGGTGAAAGGTTCCTAAATGTGTGTGGCTATATCTGTGTGGCCTTCCTCCTTACTCCTGGCAGATGAGAAAATGTGGTTTATGAGGTTAGAGGCATGTGAGGCTCCAGAGTGTGGTTCGAGATGCCTCGTTTATGTCTTTTAAAGGGCGAACAGAACACAATTCTCAGCAACTAACTTTCTTCATCTATAAAATTAAGGGGGAACTATACATGCCTGGCAAAAAAAGGCATTGTGTGAATCAGTCCCTTAGTACCCATAAAGCAGGAATGGGGGACCTGGAGCCTTCCAGATGTTGTTGGGACTCCATCTCCCCACATCTGGCCCAGCCTGCATGGCCAGTGTTCAGAGTTGATGAGTGTTAGAATCCAACAACATCTGAAGGTTCCCGATGCCTGCTATAAATGGAGCCAAATAACTGTTATCGGAATATTTATTTAGTCATTGTGATGAAGGTCCTGGTGTAGAATATCCATATTGCAGTACTGGTGCAGGAGGAGTAATAACTGTGCAAACCAAGTTTTATTTATTGTAATTTGGCATCAAAACTCTATTCTACAGACAAAGATTTTCCAATATTAAAGAATTAGGTCCAGGACACTTGGCCAGAAGAATTACCACGTAATTCGCCCTTTCCATTTAGGGTAAATGAAAATGTACTGTTTTATGTGGCACCCTATTTACTGTATTCACTTATTTGACAGCATAAACTGCCCTTCGGCACAAAGTCTTAGAATGGGATACATACAATACCATAATACATTTTAGGATTACAATTAGTTTAAGCAAGAGCCCACACTGCAATGTGTTAGGGAGGGGTCAGAGCCAAATCTTTACATAATTCATTCACCCTGAAAGATGCAGGTGCTTCTTGAGCTGCTAGCAAAAGTCATACAATGAAATGGAGGCCAGACCCACTTTAGAAGTTTTAGGGAAAATTTTAGAGATTTTCCTTGCCCAAAGCATTGTTTCACAATAACTCAGTACAAACTATTTGATTCTGGAATTCTGTACTACATATTAGACAAGCTACAAGGTCATTCCCAATTGAGAGAGAATATAATAAATTTTAAAAAAAAACAACCCACAGTTGTCATCTTATCTCTATAATTTTCCTATAAATATCATACAAACCAGTAGCCATTCCACATAAATAGGGCAAAGTATTGTGCTAGGAATATTAGTGGTGAAGCAGAGAACATAGCATTTCCATATTATTGCGTATTTCACATTATTTTTTAATAGACTGATTAAATTGTCTAAGTACTACAGCACTGTACCTCAATGCTATTCATTGGCTATGATCTGAAATGTGAAGTAATTGCGAAGATCCTGCTTTCTCTATATTTTAATACGCATTAGAAAGATAGCTTCCTCTATATTTTAATACACATTTCACACACAGATCTCTAGCCAACAATACTGAGGGATTTTGTATTTTGTGGCATCAACCCCGAAAAGTAATAGACTGCCTTTAAACAATGTCCAACAAGACATCGGAATTCCACATAAGTGGTTGAAGTAGAATTTTAAAAGTGGAATTTGTAGCAACAGATGTGTCCTCTTAGTAAGGATAATCAATCTGTGGTGAATTTTTAGTTCTCCAGCATTCCTCTTAATTATGATGATGATCTTGGAAAAATGTTGGCAGGGTCAGGAGTACTAAAATGTATATAATATGGAAAGCAGGTGACTTGGAATTTTTAACTAAGAGTTGGTCTTCAAGCAAAATGATAATAATCTTTGCGGTTAAAAAAAACAAAAACATTTTTCATGAGAACATGGGCAGAGGATCAAATGTAAGGAGGAGTTTGTATCAGCCGAGTCACTGACGTTAAAAATACAGTGGTACCTCGGGTTAAGTACGCTTCAGGTTAAGTACGCTTCAGGTTAAGAACTACGCTAAGAACAGAAATCGTGCTCTTGCGGCGCAGCGGCAGCAGGAGGTCCCATTAGCTAAAGTGGTGCTTCAGGTTAAGTACGCTTCAGGTTAAGAACGGACCTCCGGAACGAATTAAGTACTTAACCCGAGGTACCACTGTAATGGCATTTCTTAAGCACAAGGATAAAGTGGAGGGCTACAGCTTTCCTACCCAGGTTTAGGGAGAGGGAAAGGTACATTTTACTTCTGAGTGCAGAGAGGCTTCTGCAGTTATAAAGATATTATATCTGTTTTTATCGTTAGATAATAATCTGTTTCATTACATGTCCGGCTGATAGGCTATGTAAAGAGAAATGCCATATCTGTGAGGGGGTTGGGAGTTGGGAAGATTTCACATCAGGCTCTGTATAGGGAGAGTTCAGATGCCCCATCAACAAATGCAAGAGGTTGCTTTTTCAATGATGCCACCTTTTAAAACACACACCTTCCGGCCAGAAATACCTGGTTAAGAATGTGACCTGCTATATATGATGGATTGGTGGCACATTTGAACAGCCCCATGGTTGTCACAGCAGCCATGAAGTCCCCGGCTGCGCCAGACAAGTCAGGTTTGGCATGAATGTTGAGGTCCCACAGCTCACTCTAGCCTGGAGATGAGCCAGAAGAATGTTCAATATGTCTCCCGGACCAACGCTGGTACAAATATTCAATCTAGAGACCAACTGGACAGGAGAAGGAGATGGAATCTCTAGACCACTGTAACCCATTCTCCACAAGTCTGTTGGTACCTCTCCAAGTACCTCACTGGAGAAAGCTGGGAGAAATCAAGATCTCCCAGGTCTTGGAACACAAGCTAAGTTGGCATCCACATTCATTTTCAAATCATGGAAGTTTTATTATGTACCTGAGAATAAGCTGGGAAACCTATTGAGATAAGAGGCAGGGGGTTTGACTGGATGGCCCTTGTGGTCTCTTCCAACTCTATGATTCTATGAATATATGCACACAATTGTTAGAAAATCAACATAGGATTCATTTTTTTATATCTGCATTTGCCCATTGAAATCAATAGAGTTTTGTTCTTAGTAGACATGCATAGGACTGCATTGTCAAAAGTATGTTTTCTCCTTGTCTCCCCTGGCACTAAATAAAAATGTCTAATTATTATTCATCTGAATTTAGATAAAGGTAGAAATTATTATTCATGCAAAAGTGGATAAACTTTTCATTTGCATCATGAAAGTTATCTAGTTCTGAAAATCTGGGGGGCGGGGTCATTTTCTTTAATTACCGTACAGGAAAAGAAAAGAAATAAAAAAGACAATATATTCATTTAGTATTAATTTCTTTTTTTCATTTTCTTTGCATTAAGTGGCCAAAGCTCATTTCCCCCACCAGGTGTTCAACAGACTGCCTCAAAAGTCAGTTTCAGTGGGGAAGAGAAGCACACATCTCAAGTGCAATGGATTGAAACGGATGAAAATTAATGTGAGACAATTAACCCTGCTCTGAAAAACTGAACTCAGTTACAAGACGTCATGTTTTATTTCAACAGTTTGCTAGTTGCACTTTCTTTTTGGCATCCAAATAAAATCATAAAACAAAATAATATTAAATATTGTGTTTTCTTGGCTGCAATCCTTTACCCATTTTACTCAACGGGACTTACTTTTGAATGGACATGTATAATATTGTGCTGTCATCTTTTCCATTCAGAAAACAGGGGTAAGGTGAAATTGGGTAGTTTTCGTATTTTCAACCCCCTTAAATATTTCTATTTACTGTAATGCTCGCCAGATCCGTATATGATTTCAATGATATGTTGTTTTTTTGGTTTTATTGGATTGTAACCTAAGAGGAGCAAAATCTAAAATGCTGCTCAAAGATTTCTTTCCTAAACCTTTTGCCAATGTGACCCTATTTTGAGATTTATATTTTCCCATGACGCTGGGCAGCTATAAAGACCAATCTGGCACTGTGGGAAACCCCAAGAATCCAAGGAATTTTGTGGATTATATTGTTTTTAAATCATGCACCAATCTAGTCCAACACAAGGGGTTGGTGGGCTGCAATCACTCAGCTCTTCACCTGCCCTGATTCCTTTGTCCAGTGGCCTCTATGTGTCCTGAGGTTGAATCAAACGCTGATATCTGTTTCCACTATAAATGAAACCTGAATTGATTGATTAAATTTCTATACCATAAACCAGGCATGGCCAAACTTGGCCCTTCTGCTTTTTTGGGACTACAACTCCCATCATCCCTAGCTAACAGGACCGGCGGTCAGGGATGATGGGAATTGTAGTCCCAAAACAGCTGGAGGTCCGAGTTTGGCCATGCCTGCCATAAACTAAATCAACCTTTTAAAAAAATATATATTATATAATATGTACACTCTCATTGGTATGGCTGCATCAATATACCAGGACTGACACACAGAATTAAGGACACACTAAGAGAGAAAATACAGTAGAGAGACCCGCTAGTTAAAGAGGAAAATGATAAAGTATTGCGCTTGTTAGAGGTAAAAATGAAAGGATATCAATGCACATTTAGATGCATATATTGAGAAGGAAGAGGCAAGGAGGTATGCACGACAGTCAAGGAACAACAGAGAAAGAATATGTATATAAGCATTGGCACAAATATGCACATCCAGCCTATGCTTTCTGAATGGACCGTAATAGCAAGCACGCTCTTGGTGGTGCCGTGTGTTGTTTAGAATGTGCTTTTTGCAGTGTGCTTTCGTTGCTCATGGTGCCATTTTTATTGCTTAGTAAAGTCAATCCAAAGGGATGCAGGTGGTCTAAACCACTGAGCCTTGGGCTTGCCAATCAGGTCAGCAGATGGGAGGTGATAAGCAGCAAGCTTCACATGTCGAACTTGCATGTGGTTCAACTCTTAAGATGCACCCTCCATGGAGGGGTGGTGGCAACACAGCTTAAATTGGGCTTGGAATTATTTCACTTGTGGCTTTCCCCAAGGAACCCTGGGAACTATAGCTTTGTGGCAGTGCCTGAAATGCAGTGGGGAGAGATTCCTAAATCCCTAGGGATGGACACATTCCCAAAAGTTCCTTGAACTGAAAGGAGATAATTATAGTCAATTTGTGTCATACATGTGTAAGAACAACACTTTTACCTAGCGGGTCAACTATTATTATGCAGGAAATTATTTACTACAATCTGCCGGGCTTGAAAGTGGCTGAAAGCTTCATCCACTTTCATTCAGACTCAATTCACCTAAAGGGGGAAAAATCTAGGGAAATTAACGAAGCAAACATATTATCCCTTTCCCACAGTATGCTAGTGAAAGGACCTATGGATGTGGTTTGTAATTCAAAACCATGGTTTGCACATCAGTTTGAGTGCTAAGAAAAAGGGCACTCAAATATCTTTGATGCAATTCAGTGTTGTGAGAGTAAAGGTAAAGGGACCCCTGACCATTAGGTCCAGTCGTGTCCGACTCTGGGGTTGCGGCGCTCATCTCGCTTTACTGGCCGAGAGCCGGTGCACAGCTTCTGGGTCATGTGGCCAGCATGACAAAGCCGCTTCTGGCGAACCAGAGCAGCGCACGGAAACGCCGTTTACCTTCCCGCCAGAGCGGTTCCTATTTATCTACTTGCACTTTGACGTGCTTTCGAACTGCTAGGTTGGCAGGAGCTGGGACCGAGCAACGGGAGCTCACCCCGTCACAGGGATTCGAACCGCCGACCTTCTGATCAGCAAGCCCTAGGCTCTGTGGTTTAACCCACAGCGCCACCTGGGTTCCTTGTTGTGAGAGTAGGCGGCCACAATCAATTCAGGACTTCTTCATCCTCCGCTCCCTGCTACAACCCCCGGTCCCCATAAATTGCTTCAGAGGATTGGGGGTACATTGAAACAAATTGGGTGTGGAGAGGAGAAACCAGAAGTCCTGCTGTACTCACAGAGCTCTTCTTGAGCACGTGAGATGTAATTCGGTATCAAACTTTATAGATCAAACAAACAAACAAACAAACAAACACATTACACTTATTTTTCATTTTTGTTCCAAGGAGGTCAAGGAGCTCAACTTCCCCAGTTTTAGCCCCACAACAACCCTGTGAATTAAGTTAGGTGGAGAGGAAGCGATTGGCTCAAGACCACCCAGTGAACTTCATGACCAACAAGGGATTTGAACTTGAAGATCTCTAGTCTTAACCCCTCAGTAACCACTCCATCATGCTGGCTTTTAATAAACAAATGTCTCCCTTCAAACATCCATACCTTGGGTGTATCCCACATGAAGGAACAGACAGCCAAAAGTTCCCCCAGGAAGTGATAAATGAAAACAACATGAGGCAGGTTAAGTGTGTGAAGCTTAGAACTTTATGAAATATAGCTCATTTGCTAAGGCAGCTCCATCTTGGCTACACATGTACTTGTGAGGCAGCTCAAGAGTACAGGTTAAACCCTCTGAAGTCAGCAGCTTCTTGGGGCTTTCATAAATTGACGCAAGTTCTGACAGATCTGGGTGGCAGCATATAACAGTATTAAGTTATTTTGCTATACTCGAGCATTACAAATGCAGAGAGAATGTGAAGTAGCTCTTTTTAAACAGAAAGTGTGCTGTTGAATTAGAACTTAAACCAGAAGTTACCCACAAGCCTGACACTAACATCCTTGTTTTCAAAAGTTCCAGTCTTGCATTAAGTGCCACTGAAGTTAAAGGGACTTCTTGTAGCTGCATAACCTGACATGTTCCGGATCTTACAACACAATCCTTTACATGTCTACTCAGCAGTAAGTCACACTGGCTTTGGTTAGGCTTTCACCAAGGCAAGTCTGCATAGGATTGAAGCCAAACAGAACAACCATAACTCTGGCCACTGAGCAGTAGAGAGGGATGAAGTGGCAAAACTACCACTCAAGGGAGCCCAGCCATTCAAATATTTTATTGATGGGGGTGAAGGGATCTCAGTCCCTAGGAGTTGGCTCCTATGAAGGTGTGTGTATCCAGGGGTTGGAAGGAGGCTATTAAAAAAAAATTTGCTTTGCCATCTCCAGGCTGGTACCACAGGAAAGCTCACATCAGGCCTCTTAGGAGTTGGACCCATTTAGAATCCAAAAGACCTTTGGCTGGTACAGCTCCCCCACCCCAAAAAACCTCAAACGAAATAGCTGTATCAGTTTCAAACATCAGTTTATGAAGCAGAAGCACAATTAGATGTTAAAAGCTTCTCACTCTTTATGTCCCCAACCTCCCCAGGGTCATAAAATTAGGTTGCAGGTACAGGATACAAATGATGCACATAAATGTTAGGTTTATGATTGGACGCTTCCACGTTCCATGCAAAAAGCAGGAGGTGGGGCGGTAGCCAGAACGCGCCGCTGACAACTGCAAAATCAGCAGCGTGCCCCGAACCACGGATGCATTCTTAAAAATACCGACTAAAGCCTGGGGAGTCAACGAAGGAGGGAGCCGTTTTCCTTTCGTTCCCTGCGTGGCGGTAGGGTAGGTCACTGCAGCAGCTGCTGCGCAGTGGCCAGCTACGTCCAAAGTCTCTCCTCCCTGGACAGCTGGCCCGAGCGCACATTTGGCTATGCGCTTCTGGTCTGTGTGTGGCTTGCAGCCGCTCCCCTCCCTGCATGTAACGACAGCTCCGCGTCACTGCTGATCGATCTGTGTGTGTAAAGTACTTTGGACAACCTCCAGTTGGCGCCACGCAGCCCCGCGCCTTGGGCATGGCGGTCTGGGCGAGCCTTGCCAAGTGGGCCACGGCAGGGACAACCCCCCAGGCCGACGAGGGGGCGCGCGCGCCTGTCTCTGTGTGGAGTGCGCGCGCAAGGAGGGCGGGGGGAGGCGAATGTCGCTTCCTTGCGCTCCAGAGATCCTTGAATTGCAAAGCGCAGCCCGTTCGGAAGCCCCCCAAAATCCCTGAAGCCCCCCCCCCATGTCTCTTTCCGCCTGCGATCGCCTGTTCGGAGCCCGCTTTCGGCCCCTTCCCCTTTTCTCCTCCTGGAAGGCGAGGGGGCCGGCCGAGCGCTCTGGCGGCTCCCGCCTCGACCCCCAACAGCCTCGCCTGCCTTTGAAGTGCTCGGCTCCTCCACTTGAAGGGAGATCGATTACAGAAGAACAACAGGCACAAAGAACCCGCGGCTTTTACGGGCGGGCCACTTTCCCACGATCAGAGCAGGCCAGCTCTGCAGCAACGGCCGGCCGCTCTACCCCCGCCCCCGCGCGCCCATTCTCACCCTCATTAAGTAAATAAATACACATTAAATTATCACGCCTCCTGCCACCCCTTCACCCTTCAGTGGAATCGGAAAAAAGAGAGATCCTGCAGATTTATTTCAAAAGAGCTGATCAACTTGGACAAGAGCGGCAACATTGGTACCGTGGTTTTGTCTTTGAAAAGCAGCCAAGTGCAAATAATAGAATATATTTTTAAATTATTATTATAGTATATATACAGTATATAAAGCGAGGGCATTTTAACGTGCACCGAAAAGCCTCGGAAGCGCCCGGAAGTGGCAAAGTTTAGCTAAGACAAGCCCCGCCCCGCCTTCCCGCCGCCTCACTCGGGGCTCTGGGTCACATGGGTGTAACATAAACACACTCATTCATTCATTCGCAGCGTACGATCCGGTTAGGGGAGGGCACCCGAGCTGGTGGCAGTTGGCGCTCACAGTACAAGGGCACGTACGTGCGTGTGGGGAGGCCTGGAACAGGACACGCCATCTCCCTTGACGCCCAGAAAATGTATTTTGTGTCATCGGCGGCGCGGAAGAGAAGGAAAGCAGACCTCCGAGCACAAAGACTTACGAAATCCTTTCGCACCAGGACCCACATCCCGCACACCCGGAACTGCTTTCCCTCCACAGACAGAGTATGAATGAGAGAATGAATGAATGAATGAATGAGGCTCCTTGGCCCATAGCGTGGGTGAGAATTTAAACGGTCCCCCATAACAACCCCCACTTCCTCGAAAACAGGTTTGCCTGGATGCCACCCTTAACGTCGGGATTCTCAGATCTGGGCCTAATTTGGTCCGATTTGGAGAACGGGTTCAAACCGGGACTTACAGTAATTGGTTTTTGGGTCCGAGTTACTAAACTGAACTACGGGTTCACAGCCCCAGTCTTTGACGTGTTTATTCAGTCACTGCATTCTGCAAGACCGTGTACAGCAGGGTCGCTTTCTTGAGATCAGCCGCAACTATCGGTCGCTCCCCACGCGCACTCATTCACCGCACTTGTGTCGGATGCCAACGAATAAATTTGGTGTTTTTTGGGGGGGGGGGTTAAACCCCGCCCCGCTTAATCAAATCACATGATGCGGTACATGCACACTATTCGAATGGCCCATCAACTGGGGGGGCTCTCAAATATTTTATGGCGGGGGGGGGGGCGAAGACCCCTCGGCCCCTAAGAGTTGGCTCCTATGACTGGTGTTAACTGGATTATATAAACCACACACGGTGCGCGGGGGGGGGGGAGGGTTTGGAGGGGTAACGTTTTAAAAAGTGCCGGAGTGCCGCTCTCTCTGTAAGCTGCTCCCCTGCGCGTAAATCCTCCTTCCCCGCCGTGCTCACTCCCTGCTCAGAAATGCCTTTCCTTAACTAATGCCGACCACGATCTCCCCTGATCTCCGTTTTGCCCGGGCAGCTGAACTCTGGAGCGAGGCGGGCGCCCGCGTGGCTTTGAAACCCGGCGGGAGAGCGGGATTTACGCGCTGGGTGAGCCGCCGAGCCCCGCCCAAGGCAGGCACCCCTTTTACCCAGCTGCTCGCCTTCTCCTTGCCCTTAGCGCGCTGGGAGGGGTTTTGTTAGGGGAGAACTCATCACGCGCCCAGAAGCGACGCTTCTGGATTTGTCACAGAGGGGCCTTCGGTTCATTCATTAAAAGAAGACGAAGGGACGCGCCCCTCCCTCTCCCTCCCCGCTCTAGAGAGGGAGCCACGCCCCTTCCCGGCCCCCTCGCCTCTCCACGCCAGACTGCTTGGCGTCAGAACGGGGAGAGCGAATCGCGTGAAGCCTCTTGGCCGCAAAGCAGCCGGAAGTGTTAGCCATTCACGAAGCACTAAACAAGAGCGATGCTTTCTCCCTGGTGCTGGCCTGTTTCTTTTGTTTGCACGGGCGGCGGCGGCTCCTGCCTCGCGATTAGTTCGCTGTTCAGTCTAAGCTCCATTACGCACTCTTAATTCTTTATATCCCGCCTTTTGGGGGAGCATATTAACCCCGCTAGCCTGTCGGCGAGGGGATCCTTAAAGGCAATTTACAAGACTGCAGGGAAAGGAGGAAGAAAATGCTGCGAACTTCAACGGGCATCGTTAATGGAGTATAGGGAATGATCAAAACACATTGCATTGGTACATCGAAAATGGCAAGGTGGAATCCCTAGGTTCATAGAAATTTAAGAGGTGGAAGGGGACCCCAGAAGTCATTCATTCGAACCCCCCAGTTCAGTGCAGGGAACGCAATGGAAGGCATCACAGCATCACTGGGCTTCCAGCCTCGGACACGGAATCATAGAATTGTAACGTTGGAAGGGGTCTTGAAGGACATCTAGTCCAACCCCCTGCAATGCAGGAATATTTGAGCCAACGTGGTTCAAACCCATGGTCCTGAGATTAAGAATCTCCATGCTCTACCAACTGAGCTATCCCAGACTGACATGAAAGTTCCTGGGTGACATGTGCCGGCCGTTATCTCACAGACTTAGCCAAATCTACATTGCAAGGTGGTTGTGAGGAGAAAGAAAGAAAGAGGGAGAACTGTTATGCTATCCTGCACCCCTGGGGTACATACAGTGCTGTTTTTCTAGAAAAAGAGGTGCTAGAACTCACCATGAACACCTCCCTTCTTCTCTTAGAATAGCAATGGCACCCATTTGAGAGGTGCCGGAACTGAGGTCCAGCTGGGAAAAAAGCCCTGGATAAATATAAAAATATATAATGTTCAGAAGTCTTTCTTAAATGTTGAGCAAAAATCTGCTCCATTACCATTTCCACCCATTGGTTCTAGTGCTGTCCTGCTTTCTGGTGCAGCAGAGAACAAGGCTGCTCCATCTTCTGTGTGACAACACTTTAGAGAAGAGAAAACAGCTGTCCTGTCTGCCCTTAGTCTTCCCTTCCACAAGGCATACATACAGCTTAGCATGTTTCTAGTCTGCTGAACTGTGACCAACATACAGGCAATCAGTGGTGCTGGAAACTGTTTCTAAGATGCCCATGTCTTGGGTGCTTGCTTTATTTTCATTCATTCATTCATTCATTTATATGCTGCACTTCCAAAGAATCCCAGGGTGGCAAACAACAAGTGATACAAACAATTTTTAAAAAACCTTAAAAACAATTCCAATACAGGTGCAGACCAGGAAAGATCTCAACTTAAAAATCTTGTTGAGAGAGGTCTTCAGTAGGTGCCGAAAAGACAACAGAGACAGCGCCTCAAATATTTAAGGGGAGGGAATTTGCAAGGGATCTTGAATGCCATATTGTATGCCTAAAACAAAGGAATCTTTTGTGTTATAATGATGTTCTGGAACCTTGCAAAAGGAAGGATATACTGTACAAAAAAAGATGTGCAGCTAGTCACACAAGTAAAGTCTACTTTGGATCCTAGAATGGTTACAATTATTCCTCTTACTAAACATATTGCCTGAGTGCAGTCCCCCCCACCCCCATGATCCAAAAGAGCTTTCTCTATTTGTTTTTTTCTGTTCGTTTAATTCCTCAGGGACAAACACCTTGTGATGTGAAATATGCCATTAAGGAGCAGCAGCAGGTTTTGAATGTTCGTAGGAAGGACACACACATTTCTAGTGTGGATATTCCCTTGAACATACTGCCAAGTAACAATAGGGAAATAACAAGTATTTTGAAGGGAAAGGGGTATGCTTCAAACTTGCATTGATCCTCCAAAATTTACCCAATGCATGTTCATTTATACTCAGTTGTGTGCAAGTTCAAAATATCCAGGAAGAAACAAACCTAAGACTTCAGTACTAACATCAAGGAATTTCCAACACTTAAAGTATTATTTATTCAAATTGATGTTATACCCTGTCTTCAGGGAGCTTATAGATTGCCCCATTTTATTCTCTCATGTAGCTTTAGGTAAGGGATGGAGACTATTCCACTAATGGCCTCAGCTTCATTGCTTTGATCACTGAACATATCTGAAAAAACTAGCTTTTGGGTTGTTTCCAGACATAACTCAAAAGTGCTGATTTTGACCTATAACCCCCTAAACTTGGTCTGAGACCAGAACCTCTGATGGAGGGCTTTAACCCATCGTGAGATCTTCTGTTGAGGCCCTGTTCTATCTGCCTCCATCTTTAGAGATCACATGGTGGCTACAGGGCCTTTTCTGCTGTGGTGCCTCATCAGTGAAATGCCCTCCTCAGACGTCTGGCATCCATTATTGTAGCCATCAGGTGAAAACTTCCATTTGCAGAAATGGGGGAATAGGTTGTCCTCCAGATGTTATCATTTATTTCATTTATATAACACACTTCATAAAAAAAAACCCCAGAGTGCTTTACACCATAAAACGCTAAAATACTATAATAAACACCAAATTTACACATATAGTTAAAATCCACATAAAACACCTACCTTACCTGGATGATTCTGGGGCATAGCCGGGTAGCACCGAAGTTGCGAATGCACAGATGCTCCAGCAGGAGCACTAGATAGGTTTTGCCAGTGTGTCTGTGCATCCCTGACCTTGCCATGTCCTTGCCCCAGCCCAGCATCATCCAGGAACAGGAAGCAAGTGCCAATGTCATAGGCTCCACCCCATCGCACCCGTCACTAATGTCTGAAGGGCTGCAGTTTATGACCTACTGAAGTCCTTAGAGGGTTTCAGTTATTATATGACGTTCTATCCATTTACCTCTTCCTATTTTATCTGTGTTTATAGTAGGCCTAGTAATGTTATTTTGTTGTTTTTTATGATACAGTTTCCAGTGCTTTTTTGAGAGGGTGAGCAGCGGTACAGAGTATCATCACCTCTTTTTGTCTGTGTGCTGTCACTCATAGCACTTTTACCAAACGTTGAATACCAGTGCTCATTTTTAACCAAAAATAAAAAGAATGGACTTTTTTTGTTATTAGATAGATAGTTTTTAATTATGTTTACCTGTATATAACCACTGAGAGATTTTAATACATTAAAGGATATTTAGAAATGCTTTTAAACAAATACATACTTTTATTGCTGCTGTTTTGTGTTTGCATGCGTTAACATTTCCATCTGTATTGTATCTAAATTTGCTTTTAAAAATGATATTTTTTGAAACATTTTTGTAAACCACCTAAAAGTCCAAAGGGAAGGTGGGGCAACAAAGATGTTTTAAAATAAAATCGATAAAATTGTTTCCCGATATGCTGGTGGGTACAAAGTTACACTGACCCTCCTGGGAGAGCCTTTTGCCACATGTGCTGAGGAAGACAGCCTAACAGCTGGGCTTTCTGGCAGGGGCGTAGCAAGGGGGAGGGGGGCGGTCCGCACCGGGTTCCACCCCAGAGGGGGGTGACACTTTTTTTTAAAATTAATTTTTTTAAAATTTTAACTTCATTGAAAAAAAGAGATAATAGACACACACACAACCCCCCACACCTCACAAAGTGGCACCATCAGAGGGGGGTGACATTTTTTATTTTATTTTTTATTTTTATTTTTTTACATTTTTATTATTTTTTATTTTAACTTTATTGAAAAAAAAGATATAATAGACACACACACACAAAACCCCCACACCTCACAAAGTGGCACCATCAGAGGGGGGTGACACTTTTTATTTTTATTTATTTACATTTTTATTATTATTTTTAATTATTTTTTATTTTAACTTTATTGAAAAAAAAGATATAATAGACACACACACACACAAAACCCCACACCTCGCAAAGTGGCACCATCAGAGGGGGGATGACACTTTTTTTTAATTTAAATTTTTTTTAAAAAAAATTAAAGTGGTGGGGGGTGACAAAAAAAAATCCGCCCTGGGTACCACCTGTGCTTGCTACGCCTCTGCTTTCTGGCAACTGGAATGGAGATGGCCTCTGCCATTTAAAAGTGGTCGATTTCCTCCCAGAGAGCAGCAACGGAGGAAACTGGCTCAGGGCATGCGATCTGGTGGGTGAGTAGGGGAGGAGGGGCCTTGTGGGAGTCTGCCCTGCGCCCACCCGCATTGATCAGGCAGAGGAGAGACAGAGGAGGGGAAACAGGAGTGTTCAAAATCAACCTTGTTTCTCCCTAGATGAAACACTTCCTTTCTCCTTTACATTGGGGGGGGGGGGGGGGAGAGAGCTGTGACAACTCCAGAGATCCAGAAGCCACAAAGTTTCTCTTGCAAGAAAAAGAGAGAGCAAACCACAAGGTTGTTTGTACTAAGCGGGGCCATTAAGTTGTTATTTTCCTTTCTTTTACAGCTTTCTCCACTCTTAAAAGCGCTGGAATCCGTAGGAACGTATCTGTTCCCTACAAAACAAGCAGCAGTTTTCAATTTTGAGTTTGGGGCTTGGAGTTATTTTAATAACCCCATTCCCTCCCTCCAGCCACCATCCTATCCCTGAAAACAGAAAAAAAAACCTACTGGTATTTACCAATTATTATCCCTCTACAAACAGTACTTGACTAAAAAACAAACAGCTTTGTTTGCCATCTGTTAATGTGCTAACACATTCTCCTCTGAACCTTGGCACTCGCTTTCCTGAAAAACAACAAAATGCACCTCTTCTACTTAAATTTGGAAAAAAAAATCTGTTGCTATTTTAAAGCCCTCCAAGTAAAGGAGTCTGTTCTGTTTTTAGGATTAAGCCAGTACATCCCCCACCCCACCCCCAAAATAAAATTAATTCTGGACATGAAAAGTGTGTTTACTAAGTGTCTTTACTGATTTAATCAAGAGCCGTTCCTTGTATATCACAACCACAGAATGCATATAATGCTTTGGCTTGTCATGCGAGATTGATAACTTAAAACATCCTTGGGGAGGCCAATCCTGTTTCCTCATGTAGCTCTCTTGCAGCATAAATAGAGGCTCAGGTCAATGGCTACCATATACATCCTGTTCAATGCAAGGAGGGCAAAGCAGGATAGCCCTGCTCTGATTACCTCTAAACAACAAAGAGAAATTTCCATGCTGTTGTACCATGAGTTTCAATTTGGCTTTGGACCTTGTGGCCAGTGCATTTATGGCAGACTCCCATGTTTTCAATGTTTTCAAAATGCCCTAAAGATATGCCTCTTCTGACTGGCCTGTGCATGATTGATGTTTCACTATATGGATTGTGGTTTGTTATTACTGTGGAAGGTGTTTTAATTGTCTGGTTGATAATTTTTATTGGCTTTTCTCTTGGGGGGGATTTGATGGTTTTATGACTGTTGTGTTGTTGGTATTTTCTAATTTTAATCGTACACACCACCTAGGATGGATTTTGCTCAGAAAGGCGGCCTGGAAATATGATAGATAGATAGATAGATAGATAGATAGATAGATAGATAGATAGAGAAACTGGCAGGGGGAAAACAGAGAATTCTTAATACAGAAGAAGGAAAAGAATGATACAAAATAAAGAGGGAAACTAACATAGGAGGCATGAACTCCTTACCACTGCATTGTTACTGAATACGTAGAAAATCCCTTAAGATTCACAATGAATTGGGAAGGTGGGTTTAAAAAAACAAACAAAACTGTAGCAGCCAGACACTGCAGCCCACAACCCATTTCCTCCAGAATAATTCTAATCGTATCAGCAAGACTTCAAAGGACTCGTGGATTGCAGCCATGAATGGATGGTAGAAAGTGATTTACACAAACCAATTATGACAGAGGAGTTAAACTAATTTAAGCCTGGCGATTTCAGCAGCAGATATAGTCCAGGTCCACCATCACCAGCTAAAACAGAGGACTGGAATTTAAACTATGGCTGGTAACAGTCAGCTTTCCAAACCTTTTAATAGTTGCAGCACCAACAGATGACAATTTCTGCTTCCTGAAATGTCTCCTTCCACACAGCTCTGAAAGGTACAGGATGCCATACGTTATTCCTTATTTATGTATTTATTTCTATACTGCCATTTCATAAAATATCAGGATGGTCAGCACAGCATAAAAACATCATTAAAGGAGCTGGTTTATAATAATAAAAATAAAATTAAAGAGCTGAAAAGGCCTGCCAGGATAAAAAAAAAAAAAGGTCTTCAAGAGAAACCTGAATGTCAAAAGTGAGGATGCTCTGCTGGAGGATTTTTTCCAACAACACTAAATGCCCATGGGGAACAAATAACAGTGCTCCTCCAACTGATCTCTGGATGTTCATTGTTATATCTCTTGCATACATACTTTGTGTTCCATTCCTGGGATTTTAAAGTAGTTTTAAGAGATGCCATCAAAACATAGGAAGCTACTATATATTACGGCAAAAACACTGGCTGCCCATTGAACTCTGGGTTTCCTGTGTGGCCTGGCAGTGTCTTTCCAGAATTGGCAGACAGAGGAGTCATTGCCAGACCTGCCTGGAGACGCCGGACTCCTGATCAACCTGTGACTTCCTATAGGCAAAGCATCTGCTTCATCACTGATCCATGGCCACCATGTTTGGACTGGGATTGGGGAGGAGATTGTCAGTACAGGCAGAGGTGTGTGGCTAGTGGACTAGGCTATTCCCCTAAATATTCCCAGTAAATTAAAGTGTTAAAGTCTTGCGCCTCCTTCCCAAAGCCTGGTAGGCTTCTGCCCGGCTCAGGGAGGGAGGCACGAATCTCCAACAGGGTCCAACATGTGACCATCACACCCCATACTCAGGGCTGGTCCGAATGTATAAGCAGTGAACAAGTTCAATGGGTAGCAATATTTAATGCACACAAGCAAACTAGTGATCCAAGTAGAAATATCTTGCTATGCTACTGAGGGTGCTGTGGTATCACTGCAGGCTCTGCTTCCTAATAAATAACATTGGCTGCGTACACGCCATTCACTTCAAGCAAATTTAAAACACCCCCACCCCTACCATAATAATCCTGGGAAGGGTGCTGAGAATTGCAGCTCTGGGAGGGGTAAATTACAGTTTCCCATGATTTTGGGGGGCGGGGTGCTTTAAATATATGGTGTTTACACAGCCCTTGTCACCTTCTATGTTTAAGATGCTTCTAAATTATCGTTGTAATGTTCAGGGTGAGATCCTATGCACACTTACTGTATATGGGAGCAGGGAATATGACTAAGGCTACACTTCTACTGTATACCAATTTTTCTGTTAAATGCCTATAGACAAGTAAGGGATTGCTCATGTCTTAAACTGAGTAAACAAGCAGTGGATCGGAATGCAAGATTACTGAAATTTCTGAAACATTATAATGAATTCCAGGATATAATCGCAATAGGAAGGTAAATACAGTATCTGGTCTGACACCATCAAGATAAAGGTAAAGGTACCCCTGACCATTAGGTTCACTCGTGGACGACTCTAGGGTTGCGGCGCTCATCTCACTCTATAGGCCAAGGGAGCCGGCGTTTGTCCGCAGACAGCTTCCGGGTCATGTGGCCAGCATGACTAAGCCGCTTCTGGCGAACCAGAGCAGCGAACGGAAATGCTGTTTACCTTCCTGCCGGAGTGGTACCTATTTATCTACTTGCACTTGACATGCTTTAGAACTGCTAGGTGGGCAGGAGCAGGGACTGAGCAATGGGAGCTCACTCCGTCGCGGGGATTCGAACCGCCGACCTTCTGATCGGCAAGCCCTAGGCTCTGTGGTTTAGACCACAGCGCCACCCGCGTCTGACACCATATCTCATACTTAACCTGCTCACTTGTCATTATATGAATCCCATTGGTATTATCCTGAAACCAGAATATTTATTTTCCTGAAGCCCCATGAATAATTTTGTCATAAAATGGGCCTTATTTCCTCCCCACTGTACCCTGAAATGTGTGTGTGTGTGTGGTTAAAAAAAAAGCCTTTCAATAAATGTCCCAAAATGAAGCATGTGTCTGTTTTAAATGCTTTCAAATGAAGCTGCCAATTTTTATGAAAAAGGAAATGTTAATCAGTTCTGCATTCAACACAGATAATATAAAAACAACATTATTTACTACATTTTAATGTGGTTTTCATGAATGCATCAACCACACCACAGATAAACATTCAGATAATGTATTTTATATCAACATTGTTGCAGCTCTGCTTAGCAGAGGTTTAGATAATAAAGTGTTTATGACAAACACTGACCTTTAAAATTACCCTAATAAAAAATGAAAACAAAAGATACTGATGCTATCAGAGAACCCGACTTTGGTAGCATACTGTTTCCAGTTACTTGCTTATCAGCATTGTTTAAATTAACTGTGACTGAAATATGCTCTACCCTTTTCCTCAATTAACTTATCATTCATTCACAAATTCAGTGGGGCTCACCCTGTAATGGGACCCTTCATTCTTCAAAGAGTTTGGTTGACCTGCTAGAGTTTTCAACCAATCAGAGGAACAAAAAAAAAAACAACAAAAAAAAAGAAGGCAGAGATTAAACCCTAAGGAATTGCAGTAATCTTTGGGTTTACTTGCAAGAATAACACATTGCTACTTCTATAACATATAGATAGATAGGTTGATGTCTGGCAAACTGCAGGATATCTGGTGCAGCAAAGATTTCTTCATTTGATTTGCCTCCTTATCCAGAGTGATTTTATTTTTCTAAATCAAGAAGCTAGCATGGTTATGGGACAAAAGAAACTTTCAACCTTCGGGGGGAAATTCAGAGTGCTGTGTCACAGTATATGTAGGACCAAGAGAAATGGATGGTGAGGTAGTTGCTGTAGTGTCTTGCCACACCTGTGCCATGTTTGTCTTGTGCACAAGCAACAAGTGCAAACTGGTTGCCTTGCTGGGAGAGAACGTTCAGCAACTTGAGGCCTGCCTACCCACACTTGGGCAAGATGAGGAAATTCTCACTAGATCAGAGTCCTGCAACAGAGATGCAGGTGGGGTGCCCCTAGAGAGGAGGAAGATCACCCAGTGCAGGAGACAAACCACTGGAGGAAGGTGACACGAAAGCAGGACTGTCAGGAGCCATGCTGTGCCCCTGGAATTGCAAAATCCATTCCAAGCCTTCACCTTGGACACCAATTCAAGAACAACAGTTGTAGACCTCAGAATTGCAGTTAGGTGGAAGTAGAAGGTACAGTGCACAGTACAGTGCACAGGACGATTCTTGACAACCAGAGGAGGAAGAAGCATGTGATGGTGGCTGGTGACTCCCTTCAGAGGGGATGGAGGCAGCCGTGTGCAGAGGAATAACTCATAGTTTCAGATGTCTCTGCACTAATGCACAGAGTATGGGAAATAAGCAAGAAGAACTTGAGCTGTTAATACAAGATGACAAATATGACTTAATAGGCATTACTGAAACCTGGTGGGATGAGACTCATGAACGAAATGTAGAAATTGAGGGGTATAACCTATTTAAAAGAATAAATAAGAAGAAAGGAGCAGTAGCATTATATGTAAAGGATGTGTACACTTGTGAAGAGATCCATGACTTGGAGCATGGAAGGCAGATTGAGATTTTATGGGAGAAATTTTTCAAAGAGGGAAACAAAAGTGACCTTACTGGGGGTGTCTGGTTGATAATAACGTTGAAATATATAACAACTAATCATAAATGTAACTATGAAGCTGCAGCATTTATAAGATTTACTAAACTAAGACATTTTGTGCACACTGAAGATATGCCAGAATTTTTCCGAGTTCTGACTTTCTATGAGCCAGCCACTTGGAAGCAGGAGAAACCAAACCCTACCTCTATAAAACCAACTACTGGATACTAAGAATAATAATTTATCTTCGTTAAAAGGGGGGGGGAATAGGGTGGATGCAATGATGATGGGAACTAAAGGGTTTTATGAGTTCATGAATGAAGAGAAGCAGTTCTGGTGAGCACCAGGATGGAAGTCATTCTGAACGTGCTTCCAGACAGTTGCTCTTTTTGGGAGTTTCTGACATGGGATTCTTTTTTTTTTAAAAAAAAATAATTTTTATTGGGTTTTCACACAAATTATTAAACATAAACAACCACAAAAAAACAAAACAAACAAGCTTAACATACTACACATAACATACATACCCCCTTTCCCACACACACTACTTTTATATTTCCCATTCAAATTTTATATCATTTCCGGTTGGACTTCCTCCTATCTTCCCCTTTGCGTTTCATTATATAATACTAATTTCCATAGCCATTTCCTCATCCACTTTTTATAAATTCATTCTCTAAACATATTTCTAGTTCTTATTTCTAACACTTAATCTTGGCATTATCTTATCATAATTGCGACTTCATATCATTGTATTTATTTACTAATATTTTCATATTCTTAATCTGTAAAATATTGTTCTTCTAGCACTATTATTTCTAACTATTACATTATTTTTAAGATATTCTCTAAATTTCTTCTGACATGGGATTCAATCACATCCTGGCAAATTCAGGTTGCGCAAAAAACAAAAACAACAAAAACAACAACCAAACCATTTCCCCCAAACACTGGACTTTTTGCTATATAGAAAGTGATGTGGAAGTGTGGAATTTGAGTTGCAATTCCCACAAACAAATCAGAATGCATACTCATTAAATATCCAGTGTTGTCTAATCTCCCAGCAAACAAATAATAGAAAATACATTAAGGAAAGTTTATTATTTTGCAGGCTCAATTCTAATGTGTTGCATTGCAGGACGGATACAGAGGGAAGGACCACCAGATATGAAAGTCAGTTCTAAGTACAGTATATATTTTACATGTGGCCAAGTTAACACTAGCACATGCTAGCTCATCCCGAGAGTGCCTTGAATGAACTAAACTCAGAAAAGAAGCAGGAAGCAAGTAAAAGCCTGAAGGGAAGTAATCTGCTTCACCAACAAGTAGTTACTAAAAGAGGATGCTAGGGAAAAATAGGTTGCCTTTCTGTCCCCAACTGGTTCAGGTCGTTTATCTCAAAAATTGTTGCGTTACTCCAACACGGATAACCTCCATAAACCTGAAACTGGACCCATATCCGGGCTACAATCTTCTGAGTTGCAATTACGGAACTCTAGGGAACTCGGCATTGCGCTTCTCGGTCTATCGTAGTCCCTTGCCTCTCTTTCTTGGAAATTCCCTAGGCACTAAAGAACCAGAGACACAGAATTCCATAATTGGTATAAAGGCAGTTTTATCCCTGGATTTTTTTTCTTTTGCTTTGTGTGGACCACTGCACTGATGGATCCATGTCTGGTGGGGATAAATCAGCTTTTTTTTTTTTTTTGGCTCATGAAGTCTCATTAACCGTATTATCAAAATTAGAAGTGTTCAACCGCTTCAGACATGTGCCTGTCTTTGTAAGCAGGGAATACCACACAGATTGAGTCCAGCCTAATTTTGCATGTGCATGTTGGCCCTACTGAGTTCAGAGTGACTTTACTACCCAGTAAGTATGCTTAAGATTGTAGTATTGGGCTGTCTTCCAAATAAGGGCTTTGATCATTGACGGAGAAAATCTGGAAGACTTCCAGATAAATTGTTTAGACTACTTGACTGACTGATGGATAGAAACTCCCCCCTCCTCACCCACCCACCCTGCAATTATTGCACTAATATTAACAACCAATAATATTTAATAATTGCATTTCCTCTAGACAAAATGCTCATCTTGTTATCTGTGAGAAATGTAACATCGCTCCAAGCAAAATATTTTCAGAAAGAAAGCAAGGGTGGATGGCTGGGATGCATTTCAGATTTGGTGGTGAAGGTTTCCCTCCAGAAGATTCCCTTGATCTGAATTGAATGAGAGCTCTACAGAGCCATAAAGAACAGCAATAATCCATAGTCACAAAAGCAGATGGAAGAAGACATTGTCTATCAGAACTCACTGACATTTAGAGGAAAAGAGAGTGGAAATTAGGCTATGTACACACTCCTGTATAGCCTGCATCCAGGGTATTTGTCTGTGCTCAGGATCAATCCATTCCTGATGCCAGGTGGATCACGGATCATCCTGCTACCAGCTGACTGTATTGGAGGTTGGGTGGCAGATGGTGTTTCTGGCATGTTTTGTCTGTATTTTATTGTTTTGGGACCCTCCACAGGATCGCTTGTGATGAGGCTATAAATCTATAAAACAAATCCCCTGTTCTTATTGATATTTAATCATTTCTGCAATAAAAGCAACCATAAATGCCTTTCAGCTATTTCAGCCAATACAAGAGAATAATGGCACCAAATCTACAACAGGTGAATCACAATACTGAGTTATTACACCTTAATGGCTATTTTTTTAAAAAACCCTTATAAGTTATTATAATTTATTTAAAGGTATAATGCCCTGTTATGACCTGCTTTCTCTCCACCCTCTTTACACAACAGAGGTCATGGATAAAACTACATGGAACAGCTGCTCAGACCTTGCCAGGCTAGTTTACATTACACAGGCTTTTCTGGAGAGAGCCATAGTTTAAACAAATGGCTGTGTCTATTTTAATCATTTTTGTCCTCCTTTGAAGTGCCCCCCCCAAACATGAGCATCCTCACTTTAAGATTCAAGTTTAGCTTTACAAATTGGTCTGCTCTGTCATGTATCTGCTAAACACAGCTGTTACTATAATGTAAACATAGCTTTAGAAACATGGATGAAGAGTTGCAAGAAAAGTGTTTCAAGAGTTCCTATCATATGGTCAGTCAGTACTCACTTTGCTATCTATAGCATTACATACCTGAAGTGACAGAGCTTGAGGCCAGAGGTAGCCAAGTCAGCGCAGTGCACTCCAGACATTGTGAAACTACAACTCTGATGAGAAACATGGGCGAAGACTTACAATAACAGTTCCAAGAGCCCCTAATGTGGTTAGTCAGGGCTCAGAGCTGGTGCAGGAGAGGGTTCAGATATGAGTTGGATGACCAGAAGCCTTTTTACTTGGAATGGTGAACCAAGAAATCCCTAAGGAGGATCACACCTTTTTTATGTATGCCACAACAGCAGCTAGGATTTTGATTGCAAGAAACTGGAAGACACAGGAATTACCTACGATAGAAGAATAGCAGATGAAAATGATGGACTATATGGAACTCGCCGAACTGACCGGAAAACTACGCGACCAGAGGGAGGAGACGGTGGAAAAAGACTGAAAAAAATTTAAAGTATACTTAAAGAACTATTGTAAGATTTAAAGACTGAAAAAAGTTGGAAGAAATGACAGTTTACAGATTAGAATTAGGATTAAGTAATGTAAATGTATGATTTATGGTTAAGACAATTATAAGATGAGAATTTAAGTAATATAAGAAAAAAATAATGAAAGATGAGAGGAAATTACTAAAGATGATTGACATTGAAACGCAGCAGGGGAGACTGGAGGAAGTCATCCCAGCATGATTAGACAAGATGAATGGGAAATTATGATGTTTGTGTTTTTGTATTTTGTATTTTGTATTATGTGTTATGTTAAGTTTCTTTTTCTGTTTTTTCTGTTTTTTGTTTAAAACCCAATAAACATAATTCTTAAAAAACAAACAAACAGATATGAGTTGGATGTCCTATGATTTAAGCTTCACCCCTGCCACAAACTCACTGAGTGGTCTTAGGCATTTTGGCCCCCTTTCTGCAGTATACATTACAATGCAAGAATACAGAACAATGCAATAATATTTGTCTACCTTCCAAGGCAAACGGCACCTTACAAGTGGCCGATAGTTGGTGTTTGCACAGTGTTGAGTGTGGGGTCTGGTGGGTGCTGCTGATGAGCTGGTCTGCAGTGCCTACAAAGCACTGTTCATCCCAGCCATGGCTTTACCTGTCTCACACCTGGCGCCATATATGCCACACCTGATGTCAGGACAAGGGGGCACAGCTTGGCCAACGTGACTTCGCAAGCCTAATGAGAACTGCTGGGCTGAATTGGGCTTGCAGGCCAGAGTTTCCCCAACCACTGCTTTATGGTGAGTAAGAATAATGTACTTGAAATGCTTTGATCACCTGGGCAAAGGAGTTTACGAATAATGTGGGCATACCTCCCAACTTTTAGTTGCTGGTTGGCATGATGGTCATTGATTGAGTGACTATGTATGAGGGCCTTCTCAGTAGTGGCACCCGCCTTGTGGAACAACCTCCCATCAGATGTCAAACAGATAAACAACTACACAACTTTCCGAAGATATCTGAAGGCAGCCCTCTTACCAGGAAGTTTTTAATATTTGATGCATTGTTGTGATTTTATTCTGTGGAAGCCACCCAGATTGGCTGTGTCAACCCAGTCAGATGGACGGGGTATAAGTAGTATCATCATCATTTGGTGAGCACTAGGGCAGATTTCCACTGGGACCCAGGTGGCACTGTGGGTTAAACCACAGAGCCTAGGGCTTGCTGATCAGAAGGTTGGCGGTTCGAATCCCTGCGACGGGGTGAGCTCCCATTGCTCGGTCCCAGCTACTAGCAGTTCGAAAGCACGTCAAAGTGCAAGTAGATAAATAGGAACCGCTCTGGCGGGAAGGTAAACGGCGTTTCTGTGCGCTGCTCTGGTTCGCCAGAAGCGGCTTTGTCATGCTGGCCACATGACCTGGAAGCTGTATGCCGGCTCTCGGCCAATAAAGCGAGATGAGCGCCGCAACCCCAGAGTCGGACACGACTGGACCTAATGGTCAGGGGTCCCTTTACCTTTACCTTAGGGCAGATTTCCACATAATCAGCAGAATGCTGAAAGAAGCAGGCATATCCCTTTCCCCCAAAAGTCTTCTAGCAAAACATTTCCCAGCTTCTTGATTTAATGTGCATGGGATTTATACAACATAACTTAATTGCTGCTGGTGCATTTGTGCAAGGCCTTCTTGCCCAGCCAACAGAGGCTCCTGGAGTGCTGTGAATATGTCAAAACCACAATGTTCCCCTGAGCACTTTCCATCCATCTGTAGCTCCAATTCATTGCAAGGTCACCTCACCTTCTTCACTTCCTCTGCTTTTACTAACACCCACAGCGGATCCATTAACCTCAGTGGTGCTGTAGATTCCAGAAAGAACTTTGATGCGCTGTACTTTTGAATGCCTATATCCCATGAACAGGAAGTAGATTAGGATAAAGGGAAGAGGAAGGGGGGGTGGCAGTACTTCAGAGACAATAATTTCAGAGTCCTACCAAAATTGAGCAAAACAAGCTAGTTACTGTCCACTAACAGACCTAGTCTGCAGATAAACTCAGTGCCAGATGTGCAAATTTTGCCCTTTTATCGCTATTGTTAATACTCAACTTTGCCAATACCCTGTTTCCCCTTTTTTAATACGTAGTCATAAAGTAAGCCATGGCAGGTTTTTTTTACCTTTGTGAGAAGTAAGATGTACCCCAAAAGTAAGCCGTGGTGGCGCCATTGTTCCCGTCGCCTCCTCAGCCCCTCCTGCATGCGCAGGGAGCCAGCGAACCAGTGAGAGGCACGGGGGGGGAACGCGCCTCTTGCGGAGTTCTGCCCCGCCTGCTTAGCGCGCAGGGAGAGGCGCGGGGGGGGGGAAGACGCCTCTTCCTGCCCCGCCTGTTCCCCGTGCACAGGGAGCCAGTGAACCAGCGAGAGGTGCGGGGGGGAAACGCGCCTCTTGTGGAGTTCTGCCCTGCCTGCTCAGCGCGCAGGGGGAGGCTGTACTGTACCATACTGACATAATAAAAATAAGACATCCCCCTGAAAATAAGCCACCCTGTGTTTTTTTGAGGGGAAAAAATTATAAGACGGTGTCTTAAAAAGGGGGAAAGACGGTACAACAACAATCCATTACTATGGTAGCACAAACTAAGACAAATAGGTAAGTTGCCACCATATTCAGCCCTCTGGAGAATCTAGAATAAAGGTAGAGTTGTACTGAACTGAGTTCTACACCAGAGCAGAGAGATACAAAGACATTGAAATGACTAAATTGTATGCAACTGCTTTGGAATACAAACAATATCGTCCCCATCTAGTTGCTCATTGCTGCAAAATTCCCATGAGAACCACTTTAACACGGACATGTCCCAACCAGTGATGAGATCTTCCAAAATCCTTTTACTTTTAATAAGAGAAAGAGAGGGGGCTTGCAAAAACACATTAAGTTCCCCAATTGAAACCAACGGGGCTCAAAAGTGGTTAACTTTCCCCGGATTGTGCTCTATATGCTTTTTCATCTAAAGCCAAAACACTGAGGCCATCGAAGAGGAAACTCTCCCCCCCCACCTTTTCCATAATGTGTGTCCTCATCCACACAGAAACCAGCGCACATATGAAAATGATTTTATGCATGTGAACTTAAAAGTGAACAGTTTTGTACGGAACAATACATTTCTAACATTTGGAACTGTTTTAAGGCAATACTCTAGATTTCCCACCAGGTTTGATCCTGAATAAAGTACATAATGATTGTGATTTTTTCCCCCTCCCACTAACTTCCATGACCCTTAATATGTGAGTTTTAACATCAGGCTCTTTGATGAAAGGATTCTATTTAATAATTCATCTCCTATTTTCATCCATTATAATTCCTTTTCTCCTGCCCCCTGGAAATGTTGCAATTTTCATATTATGACTGCCCGGCTGGTCTGCTCCTCTCCCCCTGTCTTTTCCTCCCCCCCCCCTTTCCATCCACACAATTCATTCAGCAACATTGAACTTCTTGCTATACAAATGACATCCAGAAATTTGCCATATACGGTCAGCTTAATGACTTCTGCAGTTAACTTCAAGTCTGGGCTTTGAACCACAGTCGAAATGCTCAAGGGTCAAGTACAGTTTTCAAATGCATGGTCCAGCTTTACTTTTAAAATGTCTTTTCTGTGCACTCAGAGGGATTTTGCTTGGGGTTTAGCTGTACATGGTCTCTCTCTCTCTCTCTCCCTGGTCGAAATGTGTGGCAGGATTATATTAACGTAATGCAAAAAAAGAGGAATTCCTCATTATTTAAGACAATTCTGCTAATTAGCGCATTGTGTGAGCGTTGGCTACATCTGGCTAAGGGCTAAGCTACTGCTGCTGCTCTTTATCTGCGAAATTCAGAATCCATTAAGCCGATAGCCACTGATCTTCTGAGGAAACCATATCACTCATGGACCTGCCTGTTTCCTTTTAATTATTCTTAATGTGATCATGGAAGAGGATATCCTAAGGTCAGACATTACAATGTAAAGTTGTGAGGTGATGATTAAATGGGAACACAGTGAAAACTTCACTCTTCATTATGTTAATATAGTCCAGCCTGGCCTTTCATAATTACTTCCAGCAGAAAATAGAAGGTACTCGGGGAAATGCTGAAAAGTAAAGCCCTTTGTTTATGGGTGTGATTTTTAATTCTTCTTTTTTAAAAAAAAGAAAGAAAGAAAAAAGTTCCCTGTGAGTGGATTTAAACCCTGAAAGCATGTTTTAAAAGACGACGGTATTGTCAAGCAGGCTTTACTCTTTTGATCTCCAAAGTCTAATGGCTCCTGACTTCAAAGCTCACAGCACACATGATGGTGACATGCCAGTGCTCAGCTCATGGAGGGAAAGGTAGAGAGGCTTATAATGAAATCCACAAGCCCCACCCCTTGCTGGACCCTCACCAATCTCAGCCATTGGTTCTCAAAAGCCATATCCCCAGCTCTGTTACTCCATTTCCCCCCCTTACAATATATTTCACTACAATCTTTGCAGCAGTCTGTCTCCACATTCCTGCCCAAAGAGACAGAATCTGACCCTTCTCTGCATTTCCTGCTGACCGCTGGAGTTGTATTCCCCACAATATTCTCCCACTCATTCGCCTGCTGGAGTTCAAGAATGTGCTCAGCTCGGAGCCAGGACTGTTTTGGATCTGGACACTGCCCCAAATGTAAGTTTTGAAGCAGTTAACAAAGCTGTTCCAATTACCACGAGATATTCCTCCGCCATACTTTAAGGCTGCTGGGACTTTTGATGTGGCGGATGCAGAGATGGGAGAGAGGTTGGATTCAGTTTGCATTTAAAGGAGACCCTTTCCGAAGCAATACGAGAACCGAAACACGGCCATCGTTTGAAATTCTCTGAATTTTGCAGCGCAGTTCTCCAGCCAAGTAAAGTGTCCATAAAAATGCTTATCCATGAAATAGCACACAAAATGCATCATACAAAACAACAGCAAATGCCAACAGTGGAAGAATGGCAACAAAAAGTATTGGAATATGTGGAAATTGCTAAATTAACGGGGATTATTTGACAACAGGGCGACAAAATATTTCAAAAAGAATGAAAAAATATTATGGTATATATAGGGAAAATGTGTTGAAATAAAATTACCAGTAGAATTGAAACAAACCTCGTCATGGGAAATTTTAATACTCTTATTTGAACATTAACAACAAAATAATAGGAAACATAATGAACTTAAATTAAATAAATAGAATTTATAAATAATATATAAACAAACAGCAAGTACAGTATACTTAGAAGGGTTTATTGATATATCGACAACTTATAAACAGATGTATGTGAATGAAATTAAAATATACAGAAATGGAAAAAGACAATGCGAAAAATAAAGAATGGACATAAAGAAGACAGAAGAAGGGAGAAGGGAAGTCAGAGCTGATGAATGAAGGAGATACGAAATATGTTATATAGTATGTATATGCAATATAGTTTGTATATGAAGTATAAATGTAAAAATCAATAAAGATTATATTTCAAAATACAAGAGGAAACTGCTTTGCAAAAATGTGTATATTAGGCAAAAATGCATACAAAGGTGTGTGTATTGGAATAAAATTGCATTAAAATGCAGAGGAATTTTCAAGAGGACTTAAAAGAGCAGGGGCGGGGGGGGGGGGGTCACAACCTGATGCAGAACTTTGGGGAGCTGGATTTAAGACTGGGAAGATCAGCAACCGAGAGAATCTCAAATTGACAGATTCCCCCATCCCACAGGCAGGAGACGCTGATAAATATATAGAGGAGTTGAGTCATATTAGAAGAGGAGGACATGAAATGGATGAATCTCAGCTTGCCCGAGTAAACAAAGCAACGCAGAGCCGGAGACCAGGCTGCCCTCCTCAGCCGGGCACATTACCACGGAGAGACCAGGTGGAGAGATGGAAGTGGTGTTAGGGCCCTTCAATAGAGGACAAATCATGAACCGCCTCAAGCCTTCTAAAACAGCAGCTAGGGAAACCATGACAAAAGCCTCCCCAACGTCCTGTAATTTGAGCTAAGGTCTAGGCCTAGAATATAAATAGGAAATTCGACTTCTTTTAAAAATTCTTCTCTAGTCAGTGTGGGATGTATAACACTGGTGCAGTCAATCACAACATTCCTAGAGTGTACACAAAGGGGCCTTGGTCCTCCAGGTAGAGTTTCCTGTGCCAAGGCTGAAATCACTTCCTTTGTGTGACCAGAAGTGGGAGTGGCCTTACCTGTAGCTATTCAAAGATACAGGTGAGCTGCTACTCTCCCTCTCTTCCCACCAGGACTCCGAGGATGCAACATCTCAGGAGATGCTCTCTTGGCTTCCAGCCAAGAGAGGCCCACATGGAGCCTTTCTCCCTTAAGGAGAATCTCCACATGTAAATACATTTAATCTAAGCTAGCCTGCCTTCTGAGACTGCCTGTATGAGCTTGGAATGTCTGTAAGTAAAAGCTTTATACTTTTATAAGCTTATGTGTCGTGTATTTTCTTTTAAGAGGGAACCAGGGGAAATATGTGCCAGGATCTGCCTTGTTCTAGAAGTTCATAGGAACTTAAACGCCACGCTTTGCTGCGCTTTATTGGGGATGAGAAACTCTGCTAGTTTGGAGCTTGTTAGCACAAGCTGGGATAGGAAATATTAAACAATATTCCCTCATCCACATTCCCACTCATCTCCCACAAAGGGTTTTGAGGCCCAGAACTGCGTATTTTGTGTATTTTTAAAGGATTGCTTTGGATTGTGATTTTTGGCAGAGTAGTATTTTTCTGTTTGTACTTCCTGGTAAGCACATGGTCCTTTGTTCTCCATTGTGCTGTGAAAAGGGGGATTAGCGACCCCTCCCCTCCCTCAGAGCTCACAGACCTCAGAGGCAGTGAAGATTAGTTTGCATTTTGAGATTTTTAAGTTTTGATTTTTGAATTTTAGCCATTTTTGGGAATTTTGAAATTTTTTAAATTTTTTAAATTTTTGAGGATTAAGATGGCAAGCTCAGGTTTTGATAGTGAAGCAAGATCAAGCTTTATGCTGCTGAATGATCGTAACTTTGTGCAATGGAAGCAGCGCCTTTTAGTGCATCTTGGTGCAAAACAAGTGCTTAAAGCGGTGAAAGATCCCAAACCTGATTTTGCTGATTTAACCAAGAAAGCAGATTGGGAAAGGCAAGATGCAGAAGCTAAACACATAATTTTGAGCAGTTTGAAAGATGAGCATTTATCTCTGATTGACTATGAAAGTGATGCATCTCAGATTCTAAAGGATATTGAGAGGGTTTATGCACAATCATCAGAGAACTCTTATAGACATTTATTGGATAAACTGCTGAAGTTAAAGATGAATTCCAGAGAACAATTTACAGGGCATTTTAAGGACTTTAATGAAATTGTTCAAAGGATTGCCCTAACTCCCAGAGCTTTTGATGATGCAACCAAAGTGACTTTTATGCTGGCATCATTAGGAAAAGAATTTACTTCATTTAAGAGTATAATGGATCACACCAGAGATTTGACTTTTAATGAACTAGTAAATCACTTAAGAGAGGAATGCAGAGATTACCTTGATTCTCCACAAAGGAATCCAAGGAGGGACACAAGTTATGTTTCTAAGCAATTTCCCAAGTCTAAGGAAGTGTCCAAAGAATTAATATGCCATAACTGCAATTTAAAAGGGCACATTGCAAGGAGTTGCCAGAAGCCCAAGAATAAGTCCCGCCCCTTTCAACCAAAAGGTGAAAAGAAGGGGGGTCACGAGCGTACATTTCTACTGCAAGAAAAGAGTTTAAATGTGCAAAGAAATGAAAGGAAAAGTGACCAATTTATTTTAGATTCGGGAGCTACAAGCCATTTTGCGCATAAAAGAGAATATTTCAGAGAAATTAATGATAGTGAATGGACTGAAATCCAGATTGCTGATGGAAATGTTCTAAAATCACAAGGTGCAGGTTCAATGCGCTTGAAATTCAAGGTGAACAATGAATCTCTTGAAACAACTGTGCCTAATGTTCAATATGTCCCAGAATTGAATTGTAACTTGCTTAGTGTGTCTGCTTTAGACAAGAAAGGTTTCAAGGTTACATTTGCCAATGGAAAATGCAATGTAACGAAAAATGGTGAGGTTTATGCTCAAGGGAAACTAATCAATGGTGTTTATGAGATTAACGTTTCAGAAAACCAATCAGCACAAGTCGCCCAATCCAAGCAGAAGCATGAAGCAGATCTGGAGCTCTGGCATCGAAGACTGGGTCACCGGGATATCAGAGTCATCCAGGAACTGCAGAATGGAGATCTTGTGAGAGGTCTACAGGTAAACAAAAGTAACACACCCACACCAAAGTGTATAACTTGTGTAAGTGAAAAAGGAGTCAAACCTTCTTTCCCACGTTGTGCAGAAAAGAGAAGCACAAAAGTTCTGGACATTGTGTACACTGATTTAGCTGGACCTATGAATATACCTTCCTTAGGAGGAAATAAGTATATTTTGATATTTTTGGATGATTATTCAAGGTTTTGTGTGGGATACCTTCTCAAAGAGAAGAGTGAAACAGTGGAATTGTTCAAGCAATACGTAAGCATGGTCAAGAACAAATTCCATCGAGCACCCACCACCCTAATGTCCGATAATGGTGGGGAGTTTTGCTCACGTGAAATGGAAGCCTTCATGGCTCAGGAAGGCATAGCACATGTGACCACAGTAAGCTACACACCTCAACAAAACTCTATTGCTGAGAGGAAATTTAGGTCCATCCTAGAGATGACAAGGTGTATGCTAAAAGGATCCAACTTGTCGAAGAAACTTTGGGGCGAGGCAGCAAATACTGCGATTTATATACAGAATAGACTGCCAACAAAAGGCACAGAGCGCACGCCATTTGAACTTTGGCATGGAAGAGCCCCAAATTTGTCACACATACGTGTATTTGGAAGTTTGTGCTATTACCACGTGCCCAAGGAGCACAGACACAAACTTGACTCCAGAGCAAAGCCTGGTATCCTAGTTGGATACGCTTCTGGAGGAAAAGGCTACAGAGTTGTGGACTTACAAACAGGGAAAACAAGTTCACATCACGTGATTCATTTTGAGGAGTATGAAAAGGCTGACACAAGGAACACAGCAATTGACTGTTCCAATGAGCCAGCAACAGAGGAGTTTGTAAGTTTTCCTTTTGAAGCCATACCAGAAACTAATCCACCTCCTAGTATTGTACCTCCTAGTGTTGTAGCACCCCCTACAGATGACACCCCAGAAGACGCGGAGGACCAGATGTCAGAAGGCTCCAGAGACGAAGAGGACCCGTATGCAGGGATGCCGCCATTGGAAGGAGATGAGGAAGCTGATGCGGTTCAACAAGAGCCAGAGGTCAGACGTTCCTCCAGGTCCAACAGAGGCGTTCCACCACTACGACTGTCCTACTTTGCAGGGTCGGCGCCACCACAGGAACCTTCCACGTGGGAACAGGTTCAACGGTTGCCAGCTGCTGAGGCCAGTCTCTGGAAGCAAGCCGCGCAGGAAGAGATGGATGCACTGCATCGCAACAAGACCTGGACCCTGACAGAGCTACCTCCTGGTAAGAAGGCAATTGGGTCCAAGTGGGTGTTCAAGCTTAAGAAGGGGTCAGAAGGGGAGGTGCAACGCTACAAAGCTAGGCTTGTAGCACAAGGATTTTCACAACAGTATGGCGAAGATTATGATCAAGTATTTGCGCCTACAGTGCGACATAGCAGCATTAGATTACTTCTAAGCATTGCAGCATCTAAAGGCCTAACAGTCCGTCATGTCGACATAGCAACAGCTTTTCTTCATGGGACAATTTCTGAACAGATTTATATGAAGCAGCCCAAAGGCTTTATCAAGCAAAATGAGGCACATCTTGTATGTAAACTTCAGAAAGGAATTTACGGTTTGAAACAAGCTGCAAGAGCATGGAACCAGAAATTACATGAAATGCTGGTTCAGCTTGGGTACAAGCAGTCAACAGCTGACAAGTGCCTGTACACTAAGAACAGAAATGGACAATTCTCTTACATTCTGGCTTTTGTCGATGATTTATTAATATCAACGTCCAATGACAGAGACTATAAAGACATAGTCAGACATCTCAACAAAGAGGTGGAAGTAAAGGAATTGGGACTTGTCCAGTATTACTTGGGAATTCAAATTGAGAGAGAAGAAGACGGCTCATTTCTTCTCAGCCAGAAGCAGAAGATAATAGAACTGATAGAAAGCATGCAGATGCAAGGTGCACACCCTGTCGCGACACCCATGGCCACAGATTTTCTAAAGAATCAGCAAGATTCGAAGCTGCTGCCAGACAACAGCGAATACAGGTCAGCGATTGGTAAACTTTTGTATTTGGTTACTACCAGCAGACCTGACATAGCAAGTGCAGTGGGGATCCTAAGCAGAAAAGTGAGTTCTCCCACTGAACATGACTTGGGTGGGGTCAAGAGGGTGGTGCGTTACCTTAAGGGTACAATGAATTGTAAATTAAAATTGCCAGCTGTAAGGGACCCTAAGTTGGTTGGGTACAGTGATGCAGACTGGGCTGGGGATAAGGCGGATTACAAATCCACAAGTGGTTATGTTTTTATGTTTGGAAATGCACCTATCATTTGGGGCAGTTATAAACAGAAATGTGTAGCCTTATCGTCCACAGAAAGTGAATATATTTCAGCTTCGGAAGCATGCAGAGAGATCATCTGGCTGGATCAACTCCTGACAGATTTTGGTTTGCCGAGAAAAGGACCTGTCAGCTTGATGGAGGACAATCAAGGCTGCCTGCAACTAGCGCAAACCGAAAAGTTCCTTGCACGTTCAAAACACATTGGGGTCAGGTATCACTTCATTCGCCAGATGATCCAAGATGGACTAGTAGAAATGTCCTACTGTAGTACACAGGAGATGACTGCGGACATTCTCACGAAACCCTTGCCACGAGAGAGTTTCCAGAACCTACGTGTCAAGCTGGGACTCTGGGTGGTTGAATAAAGTTGTTTTATGTTTGTTAAATGTTGTTCAGACTGAGAAGGGGTTTGTGGGATGTATAACACTGGTGCAGTCAATCACAACATTCCTAGAGTGTACACAAAGGGGCCTTGGTCCTCCAGGTAGAGTTTCCTGTGCCAAGGCTGAAATCACTTCCTTTGTGTGACCAGAAGTGGGAGTGGCCTTACCTGTAGCTATTCAAAGATACAGGTGAGCTGCTACTCTCCCTCTCTTCCCACCAGGACTCCGAGGATGCAACATCTCAGGAGATGCTCTCTTGGCTTCCAGCCAAGAGAGGCCCACATGGAGCCTTTCTCCCTTAAGGAGAATCTCCACATGTAAATACATTTAATCTAAGCTAGCCTGCCTTCTGAGACTGCCTGTATGAGCTTGGAATGTCTGTAAGTAAAAGCTTTATACTTTTATAAGCTTATGTGTCGTGTATTTTCTTTTAAGAGGGAACCAGGGGAAATATGTGCCAGGATCTGCCTTGTTCTAGAAGTTCATAGGAACTTAAACGCCACGCTTTGCTGCGCTTTATTGGGGATGAGAAACTCTGCTAGTTTGGAGCTTGTTAGCACAAGCTGGGATAGGAAATATTAAACAATATTCCCTCATCCACATTCCCACTCATCTCCCACAGTCAGTTCATCTATATATTTATTTTTCAATTCATCCAGACTTTACTGCTCCTTTTATGCATTCCCATCTGAGAAGTCACACACACACACACACACACACACACACAGGAAAAAGGATGGTGGGGTGGAGAAAAAGTACAGATTTAATCAACTGGCAGTAAAGCAGGTAGCATTTGTTTTCATTTACCTCAGCCTGAACAAAGCCTATACTGTAAGAGCTTTAGAACTACAGGCTTACAAATGGGCCACCTCTGCTTGTCAGCATTTCCTTCTTTTATAACATTCATCTCTAGGCTTTGGAAATCCTATTCATCTCTTTCGGGAAGCACAATATGTTCACCTTACGGATGGGCGAGAACGCTTCCTTAAAGCAGAACTTTGCATGAGGTGGGAAAAATAGGCATCCTTTTTCTCCTCTGAGCATTGTAAGCCCTCGCTCTTTTATTGAACAGGAGAGTAAACAGTCACATAAAACCTTGCATACTATAAATGGCCAGGGGATAGTTCAGACCTGCTCTTTCACAAGCTAAATTTACATTCAAGCTGTTGGGGTGGGGAGGGGAGTGTCAGCCTTTTTTCTGACATAGTTCAGGCTGAGCACGTGAACCATGAAAGGCTTTTATTAGTATTTTTCATTGAACTTCACTCACCCTTTAGTTTTGCTTTTGATTTGTGATTTTAACACAGGATAAACCAACTTGCTAACAAGGGAAAAGCAAGTTAACAGGCCAGGGGAAAAGGGGGTGGGGGACAACAACTTTTCTCACACTGTACAAAATCTTTAAAAGCATGTAGTTAAGCATCCCTTACTGACAAAAAGAGGCAAGTATAGCTGTGCGTGCACGCTGCACCTTTAAAGTACATTCCAAAGCACATTCTTCCTTCAAAGAATTCTGAGCACTGTCATTTGTCAAAGCTTTCTGGAATTTGTAATACTGCAAGGGGTATTATACTTACACCTGAAATATCCACCCAAATCCAGAATATGCTATGGTAGGTTTCCTCTCCTTCTTAATCTAGTCTAGAGGAGCTCAGATTCACATATGACAAGGTATGTATGTAATAGATAATCGTAACTTCTTTCTCAGGGCAACCATTTGCGTGTCGAGGTCCCCAAACCACCCCTCAAATAACTCACACATCAGACTTGAATTTTGTTTTGGTTTTTTGGCATGATTTTGGCCACAACTTTATTAAAATACAAATAATGTGAGTGGTTGCTTAGGCATTGGTTAGGACTATCTGTCCCACTGAGAACAGAATTGACGACCGTCAGTAAGGGGAAAACACTCTAGAGAGATAAAGGGAGCCGGATGATCTGACCCTCCTCTCTCCCCACAGGCTCCCAGGGCTCTTGCAAGGCCCTGTCCCCCGAACGGGGGTTCGGACAAAAGCATATCGAGTCCCTGGATTCCTTTAATGGAATTCCCTGTGTTGTGTATTGATTCAAAGGTTATATCTGTATTACTATTGTCTGTAAAGTAACTGCATTCCTGTTCCAGAAGGAACAGCTACTATTGGTTTATTCAAGCTGCTGTATTTGGATCCTCAGCTTTATTGGTTCCCACCAAAAAGCTGCTGTGTGATTGCTTGAGATTGTTCCCTCCAAAATGTATCTTTGCCTTGCCATGTCTCTGCCCCTATAAATATAGCCCCCCTCCCCTCAGTTCTCTCAGTCTTGTCTTGTTGCCTGAATAAAGAGTTGTTACATGAAGACGCTGTCTCCTTGCCTGCAATGTCAGAGAGCTGAAATCACTTGCTGAAATCATTAGCCCCACGCTACAACACCCCGTACACCAGCATCAATAGGAGGGGCAGACATAGTCAATCATAACCCCTCCTCCAACCAACATAATAACCAATGCCTAACTGTCAACCTTACAAGTTGTGACTATTTGCTACGCAGTAGGCGAAAACCAGGTGGCACCAGCCAATCAGCCACATGGAAAAATTCCTACCAGGCCCCTGCCCCAACAGCAGACAACCCCATGACAGGCATAGCAAGGTCAACGCAGAGGCCTAAAATTTAGGGAGGGAGGGCGGGTGCTCTGAAGCACGCAGTCAAGAGGGAGATCACGTTGCATACTAACCATTATATATACGCTGGGCTGTCCATCAACAATTTGCAACATACAAATCTCCCCAACTACACCCTGGGTCCAATCACAGCAGTGGCCATCTATACGTACCCGCCCAGCACCAGAGGGGTGACTTGCTGGTCCCCACCGCAACACGTGCTCTCCATGAAGGAGAACATGCTTTATCCTGCCCAAGCTACAGCAACCATCCCATGTCTCTGGGAAGGGCACTTGAGCATGTCAGAAACACATTGCACAGCTAGGTTTAAAAAAAAATAAAAAATCAAACCTACATATGTGACAGCACACATTCTGGCAGTTGGCTGTCCATATCCATGTCTTGGAGTTCTCAGGTTGACAGGTTTTATCCAAGAATCCTCATTTCCACCTTCCACCTTACATTTGCTTACTTGGTATATATTTACTGATAACAGAAAAACAGGAGTCATCAAGAAGATACTTAGAGGGGAGTCAACTGCCTGGGTGATAAAGACATGAATTATAGTTTAGAATACAAGTGTTTCCTGTTTGTAGCAACTATCACTTCATGCCTTAAAGAAGGGGGAAACCATTGGCCCTCCAGATGTTGCTGAACTGCAACTCCCATCAGCCCCAGCAAACATGGCCAGTGGCCAGGAATGATGGGAGTTGTAATTCAGTAACATCTGGAGGGCCAAAGGCCCCCCACATCTCTCTTAGGAAAACAAACTTGTGTATCACATAGCATCTCTCTCAGAAAACCCATTTCCACAATTTTGCCTTTTGTCCCAAATAGACATTTTCCACCATTTGCATTTTTGGACTTTCATTCTATGCTGTATTTGATCATTTTAACAGGGTGAGACGAAGACAATAAGGGTTGATGGGCCCAGTCACACATGATGTTACGGTGGGTAGAGAAATGGAATATAGTTAAGTATGATTGTAAGGGAGAGCATATATAAATGAATGTCATGAATCTGGCAGGTGAATGGATGCCAACGCTTTGTTTACAGTCCTCCTTAAATGATATAAGAGCCTTATTGTTTATTTATGCCACAGCACAAGCTTTCTATTCATATGGTTCCAGGTTCAAGCACAGGTAAAGGGACCCCTGACCATTAGGTCCAGTCATGACCGACTCTGGGGTTGTGGTGCTCATCTCGCATTATTGGCCGAGGGAGCCAGCGTACAGCTTCCGGGTCATGTGGCCAGCATGACTAAGCCGCTTCTGCTGAACCAGAGCAGCACACGGAAACGCCGTTTACCTTACGGCTGCAGTGGTACCTATTGATCTACTTGCACTTTGACATGCTTTCGAACTGCTAGGTTGGCAGGAGCAAGGACCAAGCAACGGGAGTTCACCCCGTCGCGGGGATTCAAACCGCCGACCTTCTGATCGGCAAGCCCTAGGCTCTGTGGTTTAACCCGCAGCGCCACCCGCGTCCCTCAAGCACAGATACCGCCACTTAAAACATCTCTGACCACCGACCATGCCAGCTGTGGTGGCCCATTACTGGAAGGACTTTGGAATGCCAAATGATGGCAAATTGCCTTGAACCAAAGGTCACTCAAAAGCTTCACATATTAACTGCTGACTAGTACTCCTTTACTGTAGCCACGAACAGACCTAGCAATAATGGGAAGGCTTGGAAAGTATATACCAGGATTTGGACTGTATGACTGCAAAAGGACCCCAGAAACCTTGTGATGTAATATCCCCATCTCTGAAGTATTTACCTGGATGATTCCACACGCACACACAATATGTTGACAAGTAATCTCGTATGTGATTTCTGATGATGCTAAGATTGCCAGCTAAGCCTCCCTGCTTCTAATGATGATATCATCCTTTGCCCCACATCCAACTGTCAAGTTTCAGTCCTGAGAGCTTGTTGGTAACGTGGGTGGTCTGATCTAGTCAGGGCCCGAGCTGACAGCTGAGCTTGGCTTTAGGCAGCGACAGACACACCAGGAGGAGAAAGGAAAGTTTAGATTGATTCTGCGCAACATTTTGCTAAATCAGCCATGGAGAAGAGTCAAGGGCAGAGAGTGACTGCTGGAGAAAGTCCTTAGCGGATCTTGACGACAGCTTGCTCAGGATACATTCAAAGAAGTGCAGGTGGAACAGGAAAATATCCCTCAACTAGCCATGGCAAGGAGGAATGCTCTATTTGCACAGAAAAGGCAAGTGTTATTGTCTGCCTTCTACTATAAGGTTTACGGGTTTAATGGAAGGAATGTCACATTTTCCAGCAGGAATAATCCACTTTCCCCAAAGAGAATAAATGACTCTGTCTCTCTCCGGCCTCATGGCTTGCTCATTCACAAACCCAGATTATTGGCTTGTAAAAACCAAGCGCCCCTTCCACGATCCCTTTAATGGTAGAATGACAAATACTTGTAAGCACAGGAAAAAACCCAACCCATCTGAGTCCAGTCAAGTTAACTTTCCGAACAACGGGCTTGCTCTTAAGGAAAGAGATGCATTTATTTGTATTATATTTGATTATCAGTTTCGATTAGCTTTGCAGTATTTTAAATAAACAATGTCTTTAGGGTCTGAATAAGAAAAAAAAACACTCAAAAAACTAATGAGCTCCGGATTATTTGTTTCATGTGAGCTGGATCAAAGGAAATGTCAGGATATGAAGGAAAAGTAAAGGAGACACACTCCTCCTGCTATGGAAACCATGTGTCCAGGAGAAAGAAACCGAACTGAGAATAGGTACCGGTAGTTGCTACGTGGAAGATTCATACACCTGAGCTGCTCTGAGAAAAACGATGCTGGTTTCCAAGGTGGCAGTTATAGAGATTTGAGAATGGAATGCTTAGAAGGCCTTGATTCATTGAAGCTCATCAATGCTGATATACAGTGGTACCCCGCAAGACGAATGCCTCTCAAGACGAAAAACTCGCTAGACGACAGAGTTTTTCGTTTTTGAAGTCGCTCCGCATGACGAATTTCCCTATGGGCTTGCTTCGCGAGACGAAAGGCACCACTGTACTACTGTCCTCTAGGTTGAGCCTCTGCAATGTTTGTGTGTTTCCCTGCTGTTTCCCACCCTGGTTTACAGATAATTCGTGGCTAGATGTTGCAAGGATGTTCTGAGAAATGCTGTTGCGCATGTCTCACAGTGCATTTGCAAACTCAACCGTGTGGAGCACTGTCGCCTGTATCACCCCTTGGACCTTTTTCACTGCATCTCCATTTATGAATGCCACCCTGGGCTCCCCGGAGGAAGGCAGGACATGAACGCGGTAAACAGGTACCCTGTTTTTAGGTACCCAGGTACCTTTTAGGTACCCAGATGTGGGAAATGAACATTCTCCGTTTCCACCGACCTGCCTTCACAAAGTGCCCTTATTTCAAGCAACAAACTGTCAGATCCCGTATCGCTGCGAGGGAAGGAGCTTGTCAAGAGTGCACTGTTTTGAGAGGCTGATCCAATGGGAGCACTTCATTCTTTATAATCACATATTGTAATTCTAACACACCATGCGTCTGCCAGAACGGAGTGGTGAATACAATGAACAGTTAGTCACAGGTAGTAGCTCAGTCATATGGAGCTTTAAGATGCTTGCTTGTTGTTCAGAACTTGGGGGGAGGGTGGGAACCAGGGGAGGGCAATTAATCAAGTAGCACAGATTTTAAAAATATATAATCCTTTTAAATGCAAGGACTTGGGAAAGCTGCACATGGGAAACATCATTTAAAAAGGGGTTTTCCATTGTTTTTATGGGGAAATTACTCTCCTTAAAAGATGCCTGCTATATGATAATGTCTGAATTATCAAAAAACCATGTATACTGTTGCACGCCACCCCAATCTCCAGCCTTGCCTCAGTTTCCAGGACATTTCTGAGGTCTCCTTGTTTCAGACTGTTCACCTCTTCTTGCATATTTCACCCATAAGAATCCAGGATATAGCTGCCTGCTGAGGTGGCTGTCTTGCTCTGCCTAATGGTCATCTTCTTGGCTATCAGCCCCTAAAACATTTAACCCTAGCAGAAGTCTTTCTATCCTGAAGAATTCTGTGTCGCCGCCTCCAACAGCACCCCAGACTCTCTGGTAAGACACCTGCCTTTAATCTAGTTAAGGCATTGCCAAACCCCAGTGGATTATATTTGGGTATTGTGGAGTCCTGTTACTCTTTCCCCCCCCCCCAGTTTGGAAGCCACTGTGCAATTAAAAAGGCTCAAAAGGTTCCAGAGTGGAATGTGTTACTCTGTCCACTTTCCAATATTTGTTTTGAAAATGTGCCAGGGAAACTTCCGCCGTTAGAGCTCAGTGGAAGTAGAAGCACGTGGGTAACATCCTAAACCTTGGCTCCCAACCAAAGGGCTTTTCCACTGCCAGTGTGATAATAAAGCTCCTGGACTCTCTCTCTCTCTCTCTCTCTCTCTCTCTCTCTCTCTCTCTCTCTCTCTGTGTGTGTGTGTGTGTGTGTGTGATAGAGAGAGAGAGAGAGAAATTACATTTACCTTGTTCTCAGTAGCAGCTTGATTATCCTTGTTACAGAAATACTTATGTCATAGAGGCAAAAGAAATTGTTCTGATTTATATAGAAAAGCTGACATTCCAGCATTAAGCAAATTGGGGGGGGGAGGGGAATGCATGACATTTGCCATTTTGAAATCACCTATGGGCAGGATATTCAGCCAGACATTACCACAGCCTAATTAACCTGATAAGAACAGAGGCTACAGCTAAGGTTCAGAAAACAAACCATTCTCCCCTTTTCACCTTCCTGAAGCACCATGGGGACTGGGGGGGGAGAGAAATGAGGGGGTTGGGATTATTTTATTTTATTCTAATCAGCCTGGTGTCTATTAATGATCTCTGCAGTGTGGCAGGAATAGTGATCTCCCTGTAAATGGGAAATGAATGAATGGTTAACAGGTTAGAAGCTCCTTGGAATATTTTATTTTGGATTTCAACACTGAAACAGGAGGTGGGGAATATTGTGGTGCCGCGCTGTTCTTCTAGAAAAAAGAAGTGCCGGAACTCACCACAAACACCTCCCTTGTTCTCTTATAATGGCAACGGCGCCCACTTGAGAGGTGCTGGAACCGAGTTCCTGTGAGTTCCAGCTGGAAAAAGCCCAGTTGTGCTTTCTTAAATAAGGTTCAAAATAATGTCCTTTCAATTACTGTTTAATAAACACTGCAGAGTGAAGAAGGCCGAAACCAGACATTTCACACAGCAGAGGTGTATGACAGCATCCAAATCTGAGTTTCCTCTTCACCTTCAGCAGCACACCTCTGCAGCCAGGGAGCAGGTGAGTGTGGAGTGCGGGAGACAGGAGGATATAACTCTCTAGTCTACACGTTTCATGCACTTGCAATACACTTGAGTTCCCCTCCACAGCCCAGGGATTATTTCATAAAGTAATTGTCTAAATTCCTGGATATAATGAATTATTAAGAGTTATCACAGCTAATTTGAAAGACCTTTTTAGATCCTGATAACTCTTTCAGTGGAGCTGCGTCTTTTTACCTTGGAGCAAGCCCCGCCCCCTTTTAAAGCATTTTAAACCGCTTAATATTAAAAAAATCTCTAAGTGATATGCAAAAACACAACAAAAATCAATAAAACTTAAATGGCCCCTGATATCTATCCACTGATATAGTAGAATATTTTATAACAACAACAACAACAAATAATAATAATAATAATACAATATTCCTAATACAGTGGTACTTCGGGTTACAAACGCTTTGGGTTACAAACACTTCGGGTTACAAACTCCGCTAACCCAGAAGTAGTACCTCAGGTTGAGAACTTTGCCCCAGGATGAGAATGGAAATAGTGCGCCGGTGGCAGTGGGTGGCCCCATCAGCGAAAGCGCGCCTCAGGTTAAGAACGGTTTTGGGTTAAGAACGGACCTCTGGAACGAATTAACGAACCTGAGGTACCACTGTAAAAGAAATAACAAGTAAAGGAAAGTGACCCTGGGCAAGGTAAGAAAAGAATGTATGTGAACGGAAAATCATAGTGATGCAGCTAACAATAATGGAATAATGGAATAACCATTTGCTTCGTTGTTTAGGTTTCAGATATGTCTAGCCGATCAAAGAAGAAGATTGACCACTACTGTTACAATGCTTGAAGGAAGAAATTCATGAAGTGACATAACTGAACATTTCAAATTAATAAAATACATTTTAAGGTTGGTGAGGGTGTCATTCATGTTCCTGAATATTCACATAAGTAATCTGGTCATACCATGCTACACAGGAAACCTATGAATGGCTCTCTCAGTGGTTTAGCAGCACTTATGTTTGAACCTATACTCTTTTCCAGATCTAAATTCCCCTCCCCTCCAAACCTACTGCTAGCCCTCCAGGGGGGAAATACAAGCAACTTGTCTAACACCATTGCACCACTCAGATTTGAAGTCCCCTGCAGTTCCTTTGACATATATCTCTTTGACTATCTAAAAGCAGAAGAGCTGGCCATGATCTCTTGAAATCATGCACTGCTTGGCCTTATAGCACACTTGTCTCTCCCCAGATCCTTGGAAATCTGTTTTCAGATTCAATATGCAGTTCCCTTCTCTTGAAAATAACCGGCATTCATACACAATGCAACCTTTCCTCCTCCTCCTCTTTCTTTGCAAGTTTTTGAGCCAATATGCCCATTGTCCTACTGCTCCATGACTTCAGACCTTAGATATTTTAACCAACAGTGGAGAATTTTTGCAAATGCCTTCAGAAAAACTAAGTGCACAATATCCTTCCCTTTACTTTACCGTGGCAGTAATTTCCTGACAAAAAAATTCCAACAAATTAGTTAGGCATGATCTCCCTTTCCTGAATTGATGTTAGCTGTCTTTAATCAAGCTCTGCTTTTCCAAGTGTTCCCCATTTGATACCTTAAAAATGCTTCAGAGGATATTTCTCCCATAACAACAGTTGAACTGAGAACTTTGCCTTTCTCCTGGAGAGCAGACACAGTTTTCCTCACTGAAGTGCTCACCATTTGTGTGATGGGGAATCATGTACTGGGGAGTGAGAGATTTGAAATCACAGCCTGTTGGGCCTGGGCCAGGTGAGCCTCTTAAACACCCCCCCCCCTTAACTGGCTTTGATTTTGCAGGATTTGTAGACCAAACGCAGGAAAAGGCAGTATTCCCCAAAAGGACCATCTCATTCTGAATTGCTATTTCACTTGGATGGAGGAGAAATTTAAATTCAGTTTGTGTCAGGGACCTGACCTCACGCAAGGCACTTGAGACGGGGAAGGAGGGATGGAGGGAAGCACAGCCTCTCTTGAGAAGGACAAGCAGGAACTGTCAGGCAGTGCGGTAGAGCTGAGGGTCAGAGATGCTGACAGAGACCTAAGATCGACCTGAGGGGGTTGCAGAGCAAAGCAGTCAGCTACTTCCATCGCTCCAGCTGCATAGAGGGAAAAAGCATGAGGAAAGGAGGAGACGTTTTGGAATTCCCAAGCTTTTATGTTGGGGGAGGAGTAGGCAGAAGCCACTCCCGGATTCTGGAACCGACTCAAGCGGACATGAATCTTAGACGCTCTGATGTACATAGTCTGTAAATAAAGCATTAGCTTTAGAAGAACGGATGCTTCTGCCTCTTTACTCTCGAGGAGACAACCCCGAGTCCTTACAGTTTGCATTTAATGGCAGACCGGCTTGATTCACATTTTCTAAAACTGAAACACAGCCATTCATCGAAATGTGAAATTCTATGAATTTTGCAATACAGTGCTCCAGAGAGAATTGAGATATCTGTACTGGGTGCCCATTAGCCACCAAGCCTGTTTTAGGGTTTACCACTTATATGCAAAGCTCTAAATAGCCCTGGAGCAGGTTACTTTTAAAAAAAAAGTCTGCCTCTTTATTGCCCAGTGATTGCACTACAATCAGCTAAGACAGTGGTTCTCTAACATACTTTTAGAATAAAAATTTCCCATTTTATCCACTTTCTCATGAACAGGATCCCACTATGGAGTTTCGAGGGTTGTCATGTGCCTGGAATTCACTGGACATAGCCGGAATATGGCAGTCGGAAACAGTGTTTGGGCGCAAATAGCTGAAATGTCTGGGAAAATTTGGACAAATGGCAACCCATGTCGGGAGTCTAGTTTTTGGCAAATTTGGGCAAAACTTTTTTTAAAAAAACTCTCAATAACTCTTGTGTCCAGATTTTCACTTTTGTAATATGGCATCCCTAAGAAGCACCATTCAGCAAAGCATCCAGCAACATAAATGGAAGTTTCATCTCTGTACATTCATGCTTTCTGATGGTGAGGGTGGGGAAATTAGTGGTGAATATCCTATCAATTGCTCCTGGCATAGGCTGTATTTTGCCCTGATATCATTTTCTGTTCCTGAGGGTACGCAGCCAAAGAAAGAAAAGGGCTGTCCCTCACTAACTTCCCTGCTCATCAGTGAGAAATGCAATTAGCTGAACTTGCAAAGAGGAAGTGTTTAATTAAAGGCACAGGAGCCCTTACCACCTCAACAGCATGTAATCTGTCTGCGCTAGACATGGTGGGGGAACTGAAGTTTAATATATGTGTAGAGATCTTGTTGGGATTTTTAAAGACAAAGTGCTTTTTTTCCTGGCGGTACGCATAGCCCTAAACATTTTGTGAATCTTTGTGCTTTTGTTCATTTACTGTATTTGTTTCCCCCAATTTGAACTATAAAATGGTGATTTTCTTGAGTCAAAACGAGAGTACCCCTCAACATTTTTTAAGAAAAAAGCACTGCTTTTAATGGTTACCGAGATATTATTGAAAAGCTGATATGTTAGAAATGTATTCTTACTGTTACTTTCAGGTGTTGCTGTTATGCATATTCTGAGCCACCTTGAACACAATTTTCCTTCCAGAGAGAGATCTCTAAAGTAAAATCCAATCTAATTAGAAAACACATCACCGCAAATCAGGCTTGAAATAATTTAGGAGAAAAACACAGGAAACATTAATATGCAACGGACTGATGGCATTGTCCGGAGAAAAGCGAGTCGACAAATGATGGCAATTCCAGAGCACAGTGTGAGTGTAGAAGCAATTCGAGAAGCAGAACACCAAGAAGAATCTTAAGCTCTTAAAGGAAAAAGGGTGACATGTATGCAAGCAACATCATTGCAAAATGACAGCTGTCCGAAAACCTAAGGTAGTATCTGACATGATAATACCAATATGCCTTCAACCATGGTCAGTACTGTAGACTTGCTTCACTTACACAGGACTCTATCGTGCCACCTCCGGTGAAAGGACTATCTGCCATCAAAGGTAATAGTAGTAGTTAAAATGCTAATCCACAGCAGCTGTAGAAAGTTGGGCAGGCAGTTGCCAGCTGTAGGAATGCAGACTGGATTAAAATACATGGGGGGGCCATGTGCTAAATTGTACTCTAGGGTTCCTTAACAGTTCCTTTCTTTTGCCTGCACTCTTTCTCTCTATCCCACTACAGTTAATTGGGGAAAGGAGTCATTGTAGAATAAAAGGTGACCATTCCTTCCCAACCACATATTAAGAGTAAGACAAATTTTTGATATCTTGCGCTGAACAAGTATAGTGTGCACGGTTCGTTCCCAGTGGGAAACAAAGATTAAAATGGATCCAAATAAACAGGAGATGACTAAATCTTCTAAACTTCAGACTTGGACGCAGCAACAGGGCAAGAGGTTCCTGTGTTGGAGCAAATACAAGGGATTGAGCTGGCTTGGTCCACATGAACAGGATGATTCAATCCCTAGTTGGACATACTCTAGATTTGTCAGGTCACTTGTTCCTGGATGCATCTTTGCTGAATTACACTCTACAACTGAAATGGTACTAGAGAATAAATTTGCCTCCACCGGCACAAAGTGTAGTCCTTCACAAAATTATTTATGATGCACTCAGCTGACCTTTGTCTCCCTCTCAATGCAACTTTAGACGGCTAAAGGGGAAACATAAAAGTATGGGCTTGCTAAGCCACAAATGGCCTTTGAGAGCAATCAGGTCACTAGATGCCAACTATTCAGCTACAGCACTGGTGGAACAGTCAGTAAAAATCATTAGGCATTTCCCCCAGTTAGTTTTGTCAGAGGACAAACAGGACAACCAATCCTAACTGAGATACCTCCTTGGTTAAACCACAGAGCCTAGGGCTTGCTGATCAGAAGGTCGGCGGTTCGAATCCCCACAACAGGGTGAGCTCCTGTTGCTTGGTCCCTGCTCCTGCCAACCTAGCAGTTCGAAAGCACGTCAAAGTGCAAGTAGATAAATAGGTACCACTCTGGCGGGAAGGTAAACGGTGTTTCCGTGCGCTGCTCTGGTTCACCAGAAGCGGCTTAGTCATGCTGGCCACATGACCTGGAAGCTGTACGCTGGCTCCCTCGGCCAATAATGCGAGATGAGCGCCGCAACCCCAGAGTCGGTCACGACTGGACCTAATGGTCAGGGGTCCTTTTACCTTTACCTTGGTGAATTTATGTGCATGTATAAACACACACATTTAGAAATACTTACTATAAATTGAAATGCAACACATCACACCAAAGTAGGGAAGATTGTGCAGAAGTAACCTATGTGCCTGCTCAGTCTGGTGCTAATTGCTGAAGAGTAACTCCTCTCTGTTCCTATAATTCTTTTCTTTTTAAACTGGGGGGCCCTTCAAATAGTGGACGGATGATAGAAGAGGTGCAGAGCTGTTCAGACGGCCAGTACATCCATATAACTCACCCAGATCAGTAAGTCTGGGTGACCTCAATACCACTCCTAGTTTATCAACATCATAAGCTGAGTTCAGGGAGCCCATTGAACCGAATAGTAGCCAGTAAAGCAACATGATATCCATCCTATCCCAGGCATCCTATGTCAAGCTTTTTATGTGTGGGTCTCCAACCCCCTCAAAAAAAAATTATTGTAGAGACATTTCATACATTATATTCAGAGTAACTTGTAGCTTTTCATCACCACATCTGCTCCTTGTCCCTGGAATATAGAAACCGCAGCAGGCAGAATTACTTATTTTCTGACATTTAGCTTTCAGAACACCCCCAAACAAGTTGACTTACTTCCATTATTAAAGCTGAAGCTTACTTTAGAGACTAACTACCAGAAATAATAAAATGCTGTCTTGTAACAAACAAACAAAAAGCGGGTGTTTTGATGGACCATTAAATTACACTTTAACTCCCAACTGTTTCCCTATAGATCTATGTAACTTAAGATCTAGAGACAAGCTTCTTCCTCGCTAATAAATTATGGGCCCACTTCTTCAGACTGTGCTGCAATTGTTCCTTTTGTCTAAGAGCTGGAATGCTGTTTGTTCCTAAGGCTGAAAATCACAACAAGTTAGTAAAGCCCCACGGTTTCTCTGTATCAAATAACAGCTCTCAGTTATGGCAATATCACTAAGAATTCCTCATTTGTGTTTTGGAAACATTGACTTCTAGATTAAATATATCTGATTCACTTCACCTATAAAGGTGAACCTAGGTCATTTGCACTTTCTGAAACAATATGTGAAGCATAACTTGGCCATCCCTTGAAATTTGCACTTCTCCGAATTTTACAACACAACTCTCCAGCCAGGTAACAAGTACAAAAAAGCATATAGCAGGGTAATGGCCTGACTGAGAAAGGAAAGATGGACCTGTTTATACCCAGTTTGCTCTTGTGTAGTAAACTTCATCAATTTCCATGGTCCTGAGCAGGAATAGCAGCAACCCTTGTGTTGCACCGGCTATGAATGAATGGAATCCTGATCAGCGAAGAAAGTTTTGAACAGCTAAATAATGTATAACTCAATCCAAATGCTGCAACTACTCAATTCAGCATAAGAATTGGGCCTGAGAAAACATTACTCCCAGAAAGATTGCTTCACGAGCATCCATAGAGGCATGTACACAGTCTCTATCCATTCATGCCCATACAGCAACAAAATAATTTAACTACATAATTAGCTTTCAGCAGGCCAGAACAGAAGGGGGAGACCAGGTTCGCCAATTGGGATGGGTCTACAATTTTGACGGGGACTACTCAGAATCCCACCCCCTTTCCAACATGCTGCAGAGGGAAATTGAGGCATACAGCTTTTGGAGCTGCGCTCTCGCAGGAACCAGGTGGCTTGCAACCCCATGGGGTTGTTGGGTTTTTTTGAGTAGTGCTCTCACAGGAGCCAAAATGGGATATCCTGGGATCCAATCAGAAGCAGGGATTGCTTCTGTAATTCCAGGATGTTCCGCTCAAAGTGGGACAGCTGAAGGGTATGGGGCCCTTTGGCAAATATTATTGAAATAGGGCCTACAATTCCCATCTGGCCTGGGCCTGGCTTTCAGCAATAGAGAAAAGTATAAAAGTGTTGTCTGCCTCTAGTTAAAAATGCAGCTCTCACAGGCAGCCCACAACATAACCCTAATACTCCGTAGGAAATAGTCTTGTATCTCAGACACTGATAAAAAACCATCATTTTAGAAGCAACCACAGGAACTCCATCTGTTTTAGCTAAAATTACTGTCCAACTGACCCCCGTTTCAACTCTGAAGCTCATTTTAATAAGAAACCTGAAGGAAACTGAGGAAGAGCTTAGATTCATGCCACAAACAGCATTTTCAAACTCTTTATGAAGTCGCACTTAAAAGTGCCTTGTATTCATAATTTTGAATGCTCATCCTTAAGTGATGGACTCGTCGGTAAATGAGCAGATCCACTTAATGTGCTCAGCCACAAACATGAGCCTATTGGTGCCTATGAACTAACATGTCACCCTTTGATTGATGTTTTCCTATTACTCTGCCAGAGTACATTAAGTTAAGCCTTCTTTTCATCTCGGCAAATACTTGGGACTACAGATGGCCCTCATTTGTAATCTTGAGGAACTAGTGCAACAAAGTGATTGCATAGGTGCCTTTACCTATTGGTCAGCTGACAAAGATAAAGAGGCCTTGCGAGGAGAATGGCTTTAGGAATTCAGTTAAAACCTAATGAAGTAAATAAGTACATATATAAATAAATAAGATGGAGTGCGGGCTGGTAACAACCCTGAATCAGGAAGCAATCTAAAGCGTGGATTCCGAGCATCATCTCCCATGCATGCGGAGATTAAAACAAAAATTGGAATCACAGATGGTGGAATCCATGTGGAATTGGGTTATATGAAGGGGCCCGATGTGGAATGAGTTCCAGAGCCACAAGAAGAGGAGAGAAAAAATCAGCCACAAACATCAGCTAGGGAGGGGAGCAAAATCTGCCAAAAGACCAGAGACCTAAAGTCAATAAAGCATTATTTAGGCATGCTATTTATTAAAGAATTTGAATTAAAAAAATTAAAATGTACGTGCTAAGGGTGAAAGATGTTATCACTGTCAGACATTGCCGCCAGAAGCTGGAAGCAGGCAATTGGATAGAAAACTATAGCAGGAAAAGGGCTAGAGATAGACTTTTTAAAAAGAAAATGAAAAGGGAAGTTGAACAGGTATGATAACGGGACTTGTTGTGACATCAATGTGAGTGTCAAGCTTTCTGCAGGTGTTCCTGCAGGGCTATGGCCCTAGCTTGAACTATAACATACTGTAGGGTTTGAAAGAAAGGATACCTGAGGTTTTCTGTTCTTCAGGGTTGCAACATTCTGGAATATGAAATGGGTTTTAAAATCAAATATGCCTTTGTAACAAGGCTATGTGTAGGTGTGCCATCATTGTGTTGCAGTTAGCATGTCCTTGAATATGTCTAAATTCACAGTGGCCAAAAAGGACTGTGAAACACATTATTTAGGAAATGCTGTGTGGAGGGGAAACAGTTTTGCTTTCTATTGAGATGGTTTTATATCATTCCTTGAATTCTTTTAAAGTAGAATGGAACTGTTACGCCAACTGCTTAATTGTTAACGTTTACATGCAGGTATCCTAAATGATCCAAGTTAATAAAAGAGTAACATAATGTTTGTCGATATGCCATTGGATACATCCAAGATCACAGAGGTGGCCATGGTTGACATCCATGAATTACTGGCACATACATTTTGGATAGTGCCTATAAATGGTGTCATTTTAATGACTGACAAAGGTAAAGGTAAAGGACACCTGGCAGTTAAGTCCAGTCGCAGACGACTGGGTTGCGGCGCTCATCTCGCTTTACAGGCCAAGGGAGCCGACGTTTGTCCACAGACAGTTTATCTGGGTCAAGTGGCCAGCATGACTAAGCCGCTTCTGGCGCAACGGAACACCGAAACCAGAGCAGCGCACGGAAACGCTGTTTACCTTCCCGCCGGAGCGGTACCTATTTATCTACTTGCACTTTTTGGCATGCTTTCAAACTGCTAGGTTGGCAGGAGCTGGGACCGAGCAACGGGAGCTCACCCCGTCGCGGGGATTTGAACCACCGACCTTCCGATCGGCAAGCCCAAGAGGCTCAGCGGTTTATACCACAGTGTCACCCACATCCCTATTTTAATGACTAAACTACTCCAAATGGGCTTGGGATGGGCTAGTCTTCGCTGTCTCAGCTCAGGGGTGAGGCTCCTCAGGCCTGGGGGCCAGATGTAGCTCTAGATGACTCACTATGTGACCCTTGTAACCTTCCCCAGGCCACCCTCCTCACTGTTTTTGCTCCTCAAGTACATTTGTTCTACTGGAATGTCTCTCTGAGCCTTGACCTTGCCTCTTGCCTGCCTGGGTAGAGGATCGAGAGTTGTGGGTGTCAAAACCTCACATTCTTGCATGCCTGGAATGTACCTTTCTGTACAAAGTTTACAAAAAGCCCTGCTGATATTATCCCTTTGGCCTCACCCACTTTTTTTGCAACAATGCAGCATGGGGTGGGTAGGGGGCAGCCTGTGGGTCATGGACACCACCAACCCAGAGCTCCACTGACCTTGCCGCCATCTTGTACCAGTAAATACAGTGTTGCTGGTGAGAGGCTGCCACTGTTGCTCCATCCCATCATGCACCACTGCTGATTCCCCCCCCCCCAATAACCCTGTGATGCAGGTTAGAGGAAGGGCAGTGACCTGGACACAGTGTGCATATGGCTGAGTTTACATACATGGTGAGAACCAGAGAGGGAAGACAATAAGATAATGTATTTATCAAGAAACAGAGTCTTTTAATAATGCATTGTAGTAATAAGTTACAGGATAATGTAAACCCATTTATGTTACTTGGAGCCTTGTGATATTAATTTATTATGCTTGATTTTGGAATGTTCTAGTTCTAGATATCCCTGTTATTTTATTTGACATCTGTTACTATACCTTGTTATGTTATTGATAAATGTAAATTTTTTTTTAAATGATCTGATATAAAACAAATGGGGGTGGGCAAGCACAATTTCATTTGGAAATAGACCTGTGAGGTCTACATTTGGAATAACTAACATTTCCATAATCATGGGTGTTCATGTGAGGATTTCTACAGATATAATTTGTAAATGGTTTTGATCTTCAAAAGAAAAAAGAAGTCTGGGATCATTCTGGAAGAAAGAGACTACAGAAGGCTAAAATGAATCCAGTCTGTAGCGAGAAGTACCTGATCTACATCACAGAGACCCTACAATATGAAAGAGTTTTCCAAAGTATGCGCAGTGCAAGAGTACATAAGGTGAACACCTGTATGGGCAGCGACATGAAGGTCTGCAATCCTTTAATACTCTTCTTCCATTTCTTGGGTTTCTACTCAGATCTCAGAACTTTGCAGATTCACGTGATTCAAAAATATCAGTTGTGATGGAAATGGAGGCAATCGTGCTAAACTCTTAGAAGAGCCTGCTACAGGTAGGTAGCCGTGTTGGTCTGCTGTAGTCGAAAGAAAATAAAAAAATTCCTTCCAGTAGCACCTTAGAGACCAACTAAGTTTTTTCTTGGTATGAGCTTTCGTGTGCATGCACACTTCTTCAGATACACTGAGACAGAAGTCACCAGACCCTTATAAGAGCATGTCTATAATGGGGGGCAAAATCTTTTTCCAAAGATGATTTTACATCAACAGAAAGAAAGAAAAAGCAAATGTAGGGGTCCATAAAGGGAGAGAGAGAAATTTCCAAAATTATCAAAACTGTAAAGGTAAAGGTAAAAGGACCCCTGACCAATAGATCCAGTCGTGGACGACTCTGGGATTGCGGTGCACATCTCGCTTTATTGGCTGAGGGAGCCGGCGTACAACTTCCAGGTCATGTGGCCAGCATGACTAAGCTGCTTCTGGTGAACCAGAGCAGCGCATGGAAATGCCATTTACCTTCCTGCCAGAGCAGTACCTATTTATCTACTTGCACTTTGACGTGCCTTGCACAAATGATTCAGGAGAGATGGGGATATATAGGAATGTTATGCTGGATCAAGATCCCCACCACACTCAAAAAGCAGCACCGTGCATCAGTATTGATGAGCCAGTGCCGTTTCCCTTTGATTAGTTGCCTCCTATGGATGTGTTTCCACTGCTTTTTATTTCTGTTGTTGTTATTCATTTATAAAGGGTGTACAATACTATAAACTGTGGAAAGATTAAAAATAACCCCTGCCTGTTGGTTCACAAACTTATAGACAGTGGCATAGCATGGGGTGGGGAGCACAGGGGCTGTTTCCCCGGACGCAAAATTATTAGGGGTGCAAAATTTAAACACCCGGTGCTGCTCCAGTACAGCTGTGCGCTTCAGTCACTGGGCTTTGCTGAAAATGGCTTCTCCATGAAAATCAGGAAGTGACCTCTCTAAACAACGGAACGACTCTACTTTTCTTATCTCTGCAGCTGCGATCTCTTGGGTGACGTGGACACCATTAGGCCGTTGAATGTGCATGTGTACTCTGTTTCCCTCCCTCCCACCCCCACCTCTGCGGGGCCCTGGGCACTGGCAACCCACGCTATGCCACTGCTTATACCGGTAGATACAACACAAAAGGAAAATGGAATGGTGTTCACATTTGTGCACCTTAGGCTGCAATCTTATACATACTTACTGGGGAGTAAGCATGATCGAATTCAGTGGGATCTGTTTCTAGGTAAACCTGACTAGGATTGTGCTGCATTGTGTGGCCTATGGCCATGAATATACTGTGCTGAATTGCATCTAAGCCCCAAATACTATTTTCCTATTCTCTCTCTCTCTTTCTCTCTCATTATCTGTCCTGTGCTTTAGGCTTAGTCATCCTACATTGGGATGTCAGATCTTCATCTCGCACACTTGCCTGTTCTTCCCTGCTGACTCCACCTGGGTGAACTCTCTTTTTTGTAGAGCCAAGCCAAAGGCTCAGGTGTTGTCCCTCAGTCACCTGCAGGCACATATGGACAGCAGATCCTCTCCCCCGTACTAGGATTACTTCATCACAACTGATGTTGAGTTCACTCCTTGACAATGTCCTAGAGGAACAGAGTTATCAAGGGCTTAAAGGCAGATGCTTCATTCCCTTGCATCTCGGAATACCCTTCTCTCTCTTATGTAACTGTTAACAGGGAAAGTAAAAGCTTTTCTTCAATTGCTGACTCTCCCAGAATCTTGCCGTTGACACAATCCTGAACATTTGTTCCGCTGAGAATAAGACATTATTTATTGTCTAGATGCACAGTGATACGGCAGCTATCGTCAGCCGAGTGTGAGAGATATGTTCCAGTTATCCTTGCATAGGTAAGGTGTTTGCATCGCAGCAGTTTTGCATCAGCTAGTAATGCTAGCTGTTTGAGACTGCTTGTTGGGCAGGTTCGCACTTGAAACCCATGGTGCAATTCTCTCATGGGACTGTATCCCCACTCTCATCATTCTCCTGTAAGAAAGCAGCATATCCCTGATGTTTCAGCTTTCTGCACTCAGGGAGATGTCGACATGGAGACAATTTCAAGCAACCTCTTTATCTTAATTCCCCAAATGCAAGAAAAGCACGGTCCTTTCTGTACAGTATCAATAAGTTGGCAACTGAATTGGCTCTCAGGCACTATTAGGTCCACAAAAACTGTGGATTGTGTGTTTATTTTTCTTTCCAGTAAACATTTCTCCAGCAGTCTGCCGCAGAGCTGGCAGTAGACTCTGGGAGGCCCTTGGCACAATGCTCCCAGCATCTCCCCAGTCATTGTAGTGGCTACGCAACTCCCTCCACAAGGGTTCAGTAGCGGATAGATGAGGGTTCAGTTCCCACCTGTGGTGGCCACCACCATCTCAAGTCACCCAAAATGCAAAGGCCCAGCCCATAGATATATGAAATGTATAGAGTTATATAAATCAATAAATTTCATAAAGCCATGAGGCAGGGGGCATTATGTTTTAGGTAATTTACAATGGGCAGTCACTGCAGATAATAATAATAATAATAATAATAATAATAATAATAATAATAATAATAATAATAAATTTTATTTATACCCCAAGTTGAACTTGGTTCCATTCAAATGCAGCACTGCTACTCACAGATGAAAAACACCTGGAGCATAGTGGGGAGGGTGGGAAATGGTGGTTGCGTCTGGGCTGGGCTGGTGGGAGGCCTTTCTATGCCCCTGGGGCCCTCGCCGGTGCCCAACCTGGCCAGCTGCACTCACATTCAACCCTTCGCCACATTGAAAGTATGGTAAGTGCAGCAAAAGCCCTGCACCCAACTCATGACAATTTCACTAAGATTTCCTCTCAACTTTGAGAATTTTCAAATGCAATTTCCTTTTTTGTTAATTGATGTAGAGTGGTAAAAAGGAGGGGTTCGGTACACTAAGTCCACAACTTATGCACATGTAGCTTGTGCACTTTCAGCTTTACACCCTTGGCAAAAAAAATTAAAATTTAAAGGGAGCAGGAGCACAGACTTTGGCAATCCCACCCACCATTGGACCCAATGTGTTTTGACTATACAGTACACAATTTGGCTTTAGACATGATCCCTGGAACTTAACCCCTGCATAAGTTGTGACTTACTGTTCAGCACTCATTCTGAACGGAGTTATTAGGTAGCCTATTGCAAATTGGCCCACCTCTAAGAACACACTTTTCCAAACTCAGAGGTCTACTTTTTAGGTCTAATTTCCTGGACTGGTGCTTGTTCTGCCTATCCGAACACCCTCTGTGGGCTGAACTCCCCCCCCCCCCCCGCCCTCCATCTGGCATCCTAAAACTTATTTATCCCATTTCTGCCTAAGGCCAGCTGCCGTGAGGAGAACATCACCACAACACAAAGAACAGAACACAAATCTGTCACCAGGCTTACAAAATGGCTCCAGACCAACAGAACTCAGGCGAACCTGCTGCTACTAACTGCTGGATCTGAGCGTAGTTCAACAACCAGCCCTTCTTCCCAAGGAACTTTGGGAACTGTGCCTTATGTGAAGCTACAACAGGGGTCTCCTAACAATACATGGGGCTACCTTTGAAGGTGACCCGGAACCTGCAATTAATCCAGAATGCGGCAGCTAGACTGGTGACTGGGAGTGGCCGCCGAGACCACATAACACCGGTCCTGAGAGATCTACATTGGCTCCCAGTACGTTTCCGAGCACAATTCAAAGTGTTGGTACTGACCTTTAAAGCCCTAAATGGCTTCGGTCCTGTATACCTGAAGGAGCGTCTCCACCCCCATCATTCAGCCCGGACACTGAGATCCAGCGCCGAGGGCCTTCTGGCGGTTCCCTCATTGCGAGAAGCGAGATTACAGGGAACCAGACAGAGGGCCTTCTCGGTAGTGGCACCCGCCCTGTGGAACGCCCTTCCAGCAGATGTCAAGGAAATAAGCAGCTATCCTATTTTTAAAAGACATCTGAAGGCAGCCCTGTTTAGGGAAGTTTTTAATATTTAATGCTGTATTGTTTTAATATTTGATTGGAAGCCGCCCAGAGTGGCTGGGGAAACTCGGCCAGATGGGCGGGGTACAAATAATAAATTATTATTATTATTATTACTCAGCCACTTTAACAAACTACAGTTCCCAGAATTCTTTGGGGGAAGCCAGTAAAGTTTTGCCTTTTTAACCAGGTTATATACCAGGCTTGGGAAACCTCAGGCAAGGGGGACAAGACTCTCTACCTGGGCCTCAAGTGTCTACTCACATCACACCTCTGCTGTATCCCCTCTCCCTAAGCCATGCCCCTAGTTTTGCACCCTCCCTGGCTGGAATGTGTCACTGAACTCTTGTTAACGCTTTTGCTTGCCTGGATGCAGAAGAGAGAAGACTGTGTGTAGGAATTAAAGCTAAAATTTGTACCTATTTCTTCTTCTACTTTTGCCTCTGCTCCTGCACATCACTGACATGTGGCCCCTGAAAAAAGTTGCCCAGAACTTGCTATATATAACATCAAGCCCTGGCTGTTGAGACCAGGCCAGAGATGTACCTAGAGCTCTCTGTCTAGCCAAGTGCATACATAAGCCTACTTTCACACACACATATAGGGACAAATATGCGAAAGCATATGTTAACTACTAAATGCAGGATATGGTGATTACATGCACACAGAAAGAATGCTGTAGAGTCCAGTGATAAAAATCAAGATTATTTCAAACTGCCTGCTGGTAACAGTTATGTTATGTGATGAAGACCTAATTCCTGCTTCAATTGTTTCCTTTTTTCATTCAGGCATCAGAACATTTTTTACCACTTCTAAGAGGAAACAAGTGATCAGAAGATGGGAGACCTTCAGTGGCCTCCCGTATCTCTCCTTTTCAGACATCAGGCAACAAAGCAGGCTGTTTGTTTTCTGCTAATCCATCAAACTTGGCTAACAAAGTGTGACAACCTTTATCTGAGCACTGCCATTAGGATAAGGGGCAGCTGGTTTTAGTGCTAGATTTCTATCCACCAACATTTCAAAGATGACACCCTACTCGGTCGATTTGAAATCTCCCTGTTCTCACACTAGAAGCCATTGCCTGAGAATTCTGGTTACACATAGTCAAAAAGGTTTCTATGCTGGCTGTATTCACTTGCTTCGAAACCGTCTGCCTTCAAGGCAAGGAGGTCCTTGGCACTTTTGGCAGTGATGGGCACCCATTCTTCTAATGCCACCTGAACCAGGACAGGGCCCAGATCTGCTTGTGATGGCTGCAATACTGGTGGCCACCTGCTCCCACCAGGCCTCTGGACACACTTCAGCGATGGAGCTTCTGAATGGGAGCTGTGATTGGCTCCCACCTATGGTAGCTGCCCGCCATCTTAAGTTACCCAAAATGCATTGCCCTGGCCCACAGATCTATGAAGTCAAGGAATTTGTTCTCATTACTCAAAACCGTTTGTCAAGAAAGTGAGAAAGGCTTACAAAGTCACTGACTGGCACTTCAGGAACTGTTCAGAGCACGAGAGAAAGCCATGCACTTTCATGACAGTCTGTGCCCCCCCCATCTCACCACAGCCCGAAAGTCATATGGGAGCTCCGGATTGGTTTGTTCACCAGAATTCAAATTGGCAAGCTGCATGGTTGGCTGTGGTCTTCTATTTACACATACAGCACACAGATCACAGAAAATCCACAAAAGGCTAAAGGTATGATAATTGCTACAGTCATGTATTTCCTTCCAGTAAGGATATCGGCCTATGATTCATATATGGAAAGAATTATAGCCATAAAATAAGTTCAGATGATATCCTTCCATGGACAAATGCCAGTTGCTTAAATAAAATTACAAGCTTTTGAATCATACATAATACATTCTTTATGAGGCATAGGTGGCCAGACTAAAATTAAAAGTACTGATTTTGAGTTCTTAAGACTAGCTCTCATGTTTCAGTGCTCAGATAGGAGACTGCTGAGAATTTGCAAGGTGGGGGCCAGAACCACTGCAAGCTGCTCACCACATGCACAGATTAGCATAGTTGTATGGACAGGCCACTGATGGTGCCATGCAGAGATTTCCCCAATCTTGACTCCCCAAGATTATGGCCCCCACATGGAACTATTGAATTCCCTCCCCACCAACTTTGTTATCTGGATTTAGATGATTTTCCCCATGCACTGTGAAATTTTTAGAAAGAGAGATGCTGAGCCTCAAATTATTCATTTGATCTAGAAGCAACCCCCTTAAATCCAGGCGTGGGGAACCTTTGGCCTTCCAGATGTTGTGGAACTGCAGCTCACATCAGCTCCAAGAAGCATGACCAAGGACCAGGGGTGATGCAAAACTGTACTTCAACAATGTAGGTTCCCTAAGTTGCCTTAAGTCCCAATGGGTAAAGACTCTCTGGGTGCATATGCTCCAACATTCCTCAGATGAAAATAGGGACATTTCTCACTCTCCCTCCTTGACCCCTCATTTTTCTTTTCTTTTTTATAAATATTTTTTATAAATATTTTTTATTAATTTTTCATTAGTTGTCCAATGCAGGCTACATTAATACAATACCAAATCATACCAAATCATAATACAATCAAAAGAGCCAATTATTCAGTTCTGAATTAAACATTTTTGGATGACTTCCCATGTTCTGGTTATCAGGAGTTGATGTTATTCCTTGGTCCTGCTCCAATTCTCTTAATTAGTCCAAATACAACAATTCCGATCTTAATCCTTTATTTTAACAGCCACTGGTGTGATGACCTTCGTTCATATTTAACAAATCCATATCCATTAACTTGCAAAGGGAATTTATATCTTGTAGCTTTCTGTGTGAAATATTTGTTTACATTCATCCTTTCCTTCATGTTGTAATCAATGTCCTCTTCAGCATTACCCCTCCTTCAAGGACTCAATTATCATTGCGCCACAGCTTCTCCATTTTGCTTTTTCTAAATCAAAAGTATTCCAGTGTCCGGCCGTGACTCCTGGCGGACTTACAGCATTTGCCTTCTTTGATCCTTTCTGATCTTCTAACAAGCTGGTGTCTTGCCAAAACCATAATAAATCAGAGTTAGAGCCCTCTTTAGAAGGTAATGTCACAAATCAGCACAGTATTTCACACAGTCTATTCTTTCAAGTACTCCGTAAAGAAAAGTATAAAGTTCTTATTGAATCCCTCTTGCATTCCATATATAGTTGTAATCCGTTGATAATTTCATTCAATTAGTAATTAATTCTTCTTCTTCAGTGAAGGTTTGCTGAATCGTAAGACAGTAAATATAATGTAAAAAGAGAACAAAAGCTCCCCTTCACTTACATAGCAATCCAGTTACGACAAAAATCCACTCCAGATCAAAACCTTGGCACTCAGTGGCTGATTCATTTAGCAGGTTATCGTGTCTCCTTCATCCAGAACACTTAAGTCCAAGCCTGTTTCTTAAGTCCAAATTCAGATCCATCTTAAAAAACAGAAGTTCCTCCGCTCATGGCGACTGTGTTGGAGAATTTCCGATATGTGCAGTGCTATGCACTCAGCGCCCCTGCTCCCGCATTCCATCGGAGCGAGAGGCAGTTATCAGGCGATCTGCGAGCGAAAGCTCTCCCCCACAACCCGGGGGGGGGGGCTTGCAAGGATAATTACTCTCAGATTATCCTTAATTAGCTGCATGGCCGGCATCCGCTATCATGGGAGCCACTGTTCACCATGGCAGCAGCGCTGGAAGTCCGACCCCCATTTTTCTGTGCCCCCCAGAGCATTTCCTATCAGAAGAAGGGCAAGTGTCACCACCACCACACCAACGGGACACAGCACACACCCCGTCCACCATCCTGCGAAAACCCATTAATCCCGATATTATTTTATTTTACTATTTGGTAGATTTACAAAAAGAAAAACACACACCAATTTTTACAAAGGGGCAAGATCAGGTGCAGACACACAAAGCATTTTTTAAATGAAAAATAAAATAAAGACTTATTGCACCCCATTCCTCCTTTCTTTCCACCCAGGGCAGCTGGTCCCAAGTTGTTTAAGGGCCTTATCAGTCAAAAAAAATTCAACTTTACACTTAACTCAGTAACAAATTGGTAACCAGAGCAGCAAATGCTAGAGAGATGTCACATGACATGCATGCAATACAATGCTCCTGTATCCAACCTAGTCTCATGGTGAGAAATTTATATTTCTCTAAATTCTTTGGCAGGGCCTGCTAGCAAACACCAAGAAAGTGGTTCCCTCATTGCACTGCTTTAGTCAATTATTAAGAGAGTTTAGTGAGAACAGCCCTACCATTAGGCAAGGGAACAGGCTGTTTAAGGCAGTGCTGGGGCCCCAGGAGTGACAGTTTGGTTTCTGTAAGTGGAATGGGGGAGCCATCTTGTCCTTCACCCTCAGGCAGCAAAATGTCTTGGGCCAGAACTTGAGTGTGGGAAGGGTTTCCTTATTTATTTTAAGGGGAGAAAGGGGCTTGGCATCTGACATTTTGTCACCTTATTTATTCAGCATCTACAACCAGCTTTCCAAGATTACACATTGTTGTTTGCACACAGAGTAGAAACATACAGATATGGCTTCTTGTTCCATTTCCAAACTGTCATCCAGCATATTTGGCCACTGCCAGTTGGCCATGTGGTAAGTATCTCGGGTTCCCCCCCCCCTTTTGTAGAAAAGCCCAGCTGTGTTAGCACACTGTGCCAAGATGCAGAATACCGTATCCTAGAGTGATGACAACAACAGTTTAAAAACACAAGGACCTTTGAAGGCCTTGTCATTGAAATAAAAAGGCAAAAGCCTGGGCTGTGAGCCCATGGAAATTGATGCCAGGCTGTATAGTCAGCCAAAACCTTCCTTGTAACTGGAGGCACTTATAGCCTAATTGGTCTGCGGAGCTGACAGCTGTCACTTGAGCAGAATTTGAAATCTGGCCTGTGCCCTGCTGAAGGAATGGGCTTGGAATGGTTTCGCTGCGTTCCATTTCAGTTTGGGTGGCCCCATCGATTGCTCTTCTCAAATGAGGCTACAGGAATTAGCCAACACTTCTCAGGTTCTTAAAGACAACTTGATTAGACTGCCCTGTGCTACCCAGGTTTTTGCAAACTGGAGCAATGTTTCTGTTGGGTCAGTAGTGATCTCATTACATAGACATGCAATACGGTGTAAGAAAATGCATGGAGAGGGCCTCTTTCTTTTTTTAAACTGCAGACAGGAATGATGCATTGAGCAAGGATACCACACAGGTAGAAGCGGGAATGAATATTTGCTGCGGCATTTGGGTAAGCCCTGGCTAGTCAGGTGGCCTTCAGCTGTAAATAGTACAGATTAGCCACACCTGGGACTCCAAAGTTCATAAAAATTAAGTGTCCCTGGTCAAAGGCTTGTGAGCACTGTCAAGGTGAGTGGAACCCTGTTTACATCAATAATTACAAGCACCATCACTACCTTCCCTTTCCCGAAGGCCCAGGCATTCAAACTGTGGCGGCAGCAGGTGCTCCCAGTCGTCCATGGCTTGAGAAGATGTTCCACCAGTAAGTGAGGCAGCATGCCTTTGTTTCCCAGTTGCTGGGAATCACTAGTGGGGAGAGAGGGCTGTTGCACTCAGGTCTTCCCATGTGGGGGCTTGCCATAGAGTCTGATTGGCCTCTGTGAGAACGAGATGCTGGAGTAGGCTATTGGCCCAATAAAGCAGGGCTGTTTTTGCATTATTCAGTTGCTGGGACGAAGGTGGCACGCTAAGAGAACACAAACAATGAACAGTACCGCAGTGGTGCTAAACAGCAAAAGTAATGCGAAAAATTCTATTACAGAAGGAATACAAGTTAATTTTTGAATTAAATACCCTACACCCTAAAGGCCTCAATACTGAGTTTGATTTACAATGCTATATTTAAAATGCTGTACCTTTAAGAGTTAATTGGTATCTTGGTCTGTTTGTCCTATTTAAGTTCTCATTGTGCTAGTCTTTTCAAGCTGTGCCTACATTATCTGTATGTTTGATTGATCATATATACTTGAAGGTATGTTCTATATTTTGATAATATTTGGCATTATATAATTTGTACAGTCTGTTATGATTATTTATTGTATTGTAATCGACATATTATCCATACAGAACTGATGAAGCTTTCCTTGCGAAACCTGTTGTAATCCGGAAGGCAGGTCTTCCTCCTTCTTCTCAGTTGCCCTTCTGTGAAAGGATCCAAGATGACTACATCCTACTATCGACAGTTTTGTCTTTCTGTCCCAGTGAACTTTTGAAAACTTATGTTGGCACTGAGTTGTTTGAATACATCCAAAGCTGAATGGTTCATATGTATTGATTTTGGTCATATACGTTACATATATATAAGTATATTTGGTTCCATTGTTTGATTTTCATTACAGTATCTTTGATATTATTATTATTTTCGTCATTATTATTTCAGCCGATGTGCAGTGGTTTTGTTGTTACTGGCACGCTAAGAGAGCCATTGAAACCTTTGTGAGCCTTCAGTTGGGCATTTGCAAAAAACCACAAGCTTTTCAAAGCATCTAAAACGAACACCCTTAAAAGCGCTATCTTCTTTGAGTCGAATATTGGGTGAGTTGCTCATCCTACTGAAAGCCCAAAGAGTCATGGGGCATCTGAAGAAAACAACAACACACTAACCAGTTTATTACAGTATAACCTTTTGTGGGTCAGGGCCCACTTTGTCAGGTAGGAAATTCACAAGGGACCCTCTAGCATTCTATATCCTGTGATCCGCTCTATATAATGCTATTTATTATATTGTTTAGTTGGTTCATGCAAAAGCCTCCAGGCGAAATAGAATAAAACATAAACAAATAAAAATATACAACTACACACATAAAACAAGATAAGCCGCATGGAGAACAATTTAGACCCTGGCACAACTTCTTAAAAACAAAGAACAGAGCACCATACAAGCAAAACTAATCACCGTAAAAATTAAACAGGGATTGAAATAACTGATGTAAAAATGAAAGAGACATTAAAATACAGTAATAAAGGATTGGTTTCCAAAAGCTTTTAATTTTGTCAGAGTTCCAGAATGGGAAATCACCAACAAAGATTATTATCATGATTACTCAGGACTCAGCTATACAGCTGCAAATAAAACGCTTTAAGTGTGTTTTAAGTGCAATATATCATGTGACGCTAGGTGGTGGTGGTGAGCCTTATGGAAAATTCAATGTATTTTTAAAAACGCTTTTTAAAAAAAAGCATTTTCAGAAAGTTTTTAATATGTGCGTAGATTCCACCATAGTTAACTTTAGTTTATAAAGTATCGGGTACTATTGATAATCCATTTTCAAGACACTGGGTTGGATCCAAAGGTTCTCTCCTTCCTCCAATGAGAAACAAACCATTCTCTTTACAATTTCAAGCTCTAAGATATTTCAGTATCCATTACTAAATCCAAGACAGTGCATTGTTGTTGGGGTTGTTAAAAAAACACAAAAAACTTGTGGTCTGTCGTCTAACAGGAGAGCAAAATTACAGACAAATCCTAAATAGTAAGATGATTCTGGATTATAGAAAATCACATTTGTCCTCACCAAGATTACATGACGGTAGGTCGGATTTCAGTAGATCTACTCTGAAGCAATTGGTTAGTGTGGGTTGTGGCTAAAGTAAGGAATCATAGAGACAACTTAGCTGGAATGAAATTGCCTGAATAATGGAAAGAGTAGAATTTAGAGTCAAAGATATGACAGAACAAAACTGGATCTGTGGATTACTCAGAGTAGATGGAGGGTGGGGTACAGTCAAGGTCTTTGAATGCTTCCTTTAAATTCAGTTAAGGTCAATGAACTTTAGTGACTTCTATTATTCTCTTTTTAACAATTTGTCCTATAACAACACTATGAGCCTTAACTTGTCTCTATTCTCATGGAATCCTTCTATAATTAACAACAGCACTCTATCAAGAAAGCACTTGTTTAGCATGTCAACACTCCCTCCCCCCCTTAAAATGATTCACTCAGCTGGCTTTCCTTATAAAAGGTGCTTTCTGATTCTGTAATCCCCGAGGTATGTGTTTCATCTCCCAGTATGGAACTGGTGTGGACACATGACTTTAAAAAAAAATCCTTGATCTTCTTTTATAATACCCCCTTTCCAACAATAAAAGTTTTGAGTGCCCATCTACTGAGGTTTACGAGTGACTCCTCCACAGATAAGATATGTAATGCTTCTTTCTCAAAGCAAGACAAACACAAGACACGGGAATTAAAAATAATAATAATTCCTGCCAACTCTTCTAAACAAGTGCCAAATGATTATTACTTTTTAGGCGTTCATTGTAATAAAGTGACTCACAGTACATTCTTTGGGTGTTTCGATCTATCTCGTATAATCTCTCAGGCTCCACCACTGATCCAACTTCTTGGCTTTTATCTGCCATATACGGCCATGATGGGAAGCAGTGATAGGCATGTGTGGAGACTCATGTATGTCCTGTCATAGGCTTTGCAGTTCTCACTACTGAAGAGAAAAGCCATAAGAAATAAATGAATGGATGGAACCTTTTTTCTTTGGCTCGTAACCAAACACATTCCTGGGCAAAGATGGAGAACTGTGTACTAGGGTCAGGTGTGAGGAACCTTTGGCCCTCCAGATGTTATTGAATGGCAACGCCCATCATCTTTGGCCGTAGGCTGTGCTTGCTGGGGCTGAAGGGAACTGTGGTTGAGCAACATCTGCAGGGCCAAAGGTTACCCACACCTAACCAACGCTGTTCTCCATCTTTGCCCAGGATTATGTTTAGACAGTGCTATTTTTCCACAAAAAGAGGTGCTGGAACGGAGTTCTGGCTGGGGGGGGGGAAGCCCTGTGTTTGGGTACTTTTAGATCTGGGACTTAATCATCTTGCAGGGAAAGGCCCCCTCTAGATCACAATTTGTATTACTTTAGATTGTGTTAAGACAACTAAACTTACAGGATAGTCTGCCTGTTCCATTGGTGAGGTCTTGCCTTGAACTTACTGGAAAGGGTATAACACTCAGTTCCATCTGATGGTTGAAGGACCAGTCATTAATATGATGTATCAATTTAATGTAAAATATGACATTAGGTAATTATATAAAGCTGATGCCCAATTTAAGAATTAAATCAGTGGAATGTAAAACATAATTTTCTTTCTTTCTTTCTTTCTTTCTTTCTTTCTTTCTTTCTTAGCAGACTGAACAGGCACACGGATCACACTCTTTCCACTTATGATGAGATATATTTTATTTCATGCTAAATTATAGTAGTTATGTCTTTACATATAAATTAGTATAGGTGCATTTTATGCAAATCACTATCCTCTCTTGCGTTCTTTTGCAGTGATACATTTCCTCCATTTTGGGGGGCTGTATGTAAGTGGCCACACCCCAGTTGTTTGGCTTTAAAGATTAGAAAGTGTCAGTTATTCTGGGTCTTGCAAAAAGCTCTGCAGTTACAGCTGCAGTTTTTCATTTCCCCATTTTCAGTTGCCATCATTTCCCAGATTATCCGTGTGGTCCACATGCTCCAAAACAAACACAGCTCAATGCCCTGGCTACTACTAACATTTTCTTGAGGGAAAAAAATGTGAGGTTTTTTAAAACCTGGCTCTAGTTACTGCCACCAAGCTGTTAGCTGGGGACAACTGCATATTAGAAGACTGAGTAATGTGGAATTCTCTCAACTCACTGCTGGTCCAGGGTGTAAAATTGCTGCCATGCCTTCCATGAGGTAGGCTGCTTTGAACGTGGAATAATCCCTGAATCTATGTAAGTTTGCAGCAAAAGGAAAGTTAAAGTGTTGGGCATTGTTTTAGCTGGTGAGGCATTCACTTTTATTCCCTGCAACTTTCATTTTCTATCAATTGGGTAGTCAGTTCTCTCATTTGCTTCATATTTCTAACTACTTCTTGCCTTTTTTGTAAGACAGCAATGTGAGTCCAGCTGCTTGAATGAGAAGTCAGCAAGAAAGTGTAATCAACAGTACTGGGTAAACATAGCTGCATATAGCAAGAGAAAAGGAAGGGGTAGGGTAAAACTTGGATTATATTATCTATTACATTTTGATACCACCCTTCATCCGAGAATCACAGGGCAATTTGCAACGTAAAAACACAAGGGGCTCCACAGATATGGTCTAGGACAGGGGTCCCCAGACTTACCTCGCCTTGGGCCGGTTCCTCCGGAGCTAGTTGCCCGGAGGGCGGGGGAGCGTGCACCCATACGCGCGCGCACTCGCTTTTTCTGGCACGGCACGGCACTGGAAATAGCTTGTGCGTGTGCGCACGGCCCTCCCCAGACCCAGAAGTGCACCGGAAATGACGTTTTGTGCATGTGCAAAAGCTATTTCCGGTGCCGCGCCGCACCGGAGATGGGCAGCTGCGCCGGTAAGAGCGGGCGGCAGCAGCGGGCGGCGGGGGTCGGCGGAGGCCGGATAAATGAGCCCCTCAGACCACATCCGACCCATGGGCCTTAATCTGGGAACCCCTGGTCTAGGACCCATTGCAGTTGGGTATCTATGCTGGGGCAAACACTAGGATCCTAGTGGATAAGGATCCACTAGGATCCTTACTGACCCTGGATCTAGTTGCGGTGAAATGATGTAGGCTCAGTCTGGAATCAGTTCAGTAATTACAAGCTTTCTCAGTGGGTGTTGAATGGGACCGAGCTCTTTCTCAGCTCCGAATGTTGGTGTGTGCACCCCTGTGTTTAATTTCTTGCACCCCGGGAATTGTATTTCCCAGAACAAATCACAGTTGACAGTACAACCTCTCAAACAAAATACACTCAGGAACAAAAGGTTTTGCAGAGGACTACCTGAAAACCTTTTAGATCAGCTGAAATTTCAATGATACCAACCCATTACATAACAAAGCCCTATTAAAATGTAGGAAAGTCTGATACTCAAATGTTTTGTTTTAATATAGAATTGAGGTGTTGTTCCCCCCCCCCCAGATCGCTCTGTTAGGCAACACAAAATAAAAAATAAAATATTCCTTCCAGTAGCACCTTAGAGACCAACTAAGTTTGTTCTTGGTATGAGCTTTTGTGTGCATGCACACTTCTTCAGATACCAAACTGTTAGGCAACAGTTAAACGCACATTAATAAGCCCTTACAGTTACAATTTTTATTCCATGAACATGCACGGATGCAAATACCATGTAAATACATGATTTATAGGACAAAATGTCCTATACGCAGTGCTTCTTTTCAGGGGGTACTCAAGGATGCACACAGTTCCAGCACCTCTTTTTTGTTGTTGTTGAAAAGTGTGGCACTTACTGTAACAACTTCATCGTGAGTACCGGCACTTATTTTTCTAGAAAAAAAAGCACTGCCTATAAGTGTAAAATATGCCCAAGCAAACCAGTAGGGTGATAGAGGACCCTGGTTACTACAGCAGCTTAATATACTGTACTGGGAGGTGGGGGAAGGAGGGCTGTAATGAAGCTAACCTGAATCTGCACAAATTCCTCAGTAAATAGGTCGGTGGTAACATGGATCTTCTTTTAGTAGCCCCAGCTGGGTGAAAAAATGTGGCATTATCTAGTGAGCTGAAACCCAGGCTCAGCATTCCAGAATTCCCATCTTCCCCATACCTGCAACTGAGAAATGTTGCTTGCAACTAAGAAGGAATCTCCCGGGAGGACCTCTGAACTTAAAACAAATGCTGTTTAATTTGCCACTCATTAGGGGTGTATCTGGATTGATTTATTGAGCACTTATGACCTGGCTTCTTTTGAGAAGCATTCCTTCATGATTAAATAGGGAGAGGATTTGAGAAAACAGAGCACAGGCAGACTTTGAAAAAAGCTTCCTATCATGTAACCAAAAATAAAAGAGAGCAAATGGTCTGCAAAAAGCTTTCCTTTGGCTCAGACTGCACATTTTCTGACCAGACTTCAGGTGGCTTTGGTAATGGATACGATCACAGCAATTCATGAGCTGTACACATTGTGATTCTATTACTTCTTCCAGGTTTGGTGTATTTTAGAAATGTGCAACCACATGAAATCAAAGAGATCTGCTGCTTCTAAGGAAAACATCCTGGTTTCTGCCGTATAGTAAAAGCCAATATATGTGCCCCTAAGGGATCAATTCCTACTTGCAACCTGGTCTACAATGATCAGGAAATAAGAAAATTAAAACAAAGAACAGCCCACTACCACTGTAAATATTTCACAAACAGTATGTTGTTATGGTAACCTCATTTTCACCATGGAAGAAAATATACTTAAGTGCTCAGGCTTCCGTAGCGCTAGACTGGCCGTGCAGTGAACAGGATCAGGAACTGCTCAGCAGTACAAGTTGTGATGACATAGCAATGGCCAGAGAGGACCTGCAATGGAGATGGGGCACATGGTTGCCCCTGCAGTGCTGTGAAAAGTGCCAGGAAGGATTGTGGGAAGAACACTAATACGTCCGCAGCAACACACCGTCTTTGCAACTGCAGGAAAACCTGCACATCCCTGGACCCGCTCTGGAGCCATCTCTACATAGTATTTCCTGCTCACTACAGTGAATGGATTTAAAACAATCACATGGGAATGAGTCTTCCACTTAACTTTTCCAAGAGCTGAACTGGTGACCAAGATCCACTGGAAATCTAGACTCTTGTTCATGGATCAAATTGGGAAACAATTACATTCTGACAACACCTTCCCTAAATCAAGTCTGCAGAAAGTTAAGTATCTCAGAATGAACAGTAAGCTCTTTGGTTTGTTCTTCTTCATGTCTGTTTGTTCAGCTAATGGTTGAGATTAACCACCTATTCTTCTACAGTGTTTTATTTTTCCCCAGCACAAGAGAAAGAGACGTACCCTTACAAACTTTATAGCAGGATAGGGATGGGGATTTGATTCAGTTCACATTTAAAGCCAAATCTATCAAATGTTCACTTTACAAAACAATGCAAGAAGCAAGACACAGCCACCCTTAGAAATTCATACTTCTCTGAATTTTGCAATGTAGTTCTCCAACCAACCAATGTTTACAGAAATGCATATATTATGGGGGAATCAAAAAAATGAATAAATCAGTGGAAATAAAGCTTGCAGATTCATTATAGTAGATGAAATTGCATTGCTTCAGGGGGGAAAATGTGTACATCAGTAAAAAATGCATACAAAAATGAGTTTAGGAGAAATTTGCATGAAAATGCTGAAGAATTTTCATGAACACTTTTTAAAATAATTATCATGATTGCCAGTTGCTCCAGAAATGGGGAGAACTGGATTCAAGATTGGGGAAATGAGGAATTGAGAGAACTGAACTGGCAGGGCCCCCCACACACACACCAAGTAGGGAAAAACAACCCATACCATGTGACCACCACATGTTTCAGTGTAAGGCTGCAATCCTACAACAGCAACACTGTGGGGACTGAAAATGGCAGCTGGACCCAAGAACTTGCTGCTGGTTGGAGCACTGCTGCTCACTTGCAGGGCTCACCATTGGAAGGGAACCACCAGAGAGAGGGCCCTCAACCTTGGAGTTGGCCCTGGTCTGCTTCATGCCTTGTGGCTGACCAAGATTACAGCAGCTAACTCCCACCTGCTTCAGAACTGCCTTTGTCGGCAGTCCCAGGCAGGCAGGAAAAATAGGAGACATTGATTCAGGTTAGGGTGACCAGAAGCATAGATTCTGACAGAGCTCTGGCATTTCTCAGCATCTCCTTCATCCGAAGTTTCACCTGACAAAATTTCCTCTCATGCACACCAGGAGTTGATAGAAGAAGCCCAGCTCTCCTTTTCCAATGGCTCGCCCCAAATAAAATCCAACTGCAGTCCCAATCATCGGAAGATAAGATCAGTTCCTTACAATTGTGGGGAAATTGGCTCAGAAGCTCAAATACACAGCTGACCCCATATTTGTCACATGTCTGTGCAGTCCAGAGGCCATTCAAGTGAAGGCTGACCAGGTTGCAAACAGCACAAAGGCTAATTTCTGCCAGATCTGCCTTCTGATTGCACACAAATCAGAAGGCTGTGTGAAATATGTAGTTCATAAAAGAGTGCTTTGAAGTGGCTGATATTAAAAGTATAGTGCATTTGGTAGGGAGCCCTGAATATTAGGATCCTACAAGAACACTTCCCGACTGCTGCATGTTTAGCTCTAGATATTTTTTTTTAATGCTTCAACTGTTGTTGTTGGCGTTTGTTTTTTTAAGGTGATGGTGATTTTATATGTTTTGTAACTTTTCACAATAATAAAAAGGTGGGGCTGAGGCTAGCTACATGGATTTCTGTGCAAATTCTCTGTAAATTCCCGGGAATCAAGAGAGTCTTGTCACTCCTGGACATTTGATTCATACAAAGGCAGTTTAGGCTGAAGGAGCCACATGCCAAAGGCCTTCCACTGAGCTTTCTGGTGGAACTGGGTCCATAGACAGAAATTCTGTAGTGAGGGGGCCATAAGTCAATGCAAAACATTTATCTTGGTATCAAGATAGTTGCATTGAACATTAATAAAATAACAAAACAAAACAAAACCACCACATCTTCCACATCTGTAAGTCCCTGTGATGGGATACAGGGAACTCCTTTCTCCACATTTGGTGGTATTTTGCTGCAATAAAATCCACATTCCAGGATAGAAACCTCATTTCCTGAGTGTTGTGAACTGAGCCTTTTTCAGAGTCTGCAATACAGTACCAGAAGTAGGGGTGTAAGAAGGAAGCGAAATCAGCCCTGTCTCCATTCCACTGCAGTTCAGTTTCTGCCAAATTTTATATTGTTTGTATCTCTGTCCTCCATTTTAATGCAGGTTACGTAACCTACATAACTTACATTCATTTCATTTCGATGTAAAGGAAATGTTAAAACAATGTATGGCACAACCACCCAACAGTGAATACTCATCATATCTGTTTGACCGGTTTCTGTTCTTTACCACAGACAAACATACAAAGTGCAGCAATTTCTTCCTCCTCTTCCATTTTTGTCAGAATTTTCTGGCATCCCTAGCTAGAAGCTACCTGGCACAATGAATGTGAATGTATTTCAAAGTCCTGTAGCTTAACACCGTGAGACTACATTTTAAATAAAGCAAGTGAAATTGCCTTGTCACTTATTCCCCCCCCCCTTCTCTTTTCTTTTCGCCTTTCAGCCTTATATAATTCCCAGGCAGCACCCTCCCAGCAGGAGCCATGACAAAGAAATTAAGTTGTTTCTGCTGATTGAGTGATTCTCTCAGGTGGGGCGGCCACCTCCTTCCATCGCCCTCGCTCCAGAAGTGGAAAGATTACAATCTCAAGCGACACACTTGCTGTGCTAACTGCAGGGTATTTATTCCTCCCTCTTTTTAACCCCACAGGTATTTGGCTTCCTTCCTCTTTCCCTCTTCTTCATGAAATGATTGTAGAGGGTTGTCTGGAGCTAGAGTTTTTTTTACTTGTCTCTTTCTACGAGTTCTGTGGGTATTTCAACACCGCCCCCTGTTGTGTGGTGTTTGTTTATCTTGGCTCCAGCTTCCCCTGTAAGGCACTACCTTGCTCTCTTGTGTGGGTTACCAGTCATTGGGTTAGAGAACAGATCCCATACAAGGAGCTGCTAGTTATGCCAATCAGAAAGAAAGCAACCCAAACATAAGGGCTGGAATCCAAAGGGAAGGTGCAAATTAAGCAAAGGTACCCACTCTGCTTATTTTGTACATACAACAAGGTACCATACGGTGAACGCTTATGCCCTTGTAAAGCAGAGAAAATAGAAACTGTGGGGCATGTCTTATTGTATTGTTCCTTCTACTTTGATAACCACTGCCATTTTATTAATCTAGTTTTGCAAAATATACCAGGAAGATCTAAATTTTATACCACCTATCTTTTGGCTGACCAGTTTCCTGAGATTCCTGCCAAGGTAGCTGTTTTTTTGTGTGGCAGCAATAACAACAATAATGTATTATTTATGCCCTGCCCATCTGGCTGGGTTTCCCCAGCCACTCTGGGCGACTCCCAACAGATTAAAAACACAATGAATCATCAAACATTAAAAACAGCCCTAAACAGGGCTGCCTTCAGATGTCTTCTAAAAGTCATATAGTTGTTTATGTCCTTGACATCTGATGGGAGGGTGTTCCACAGGGCAGGCGCCACTACCGAGAAGGCCCTATTGTCTTTAATTTTAAAATTATTAACATCTTACCTTGGTTTTTTTTACCATTTTAATATAATCATTTTATATTTTAGCTATGTTATACCTCCACTGTTGGAGGCAGTATGCTTTGGAATACCATTTGCTGGAAACTAGAGGAGGGAGGAGTGATGTTGTGCTCCATACCTGCTTGTTGGCTTCCCATAGGCATCTGGTTGGCTACAGTGAGAGCAGGAAACTAGACTAGACTAGACTAGACTAGACTAGACTAGACTAGACTAGACTAGACTAGACTAGACTAGATGGTCACTGGCTTGATCCAGCAGAACTCCTCTTCTTACCAACCATTTCCCTATATCCCCAAAGCTGCTCTAAGGCCCACAGTGGGGAGGGGGGACACTACCTGGATTATGCCTGCATTCCCACCCACCCCCTGCTGTGGGACTAACAGCAGCTTGCAGAAGAGGAGACAATTTAGATCAAGAGAATGCAGTGGAAGAGTTAAACACTGTAACTAAATTCTGAGGCCTTGGCAGGTGCTTCCAGACTGTAGCTGTTTTCAAAAGAGATTCTATCACATCCAGGCAAATTCGGCTTGCCCAGTTAAAACTGATGTGGAGCTCTTGAGCAACAAACTCTCTCTCTCTCTCTCTCTCTCACACACACACACACACACACAATATTGGATCTCCCTTGCAATAAGGAAAAGTGATGGGGAAGCAATTGCTTAATGCAAACAAATTATAACTCAGTTCTGGGCTGGCACATACATTATATCACAGCATTTTTATGATGTAGAATTCTGAACCAGCTAAGCTCCTACCACCTTTTCTAAAGCTGCTCGCTCCCTTTTACTAGCTTCCTCTCAACTTTCACATCCAATTTAAGGGCACTTTTTCATTTCTGTCCTACAACCCTAGTCAAGCCACACATTTGCAGCAAGATGCCGAAAGAGCCAAGTCTGCTGTTTACACTTCAGTCTTCACCACATCAACACTTTAATCTCAGTGGAAGTGACTTTAATTCTATTATAACCCTTGACACAGGTTCACACCTGCTTACTGGGCTGTTAAAAAGTCTGCATCTGGCAAACACGGTGAAGGATTGGGGAAAGCACACTGAGCGACTTCATTTCACAATTCAAGACATTTCAGTGAAACAAGTTAAGGAGGTTATCATGGCTTTATTCTGCACGCATTGTTATTTCTCCCTACGGTATATATTTAAAGACTTGATTCAGGATCTACTCCCGGTTTTAAAAAGGTCCTGCAGAGTTGGCAGAATTTGGAAGCAACGAGAATGATGAGGGAATATTCAGAGTGGGTGGTTAAGGGATATTAGATGTTAGAAACACTGGTTAATGATCATGGGGGTACGCTCCATACGTAAAACTTCCTCCTTCACTTTCAATGACATTTTCTTTCATAGATACAGTGGTACCATGGGTCACAAACACCTCGGGTTACAAACACTTCGAGTTACAGACTCCGCTAACTCAGTAGTACTTCAGGTTAAGAACTTTACCTCAGGATGAGAACAGAAATCGTGCGGTGGCAGCACGGCAGCAGCAGGAGGCCCCATTAGCTAAAGTGGTACCTCAGGTTAAGAACAGTTTCAGGTTAAGAATGGACCTCCGGAACGAATTAAGTTCATAACCAGAGATACCACTGTATATAACCTGGAATTTTACACTTTGGGTAAATGAAGGTGACAGGTGACCACCAGTACCAAGGATGAAACCCCAGCTTCGTTACCATTCACAAGCAGCACTCTGGCCTGGCAAAATGGCTGTCTAGGGTCCTGGTAAGGCCAATGAGCTTCTGGGACCCATGGCCAGTGCTTGAACTGGCCAACTGCTGGCATTGGGCCTGCCAGTGATGGAAATCTATCATCAATGCCAATTCCTCTCTTGATTTGCCTGGCCCTCTCCCCCCCAGAATGTATATCCAGTTACCTCACAGCAAAGCTAACAGGATTTGCCTAGAAAGATATTGGCTATGATGTGAACCAGGCTCCCCATCTTGCTGTCTGAAGAAACACTGCATCTCCTGAGGCCTTCAAAGGATTTCGAGAGGAGAGTCTTAACTTGCAAATGTTTTTGTCTTCATGCGGAAAGGCAATTGACGTGGTCGTAAATGGAGAAGACAGGCAATGAATGGTGTGAGAGGAATGCAAAGATAGGCTGTGTGTGTGTCTCTCTCTCTTTCTCTGTGTGCCCCATAGGTGTAAAGGCATATCTCCCAGTGTTTTGCTTATGACTGTACACTGAACTTTAAATACACTTTGATGGAAGACAGGGCCCTTTCATTCTGCGGGCGACTGTTTGGGAGCTACAGTATACAAAGCAAGAACATAATGCTGTTAGCTTTAAGCTGTGATATACTGGTAGCAAAGACACTTGATAGCTTCCTAGCCCCCCCTGCCGCCCCCCCTTGTTAAATTAAGCCACCCACTGTGAATGCATTTGCAGAAAGAAGGGGGGGGGAATCCTCCAGTGCTCTTCTCACTACATTCCTTTTGTTAATTGTAAAACCTGTCTGGTTATGACAGTGCTCTTCTGGAAACTTTCCATCCGGGCCGCTCCTCCCTAGGAACAGGAGAAGCACAGCTCTCTCCTCATGTGTGTTTTCCTTGTGGCAGCCTTTGAAGTCCCCACTGCCACCACAAACAGGAAGGAAAAACAAACCAGCCAATTCAAGTGTGGACGCAGAATGGCACCAACATGGCAGATGATGTCGTCCACAGTGATGATCACTTGAACCCCATGGAGCTACTCGTTCTAAAACCAATAAACAAAACCACCTCAGAAAACTTACAGCCTCCTGCTCCTTTCTCATTGGTTCTTTCCCCCACCTGTTCTGCTTTATTAGCTTTAATTTTCCCCAGGACTCGTTGATACATATTTTTCAGCTCCAGGGAAGCGCCAAGGTGTGGCCGCCGTGTATTGTCATCTTTGCTTTCAAATTCTGCACGCAGGAATGCAAACCGATTTGTGTGAAAATATGTCAGGGCTCAGAATCTAGTTATGTGGAATAGAACTCTGTGTGTGACTTGAGACTATTATAGAAACCCTCTGTGGAATCTCTGGCAATTCCAATTAAGCAAACTCATGAACTAGGGCTCGGAAATATGTTTGCATGGGCCATTCAGGTTTGACAGTCCTGGACTAGATGGAACATTTATTTGCCTCCATATAAGGCAGCCCCTTCTCCCCAGTTGCAGGGCAGTCTGTCAGATGAGAGAGAAGCCCTTTTCCTCCTCTTGCAATGTACTGCATGCTTGATTGCTTGAATCAGTTCAAATATCTGCCAGCTGGAATAAAGCTATTCATTGATAAAAACAGTTAAGAACACTGCCTCAAGTGACTTGGTCCTTTGATTCTCCAGCACAAGCCAGCCATTGCTGAGGAAACATCAAGCCCAGATTCCAGAAGTGTAAAGTAAATACAATTGCTGGCATGGTCAGGTATGAACATGACATTTGGTGATTTATATCCCTTGCTCAGAACACTCTACACAAGTGTGTACTAGTGTTCATTGTTCCATGCTCCGAGCTATACTTGAGGCTGGCCTCTGCAGAAAGAATTTGATTGAAAGCAGCCTAGTCGAAAAAGAAAAAAAATGCTCTGCCATAAAGCTAGTGTTTAATGTAGACTATGACCATGCAGGAACCATTCCTGCTTCACTTAGCAGGAACTTAAGACGCATCATAAAAAAAGAAACCTATTGATCATCTTTGAAAGAGCAAGGGCTAAGACTTGTCCTTTTAGCTGGTCCCTTGCAAGAGAAGAAAATGAGGTCACAGGAGTCAGCTGCCAAGCATGCACATTTTAAGTGTTAAGTGTGTGTGTGTGTGTGTGAACATCTTAAGGCCACCCTTTCCAAACTCTCTGGTAGGGCGGAATCTCAAAGTTGAACCTACGTGAAATCTGAGGACTAAATGTAAAGCTCTTGAATGCTTGCCCTGGCCTCACTTTTTATTAGGTGAAACTTTGGAAGCACAGCCGGGGTTTTTGGATGGCAGAGCTTGAGTAATGCTGCTGCTGCTGCTGCTGCTGCTGCAATGTGAAAATAGCAGAATTGGTGATGAAAACAAAGAGGCTCTGACAACCTGGAACGGCCTTTGCCAACGTGGTGCCCTCCAGATTTTGGGAAGCTGTAACTCCTATCATCCGCAGCCAGCACAGGCCGTTTCAGCCCTAAACTTCTAAAGATCTCCAGGCAGTGCTGGACTATCCAATAAGCAGACTAAGTGCATGTTTAGGGCAGCAGCAAAGCAGGGGCAACCCCCCCTCAAGAGAGACTTTTTAAAAAGAAGAATTTGGTATTTGATAATGTCAAAAAAAAGAGGAAATCATCATGGGCAACATCAGAACTTCTTCTGTCCTCCAGGTAGACCTGGTGACCTAGAATATTCCAAAACTTCTGATGGACCCCCCAAAATCTGCAGCCTTTCTGCTGACTCACTATTCACTTTTTTTACTTCAAACTCCTTGAAAGATCGGGAGACACATCACTAAGACTTGTATTACCAGACAATTCCAAGCACCTGTCTGGAGGCCACACTGCCTATTTTAAAGCATATGCAAACCACCACCCCTACACAAAATCCTGGAAACTGTTTTAACAATCTGCAATTCTCATGATTCTTTGGGAAGGAATACAGGCTTCAAATCAGCATTCAAATGTACTGTGTGTACAGACCCCTGGTTTCCTTTGGTTTTAATGTTAGTAGCTTTGAAGTGCTTTTGGTGCAAAATGAGAGATATAGATGTTTTAATTAAATAACTACTAATTCATTAGCCTACCCCAAGCCATCACAAAATGATAGGGTTAGAATTCTAAAACAAAGTTTAAAAACTCAGCAGTGCATTATCCATCCCTCCCCAAACCTTTTCCTGTACCGGTAACTAGCCAGAAAGGGTGGGAAACATCTCAGAAATCTGCCCCTCCAGCAGCTCCCAGCTGCTGCTGTAGGATACATATGGGACTCACACTGCACATAGTTTACTCCATTTAATTGTCTACGAGGAGAGTTGTATGAATGGCAACCTTTGAGTAAAAAAAACCAAAAAAACATTCCTGACTTATGGCAATCGCTGAAGTCTGCACTTGGCATAACATGAACATAGCATGAAATGATTTGTACATTGCCCCCACTATGGAATCAAATAACATTAAGGATTAAAATAGTTCTGCACAATAACTGCAATCCCAGTTATGTAAATTCTCCTGTCACTTTTGTCTTCATACTGCAGTTCCAGCAATTTTATGTTAATAAAACGTAGACCTGTTGTTGTTGTTTTAAAAAATTATGATTTAAATGGCCAACTGACAAACTGTTCACCACTCAAACCCTCCTGCTATTAAACAATCCCTGGTTTAGGAATTGCACTCTTTAAAGACTCAACCAGAATGAAATAATGGCATAAAGTGCTGGTATGGTGTTCCAAGAGAATCAAAGAGCAAAAAGAAAAAAAGGGGAGGGGAAGGTTCTTATATATACCAGTTGTTGCCAAGGGGCATTTCAAAGGATGAAACAAAGGGTTCTGTATTCACATTGTTCACCAAATAACAGCAAGCTATAAAACACTGATATAGTCATATTCCATCAAGCAATTTGTTGCAAATGCAAAAGCATGCACTCAGATTCATGCCTATACAACCTCCCCTAATGTCATGAACTGGCAGAGTACAGAGGAAGGGGATTCTGGAGAGGGGTGTAGCAACAAGCTGAAGATGGGGAAGGGGAGGTTGGGGACTTAGGAGGTACTCACAGGACATCAGAAGACATCAAAGGGGCAGCTGATACCAGTAGTTCACGGGAACCAGGGGAAGGCACCAGGACCAGACGTGCCCACATCTTCCCAGACCTGGTGGGCTCTGAGGTGTTAGGAAGAGCAGGAAGTGCAGGACAGGAGATTGAGGCAGCCCAGCTCACTACTGGACCAGGTGGAGATCACTGGACTCGTTAGGTCTGGAAGGAGGTTGTGGTCACTCAGCTTGATTAGGCTCAAGGCAAATGAGGATCACCTGCTTCATCAAGTCTCCACAGCATGGCTGCTCAGCTGAAGCCAACTACTCAGGTGTAGCAATCAAGACTGAGAAGGAGAAAACGGAAGCAAGCAGAGACTCTGTGTCTGTTCAACTTTCTCTGTTGATGGACCATGGATTGGCTGCTTCAGGAACTCCACTGGGCTGGGATTTGGGGACTGATCCTGGGTGTTCCATCCCTGGATCTTCTGCAGAGGCAGGAACCTGACCTTGCAGATTGACTTCGGACCTTGCTCGTTGCATTGGACCTGGACTGGTATTTGGCCGTTTGGACTGTCTGACTACTCTCTAGTGTTGCCCAGGACTTATCTTTGGGTACACCGGGGTTCAGGACACTTAACCAAAGGACCATTCTGATCAACTTAAATAGGCTACATTTGCATTCTTTTGTACACATATTCAGACGTTCTGTGTTTGCGTCAGCAGCTTCACAGAGCATTTTTGCCTTCCCCTATCTATGGCTCCTTCCCTCATCGCTCCCATTAACGCAAACGGAAACCAAGTTGGAAGAGGGGGGGTAGGGATAACAAGAACAACCTTCTTCTTGATCTGTCCTCTGGTTCCAGCATAGATCTTCCCTTGAAATCCCTTCAAAAACATGGTTTTTGAATTCTTACACTGCCATGGAATTGAGCTATGAGGGGAAAGCAGCTATAAGAGTCAAACCAGAAACTATGTCATATTTGGTCATCATGGTAAACGTTGCATGAAAAAAAATTAAGATGTGTCTGTGTGAAAGGACGGGTTGGAGTTATTTGTTTAAAAAAATAATGAAAGGCAAACCCAAACACATGGCACACTGCATATATATATATTCAATTAATTTAGCCTTAGAGAGTTCCTGAACAACTCTGGCAGTGAACTTAAAGACCCACCAACATTTGTGTGGTGGGGAAAGAAGGTTGGAGCATGAAGTTTCCATCTACCTTTCAGCTTCTCAGATCTGGATTTATGCTATGCAGGGAATTTCACACTAAGACAAATGAGCAAATAGCAGCTTGCTGGAATTAGATAATTAGAGTAACAGCCACTTCCATTTAGAAACCCAGCAATGTCAAGGAAAAAATAATTGTGGCCTAAGCCAGATCCACCTGAAAATATCATTTTCTAGATCCAGATGTTAACTGGCTGGCATATTATGGTCTTAATTAAAAGTTTGAAGTATTGTGGAAGCATGTTGACTTTCAAAACCCTTAATGGCTTCAGCCCTGTATACCTGAAGGACCATCTCCACCCCCAGCATTCAGCCCAGACACTGAGGTTCAGCTCCGTGGGCCTTCTGGCTGTTCCCTCATTGCAAGAAGTGAAGTTACAGGGAACCAGGCAGAGGGCTTTCTTAGTAGGCATGCACACTCTTCACAACAGCCTTTACCAAAGCTGTCATGGGCTTTGAAGACGCTTGAACTCAGGACGAAAGGGAGAAACGTGTTAAGAGGCAGGCACGCTTGGTAAACCCTCACCATGATCAACTCCCACCCAGAAACATATGTCCCCACTGTGGAAGGATGTGTGGATCCAGAATTAGCCTCCACAGTCACTTATGGACTCACTGTTAAAACAGTGTTTATGGAAGACCATCTTACTCGGCTACCAGTGATGGCCAAAGAAGAAGAAGAAGAAACCCACCCTATGGAATGCCCTTCCATTAGATGTGAAGGAAATAAACAACTTTATGACTACTAGAAGATATCTAAAGTTTTAAATGTGTGATGTTCTGTTTTGTTGTGTTGCTGTTGTTCTTTTATGATGGAAGTCGCCCGGAGTGGCTGGGGCAACCCAGTCAGATGGACAGGGAACAGAAAATAATCATCATAACAACAACAACAACACTACTGAATAAACATGTGGAGAATTGTGCCACACAATTATTAGGTTTAGATGATCTCTGATATTTTGTTAAATAAGACCTAATTTGTAAGTACTGAGGAAAATGGGCTTAATTTCTTTCAAAGCGCAAATAACTTCAGTAAAGGATAATGTACTGATATTTTAAATAATTTTTAGATCATATACTTGTTCAGATTAATTCTTGTCCATATAACATCATATAATTTCTATCCTATTTTGCAGATCCTTTACAAATGGATTTGTGTGCCTGCAGTCCATATAAAGCAAGAGGTTTTTAATGTACTCACACAACCAAGGACTCTGTGGCACATTCAATGAGCACTAAATTAAGATTACAGCCTCTTTTTAAGGACGTTATTTTTCCAGAAATGTTTATTTAAAATTTAAACTGTTATTTCTTCTTGGGTTTTTTTTTTAAGACCTGTTGGAAGGGTGTTAAGAAAAAAGAGAGCACTGTGGTTCAAAAATCAGCATTCATGATTAAACAGCAGATATATTTCATGAAAATTGCACAGGTTTTTAATACAAGATTATGAATGAGTCCTAATGTATAAATTATATTAGATTGAATTTCAGAAAGTATTTAAAGTATGTCTATGCAACCTTGGGAGGTCTTTTCAATAACAGTGGTTATGAAGGACAGACTTTTTTTTTAATGAAAACATTGGTCCGGGCTTCTTGAAAAATGTTGTACATCTTTGCGGCTGACATTTTAGTTCTTTGGAATTAGCTTTGAAAACAGCCAAAAATGAAATATTTCACAGTACAATTCTTCATGCATATCTTTAAATAAAGCTGGCAATTTCCCTCAGAGGTTCTGAAGTAATAATACTATCTTGAGCTGAAAAACATTTTGCAGCTTGGAGGCAATCTAAAAGCCTAAGTTATCCTATTCCTCAAAAAGTGTGCTCTTACCTCATGTCTAGCCTTTTAAGGCAGCGATTCCCTCAGCTGATTCTAGGGGATCTCAATGTATTACCTTGTAAACAATCCCAGATTTGGTCTTTTACAAGCCTCTTGTAGTTGGCTCCTTACTCTACTGACCCTGATAAAAACAAGCTGTTTGATTCCTGAGTGGAATGCAGTAACGTTCAGAGTTTTCTCTGCGTAATGGTAAACATATTGCGATTATATATTACAAAGGGAAGCATGGTGCATTTTGGAAAGAAATGTCTAGGTCTTACCTTTAAAATTGTGTTTCTGACATAACCGGCAGCAAATGGGTTGGATCTGGATCAATGAGACTTAAAGCCATGGCTAACATTTCACATTGATTTCAGTAGGAACTAAGTGCAATTAATTTAGGCTGTGTGTACACGCCAGCCCTTTAAAGCATCATTTGAAGCATAGTAATTCCCTTAAGGTATTGTGGGCACTGTAGTTTGTTAAGAGTTGCTGGGAATCGCAACTCTGTGAGGGGAAAACTGCAGTGCCCAGAATTCTTTGAGGGAAAGAATGTGTTCCAAACGTGATTTAAAGGCATAGGGCCAGATTCAAGGAGCAAGTACCACTAACAGAAGCCCATGCAAGGACTTCCACTAGCTCAATTGAGCTTTTTGGCACTGTCCAGTATGACAGATCATCCTTGGCTGCCTTCCCTATAAAGAATGATGTGAAAGAGGGCTGTGTTTTGCCACTACTCTCTTTGGCATATTTTTCTCTCTGTTGCTTTCCCAAGCCTTCAGCTTGACTGAAAACAATCACAATGACTAAACCTCTTCTGGCACAATGGGACACCGTGATGAGTGCCAGATTGCATGGAAACGCTGTTTTCTTCCCGCTGCAATGGTACCTATTTATCTACTTGCACTGGCATGCCTTCGAACTGCTAGGTTGGCAGAAGCTGGGACAGAGCAACGGGAACTCACCCCATCGTGTGGATTCGAACTGCCGACCTTCCGATTAGCAAGCCCAAGAGACTCAGTGGTTTAGACCACAGCGCCACCCAACAATGTATCCACCCACCCATCCAATCGTGCTTTTAGAATTCCACTTTCCAGTTACACTGTGGCTTCTTCAGCAGGCGTTGGAAACCCTTTTACTTAGGAGAGCTGCATGCCCTCAGGGACAATTTGTTGTGTCAGCATTGGTGCAAGGCAACACCTTCTCTCTCTTTCTTTCTCTCTCTCTCTTTGCCACCCTTCTCGGTAGTGGCGCCCTCCCTTCATATGTCAAGGAGATAAAGAATTAGACAACTTTTAGAAGACATCTTTTAGGAGGTTTTTAACACTTGATGTTTTTTGTTTTTTATTTAGATATGCTCTAAGTCTAAGCCAACCAGAGTGGCCTGGGAAACCCAGCCAGATGGGCAGGGTATAATAATAATAGTAGTAGTAGTAGTAGTACCGGTAGTAGTAGTAGTAGTAGTTATTTCTGCCCTACCCATGTAGCACACTTCCAGGAGCAGAACAGGTCACTCTTGCCAGAAGTCTGATTTTTTTGTAGAAAGCTTGCCCTGCTCCTTCTATTGCTCCATCCGGGCTCTTCCCAGCCATGTGAAATGAGGTCAAGGACCATTGAGATGCATAATAATAATAATAATAATTTATTATTTATACCCCGCCCATCTGGCTGGGTCTCCCCAGCCACTCTGGGCGGCAGGTACCCAACCCAGCACAGCCATGCTTTGAGGGACTAGGTTGAAGGAAGGTCTTTATCCCTTAGCAACGAAACTAGTCGCAGAGCAATAGCAACCACAGAAAAAGCTGAAAGCCAGGTGCAAGCTGCCTGATTGCTGCAAACAAGCACACACTGAGAAAATGGGCAACCTTTCCCACATGGAAAGCTGGTCAACTGTACTCATCCAGACTGCGATACATTTCTCCTGGAAACAAACGACCTGACCTAAAGAATAAAGGAAACATAAAACCCAACCACAAGCTTTTAAAAAAGCAATGCATAGATTCCCTACAGGCAAGAGGTACAGCTGCATCTTACCACAAAAAGGGTGGTGATGCTGGGAGTTTAGCAACCAGTATGTATCCATCACAAAAGATAATAAGGAACAGTGGTGTTCTCTGGAACAAGCATATGTTAAATGACTATAAAAGCTAGTTCCTATAAAGTTCCATCACACGGGGGCGGGTTAGACAGCACACCATATGCATTCAAAGGACAATGGGATTATGCCTGAGAGCAACGTCAACCCCCTTTCCTGAGACGGGCCATGTTGTTCTGTTGGCTAGCCATGCATCCTGCCCAATGGTCACGCCTTCCACCATTTGCATGTTTAGCATGCTTGAAAAGAGGTATTATTGGAGGGGGGGAAACAATGTTCTCCTCTCCCCACTCACCCCGGCAGAAGTACTTTCTGGAGGAAGACATCTGGAACCACAGCAAAAACAATCAGCAACTGAGCTTTTTGTTGTGCTTTGAATCGATCAGCTGGAAAGGCCCTAAATATTTTTTTTACATAAATAAGCAAACAAAATAGGGGAAACAGTCTAAATTGTTATTATTTTATACAGTGCAATCCTGGACATTTCTTAGAAGCAAGCCACACTGAGTTAATGGGACTTAGGCCCCCGATATGTATGTGTAGGATTGCAGCCATAGTGACTCCTATTTTTATGGCATATAGTGCAATGATATATTACTTCTTTCTGGTGTTTTATCACTAGGGGAAACTCACCAGCCTTTTATGCTCAACCTAACTTTCAGTAATTGACCATGGTTGTAAAATGTCTCCAACAGGCAAATACACTGTTGCTCCACATCACTCTCATGGACTCAAAATACCAATTATTTTTCACATTCTATGTACGTCATTCAGTAGTTGGAATTTCTCCCTATCTTGCCCAGAGTATCAGTTGGGATGGACAAAACTGCCCTTTGGCCAGGTCACTGTTTGGTTTAGGACATCCTGTTTGTTTGGATGCAGTGATCTGACGACGCCCACCATGCTTGCCGTCATTTTAAAATGTAAACAGGGTCTGGCATCTTGTGACCTTATGGCCAGAAGAACCTCACCTGAGTAATGTAAACAAGGCTATTTTGAAAGTGGGCTTTTAAGCTTTAATCTCTCTTCCAGGAACAAAGGAATTTGGGTGTTCTTTAGGGAGAGCAATTTATAGTAGACCTTCCTGCTTGTAACAATATGAGTCAATAAACTCCACTTTATCACTTCTACAATTCCAGTGAAGTGGGGGGGGGCAGGGGCATTGTCCGAAGGCCCGTTTTGGGGGGTTTTAAATCCATGCTAAAAAGTATCCTCTTTGGAAAAATAGGCAAAAGAGATTTTATTTCATAAGATAAAGCTTGTTGCTTCTGAAAACTAGTCAGGTAATAACCAGGCTGTTGAAAGAGGTGATCAGACGGATCAACCTCAAACACATCTCCTTTAAAATCCCCGGGCAGAATTATTGGATTGTGCATTCAAAAATTTACATGGTTGCTTCCCACAAATATAGCAAGTGCATACTCTATGGGTGGAATCATCCATCATAGTGCTGTCTCTCATTCTGCCAGTACAAGGATTTCTCCTTGTATAATGGAAGTCCCCCCCCCCCCCCCAAATCCCCTTATCATTTGTTCTAGGGGTTCCACCAATCCCGTGGAGATTTGGGTAGGTTGCACGGCATATTGGGGGGGGGGAGAAGAGGGGGATCCCATTTTGCAAGTGGAAATCAATGTGCTGACACAGGACACAATAGTTGAATACCCCTCTTTGGGTTGTATCCAATGGTAGTTCCACTAGGAGCAGATCCTTTAAAAATAATGGACATTACTAACCTAGCTCTTTGAATTTCAATGGGTATACTCTGGGTATAACATAGTTGGATACAACTCTATCTGCTGTGCATAGCTGCAGTTTCTCATAATATGAAAATGCAATCATGTCCTTTTTTAACAGCATGTATGCAGCACAAAGGGTTGTATAAAGATTCTTTGTCAATAGAGGCAAGCATGCTCCAATATCTCCTGTGCAAGAACTGTTACTAAGAAGTTGTACCGCAATACAAAAGCGAGACCGCCTCCTGGCATTCCCATCATTGGCTGCACCCACCACCCCTAGATGCCCCTAGATAGTCCTCCTAATATTTGACAATTAACAACTTAATGGATGCACCAGCAGTTCTCAGGGAATGTCAACATGACAGCTGAGTTGAGACCACCACAAAAGCTCCCTTTTCACCCAATTTTTGTGTCGCTGATTTATCAAACTGAGCTTATCTGCAAACAATAGGGCATTCCAAATCTGTTTCCCTAGACACCAATCCGCAAGAAAACGTCTCCAGCCAAATTATTCAGCTGTAGTTTAGAACTTCTTTGGCAAGACTTTCTTTTAGTAAGCAATGTGCTATCTTTATGGAACAGACCCAAAGAACACAATAACGTACACGAAAAGCTAAGATCTTTTTCTTCTGTCTTTTTGCTAAGGTGGAGGCTGAGTACTTCTGTCAATGCTCCCTCCCCTAAGTTATATCTGAATCCTTGAAAATATTTTCCCAGGGTCATACCACATGCAGGGAATTTGGGTGTGCTTTGCTCCACCTATTCATCTTAGAAAGGATGCTGGAGCTCAAATGTTGATGTGTCACCGCTACTGACAGGTGAGGAAAGGGGCTGGGGCACAATGCAGCTGCAGGCACTATATCATAACCATTAAAAACAGAGGCATTTATTTATAAATTAACTTTATTATATACCCAGCGTACAAGAAAATATATTAAAAGATACCCTTCGTTGAAAAACCCAACACTATTGTCTCAAAAGCAAACCATAATTCTGAGGGAAAGTTTGATTTTTTCAAAATGAATAAAATACTTTTATTTCTCTCTTTTTTCCCAAGTATCTTTTGATATTTATATATTAAGCTCTGCAAATCTCTATATAATATAGATTGGATACTATAAAATACAGTTCTGTTTTCTTATATAATTTGCAATCAGTAGTTGCACGCACCCATACAATACAAAGAATGAAGTCCGAACAATGGGCTCCCTGCTTATTTATTGTGCTCACCTTCTGAGATCCTCTGCCAAGGACATTAACAAGATGACCTGCATTTGAGTTTTGCAATACCAGTCATACTTGTATCCCCTACTAGCATTAATAGTCAAAAATGTTGCCCAGTGTTCCGTACAGAGAAAGAACAATGGCTTTCTTCTGTTAACAGTGTTCCACTCTTACAGATCACATACACCTAGCCATATTGATTCAGTTCATTGCATTCCATATCCTGCAAATATAAATCTACCGATGGACAGCTGGCATTATTGCTCATTGAAGTTTTAGTAATATATTTCTTTAATGCAAGACAGAAATATGCTGAAACTCGATAACCCTTAACTACAGCAGAGATCTGAAAAGCAAAATGCATGTAGGCTCCACATTTTTACAAATGTTGCATATTAGAGATTTATGGCAGAAAATGTGACAGGAGAAAACTCACTTCTCTTCCAACAAAGGCAAGGAATAAGAACAGCCCTTTGGGGGAGGGAAATAAGCAAAAGAATGACATGAAGCATAGAAAATTCTCTGCCATTATAAAGGAAGGACTGCACAAACTGGAAAGTACATAATTGCATACATGAACAGTGATGCTAACAGGAGTAATTGTTCTCTTATGCATATGGTTGCATTCTGAAGTTCTACATCTGTCTATTGTTCAATTATATTAGTAAACAAGTTTTTTTTCTCGCTTTTGAGCTATAAGGCTATAAAGGTAGTAATTTTAACCTATTGTACAGGGCTTCGGTGTTAGATATGTCAGGTAGTATGTTTGCTATTGATATTGAAATTGAATATTCTACAACAAAATTATCTTAAACAGTACAGTACTTGTATCGAGTTTAGAAAATGCAGCTATTCTCTGCTTCAACCATATATATATACACACACTACTTATAGACAGTTCTCTTGCAGTGTAAAAAAGGAAGTTTCAGCACAAAGTAGATGGTCATATCCTTAGAAGGCTTAAAAATGTCTAATCTGTTCTCACCAAAGGCCTTGGGACAAGTTTCCATTTAAAACTCTTCAGTCTTCATGGACATGTCTATTTCTTGCTGCATTTCTTAATGTTTTGGTTGTCGACTTTATGCATTTCCTGTACATACATGTGCTCAGAAAATAAGACTGAGCACACATACAAGCTGGAAAATAGTAAGGTTGTTCTTCAAGCAGCACACTGCTGTAAATCTGCACATGAGTAGGCACAGCCACTTGGTGCTTATAATTGCACATTGAAACTGCTTGAAAGAAAGGGAACTGCATCCCTTCTAATGCCTGTCCAAACATTGTAAGGGGGAATTGTAGGGAAGTTTGTACCTCTTCAATGAGGTATTCACTTTCCCAGGACAAAACCTGAAAGCGGAGCAGTAATTAGCAACGTTACTGCATGCTCCAAGGTGCGACCCACAAAACAACTAGTTCATGCTACACTGTGAATCCTCTTTGGCTCGCTGATGTTTTGTTTTTGCAGGACCCTCATTAGGGGCATAGTAAAACAAGTGACCTACTATTCGCTTTCACCCACTTCTGGCTGATAGACCAGGCCTGTAAAAGTGCTGGTTGCTACTGGTTAAAACAAACAGGTTTCCATCCACATTCATTTAAATACTCATTGCAACTTGAAGGAACAGACTCAGGGGCAAAGGCCTGCTATCCACTCCAGCTGGCCCTATCACAAGCATACTCATTCTCTCCCACCAACAATGGGAGTGGGGAGGGTAGACAATTGCGAAACACTAGTTTCTTAACTATAAGTAGGGATGTTGGATCTGGTATTAATCTCAGCAAAAGGATGGGCTGGATATGACCCACCGCTCTATAACTAACACACACTTCCATAATGGAGGTTGGGTGATGTGTCAAATGGAAAGATGGTTGAGTACACATGTCATGTAAATCAGAACAAAATCATTGAAGTAATGGGATATTAGGACACTGCTATATATACACTACAGTTCTGCAGTGAATGAACTACAGCCTGCTCCCTCAGAAAGGAGGGATATTATTCAAACCTATTTTAACAAAGCACTAAGTGGAGATTAATAACCCATAGTGCTAAATACCCTTTTGTTATGAGGTTCCCCACTGCATGTAAGTTGACAATTATTTAAGCGTGATTATATAACAAAAATACATTGGCACACACAAGGCCTCGTTTTGATACACAAAAAAACTGATAGTGCAGAATATCCCTAAAAGGTTTTTTAAAAAACATATAAGGTAGAAGGCAATTTAGAATAACATTCTTTAAGAGTCATCTAGGAAAATAAGCTTTGTGAGAAACTATCTTCCTTCTACAGCTCTGTCTTGTCTGGTTGGGCAGAAGTCGCGCTAATGCTTCCTTCTCCAGCATGGTTCTTGTCTGCAGACTCAAAAGACAATGAAGCTGAATTTATGCAGTATCGTTTGCCGGATGGACGAGGCCCATCGTCAAAAATATGTCCAAGGTGAGCACCACACTGAAACAGAAGAGCATAATTTGTATTCATTAGTAAGTATCAATAAGTATAATGAAAACACTTTTAAAAACAACAACCTGTAATAGAATACGAGCTTCTCTTTGAGAGTCACAGATACGGGCTTCGTTTTGAAGTTTAAATTTAATCAGGGGGTAAAGCATTTGAGGGTCAACCATTGCCTTTCCCCCCCAGTTGCTAGTAATGTGAAAATATAAGCTGTCATCCAAGAGAAGTCTAGTTTCTACAAATGGACTTCAGACATGCACAGTTTGATGCCAACATCTAAAAAGAGAATGTTCTTATCACGCAGGCTTAGAGTCCCGAAAGCTTGTGAAGTATCGATGCTAAGTTGTGGTATCAAAACCTGAACATGTCAAAAGGCAGGTTGAGGCCTGAACAACATATTCTGACTAGACACTCTTTAAAAAGAAAAAAAATCCAAAATATTTATTATAGCAACACCTTTATTAGGCCAACCAAGTTAACATCTACATGAAACTGCTGAGTGGGGTCATTCAGAGTTTTGGAGTACATTGTCCACAATATGCTGATGACACACAGTTCTGCTTCTCCTTTACATCTGCAGGTGAGGCAGTGAATGTGCTGGACCAGGTATCCCCAAGCTGCGCCCCCCCCAGATGTTTTGGCCTACAACTCCCATGATCCCTAGCTAACAGGACCAGTGGTCAGGGATGGGAATTGTAGTCCAAAACATCTGGAGGGCCGAAGTTTGGGAATGCCTGTGCTGGACCATTGTTTTGCCTCGGTAATGGATTGGATGAGAGCCAACAAACTGAAGCTCAATCCAGATAAAACTGAGGTGGTCTGTCCATTTTGCATTGTTCAAGTAAATGCATCAGTATTGGTCATAATCTTTAAAAAAAAAATCAAAGGTGGAAAGATTTTGACGATTGGTGTTTAAGACTGAACATACTGAATTATGTGTTTAATTTTAATTGAATTCACATAATATTGAAGGGTGTGTGTGTGTGCATGCAAATATGTTTAATGATTTGAATTCTTCATAATAAAATTATTTAAACATTTTTTTTTTAAAAAAAGACTGGCAACTGAAATAAAAGGCGGGAGCAAGAGTGAGTCCACAAGGCCAGAAAGGAGCAAGTTTGCACGGGCTTTATTTTTTTCTTGTAGCAAAATTTTTTGAACAGCTTTTGAAGTCAGCTCAGGTCATGGAAGAAGAATCTGAAGAATTATGTACACATGCTAGGCAAAAAGAATTTGGCTAATCAAACATGTAACTTTCAGGTTACAAATACTTGTTAATGCTTCTGTGACTCATGTTGGGGGGGAAACACCTTGTGCATCTGTAAGCAAATTCTTAGAAGTTCCCAGGTGTTGTTATCTGAGTCATTTTCCCTCCAGGGCCTTTGAACTCCAGTAACATGACACTGTGAAGCAAACTTAAAATACTGAAGACACCACAGGATGATTCCAGGGCAAACAAGTGATCAATCATGAATAAAGAAACAAAGCAAGAATCACAACAGAAGGGAATTTCTGGAATGGCAGACAAATACACATGTATGAAGTGTAGTTTCAGTCTACCCCTACATTTCCTTGCAGAAAGTTAAAGACCGTGATTTTCTTCTGACACTCCAATGAGAAAGAAGTTAAGCAGCAATTGGATGCCTGGCCAATTTAGTTTTCCTTCTTTAAAAAAAAAGTTTTTCCAAATAACTCTTTGCATCAGCCCGCTTCAACTTGATCAGCTTGATCAACCCGGAAATGCGATGCCTCACAGTATTGGTCAATCTTATATCAATTGCATTTGTCGCCCACACATAAAAGAATTTTCACACCGCAATTCCACTGAAGGCTCAGTTCATACTTGCTAAAATCTCGTATAGTCACAGCTGCGTAGAGGAAGGACCAGACCATGCAGCTTCCCAGGCGTGATCATGGAACACACGACACAACACTACACTACACTACACACACACGCTGCACCACTATGTTCAAGAGAAGCTGTGTGGATGGGGAAGTGGGCTCATACATTACAGCTCTCCCAGCAACTGCAACTTTAGGTCTGCACCATGGTGGCAGTTAATTTATGTAAAATGGGCTGCAGGGTGCTATTCAATTAAGTTTTACTCAGAGCAGACCCGCTGCTATTAATGTTAGCCATGTTCTGTCATTTCAATAGGTCTACCCTGAGTAAAACATAGCTGACTACCATGCTGAGAAACAAAATAAAAAAATTCCTTCCAGTAGCACCTTAGAGACCAACTAAGTTTGTTCTTGGTATGAGCTTTCGTGTGCATGCACACTTCTTCAGATACTTCACACTTCTTCAGATTCTTCAGATACTGAGAGTTTGCAAAAAAAATTCAGCAGGAAAACAGAGAGATTGCAAACTGGACTGACTGATAGGAGTGATAATTGTGTCACTGCTCAATTCATGCAACCCTATGGCATGCTGTAGACATGGGCTGAGTGCATCTGGAACTGCAGAGAATTCGGCACATGTATTTGTGTGAATATCTCAATGAGTGTGTAGTGTGCAAGTTGTCCCACACTTACTGTGCCACTGCTAAGCTGCCAGACATGAGCTGAACACTGGTTTGGTAAGACAAGCACATGACTACTGTGCCATATTCTGAATTCAGTTCTCAAACCACGTTGTGTACTGTACATGCCAGTTTGGACATGGAAATTAGCTGCCTGCCGACTGAGAATGTATTTCACCTCTCGGAGTTCCTGACTATACACACAATAGCCCCATTACTATGAGATAAAGAAAGATCTGTGCAGATCGTTGCCAGTGATTTTAGTCACAGCACATCAATGTGCAACCCATTTTTTGTGATTTAACAGTTTTATTGGCTTCTACAGGTACAATGTAATAGCTGCAGAGGTCTCCAAGGGAAATAGCCCTTGAATAGGAAAGGAAGGAAGAATATGCAGCCAATTTCACATTACTCCCTAAGTGCACCTGCAATTAACATTTTCTTGTCACAAATATTTGACTTTTCTCATATTTCCACAGTGATGTATTTCTAACAAAACCGTGAAAGCTGTTTCACAGACAATATTTAGGATGCTTTTGTTTTATAGGAAGGCAATTTTCTTCCAAAGCACTTATTTGTATCATAAATCAGTGACATTCCAAAGGAAGATGTTCGCACAGGAGCAAAACAGGGGTTAGAATGTTTATGGGAAGTGTACTTAATTTTTTCACCTGCTGGATTCTGCCCCCCACCCCTAAAAGGGGGGAAAAGATAAAATAAAAGGATTTTGCTTTCCGGTTTAACCAAGTAAACTCCCAATGCACTTCTGATTTGTAATAAAACAATAGCATTTTGCAGCTGGATGTATGATTCATATTGTTAGACTCATGGAAATGGGAATAAATGACTGAATAATGGATGCATTGTATGGTGTGGTAATGACTATGTGGAGGACACAAGCCGCATATACTGGTATACTGCTTTTATTCACCGGTTGTTGTTTTAAATACTGTATTTTATTTATTTACTTATTTGTTGTATTTCAAGCCCACCTTCTCCATTAAAAAAAAAGTTCTCTGGGTGGCTTACAATAAAAGCTGAAAGCCATATATGCAAAATAATATAACAGAACCATAAAACGTAACACAGCATAAAACCAGAAACAGAGAATAAAATAAAAATAGCAAATGCAGAACAGCACCAGAAATTCCAGAGATCTTCAATAAATATATGCTATCACTAAAGGGGTTTTTGTTCTTAAAAGTAACAAAAGTTTTAGTATAATTTACTACGGTACTTGATATTATTGTGAGCAGCCTCGGGACTTGCTTGCAGTGAAAGGCAAAATACAAACCCCAGAAACAGGCAAACATCTAATTATAAAGTGACATTAATACAAATATGATTAAAACTGTACCTGTTTAAGTGCAGTATACCACTGAATAAAAATACAACTATGGCTTTGATCTCAGTCAGATAACAATTTAAACTAGATATAGCTGGGGACTGACCTATTGAACACTGTTTTGAAGCAGATTGAAAGTTCTTTCAAAAAAAAAAAAACCCTCCTGGAAAGAGTAATTGAAAGTGGCCACACAATATGTTGGCCCCTTGCTTATTCAGAGAAGATCATTTATACCAATTTTATTCCAGATTCCCAGCTGGTCTAAAGCAAACAAAGCAGGAGGTCAGACTTTAAGTTCTGATTAAAGTTGGTGCATTCTCGGTGGAAGAAACTAGCTGCAGGTTAGCCAAGCATTTTCTCCACTAACTGCCAGGTCAACAACCCTTCTCCCCTGGTAAGTTAGTTAGGGCTGAGCCATTAAGGCCACAGAAGGCTGGTGATGACAAAGAATGAAAGGAGTCAGAATGAGAAAGATAATGGGAAACTGACAAGTGTCTGGTATTATTATTCACTTGCTTATTTGGGCAGATGGGATGTAGAGGTGGCCGGAAGGATACCCTGAGCATTGTCACTAGTGATTCTCAGCAAATGCTCTGTGATGGAATCTGCAGATATAGAGTCAATTCAATGTTCGTCTAGACTATCTGCATTTAGGCTTAAGAGAACAGAGTTCAGAGGTGAACTTTGAAGAGATGCCTTCCTGGAAGACCATTTCTGTAGGCTACAGCCCTCTGATGTCATTTATACATGCTCTGTTAAATAATGCTTAACCTAGATAACAATACAGATTCTCATTAGCACTTTGACTTTCATTTTTATCCACCAGCTGTCATGCCTGTGGCTCATCATGCAACCCTAATGAGTCTTTTTGGCAACTAAGAATTTTTGCAGAACTTCAGATGTAAAGAAACTACACACACTACGGTTTCGGCAACCTTTTAACATGAGAATGACCTATTTGTGTCTGAACTGACCTGACTGCAGCTTGTCTCAACCCTGTGCATCCCATAGGAGTAGTCATCAGTGAATGTAATTCTGTCAGAAGCCATCACATCATAGAATGAAGGCCAACCTGAAAAAAAACAAAGGGATGAACAATAGCAGCAACAACCTGTGATAATTTTTGCATCAAAGTTTCAATCACAAATAGGATTGTCAGTGATCTAACAAGCTCTAGATGATAACGTCCGTTGGCTGGCAAGGTAAAGCAGAAAGTTTCCAAGTTGCAAAAACACTCTTCTTTTTTGCCTACAGAATCCTATGCAACCTGAAAATGTGAAATCTACAACCGTGTACTAATACACTCTGTCCAAATATTAGTCAGGAAAGTAGAATGGGAAATATAGTCCAAAACATCTGGAAGTTGGGGAAGGCTGCAGTAGAACATTCCCCAAATTCAAGAAATTTTGAATTTATTGAAAAACGTAAACCTGAAATAGGAAGTTAACAGGTCCCTTTATCATGGAGCTAAATTAATAAGTTGCAAACGAATTCCAGAAGGGCATAATTTTCCTTTGTTTGTTTGTTTGTTTAAAGACCTCTTCCACTTTTAAAAGCAGTGAGTGATAGTAAGGTGTGCCATTCTGACATTTTCTTTCTGGTATGGAAATGTGTAAGACCAGCATTACCCCAGAAAGTAGGAACACTTGGCTCTTGTATCAGAGAATCTCTACAACCATCTCCACCTACTGCTATTGTGTCACGCTAAGGTTAATGCTTTGAAACAGGACTGGGGACCTTCTGCCCTCCAGATGTTGTTGGATTACAGTTCTTATCATCCCTGGCTATTGTTCATGCTGCCTGGTCCTGATGGGAATTGGAGTTCAACAAGAAACGAAGGGCTACTGTTTTCCCATCCCTACTATAAAAGCAACTCATGGTCAATAAGAACACTGAGGAGAACAAATTAAATTTGAGCAGATCACAGATGTACTAAGCAAAGACCTACTATTTCCAAATAGTCACAGGATATAAAGTTCATTCAAGGTCCAATGAATCAGATGAAGAATTGATCTAGTGCAGTTTCCAACTGGTACTTCCAAGCAGAGTGGTAAGTCAGCAATCCTTCCTTGTTTTCTAAACTAGTTAATTGCTGTCAAGGCAGCAAAGACTGAGGGATCAGCCAGACTTCTGCTTGTCCTCCCACTTTCCCCAGGGAAAAAACACTATTTGCCGCTGAACTGGAGCAAATGTCAATTGGGTTTTCCATAGATTGACGTTTACTATAAATCAGCGCTAAAGAGCAGCTTTTCCAGGGGAAAGCAGTGGGGGGAACTGAAACTGCTCAGACCTGTGCCTAGAAAGCACGGGACAAGCGGAAAACCACTTGGACCTGTGCTTTCTAGGCAGGGGGAAAGAAGACGTGTGGATCAGCCTTTAGGGTTGTATCCAGCAAGGGTGTCCTATTCACACAAGGACTTTTGCTTGCTCAATAGATCTTTCTCTCTCTCTCCTTCCTCCATGCTCCCTCAATCGATTTTGGGTTTCCCCTTCTGAAGATTGAGGGGCTGGCGGGCACACAGGGAGAGGAGAGGGAAGAAAAGTTCCATTGAGGAAGTGGAAGTCCTTGGGCAAATGAGATGACTTTTTAAAAAATATATAATCCAATCATATACAGTATATATAAATTCGCTCAGAGCCTGCAATCATATTACATTAGAAAAATGTTAATCAAAATCTCTTATCCAGTCTCCACTATTTCCTGAAAGCATGCAGCTAATGACTTCATGAAATTATGCCATACAAAAGACAAAATGGGGGGGCTGCTTTCAGAGACAAGTATTTTGCAAGATGTGCTTAATTTTTAAAAGTATTTTAAAGCAAAATGGTGGTGCAAAAGTCATCAAAAGATCTCAACGTAGGTTGAATACAATCTGTTTCAGATGTAATGGAAACCAAGTTAAAACAAGATGAAAAACTGAAAGAGTGTACTTTCAAACGACTCATAAAAAAACTTGAATAAAGGAACACATTAAATTAAGTTTCATATCTTCCAGCCACTTCCATGCAGAGTGTTCTAAGACCAAAAAATCTCACTGGGAAGTCAATATAGCCCATGTGTAGAAACTAATGGAAAGACTGTGCCTCATTCTTACCTAGCTACGTAAAACTAATTATTTAGGATCATAGCCTAAGAGTATCTACCAATTACATCAGAATGAGAAGAGCAGGGTCATCTGGGCTCTCTGAAGAAGATGCAGACCAAAATGACTGGACAACACAAAACATCTTGAAACATAAACTCTGGAGATTCCTCTATTCCTGCCAAGCCAATGGAAAGGAGCCAGAGAACATAATCTTCCACAAACATTCACATCTTCCAGGAGGATAAAGTATCCCTAATAATTGCTTCTGGTTTGGACCAGTACTTTATTGCTATAAACTGACAACAGCACTTTGGAAGAAGAATGCCTTTATCATTTGGGAAGGAAGACTAGTTCAGTGCTGAAGAAATCCTCAAAGAGAACATCCTTCACCATACAACAAGAGGCAAACTTCAAAGGCTGAAATGAAAAGACTGGAGCAATCTCTGTCTTATGGGAAAAGTTATATTGTACAAAAGAACTAGATGGATGAATTTCTTTCCAGTTCTGATACTGATAATCAATTACTCATCCCCCTTACTTGCAGCCTCTTACTTTTGTCCCCTGCAAAGGCATAAAAAAATATATATATTACCCCATCCATATTATGAACATGAAATCAGCTGAAAAATTGTACTGAACTATCAGAAAATACTCCACTGCAAAAAAATTTTTTATTTCATTTTCTATTTCTTATTCAATTTCTTTGTTAGTAAGGCATCTGCTCTTTCAAGGCATGGACTGCATTATAACTTGGAAATATAGACTAGTGAATCCATATTGACCATATAAATGTAATCTGTTTCATTGTGAATCTATTTTCCAGTATAGTTAGTGAGGAAATGACTAATATGCAAACTCAGTCCAGCAGGTTAATCAATATTTGTTTTATGGCAACAAACCATGATTTTTTGTTTTGTTTTATGAAGCATAGATTTTTTTAAACTGTTTGTCAGGCTACAAAAACAAAGGTCAAGAGTAGCTAGGAAACAAATTAAGCTTTGGGAGAAACAAACCATGGCTTGCTTGCCTGCTCATCTGTGAGATGACTCATGGTTTGCTGAAGAAGCATGCTGGATAAGTGGCACAAGCCATGAAGTGAATATGACCTAACACAAGTGAGAGCACATAACTGTTGCCTCCTCCATGGGATCATCAAAGACCTTCATAAGTTCATGACTTTTTTGTATAGCTAAAAAAAAAATACAACAACAAAATGGGATGGAACTGTCTGGCATCAAACAGAAAAAAGGTGATCCATCAGTCCCTGTCCTCTTTGCTGGCTCCTCAAAGGCATTTGGTTAATCACTGCAGAAAATAGGATGGTGGGCTAGAGACGCCTTTGCTCTGATCTAACAAGGTTCTTAATCTCCTCAGCAACAGCACTGTCAATGGCTACCACTGGAAAATATGCTGCAAAGTAATCGCCTTGAGAGGTTTCAGACTAAGAACATGAAGGTAGTTTATGTCTGGAGATGAATTGACAACATTGGAAGCAGCACAAGGAGGCAAAATTGGGAAGTGTACTTGTGGGGAGGGGGGAGACAACCTTCATAATTTTTAGCTACATTTCTGAATCTCAAACTTTATGAGGAAATCCCATTTCTCTCTCTCTCTCTCTCTCTCTCTCTCTCTCTCGTTTCAATAATAAGGAAATAAAAACTGTAGGGATTATATTTCTTTCTTCACTTCCCTTTCTGATGAATGTGCTAAGAGATCTAACAAAAATAGTTTGTCAGGATTCATTTCTTTGGCTCAGTTCTCAGTAGGATAACACTTGTTTTAAAAGGGACTTAAAACTGCAAGATTTTACATGTGGTTTGCTCAGAAAAGTGAGATTGACAAGAGCAATTTAGACACCCTTGGAGAATGAAAATATACTCTGATTCTTTTCAGAGATTAAACACACCAATAAGTACAATACTATCACAATTATAATATATGTAATAAACTCTACCAGCATCTGCCAGTCTTCAAAATGTATCAGAATTGGTGACAGTAAAATTATGTCCACCCCAATATATTAACTTCCAATTATTATACAAATGCACTAATCATGTTGTTGGGAAGGAGTATCTTGCCAGTGAAGTTTCTACCATTAATTACATACTTTACAGCTTAAGGGTGAACCTGCTTCATTTCAGCGAAAGCATTATTTTCACCTCGTCCACTTCTGTTTGATCTCTTGTGTTACTTTAAATCACAGGGAAGATTTTTGAAAATAGAACTTAAAATGTAAGTCAGTTGTAGATCTTAAATATCAAAGGATCCCAATGGCACTGTGCAGAAGTATAACCCTAAGCTGTAATTTTGAAGTGCCATTTAAAAATGTACGAAATAGTTTTTTAAAATTTACTGGTGACCTGGTAACCTCAATCCAAAAACATTCAGTGTTGAATAATATTTTTGTTACTATCCCAAAAAGCAGTTCAACTGAAAAACAAAACAAAACCTGTCACGCTGCCCATGTTTATTTTTTTATGAATTACTCACTAGCTCCAGGATGCTATAAAACTGCAGCAGCTTCTAAAGTTAATATTGTCCATATTAAAACACCATCTATAGGACCCTCTGCAGATATTTAAGTCTTAGTCTACACTACCGTATCAACACAACACATGTGAAACATGAAATCCTATCATTTACATCAAATCAATGACAAACCGAATTTTGTAAGTAAATTTCTCATTCACATAAATGCAACCTTATATTCTTTTGAATGTTGCCATCACACTGCACAGCCACTAGGTGTGTGCAGTAGTCAAAGTCAAGTACTTCTTAGCCATACTGATTCAAAGGTAAAGCATTTAGAATACAAGGGATTCATCACTTGAAACCCATCTAACTCAAAAAATATAGCTTCTCAAATGCTTTATTATTTACTCTTCAACTGTCCTCTAATTTAGCAGAGGCAATCATGATTTCCAGTGCCTTTTGTCCCAGAGAACCCTGTGCAATTTTAAAGAAGCAGCTACTTTTCTTTTTGCACTCTTCATTTAACAGGAATATATAACACGTAGAAGCTCTAGAACCTGCTACTTAGAGAAATCACAGGGATATTTGGAAACCGACTGATAAGGGGAAGCCTTGTGGAAATATTTGACTCCTTGTCTGGTGGTAGCTAGGGGGAAGGGGCTGGGTTTGGGGTATACTCTCTGTTAGCTGGGTCCTAGGCCAAGAGGCCCATTACATATTTATTCAGAAGGCAGTCCCAGTGAGTTCCATGGGAATTATTTCAAGCATATGTGCACAGCTTTGCAACCTCAAATTGAATTCTAAGCATCAGAGAGAGAAACATGCAAACTGAGTACCCCAACGAATTCGTTACCCCAACGAATTCTTAAGTGTGGTGATGAGAGATGATAAAGAAACTAAAGTAGTGAGTGTCTATACCACGGACAATGTTGCCTGCTAATCATACCACCACCAACACCCTTAATAACAATTAACCAACAATTAAGGGTTGCCATATTTCAAAAGGTGAAAGTGGCCATACGCCTGAATTTTCCCGGACATTTAAGTGATTTCCGCCCGGACACTGTTTCAAACGACCAAATCCCGGCTATGTCCAGGAAATTCCGTTCGTACGGCAACCCTAGTGTTGACTGTTTTTGTTTAACAGTTCAGCAAATGTGGTTCCCAAAAATTAACAAGGGAGAATAGTAGATGATGACATCTGTAGTCAAGATTGATTATGGAAGTCAACCACATTACAGTAATTAGAAATTAAGAAAATGAGTCATTTTCAGCTCCTGCAATACAGAAGGTGGCTATCATGAGGGGACTAAGAAAAAGCCACCTCACATGATAATAGTGTAAAAATAATGGAGAAACTTTCTGCACTAACTATTCAAGAACACTGTATAACTTTCTCTACGGCAGTTGGATTACTTCTAGAGGAGGAACATTTCTTTCCCCAGTTTCTTTTCCATTGTCAAACATGAAACATCATGACGCTTTTTAAAATCTTATCCATTTTTCTGTTCTTACCCTGAAGGAGTGAAGAAAATTAAAATGTACAGAAGAGTTTCTACTGAGTTATGCACTAATGGCCTCAGTATCACATCAGAGAAGGGATTCCAAAAGTGAGTTATCACATACAAGGCTAGTTACCCATTCCCATGATGGACCTGTTCAAATAAACAACTTGTATTCACATGAAGGGCTTAGCAGAATTTAGGTAAAGGAGCAATTTATGTAGCATAATCTGGAAGCTTTAGAAAAAATCTCAAAATAGCTAGAATGGAGCTGCTTCCATCTGGTGGCAACTGCCTACATTTTTAAACGAAAGCTAGCAAGCATGCTATAAAAAGACTGATGTTCATTGTCTATGTTCCTGTCTCCACCTGCTGATAGAGAAAGAAAATCAATTTATTCAGGCCAATGTAGGTTTTTAAAGATAGATCGCCGCTAAACTGCAGCTTCAAGAAACAGAACATTATCAGTTGCAACTGAAGTTGTTTTAACTACCGGTACTTTTAGTTCAGCTGATTTTTATTTTTTTTTATTAACCATGAAAAATAAGAAATTAACACTAGACTTGCATGTAATACAGTTCCCATATTCAAACATTTCTGTATGTAGCTGATTCAAGTAACATTAGTCTCTTATAAGAGGATACTCAAAGAGGAATCTGTAAAAAAGTGTAAACAGAAGAATGAAAATTCCATATGGATTTAAAAAACAAAAACAAAAAACCAACAACATTTAGCCTGCCTATATATAAGTACAGTGGTACCTCGGGTTAAGAACTTAATTCGTTCTGGAGGTCCGTTCTTAACCTGAAACTGTCCTTAACCTGAGGTACCACTTTAGCTAATGGGGCCTCCCGCTGCCGCTGTGCTGCCGCCACACGATTTCTGTTCTCATCCTGAGGTAAAGTTCTTAACCCGAGATACTACTTCCGGGTTAGCGGAGTCTGTAACCTGAAGTGTCTGTAACCTGAAGCGTCTATAACCCGAGGTACCACTGTAGTATAAAGTAACTTACATTTAAGCTGTTTAAATACCCACACATATACAGTATCAATTATAAACAAATAGAACGTGTAGAAGCCGCATGCACAAAATAGAGTACTCCTGATATAGTAAGCCACCCCAAACAACACAGCTTTCACTGTTTTCTTTTTTCAGAGGGAACTGCTCAGGGATGAAGCAGCCACCACAAGGACACTCTGATCCTTATTACCACTACCTGTGGCTAAGTCTAGTTTTGCAGTGGAAGAATGGCATGTACCAAGGCGGCAGATACACCTCTTGATGCTGTTCCACATAGGAAACTCCCTACAACTGAAGAATAGCTCATGAGGGAGAAGGATTCTAGCCTAATATTTTGATTGCCATGCTAGCTTTCTACTTGAGGGGATTCTTTAATATAGAGGAGCTCTAAAAAGAAATGTGAACTTCTATCTGCCATCTGAAATAACGCAGCCTGATGCATCACCTTGCAGCATCAATCACTGTATTTCGCTGCATGTATGTATACACCAGGCCCAAACCTCTGGTGAATTCTGACTAGGGCCCCATCAAATGACTTATTGTACGAAGGATTTATATGGGAGAAGTTGTTCCCTAAAGTTCTCTGGCCCAGATGACTTAGATTTTTCCTACAAATAGCTACTGCGAATACAGGTATGTACAACATGGAAGGTTTCAGGCCAGGGGCGGCTGGATCTGGCCCAGCAAGCTGCAGGAAGTGGCCTGCCAGCACCTACAGCTTTATCTCCTGATTTTATCAGGAGATAAAATTCCTTTGCTTGTAAAAAAACAAAAACCAGTAGGAGAGACATTTCAAGATCAGAGATAATACAGTCTGCCTGCTCTTTAAGAGTAAAAAGCAGCCTTTCATCCAAGTATTGGAATGGGAGTAGGGGGAAAGGCTACATTTTATTTTGCACAAAATGATCTGTGTAAAATGGGTGTGTGAAAGTGGGTCTAGCTGGCGGGCGAGAGGGATCCTTATCTCCCAAACAGGTCAGGTTTGACAGGTGGGCGGGCCACACAACTGTCAGTCACCTGACATCACAATGATACATGGTGCTCTGCAAGCCTGGACAATCAGCTGGTTATGTATTAGTGGTCTCCAGGCTTCTGAACAGAATAAAACAACTGATAACCTATTCACCAGTATACCATCAGTCAGGATATCATCTCTGTGACAGAAAATGGCCGCAATGACGTGCTTCATGCAACCCATTTTGTATCTCCTACTCATGCAGTTGTGACGTGTGGTAATTGTGTATAAGTGACTTGAACAGTCTGGTTGGTTGCAAGGTCTGTGAGTTTTGTTATTTTTCTTACAAGTAATTTACAAGTCATGATTATTGCACTGTTATAGTTATGTAACTGTTATGTTATATGTATGTTAAGGGTATAATATGTTTTTGATAACCCATGGGATCACACCCTGTTCTTGTAGGTGAGATACAGTTGACCCAATGGTTTCCCCCCCCCCCTTTTGTTTTGCTGGAAAATGACATTTTTCAGCCAAGGCATACTATCATTCTTGCATATGGTATCATGCTTAATATCTTCCCTCACTTATTTTATATTTATGGCTTTCTTGGGGTATATTTGAGCCCCAAACCAGATTGATACAGTAAATTTTTCTATCGGCACTTTCAGCAGAGGGTTAAAAGTACATCTGGAAATATTGTTACCTGTAGCATGATCATCTCAAACTCAAGGATGTTCAAATATATCACACAACTGATAACTAATAACAGCTAAGTGCAGTCACCTTATACAACCGGAGATATACATCCATGAAAAATTCCTTGCATAAGCCAGCCTTGCTCACATTACAATCACTCCATACATTTCCGGAACTCACATGTCAAGATGTATCATCCTCAAATCACTCAGCCTTGCAAAGAAAAACACACTAAAATTCTGGTATTCCGACCTATCTGAATTTTATCTGCTCCCCCCTCCCTGAAAAATGTCATGAAAGAGAAAAAGAGTGTGCATAATGGGCATAAAAGCATTCTTCACCAATTGCTAAATGGGCCAATATAGTTGTAACTTTAGCTTTCTCTTATATAACAAGTGAGTGATGGAAACCTGATGGGACAAGCCTGGAAGCCACATACTAATAGTAAATGACTTTGGTTCATTCAAAGAATTAAACTAAAATATGCACATCTAGCTTCTGGGAAACATGCTAAGCGGCCAAGTGAAGATGTTATTGAAAGGAAGAGGTTAAAAAGATTAAGAAAATATCTGAATAAAACCACCATGGGATAGGCACCAAAAGGGATCAATTTTCTTGAGAAACGGGAGTAAATCTGTGACCTGGCTCCCCAGGTATTACAAGAAAACTTCAGAAACTGCTTCAACAAACCCAGCTAAAACTACAAAGACGTGAAATTCCTTTCTTACACAAGAAATTCTTTAGGGAATAAAAGAGTTGTATGACTCAGAAGATGAAAATCTCCATGAATACTCAACTAATCTAATGAGCTATTGTCGCTAGGAAAGGAGGTTGATGAATTTAGTGCAGGGGAGCAAGAACTGATATACAGCAGGAAATCAGACCAACCTGAGCTAATTTTCATTGGCCTATATCTCTTTCACAAGGAAACTTCCACCCTTGGTAGCTTTTCGATTCAGGGAGTTTATTTGTGATAGTAGTAAAACTGGTAGGATAACTGAAATATACGGAAGATGTCCTGGGTCCAATTAATTATAAATTATTGTCATTATTGCTTCCCTTTCTGTCTCACCCTTCATCAGTTCATGATCCCAGGCACACACAACACAAAATATAATAACTGTAAATTCCAACTGCCAATAAAATGTGACAACTAAGAGTGGAATCCAAACTACCGTATTTTCCGGCATATAAGATGACTGGGCATATAAGACGACCCCCAACTTTCCCAGTTAAAATATAGAGTTTGGGATATACTCGCCGTATAAGAAATACGACCCGGCGTATAAGACGACCCCCGACTTTTGAGAAGATTTTCCTGGGTTAAAAAGTAGTCTTATACGCAGGAAAATACTGTATGTCTGCTTAGAAGTAAATACAATGGAATTCAATGGAATTTACTCCCAGGTAAATGGGATTAGGATTACAGCCTAAAACAGTCCCAAGACTGCCTGAGAAACTACTCATTGATCCATGCACAGAAAAATATCATACAAATGGTGGAATCAGATAACCTGGGAGCCATGTGGTAGCTGCTGCATAACACCTGTGCTATAAACAGAATGATGCAATTATTTGCAATAATTCAAGATGAAGTTAGAACTTGCACACTTGCTCAGAAATCCAGGAGAGCAGAAGCCATGCAATCAAAGGTTAGAGGTGTCATGTCATAGGCGTTTCTTTGGCTACTGTATGGCTTCTGAAGCCAAAGCAAATTAATCCCAAACTGCTCACACACAAAAAGACAAGGACACTTAAGTAGAGTACAAATGTGATAGAAATATGCTTCTATATCATCTAGGAACGTGCTTGCTTTCTAACCCCCTCACAAAACTTTGGATATTTAAATTGTGAGTTTCCATATGGTCTTCTGAATCTTAATTAATTTGATGGTGGATCTCAGGTTAGAAACTCAGGGCCAACTGTATGAGACACTAGAAACCCATGAGTGGAATTTTTTTTTGTCTTTTAAACTTTCTTTAAGAAGTTGTCATGGGATCCCCAAAGTTATAGAATTGTAGAGTTGGAAGGTACACCTAGGGTCACCTAGTCCAACTCCCTGGAATGCAGAAATCACAGCCAAAGAATCCCTGACAGATGGCCATGCAACCTCTGCTTAAAAACCTCCAACAAAGGAGAGTTTGCCACCTTCTGAGGGAGGCTGCTCCACCGTCAAATGGTTCTTGCCATCAGAAAGTTCTTCCCGATGTTTAGTAGGAATCTCCTTCCTTGTAATGTGAATCTGTTGTTCATGTCCTCCCTTCCGGATCAGCAGGACCATGCTGCTAAGGGCAGAGTCAAAAGTATTTTCTCCTGTACTGTTTTCCACAATATAATGGGCCAAATTCAGAGCAGGAAAATGGGATAGGGAAAAAACAAAACACCTGGTGCCATGGTGTTGCTTCAAGGGCTACTTTTAAAATAAATTTAAAGAGCTGAGAAACATGGATCCCCAAAATCACATCTAGCTTTACTCACCTGGAATAATTTAAAACACCATCATTTAGAAAACTGTCTCTAGACTCTTCCTTAGTAAAGTTTAGCTCTCACTGAAGTAGTAAACCTATATGTCTGCTGGACTACTTCTGACTGCAGTCAGGGTGAGGGTTTACATGGTTCTCAGAACACAAAAATGCTAGCTGTTAAGGAGTGTCCAAGCCTGCCAAGACTGGGAAGAGTTGGCAGGAAGCAGTCCAACAGAACTGTCTGGATCAGAAATGAAAAGCAGGCAAAAAAAACAATCAGGGTCTACATGTCGAGATTAATAATCCTTAAACCAAAAGGAAAGGAAAATCTGCAGCGAGTCCTTCAGTACTCTGGACAGATCACACAGAGCACATGACTAGTTCCAACATGTTCTTAGCTCCAAGGGATCCTTATTCCTGGGCCTGACTACCCCCTCCCAGGCTCTGCCCCCTTCCTGAAGACTGAAGAGCTTTAGAAGAGGACTCAAAGCCCTTCTTTCAACTCCTGCCTGGTGCATTTCATATGCTGGCAAGCAAGCACTAGAGAAAATGAGACACTTGGCATTGCACCAGGAGAATCTGGCTCAAAGTGAACTGTCCCTAGGTCTTTCAGCTCAAAGGTTTCTGGCTCAAAGGGCTCCTGACCATCGAGGTAAGTTTTTATGCAGCAGCATTTGGCCGTATGAGCCCCCAACCTGCTGCCTCAAGTGGGAGACCCCATGCATAGGTTTACTACCTGAATGAGAACCAGCTTATACTGAGCAGAGAACTGAAGTCCATATCACATTAGGCTGAGATCCTGAGCACAATTACCTGAGCACAATTACCTGGAAATGGGTTCCAATGAAATCAGTGTGAATTGCTTGCAAATAAATGTGTTAAGGGTGGAGGTGCTAGATTGTTACTTTGCTTCCGGCACTGTGGTTTAGTTCTGGACTCTCCTTAAAACAGTAATGTTTAGATTAAATAGGCATGAGAATGTGTGATGTATAGTAACTGTCAGAAATGTTGTGAATATCAGCAGCTGGAAGAAGACTGTTTAATTCAAACCACAGTTAAACACATCACAGTTACCAAAAGGTCTTTAGATTTCACCCATCAGCGTCCATTATCTTCACTTCCTTTACTCATTAAATAAGGTTTGCCAATATAAAGGAACAACATATAAGGTGAGACAGCATCAGACCTTTGTGCACAATCCAGAAGTCCAGCTGCAGAGCTCTAGTGCCTTTGTAATGTTTGCATTATTTACAAATAAGGAAGCGGATCATAGGTAAAGAAAAATAGGTATCCTTAAAAGGCAAAAGATGCACCAGAGAACAGTGCTCCCCACACCGGATTACAACCTCGGTCAGTCTCACACACACACTTTTAGAGGAATTTCCAATTAGAATTGATGTTCGGTTCAGTTTTTGGTGTTTTTGTATTTTGCTCACAACCTCAGTTTACTTGCTCTGTACCCACTTGCAAGGGCTCCAAAGGAACTTGTGATTTGTTAGTGTTCAGGTTTCTCCTTTATAAGCCTTCACCCTAGAGAACTCTGTCCTACAGGGGGTTCAGAAGGAACTAAGTGGCCTGGCCCCAGTACCATCTCTTGAGCATCTTCATGCCAGCCACATGTAACCATCTTCTAAACTTTTGCCTTTGTTCACATGCTCACAAAGTTGGTGCCCATCTTTCAAGACTCTCTTCTTGGGCTTCAGTTGTTTTCCACACTTGTTTCCACTATGGGAAAGGGTTTCATTTCTTAGGCACAAGCTCCTCTACAAACGAAAAAGGAGTGATGCATTTCCATCTCTTGAAAAACTCAAGCATACCAAAAGGTTTGCACATGCCCCTAATGTAATTGTCCATAAATGCCAGGTGCACTCAGTAGGATTCCCTCTATAAAACTACTGAAGAGGTAACACACAGTCCACATCTCCGCAGGGGAGAGGGTGAGGAGCCATCAAGACAATCTGTTTCAGGGGAAATGCCTGATTTCCAAACACCAGCAAGGCAAAGTTCTCACAGAAGGCCTTCAAAACACCTTGCAAGCCTGTCCAGATGCGAGAATCAAAACAGGCCTTGAAGATTCAAATTCCCACACCTTATGCCACACATCCCTATTGTCTAAAAATACATGAAAGGGCTGGGGACCTCAAGAAACCTATCAATCCATGCCATATTTTTGTTTAAAGGTAGATCCCCATCTGCATCCCAGAGCTGACATTATTAGTTCTAACAATAAAGAGATTGTTGGGATATTATATTGTTGATTTTATCCATATATTCCACCCTGAGCTCTCAGATCTTAGAACAAGATCCTGCTTTTTCATAAAAAGGTATGGAGATTAATTTTGCAGTCACACAAGAGAGTATAAAAAAGCACCCACATTGTGAAGCAGGAGGACTGTAGTCAGTGTGATCAATGTGTCTGAGAGTAAGCCTCACTGGACACAATAGGGCTAAGTAGTCATGTCTGGGATTCAGACATAAGGTTTCAGGTACAGGAAAATGCAAAGGATAACAAGAGATACGTCATATTTCTATGTAGAGCCCAAATATGTACAAGTTAAGAACAGAGTGATCTATTCACAACAATATTATGGAGCCCTAAACGGCCTCAGCCCAGTATAAATAATAAATTTATTATTACTATTATTGTTGTTGTTGTTGTTGTTGAATATTAGCGTGATTCCTGCTTGCCAGCAACTACTCTTCGTTCTCTTAAACCTTTTCCCCCACAAGGCAAGCTGGATTTCCATAGAAGTACCTCTTTCCCTTCAATCAGCTATTTATGAAATGCTGATTAGTCCAATTTCTTACCTCTTTAAAGTTAAAATTATAATGCAACATTTTATTCTATGCATCAGTTTATTCTATGACACTAAGTTTCAAAAACAGAAAATAACATAATTGTTTTCTTACACAGGAGTATCTACACTGAGTGGAGAATTTCTTTCAGCAAAAGATTACAGTGTTACTAAAGTAAATAAACTTCTGGCCATCAAAGTGAAGAATGTCCATTTCTGTACAGATGTTATAGCCATTTGCATGATGAATATCAAACATTAATTTAAATTTTTGTTTCACTTTGAAGTTAAATGTTTGGTTCAAATTCATGTTGCATAGACAATGTTTTCCTCAGTCTTTCAGCCCTGTACGAGGTTTCCAGATTTTGTAGTTGAAATTAATAAATTGGTCCTTTCATAACTGCATGCCAGACTCCGCTTTTATTACAAGGAAATAAATCTGTGTAATTCTTCATGTTATTTTCACCACACAAAAAAAATCAAAGAAATTATCAAGCTATTTGTGCCTTATAAATGGTTTTTCCAAATACATTTCCTCTCCAACAGAGGGAATTGTCCAAGGAAGGAGAAAATGTGTGCAGAAGCAGAGCAACAAAAACAGTATTCAAGAAATGAGCCTCTTTAATTAAATAAGCTAGAAATTGTAATAGCAGACCAAGAAAACAGTAAAACAAGTAGACTTATTCATCAAAATTGTCATATTCTATCCAAGAGTTGAGAAAACCTGCTAGGATATTCCCACAATTCTGAGGTCAATGATAATAAGCATCTCCCTCTCTCTCTCTCTCTCTCTCTCTCTCTCTCTCTCTCTCTCTCTCTCCAGCTTATTCCCTATCTTATGATAAAACCTAAATGTGGTCTCCAGCCCACTTCTTCCTGTACATTGTGGAGGCACCAGAACAACTGCAGTACAGCTACCACCTGCCCTGCCAGCGCTGTCTTCAGCATATGCGCCACCGGGGTGCAAAGATCTGCCCAGCGCCCCCAAATTTAGTTTAGCCCCCAAATTAACTTTTATTATGCTTATGTCAGACACCAAGCTTACGCCTTATCTCTTGTTTATGAAAGAAGGGAGGAAAAAGAAACAAACTTTTTTATTTGCTCATTTATTTACAATACACTTATACTTAAGTATACAACACCACCACACTTAAACTTATAAGTATTGTTTAGGCACCTACTTACCGTGTTTCTCCTAAAATAAGACATACCTAAAAAATAAGCCATGGCAGGGTTTTCAAGCGATCACAAAATATAAGCCATACCCCGAAAAGAAGACGTAGTGAAACCTGGAAAGGTAGGCACAGTTCTGGAGGGCGCCAAGGAAGAGGAAGAGGTCTGTCAGGTTTGCGCCCGGAACTGGATACTGCCGCTGCTGCAGCCCCGCCAAAATGCCCAGCAACGCACGCCGCATGGAGCCCCGAGCCAGCGGGACCCAGCAGCAGCAGCCAGGGCTGTCTTAAGCCTATCTGGAGCCCTGACGCAAAGATCCCTCCGGCGCCCCTCGCATTCCGCTGGGCAGGGGAGGCCGTTGGCGAGCCTCCTGGAGGGCGTGACGCGGCGGGCGGCGAAGTCGTGCTCCGCCAGGCTGCAGGCGCGGGGAGGCTGTTGGTGAGCCTCCCGGAGGGCGCGACGCAGCAGGCGGCGAAGTCGTGCTCCGCCAGGCTGCAGGTGCGGGGAGGCCGAGTCTCCCGGAGCGCGCGGCAGCCAGGGCTCCCTGGATGGCAGCGCTGCGCCGCCGCTTCCCAAGTCCACAGTCTAGCCCTGCCCGGCGGAGCGCAAGTTCGCCGTCGCCGCCTGCCGCGCTGCGCCCTCCAGGAGGCTCGCCAACGGCCTCCCTGCGTCCGCAGCCCAAGAAGAGGTGGGTGAGGGCGGCGCTGCTGGCGGGGCTGGAGGCGCCCTCCAGGCCATGGCACCCTGCGCCAGTAGCCTCAATGGCTAAGACACCCCTTGCAGCAGCAGTGCCGCACTGCATGGAGCCCTGAGGCAGCGGGACGCAGCAGCAGTACCCTCATGATGACCTGTGAAGCCCAGTTTCAAAACACTACCGGTACCTCTCTTTTCTTGCCTTGCCCACTTTATACATATTTATGCATGGTTGATGCAAACTGTAATTGCATGCAATTGCTTTCACCACCCGGGTACTTTTGCTTGGTGCAAAAGTAATATTTAAGCATGGTTGATGCAAGCTGCAATTGCATGCATGAAAGTTAAAGTCTGCCGTTTTACTCATCACTATGGGACTTAATTATAATTGAATAAATGTAGATTGCTGTACCATACTTACCATAAAAATAAGACATCCCCCGAAAATAAGCCATAGTGTGTTTTTTTGGAGGAAAAATAAATATAAGACGGTGTCTTATTTTAGGAGAAACACGGTAGGAGAAACATCAGTCGTGTCAAAGGTGCCGCTGACCCCGCTGCCGCATAGCAGCTCAATACAAAACGTGACATAATATTTTGATGTAAGAGTTAATTTCGCGTGCATGGCGCCGTTGTGAACGACAAGCGCCGGCGCCGGCGCAGCGCATCTTTGGTAAATGAGCACACAAATGAGTCCTTTAGTGAAAAAGTAGGTATACATTTCGATAATACCTAGATATAGATGTATTTTGTTTTTCTACCTTGATCAAAATTATTTATTATTTCATAACAGGCAGATAGTTAAGAGCTTAGGCGGTTTCAGCGGCGGGCACCTGGCGCCCCCCAGAATTCAGCACCCGGGTGCCCCACACCCCTTGCACCCCCGGAGAAAGACGGCCCTGTGCCCTGCTGAGTATCATGGAAGACCATAGGCCATGTGGGAAGAAGCTACTACGCATCTCTTCCCTGTGCTACTGTCACTTCCTCCCACATGCCCTGGGGTTTCTTCATTACCTTAATGTCAAAGGAAACAGCCATGTTGTAGCAGCTACTACTACAATCACGTAATTATAAGAAAGGGGCTGCAAGAACAGGTAATGATGCATAGCTATGTTTCAGGTGTTCTCCCCAGTGAGACATGCACATATACACTAAAGGTTATAAAGCTTGGCAATCAGGGATGGGGAACTGGCAGTCCTCTGAATGCTGTTGAACTACAGTGCCTATCATCCCTAACAATTGGCCATGCTGGCTGGGCCTGATGGGAGTTAAAATTCAATAACTTTGAGAGGGCCATGACTTCTTCCATATCCCTGGTCAGGCATAGGCAAACTCAGCCCTCCAGATGTTTTGGGACTACAACTCCCATCATCCCTAGCTAACAGGACCAGTGGTCAGGGATGATGGGAGTTGCAGTCCCAGAACATCTGGAGGGCCGAGTTTGCCTATGCCTGTCCCTGGTCTACAGCCATATTCCAGAATTCCAGAGATCTTGTGATGGCTGAAGATTCAGATCTCCACAGATCTAGGGATCCTTCCCATAATTAAGGGCTATTATGCAGCGCCATCTCACCCCTTGGGCACAAAATGCAATGAATTTACAGCAGCATTACAAAAATTTATTGTTTTAACTGGGCAAGTATGTTCTACATATTGTATATAGGATATAGCACAGTGTTCTCAGTTCTGAATTAACACATGTAGACACAAGTAAACTGCATCAAGGTGCTGTTGCCTGATAATTCTCATAGTAAGGCTAAACACAATCACTGAAAAATCTAAATAGAAAGCCTCTGTCAAAGAATTCAGAGAGCTTTAATTATAGGGAAGCCACTTCAACTTCTCAGCGGGAAAGAAGATTTTACCATTAAACTGTGCTGAAGGAAATGCAACTCAGGTTCTTCCACCACCACCCTCGATTTAAGAAAGTCAGCCTGTTTGCTATAATGCATACTTTCTCCTGCTCAATTTAAATTAACTTTTGGAATGCTCTGCTTTTTAGAGCCTATGGCATCAATATTTCTTATATATCTAAAAGAAACAGACATTTAAATTAACCACCTAGAGAGAAATCTATAGCCTTGTCTGGCATGCAAGTATACATGGACATGTCATGAAAATTTGGTGACAAATAACCTGTTTCCTGATGTATTGGCTGCTCAGACTTCATGCCCGTGAAATAGCTTTGTCCTCCAGGAAGAAAAAATACCCTTTTAAAACAGTCAATATTCCCAAAGTCCACTTCTCTCAGCCTGCTATATCATTCAAAACCTAATGCAGAACTGACATGGTTTCCTTGCAATCATTTTAACATAAAAGAGTAAAATTATAGAGACTTGAAGCTATGAAAGGAATAAAAGCACTGCCATTCACAATAATAGCACTGTTTAAGACAATCTGAAACCTGAGATTATTCAAAAGATTGGCTTGTTCCAGACTGTTTAAAGTTAAGACTGCACTTGAACTGATAAATTACTCTTTGGGGAACGACATGAAAACAGCATACAGTCAACATAAAAACGTAAACCTAAACATACCTGAATTGGAGTCAAACTTTGTTTCTGATCTAAAATAGAGAGAGAAAGGGGGGGAATCCTTTAATGATAAAGAACTGTTTATGTCATGAGAAACCCATGACCGAAGTACAAATAGCAAACTTATATATTAATGCACCTCCTCTGAAAACACATTTGTTCCTAAACATATTCTCAGTGTATTTTTACATTAGAAACCTTGATCAATAATCACAGAACACAATGAGCAAAAAAATAAAACAAAACAAAAAAAACCAACCCTCTCCATAAAGTTAAAAATAGAAGAAATACATTGTCAGAATTACAAACGCCACGTCATTCATCTTCTATCATCACACTTGTCAGATTTATTTCTTTGGAAAGCATCATAAGATGGTTTTAATCAATGTGCATGTTAATCTGCCCCCTCAGTAAATAAATGGTTGTTTCCCTTAAGAAGAGAGAAGGCTGGAAATCTCAGAGAACAAGAGACTAGTACACACAAAACATACAATTACCATGCCCATTCTATACTACCAATTTTGCCTGTTTATTACATGATATCTTATGTGTTTAGCATACCACAAAAGAACTCACTAGGCTGTAGATTTAATAATGAGGGGGAGGAGTGGGGAAGAGAGGGGAAATTAGCCTTTGTGGGAACATCATGTTTCAGATATAGCTTAATGATAGTTCTAAACTCAGAAGCCTTTGAAGCTCTCAATTCAGCTGTGGGAAAACGCAAGTTGGGTAATTGCTTTCAAGATGCTGCTGAAGTGCTGTCAAGCAGAATTAACCCTATGACTAGTCCTATCCGAAGAAACAGCTATAAGAAGCATTGTCTAGATCTAACTCTCAAACCAATTAGTGGGCATACTCTAGCCAGAATTATATCACAAATTAACCATCAGTGGTGTGTGTGTGTGTTTATACACATATGCCTGCACACACACACACACACACACACACACACACACACAGCAAGTTACAAGAGCTGATTGGTAGAAATCTCCCTAAAGCCTGTTATTTCTGTAGCAGTATTTATTAAGGCGGAGATGGAGAATCTATGGCCCTACAGACATTGTTGAACTACAACCCCCAACATCCCTGACCACAAGCCATGCTGGTTGGGGCTGATGGGAGACCCACAACCTGGAGGGGCCACAGATTTCCCACCCCTGCCCTAAAGAATATAGGGAAGTGCACCCAAGCCACATAGGAGATATCAGATCCCTTGAATCCACAAGAAGACATTGGTGTGCTTTGGAGAGTTATACAGGTCTTTTACTAACTAAAGCAACAATTGCAAACTGTTCTGTGTTAAACATAAAAATCCCCCACCCAAAACCAAATTAGTGCAAAGCACTATAAATTTATTTTTTTAGACCCATAACTTCAAGTTAACTGGAATAAGTCATTAGATGGCGATGGAAAGAGTCAGAAAAGCCAAGGGAAAAAGGGGGCAGTATATATGGAAAATGGTTGCTTTGTTCCACTAAGAAACCCTCAATATGTTCAAAGGGTGGGAAAAGAAGCAAAGATTTTTGGCCAAAAATATATTCTAATAGTACTGAACAGTGTACCAACAGCATGAATCAAAGCATTAATCTCCACTACAAGCGAACACCCTTCCAGTAAAGAGTGTATTGCCTGCTCAAGGCCACGAAAGGGTGAGTGGGTATACAGAATTCAGTGAGCCTGCTATATGGCCATAAATTTCACACATTACTCTGAGGGCATAAATAGTGTATTTTTTATAATAATAATAAAAAGAATTCTGACAGCAATCTTACTGCCAACTTTTGTTTCTTTTGGGCACAATCCACAGGACATTTTCCTGTGCAAGCCCCTCAGAATTCGTTTTGTAAGCTCTCCCACAAGCAGGGCAATTTTGATTCAAATCAGGCTACATCATTTCCCATTTGTGTATCAGATATATCCTATACAAATATGCCTACCTAGTGCTGTCATGCTTGAAACATGAGGACTGACAACTTAATAGAGCCATTATAGTATATAGGCAGATACCATAGGCAGTGTTTTAGGGGCTGATCCTGCTGTGAAAGCTAGTATATAAATGTAAAGGAACCCCTGACCATTAGGTCCAGTCATGTCCGACTCTGGGGTTGCGGCGCTCATCTCGCTTTATTGGCTGAGAGCCGGCGTACAGCTTCCAGGTCATGTGGCCAGCATGACAAAGCCGCTTCTGGCGAACCAGAGCAGCGCACAGAAACGGCGTTTACCTTCCCGCCAGAGCGGTTCCTATTTATCTACTTGCACTTTGACGTGCTTTCGAACTGCTAGGTGGGCAGGAGCTGGGACCGAGCAACGGGAGCTCACCCCGTCGCAGGGATTCGAACCGCTGACCTTCTGATCAGCAAGCCCTAGGCTCTGTGGTTTAACCCACAGCGCCACCTGGGTCCCAAGCTAGTATATACGGTACCTCTATCCTTCAAACAAAAGAAAGCTGGTGGCTGCCAATGGGGAGAGGTGGTTGGTGTCAAGCACTGAAGCCAACACCTAGGGGCTGAGGGGTCTTTGGCCTCCAATGTTAATGGGCACTGCCATTCAAATGGTGTACATGCACCACATCATGTGATCGATTATGTGGGGCAGGGCTTACCTCCCCCCCCCAAAAAATATATTTTGTTCAAGTTGTCACCCCTGGTGGCAAGCAGCTCCTGTACGGAGGGTAGCATGTGGGCAAGGTGGTAGGGAGCAGACAAAAGGCAACTGGATTCTGCCCATTATTATCAAATGCATAGGGAAACTTTGAGGGGATAGATGAAGGATGAAGGGAGAGGGGTTTGGTCAGGTGTAAAGGGAAGAGGGGTTGAACAGGTGTACGGGAAGGGGGTTGGCAGGTAGGCAGGGTTGGTGAACGGAGGGAGTTTACTGCACTGCAGTTCTGTTTAATATTGCATTGCACTGTATCACAGTTTTTCATATATATTTGTTATTTTGTAAACCAGTTAAGTATTAAATAGACACTGCCACCCCTGTCCTAGCTTTGCTAAATTCCCTTACCAAATCCTGTCACACTTCTTCCGTCCTACTTCTAACTGGCTCTTCCTTCACCACTACTCCAGCGGCCAAGTTGTGATGGAACGAAAGTAAAATTAGCTAAATTGGACATCTACCACATACCTCCACCCCAGCCCACTGCCCTGGAAAAGGTGAAAACATGCCCTACAATGACACGTCAAATGAGGTGCAGAAGAAACCCCTAACTGCCTGATCCTCAGGGCATGGATGGTTTAAGTAGTCAGGCTTCCTACGGTACTCTGTATGTTTGCGTGTGTGCGTTTAAACAATTTATGTACTATTCAGCTACAATAGTCTCTAAGCAGTTTGCGATGGTATAAGATAAAAGATAAAAAACAGTTAAACTATAAAATCAAACTTTCCCCTCCCAAATCAGGCAGGGGTGTGGCCCACTCTACATCTCAGGTCCTGCAATTCCCCCATTCCACCAGCTACAAAGCTCAGGCAAAGGGCTCTTTCTGCAAGAAAAGGGATCATTCTGCAAGTTTCTATAAAACAATTCATTAGGAAACAAAGCATTTTTTTTATTGTAACAGGGACTCCTAACACAACTACCTGTAGGAAGATTACAGTGAAAGCCAATGAAGTGAACTTGCTTCACCATTTCTTTGGTTAATATCCTCCCCACCCCCACTTTAGATGCTCAGATGTGGGTAAATTTCCTAAGCAAAATGACTCTCAGTTGCATTTTTGCAAATGTAAAGCTGGATTTCTCTGGGCAATAATTTTAAGACTATGCCACATTTCGTTATAGAAAAGTGGTGGTGGTGGTCACAATTAAATATGTTGTAGCTTTTCAAGTTGCTGGAACGATCAAATTAAATGAAGAGTGAGATTGAGTTTCACTGGTTCCTTGCTGATAAGGGTAGAATTCTATTTTAAACGGGTACCAAGAAAGCTCATGTCTTTCATCTGCAGAGCAAAATTCATGTGTTCCTTGACCTTACGTGCCACACGGTAATGAAGCAGCATAAATCAGATCTATTAAAGGTGAAGTTTGTTAATCTTAGTGCTGAAGAACCATTCTCCCTTTCCTGGCAAAAATAACTGGTTCACAGGTCATGATGACATAGTTACAGACTACAATGGTGCAAAGAACAAAAAATTAACAGCAACTCTCAGAAACATGGATTTCAGGGGATGGGAAGGAAGCCAAATTCTGTTACCCATATTTTACAATTGTGATGGTTCTTCAAATATAGCAGAGGTTATAATGATGACCCTGACTCTGTGTGGAGAAATGTGCTGAATGCTAGACTATGAACTTCCATCTTCGGTTTAAATTATTGTTTATGATGGTAAGGAATCGGCAAACCCCTGAACTGATGCTTTTTATATCATCCTTTAGTCTATGCTCACCTGAAGCCCAGTATTTTTGTTTCCATTACAATGTGTCTGCACTGCTGATTTGCTCTGCGTGAATCTTGATCCAGTATGAATTTAAGGAGAGCCTTACAGTTGAGTTTTGATGTAGCCCTTGAGATTCTCCATCAACAAGGAGTTCAGTTATGCTGCTTCTGTTTGGGGCAGCTTTCCCCAACCTGGTGCCCTCCACACATTGTGGACTGCAACTCCCATCAGCCATAGTGAGATCAGTATGAAGTGCAAGACCAATACCTTAACATCCACCTCTATAGCACATATGTAACACTCAAAAAAACAGAGCCACCATTATTTTGTAACTATGTTTAATTTACTCACTTGAACAAAGGAGTTCCACAAACAACACATTTGTATATTCCATGAGCTTTGTGATGTGTGTATTCTCCTTCAAAGGCACTAGAACAAAACAGCAACATAGTACTTTAGCAAACAGGTGTCATCCAATTTTCTTAATATTTTGCACACTTGTTGAATGATGAAAACTAAGTTTAAATCTAAATTTTTAGCTTTTTATCTCATCCTGTTTTTGAGTTATGAGGGTTTGAAATTTCAAAAAAAAAATGACAATTTGGGGTTTGTCGGACTACACTAAAACCTTAAAAACTCAGCCCAGCATTGAGATATGTCAGAACTTCAAACACCAATCTCTTCAGAACTTCATGGGCTTCAATATGACATGCCACAAGATACTTTAAATTTTAAATTTAAGTTACAAAATTTAATCTTTTAAAAAGTGATTAAAATATGATTAAAGATTTTCAAAAAAACTGTACAGTATTATTTAATATTTCTAAGATCTACCTACAAAAATTCATACTGGGATCTCAATGGGAACACATTGAAAACAATATTTTGTACATACATGTTTGCCTTATTGGGTTCTATTTAGGATAAATGGGTCTTCTTGGAATAAAATATAACATAAAAAACAAGACTTCAAACTCTAATATCAGTTACTTCAGGCATTTCTTTAGAAAGTTATGCAATTAAAAGGCATCTGAAAAGCTAGTCAGGCTTTTATTTTAAAAATGTGTTCCAAAGTAGATTGATAGCTTGCAGTTGCATTACAGAATTAACGCTTTGAAAGGATTTTTATTAGAACTTCATTTCATTAACATTAGAACAAAATGGATATCAAACAAAATTATGACACCCAAACAGGGAACTCCCATTTCATTAACACTGAAATTGTTAAGTTCCACTCTTATACCGTATTGGCCCGAATATAAGCCGCACCCGCAAATAAGCCACACCTTTAAAATTCAGGGGTGGGGAGACAATACCTGATATAAGCCTTAAAATTCCGCCTGCACTCATACCCATTCCATTTTACCGTATGTCTGTTTCAGCAGCAATACTGTAAAAGACCATTTTTGTAAGGTTGCAAATTTAAGCTGCACTTTAACTTTTCACGGTCGGAATTTGGAAAAAAAGTGTGGCTTATATTTAGGCCAATATGGTATATTCCAATATAAATGGTACTTCATGGTTTGCGAATTATTGTTCTTTCTTCAGAAACAAAAAAGGTGCATATTAAAATCTGAACAGCAACATAAATGAACCCTGTTTATGAAAAGAAACTATTGTTCAGATGTCAAAGTACAGAATTGCTTACAAGTAGCTAGACGTTCTCGATCAAGCCCTTTTCTCTTTTTATGCACCTGAACATTATGGTAATTTTAAAATAAATCTCAATACTAAACATCTTAACAACATTTCCATATCATAGTCTTGATCTTTTGCATTAAACTATACAGAAAGCAGTAGTGCAAGATCTTTGTGGGAGATTGGGCAGGACTACCAAGAGAATCAAACAGAAAAGGAGGAGAAGAAAACTGGCCCATGATTTCAAGCTGTGTGAGCTCTGTATTTTTATTTGAAAAGGAATATTACTGCTTTAAGGGAATATTTTTCTAAGTTAACAATCTTAAAGGCTAGGAGGTCATTCATCTAATACAATTCAGCTGTGCTATTCCAACAAAAAGTCTATGTGCTCTGCAGCTTGTTTTTATTATCTTTTCACCCTTTTTATGGGGGTCCAATATATTTTTTTATAAACAGGATTTTTAAAAATGACCTAAACCCTGGTTGTTTGTGCACACTAAATCATTTTTGCTAATCTTCTACACAACAGTAAACGACTTGCCTGGAAGGCCTCCTGAGCTGGAGAAAAGCACCACCACCAGTTTGTTGTGGGGGTACAGACAACCTAGTGCCAGTGATCCCCATTCAGAAAGTCTAGTAAAAAGGCGACTCCGACACGAAGGCTGTTGCCAATTAAACAGGACCCCACATGTGGCAAAGGAGGTTTTTTGGAAATGGGAATGGAATGAAAGATTGCATATAACACTGGTCCTGGTACGTTTCTGAGCACAATTCAAAGTGTTGGTGCTGACCTTTAAAGCCCTAAACGGCCTCGGCCCAGTATACCTGAAGGAGCGTCTCCACCCCCATCGTTCAGCCTGGACACTGAGGTCCAGCGCCAAGGGCCTTCTGGGGGTTCCCTCACTGCGAGAAGTGAGGTTACAGGGAACCAGGCAGAGGGCCTTCTCGGTAGTGGCGCCCACCCTGTGGAACGCCCTCCCTTCAGATGTCAAGGAAATAAACAACTATCTGACTTTTGGAAGACGTCTGAAGGCAATCCTGTTTAGGGAAGTTTTTAATGTTTGATCTTTTATTGTGTTTTTAGTATTCTGTTGGGAGCCGCCCAGAGTAGCTGAGGAAACCCAGCCAGATGGGCAGGGTATAAATAAATTATTATTATTATCATTAATTCTATTGGGTCAGAAGCAGGCCTGACTTTAAACTCCATGGCCAGAAGAAACATAGAATTGTAGAGTTGGAAGGGACCCTGAGGATCATCTAGTCCAACCCCCTACAACGCAGGAATATGCAGCTGTGCCAAATGGGAATCGAACCTGCATGCAGCAAAATGGTTAGACATTGACCGAGGTGACCGCCTCCTCCTCCTCATTCTAGAAATCAGCTGAGATAAATTATATTCACGGCGAGAGCCTTAGGAATTAGTTCTCTTATCTCCCCCGCCCCTCACCCTTCTCCAGGATTTAGAGCTTGCTTTCAAGGTCTAAAGCCATGTGAGGGCAGTTATTGAAAATATTTGACATTCCAGCCACAAATGAGCCAATAAATACTTTCTCCACATGTGCTTCAATACAGAAAGTGGAAAAGGAAAGGAATGAAAATATGCTACCTTCTTACTCTCGCCGACCCCCAGCCAAATTGTCTATACATACAATGACCACCTTCAAAACTTCACCTTTAAATGGCACAGGGCTATTTCCCTTATGGTTCTGCTTACTGTGGTGTCTCCTCGCCCCCCAAAAACAACAACAACAACAACAACAAAAGACTCTCTTAACTGCCATTACTTCCACACATTTTGTAGTAAACTGAAAACAGATCCCAAGAAGAAACTAAGGGACAGAATAGCGTTCATTTTATATTTATGAAGACCGTGACCTTGCCCTCCCCGCTTCAAATTCCTGTCTGGTTTGGTGGTGTTAATTTGTATAAGTTAGTAAACAAGTGCTAAATTTCTTGAAACTGTCAGCTGAGGAGAAAACAGCAGCCGATTGAAGGAGGAGCGGCCTGTATTTCTCATTGACCACATCGTCACACCTTACCTCTCAGTCCCTTTCTCCTGAGTAACATGGTATTGCAGAGGTGTCAGCCGCTTTCGCAGTTCTTGCTGGGAGAAGACCACCTTACAGTTCTTTTTATCCCTACGTGACCCTGCAAAGGGAGAGGATACAGGAGAAAGGGGTCTTTTTAGTTGAAATCCTGAACAATTGCTTTGGCGCCTAGCCAAAACACAGCTTCTGCGTTTACTTTCTCAGTGACCAGATCAGCTTCTAATATATTAGAGTGCCTCAGCTGGTGGCTTCTTCAAATTCAACTTAAAAAAAAAATTATAATAATAAAAAGTCTGCTGTTCACAAGGGGGGTGACTCCGTTGGAACAGTGATCATGTGATACAGCCAAAGCCTTCTGATTGCAGAAAAGTCACAACCATCAGCAAGATTCTACATTCACACAATCATTCGCAAAATGAGCCTAAACATAATGGAACTTCCCAGTAAATGTGATTAGGAGCACAGCCTTTGTATTTGCAAGAAACTGTAGATATAAAGGTAATGGGCATATGATGTTTAAACACAATTCAGTAAAACTTGAAAGTTTTGTGAGTAGCTATCGTTAATTTAGAAACAAAGTTTCTTTGTTTAAAATTTTACTTTGCATCAAAGAGAATAGCTGACAGCACTTCAGTTGGTGCTGAATTTGCATTTCAGATCTAAATGAATGGTATTTTAATGGATTACCTGCTGCTGATAAGAAACAGATAAGCCTTCCTGCATCATCAATTTTATTTTTGTAAAATCTGTTGCAAGCTCAAAATACTTTCTCTGGGGGTTGCTAATGATTACTTCCTCTTGTTTCTTAAAGGTAAAGGGACCCCTGACCATTAGGTCCAGTCGTGACTGACTCTGGGGTTGTGGCACTCATCTCGCATTATTGGCCGAGGGAGCTGGTGTACAGCTACCAGGTCATGTGGCCAGCATGACTAAGCCGCTTCAGGCGAACCAGAGCAGCGCACGGAAACGCCGTTTACCTTCCCGCTGGAGTGGTACCTATTTATCTACTTGCAATTTGACGTGCTTTCGAACTGCTAGGTTGGCAGGAGCAGGGATCGAGCAACGGGAGCTCACCCTGTCGCGGGGATTCGAGCCGCCGACCCTCTGATCGGCAAGCCCTAGGCTCTGTGGTTTAACCCACAGCGCCACCCGTGTCCCTTTTCCTCTTGTGTCTTAGGAGCATCCAAAATATTAATGGCATTGGAAAGTATTACCTACTACTGTTGAGAGAAATAAAGAAATCTCTCTTAGAATTAATGTATTAATCTGCAAATTATTGCTACATGGAGTAGCACGGCTGCTACTTTATTGTTTGTTCTGTATACTGTACTGGAAATCAAAATATTCTGCTTGAAAAAGACTTTTAGTGAGTTCATTAGATCCAGTAAAATTAATCTGAACCTTGAAAAGCACATAAAGCTGAAAGAGAGTGAAAAAGGATCACTCTTTGAACCACCTCCTCTTTCCACTCTGTGTACTTTTCAAGAGATAAAAAGGTAACCAATTCATCACCAAGAGGGCAGCGAGTGGGTCAGCTCAGGGGCTTTGAGGATTCCGGGGAAGACCTCAAGGGTGCCCCTGCAGCCACGGATGCCAGGTTGGCGACCCTTGACTTATAGAATATGTTGTTATTTATTTAACAGGATTTACGCACCCCTTGATTGTAATAAAACCTCGAAGTGGTTATACATTTGATGGCAGTGGTGTGATTTATTAACAGTATTCCGAGTCATTAAAATGATTAAGCAAAATAAAATGATCCAGTCTATGTTAAATGACAAAAACCAGGTTATCGGAAGCAGCAGGATAGGGAAGGATTTGGAAGAATTTGGAAGAGCCATTGGCTGTGTTTGAACATTAAAAAAACCACAGTTTAGCACGTGAATGAGCCATTGCGCATTCCTTCACCTCTCTCTATGTACTTCTTTACTAGGAGGAGGAACTAAGAATCTTTGACTTTTCTACACCTCACTTTGTTGTTTTGTCAGAGCCAACAAACTGTGGTTGATATTAAGTACAGTTTGTCTGACACAAGCCAACTAGAAGCCACAATTTCAACAAACCCAAAGCAGTAGTGAAAGCTTCTGAACATATTCTCCTGGAAGAAGGCAGGGAAATACATGTGCCCAAGGTTTGCTGTGGCTCATTCATGCTTGCTCACATTGCACTAGACCAGTGGTTCCCAATTGGGGGTCCACGTAGCCCACCCAGGGGGTCTGTGGCACCATTCACGTAACAAAGGCTACCATAGAGATGTCAAAATTTCCAAAATATATTTAATTATCTAACTTAATTATTTTTAACAGAATGAATATGGGGTTGTTTGAAAAGGCAAAATCACCACAAAATATATATTTTAACGAATCCAATTGTTGGATGGGCAGGTGGGGAGGGGAGGCATTAAATAACCTATAAAAAACATTAGTTTTGGGACATATACTACTGAAGTTAGGCTACAAATACATGAATTTAAAATTATATTCAAAAGCCATACAGGTGTTTTAGGAAAATCAAAACTTTTGAAGTGTCTACATAGCCTGGGTCTGAAAAACTAATGTTTTTCAAAAATGAGTTTTTCTAATTACTGAAGGAGTTATGCTTGATTAGAAATAAACAGTCTTGACAAAAGTTTGTTAGTAATAGATATATGCTCATAAAGAAAGCAATTGTGTTCTCAAAGTAGAGTGACCAGAGTTATCCATCTGTATGTCATTTAGTACAAGAGAAGAAACGGCAGGTTTAAATTACATGGTATTGGATTGCAATTTCCTAACATTGGATGCTTTTCTGCTTTTTTACCTTCAGTCATTACTAAGAAGTGTTCATAAAAAGTAGCTTAAAGAACAGATGCTTTCAAATAATTTAAGCAAAGATGTTTCTTTTTTCCTCCCCTTTATTCCATATGTGTGTGTGTGTGTGTGTGTGTGTGTGTGTGTGTGTGTGTGTTTTATAAATACACACTTCTGGTCATTACTGATTATCCCTTTGCAGGCAGACAGAAGAACATTTAAAAATATTTGATTGGAGTAAATAGTAGACATTACAAGCTTTGTTATTAACTTGCAAGGTACTAGAAAGAAACTTTTATCTCACAGATTAGAAATTACTTTTGATCTAGCCATTCTTTTAAAAACTCAAGTTTTCTACTTTGAGCTCTCTCATTAAATGCTGCTGAGCCCTCATTTTAACAGGAGTCTTTGAAAGACCACTGTTGTTACCCCCATTGTTGGTTTAAATCTTATTTTGGAGGAGGATAAAGATTTTATTCCAGATTTCTTTGTCTTACCAGATTCACTATGTAAGTGCTCACCCAAATTTTGCAGGAATGTCCTGTTTCATAAGCGACAAATTATTTGGGTTTTGTGCACTTAAAGGTCAACTTACAAATTAGCAAGATTTTCCTACATCCTGGCTTCTCAACCTTAAATATAAATATTGTTTCCGAAATGTGAGCGAGGTTTGTGCTTTACAACGTTATGTTGATTATTTTAAGAAGTCAAGTGGTGGAGGTTTACATTCACAGGCTCTGCTGTTTTCTTGCACTAATAAGTCTTTCAGAAGTTTACCTAAAAGCAAAATAAGAACCTACATTACTCATGCATGCAACACTGTTTTGACCTGTTTGGGGATCAACGTTAAAAACCCACAGACAAGGCAATGTTGCCCTATGCAATCTCTTAATTTTATAATTTAAGTTATCATAGCTTCCAATCTAAATCCAGGGCTACAAAAATACTATTTATTTTATTTTATGTGGCCCACTTCCATCTCTGGAGGTTCATAATAGGTAGCAATGGTAGAACAAAGCTCCAAAGTCCAATAAAAAAAATTACAAACCCTTCTTGTCTTATCTCAATTTGTCCCTGGCTACCAAAAGTTTGATTGAACAAAAAAGGTCTTCTTTAATTTGTTTATAAGAATTAAAAGATGAAGGATTGCACTTCATCTTTGCATTCATCCATTATATCATATCAGAGGGTATTTGTATCGTTTTTATAAAACGTAACTAATTACAAAATATCTTATACATTTATTATTATTGTTGCCATACTTACATTTTATAGATTGATTCTTTATTAATTTCAGTACAACCTTCACAGTATTTTTCTATTGATTTTTACTGTTCTAGTATTCACTAATTTTTTACCAATATTCCAGTGAGGCTTTTCTTTGGGGGGGGGGGAAATCTTTAAAAAAACTGAGGAGGAACAGCTAGCCTTCAAAGAGTGACTTTATTTGTTTTTAAATCACACTTATTTCAAATATTTATACACTACCTCTCCATCACTCAAAACTAGTTATGACTTAAAACAAAATAAAAATAAAAAGGCAAAAATAAAATTCCAGTAAATCCTGAGTACTTCTATTCTAGAATGAAACTGCACATACAGTATCTGGTGTCACTTTATTGCTATATAGAGTTTTGCTCCCTGTTTCCTTATTTGTAAGCCACGTTGGGGTCTTTCTGGACTTTCAAGTAGGTGTAGAAACTTGGGTTTTGCCAAAGTTCCTGGGAAAGCATGTCCACACCTGAGAACACTTCTCTGCATGTACTCGCAATCGTGACTTTGTACATACTAGATGGTGGGCTTAACTGAACTGTTCAAATTAAAAAGGTCATGATGTAATAAAACAGTGGGATGTGTTTTGACAAGATCATTTAGGTCCATTGGAATAATCAGCAGCACCTGAAATTGAGTCTGGCAGGCAGCAGGAAGCCAGTGTGGGCATTGGAGTGCTGTTGATCACAGTACATTATGATTATGACTAGCCTCTCCACATAAGATAAGTCAAATGCTTTGCACCAGCTACAGCTTCTGAACCACTACACAAAGCGCCTTCATCATGTCAGGATTATGAAGCTATGTGTGATGGCTATGAGGTCCATCTCTGAAAGAGGGCCACAACGTACATGCCTACCCACTGCGACCTGAATATCTGGGCAATATAGGAGCACACCAAATACTGCAAGCCGTGGGTGGCGCTGTGGTCTAAACCACAGAGCCTAGGGCTTGCCGATCGGAAGGTCGGTGGTTCGAATCCCCGCGATGGGGTGAGCTCCCATTGTTCGGTCCCAGCTCCAGCCCACCTAGCAGTTCGAAAGCACGTCAAGTGCAAGTAGATAAATAGGTACCGCTCCAGCAGGAAGGTAAACGGCGTTTCCGTGTGCTGCTCTGGTTCACCAGAAGCAGCTTAGTCATGCTGGCCACATGACCCGGAAGCTGTCTGCGGACAAACACCGGCTCCCTCGGCCTATAAAGCAAGATGAGCGCCACAACCCCAGAGTCGTCCGCAACTGGACCTAACGGTCAGGGGTACCTTTACCTTTATGTGACCAGAGGATGTACATTGCTGACACTCTGAACAATGCTGTGAGTGCCAACATGCTCTATAACACCTCTCAATCATTACTACTTCTATAGTGTCTAGAGTTAATTTCAGTTGGTTCATCCATATCCAGCTCCCAAAATATAGACACCAGAAGACAAACAATCAAGGTCAAAAGCACAGTCTTAATGTTATTTCCTGACCAAATATTGAACTGGTACAGATATAACCATGTGTTCCTGGAACTGGACCATTGCTTTCTCGGTGACCCATCTTCAAGAAGGACAAATTGGAGGGAGGTTTTTAGATCAGAAGATATGAGACTGTACTTTAGCATCTCTGAAACACCTCACTGATGACCTCAAACAGTAAAGGGTTCTTCATCTCCTAGTTTGGATGTTGTTTTTAATAGAAAAATTGTCTTAAACTCTTTAAAATGCATAAAAGAAACCACTTTAAATAACTAGGAAAGGAACAAGTTCAGCTCTCAGGTTGTGGTCACAGTAAACAGACTCACAGCAAGGAAAAGACTGAAATTAGTTTAAGATTAAATATCCAACAATTTGAACTCTGTGTTTAAAACTGTGACACTCAAGTTGAGGCAAATAGGTTCACTATACATCTTACTAGGATTTTTAAAAACATCTATCTGCTAAAGGACTTTTGTATTTAAAAAAACCCACTAGATTTGAACAGTTTTGCATCTTCCTTTTTGATAGGTATTATACTCAAAACATATTTAGTGCTTGACAGATGTGGCTGAATTTTGTATTTCCCATTATCATTAAAGTAGTCTCAACAAGCTACTTAACGACTTTGTAAGAGTTCATTTTCACATTAAAACTGCCTAATTATTATTAAAGTCAATTAAAACAAAACAAAATTCAACATTAAAAACATACAAAAAATATAACATGATATGCCCAATACCTGTATTGTAATTTCCACTGTGAACTTAGAAAATATTTTATAAATGGTATTTAAATATTCTAGCAATTAAACATTGCACAATATTTAAAAACTTTAGTGTTAAGAAGCATCCATGTCTTTCATACATCTTAACAATTAATGTAACTTAAATTATACATGTAATTCTACTTTTCTAGACTTATAAGAGCAAGAAGAATAGCTTTCTACTACATGCAAAAGATGATGCAAGCAACATAAAGTGTGAATGAGAAAAAGAGATGAATGAGCTTATAAAATGCAAACTCACAGCAAAGCAAAGTCAGTTTCCCCCTATATAAATATGGTGCTCTGCTACAGAAAATATATTTTAATGTTTTGTATAAATACATATAAAGAAAGGTTTGATTTTATCCTTACAAATTTACATTAAAGTTTTTATAAAACAAAATTTATCTTTATATTCACAGAAAATGATGGGACACAAAAGTGTAATGAATTCTCAAGTATTGTTAGATTATTCAATTGTCATGTAGTACACTATTGATATATTTTCTAGATTAGAATTGCTTTTCAAACAAGATTAAGTGAAAGATTTCTTGTTTGGAGGGGGATAATTCTATTTAAAATATTCAAAAGAATACAGTACATAATTGGTGCCATCTACTGGCAATCTGGAGCAATTATCTTTTAGGCTGAAATCTCTACAGAACATGTATTAATTTAAAACTGTCGTTTCTAAATAAGCCCAATTTTGTGCATTAAAAAAAACAAAAAAACACCTCAATTATATAAACATATAACTTCTAATATTTCCTACAGAAAAACAAGATGTATTCCAGATGAATAGCAATATTAGAAAGAAACCAATAGGGGGGAATAAACTGTGATAGGCTTGGAACAAGGGAGACTACTGTATTGGGTGAGAGGAGACTATTGGGTGAGAGGGGGAGCAGATCTGTTATAAAAAGGTGAACAAAAAAAATCAGACCAGCTAATTTCTAATACTTAAGTACATCTAGACTGGAAAGTAGGTGCTAGTGTTTGTGGAAACTATGATACTTATTGAGTCAATTTCAGTTCTCTTCCCCTAGCTGCACCTCTTATTAGCAGGAAACACCTTTGGGCAAGGGCCGCTGCTCGCATGTCTCGTTTTTGGGTTGCCCCTCCCTAAGATCTGCTCTGGAGGGTCCTTCATTCCCCCAGGGTAGATGTTGGGTAGAATTAAGGGGTTGCAGTGGGGAGGGACAATCACAGAAATTTGTCTTCCTTATTCTGCAGATGGATGACATTTGTAAATACAGTCGTATCATGGATCCCAAACGCCTTGGTAATCGTACATTTTGGCCCCCGAATGCCGCAAACCCGGAAGTGAGTGTTCCGGTTTGCGAATGTTCTTTGGAACCCGAACGTCCGGCGGGGCTTCCGATTGGCTGCAGGAGCTTCCTGCAGCCAATCAGAAGCCGCGCTTTGGTTTCCGAACGTTTTAGAAGTCGAACTGAATTCCGGAACGGATTCCATTCAACTTCCAAGGTATGACTGTATTGCTTAAATATTGCTAGGGGAGTATTTAATGTGACTATTATTTACAGGACAATTATATTGGGGTTGTTATTTTTTTATTTCTTTGTGAACCGAGAAACGTTGTCAAATCTAAATTGTGTCACGTATGGGCCTCCAAGAGATTCAACATTTCTCAAATAATTTTTCAACATAGCTGTAAAGCATGGTGTCTCTTAAACAAATACTTTCAGCTTCATACGTTTTAGATAGCCAGCAGTTTAGCAAAGCATGGCATAGTACAGTGATGGCTAACCTTGACACTCCAGATGTTTTGGGACTACAATTCCCATCATCCCTGACCACTGATCCTGTTAGCTAGGGATGATGGGAGTTGTAGTTCCAAAACATCTGGAGTGTCAAGGTTAGCCATCATTGGCATAGTATTTACTGTAGCAGAGCCACCCACTTCACTAAGAGGGACCTCCATATGCATGACCACAACAAGTAGCACCCATTCAACCTGAGGGAAGCCCACAGGCTCGCAGGGCCACTGGCTGGCTCTTTGTCACCAAATGCAGTAGGTTGAATGCAGACATCACTGTAATATCCTCACCAACACAACCAGAGGCAAAGAACAGGGGCAAGAGCTGAGTAAGGGAGAAAAAAAAAGATGAAAATAAAATTAAAACATCAAAAATGTTAGATTCATTCACAGCAAAACTGATGGTTATGATTTTTTAAAATGAAAGGAAAATACAAGACTAACATTCCAAATACACATTTATAAGAAATTTTATCTAATTCCTTGCCATCAGGCTTTTATGCTTGATTACATTAGCATGACTGATAACATAATAAGCGAACACACTGACTGCACCAGGCAATGATGCACCTTGCTAAAATACAAGACAAAAAAAATGGGAATTCAAGGATGACTGGAAAATGATCTCATGAAAAATTCAGAAAGTAAAACACAGAACTTTTCTTTTTCACTTATTATGAGATTACATGAATGTTCCTTCAAAATAATGGGGCAGATATTGTTACACAAATAATAGGCACTTTGAAACTGTTGAGTACTTTTAACAATTTCCCTGTCATCATATTTAAATGGTGTAATCCCGTGAACACAGCACTGAGGCCTTTGGTCAAAGAGCAAGAGAATGCAGAGAGGAAAGTTAATCTGAGGGGACTGGAAATTTGTTACAAGAGTTGGCAGAGTGCAGTTACCCTATGAAATAAACATAGAATCTTTTCCTAAGTTCCAAAAAGATCCATCAGAAACGTCTAGTTGGCAGGCTGCAATAAAACAGATTGTGCAAGGCTGCATCTATTCTCGTCTGCTATTCCCGTTCATTTGAATATCCAGAAGTTTGCAATAGATTGCACACTTTGTATAATAAAACATTTTATTAGCTGCACTAATTTTGCATCGTGACGACAACTTCAATCGCCTGTAATCTGAAGGTAAACTAAAGTTGCAGGAAGCAGTAGAAAGGGCTGCAAAGTTTCGCAGATGTTTGTACAAGAACCTGGACAATTCCTTATTTGTAAAATATCATCTATGGCCTCCATGCTAATTCCCTGATGTGTAATTTGGCCAAACAGGATCAACATGGAAATTGACACCATTTTCATTTGGCTTGTGGGCATCATGGGTACGCTAAACCAGGGCACACCAACAGCCTAGAAACCTGTGTGCAAACATCGAAAGAGTAGGAGGAAGTCCCTGGTGGGTAATAGTTATATCTTCTTTGCTCCCTCTTTAAGTTCTGAAAAACATGAGATTGAATCCAAAAGTTATGCAAGAGAAGGCACCTTGTGAAAGCAGAACTACACTTCATGCAACATGTATCTTCCCAATTGTCAGTGATTCCCTTTCCCCACAGCAGGAGCTCCCACCCCACACTACAGTCTATGCTCCAGAGATGCTTTTCAAGGAGCACAGGGTCTGGATGAGACGGGAAAGATCTGCTGCATGAACGGCCTTCTACTCACTCAAACCTTGGGATCCAATCCTTTCCATTTGCATTGTGTGAGCGTGCACATTAGTTATGCAATGTGAAAGGCATGCAAATGTATGTAGGTTACCCAGTTACACATCACCAAAGGTGGGGATAGAAGAGGGTATGTTATTCGTGTGAAATTTTCTAGGGTGCAATTTAGAGGCATCTCCTAGCTTAAACGAAATACATCTTGTTACAGTGACCAGGTGACCTGTGGTTCCTGCAGTCTGCTCTCCATGTAATAACTGAGGGGCCACTTGTTGTCCCTTCTTCATCCTTAAAATTGGATTTTGACCACTTCTTCGGAGGACTGTCCTCTAAAGTAGGATATGCAGCCCCCTAAACATATACAAGAAGGGTGATTGTTTCTACTTCCCCTATGTCAAGCAAAGGGGAAGTTGCATGTTGCTTCTTCCAGTCCCTTTACATAAGAAGCATCAATATATGTATTACTAAATCAGTTTGAAGTACCTCCAACAACAACAACAATAAAAACCCTGCTTGAATTAACATGGCTGATAGCTGACTTAGAAAGCTATGGAAATGAAACATTTGTGAGTTCCTAAATGGAGAGGTGGGGAGGAAGAGTGAGAAGGTAAGTACCACAATGAATAGCCTGAGAGAACCATTAAACATAAATAAACATGTCATTTTCACGAGTGACTGCAGAACTGCTTTTTTGTTTCCTTTCTTTTCTTTTTTTTTAAAAAAAACCAACATTCCTCTGGAGCAGACTACTGACTAATAAAAGATCAAAGGTATATGCATTCCAAACACACAAATAAAAATGTAATCTTTTCCCCCAAGCAACCTTCACCATGAGGAATAAAAGTGTGCAGTGAAAACGTAATTACCTAGCAAAGCTGGAGTCTTATTGTGCTCCCGCAGCTGATCATAAAACGTCTTCCTATTCTGTTTCATCAACTGTAGTACCAGGCAGCCTGTGCGCCTACCAATTGCAGCCATCTGGCTTGTGTCAAAGACTGTGAGTCAAGCAGCTACAGTGCAACAGGAAGAAAGGCAGTGATGTCACTCTTCAGGTCAGGCAAAGAACAAAGATGTATTCTACCATTAAAAAAAAAACCAAAAACCTGGGTGCCCTAGGAGTAGAGAGGCCTCTAGCATGCTTTTGCTTAGTGATTTATGATTAATGCTGTTCTTTCCGCTAGCTAAGGAGCAGAGCACCACCTAGTGGTTAGCATAGCAAAAAAAAGTGTGAGCGAAAGGCATGGCTTGTGTTGTTGCTTAAACCAGATGATAGTACTTTTTGAAAGTTAAAAAGATTAATATCAATTAGGAATAAAAGTGTAGGTTGGCTCACACTCAAGAAGCAATTAAATGCTCTAGACTAAATAAACCCATCTGTTCTTTGTAACGGAACACACAGTGAACACATGCAGTTTGGGATTTCACTGAAAATTCAGAAAGGATTGCCTCATCTTAGGAGTCTGACACTTATTGTCATCCACCTAATAAGAGGTAAAGGGGGAGAGGCCCAAATATGCTTAGAAAAATAGGGTGCTTAAGCTTCTCACAACATATTTCATTCATTCATTCATTCATTCATTCATTCATTGAATTTCTACACCTCCCATCATCGGAGGACCACAGGGCAGTTTATAATATAAAAGCACAAAAATACATAACATAGTAACAAACAAAAACAATACTCCACCCACATACGTAGCTTAAAACGCCATATTTTTTTTTAATTTGCCAAAGGCCTAGGAGAAGATGAAAGCTTTTGCATGGCACCTAAAGATACATAATGAAGGCGCCAGGCAAGCCTCCCTGGGAAGAACATTCCACAAGTAGGGAGCCACCACAGAAAAGGCCTTTTCTCACGTTGCCACCCTCAGACCTCTCGAGAAGGAGGCACATAAAGAAGGGCTTCAGATGATGATCACAGGGTTGGGGTCAGTTCATATGGGGAGAGTCGGTTTTTGAGGTACTGTACTGCAGTCCTGAGCCGTTTAAGGCTTTTTGTGTCAAAACAGGCACTTTGAATTGGACCTGGAACTAAATGGAAGCCAGTACAGTTGAGCCAGGATTGGTGTTATAAGCATGCTCAAACCATCTTAATAATAAAAAGTAGGCTTTGCCAGACATATGGAACAACCTTTCATCAAACAGGGGAGTGGGTAATACCACAAGTTTAAAATACCCTTGACAAAAATCCACAGATACTAAGGCATCAAAGTGTGAATCTTCCATAAAACTCAAGAATCAGGCATTGATTGCCTAAAGTTTGGGGTGGCGGGTGAAAGAAGACAGATGGCTCACTATCTTGCCTTGGTGTATTGCAGCTGCATAGCAGAAGTGAAGTCTACAGTGATGAAAGCGCCTATTGTTTTCACAATTTCCCTTGAGTAAACAGTCAAATTGACAGGCAGGTGCATGGAATATAAAATAATTTATCCACATGGGGCTCCGCGTGGAGTCCCTAAGGCAGCTCACAATCACAAGTTAAAAACATAATTTAATCAACACAGAATCATATGACAAAACAGGGACAAGTAAGCTCAGAACAGTAAGGGGGAAAGGCATTAACAGAACTTCAGAAAAGCAATGAGAGGCAGCCAACCGAGATTCCCCTAAAAAAGCCGTGTGGCGCTAACCAGGTTCCCAATGGCAATGGAACACTGCGCATGGTCTCAGACAAAAGACATAGTAAGTGGGCGGGCTCACGTGTGAGCAGACTCTTAGGCCACCAATGGGCAGCAGGCAGCAACTCTTCAGAGGAACAAAACTGGTTGAGTTATTGACAGGGAGATTTTGCGACAACGGGCAGAAGGGGGATGCTGGGAAGGAAGCAAGGTACAGGTGAGACTGTCAGCCTTATTTGAAGACCAGGAGCAGGAAGGATTGGTATGGTTAACACAGGCAAAGGGGCGGATTAGGAAGACCCAGGTTCAAATCCTCACTCAGCCATGAAATTCATTAGGTTATATAAGGTCAGTAACACACTCTCTATCTAACCTACCCTGCAGGGTTGCTGAGATTATAAAATGGGGGGAACTAGGTACACCAAACATAGCTTATTTAGGGAAGCCCAGAATGAATATAATATAATATAAAATAATTCATTTAAAAACAGAAACAACAATGTAATTGCGCCACAATAACCTCTATATAACTTGTTTTTTTGTAATTAGTATAAGTATCAAGCCTGTTGATACTTCTTTTATTTGTTGTTCTCCTTTGGGTTTGTTTCAGCAGGAGGCTTTTTGTACTTGTACGTACTTTGGGATACCCTGAGTCTGCCCTCTTGTGTGTAGCTTATATGGTTTTGGCTACATTAGCACAAGGAGAGGAAGACTCAAATCAGTATTAGGGGATATGCCAGAATGCTGATTGACTGTAATGGAATGTCTGCAATGGAGAAAACTCAATTTGCAGTAATCCCACTTACCCACCTCTATGTTAATAGGGTTCCACCTCCTAAGTCAGTTTTTGTTGAACCTATCATGTCATACCTTATTTATACATGTTGTCAACAAATAGATGGAAGGGTTAAAACTGAAGAACTTGCTTTAAAGTAGGTGGCTGCAATAAATGGGGGGGGGGGAACAAAATGTCACCAGGCAGGGTTCCCCCCCATTACTTATACATGCAGTTAAGTCCACCTGAACATTTAGTAGTTATAAGATGAAATACACAGTTAGCTGGAACAACATGTAAGAACGGCTGTTTCAATAGCATATGCTGTGTCAGCATACATAATTGCTTCTTAGAATAGAAATGGCTTGTGTTCAGTTCTAAGTCGTTAGATGTCTTTCTTAACAAGCCATTAGCACAGCAGAGAAGTGACAGTCACTCAAAGCTGCAGTGAATTCTTAATGTCAATGAAATTGCTGATACAACATATTGGGAGTCAATAGCCCATAAAATACCCACACAACGAAAACATTTTTAAACCATCAGAATTGTAGGTGCAGAACCATAAGCAGCAGCCACATCTATGTTAAATTACTGCATTAAAAATCTAGATGATGCTAACACTTAGCATTTATATACTGGTAGCTCTTTAGAGTTCATTCAGAGTGCTTTATGTACATGTGATTTTAGTAACCCTTACAACAACCCTACCTTACAGGTAGGGACGCGGGTGGTGCTGTGGTCTAAACCAATGAGCCCCTTGGGCTTGCCGATCAGGTTGTGGTTCGAATCCCCACGACGGGGCGAGCTCCCGTTGCTCGGTCCCAGCACCTGCCCACCTAGCAATTCAAAAGCATGTCAAAGTGGAAGTAGATAAATAGGTACCGCTCCGGCGGGAAGGTAAATGGCGTTTACGTGCGCTGCTCTGGTTCGCCAGAAGCGGCTTTGTAATGCTGGCCACATGACCCGGAAGCTGTCTGGGGACAAACGCCGGCTCCCTCGGCCTATAGAGCAAGATGAGCGCGCAACCCCAGAGTCGTCCACGACTGGACCTAATGGTCAGGGGTACCTTTACCTTTACCTTCACCTTACAGGTAGTCAGTAATATTACCCTCTTACTGCAGAGCCTAAGAGATAACAGCTTGCCTCGGGGCACCTAGCAAATTCATGACTAGAATGAAAATTACATAAAGAACTTGGTCTCTCACAATTTACACGCTTAAGCCAGTAACTACAAAAGTCATTTTGGTAGCAATCATGGTCGTCTCATTTTCTTTAATAATGTATAAAATACCATTTTCATCAGACATTAAAAGTAAAAATGTATGCCACAGTGAGATTTAAACTGTTCACTGAATTCAAGGATATTTTTTAAAAAAATTTTTTTTTACCTTCTAATGGTTTTCACTATGTGTCACAAAAGTTCAGCCTGTGACCATGAAAGAGAAAAACTCTTCCCCTTATGTCATGGAAGCTTTTGTGGGCTATTATTAAAGCTGAATTATTGATTTCATATCCTCCCTTGTCCTACATAATGACTAAACTCCAGCCAAGTCTGAAGTTAGGAGGAGGAAAAAAGCAACACAACTGTGCATTTAAAAAGAAGAAGAAGAAAATACTGGGAACATAAGTTAAGTCTCAAAATTTAAATACCAAATTGAATTACTGAGTCTTCTTTTAAACCCCTTTCCCTGCATCCCATGAATATTCAGGCATTCTATTTATGATAGAGGCACAAAACCGATTCCCAAATTCTCAGTTTTCTGTGGCCTCTGTAGCCCAGCCCAATCACCAAAGAACACAACATATCATGAAGTGTCATTTTTATTAGTGCATTCCAGACAGGGAATGTAAACCTCCTAACATCTCACCCATGTATAGGCATTAATCAAATACTATCATTTATCATTATTACGGTATTATTATCATCTAATTTTTTATTATTTCAGCGCTTGTAGTAAATAGATATACAAGCACTTGACACAACTGCCAGATTCAAATGGTAATTATATTTTTTTATAATATTAGTACAGGCCTGGAATTTTAGGGGTGTCTTAGAAGTTCCCCACTTTTATTTGAAATTGCTGGGTTTTTAAAAGGGCCAGATTGATAACAAGGACAGAACAGTAAATTCTGCTTTGTTATTGCACTCATTACAAAAGTCCAGCTGGTGTCAGTGGAACAACCAAATGACAGTGCACACTTGCACAACTATTGATCTGAGGATTTAGCATAGCTGTGTTTTCCTTGCAAGAAGATATGAGCACAGTAGTTCTCTATAAAGGAAAATAAACACCAATTTAAAACTCTTGCAAAAGGCAAGTCTAAAACCATCCTGGGGAATCCCCTAGACTCAATGTGCAAGTAATAAGACAACAGTGGAACACTTACTTCCTTGTGTTTCCCAGAAACTAGGCTCCATATGCTTATAGCTGCTGTTAGTTAGAAAAAGGGAGCATTCCATACTCTTGGCAGAATATATAAAAAGACCAACTCATCCAGTAGACAGTATGGAAAATGAATATAGGTGCCAGAGTCATAGTATGCAAAGGATACCAGTAGTACACACTAGAGGATCAAGCAGGGCTATGGTGACTCATAAAATGAGGTCAGGCAATGCATAGGCATCCTGTTGATCAGGCATTTGGCTTCTGGATAAGAGTAGGATTTAGTGTTGGAAATTTTCAAAGATCAAGGATGATGCCCAAGAAAGTGCAGTGAGCACATTCTGGTGTTGTAATAGAGCTCAGGTGGGGAATAACCAGCCTGGGATACAAATGTGGCCCTCTATGGACCTGTGTCTTTCCTGAAGATTCTCCCCAGGCGATACCCATCACTTGTCCTGCTCTGCGCCTTCCTCGGGTGCTTTCGCCTTGCTGGAATGTGTTCTTGAACTATGAGAAAATACTTATTGCTTGTTTGGAGAGAGTTGTTGAGGGTGGTGGGTCAGGGCGTAGAAACGTCTGACTTTTGGGTAGCTGTAATATATATAGCCTTGGGGGATGCGGGTGGCGCTGTGGTCTAAACCACAGAGCCTAGGGCTTGCCGATCAGAAGGTCGGCGGTTCGAATCCCCAAGACAGGGTGAGCTCCCGTTGCTCGGTACCAGCTCCTGCCCACCTAGCAGTTTGAAGCACGTCAAAGTGCAAGTAGACAAATCGGAACTGCTCCAGCGGGAAGATAAACGGCGTTTCCGTGTGCTGCTCTGGTTCGCCATTAGCGGCTTAGTCATGCTGGCCACATGACCCGGAAGCTGTCTGCAGACAAACATCGGCTCCCTCGGCCTATAGAGCGAGATGAGCATGCAAACCCAGAGTCTTCCGCAACTGGACCTAACGGTCAGGGGTACCTTTACCTTTTTAATATAGCCTACTGGACAAAGGTAAGAGTAGAATCCAGTAGAAGAGTTGGATTGTTAACTCTGTGCCCTGCCTGCCACTGGTATGTGGCTGCCCATAAGGAAATATGGCCCTCAGACCGAAAATGGATCACCACCTCTGTAACAGAGAATGGATCTATAATTAGAAGGCAATCCACATAAATGTGCACAAAAAGATAGACATTCATGGGGGTAATTATACCGGTATTAGTCCATTTTTGTCCCTGAAAACTGATGTTATAGTCAAAGTTCCAGAGCCCATGGTTCCAGGGTCTTCCCTCCAGTGGAGGGCTACAGATGGCACAGGTGCTCAGTTAAGCACTTCTGGATGCAGTAGATTAAACTAGTGCCTTGGTAAACTCTGCACATGCCAGAAGAGGCTGCTACATTGCCAGGCAAGATCTATTTTCTGCTGTACTGCAGATCTGCTTTTAAACACTCAATGCATGAGCCAATTCTCTGTTTAAAGGAATGATTCTGGCCTAGTTTGAACAAAAATCTTTTTGAAATCTTATTTAATTAAATAGGTGAAAATCCAGTTAGTGGAGACACCTATTCTCCTTTAAAATCGCCTTAGCTGGCTTAGTTTAATCTGATTCCTTGCCATCTTAAACAAGATTAGAATAAAGCCAATTTAAACACTCCCACACAAACATTTCCCCTAATTCAGCCAAACCTGTTTTTTAAGTTTAACCAATTTATAAAACTTACATAACCATGATATTAAGATGGATAGCAACATTTAAGGATTGTAGATGAACAGTATATAACAGAATCAAAGGGTGTTGATAGGGCAGTAAATAGACCAGGCATAGGCAAACTCAACCCTCCAGATGTTTTGGGACTACAACTCCCATCATCCCTGACCACTGGTCCTGTTAGCTATGGATGATGGGAGTTATAGTCCCAAAACATCTGGAGGGCCAAGTTTGCCTATGCCTGAAATAGACAGTCCCTGCACCACTGGTGTCCCCGAATGCACCAGAGCAGGGTGTTTTTTTCCCCATAAATGAATAGTTACCATTAACTTCTAATGAAAAATTAAAGCACTGCATTTGGTGGCACTCTTTGGCTGTAAGGATTTACGGTCTGCTATTTAGGCATGACTATGCTACAACAAATACTAAAACAGCAAATACTGAAGCTGTCTGCTCCAATTCACCATCTCCCTAACCTTCAACTCAAGGGAAAGAGCAATAAGAGTATTTTTGAGGTCTTTTGTCAGTTCAGAATAAAAAGCCCAACGCAAACCTTTCCCTCTTATATAAGCAGACAGATATTGTATCCTGGGGAAACTAATAGTTAAGATGGATAAGAGAGACATACAATATTAACAAGAAGTCATGCAGCACCGTAAACACTAACAAATGAACTGTGGCATTGAGTCTGCTTTTATGGCATAGAGTCTACTTCACCTAGCTTTTTCAGATCTTTAATTATGTTTTCATAGGTTGCCATTAGGACGTGGACATGTGATACTTTTATATCAAGTGCAGAAATAAATATCATTAAACCAAATATTATAATCTCAAGAGCAGTAAACCTTTAAAACGATATAGGAACAACTGTTTAAGTTTAATAGTCACATAGAAATTCTGTTGGAAATAAGCCTTGAAGGGCTCTCTTGCTCACATTTCCTGGCAAACGCCAACAACAACAACACAAAGAAGGAAACGACACTCTAGGCATTAGGACAGAACTATAAAAGTAAGCATAAAAATGCGTCCCATATGAAACAGCAGTGAGTCAGCAAGCAAGTAGAAATTCTCAGCACTAGGTTAGAATCAAAGTGATCTACACTATGCCACAATGTGGGTGGATTCACATCTACTATTATAGACTGTGAGCTAAACCAGGCATGGAGAACTTCCAGTCAGTGGGCATAATTAGACCCAACACTGGTCCCAGTTTGGTCTGAGAGGCCATTTCCCAAAACCCGCACTCACCTGCCCCACACCTAAGGTCAAATGTGGCATCAGTTGTGGAGCAGGTAGAGATGCTGCTGTCAATGGGCCCTAAAAGTACATTCCCAGTTTTCTTTGGTAAGGGAGGCTTGCTTGGGTGGTGAAAGTAATCCCACTGGGGTTGGCTGAGCTACCGAGTTCCCGATACTCTATTGGTACACTACAGGTTTGTATTCATCACCTGTTTATATTCTACTGATATACAAAAAGCTTTATTCCTCTCCTAATTTATTCTATGCAACTGTCACCTTACAGATGTATAATTCCCCAAGCCAGGTACGCAAGGCATTGGGTTTTGGGAAGGAGGAATGAGGAATGAGGGCCCTAGAGTCCTCCTGCCTCCTCTTGAAAGCCTAGTTAGCACTTTTCCCAGCTTGGGGAAATAGGTAGAAGGGCTCAAGGATCCTACCAGAGCCTCATACCTCCTTCCCAAAGCCCTGTGCCTTGCTTAGCTGGCTTTGCAAAGGCAATGCAAGGGCTGGTTGGGGGGGGGAATCAAACTTTGACCTTGCTACCCACCCCCATCCCCGCATGAAAAGGAAGTGTGAAACCTGCGGATTCTGTGTAAAAGCACTCTTGCTACACTTGGGATGAAACGTTGGGCCACCCTGAGCTAGAATATGGGGAAGGCACATGTCATTCTATCTATGTAATATTGTGAGCAGTATGCTACTACTAGTTCCAATGTGCATTGAAGGAACACTGGAATGTATTTAAGAATAAGAAATAAGAAATCAGCATTCAAAAACTGAATAGGAATTATAACTTTTAAGAAATTAAAAACATTTTTAAAAATGAAAGTCACTTATCATTAGAGCTCATAATTTCAAGGTTGCCAAGTATATTACTGCAATCAAATGCCTGCATAAACAGGAATGTTTTAAAATTCCTCCTGAAAGTTAATAATGAGTGAGACAGATGCATCTCACCAGGGAGGCATTCCATAAACAGGGAACTATTTCCAGTGACAACATCCAAAGGAATTGGGATTCCTTGACATGGCTTAGCTGATAGGCATGAGGGAATCCCTGAATTGTCAACACTGTTCAGAAAGCAGAGTCCTTTCCCTGAATTCCAGCTGACTAGGCAAAGGTGGTGGCAGGACACTAGGAGACAATATCTGTTGGACTACCTTGCCGCTTTGAATGCCTGCCCAAGATTCTGGGAGATGAACAACAAAAAAGTGTCTCTTAATGTAGAATAAAGCATTTTTCTGATCTTATTCCAAGATAGAATACTTTTTCACAACACTAATTTACATCCTTGTTTCCCTCTTACAATAAACTTTAGGAAAAGACCTAAATGTTAATATATTATGTATCTTTTTTTAAAAAAATATTTTTTATTGATTTTCTTTTCTTGTAACAAATATCCAACACCATTACAAAACATTCATTTTTCCAGTTTCCCCCCTCCCTGTTGACTTCTCTCAGCTTCCATTTCTGGTTTATTACATCAAATGATACTTTCTGCTGTTTGTATATAATACTATGTTATCATATTGTTATACTTATTCTTCTCTATAAATAAAATTGTAAATGTTTATTTAAATCCTGCCAACGTGTCCATGTTTTGTTTTTGTTTTTTGTTTCTGTAAATATATTGTAAAGGGTTCCCATTCTTTTTCAAAATCACTATTGTCCTTTTCACGCAGTTTGTCCGTTAACTTTGCTAACTCTACTATATTGTGTATCTTAGTCTTCCTCTTTCTGTTCTAGGTCATGCAATATATTCAATACCAGCAAGTAGAAAGGGAAGTTTTACAATCTGAAGTCCCACAACCTTCAAAGTAATTAGCTAATAAAAGATTGCTTGTCTGCTATTTTTGTGTGTGCAATGATTCATTTATCTGTTTATATGTGCATAGTTCTGTGTGTAAAGTATTAACTCTCATTTATGAATTCAAAAAAGGAGCTCCTCCTGGTCCTCTATATCTATTCTGCACTTTGTGTACAGAGATTGAAATGATTTTTTTCACCTGTGCATCATGGTTCCACAGCATTAACACAAAGAGTAAACAATTTTCCAAGCCCACAATAGGATGTGACTTATATCTAGCATTCCAACATTCCATGGCCAGTTAGGACATACATTCTCAAGAGTCCAGAAAGTTGCCAACAGCTTTATTTCTATTCACGAGTCATAAGCTCGCTTTGGACCATTAAATAACTTCCCCTTTAGAACACTATTTGCTTTGGGAATTATTACATGATACCCCTGCCCACCCAAAAACGAGAAAACAAATGTAAATTCCTTCAGTACAGGATCCTTACAAAGAGGATCTAGAGGCAACCCTGTATTATGCGGGTGAGGGTTCCCCCCTCCCATTACCCCCCAGCCTGCTGCAGGCGCCAAAAGCAAACCAAATAAAGTACAGTACACTTTGGATTTTGTTGCCACATAAGCAGTGCTGCCATCCAGGCAGGACTTTGGGACTGAAGTCAGAATGCCACTCAGAATGAGGAGCAGGGTCCCTAAATGCAGCTGGGGCTGGTTTAACACAGTTTATAACATACACCGCTATCTAAATAGGACACCACACCACAAGATCATTAAATCCTGAAGCTAAAGTTGGCTAACTGCACATACGCAACATGCAGATTTGAACGTCATGCTCCTGTCGGGAGCTTCCAGAGGCCGTGATGTGGCTACCCGCCATTGGAAACATTATACTAGGTGAGAAGGGCCTTCCTGCGATCCTCCAAGCAGGGCAACCTTTACTTACATCCTTACTCTATATTTAACCCTTGGTTTTATGGCCACAATTACTAAGATGACCTTCTTAACCCCCCTTAGACAAAAAGTAAAGGCTTTTCCTTTTAGATAAGCACAGTGTCCACTCCAAAGACATTTGTGCGCATGGATTGTTGTTGTTTTTTAACTCATAGGAAAATTCCATTAGTTCCTATGGCACCTGCCCCCAGGTTAAGTGGGCTGCAGTCTAGGAGTCGGGATGCCAACTTGATCAAAATATTGGGGGGGGGGGGAGTAAGCCCGTCACAAAATCGATAGCAATTCATGGTGCACATGAACCATTTGAATGGCAATGCCTATCAACTTTGGGGGGGGGGCACCTCAAATATTTTAGGGGGGGAGGCGAAGGGACTTCAGCCCTTAAGATTTAGGACTCCTAGGCTAGGAGTGCTTCTTGCTGTGTGCCCACTTACCTGGGAGCAAGTGCCACTGAACTCAGCGGGGTCTTACTTCCGAGTAGACATGCCTGAGCTTCAGGAAGGGAGAAATGGCCTCCTTTTCCCTAGACTTTTAAGGTTGTGTTGGGTGGGGTGAGAAAGCGGGGCCGGGATGGAAAGCTCTAGAAACCCTAACGGAGGCAGGCAGGGCAGGCAGGCAGCAGGCTGCCCGGTCTGCAGCAATGACCGGCGACCGACGTCTCCCTTACCTGCCACCGGCGCAGCGGCCGCCACAAGGCAAGACAAGTTGAGCAGCAGCGAGGGAAACTCCGCGCGCATGGAGGGCGGCGAGGCGGAAAGTAAACGCGGGAAGAACAAGAAGGAGAAGAAGCAGCAGCAGCCGGGGCTGAAAGCACCGTCTCCCCGTCCCTCTCAGCTACGCCGCCCGCCTACGGTCCGGCGAAATGACAGGCCCAGCCACCTCCCGGAGAGGCATGACGGGAAATTCCTGGGCACCGGCTGCCCAGGCAACTCCAAATATGAGCATAGAGAGTGCGAGCCGAGGGGGTCAGCCGAGCAACTCCCTGCCTCGCGGATAAATAGGGGCTGTGGTTTTACTGCGTTGTGGTTTACTTTCTCTAAAGGGAGAAAGGAAGGCACCTCTCGGGGTGAGCTTCACTCCGCCCCCCCTCCCTCCCGGGGAGACGAACTCCTGACGCCCCGCAGAATCAAGTCCCCGGGTGGTGATGGGTCCCTATCGCTCTGCTTCCCCCTGGAATTTGGCCATGTGCCTTTTGAGAGCTCTGCTGCAAGCAGGGCGTTTTATTTGATTGGCATTTTTTGCCCCCTCCCTCCTCCAGCCAGCTTCTCCAAGTCCAAAACAAGTAAGACGGGCTTGCAGAGAGATCGGGGGGGGGGGGATTCGGACACACACACACACTCGCCTCCTCAGGATCACAGCCTAAAAGACACGATGCAAAAGGAGAAGGAACTGGGAGGGAGGAAGGGGGGTGGAAGCAAACTCAGGCACTAGCTACATTAACCTTTCCATTTGCCTTTCTTCAGCATCTACTATGAGGCATAAGGTAGGTAGGTCAGACTACTTTTTTTTTAAATACGAGGGTCGCTCATTAAAGATTTCCCCTGACCCACTTCCGGTTATCGTAGAAGGATGAAATTGCACTTGTATAATGATACATCTCTCCATAGGTAATGTGGTAATTTGTAGCTCTGAACCCCTAACAGTTTCTCCGTTACGGGTGCTAACGTGGAGTAACATCTGATAATGCAGAGTGGTCATCAGGTTCCTGTACTTGAAAGGGCGTACAGCACAGGAGACGTTCAATGAGATGAAAGGGACTTATGGGGAGGATGCTCCATCGTATGACATAGTCAAGCACGGGCATCGTCAGTTCAAGTGTGGTCGGACTTCGGTGGAACGGCTCCCATTCCTGGGCGACCACAGTCCGTCATTGATGAAGACACCATCCGGCAAGTGGAGACCGCCATTTTGGAAGATCGCCGCATAACTGTTCGCCAACTAGCTGCAGATGTCAAGATCAGTGTGGGCTCTGTAGAAAAAAATCATCCATGACCATTTACACATGGGAAAGGTGTCCACATGGTGGGTTCCCCAGCTGCTGACGCCTTTCCAGAAGCAGGAATGAGTCACATGCTCATGGGCTCTTTCGGCCATGTGTCACAAAAACCATAATGACTTCTTCGCCAGACTAATTACTCAGGAGGAAACATGGGTCCATCATTATGACCCAGAGACTAAATCCCAGTCCAAACAATGGAAGCACTCTGCTTCATTCCAAAGAAGGCACATGTCCAACCATCAGTGGGCAAATTCATGCTCAGTATCTTTTGGGACCAGCGTGGAGTAGTGATGATGGATTTCCTGGCAAAGGTTACCACAATTACTGGGAAATACTACGCTTCACTGCTGTAGAAATTGCAGAAGGCCATCAAAATCGAGAGGCGTGGTATGCTGACCAAAGGTGTCTGCCTCCTGCAAGATAACACCCCAATTCACAACTCGCATGTTCCTCAGACCGCAGTCCTGTGGCTATGAAATACTTCCTCACCCCCCTTATTCTCCTGACCTCACACCATCGGACTTCCACCTCTTTCCAACCATGAAATTATTTTTGAAGGGCAAGCTTTTTCCAGACAATGAAATGCTGATTTCTGAGGTCATGGCTTCTGACGCAACCTGCCGACTTCTACAGACAAGATCTCCACAGCTGCATAAAGCGATGGGAGAAGTGTGTGACTCTTGCTGGTAGCTTTGTAGAGATGGACTAATAACTGTGCCAAGTTTCGTTTGTCTTAGTCCATGGGAAGTATGTCAGGGGAAATTTTTAATGAACGCCCCTCGTACTGTATATGCAAATGCTTTTTATTACAGTTCAGTGTTCTTCATAGAGCTATTTAGAAAAAGACCAGAACATGATAATACAGATAAGTATCCCACCCATACCCAGGGTGGAAAGAAGTAACCAGACCTCTTGCCTTGTTAGGTCCAAGTAAGTAATTTTGGGAATTAAAAAAAAAAAAAAAAAAAGCTTGAAGCCTACAAAATCCATGGCAGAGCTACGTAGTGGTGCAGCAAAAAGATCAGAATTCAGTATTTCTCAAACTTGGGTCACCAGCCGTTAAGACTACAACTCCCATCATCCATAGCTAGCAGGACCCGTGGCCAGGCATGATGGGACTTGCAGTCCAACAGCTGGGAACCCAAGTCTAAGGTTGGTCGGTATTTACTATTGGTTGGTATTTACTACACTGACTGGCAGTAGTTCTCCAGGGTTTTAGACATGGGTCTCTGCCAGCAGTACCTGGAGATGTTGGGGATTGAATGCGGGACCTTTTGCACACAAAAGGATGTGCCCTACACCTTAGAGCTACAGCCCCACCCACTTTGAGGGATAATTCCTAAGGAAGCTTCAAGATGGCACAATAAAACAGTTTTTAAGGGCAGAACTGGATTAGTCTGCACCTTATTAAAATAGGAACTTCCAGCTTCCTTCAGAGACATGAGCTTCTAGAGTCCACTCCCTCAGATGCTGAAATGACTTAAAACAAAAGCATCAACATAATGCTGGTCCAAATGCATTGTTTCCCCTCTCATAAAACCTGGTGGAAGAAATAAAGAAGTACTACTTTAAAAGATTTCACAAAGACACATAAATCCTTTTAGAATTCAAAGGGCTCGCTGCTGTTCAGCTTTGGTGCATTTGGCAGAGTGAATCATAAGGCTAGAAAAAGCTCACATTAAAAAGCACTGTTTTAAAAAGAAAAGACCACCACCAAGAGACACTGGGAGCATGAACTCCCAGTAGCAGTATACCAAGGTCTCTGAATGGCAGTAGGCATCTATGTTTTCCAGGTTCACCCAACAGAGTTTTCATAAAGGCAACTGATAAAAGCAGGAAGTTTGGGGTCTTATAGAGAATTGAAGAATCTTTAAAATAACGAATGCCCTTTGTGGTGTTCCTATACTTTCTCCATTTTGCTTCTTGTAAACAAGGAGTTGAACATCTTCTAAAGTTGTCTTTTCCACTCACTATACAAAGGAAGTTTAAATGAATGGCTGAAACCCAACAGGTTCTCTTGCAATTGCATTTTTGTATATAGTAGTTATCTCACAACCTTCTATAAGCACACATATTTATGGAATTCTAATGGCAAGCCACATAATGTACCAATGGTATCTAACTTGGAGTTGGTATCAAACTAAGGCTCTCCATTTTTCAGTACTGTTAGCAGCAACTGACAGCATGAAAAACACTGTTTACTAGTATGTGGAATGTGGTATAGTGTGGCTTTTTGTGCTGCAATCTATACAGTATTGAACCCTCTTTCCATGCCTTCTTCCACCCCCAAAAAAGAAGTATACAAGAGCTGTCATAAGCCCCAGAATGTCACAAAAACTGACACGTGTGTAAAAAGCCCTAATAAATCTTTAATTAGTTTAGTTTTGCTTTTGTGTTTTTACAGGACAAATTACAAATTACAAACATCTGATTTTTCTCAAATGTCCAAGGTATTATACACATTCCCATCTGTCTTGCAGGGAGGAATATTGGTCAACATTTTAAAGGTAAAATAAGCTGCATAATAGTACAGATTACTATAATAAATGTACAGTGTGTTTACAAATAGTTTAGAAGCAAGAACGATGCGACTGCATCAAAAGGCAACCTTTTAAACTGCCACAACTAAATTTTACATTCACACTTGCAACAGGTCACAAGATGGTTACTCAGCTCAATAAATCACTATGATGCACAAATACAGCAAAATCTGATTATATACATATAATACATATACATATATATTGTACATATTTGTATATGTATATAGTAAATCTCATGAAAAATTTACCAGGCTTGACAAAATCTACTCGCTGGTCAAAAATATGTACTTGTTCTTGGTGAGTAGAATTTTGCATGGCTGATTATATTACATATACTTGTTCATTAGCATCCAGGACATAGACCAAGTTTTTTTCAAAGATAAGAAACCGTCCATCATTATTAAACATGTTGCCCACAAAAAAGCACAAAGGTAAGGCACAATAGGATTTTCTGTTACAGAAGTGTGCATCATGTTCACTTAACCATAAGAAAACGTGCATTTGTGCAAGTTCATGCTGCAGATCCATATCTACAATAAAAACTGGGCTTTAATAAATGTATTTTAAACTGGCTGGTTTCCCATCTCTTCACTTATGCAATATCCAGGGGGATTGACAAATTATGCTGCTTCAACAGGAATTACTGAATCCAATTATTTGATATTTTCAACTAAAGGTCAACATTTTTGTAGTTTTAGGTGTAAACAATGCACACATTTAATATTGAACATAAACCCTTGCTGTAAGTGTTCTGCACTTCTAAGCTCTAACAATCAAGATTTTTGTTTCCAAAAATATGTGCATCTGTTTAATTTTACACATGCCTAGGTAGCAAAACCATATAGGAAAGTATATTCCCCAGTGGTCAATTTTGTCAGAGCATCTCTTTGTAATAAATAACAGCTTTTCACAAAGTGTTTGAGTACCTGCCAATTGCGTCTTTATTGCTCACATAATTTTGAATCCATTATCACAGTTACAATATCAGACCATTCACACAAAAATCATAACCATATATTTTAATATAAAACCTATAAAAGATATTTAACTTGTATCTAATACTTCAAGGTGTTTGGCCTTTATGTAATGGTACAGCCAAAACATATAAAACATTAGGTTATGAATAAAATAGGAAGCTTATTCACTGCTTTAATGCAGACATCCTCACAAAACAAGATTACTTTTGCTGCCTCCGCCACCAGCATCTACATTTATATACAAAACCAGTAAACCTGTATTCAGTTTGATTTCTCTCAGCCATTACCAAGACATAATTCCTTTCTCATTCTTAGGCTGACACAGATGAAGCTTTTATAGCAACAGAAGCCAAAAACCAGACAGAAACTAACACTTCTACTTACTTGCCATCAGAAACTGTAGGTGGTTGTGTTACAAAATACCCACAAGATTATTTCACAGGAACTATGGAAATACAGTACATCTCCATGCTTTTAGACTGTTATCAAACACTTGTTGGTGCAAAAATACAGCCACATCTGAGAATGTTTAATAAATTCAACATCTGTCATGCAAAACTTAATGTGTTTGTTTGTTTGTTTGAGCTCCAAAACACTTCATAGAGCAATTGTTCAGTATTACTGCCTCATTTCTCAGAAATCCTGAAAAACGAGACCTCTGGAACATCGATTAATGAAAATGTTACATACAAAAAGTACTAAAAGTGGAAGACGGGACCAGACAGGAATTTTTCCTGCTGCAAGTCAACAGTTCTGGTAGCAGTAAGATGTCTCAGGAGTTTCCCTGAGAGTTAGTTGTGCCTGTTCGGAGACGAAGATGTGACATTGAGTTCATGCGTGTATTTGATGGTTTCAATGGAGCATTGCAAGCAATAGCTTGGGGAAAACGATGATGATATCGATCTAGCCGTAAATATTTTACAGTTACCAGTTTCCCTGTAGTAAAGAAAGTTCAGAATGTTAAGATTTTGAATTTTTAAAGCACTATTCTACATACTGATTTGCACATATAACTGAGATGAATACTTTGACATGCAATACTTTTATCTAGAAGCTAGTCACCCTTGCTGTTTAGACCGATGTATAGCCAACTACCAACCTGCTAAATTAATTGTAAATCAAAACAACTTACCATCAAACCAAGATCCATGTAATGCTTTAAAAGCCTTTCCAGCATATTCTGGAGATAAACACTTGACATATACACAACCCTGAGGAGAGAAATAAAGCTTTGATTTGTATCAAAAAGAGAAACTGAGTATACTATCTATCTACTTTAAATCTTTTTTTACCTCACGTGAATTTTTGTCCACTGCTATATGGACAATTCCCTCATTATCACTGCATTTTTCCAAGATCGCTTCTTGAATTGCCAAATGCCAATGGTCACCTATTTCCCTAAAATACACACATATAAAACAAAACTTGCACATCATTATTAGTATTTTGATTTTTGTTTAAAAATAACAATACAATCTTATTAGGAAACACAGTAATAAACATTTTCTCTAGATCAAGATGGTTAACCTGTGGCCCTTTAGAGGTTGTTGGAGTCCAGGTCCCACCAACACTAGCAAAGCATCATATAAGTGGTTAGGGATTATGGGAATTATTGTCCAACAAGGATCAAAATATTCCCCACCCTTGGTTTAGCAATCCATGCAAATATGGCCTATAGGTCTACAAGTACTGACTTCCTTGGAACAGAACTTCTCTGAAATGAATATGCATTAAAAATATAAGGTTATGAATAATGGTCAGTTAGTGTCAAGCCAGTCAAAAAAATATGCAACTCCAAGGATCTGAAAATGGAGCTCTCTTGCTGCCTTATACTGAAAAATACAATCTCCTAAGACCATTAAATATCCTGCATTGCACACATCCTAACTTTAAAAAGACTATATCAAAAATACAGTGTTCACTTAACCTAAAGTAAGTAGGTAACTTGAACAGCTCATCTATCTATCTATCCATCCATCATCTTGTTCCTTGCTCAGGCAAGGGGACTCATCAAGCTATCACCCTGCGACAGGTGGGAGGACCATGCACACAACCCATTTTGAAAGCAGTAAGTATGGCCAGAGGTGTTGCATTTCTCATTTATTTAATTCAAGCCCCCTTCCATCTCAGGTCAGCTCTGTTAGCAGGAAAAAGCTTTATGTTTCAAATTCAGTGGTCTGGTTTCTGGCAAACAAGAAGTGGAAGAGTCAGAGTAAAAGGCTGGTTATCAACAGAGAGAAAGCCCTAGTGGCTTGGGTCATCACATGAAGTTAAAAATGAAAATAGTATTCAGGCAATCCGTTCCTATCTCTTCCTCTCCAGCTGCCCAGTGTCATTATACCAGCTGAGACAGTAATAATGAATTTGTATTCCTTTTGCATCTGTAGTGTCAAGACAAAATATAAACTCAATGTTTTCTATTCGCAGTGAAATAAAAAAGTACTTACATGACAGGATCAAACATATTGCGAATTTTTAGGCATGGTGTCAAACTATTTGGTGGTGAATTTCTTCTATCTAAATGGAATGCTGCCAAGGGAAAAAAAGTTCAATCAGCAAATAGGATTTGAGTCTAGTCCACATATTTCAAATATTAATCAGTTTCCTGTAGATTACACAAGTTATAAAAGCATACATGTGTGTGCATTATGTGTGGGGTCAACCACTAGCTTTCATGGTAGGAATCTGATAAACTAACTTTTAGAGCACACTGAGACAAACAGATTTCAAAAGCCAAGGAACAGCCCTGAGGGGTAAGAGTTCACTTTTTATAACTGTAGAAGACGCTATTATTAGAAAGAACGTACATGTTGCAAGAAGCAATGATAAAAAAGTTCTGTTTAAACCACAATTTTCTGACTACAATTAAGTTGTATTAAACTTAGTGTAAAATGGTAACACACCTCAGCTAGGGTAAATGCAGACTGAATGGATGTATAAATAAACAGTTACATACCTTGCCCTTGCCATACTTTAGATGGTATAACTAATATTTTATCACATGATGCAGATGGCTGTATCCATCTCCAAACCAGGAAGTCAGCACCACCTATTCTTCGTGTTTCTGTGCGAACTCTAGATTCATTAGCAGCAAGGAAATCAACAGATCTGTTCCATACTTTTTTCATTTTTTTCCTATATTTAAAAACAAACCCCAAAAAAGTTTTCGAAAGTTACAAAAGCAAAGTTACTTATCAGTGTGGTAAGTACTGTACTTCTTCCACTGAAGGCAAAACAGAAGATGCATCAGTATAAACTGACTATAATGTAACTATAATGTAACTTGTACATGCCTGTTTTGAGGTGGAATCAAGGAATCTCGTACATGTGGAATAGGCATATATGGCTGCAAGTCTTTGTTTTCCTGGCATGCTTCATTGTGGCTTCTTAAAACATCTGAAATAATTGCACCAAGTTAACAATACTGTAAAATCTGAATTGGAATCAATCACATTTACAAATGATAGTATTTAAAGAAAAAATGTTTCAAGATACTGCCCCTCTTACATTTAAGATATATATCAGAAGACAGCATAATAAGCTATTCAAAGATCTTCCAGCATGAAATATTCTCCATTTTCCATCCTTGAATAGCATTTAATTTCTCAATACAATACACAAACTAAAATGATTCAGATTCACTTGACAGGGTCATTTGGTGAGAAGCTGACTTTGTTCACATGTAATGCTCGACGATGGATTAGCATTATGAACACAAGCCTACAGTTCATCAGCTCCTTGCTTCCCTCTACTCCATCTCAAAGAGAAAATCAGAAGCTTCCACTTCTATTTTTCACTAACAGCATTTTACCAGGATTTCTGAACCCAGACAAATGGTAGTTAGTCTTAACTATGGTATAATGAAAAAACTAACTTCAACCCTGCTTTTTAATGGAATTGGCCTGCTTCAGGGAACTGGGTGTTGAGATTCCTGCATTACAGGGGGTTAGACTAGATGACTTTTACGGTCCCTTCCAACTCTACAAATTTGATAATTCTATTATTCTATTCCCCACACCATAGTTAAGCTAACCACTGCTTAGGGTTCAGAAGTAAAATTTAACTGCAGTTTACCGAAAATGAAAGCAAGAGTTTCTCATCTGCTTGCCGTTGAACTGGAGAAAGGAGAATGAGAGGGAGTCTGTGGCTCACATTCATTCACACACCCACACCCAAAGTTTAGTATTGTGTTTGAGTCCAGCCACTGCCAAATTTAGCTAAAGGTAAAGGGACCCCTGACCATTAGGTCCAGTCGCGGACGACTCTGAGGTTGCGGCGCTCATCCCGCTTTATTGGCCGAGGGAGCCGGCATACAGCTTCCGGGTCATGTGGCCAGCATGACTAAGCCGTTTCTGGCTAAAACTTACCTATAATTTTTACAACCATATCATACATCTGTCTTGTCTCTTCCTCTTCCTTAGACCATCGGTATTTCATATACCTTATGACTCCCCAAGCCATTCCTATACCTGTGGCCAAATAGAAAGATTTTCTTAGCTGAATAATCCAAATTTTATAAAAATCACTGGCTGTCATTATGCAGTAGACATATTTTACACAAAACTAACATTTTAAAGGTATTTAAGGAGGAACATCATTCATCTACTACTTCCATCTACTCCTTAGTACCTTTTATGAAGAATATTTTTACCCGGGGCAGGTAACCTGTGGCCTTCCAGATGTTGTTGGACTAGAACTCCCATCATCCTCAGCATTGTCAATGGCCAGTGACAATGGAAGCAACATCTGGAGGTTCCCCACCTCTGCTTTATACCAAATGTTGATGAATAATTTTTACTGAACTATGAGAACAGTAACAATTTTTTATACAAGGTGAGAATGCCTATAGAGTTTTCAGTGTTTCTTTCTTGAGAAAGGGACAGACTTTGCTAAGATCTCATTGAAAGTGAAGAGAAGATAAACACTATTTCTTGCACTACAGAATTTTTATGTTGCCAACATGTCCTGCCTACACAATTTTTTTAGAAAGTGGTTGCCTATTTTCTCCTCTTTCTCATAGACTAATCTACCATGAAGTAGATTACAAAATCTTAAGCACTTGTCTGGTAACATCATTCTTGCAGTTTCCCTAGAGACATACAAGTATTAAAATAAACTGACAGGGGGGAAAACTCACCCAAAAGCAGAATTAACGATTTACATGTTACAGTAATAAATGCACGGCGAAAACGACATGTAAAAGACATCTGTGGCCTAGTTGATACCAGGTATTTTACATTCGTTGTATTGGTTATGGAATCCTCATCAGAGCTGTTGTCAACAAACCTATTTAAAAAGAGATATTCCAATTGATGTTATGACAGCTATGGCTTAGACATGAATGAGTCACAGATGCACACCTGCCTCCTATCTTCTGTGGTTTCCCCTCGATTTCTTGTTTTATACTAAGTATACTTTGTTGTAACAACCAAATCAACGACCTATGCTTATCATTCATCCCCGCCCTCAGCCAATCAGAAACCTCATATTGAAGTAGGATTCTAATTCTGCTTTGGAGGGCAAGTACACCAATTTTTGAGGGGAGGCAGAGAGCAGTATGGATCCTGTGTTTGTTCATAATACCCAACCATTATTTAAAAGGTTGTCTGAACTGAGCTTCTGTGTGAAAGCAGACTACAAAATAAAATGACTCACTTTATGCCAACATCTTCTCCACTATTTAGAATCCATTGCAGGGATTCATTAGATACACCTTCGTATTCTGGACCTAAACTCTAAAGAGAAACAAAGAAAACAAAGCAAAAAGTTCAATGGCAGGAGTTGTTGCAAGAGAAATTCCAAATTAAATGCTACAAAAATATGACAATATCATCCAAAGCATTTTAATATAATAAAAAGGAACACCACCACCACCACATTTTTATATATAAATTCTTACTCAACCATCAATTCCTTCCTCAACATCTGGAACATGCAAAGCCAACCACATTTTATTCAGCTTGGTTTATCAATATTAAATTCTGTGGTTTATAGTCGGAACTTGTCTATCAAATTCTGTGGTTTATAGTCAGAACTTGTCTATCAAATGCAGGAAAATTAAACGAAGTATTTGCTTGCACCACCCTTTCAAATCCCAGCAATAGCATTCAATACACTATGACAATTTTACCAGGCTGCTGTCTGATGCAGTTGGAGATGCAGCCATACCCTCACTTGGCCTGGCCTCTTCACTTTTGAACAAATTTTTGACATTTGTCAAGCGAACAGACTTTGACTCTAAATGTGCTTCCTCCCCGCCCCTTCCATTCCCTTGCCATGCTGATAGGATCAAAAGCCATTCTGCCTATTTTGATTCTGTGTTCAGCATTTAGTAATATTTAAATGCTAATAATAGCTGTGCAATAAAATGCAACCATATTTCCTGGCTTTTTTTTACCAAATCAACTACATCAATGAATCAACACGGTAATCACAAATGGAAGCAGCCATGTATATTTCACAAAGAGGAACAGAAAAACTAATAGCAGAATAAAATGCAGTAAACAGATGATTTTACATTGTAGTGCGAGGATACAAAGCTATAAAATGTATAGACTGGTAACAGGTTAGCCTCCAGATATCTTTTACAAATATATGCATTTTAAAAGTAATAGTGCTCTGCTAATTTCTGTGAAGTTTGATTTTTTTGCTACTATTTTTTTTTTCCAGTGGATGCAAAATACTTTTTAAAAAACCATTCCTTTGCGCCTTTGAACACTTATTTGTGCCTGGTTGCAACCAATGCTCTTCCAATCTGCTACTACTTGGGGAGAGAAACAGGAAAATTGCACCAGTTCTCAACACAATCAGGTCATTTGCACTGGGATGTGCTGCTTGCAAATCTACATGTACAAACTACTGAAAGTATTGCGGTGCACTAGAATGACAATGCAATTACCCATTTTTAATCTTCAAAGTATTAAATCATTTTTTAAGCATGTTAGAACACACAAATGCCATACTCTGTGTTTGAATTGCTCAATGGAAATTAGTTCTACTACTTTGGGGGGGGGGGGAATTGCATCCTGCTCTATAGTTCTGTCCTAGTTTAATTGCTTACTTCCCATTCCGTGAATGCAAATCAATATTGCCCCTTTCCTGTGAAAAGTGGGACTATACATATAATGTAAGGCTTTTTAAAGTTGTATATTTATTGTTTAATTAACTACGTTTATGCTGTTTTTCTGCCCAAGAACCCAATGCAGTTTACAATTTTAAAACACTAAAACACATGAACGGTATAAAATATAGAACAACAGAGACCTCCCAGGCCAACTGACGGTATTTTCAGAGTTGGTGGCACAAGCTGCCTGGCCTTAGCTTACTTGTTTCTGCATTCCCTCAAAACACACTGCATATTATACACCAACCAACAGTGATACAGTGCATATTTCAACAGAAAAATGTATTGTATCACCACTGTAGGGCCAAAGAGAATTTAGCTTAGAACTATTCTTGTTGTTAATAAATGTCTAATAAGGCAACCCAGGACTGAGATGTTGCTATGCTATTGAAATAAGCTGATAATCAACAATGCAAATCCCTGTACTCAGAGTAGAAGAATTTAGTTAATAAGTAGCTATGCAGGAATTTGGACAAAAAAATCTGGCAGAACCAGTTTTTATGAAGTTAATTAACTGGAGGGGGGAGTATCTATGGTTGTCAGTCTCTCTCTACCACATCAACATTCCTCTCGGTCTATTGAATACTACAGCTAAATATTTATATAACAAATTGCAGAAAATGACATTCACATACTTATGTATGAGCAACAAAATTCAACACTTATGTTTCTACTAGCAATATTGCCATGTTCATGCAGATCAGATTAGGCCCAAAGCCTTCATACTGTCCAGAGCTAGAGAAAGTCAAACTATCATGCTTCTCAACTGCAAAAAAATTCTCCTTTGTAGAAGGTTGGCAAACTCCCAAAGGACTTCCCTCATGACACAGGTACACACAGATGAGCAAAAGGAACAAGCAGTATATGAAGAAATAAGACAGAAGAATCTTCCCCACAACATACCTACTCCAAATTTAAAATCTGTGAGCTCCATGCTACTCTTTGCTCATGACTACTCTCCTGTAAAACCTTGTATTCAAGCATCATACCTTCAGAATTCTCTCCCCAGAACAGCAGGGTATGGGTGCTCAAGTTTTTTGCCTAATCAGTGGCAACTGAGTAGAGTGCACTTCCTTCCTTGGTGGCATACAATATTAAGTAAAAATTTAGAGGTGTCAGCTGAATCACAGTACTTCATCCCCAAAGCAGAGATACAACAGTCTGCTGAGAAATGTATGTAAACCCTCATCAGGTAATGAAGAGAAACCATTGTGCTTGGGGCTTGATCCCTCTATTCTAAAGACCAAAACACTCAAGGTTTCCCAACTGAAAATGCACATAGCATGTAAACACTTCAATTTGATGCTTATGGTCTCCCACAGCGCTCCAAGTGAGGGTTTCTCCTACTCTTAGAGAGCTTTCTGATCAATAGTGAAGCAGGTAAGGACGGCTAAATGTATTTTAAATATATAGCTTACAATGAGTAATTTGACCAACAAGAACAGAATCTTGCTTTTTTTTAAAAAAAAAAAAACACACTACATTTTCCCACTCAGTATTTTTTTGCTATTAAATCACACATGCTAAGAAACCTACCACTGCTTCTTTCAAAATTATGTGTACCTTAATAGACTATGAAGCTTCTGTTTTGCTGACAAAAATAAGTTTTAAGAGGAATAACTTAACACAAAGCTAAGTCAATGTAACATTTATACCAAGTTAATTCCAATATTTAAAATGATGAGCAATTTACTTACTTTTAAATATGTATCTGCCTCCTGGAGAGAAAGACCTTTCTTGATAGAGTTGCCACATTCATGATCACCTAGTACAATGAAAAGTATTTATTTTTATGTATTTCTCACAGTTATGTGACTAAATAATATAAACTTTGGATATATTAATACTAACTTCAGATACATGAGGGAAAATGTTGTAAGATATTGCTTTGATAGAAAAGTATCCTATAAGATAGATAGTATATAAATCTCTAGATGACTCTGCTAACAGTTGACACTACAAACATATACATGTATACACAGAAGTAGAGTCCTTTTTCTTCACTAGAGCTTATTCTCAAGACTAACTTAAGTGTCAAATTCTATTCAGGTATGCAATATAGTCTAATAATCTTTAAGTTCAATGATATCGCGTACTTTAACCATTACAGTATATACACTTCTAAAATTTCTCAGTCTTAAAATAGGTTTTCTGTACTGTTCCTATTGATACGCATATTGCAAAGGTACTCTCTTAAATGTTTTCAATCTTGTATTTTTAAGTTGTTCTAAAGGCTCTCTCCTGGACCTCATGGTGAAAGACAGGTAAGAAATTGAATACCACTACGCTGACTTTTATTTACTAACTTTATTTCTGACGAAAAATCTAAACCAAATGCAAGATGGATTTAACTGAAGTAGTCTCTCAAAGCTAATCTTCTACCATTTTAAGACCTTGGGGGACTGATGCAAATAATCCAAAGTTTTACTAATGTAAAGACTCCTCCTCCTTTCTGTTCTTTGCCTCATAAGTCACTTGTGTGTTACAGTTAGAGCCCGACACAAAACTGGAAAACTGCTCATTTTTATATTTTCAAAAACAAGGGTAACACCCATTTCTGCTTTTTAGCCCCAACGGTAATGAATGCAACCTGCAATCTGTATTGGACCTTGGGGAACTCCTGTATTCCAGCTCAAAATTGCTATAAACGGCAGACTTCAGAAAGTATACCACTCCCTGCTTTTTCTTGCCTCCCCCGAACCTCACTAACTCCACCCTGCCCCGTCAAATTTTGTTTTAATGTGTGCCTGATGAAGAGTTCTGGACAACTTGAAAGTTGGCTCACTATTTCATATTGTTTTAGCTGGTCCCAATAAACGTATTTACCTTTTACATTTTCCCCTAATGGGCCAACACAGCTTTTTCTATGCTTTCTCTGAGGGAATTAGTTACCTTGCTGATTAATGCAATATTTAAGTTCTTGTTTTAAAATCTCTCTTGTTTTATAAGCATATTTCAACAATCAAGATAAGGTAGTTTACCATTATATCTGTGATATAAGCACTGATTCAATACAATAATTATTGTATCAATATGAATGAAATAATTATTCTTATTCCTGCAATCACAAAGCACCTTCACAATTTGCTTATTGCTATAAATCTTTACACATGCATTCTTTTGAAATCCAACAGTTTAATATTGGCTTTAAATGCTCACCTGCTATTTGTGCCAGCTTATCATGTAGTTTATATAAGCTGTTCATAAGAACTGTTTCATCTACCTAGAAATTTAATAAGCCAGTTAAGAAGTGTTATAATAAAGTCTGTAATAATGGTAATAATATATATCCTAGATAGCACTACACAGAGATGTACAATTTCCCCCCAAAAAATTGAAGCGGTGGGGGCAAAATTGTTTCCCGCATTTTGGAAAAAATGAAAATATATTGAATAGATACATTCTTATCAAACAAAACTTACTTTGCTGCTTTAAAAAAAATGTGTTATGTTCCTTTGTTACTATTTATATGCCGCCTTTCAGCCAAAAAGGCTTCCAAGGTGACTCTCAAGAATAAATAGATAATACAATAACACAAATACAAAATTATAGAAATACAAACAATATAAATGATACATGTATAACTTATTTAGTATGTAACATTTTGCTATATGACACATGGCTTCATTTTCTACAAGCAAAGTGGTAAGTATGCTAAATACGACATACTTATAAAATTCATAGAGCAATCCTATATAAGTTTACAAAATGGTAAGCATGCTAAATACTAAAGAGTTGCAAATGGTTGCATCCTGTGCTACCTAAGCACATTATCTTATTTTTTTTCCTACTTCTGAGATGCACAAACTAAGAAAGCTGTAGGAAACAAAAGCAATGTATGTTCTTCATGAAGATGGCAGCATGCCCTAGGAGCAGAAATGCATCTTTGATCCAAGCATTGTATATTTCTACATTGTTATACATAGAAATTATCAGTCTCTAAAGCTTCAGAATGCCTTTAATAGAAATTTTCATACTAGACATTCCAAATGAATAAAATTTCACTCATTCCAAAAGAGAAACTATTTTACAGGAGTGTGTGTTCTCTTCAAAGATGGGAGAAAAATATGTTTTTGCCCCCTGGGCTTTCACGTCTTTAGTGCCACAGACTTAAAAGTATACCATCCTAAATTCTCAGAAACACCACTCAACAGCAAGGAAACCCAGGGGCTGGGAGAGGCACAGTGCTCTAATTAAAAGGAACAAACAATTTACTTTCCCATGAGTCTCTCTCTCACTCTCAGTTGCCACTGTTCCAATACTGGCTCAAAGAAGAGTGCAATTATGTGAAATACTGTATTAAGTTTGGATGGTAGTTTGTCATATAGGGACTGATCTACCTTGCCAAAAATTGTGAGGCTACTGGATATTGAAAGCGAAGCAATACAAGGAACTGAGTGCCCTCACCTCTAGGTGAGTGGTTGGAAATGATAAGACCTTCAGAGTAAATGGTTTCAGAACCTAATGTGCTGAACCTTTCAGAACCTTTGTGCTAGCAAAACAGGATTTCCCCTAATTCAACTATTTTTTTCCTGCAGTGTATCATTCTAGAGTTTGTGTACAAGTCATTCAAACACAGCCTTATAATCAAGAGGCATACAAACTGGACTTCTCAGTCAGCAACAATTCTTAGGACACAAACTCTTAGTAAAATGGGTATCTAGCATGCAGACACAAAACTCTTGCATTAAGATTATCCAAGATTTTAGATTGTCAATAACCTATTTAATCAAAATTATCAGGACATAATACAGCTCAAAGACAAGCCCTCAAAATAGATACTAAGAACATACTCACGTTTCTATTAACCATCCCAGTGAGCAGATTTTTATCTATTAAAGGGGGGAAAAGAAAATTACTTAATACCATTTCAATACCAATATCTTAAATGATGTAAAAATTAAAACCACTAGGTTAAATACAGCTTACATTATTATACATCTTACAAAGGAATCCAGTAATTACAATGTGACAAGTAGCACTAGCACAATATCATGCCATTCATAATATTTTGTGTATTTGTGTTACTACACCTAGAAGCAAGTGGGGAAGTTGTCTACCTGACTTGCTTGGCTAGCATAGCATGTCACTGCTGAAAGCATAAACTTGCTCCTAAACAGCTAAAATGCAGAATTTGAGCAGGCTATCAACAACTTACTAGATTTTAGTTGGATACAGAGTGGCTGTTCCACAAATGGAAACAGTTATTCTGCTTATGGAAGGCACAGAGATTCAGCAGAGACTTCCTGTTCTAGGAAGAGGGGAGACAATATTCACAGATGCCCACTTCCTCAATGCTACCCATCATGCTGCTTTCAAAGGGCTCCCCAACCTGTCAGAGGAGTGTTTTTAGGATGTGCAGGGGGCTGCAGGAAGAGGGGGAATTGGCAAAAAAAGGTCTCACCATCCCCCTTCTACAGCATGAGCAGAGCTCTACCAAGCACAATTCAGCAGCCAGCCCAATTTGTTTGGTATCCTCAAACAGTAATTGAAGACTTCAGTATTGCCAAAAGAAATAGAACAGTTCTTGCTGACTACACTGATAGTGCTCATAAAGTCAAGCATTTACATTTGAGAAGAAAGCAGAAAAACTTATCCAACGTTATGTTTACCGGTAGGTGTACACATAAGATATTTTAAGCATGTAATGGAATGGTTTCAGTGTCAGACCAGGACCAATGAGACCCAGGTTAGAATCCCCAATGAGCCATGAAGTTCACTGAGATAGTTGTTCTTCTCAGCATAACCTACTGCATATAAGGATGTTGTGAGGATAATACAGCAGGTTGAAGAAATTGTGTATATGAGATTCAGTTGCTGCAAAATGCTGCAACCAGCATTCGAAATTCGTCACTCGCCATGCGCTTTTTGCACCTGGCTATTGGCCACTGGCCACTGGAGGTGCATTCCTGGGAATCCTTAAATCCTGCCTGTTTTCACACACTAACAACACATCCTTTAAAATTTTATCTGCACAATTAGAACGAATTTCAGGAACCAAAAAATCATATTGAAAAATACGACTTTCGAGCCATCTGGCCCCAAAATGGCAACGAGACATTTCATTTTGGTGACTGTAACCCTGGCTTAAGGAGCCATTTGGTGCCTATCTTATATATCTGAATTTCTAACACTGGCTACAACCAGGTTACGGTCTGAAACCAGTTTGAGAGAGCATTTGACACACACACCCCAATTAAGTTCAACAGCTATCAGTTCATTTCAGGCACAATTCCAACTATTGGTATGGCATACTGTTATCTGACCAGGTTGTGGAAAAGCCTGCCCAGCTTTTAAGTTGGACAGAAATCCCTACTACAGTACCACCAGCACCACCGTTGTTGAATTTTTCTTCCCAGCCTGGGACAAGGGGAGCTTTCAGGGATATGCCTTCCTTTTATTAGAGTGGATGCCTGCGGGTGGGGAATGGCTTGTTTTGATTTCTTGTCAGCCACTCTGGGAGCCTTTTTGACTGAAGAGTGGGGTACAAATGCTATAAATAAGTAAATATGCACCCACTAAACCACTTCAAACAGCGGAACCAGCACTGTTACAGGTGCACATAATACCCGTTCTGCATTTGTAAGAACCTGATCTTTTATAGTGGCAGCACCTACACTTTGAAACTCCCTGCCTATGGATATCAGGCAGATGCCATGTGCATTTACTGTACTCTTTTCAGTGCCCACTGGAAACATTTGCTTGCCCAGATACTTAGAAAGTTGATGCAAGTTTTAATATGCTTTATTATCTTAACTTTTGAAAGTCTTAAATTGTTGTTAATTCTTCTTATTGATAATCCTACTGGTTTAACTTTTTTGTGAACCACTTTGAGGGTGTTTTTTTTTTTTTTTTACAATCAAGCAGTGCATAAATTTTATAAAATAAAATGACAATAATAATTGGGGGGGAGCAAAGCTTATTTGACTTTGAGGTGAGTGAGGGAAGCAGTTAGTCAACTTGAAGTTACAAGGTAGTTTGGCTTTTAAAAAGAAAAAGTTTGTGCCTGGGGCAGCCATTTTTTTTCCTGTACCAAGTCCCTGAAAACAAGATTACATCACATAGCTTCCTGCTCAAGAACATTCCAGCCCTATTTTGAAAGCCTGCAGTGGCAGTCAGGTTTCTAACCACTTACAGCAACTTTTACCTTTAACAAACCTTTAAAATCAAGCAATAGAAAGTTGCTTGGAGGATCATATATGTTGTACCTCAACATAGCTATTGTTTAGAATCACAGGGCTGCTGCCAAGATCACTAGTCCCATGTCACAGAGGAGCATGTTGCTATATGCAGCGTAAGTCCACTTTACGTACCGACAACAATATTTCCACACTCTGTAGGCAAATGTAGCAGAGTAGGTAGGGGTGGCCTACCTGTGACCCTCCAGATGTTGTTGGATTCCAATTCCTATTAGTGCCTGTCAGCAATGTCAGGGACTGTGGGAGCTGTAGGGCAAGTATGTGCCTTGACTGGGTCTCACCACTATTCCATCCAGCTTAGCACTGTCCCCGGTTACTAACATTAGCTCTCCAGGATTTCAGATATGGCCTTTCCCAGTCACACCTGGAGATACCAAGGATTGAACTTGGGAAATTCTGCTTACAAAAGCATGTGCAGTACCCAGGAGCTACAGCTCCTCCACAACTTTGTTGGGTGCACCTCAGTTTCAGAAACACAATAAACATTCTTGCCCCCCCTGAAAAAGTATGCAGTTTTGATACAAATTTCAGTTTTCAAGATCCACTTGTTCAGAAGCTACTGCACAAAACCTCTAACCATTCAATTTCACACACACCCAGAAAACCCCTAAGCTTACAGTTATTGCACACATTTAGAAATTGGTGACAAGACACATTTGTCTGTTCTCCTCACCTGAGCCTTGCTAGAATTATACACATTCCAACTCTTTAAAGACATTTTGCTTCATTAGACATGCTTAGAAACATGTCTAAACTTCCTCTCCTTGGTTTGGAGTGTCATGGGACTAGGGCAGCTTTGAATACTTCAGCTCCAAGCTGCTTCATGGGAGGCTCCAGACATGCCCCTCTTTTGGCCCTATGGATGCTGGAGCTCTGACATTAGTTCAAGCAGGGCACTGAAGCCAGCAGCAAAGATAGAGGCTCTAATCTAATCTGAGATGCCCCTGTCCAGATCTCTGCCTTCAATATCAATGCAATCTATTGTATGGCCCATGATACACTCTCTCAAAGACCGTAAGATTACATCCACAGAGACCTTTAGAAGCAAATATAAATTGTAATTAGCAGATATATAGCATATTAATAAGGAAAGGGTCAAGATGACTCAATATGCAGTATCCACTTGCCAAAACCACCAGGTGAATGTATGTGGACGCAATCTGGAGGCTTGAGATTCAAAAGCCAAGCATATCACCAAACCACTAGGAATATAGCTTGAGGCACAAGAACTCTATGGAAATATTATGATTTGGCACCTATTTCTCTCTCTTTATATGGCTGCTATTTCCAAGCATTTCAAGTCTTGAGTGCTGCGTCACGTTATCTACATGGTATATGAAGCAACATAAAAATCAGGCCGATAAAAACAGTAGCATGTACTTTTTTGCTTTTGAACCTCATCATACAGCAGCACAATTTCAGAATTCTGAAAACATATTACCTATCTACCTAGTTTTTAGAATCCATCTATCAAGGTTTTTTTGTCCAAACAGTACTTCAGGCAGGCAATTATGGATTAATAAAAATGAACACATACACCTAAGCTAGAAGGATTCAAATGTATGCAAGAATCACTGGTGCTTGATTAAATAAACCAAGGAAGACTGCGACTTCCAGGTATGAAATAGTCTTTTATCCATGTTTTCCTAGTAATAAGGTTTTCATAAATCACAAAACTACCATTGGGGGAATCATCATATTCTGTTTTTCAATCTTTACCAGCAGGACAACACTTGCCTGGTTCATACATCATACATCACACTACACCAAACCAAACCAAACCATGTCCCAGTCCAAATGTGAGAGCATGCAAGTCTCCAGAGAAGAGCATGGTATCCCCACTGGTTCTTGCTGCTGTGTTACACTAAGCCAGTGTTTCTCAACCTCCTCGGGGCAACGGCACAGCTGCCCCACGAAAAAAATCTCGCGGCACACCACGACCCGGGGGGGGCGGGGTGTCCGCGCGCCTGGCGGGAGGGAGGGGCGAAAACGGAGCGGGAGATCGGTGGGCCAGGCGCCCGCCCCCCCTCCCGCGCCCAGCCCCCCGGCAGCACCTCCACCCGGCCCCGAGCGAGCCCGGGACGACGACGGGCGGGTCGGAGCCCGCTCGCCCGCCGCGCAGGATAGCTGCTGCTTCTACGGCCGCCTCACTGACCTCCCGCCCGTCCCCGACCGCGACCGGGGCGGCAGAGGCAGCGGGCGAAGCGCCCGGCAGCCCTGGCGAAGGCGGCGGTCGGCGAGCGGGAAGCGCAGCCGAGGCGACGCCAGCCGCCCGGACCGCCCCGGAAGCGGAAGGGCGACACAGCAGCCGGTGTCTTCCCCTTCCCGCGGCACAGCAGCCGGTGTCTTGCGGCACACTCCTGTGCCGCGGAACACCGGTTGAAGAACGCTGCACTAAGCCATAGCTTGATTTAGCATGTTGTCTGAACCCAGGCTCACAGTTTAGCTCTTCCAAACAAACAATGAGCCATAAACCATGGGACAAATTTGGGTTACATCTAATGGTTAGTATGGAGACAATTAAACCACAAACCCAGGACAACATGCTAAGTCAAGCGCTGACTTAGTGCAGCAGCAGAGTGACTAGGGTAAAGGAGTAAAGTAGTCACAAATCTGTCTCCTGGGGCCTGTGTGTTTATGCTAAGCTATGGTTTGGCTTAGGGTGACATGAAAACCATGTCACCATGAAACTGCCAACAGTAAACCAACAAAAGCACAGCATTAAGATGGAAAGATCTTCTAAATCTAGCCTTGTGGCTGTGTCAATGAACCACAAGTTACAGGAAATCATTTAAAGGTGCTGATTTGCTTAGCAAAAAGTGTATGTATGCCAGATTTTCAGGGGGCCTTTAAGCTCCCCTTCTGCACAGCATGTTAAATCCAAGGTGTTTATGCCTTAAACAAGACAATCATCTTGTTAAAACCACTTTAAACTAATAAATTATTTTTTCCTGCTCAAGATCCCCCACTACCATATCCCCCCTCAACTGAACTCAAACACCTGCTTTTTCCTCCCACTGTTCCCTCCAACTGTCAGAACCCACTGTAACAAAGCCAACTTTGAGTCACTGACAATTAGTATTTTTTTTTCCAGAAGCCTAAGAGTAAATCCTAAATTTAAATTTAGAATTTAAATTTAAATTAAATTAAATTTAAACACAGGTGTCACTCTCATGTTATAAATACCTACATAATAAGATTTCCATGTAGGAATTAACATACGACATGTGCATCAGAATGCAGCTATTATAATGAATTTACCCTATGCAACTCATTCATTTTTAAACAGAAGTATCTCCTGTGTCTGAATTTTGTCAGGTGTGGGGTGCTTTGCTATAGAATAAAAATTAGTAGGATGAGTTTCAAACATCATTTACAATCTGATTCACCCCACGAGCACTACAGCTACAAATCACAAGCTTAGAATCAGATTCCCATTTTTAAATCTAAGAGGCATAGCAGTAATTATTCTGTTCTGAGGGGGGGGGAAGAGATAGTCAAGTGCACCAACTCCTAGCCAATGACCCCAATCCATCTTTAAGGACATATCCTTAAAAGTTTGAGATGTTCTAATAAAATGAATGGCAAGAATTTAAGAGGAAACAAAATCTACATAAAGGCTATTGAATTAAGGAACAGAGAGGTCTGTGTGGTCTGCCCAAAAGCTGTTTCTCGTTCCACTCCGTAAGCAAAAACATCCACAAGTCTACAGAAGAAGTTGTTAGGGTTGACACAAAACAAAGCAGCAACTCAAGCTTCTGGGTTCTTTTATGTGACATACTTCACGCATTTATTTATGTCATTAAGTGGAGCAAAGGGCCTGTGCCCCGTTTCCCAATACTTACTGTCAATTCCCACATCCTCAGTTATTCCCGAGCCTCTCATTCTTAGATACGTGAGCCCCAATATCAGAAAGAACAAGCATGCAGCAGTTAAGAGGAACATAGACAGGTAATGGGCACTGAAGCCTCCTGTGGTGGATATTTCTTCTCTCTTGAACTGCTGCAGAAGATCCTCCTCGGGCTCCGAAACCTTCTGCTTGTAGGTGTTTTTCTGATAAGTATGATTTGAACCTGTGTGGTTGGAGTGATTGATTCTAGTGGAGGAGGAAGTGGTAGCACCTGGAGAGAGGCTGGTGGTAGCGGTGTATATCCTAGGTTCCATATTGTAGCCACCAGTGAGGATATGATTGTTGGCTGGTTTCCTGTCGCCGCCCAAGGAATCAGTCATTTTGCTACTACTGTCCAAGCCGCTGAGCAGAGGCGGGAGAAACAGCTGCTGGTGGGCTTTCCTAGCAGAGCCGCCGCCGCGGTACCTGGGCAGCAGCTGCGGACTGGAGTCCAGATACCCGCCCCTTTTCGCCAGGTCGACCTCCTCTTCCTCCTCCTCGTCTTCCTCTCGACCTCTCCCCCTGTCACTGCTCCTGCCAGCAGCAGCCACCCTAACATTCAATGCACGGCCGCTACCAGCAGCAGCACCCCCCTGGCCAGTCTCCATCAAGCCCCCTGCTGCACCTGCCTGGCCCGAGAATGGCGCGGCAGGTCTGTTAAGGCTCCTTCGGGCCAGGTAGTGGCGGGCAAGCGACTCCTCTCTCAGCACCTGCTGCTTGGCCCCCGTCGCCACCGCAGCCGCCGCCTCTTCCTCCTCCGAGTCCGAGTACTTGTCCCTCCTGCTGGCGCCGCCGTACGAGAGGAATCGGCTCCCGTTCACGGCGCGGTTCTTGCAGCGCTCCTGCTGGGGCTCCTCGTGGGGCTCGTCCTCGGCGGCGGCGGCTGCTACTTCCTCGTCGTCGTCCTCCCCGTCGTCTCCCGGAATCTGCTCCCGAGCTCCAGCCGCCCGCCTGGCCGTCGCCCCCCACCAGGCATGGGGCTTCCTCCGAAGAGGAAGCGCCGCCTCAGCCGCCGCGCTGCTGGGGAGGCAGCCAGTGCCCGCGCCTGCCGCCGCCGCAGGCCTCGCGTCCCGCCGGGAGGCTGAGCCCCGCTCCCGCCGGCTGCCCGCGGCGCCAGCCGGGCCCCGGGGACTGGCCTCCGCATCCGACTCGTCAGAGCTGAAGCCCAGCAGCACTTTGCCGCCGACGCCGAGGGCAGCTCCGCGGGCCCGGCCGCCGCCGCCAACCGCCCCAGACAGGGAGGAGGAGGAGGAGAGGTCGGCGCTGGCCAGCCGAGACCTCGCCAAACCGCCGCCGCCGCCGCCTCCTCCTGCCCCGGGGTTATTGTTGTTACTGTTCCGGGTCTTGCTGGCGGCGGCGGCGGCTCGGGCCCCGCCAGCTCGCTCTTCCTCGCGGAGCTTCTTGAGCTTCTTCAGGTAGACCGGCCGTGTGCTCTCGGTGACGGGCCCCGGCGAGAAGCCGAGTCGCCTCAGCTCGGAGAAAAGCTCCTCGTCGGTAAGCTGCGCGGCTCCGGCGGCAGCAGCGGCGGCGGCCGCCATTTTCCTCCCTCAACAGCCGCCGCGGCCGCTTCCTACCCACGCGCCGAAGCTCCGGTCCCCGCCCAAGGGGCTGCGGTCTTATGGGTTCCTCTGACGAGAGTTCCGGTTCCCCGATGGCAGCCGAACGAGCCCTTCCATGTGCGGGGTAAAGAAAGGAGAGTTAAGCGCTGCACACGCGCTCTCTGCCCATAGCTTCGAAAAAATGGGGAAACCGACCCAATCTCCAAGGGCGACGTTTTTATTCCTGACAGATTCACACCTTGGCTTGGACAGAAATTCAAGAGATAGGGTGGTTTCACTTGCTGAGTTTCTGTGCCGCAGCTCTGTTTTTTTAGAGAACATTTCGGGTGTGTGCCGTTTTCTGCACACGCACACACCCCAAAGTAGGAAACGGGCTTTATCTGATGGATTCAGCGTTTACTTTCTGTGGCACAGCCAGAAGTTTAACAGTTTACAGCGCACCTCCGTTTATTATCCACACCTGTTGAATTTCTGCCTGCTGCCAACTTTGAAAGGCACGAGACTTCCCAGTGGAAGCCCTGCGGACTTCAACCAGTTTCACCCTCGTATAAAACCATTGCTTCAAGTATCAAACATTGATCCTCCTGGCGCTGCGATCCTGTACATGACCACCTGAAAGTGCGTTTACTGGGCTCCTTTGCGAAGAAGGGCGAGATGCAGATTTAAATATTGCCCCGTGTTTGGATATGGCCGTCAGTATATTTGCACACACAGTGTGCGACTGTACTGGGAATCCTTTGAAAGCTTCCTTCGCCCAGGTACCAATCCGCACTTGCTTGGCTTGGGGAAGTCTAATCAGAACAAGGAAGCGATAGGTGTGTGAAGCTTCAGGGTTTTTGTTTTACCCCTTTGGTCCCCGCCGGCCGGAACTGACGCGTGCGCACTAGACTGTGGCCTAGACCCGCCCGTCACCCTGGAAGCGCCGCTCTGCCCACCAGGGAGGGAGGCGGGTTGTGTGGGCTTCCTAAATTCAAGATCTCGCTCTCTCTCTGGCACAGAGAGACTGCAAACTCCCATCATGACCCCAAAGTACAAGCATTAGGCGTGCCATGTAAAAGCACACAGTTACACACACACACACACACACAGTCAGTCAGTCTTCCTTATTAGGGACATTTTTGTTCCATGTGGCTGGAATAGCAACTTAATAAGCAAACACTCCCTTCCTGTACAAAGGGCACGAAGTCCAAACTGAGAGAGGCTGTGATTCAGTTTTGGGGCCATCCTACACGTGTAGGGGGAATCGTAACGTCCTGAATTGAAGAGCTCACTCTGTGTTCTCTAAAAGGAACAGCTGTAAAAGACGTTTAGCAGCTTCATATCCTGAATCCTGTAACAGCTTTTGCAGTGGGATGCCCAGCTCAAAATGTTACTCGCCTGACCATAATGCAGCCAGATCCAAAACCTCTCTCCAAAAATGGTTTTGCTTCAAGATGCTATTTGTTCACACCACCGTGGCTGATGCTACCAGCTCCTTTACCATTACCAAATAGCAAGTGACCCCAGTGTGCATTTAACTACTCTGTCATCCCCTAAAAGTGTGATAAAATACTCTTTAGGACTTGACACGATCGATGATTCAAAATTGAGTTGCTCCAGTTCACCTGAGATAATTTCCAGTCATTTTGTATGGGCTCCATGTCCTACTTCCAAGTGGTGAACTTTGCCACATTCCTTCTAATAATGAACATTCCTAGCGAATGCCGATAGGATGTTGGAACCAAATTTGGAAATGGAGGTATTTGTTTATACATGCTCAGAGACTGACCGTTTTTTAAAAAAGAGAAGGCGGGTAATAAGGCATATGGATAAAGCAGGTTAAAAATAGGCTGTGACTCTGTCCAATAGGCTGTGACTCTGCTAATTACTTACAACAAGGCTTTTTAGTTTACTCATGAGTAATAGTGTAGATCAGGCATAGGCAAACTCCGGCCTTCCAGATGTTTGGGACTACAATTCCCATTATCCCTGACCACTGGTCCTGTTAGCTAGGGATGATGGGAATTGTAGTCCCAAACATCTGAAGGGCCGGAGTTTGCCTATGCCTGGTGTAGATGGTAAATGAGGGATGGAATGGATCCTGATGGGAGGGACAAAGACTGCATTCCATAGCCCATTTTTAAGGCCTCTCTCCCATGCCGGTTGGAGGAGGAGGATGGCAAGCAAGCTTTGGTTAGCAAGAGAAAAAATAAATTATGCACCACATTTATTTTACATAACTTGCAGCAGCCACCAAAGTTAGCTTCCTACCCCACTCAGCCCAGATATTTAATCTAATTTATTTGTTTGTTTCCTAGTTTAGATTATGCACAGCACCCAAGAATCAACACTCTTGTCAAGAAGGAGGTCATTGAGTTCCATGATGCTGTTGTTACATGACAGTTGTGAATAGTCCTCTTTTATGCAGTGATCGGAGATTACTCCATGTCTGCAAAGCTTTCTATTTTCCTGATCTGACAAAGAGCAGCCACAAGAAGGAATAAGAATAGGATGCATTGTTTTTACATCTATATTAGCTACTAGGTCTCAGGATATTTCCTGAAGGTATATGAGGCCTCCACCTTGCTGGAGCTAAGCAGGTCTGGATTTCAGCAATGCCTGGAACGGTGAGCATTTGTGTGCTGCTTTGAAAATGCTAATAACACATATTGGGCTGTCACTGTTTGCAGAAATCTTAGCTCAACATAGGTGTCAAGAAGGAGGTGCTAGCAGCCTCAAGGAGACTTCAAGATCTGAAGAAAGTGAGGTGGGGAAATCTCAAGTAAAAAAACCCTAAGGGGGCAAAAATTCTCCAGAACAGCAGACTCAGCACGCATGGAATGATGCTGACTCACTCTGTGTGTGTGCGTGTGTAATAGAGTAGCCTAAACAAAAGCACTGCACACAGCAATATTTTACTGTAAGTCCCATTTCTAAAATAATTTACCTTTTTTATATATGACAAATTATGTGAAAATGCACCTGGTGACATTTATTTATTTGTTTGCTTGCTTGCTTTTATATCCTTCCTTTCTCTCCAATGAGCTTGACATGGCATACATGGCTCTCCCCCCCCCCCTATTTAATCCCCACAAAAACTGTGCGGTAGGTTAGACTAAGAGGCAGTGCCTGGCCCAAGGTCACCCAGTGAGCTTTGTGGTCAAGTGGGGATTATGAACCCTGGTCTCCCAGGTCCTGGTCAGACACTGTAACCACTAAACCACACTGGCTCTCAACAGGCATTAAGTTCAGAATAAACTTTGGCTTTGCAGCTAGCCCAGACACATGCATGCCATCCTTTCCTAGTGGGTGGGTGGTCAACATTCCTTGTCACACCACATCAATGGCTTAAGCAACAGTGTTTAGCCTTTTCATACCCCATGACCCACATGCATTTGGAGACCGACTCCTTAATTTGTTTACCACGTACTTCTGTGGCTGTCGTGCTTGGGTCAAAGGGCAAGCCACCAAGTAGAGCATAGAGCAGCCTTCTCCAAGCCTTGGTCCCCAGATGCCTTTGGACTTCAACTTCCATCATCCCTGACCATTAGCCATGCTGCCGGAGTTGACAGGAGCTGTAGTTCACCTACACCTGGGCTCAAGGTTGGGTAAGGCTAGCCTAGGGAACCTCTGTCATTAGCAGGGCTACCACATGGGAAAGGACATTCAAGCCACTTGCCCAGCCTTTGGCAGCAGCCGCAACATCCATGTAAAGCAATGGCACTGCAACCATAGCATAGGCAATCTGAGATGCAATGCCTACAGTGCCCCTCTTCATCACTTACATTCCTCCCAGCAGCTTGCATCTATATATATAAAATCGTTCAAGTTGGATGTTTGTTAACGATCGCCTTTCTTCGTAACCCCTTCATCGATTCCATTCAAATTTGGACACAAGGTTCCATGCCCATATGGAAGTGATCATACATACTTACACTGCACAAATACCACACCTTTCCCAGGTAAAAATGTGATTTTCTGCAAAAAAAAATAGCGCCCTCCAGTAGACGTTAAACAGCACAACACAACACACCTCTTTCTGACCCCTCCTCCTCCTTTCCTGACGTCACTACCACCATCCAATCGACAGACAGACCGCCCACAAACACTACTGGGACAAAGAACCTCATAGACTAAAATAGTAGTAATAAACAGTTGTAGAAACGAAGACAAAAACGGGAGGGGCAAACGGAGAACACATAGACTGAACTTCAACGAGATAAGCTGTAAGTAAACATACGCTTTCTCTTTCATACTGTGTCTTACTTTTGCATTTCACCAAATCAGCCACAGGAAGGCGTGGCCGGGTCAGCTAGTTACTTATAAAGGCCATCTCCAACTCCTCAAAAGATCCATCAACAGTGTCTCCAAAAAATTTTACACATCACTTGGGAAGACAGGCGAACTAATGCCAGTATACTGGAAGAAGCAAAGATCATCAGTGTCAAAAGCAATGATTCTTCAGTATCAACTTTGTTGAACTGGTCATGTTGTTCGGATGGCTGATTATCATCTTCCAAAGCAACTACTCTATTCCAAACTTTAAAAATGGAAAGCTTAATGCTGATGGCCAACAAAAGAGGTTGAAAGATTCTCTCAAGTCAAATCTAAAAAAATATAGTATTAACACCAACAACTGGGAAACACTGGCCTGCGAGTGCTCCAATTGGAGAACAGCCTTTACCAAAGGTGTCATGGGCTTTGAAGATGCTTGAACTCAGGATGAAAGGGAGAAAGGTGCTAAGAGGAAGGCACGCTTGGCAAACCCTCACCGTGATCAACTCCCACCCAGAAACCTATGTCCCCACTGTGGAAGGAAGTGGGGATCCAAAACTGGCCTCCACAGTCACTTACGGACTCACTGTTAAAACTGTGTTTATGGAAGACAAACTTGCTCGGCTACGAGTGATCGCCAAAGAAGAAGAAGACTCTCCGCTCTGGCACACAGCTGATGGAGGGGAGTGGGGTGAGCAAGTGAAGAGGAAGATCACTTTTGGGAGGCAGTGAGGATTCCACAAGAGAGGCTAAGAATATAAGGGAAGTCCTGATGGATCAGAGCAAATGTCCATCTCAGCTCCACAGTCACTTGTGGAGATCCTTCTTTATTGTTGGCAACCAGATACTCTGTGGCAGATACCTGTATACTGCCCTGGGCCGAGCAATCTAAGCTGCAGGAAGCCAGTGTAACTTACGCCAGGTCAATTTATGCCGGTGTAACTTACTCCTGTTGCAAACTCCTTTCAGTAGTGTGGCTGCTGCCAGCTAATTCAGCCCCACCCAGTCTTTTGGAGGGAAAACAACTCTTTAAAATGGATCCAGTTACAGGTAGGTAGCCGTGTTGGTCTGCCATGTTGTTGTTCAGTCGTTCAGTCGTGTCCGACTCTTCGTGACCCCATGGACCAGAGCACGCCAGGCACGCCTATCCTTCACTGCCTCTTGCAGTTTGGCCAAACTCATGTTAGTAGCTTCGAGAACACTGTCCATAGTCGAAACAAAATACAAAATAAAAAAAATCCTTCCAGTAGCACCTTAGAGACCAACTAAGTTTGTTCTTGGTATGAGCTTTCGTGTGCATGCACACGAAAGCTCATACCAAGAACAAACTTAGTTGGTCTCTAAGGTGCTACTGGAAGGAATTTTTTTTATTTTTTATTTTTCTTTAAAATGGAGTTTAACTTGCACCAGCCTTTTTGTAACTTCTATTGGGTTGCTAGGTCACATGACACAGCCGAGCAGAGTTTGCAACAGGTGGATGTCTCCCTCTGCCCCACTGAGCTCAGACTCAGCCAGCAATCCAGTCTATTCCAAACTCAGTTCATCCTGGCAGATCTGGGGCTTGGCTGGCTCCCTACATGTGGAAACCCCATTCCATTTAGCCATCATCGTGGCGTTTGATAACCCTGTCTAGAATACGGCTCTAACTTGAAGTTCCCCATAGCATGTTTTTCAGAAACAGCTACAAATCCTTCCTCAGCCCAGGGTGACTTGCATTCTTTGCTTGTAGCCCTACACCGTAAATCCCAACACCCTGAAAAGAAGAGGAATATTGAGCAGAGAGAGCAGTTGCAAAATACAAGCCAGAAATTCCCCACCCCAAACTTGTTGAGAGAGAACAGAAGCCTCCTATGTCCACAGCAGCCGGCTCTCCTCTCTGCTTGGATGCCAGCCAGGTTGTTCCCCAGAGATCTGAAGACAGTTTGGGACTTGGGCTGAATGAAATCCCATCCCAAACCTTGCTTCAGAAACAGAAGGTTTTCCGTTCGGCTGCTGGAAATGGCTGTACTTGAACAAAATATCTTCAAAGAGAAACTCCAGTGTGAAAAATGTGAAATTGCAACTCAGTCATCAGGTTCAGTTCTAGCAGCTGTGATAATTGTTTCTTGCCCTACTCTTAATGGCAATTAACTTAGTGTTAAGGTATTGCATTACCTTAATGCAATACCTTAACACTAAGTTGAGGGACGCGGGTGGCACTGTGGGTTAAACCACAGAGCCTAGGGCTTGCCGATCAGAAGGTCGGCGGTTCAAATCCCCGCAACAGGGTGAGCTCCCGTTGTTCAGTCCCAGCTCCTGCCAACCTAGCAGTTCGAAAGCACGTCAAAGTGCGAGTAGATAAATAGGTACTGCTGCAGCGGGAAGGTAAACTGCGTTTCTGTGCGCTGCTCTGGTTTGCCAGAAGCGGCTTTGTCATGCTGGCCACATGACCTGGAAGCTGTACGCTGACTCTCGGCCAATAAAGCGAGATGAGCGCCGCAACCCCAGAGTCTGTCATGACTGGACCTAATGGGCAGGGGTCCCTTTACCTTTACCTTATTGCATTACCACCAATGATTACAATTGTGGATGGTCATTGTGCATAAATGTAAATTTTAATGTAAGTGTCACTTGACTGTATTGTTAGCATGACAGCTGTCAACTGAGGATAACACTTTCTGTTCCTGCTGAGTGGTTTCTTGCAACATGGTAAATTATTCTTTAAGATGCCATGAGATCCTTGGTTGTTTTTGCTGCAACAGACTAACAGAGCTGGGGCAACAACCAATTTTCCTATACACTTACCATGCTTAGCAGTTTCCTCACCAGGGGGCGCCAATTACCACCTTATGGTATACAGTAGTAGAGGAGAGTTTCCCAAATTTGGGTCTCCAGCTGTTTTTGAAGTATAATTCCCATCATTCCTGATGCTGGTCCTGCTAGCTAGGGATGGTGGAAGTTGTAGTCCAAAAACAGTTGGAGACCCTGCAGAGGACAAACACACCAAGGACTCAGCTATACAGCTGCATATACTGTATAACGTTTTAAGTGTGTTTTAAGTGCATTATGCAAATGTGACACTAGATGGCAATGGTGAGCTTATGGCAAATTTGATATATTTTTCAAAACGTTTTTCTTTTTTTTAAAGCATTTTCACAAGTCAACCATTGCAACCGATGCTGTTAGTTTGTCCCTGAATCTTAGGAACCTTTTGTTGTTTGCACGGACCCATTACAAATCAACATGGTTAGTGAACTGAACTACCGGTATCAGGCCCAGTCAAGGAAATGATCGCAGCAGTGTCTCTCATTTCTCTATCCTCTTCTAACTGGTCATGATGCCTAGCAAGCAAAGTCTCAAAGTTTTGAAGGACAGCAGACATTGATGAACCAAGAAACCAAATTCAATCTCCCTTCCCACCATTTTTGTTTTCATTTTTTCCTTCAGAAGTGTCATATTTTCTCAAGGCCTCTTTAGTTGCTCCAGGGAAAGCAGAGGGCCTCTGTTTGGCCTATCGGTCGGATTAAGCCCAGACGGCAAACCAGGGTTAGGACAACCCAGAGGGAAGGAAGGAGTGGATCCTGAAACACCTTGGGGGTTTAGGGAGAACATTTTATTTATTAGATTTTCAGTCTGCTCTTCCACAAAAAGAGTTCAGAGTGAAATATGTAGGCTTCTCCCATTTTTATCCTAACAACGACCCTGTGAAGTAGAAGAAGAAGAAGAGTTTGGATTTTATATCCCGCTTTATCACTACCCGAAGGAGTCTCAAAGCGGCTAACATTCTCCTTTCCCTTCCTCCCCCACAACAAACACTCTGTGAGGTGAGTGGGGCTGAGAGACTTCAAAGAAGTGTGACTAGCCCAAGGTCACCCAGCAGCTGCATGTGGAGGAGCAGAGACGCGAACCCGGTTCACCAGATTATGAGTCTACCGCTCTTAACCACTACACCACACTGGCTCTCCAGGTTAAGGTGAGAGGATATATGGCTGATCCAAGGCCACCCAAAGCGAGCTACACAGCTAAGCAAGGGATTGAAACCCAAGCCACAAGCAGCAAATTTCCCCACACACAAGTCCAGTGTACTCGAGGCATTTCACTTGTGGATGCTGACAGGGAAAACACTCACTGGCACCCACATCTGGATTGCAGCTGCGATCCCTATAGGCAGCTGCTTGTAGAAATCATATGTCGGCTACATGGGAAGCTCAAGTGCAGTAGCAAGCTTTTTTTTCCTTTTCTTTTTTTACAGCTGAAAAGGAGAAGATCTTTTTATTTCACAACTTTATAATGTATGCCCCACTTCTCAGTCTCTATTTTCAAGTGGCTGACAGCATAATTGGAACAACGCACGATTGCACTGTTTTCTCGTGCTCCTGGTGTTTGGTCTTCAGAAACAAACGTGGAGACTAGAATGCATTTTACAACATTGTTAAAAAACAAAGGCAGCCGGCAAGAAATACGACCAATCTGAACTAAGCTCCGGTCAAAGCTGTGTTGCTGTGTCTTAGCAACAAAAAGTCTTTGAAGAAGGAACGCGATGAGTGGATAGAGGTTGGGTTGCCAACGTGGCACAGTGACACTTTTGAGGACTTCCTCTGGTGTCTACCAACCCTCTGAACTCACCCACCCAAATAACTGCCCCATTTATCATGAGATTGTTGTCTCTCCACCTGCCACACTTTCAGAAGTACATGTTGTTGAAGGAGGAGACCAGATTTGTGGTGACACCTTTTGATTGGGCAACCCTGATAGCAACAATAGCAGGCGGAAAACTCTCCAAGCACGGGCCGTTTTGAAACCTAGGTGACTGAACCAACTCTCAGCCTAACCTACCTCACAGGGCTGTTGCAAAGATAGAACTTCGTAGGACATGAGGCTTCTGAAAACAACAAAGTGGCTTTGCCACTTCAAAGGCTTACAGATTTGTTAGCCAGGCATGGCCAAACTTGACTCATCAGATGTTTTGGGACTATAACTCCCATCATCCCTAGCTAACAGGACCAGTGGTCAGGGATGATGGGAATTGTAGTCCCAAAACATCTGGAGGGCCAAGTTTGGCCATGCCTGGGCCCTATAAGAACCTTCTTAGACCCTTGGAGCTTAATGAAGGCCTTCTCTGGATCCCTGCTTTGAAGGATGCTTGGAGGATAATGACGAAGGATCCACTCATAGAATCACAGAGTTAGAAAGGACCACACAGGTCACCCAGTCCAACCCCCTGAAATGCAGAAATATTTTGCCCAACATGATGCTTGAGCCCATGACCCTGAGATTAAGAGTTTTTGGCTCTGCCAACTGAACTGTCCCAGGATGTGACCTTTTCAATTGTGGCACCCCATTTGTGGAGTGAGAGAGCTTCACCTGGGGCCTTTGCTGACGTCTTTTGAGTGGCAGGTTTTATATATATATTCTCCCCCGCTCCAAGCTTCTGATGGACTACAACAATGTTTCCTGTTGGTTGTGCTGGGATTGGGGGCTGCTGTGTGTGTTTGTGTGTGTGTAATGAATTGCATGTGTTTTGGTGTACATATGTTTTATATCAATATGCTTTTGTTATAATATATTTTTACTCGTGCTTATTCTCTTACACATGATGCAGGTCATTTAGAAACCTGCAGCTAACAAGTTCATTCATAGATAAAGAAAATAAAACCAACAAATAATAGGTTTTAAGATGCTGGAAGACTCTGGCTGGATCTAGACACATCAAAGAAGCGTTTCAGTTCAAAGTGTTGTAAATTTAAACAGGGAAAACAGGTAGAGAAAAATGGGACTCCACGTCTCCATCTGGTTGCATAATAATAATAATAATAATAATAATAATAAAATTTTATTTATACCCCGCCCTTCCCAGTCCAAAAACCGGGAATATAGCTGGTCTCTCTGTTGTTTTTCTTGCAAAACACCAGTGTGACTACCCAGTAGCAGTCACATTTCATTGAGGGCTCATGTACAAAATAATTTTTGGGGCAGCACTCCCCATTTAGTTTGACTGCCCACCAGTATCTAATTACATGCCTTTTCACTTATGTTTTATATGGATTTTTAGCAGGATGGATGTTGCTGTGCAGGACAGTAATAAGATATTCTACACATGCAGTTGACAGATACTTTATCGCTACAGTAATAGATTTATTATTACTTTAAATTTTGTTACATGAAATGTTGCATTGCTTCTCCTAGGAAAGGGTAACAGGTGCTCTCTAAACGAAAAAATACCGGTACTTAAAAGGTGATGTGGCGTTATTTCAAGAGACACATCTTTCAGTGGATGTTTAAGACAGAATATGTAGACCCTGAGCAAGGGAAATATATTATAGTAGTCCTTCTAAGAATTCATGGAGTGTGACTGTACTTGTTCATAAAAATGCTCCCTTTCAATGCTACAAACTGTAGCCGGCTCAGATAAGTCCTTCCTTATAAACAAGAGTGATTTTCAATTTAGACCAGCATCATATGCTAAAAAGAAAACCCCATGGTTAGATGTTTAAAAGTCTGCAGCATTCTTAAGGGGAGGAAATGCAAGATATCTACTGATGAGTAACACAGTAATGAAACAGCTTTATTTTATTGTGACCGAGACTCAGTAGGTGCGTAAGATTGTAATACAGTACTGTAATTGTCTTCAGAATGTGTTATTAGGAATATAAACCACTAGAGGGCCACATTACACCAACAGCAGTTAAGCATGCATAAACTCCTGTTAAATAATGGCATGTACCAGCGCATCCATTTGTCAACTTCTTAATGTACTGTAAGTGGAAAATCAAGGTCGGTATCCAGCTAAGGATTCCCCTTAGCGCAAGGCCTTAGGGCTGTGCAACGGGATTCGTCTTTCTGCTTCCCCTGCGCTCCCTGTGCCTCCTTAAAATCTTTTTCTGGGGGTTCCAGCCCTCCTCAGGGCAGACTTAGGAGAGTTGATGGAGGGGAAGTCCAAACTGCTTGCGCTCGCAGACCACCTGAAAATCTGGACGATGCAGTGACACACTATCACTCCAAGCCTAGGGACAATCCGCAGCCCCAGTGACTGCGCGGAATGGCCCTGATGATTGACACCTGCCACAAGCGGCTTTAAACTTCATCCTGGAAGCTCCAGCTTCCTGTTGCGTTCGCGAGGTGTCCCCCCCCCCCAACTTCCAAACTGCCGGGGGTGGAGAAGATGTTATACTCCGGACCCGACCCATTGAAATAAAAGGACTTCACCTAAGGGCATGGATTTTAACGGTCTGCATCTCTGAGTACGACTTACTTAGAGAAGCCTGCAAGCACGCGTTGCGGGAGGAGGAGGGGTGGAAGCACGGTGACTTTACGTTGTGGCCCGAGGGAACTTTATTATAATATTGTATTTACCCAGGGGCACAGTACATCTAGCTGTTAACCAGAAGGCTGGTGGTTCGAGCCCACTCAGGGGTGGCCGTGGGATTAGATGTCCCCTGACGTCCTTTCCAACCCTACAATTCTACAGACCCTCCAAGTGTCCCTATTTCCCAGGGACAGTCCTGGATTCACAGAAGTCCTCCCAGTTTCTGATTCGATCCTGGAACATGGGCATGGCCAGAATTGTTGTTGGGGGAGGTGGACAGGCTTTGGTTGGTTGGTGGGGGCAGAACTTCTGATTTGTATTGATTTAGGGGGGCAGTTGTCCCCCCTGCCCCCCTGGCTACGCCCATGCCCCAGAATGTCCCGCTTTTCCTTAGGACGTCCCTATTTTCATCGGAGAAATTTTGGAGGGCCTGGAGTTAACAGACCCTATAGTCATCTGAAGGCATAGGGGAGGTTTAAAAAAAAAAAAAAAAAAAAGTTTAATGTTGTGTTTTTTAATCTGTTGGAAGCCGTCCAGCGAAGCTGGGGCAACTCAGTCAGATGGGCAGGGTGTAAATAGTAAAATGATGATGATGATGATGATGATGATGATGATGATGATGATGATGGAATTGTTGTTTAGTCGTCTTAGTCGTGTTCGACTCTCCGTGACCCCATGAACCAGAGCATGCCTTGGAAACTCTCATTTTCGTCTCAAAGCTTCTCCTTTTTTTTATGTCCATGGAGTTTTCTTGGCAAAATACTGGAGTGGTTTTCCAGTTCCTTCTCCAGGTGGATCACATTTAGTCTAAAGTCTAAAAACTCTCGGCTATGTCCTGTCTGTCTTGGGTGGCCCTGCACCCATAGCTCATAGCTTCTTGGAGTTATTCAAGCCCCTTCGCCACGACAAGGCAGTGATCCATGAAGGGGGGGGGGGATGATGGAATAGGATGTCCCTATTTTCATGTTGCAGGGGATCGTTCTATGATTCTGGCCAGAGTCGCTTCTCCGTCCTCGGTGCCACGGCGCCCCCTGGCGGAGCTGAGCGGCAGCGCTGCCGTCCGCCGGCCCCCGTCCCCCCCGCACTTCGCTCTCCCTCTCTCACCCACAAGGGCACGTCCCCCTCTCGGAGGAGTCCCGCTCACAACTGCGGCGCCTGCCAAGAGGCAAACCCACCTCAGTAGCAGCAGCAGCAGCAGGCGAAAGCAGCAACAGCAGCAGCAACAGCAGCAGGCGAAAGCAAGCAAGCAAGCAGCCCGGGAGAAGCGCTCGCTCGCGTGTGCTGGAAGAAGGACGGAGAGAGCAGCGCGCCAGCAGCTCTCCGAAGGAGGACTTTGCCAGTCCGCATGGCCGGGGGAAGGAGGAGAAGCGGCGGCGGCGCCTTGTGCTCGGCGCTCTGGCTGTGGCTGTGCCTGGGGAGCCCGCCGCCTGCGCGCGCCGCCCCGCGCCAAGAGGACACGCTCTACCTGTGGATCGACGCGCACCAAGCCCGCGTGCTCATAGGTAAGGCGCCCGGAGGGAGAAGCCCACGCGGATGCGGGTGTGTGTGTGTGTGCGCGCGCGCGCAAAACAGCCAAGGGGCCCCCCTCCCACGCAACAGTTTTGTGGCAACTGAAAAGACGTCAGGTTGTTGTTGCTGCTGCTGTTTGGCAATCGGGTTCATTAGCAGCACCAATAAAGTCATGGGGGAAAGTAAATGAGAGCTTATGGGGGGTGGGGGGGTGGTATGCGAGGAGGAGCGAAGCGTGAGACTCTTGGTCTCAGGGCGGTGGGTTTCAAGCCCCGCGTTGGGCAAAGAAGTTTTTCCTGCGTTGCAGCGGGTCAGAGTAGAGGACCCGGTGAGGGTCTCTCTTCCTACTCTCTCGCTCTATGATCTCGCCATAAACACCCCTGTCTGGAAGCTGAGAAAGTCCGCTTCATGGGATGCCAGTTTCATCCATTCACACGAACGCCAAACGCAGGAATAGGCGTAGCCGGGATTTATGGGGGGACGGGGGACGGGACAGACATAATAATATAATAATAATAATTTATTATTTGTACCCCACCCATCTGGCCGGGTCCCCCCAGCCACTCTGGCCGGCTTCCAACAAACACTAAAATACATTAAAATATCACACATTAAAAACTTCCCTAAACAGGGCTGCCTTCAGGTGTTTTCTAAATGTCAGGTAGTTATTTATCTCTTTGACATGGGATGGGAGGGTGTTCCACAGGGCGGGCGCCACTACCGAGAAGGCCCTCTGCCTGGTTCCCTGTAGCTTTGCTTCTCGCAGTGAGGGAACCGCCAGAAGGCCCTCGGCGCTGGATCTCAGTGTCCGGGCTGAACAGTGGGGGTGGAGACGCTCCTTCAGGTATACAGGACCGAGGCCGTTTAGGGCTTTAAAGGTCAGCACCAACACCCACCTGCCATCATCCTCTGCCTGGCTCCGTCTAGCAGATTCAGAATGAATGGTCTCCACAACCGTCGTTTTAAATTACTTTCTTTTGACTCCAAGTGCTCAGGGAAAAATTGTCGGTATCTTTCTGCAATTTCTACTTAAAGTATTGTTTTTATTTATTTGCTTGGTTTAGGGGAGTGCAGCCGTCCCCCCTGCCTGTCCCCTCCCCGCTACACCCATGGTGTGGAAGCTGTGAGGAGGAGCATTGGTCTTGCAGTTCCATCAGTGGAGCATGAGACTCTTAATCCCAGGGTCATGGGTTCAAGCCCCGCATTGGGCAAAAGATTCCTGCATTGCAGGGGGCTGGACTAGATGACCCTGGGGGGGGGTCCCTTCCAGCTCCACCATTCTATGACCTCACCATAAACACTCTCATCTGGAAGCGTCGTAAGTCTGCCTAATTGGATGCCAGCTTCATCCGTCCACATTAAAGCTGGACACAGGTCTGTCCAGCGCCGCTTGCCGTTCAAGTGTGTTTGCAGAGCGATCCTATGCTCAGTTGACTTGGAAGCAAGGCAGTGCTGGAACGATGAAGGAGAAAGTGGGTGGGGGACCTTAATGAAACCTGTAAGTCCCCTCATGATTAACCCGCCCACCTCCAAAGTTTAGCCCAATCTGTCTCTCCTAAACAAAGTTCTGGAAATGAAGCTAAGGCAGCCATCACAAATGCTAAGGGGGCTAAGTTGCCCTCTGCCTGTCTGGTAATTCTGATTAATTTCCACTGTACAGTATTAAGTGGGATTTACTCCCCCATAAATGTGCATAGGATGTCGGCCTTCAGTTTGAATGGATTAGCATTCTTCTTCTGTAAGGACTTGGGGGGGGGGGAGAGAGAAGAAGTAGCAGCCCATGAGCTTGTGCCGAATTCTTTAAATGTTCCAGTTCTTATATGTGCCCTGAAAAAAAACAGGGAAGGGGCGGAAGAGGAAGAAATCTCGGGGCCTCTTCATCTGTGCCACATTTTCTGCACGGAAAAGCACTTCTGTGCAGCTCAAGGAGAAACCGGGGGAGTGGGGGGAGCAGCAACTAGATCATGTGCGATGATTGCATGAGTGCATCTCCCCTCCCACACCGAAAGCAGCCCCATGCTTTCACAATCAAAGCCACATGTACGCATTGTCACGGTGCTCCCACTCACATGGACCTGTTGCACAGCGTCAGTGTGCCGCGTCCAATTGCGGCTTCCTTGCCTGTGTACGCGAAGATATGTGCGCATCGTTGTCACGCATGACGATCTGCATAAGGTTCGCCCCCTGTTCCCTCCACAGAAGTGCTTTCCGTGTAGGAAAACGAAAACTTCAGCGAAAAAAACATTTGCTTTTCATCCTGCATTATACGATTAATCTCCCACCTGTTTTGAGTTAATTGGTTTTGTTTTACAGGCTTTGAAGAGGATATTCTCATTGTTTCTGAGGGGAAGATGGCCCCCTTCACACACGATTTCAGAAAAGCCCAGCAAAGGATGCCTGCCATCCCGGTCAATATTCACTCTATGAATTTCACCTGGCAAGCAACTGGAAGGGTAGGTAGAATCTGGGATTGGGAAAAGTTGGCAAAGAGCAACTTCTGACTGGAGAGGGGGAAAGGGCTGCATGTTTAACCGGAGCAAATATTTAGTTTATGAAAATATTCGTGGAAAATATTTCAATGATGTGCCAAAAAGTCACTACAAAGTGGTTCCTTGAATCACCTGTCATAAGAAATATTAATAAATCACATCTATGACACGCACAAATATACAGTGTTCCCTCTCTCTCTCTCTCTCTCTCTCTCTCTCTCTCTCTCTCTCTCTCTTCCTCTCCATCTTCTATGGAACTTTGTTCCTAAAGTGGAAAATAGCTCACCATCTCATTCAGAAATTATCAGGTGTATATGGAAAGGTGCTGAAAACATGACATACACACACACACAACTAGAATGTTTAGCAGACAAAATACTCAGCGGCCCAGAGCTTTGTAAGATAGCTGATCTTATGCTTTATATAACACTCCATTCTTGAAAGCATTTAACAATTACATTTGCCATTCATAAGGTGCTTTTCCAGTGCACAAGGCCCTTAATGTAAGTACCGGTAATATTAATAATCTTTGCAAGTCGCCTGTAATAAATCAGGATGGGGGGGGGGGCAGACTGCACAGCTTCAGGTAGAGGTGGCCAGTTAGGATAAACGCTACTGAGGTAGATGGGCTAATTATTTGACTTGAAGTCTATCGCTACCCTCCATTACAGATCTGAGCTTGGAGCTGAGAAAAAGTGCCTTGCTTAAAGCTATCTAGCGAGTGGCAGAGGCAAGCTTTGAAGGCCTTGCTGGTTCAGCCTCTTACTGCACCATCCTACCCATGCATGTTTAATCATACAATCTTAGACCCCGATGGGTCATCTAGTCCAACCCCCTGCAATGCAGGAATCTCAGCTAAAGCATCCATGACAGATGGCAACCCAACTTCTGCTTAAAAGCCCCCAAGGAAAGAGAGTCTACCACCACTCGTGGGAGTCTGTTCCATGAATCGAAAGCAAGCCCCACTGTCTTCAGTGGGGATTACTTGCAGGAAAAAGCACACATAGCATTGTGACCTTACTTGCTATGTTGCGCTAGCTCTTAGATTTCAGTGCTGTTACCTGTCTGCATGTGGCTTCAATATGGCATCCATAGATAAAATTAAGACCTTCAACCTTTACTCTGCATTTGATATGTTTGTACCGAGGGAGGTACTAGGAGACAACTACTCTGCAGGCAAATTTGCAAAGCGCTATTCGCTGCTCTGGTTCGCCAGAAGTGGCTTAGTCATACTGGCCACATGACCTGGAAGCTGTGCGCCGGCTCCCTCAGCCAATAAGGCGAGATGAGCGCCACAACCCCAGAGTCGGTCACAACTGGACCTAATGGTCAGTGGTCCCTTTACCTTTACCTTATTTGCAAATGATTGGGGCACTGGCATCTATACACCCAGCAAACCTCCTCAAATTGTATAAGAATGCCTGGTATGAACACGGACATGTGCAGTTTGACATCATGACAACATTTGGTGAATCTGCATAAAAGCCTTAAGGGCATTGGGGAAAATTCTGGGAATAGACACATATTTTTCAGGTGGAATTCAAAAGAAGAAGAAGTCCAAACAATTAATAAGCACATTGTTTGCAGTGGTTGGATCCATGCTAAATTAGTAACATCTCCGATCTATTGATATCAATGGGGGAAGTTAGTTGTGCTTAATGGAAGTCTCATTGATTTCAAGTGCATCTAAAGCATGGCTAGCATGCAGTATAATCTTATGCACATTTACTCAGAGGTAAGCCTCGCTGTGTTCAGTGATACCTGCTCTTTACTAAATGTGTTTAGCGTTGCAACTTGGCTCTGGAGCTAACCCTACATTAATTGAGAATAGGCTCAAGAAGCAGGACGTTATTGAAATGGGATGCACATAAGATTGGCTGATCCTTTTTTTTTTCTTCTTAATGAAGAAATGCATTTATCTCCTTACCTTTTAAGCACTTTCATGCTTTTATTTCTCTAAAGCAAATGAGCAACCATCTCAGTGAGCTTTCATGCATTCTGAGATCACCATCCATTTCAACAGGGTGTGACATAATTTTCATAGTTCTTCTATAACGTTATGCTCTAAGCTCACTTTTTCATGTGGATTCATTGCCAAATGTCCATCAAATTAATTCAATGGATTCACATGTCAGTGGGCTTGGACACACAAGAGCATGAGATGAAGACTAGCTAGGTTGAGGAACAGTACATTTATTTTGGGACTGCCTCGATTCATGTTCATTTTTTGTGAGCATTGAAAAGCACGAGCCATTTCTGGCAATTTCAGATACTCGTTGCAGACACACAATTGCTCTCCTGGTCACCGTCTTCCTTCTCCTTTGCCCTCTAGTGTTTTGTGCAACATGGAAGCCATGCCGTGTTGAGCTGCTAACACCCCCCGCCCATGCCATGCATACTGGGAAGCCATGTCCCTGCCATCTGTGCACATAGCATAAATGTCTGCAGGGAAGACATTTGCATGCACAGCTATCCATGCAAATGCCAGGAGAGGGTCTCCACGCGCACAGAGTGTGAGGAGTGAGGCCACATGGCCTGCACTGCCTACATTGAGGTAGCTCAGTTGGGTAGAGCATGGTGCTAATAACACCAAGGTTGCAGGTTTGTTCCCCGTATGGGACAGCGACATATCCCTGCATTGCAAGATGTTGGAGCTGATGATCCTTTGGTCCCCTTCCGACTCTACAATTCTGTGACTGGCAGCAGCTCTCCAGGGCGGCAGGCAGGAGTCCTTTCCAGCCTATCTCAAGATGCTGGGAATTGAATTCTACATGCCAAGCAGATGTTCTAGATGTTTTGGGACTACAATTCCCATCATTCCTGACCACTGTTAGCTATGGATGATGGGAGTTGTAGTCCCAAAATATCTGGAGGGCCGAGTTTGGGGATGCCTGTATCTTACCACTGCACTAAAGCTGCTCCCCAAATCTTTGAATGAGACTGCTCTCTAGGATCATTGCTATCACACTTCTAAGTTTCCCACGAGTGAGTATTTTTCTGCTTCATTTCCACAATCTGGTGAGGACCCTTAGAAGTCTATTGAGGAGCCCTACTTTTTGCTCTTTCTTTATTTCACAACATTTACATACTACTTAATTGTAATAAAACCTCCAAGCGGTTTGCAAAAATGTTTATGGGCTATCACTTGGGTCTCCCATGCCCACGTGATGTTCTCATGATTATAATTTCAGGACCAGTCCAAAACATTTTCTGTTTTCCCAAGCTCTTAAATAAGAACAGTTTAATCTCACTGCCTGTTTGAAAAAGTTGTAAATTGTCCTGAAATTTGTTGTCCCAGTAATTTACAATAAAGACAGTTTCTTTAGTCAAATTGTTGTCTTGTGAATTTTATATGTTTCACCTGGCCACGGAGAAGAATGGAGGTTTTGTTAACGAAGCAGTTTCCCAAACTTTCTTTAATTATTATCTGATACTTTCTAATATTGTCCATAGCTACTAATGGTTAAATATAACACAAAAGGTGCATCGGCTTGTTAAATTTTGGCTTTTAAATAACACAGAAAGAGCCACTTTGAGATTGGGTATAAAATGGTAACTTGTAACCTCTTGTATAGTAGTTGAAAATTTTTGTCCAAAAATATGCATGCAATCTGCCTTTGACGCTTGCCATCACCAGCATAAATCTGAGGCTGAGTGATACATTTTGCTCAGTTTACACAGAATGAGGTGCCACTGGTAGATATTTTCAAACAGTTTTCCTCTGGTTTGTCATTATTTACACTGACGGGACATTATTGAGCAGTCAATTCCGTTCTTGTTTTCGCATAAAACTTAGACTCCTTGGATCTTTCCCCCATTTTTTCAGCAAAGATGTTTGCTTGTGATCCGGTTCTTTTTGTCAGATAGAAAATCAAATATTTTATGGACGAGTCTTTTAGTATTAGGGTTGATAATACAGTTCTTTATCATTGGCTTTTCATGAAGGTGGCTGTATTTAGTCATCAAATGGGTAACAATGTGCCAAATTTGAAAGACTACTGCTAACCTTCCAGTGGAATAACAAGATCATTGTGATTACATGGCCATTGATAATCCACCTCTAGATTGATAAAATCATATTTTGATGTGAAACTGGAAAAAAACCTCTCATACATTGTGATGAGGTTTTTTTTATTCACGTCTTAAATATTACCAAGAAAAGCAGTGATAATTCAGGGGCTTTAGTGCTGTTGACTATAGGCTTACGTATTGAACACTGTGGTTTAAACTATATTAGCTCTGAGAAGTTTCCCCTAAAATGCCATTGTCCTATTTTTGTTAAGTTCAAAGGCAAATAACATTAAGAGACTGAGTAACATTAAATGGAGACTAAATAAAAAATGCGTTGGTCAATTAATCATTTTCCGATACTATTAGACAAGCACTACAAAATACTCTCAATATAATATTACTTGATATGTTGACGTAATTAGGGTGCTTGAGAAATGAACTTGGGAGGGATAATTTAAAAACAGAGTTACTGTGTCCAGTTCTTGGGCATCACTGTTTAAAATAAGGATATTGACAAACTGGAACATGTGCAGAGCAGAGTGACTAAGATTCTAAAGGATCTGGAAAAGAAGCCTTATGAGGAATGGTTGAGAGAGTTGGGTATGCTTAGCCTGAAGAAGAGAAGAATGAGATGTGATATCTCAGATGGGCGGGGTATAAATAAATTATTATTATTATTATTATTATTATTATTATTATTATTCGAGCCATTTTCAAATATTTGAAGGGCTGTCACATGGAGGATGGAGCAAGTTTGTTTTCTGCTGGTGCAGAGGGTAGGACCCAAACCAAAGGATTCAAATTTACAAGAAAGGAGATTCTGCCTTAACATGATGGAGAACTTTCTGGCAGTGAGAGCTGTTTGTCAATGGAACAGGCTACATCTGTGGGTTTGTGGACTCCTTTTAAGCAGAGGTTGGATGACTATCTCTTGGGGATTCCTTAGCTGTGATTCCTGCATTGTGCAGGGGGTTGGATTAGATAACTCTTGGGGCCCTTTCCAACTCTACAATTCTATGATTAAATTATTCCTAGGTTCTGTATCAAAAACTGCATTCCACTCAATCAAAGGTGTGTTTTTTTTGTCATCGGAAATTGCTCGTGATGCAAATGGGGTTATCGTGATACAGTTTATAAGTCTTTCTGTTTTTAATAAAGCATGCTTGGTCTTAGTCCATATGGTATATTATTCTTTAAGTTTTCCAGTGATAATTGTCCATATTTTAAAGTCCTGGTTGATGAGTGATATTAGATGATAGGGGCAGGGTAATGTGAATCGTTTCTACTATCTATGCATCTCTGTCTATGATTTTTAGGTTAAGTAATTCATTTATTCTAATTGTTTTTAACTACTCTTTAAACTTACTGAAAAATTCTGTGGTGAAGCTATCAAGTCCTCATGTTTTTATCTTATTGGTTCTAATTGCATCATCTTCTGTAAATGGAGCTTCTAGAATTGTTAATCTGGTACGGTTATATTTTGGTAGCTAGACTGCAGTGAAAAACCTATTAATTACTGCTTCAGAAGGATTCTGTGATGAGTAAAAATCATGGTAGAATCACTGAAATTGTTGTGCTATTTCTTCTGCCGTTTTTGATATTGTGTATGCGATTCAGGGAACTAGTTTCTACTTTTGCTCCTCCTTTAAGATCCCACATGAAAGTTTAGAAGTCTGTTACATGTTCAGTTCATCTTTGAGAAGATACTTTTAGTTTTCTAGTTTCCAACTTCGCTAGTAGTATTCACATTCGCTCCTTAGTAGCTTGTGCAGAGAGGGGCAACCAAAATGCTAAAGGGTCTGGAAACCAAGCCTAATGAGGGAGTTGGGTTTGTTTAGTCTGAATAAAGGAGGCTGAGAGGAGATATGACAGCCATCCTCAAATATCTAAAGGGCTGTCACACGGAAGATGGAGCAAGCTTGTTTTCTCCTGCTCCTGAGGCTAGGACCTGAACCAATGGATTCAAGTTACAAGAAAGGAGATTCTGGCTAAACACCAGGAAGAAATGTCTGACAGTAAGAGCTGTTTCACTGTGGAAAGGACTCCCTCAGATGGTGGTGGACTCTGTTTTTAAGCAGAGACTGGATGCCCTAAGTTGAGATTCCTGCATTGGACTAGAGGACCCCCAGGGTACCTTCCAAATCTACAATTCTATGACTCTATATGCTGTTTGATCCTACTTATGAAGGTACACAAGTTCAATCACCTATTTTACTGGCTGCAATTCTTGCTTATTCTTAGAATTCTGAAGCTTTTTGGTTGATGATTTTTCTCATACTGTATATGATTTTGCTTATTGCAGATAATTGGCCGAGTTACTTCAGGGATGATGTTTATTTCAAATAATTCCATTAAACGTGGTTAGAAATACGATCTGAAGTTCTCGTTGTAGAGACAGATAAATGATACCTCCTCCAGGTGTGACCTACTGCCTCTAGCTTCTCTCTCAGTCACTGGGTCTTAGTACCTGCGGTGTTCTTGTTGGGTGGGTTTAAGAGACTGCACAGCTGGACAGGTGAGTCACCAACGGAAAGATCCCGGCCTAGGTGGTGCTCCTGTGGTCAGGTAGTGAGGCCTGTAGGACTACATTTGGCCTCCAGGCCTGAGGTTCTCCATCTCTTAATCAAATGAACATCTGGTATAGATATGTGTGCGGGGTGAATGGAACACCTCACTCTTCTTGACTATATATTTGAGGTACCGGTCTGACTGCCCAACCACAAACGTCACTCAGGTGCCATGACTCAAGCTTGAACAGTCTTGTGCTTAGCCGTACTGGGAGGAAAAGAGCGTAGCCTGTCTCCTGCAGGCGTGTATTCCTACCAACCTGGGGAGCTCCCTGTCCCTGGGTCAAGAGCATGAGGCTCTGTTTGCTGCAAAGCCACTCTCACTTTTTCATCCAAGGAATATAATCAGTAGCATGCGGTGAAATCTCTCGTAGGGAAACAATTAGGGCCAGAGGCGCCAGTTAGGGCCAGAGGCGAATGTGGGGGGCCAATGACACGTACATGGGCATAGTGCTGCCCTCCCTAAACTAGGTTTTGGGGAGGGGACACCAGGTCTCTGACAGGATGCAGGAGCCCTCCTGCCAGCTTCCCAAAGCAGGGTGGGCTTTCTGGGTTTTGGGAAGGAGGCGCCAGACTTTATTATATCTATATCTATATCTATATCTATATCTATATATCTATATCTATATCTATATCTATATATATATGATGTATAAAGATGTAAATATGAGTACTTTACATCTTTATACATTTTCTGTTTTACAATTTAAAGTACTCATCTTTACATCCTTAAGATATCAATGACTTCCCCCCTTCTCTTTCCATGGTTCATTTTGCATATCATAAATCCCTGCATATTTTATAAAAACTATACCATTCAGTAATCCATTGTTACATCCATAAAAACTTATTTACACTTGGAATTTATCTTAATGCTGCCAGCCTTTTCAGCTGTACACAGTTATTTCCCATATATTCAATAAACGTTTTCCAATCTTCTCTAAACATGTGTTCTTCTTGTTCTCTTAATCTATATGTTAAGTCTGCAAGCTGCGCATATTCTGTCAACTTAAGTTGCCATTCTTCTTTGGTTGGGGCCTCGCTCATTTTCCATTTTGGGGCTAACAAAACATGGGCCGCAGTAGTGGCATACCTAAATTTTAAAAAAGGAGTCGCCAGACTTTAATACTTTAATACTCTAATTTACCAGGAATATTTAGGGGCTGGCCTATTCCCCCTAGCCCACTGACAGCACACTGCTGAAGATAAAACAGCACAGTTGAGACATTTGTCAGTTTAGGCGTATTTAAAATTATAGGAGAGAACCAAAATGGACAGATCCTTCCACCCTTAAATGAGGACTTTCTATTAATATCTGCTTCTCTGCTGTTTCCATCCATTGGTTCCCAGTTCTGCCCTCTGCAGCAACAGAGAACACATCTGTTACATCTTCTTCTTGACAGCCGGTCAGATACTTGAAGGCAGCTATCATGCCTGCCACCGATCTTTTGTTACCTAGGCTAAACAAATCCAACTCTTTCAACAAGTGTGTAACAAATGTCACACGACTTGAGTTTCTATGGACGTGTACATTATTTAGATCAGAAATCAGTTTGAGGAGAAGAAAGGAATTTTGGCTCTGCCAAGGTTGACCCCTTTTAATTCAGGTATCCCCAAACTCAGCCCTCCAGATGTTTTGGGACTACAATCCCCATCATCCCTGACCACTGGTCCTGTTAGCTAGGGATGATGGGAGTTGTAGTCCCAAAACATCTGGAGGGCCGAGTTTGGGGGTTCCTGCCTTTTATCCTAGCCTCCCTCACAAAGGTAAAGGGATTGTTTATTATAATGCACTATTGGCACAAGAAGCCATTGTTTCCCCTCTCCTTTTAAAAAAAAATCATCCAAAGGTGCTATTAACATTTAAACAAAAAGTATGGCAAGTGGGCTTCAGTTCAAATATTTGTCCCAAAGAAAGTGTGAATGAACATAAGCCACCCTCTTCCTTGAGTGGGTTTGGCATAGGAGTCCTTCCTTTCTGAAGCCACCCTTTCGTTCATAACATTTCCCTCCATGTTTCATATTTATTTCTTGCATTTCTCTACCACTGTTTATCCAACAGCCAACTCGGGCAGCTACACACAGACAGTTATGGCGGAGGCAAGTTGTGCCTGAATGGTATGTTCACTGCTTTCCTGTCACCAGACAGCTGGGGGGGTGGGGGGTGGGAATTAAAATATTTTCTGACTTCCATACTTGAGCGGCAACGTGGAATGTGAACATACTTATGGACACAATTAAAAAGGGAAGAAAGAAACGAAGGTCTTTGTATCAAAAGCGAAGCTCTGAACCTCTAATATTTAGATTGTGCTTCTGCTGTGGTATTTTGCATCCCGGTGTTGTGGACCTGCCACCGGAGATCAAAGCATCGTGCTGTAGAGATCCCACTTCATTTAGCAAGGCAGGCATGTGCCCGCCATCTGTTGTAGCTGCTGACAGAAAACAGCAGTAAATTTCTCAAACTTTTGCCAGAAAAGCTTTATTGCTCAGCAGAGATGAGTTACTAGGTACCTTGTAAGCTACATCTGGTTCGCACAGTCATTTACATGGCATATCTGTAAACTGCAGAATTACCCTCCTCTTCTCTTCCCCCCACCCTTCTTCACAGTAACAGAAACTTTTGGCAAATACCGGCCTCAGTGAGATTTAGGGGGTTTTTTTGGTGGGCGCATTTCCCAAACCAACGGGGGAAAGTGCTATAAACCGGGCAGTGGGGAGGGTGTAGTTGCTTTTCTTGTTTTGGCAACATTTAGATTTCAAGGCTTGCTGCCACGGGAGCAAATGGTATGAGGGGTAGCAGCACCGGCGCAAGTGAGAGGTGGTGTGGCTGCCACATTGACCACAGCCTCCTGTGCTTTGCATATGCTACAAACGCAAATCCCTCTTTAATACCATTGGCAGACAAAGGTGCATCATTGCATCAGCACATGCAACTTTCCAAAGTACCAGGGGCCGTTAGGATCATAGCTGTCAACCCTCCCTTTTTTTGGCGGGAAACTCCCTTATTCCAATGCCGTTTCCCGCTGCTATCCCGGATTGTTGATATCCCTTAAATTTCCCGGATTTCAAAGGAAGCAGCTCCTCTCCCTCCCTGCCGGCCAGGGAGGCTCCTCAGCTGCATTGCTCGGCTGCCAATAAGGAGTCTGAGACCGACTGGGGGTGGAGCTTGCATGCCTTGTGCAGCCAGACCCTCATGCCCAACCAGACAGACAGCCTGCCTGCCGTCTACGCACTCGCTCTTTCGCTCACCTGTTCTCGCGCAGGGTGGCGAGGCTACTTGGTGCCATTGCACCGCCCTCGCGGCATCCCTTATTTTCAAATCCGAAAGTTTGAAAAAATCCCTTATTTTCAAATCCGAAAGTTGACAGCTATGGTTAGGATACCCTGCTAAGGTGACCTCTTGTGGTACTCATTGTGTGGCACATAGGAGGGCACCTGCTTGCAGCTGCCATGGCAACCAAAAGTGACTCCTGTAGGGATGGAGGATCAGTCTCCCTCTGGTCTGTGTAAATTTGGAATGTGTTGATTCACAAAACCATTCCAGTTCATTTCTATATTAATCTGTGATGAACTTCAGGCACAAGGAAAATATTTTCTTATTCCAGCAGGCATTTCATGATAGTGTTTTGGTTTATGTTCAGTTTTAGTGCTTCATTTTCCATATGATTTATTTTTTATGTACCTCACTTAGAAATACTAAATACTAAAAAAATGGTTTTTGCAGTTTTTCTCTATGTGGTTGTGGGTTCTTTTCCCTTCATTTGTCAAAGTTTTTTGAGAGAGAAAATCCATTTAGTTTTCAAATGATTTCACCCACCCGCAGCATATACCCATTTTAAAAATAGTTTGTAATAGCATTTTGTAAAATTGTACTTTGCTGTAGCAGTACTTCCTTTGATAGCAGGTGTGCGAATGTTACAAATCAAACAAAGGAAAACGAATAGTAGTTGTAGCACAATTGAAGCTTATAGTTAACATCACACACTTAGTGCAAGAACTAAATAGAAGCAATATAGTGTGAGCCACATAAGATGGATATTACAATTTGGATACCAGCAATTAATTCTAAACATATTTACATAAGCCCCTCCTGAATTTGCATCCCAAAATGCTCTAAGGACCACTATCTTATTGTCAAAATCCCCCCCCCCTCTGCTATGGGTTTGGTGGGGTAATTTATGGTTTACTACCCAGTAATCCTAACAATTTATCCCCCTGCCCTCTCATAGTCGTGGGCTGTGATAATGGAGTTTGATCTCCTGCACATTTCATCTGCAGAATGTATACCACATGGATTAAAGTATATACATCAAAAACTCCAAGCTTGAGTCAGACAAGAACTACTGTTTCATCATCTTAAATGAACAGAGAATAAATATAGTCCTATTTAAAAAACAAAACCCCATCCATGTAGATTTGTCAAATGGTAGCTTGATACAAGTTCTTAGTTATTTGGATGTTTACGAGAACCCTAAAGTTTTTGTGTTCAAATATCGAAAGTCTATAACAGGCTTCCTCAACCTCGGCCTTCCAGATGTTTTGAGACTACAATTCCCATCATCCCTGACCACTAGTCCTGCTAGCTAGGGATCATGGGAGTTGTAGGCCAAAAACATCTGGAGGGCCGAGGTTGAGGAAGCCTGGTCTATAAGAATGATAATAAAGTAGCTTTTATTATGAATGTATCAAAGACAAATGGATAGAACTTTTGCTGTTTTCCCAGTGCATAGTTTATTTAGTGCTTAAAAAAAACCCCCAAAAACCAAACATCTCTTCATAATAATGTCCTCCTTAAATCTTTACAGCATCCCTCCTTGGCAATTCTATGCAAAGCACAAATGTATACAAGGTAAGGATAGTGAACACTCAATATAACAGTAACTGGAACACTCCTTGGTCCCAATATTTACATATCCCTCTGTGTGTACATGTGCAAGCAGCAGGGGAAAAACGGGGTAGGGGGCTTCAGATAAACATCAACTTATTTCTGCAGTCTGACTCCATTTTCAACACTCATAGCTGTTCTCCAATCAGGTGAGCTTGATCCAACAACATTCAGAGAGCACCATGTTGGCTGATCCAGAATATATACTAACCGTGATCTCTATTCTCTAACTGCCCATTCTTATGCAGCCAAAATGGCAACATCCATGCACAAGGGAATGGAAATGCCAGCAGGCTTGGAAAAACGCCAAAGTACAGCATCTTTAGAACTGCCCCCCCTTTGGTAGAAACCCCAAAATAGCCCAATGAGGATGCTCAGGGGTATGGAATGCTGACTGAGACCAGAAAACTGGCAAGGGTGGAGGGAGGGAGAGGGGTGGAATGTAGTACCCTAGAATAGGGCAGGTTTTCAGCCAGCCATTCATGAATAGGATTACACTTCAGTGCATATTTACTCATAGGTCCTTTCAGTCTTATAGTGCTATCAGAAGCTCTTTAGAGTCTCACAAAACGCTGAGGAGCTTGCAATGATTTTGAGTCACCATATCCTCTCCTCAATTTGCTTCTGACTCGCAAGCAGACAGAAACATGCAGTATCCAGACTAGTTGGCATATTTCAAAAGTTCATTTTTTGGCACGAAATAAATGGTCTTCCTTTTCAAACGCACATTCATTCCTCCATGTCTGGAGTTTTCACCTTGAGAAACAGGCTTTTTCCATCTTTGAGATCATTTGCTGAAACGCAGCTTGTTTCTGGATTTGACTATTATATTTAGCCTGGGGGGGGGGAGGCTGGCTTATGGGATTGTTGCCTCGAAGGCAAGGATGGGGAACATGTGGCTCTCCAGATGTTGCTCTGCTATAACTGCTCTAATTCCTGACCATTGGCAATACTGGCTGGCACTGGTGAGAGCTGTAGATCAACAACAATTAGTTGCCCATGTCTGCTCTAAGAGCCACTTCCCACAATCGTGTTTGTTGAGTGCCAACTACAGCTATCATAAACAACAAAGAACCTTATGACACCTTAAAGTCTTAACACATTTGCTATGACACAAGCTTTTGTGAATAACTGTCCTCTTTATCAGATGCATGAAATATTATCCTAAGTTGCAGGTATATGCATGCATGGTTTGGGTGTGTCAGAGGAAAATGAAATGCTCAGTAGTATTAACAGTGATAATTAGATACTTAGCAGTGGTGATTTACAAAACAGTTATTGATACCATAGACCAGGCATTTATCTGACTCCTGTGGCAGTTTATTTCTTGGGGTCAAATCCTAAAAAAAAAAAGCTCAACAAGTCAAATCCTAAAAAAAGCTCAGCAACTTTGGTCGGCCCTCACGCATGTTCACTTCATCAAATCTGGCCCCTGCCATAGACAGTCTGGCATTCGCAAGACAATTACCGGTAACACATACAATATGCTGAAAATCCTTTGCCTCAGTTCTGTCTACAAGTGATAGCACTGAACCTCTGTGTGCATTGTAATTCAGTGGTTTCATCTTGCAGTTCCCTTTTGAAGTTTCTTTGTTCCAGGATAGCCACTTAAATGTCACTTGCAGATTCTTTGAGAAGGTTGAAATGTTCCCCCACTGGAGAATGGATGTTGTCATTTCTGATGTCAGATTTGTCCTGTGTAGAATGTAGAAGGACATTGTGGAGTTCCTTCAGTTACCGGTACTCTTCAGTGGAATTTGGGGACAGGGCCCTGTAAAATGTGGTGGAGAGTTTCTCTTCATCATCCTGTATGTAGTCGGATTTGTTTCCAGTGATGACAGAGCCTCCTTTGCTTGTCTTTTTAACTATGACAAAAGTATTCTTTCTGAGGCTGTGGGTGGCATAATACTTTGCATGACTGAAACTATGTGGTAAATGATGCTGATTGCTGATTACCTCAGTTTCAGTGTGGTGACTGAAACACTGTCTGTAAAATCCGAATCCCAACAACAACAACAACAACAACAACAATTTATTATTTATACCCCGCCCATCTGGCTGGGTTTCCCCAGCCACTCTGGGCGGCTTCCAACAAAATATTAAAAATACATTAAAACATCAGTCATTAAAAACTTCCCTAAACAGGGCTGCCTTCAGATGTTTTCTAAAAGTCAGATAGTTGTCTATTTCCTTGACATCTGATGGGAGGGCATTCCACAGGGTGGGCGCCACAATCGAGAAGGCCCTCTGCCTGGTTCCCTGTAACTTTGCTTCTTGCAGTGAGGGAACCGCCAGAAGGCCCTCAGCACTGGACCTCAGTGTCCGGGCTGAACGATGGGGGTGGAGACGCTCCTTCAGGTATACTGGGCCGAGGCTGTTTAGGGCTTTATAGGTCAGCACCAACACTTTGAATTGTGCTCAGAAACATACTGGGAGCCAATGTAAGTCTTTCAAGACCGGTGTTATGTGGTCTTGGCAGCCGCTCCCAGTCACCAGTCTAGCTGCCACATTTTGGATTAGTTGTAGTTTCCGGGTCGTCTTCAAAGGTAGCCCCACATAGAACGCATTGCAGTAATCCAAGCGGGAGATAACTAGAGCATGCACCACTCTGGTGAGACAGTCTGTGGGCAGGTAGGGTCTCAGCCTGCAAACCAGATGGAGCTGGTAGACAGCTGCCCTGGACACAGAATTGACCTGTGCCCCCGTGGACAGCTGTGAGTCCAAAATGACTCCCAGGCTGCGCACCTGGTCCTTCAGGGGTACAGTTGCCCCATTCAGGACCAGGGAATCCCCCACACCTGTCCACCCCCTGTCCCCCCAAAACAGTACTTCTGTCTTGTCAGAATTCAACCTCAATCTGTTAGCCGCCATCAATCCTCCAACAGCCTCCAGACACTCACACAGGACCTTCACTGGTTCTGATTTGAAAGAGAGGTAGAACTGGGTATTTTCCGCATACTGATGAACACTTATCTGGAAGGCATCCATTCAGAATTCACATTTGTTGTGTAGTCAGTGCAGTCTATGGCAGTGTGCAGGGAAGATTGTGGCTGTGTGCTGATGCACTGGTCAGTATCATGAAAGAAATACTCCTTGAGTCATAGACAATGGAGAAAACCCTCTTAAGTCACCACAGAATTGCACCATAGGTGTAGATTAAGTAAGGCAGAAGGGCAGGTCCCCACGAAAGAAAGGCTGTTCTGCCTTTGTGGCTGGACAGATTCACAATATTGCTAGCTGAGTTCAGGGTGTTGTTCGTGTGTGTGAAATGGTTATTGCTTTCAGAGTAATGGAGGTGAGCTGATCAAGAGAGATGTTTATCACTCCTATTACTTGGGGAAAGATTAAAATTACAGCAAGAGCAGCTACCACCTCAACTGGCAGTGTGGATTGAATCAGTGCTGTCTAAGACCGTGGCGGCAACTGTAAACAAGAAAAACAAAACAGGGCACAGTCGAGAAAAGATGTCGAAAGAGAAGGAAGAGATGAACAACTTCTCAAAAACAGCTCTTAACCTCTCCAGTAGTCTAACATGCAGCAGCCTCCTTTGATTTAGGTGCAGACTTGAAACTCAGCTGCAAAATAGCATGCAGCTCTCTGGACCTCAAGATTTGCTCCCTTTCTTCAGCTTCCCTCACCTTGTCTCCCTGGTCGATCGTCCTTCTCCCTGTGTTCTCTGCTCTTTTCCATCCTAACAAGACTACTTTACCTCTGGTTCGTGTTTTTGGCTCCATTTCCAACATTGCACTCCTTCACCTGCTTCTTCCTCCCCCTGCTGTGCTACCTACCATTGCTTCCTTATTAGATGGAAGACCGCCCCGCCCCCCCATGCTGTCTATCTACCTGTAGGTGGAGGAACGGGAAGAGGGAGACTCTGTTGAGGCAACTGGATCCTCCATGCATGGATGCTGTGCTCATGGTGGACTGGATCATGCCCGTAATATCTATCAAAATGACTGTTCAAGAAACATAAAGCTCATATCTTCAGCAAGAGCACCCCTTCAGTGACACAATACGTGGCTGATGTTTGGGAGAAAATACCCACATTTTGCTGTTTATTTATCTATTCTAGGTTAGATTTCGACAAGGGTACTTCACATCTAAATGCCTTGCACTTATGGCCTGGATATGTTCACGGCTGACAGTAGCTGCAGAAGTTTCATCAGTTTAAAGAGAGTTAAAAATAAAATTGCAAGGGGTGGGAGGTAGATATTTATTATAAAGCCGTGGAAGGCAGCAAGCTGTAGGGCAGCACGTGGAACCAATAAAGGTCCAATTACAAAACCTTTGCTTCTAGCCACACTTTTCACTTATGTAAGTTATTGATTATACTTTCATGAGATCATAATCAAAAGGTTGTTCTTTGGTAATGGCGTGCTAGAGGAGTTTTATCCCAAACTTCAAAGCTGTCTTCTGAGCCTTAAGAACAAAGGCCTCCCTAGTTTGAAGCATGGCCAAAGTGACCTTGCGTGTTCGATTTTTGCTTCCTACCATTCAAAGGGGTCGGGGCTCCTCTCCATCGGCTGTGAACTCTTCTCTCATCACATCAGGTAAACTTCTGTCTCTGACAGATGAAAATCTTTAAGTACACATTTTTAATTTACAGTGATGCCACTCGGAAACCTGTATATTTACACACGGTTCTAAAGACGTGTTTATTTATTTTGCCCCAAAGGCCCGTTCCCTTTAATCTTGCAAATGAAAAGAAAATTGCAGCAGGCTTGACATGATTTGTTTTTCTCCACAGCAGAGAAAAAGTATAAATAAATAGGTGAGAATCCATCTTTTGGGTTTTGTACACCATCTTCTTCGAGTAACATTGCTGGCTTAAGGCTACAATCCTTAAGGCTATATTTGCCTGGGAGTAAGCCCTGTGGTAATAAATGGGATTCACATCTGAGTAGACAGGCATGTGCTTGTTTAGTAATAAACTACTTCACAGCTGCAATCCCCCAATAGGATCTCTCCTGCCTTTCAGAATAAAATATCTGTGTGTATTTTTGTTCTTCAAAATAAAATTTGGTACGCCCCCAGAAAAAAAATGTTCTGTATGCCTATGAGTCCGTCCTTTCCCTCTTTTACAATTTTATTGGCGCACCTAGTCAGAAGAAAATCTGGAATGTGCAAAAGAAGTGATAGTTGAATTGTGTGAGGGAAACCTGCAAACTTTCACAGAGGAGGCAACTTCTTACAATCTCCTTTATGTTCAAGGGCCATAGCTCAGGGACTGACAACCTGCTTTGCAAGCAGAAGATCCCAGGTTCAAGTCCTGGCAACTCCAGGTAGGACTGGGGGAAGTCCCTGTAGGGAAACCCTGGGGAGATGCCACCAGTCAGTGCAGAAGCTACTTAGCTAATGGTCTAACTCATTATAGGGCAGCTTCTGATGTTCCTCTAAGAATTGTGTAGAACGAAAACTCTGCGAGGCAGCCTGAGCAGGGTGCCTTCAATACTACTGTGATATCAGCCGGCATTCCCAACAACATCTCAAACCTGCTTGTAGACATCTGTAGTGCATATAGTCCCAATTGGCCTGAAAGGAACAGCAAGTGGCTGTGGGTATATCCAGAAAACAGTGTCTCCTGATTTGCGGTACGGGCCTCTCAGATGGAAAGAACCTATTGCCCATAGTCTGGAGCAGGAAGATCCTTGCATCATTCCTCTTACAGCTGGGAAGCAATAGCCGCAAGCTAGGAATAAAGCAATTGCCGAGATCACTCCCTAGCCCAAGCTCCAGAGGTGGGCAAACTTTTTTCTGTTGAGGGCTGCATTCCCTTAGGACTACTAGGACTACAGAGACCTGGGTTCAAATCCTCACTCAGCCTTGAAACTCATCACCCTGTCATCATCCTGTTACACTAGCTCTCAGTGTAACCTACCTCACAGGGTTGTTGTACAGATAAGCTTGGCAACTTAGTATGAGTCCCATGGCTCTCCCTTAACGAATGACTCAGCCTAGATCTTCGCCTATTCTATGTCGGGATTCCCAGCTACCTTCCAAAATGCTACGGCAGAATAACATGGTGGAAAGCAGCACTAAGATGGAGAGGCGAGCAGAGAGCTGCTTGTTTGACTCGCCAATTGTTGTTTTCAAACTATGAAGAACACATTGTTTTAATCACAAAGCCCATTATAACCTGGGTTTTGATATAATTAAAACATCAAAGCTTAAACAATGAGAAACAGACAGTATGGCCGTAGCTCTGATGCCATGGCTTCGTAGGGAACGACAGGAAACAAAACAATTATTTTTCTTCTGAGCAGATTGTTTTGTTTTTAAAACAAGCGTTCATAAACAAAGTTGTACAGACCATTTGGATAGTTTGCTTATTCCACATTGCATGGAAAAACTGCATGCCTTTTATTAAAACCTACCCTGAAATTTAGCTGTAGTTTTCACCTCTTGTCTCCTGTTTTGCTACCTTCCTATTCTGCACTGTATTTCTCTCAAATGTCCTTTATTGAGTGGGGCATTCTGCCTCCATTGGGCAAAATTTCACTTCCTTACCAAGTACCAAAAAGTTTAAGGGCTTCAGTGCTACGCATAGGGGCAAAAGAGTAGCTCTTTTGAGTGAGGGGCAGTTGACAGATTTTATTTTTCTATTTCCCTTCTCCACTTCAATATGTGCCGATTTTTCTGTATAGTTTTTTTTAATCCCTCTGCAGTTTGCTTGCCAACTATTCACCAGATATTGAATATCTGGTATTTCAATAACTGATGATTATACTTAGAGTGGACCTATTGAAATCAGTGGACTTCAGCCATTCTGAGCATGACTTGGTGGGACATCACCCAGTGGGGCCAGCTCAGAATCCAGCAGATCCCAGGCAGACTCAACCCTCCCCACCCCCCACCCCAGGATGTCCTGTTTAGATGTGGATTGCCAGCAGCAGGGATCCCATTAGAAGCATTTCTTCCCACCCAACATTTGTTGGAATAGGAGCTCTGGGGCAGTGTAGCTTCATGGGTAGAAGCCTACAGGGCTACACAGAGGGACACCCCTGTCCAGTCTAGTTCTCCTTTACTATAGTTGGCACCAGAGTGCCACACCAAACAAAGAGCTTCCCCAGCTTCCCCCTCATTTCTGAACTCCTGTCATTCACATTTGCTGTTGTTTTCTTTCTCGACCACCTAGGTCCTAGAAATATACTATAGGGACACAAGTGGCACTGTGGGTTAAACCACTGAGCCTCTTGGGCTTGCCAATCAGAAGGTCGGCGGTTCAAATCCCCATGACGGGGTGAGCTCCTGTTGCTCTGTCCCAGCTCCTGCCAACCTAGCAATTTGAAAGCACACCAGTGCAAGTAGATAAATAGGTACCGCTCTGGTGGGAAGGTAAACGGCGTTTCCGTGCACTCTGGTTTCTGTCATGGTGTTCCGTTGCTCCAGAACTGGTTTAGTCCTGCTGGCCACATGAGCCGGAGCGCTGTCTGTGGACAAACACCGGCTCCCTTGGCCTGAAATCCAGATGAGTGCTGCAACCCCATAGTTGCCTTTGACTGGACTTAACCATCCAGGGGTCCTGTACCTTTACCTTTACCTTAGAAATATACTTTGCCCCTTCTGTGCCCCACCCCGTGTTATTCTAGTGCTGCTACTGCCCAGCACAAGGGCTTTGGATCACAGCCTCTGACAGTTGGCAGCTTATCAGATTTCTTATTTGATTCCTACCAAAATAACAACAATGAAGGGTGAATGAAAAAAAAATATTTCGAAGTGCTTTATTCGACGTATGAAATTTCGAAGTGCTTTATTCGACGTATGAAATTTCAAAGTGCTTTATTCGACGTATGAATGGCAAAATGACATTCTGGGAGTGGGAACGGGGAGGGCTGAGTCTACCTGGAATCGGCTGGATTCTGAGCTGGCCCCACTGGCATCATTTGATGGCTTGGGACCCGATTTGGGCCCTGCTGCACAGCTCCAGACTGATTTACCTGTCCCTGCCTTCTGCCCCGGCTGGCATGAGGCTACAGTTGCAGTGGTGGACCCATCAGTCTCTTAAGCCCCTTCAGGTATCTGTTTCAGATCTACCAAAAACAACAACAACAACTGAGGACTGATATCTCCACTGACATTACAAGTTCACTTAACAAATGACCAACATGACTAACTTAGGTTTGTTGATTTCAAAGGATCTAGTCTAGGACTTGGTTGAATATAATTTGTGATGAATGGAGTAGTTTCCTTCGTGTAAGTGCTCTTCTGTTCCTTTATACTCTTACTTTAAATGGTGTGATTTTTTTTTAAAAAAAAGACAGTAGAAATGCAAAAAATAAAAAATAAAAATTACAGTGTCTGTAAATAGCCAAAAATCCAATCCAATGTTCAATCTCCAATTCTATTGATCAGAAGTAAGTATATTCATTGGAGCTTACTCATTGATACATACAATTGCAAGCTTAGTTGTATTGTTCGCCTTAGATGAACATGGAAGAACAGATGAAAATTAACCTCTCTTATACATTCATTTTCTTGCAGGCTGAATACTTTTATGAATTCCTGTCCTTGCGCTCATTGGATAAAGGCATAATGGCTGACCCAACTGTGAACATCCCTCTGCTTGGAACAATACCTCACCAGGCATCAGGTTTGTGGATCTGTATGCATTTATGAGTTCAAAGATGGGGGCGGTTTGCAAGGAAATACCATATTTACTTGAATCTAATGCGCCATCGAATCTAATGTGCACCTTAATTTTTGCGACATAATTTGGCCAAAAAAAGGTGTGCATTACATTTGTGTAAATATGGTAATTTTACGGTTCATAATGAATGAAAAATAATATTATAGTACAAACTGATCTGTATGGGGGAAAGTTTGCCATAATGCTGAATATTTATTCTGCATAAATAATATGTGATCAAGAGAATGTAACTCCTCCTCTGAAATAGCTAATGAATAGCATCTTTTATGTATTTTCTCCGTACAAGCTAACCTTGTTAGTATTGCTAATGGGTGCAGTCTGGCAGAAGCCAACCCAAAGTGCAAAGCATAAAATATATGTATGTTAAATGTGACTCCTACTCTCAGCGCTTACAAAGGCGTTACTATTATAAGCTTTCGGCATCTCCGTAGCAGTAGCCAAATAACAGTTGGTGGTTCCAGTCAGTGGACATTAACGATGACGGGAGCAAAATGGTTTTCAAGGTGGTTTCTATCCACTTTACTGATGTACCAGACTGAAAAGGGTGTGTGTGTGTGTGTGCGTGTGTGTGTGTGTGTGTGTGTGTGTGTGTTTCAAAATTAGCGATTAAGTATTTAATTGCTAGGTGGCAAAGACCTCAAACTTTAAAAAGGCAATAACGAGTAAACTTTGGCAACCGATAAGGTTCTTCATGGGCCCAGAGGGGGGAAAAGAGAAGTGTTCAAGGGAAAAGTTTAGTTTTCTTACTGTATAGTATTTTTGTAAGAAAAGCAAATGATCACACTGACAACAGCAGTCAGAGCAAGTGAATGAAGCCGGCAAGAAGGGAAATATACACAGACAAACAGACATAATTTTAGTTACAGGTAGGTAGCCGTGTTGGTCTGTCATAGTCAAAACAAAATAAATAAATAAAAAATTCCTTCTAGTAGCACATTAGTTGGTCTCTAAGGTGCTACTGGAAGGATTTTTTTTAATTTTTTATTTTGTTTAGACATAATTTTATTTGCATGCCGTCTTTCCCCAGTTCAAACCATGCTCAAGGCGGCTTAGAACATGAATAAAATACGTAACTACAATAAAACAAAAGGAATAATAAACAACGAATAAAACATTTTTAAAAATTACACAACCAAATTGAACAATTTCCACATAAATCACAACAAGATCTAAAATGAAGATACAAAAATACCACAGCAATACCCTTGCACTGGTGAGGCACATAAACTGCAGACTGCACTAGTGCAATGCTGGCTATGCTTCTGCGAAGTTGCCATGCGCAGAGGCTACAGTGCGTCCTGCACTGAGGCAAAAAGTGTATCTGCAATGGAGACAACCCATATCTCGAATCTCATACGTTGCAGCTGCTACATAGAATTGCTGCCCCCTCAGGAGGAATCTGGCAGATTCCCCCTTGGTGGCCATCCCACAATGGCTGATTCACACATACATGTTTATCGCTTAAAACTGCATGATTTATATCACTTAATGGCTCTCAGCTGAATGTGGGAACTGCCTCCAGTTGCAAATCTTTGTGTCTGGGGTTCTGGGAAAGGTCTGTGTCTGGTGTCAGATCTGCCAGAGCGCTTTTCCCTACATGCAAGCCATTAACTTGGCATTGCGACCATTGCATGCCTCCATACAGTGCTGATTTGTTTGTGTAGACTGCACGCTTCCCCCCAAATTGCAAGTTATCGAGAGAGATACATATGGGAAAGGTCGTTTGCCGTTGCTGCATCTGCCCCCGCAAGCTTGTTTGTGTCAGATGATCTGATAGCTCGGTAACCGCAAAAGCCCTTGAACTTTTGCTGTCAAAGTTATCTCATGTTCCACATCTGAAAGGGATGAAAGAAGGAGCGAGCGAGCTTCAGGCCTGCAGATCAGCAAAATCACGGAGTTGTGAAACACGATTTCCCATGCAAATCGGGCAAGACTTGTGGAAGGATCAGGTTTTGTGCGTTCTGAAGTTGCTTCAGCGACTGACCATTTTGGAATGCCGAAGCCCAGGGCTCCGTCTCAGCTCTCTTCCTCATCCAGTCTTGGAATGGGGCTCCTTGTTCCTCTCCTTTTGGGAGGTCTGAGAGGAATGAAAGTAGGCTCGCTATAATTGTAGTTCTGGTGACTTGAGTTCCAAGACTGCTTTGGAGATGTAGACTTTGTTTCCATATGGCGAGCACGTGCAGACATACAAATATACTTACAGGCTGCACTGAATAATAAGCGCCCGCTAAGTTAATACATATGGTTTGCAGTAGTATTATTCAGTAAGCTTAGTTTGAAATGTATGTGTGCGCATCAACATGACACATTAGTAATTCAGGTCTCAGCGGAGCTGGTTATTCTGAAACAATGCAGCTCAGCAAATAACGTTTTCTGTTGCCTGTGAGTGGGAAGGAAACACCCAAGAATTTGACAGCTATGACCACTTTACCCCATGGCTCCTTTGAGCCAAATAAAAGTATGGCATGGAACTGATACAAAATGGCATCTATAATGAAGAACGGTTTATGTTTTGCATGATGATGCTATTGTGTCTGTTTGCGATTAGTATTTGTTTGCAGAAACAGTGAGCTGATCACCCCCCAAAATAGATTGGTGTTTACTAGCAGAATATCTTTATTAGCGGAGTATTTTGCAGTAAAATCCTCAAAGTGTGCTGTAAGGAGGGAGGGGAACCTAATAGGTGCAGTTCCAAAACGCATCAATGAGAAGCCGGTCATAAAGAAAGCAGATAAATGTCACTATTAATCTCAAGCAGCGTTCAAATGAAACAACCACAAAACAGCATTCCAAGGCTTTGGGGTTACCAGGCTTTTCTCCTCATTAAAATACTCCAGATTTACTGCCTTCCATTGGCTCTTTGTAGTTAAAAGAAAGTTTGCATTAAAGGCAGCCATCCCCATCTATTTGTTGCATTTAGAACACTTAACACCTTTGGTTTAAACCGGTATCTTTTATAGTTTTTCTCTTCAGTTCCTTGGGGAAATGACAGAACTATCGCTTAACGTAGCCATTTTTTGGCTAAAAGATGTGAGTACAAATAAAAAACATTTAGACTTCGCTGGTGCTTCTTCTCTATTAACATTCTGGAAGTTCTCTCACTGCGAGAAGTGAGGTTGCCGGGAACCAGGCAGAGGGCCTTCTCGGTGGTGGCGCCCGCCCTATAGAACGCCCTCCCATCAGATGTCAAGGAAATAAACAACTACCGGTATCTGACTTTTAGTAGACATCTGAAGGCAGCCATGTTTAGGGAAGTTTTTAATGTTTGAAGTTTTATTCTGTTTTTAGTGTTCTGTTGGGAGCCGTCCAGAGTGGGCGGGGTATAAATAAAATAATAATAATAATAATAATAATAATAATAATAATAATAATAATTATTATTATTATTATTATTATTTATTACATTGAGATTTGCATTTAAAGCAAAGTGTGAATTATGTTATTGCATTTATTTATTTTTCCATGATGCAACCTAGGGCATCATACAAAGGATTTCTAGGCTATGTACTATCCTGGTGTCAGACCGGTCAGACCTGCTTAGTTTCAGCAAGGTTTGCTGCATCCAGTGGCGGAGCTTCATGTTCTGGCACTTGGGGGGGCAGAAAGCAGGTGGGGGCGGGGCTGGCGCGCGTCCCGGGGCGTGGCATGCCACCCACAGGGTCATGGCACCCAGCGCGGGCAGGGGACAGCCACGATGGCACCCCACCGGGATCGTGCTGCCGGGGGCGGTGCGCTCCCCCCTCACTCCTCTTCCTCCGATAGTGGAAGGAAACCATTGCCCTGCAACCATGGTTGCATTGAAGAAACTAAAGTTGCAAACTTCAATGGGAGTATATTCCATTGAACTCAATGGAACTTTCTTCTGATACGTATAGGACTGTACTTTAAAAAATATCTATATCCACATGTGATGGAGTTGCCTGGTTATCTGGGGACATAGGAGGGATCTTATGTTGAAGCCCTGACCAATTCTCTTTAAGCATCGCTCAGAGCAGAAGAAAATGATCTGTCAACCACAGCCAAAGACAAGTCCCGGCTGCAAACAAGATTGGGAATGTCCCGACATGGAAGGCTAAGATCATTCACTCAATGCGTGCAGTGTGTGAATAATTTTGTCAGTGTTGTTGAAAATTTTATTTTAAAAAGGAGACCGGTCCATTTCTTTATTTTAAGAATGGGAATATGAACTCAGAATAATTTAACGGTGGGAAGCAAGAATCCAGTTATCTTTCCTAATGTAAAAGGTAAAGGGACCCCTGACCATTAGGTCCAGTCGTGTCCGACTCTGGGGTTGCGGCGCTCATCTCGCTTTATTGGCCGAGAGCCAGCGTACAGCTTCCGGGTCATGTGGCCAGCATGACAAAGCCGCTTCTTGCAAACCAGAGCAGCGCATGGAAACACCGTTTACCTTCCCGCTGCAGTGGTACCTATTTATCTACTTGCACTTTGACGTGCTTTTGAACTGCTAGATGGGCAGGAGCTGGGACCGAGCAACGGGCGCTCACCCCGTCGCAGGGATTCGAACCGCCGACCTTCTGATCAGCAAGCCCTAGGCTCTGTGGTTTAACCCACAGCGCCACCTGGGTTCCTAATGTAGGGTTACCCTATTGATTGTAGCTTCCAAGGTTTGCTCACATTGGTGCACAAGGCAGTCATAAGAACACAAGGAAAGCTCTCCTTGATCAGACTGATACCTGTTTCCGACACCGGTTAGGTGTGCATAAGCAGCACATAAGTGTCACAAAAACAGTGCCTAAAAGCAGTGCCACTACCTTCACATGCCTTGTTGATAACCGACATCCCTTGGCACAATTAGATGCGGGGGGGGGGGACGACGACACACACAGAAGTTCCATGAACTGTGTAGATGCAGCTTGTTTGACTCAAAAATCTCCAGGGTACCACACTGCATTGGGCAAGATAATTTAATCATTAGCCCCTATTGTAGCACTTCTGCAATATGATCAGCTGTTTATTCATAGTACTTGTTTTGCTTATTTATCGGTAGATTATCATTGGTGTGGAAAGTCTTTTTTTTTTTAATTTCCGGATTTCACAGATAATCGGTAAGACCGTCTTTTATTTTCTTCACACTTTGTCCCCTTCCCTTTTTTTTCAGTTGTCCAGGTTGGATTTCCCTGCCTTGGGAAACAAGATGGCGTGGCGGCATTTGAGGTGACGGTCATTATCATGAATTCAGAAGGCAATACCATACTCCAAACGCCACAGAACGCCATCTTCTTTAAAACATGTCAGCAAGGTAACCAGAACCTGCACTTGGAAGGGATGTTTGTCTGTCTTGTCATTGTCCCCACACAACTGGGGAATAGCTGCAGCGGATCACATTTGTCAGACCAGAAACAAGCTGAGACGCAATATCTACTATGAATACAGATGAGGATGAGAGGTTTCTTGGGGAGGGTTACAGGGATGAGGGAGGGAAAGGGGAAAGTTCCTCAGTTCTACAATTCTACGGTCTTTAGGAGGGCATCTCAGGAGATCAGGGGCAGCCAGAGGCTTAATAGGAAGGTGCCTCCACTCCACCCCTCCCCCAAAGGCAGCGGTGGGTTCCAGCAACATCTCGTGAGATTTTGGTGAAATCTCGCCAGAAGCTGCCGCCGCTGCTACCACCACTTCTATTCACCACTGAAGGTGGTGGAACAGCTGGGGCACCTGCAGGGGCACTTCCTCTCAGTGTTACACCACCTGAGGTGGCTGCCTCAGCTCACCTCATGGGCAGGTGGGCCCCGCCAGAACGGCAGGATAGATCAGACCTCCCTCTTTGAGAGTAATCTGACTTTGTAGATCCTATTCCATGGAAACGTCTCTGGCTCTAGCAGAGGCAAATTTAGGGGAGTGCAACCAGTTCACCCACACTGGGCACCAAGCTGAGAGGGTTGCCACAGGAGGTGCCACAGCAATGACTTAGAACAGAAGGTGAGAGGCAGGGGGCGCCCAAATTTTGGTGTCGCACAATTTGAAAGCCCACCACTGGCCTCATCAATATCTGAGCTCCTACGTTGGTGGGGCAAAAAGGGAATGGATCATTAAAGGGAAAATAAAAGCCCGGGAAAGGGATTGGGTTTTTTTTTTTTAATAACACTACTCTCCTTTCACTTCTTTCTCCTTTCACTTCTTTCACAAATAATAAATTATTATTATTCTGTGATATTTTAATGTTTTGTTTTTTAATATTTGCTGGAAGCCGCCCAGGGTGGCTGGGGAGACCCGGCCAGATGGGCGGGGTACAAATAATAAATTATTATTATTATTACTTCTACCCTGTCAAAGAGCCCAGCAGGGTGTTGGATGTGGCAGCTCATTTGCCTTCAGTTCTCCTCCTTTAGGATTGCCTAACTTCTCTTAGGATCCGAGCCTGTGAATATCTAGTTTTCTTGCACATTTTATTTGAGCATCTCAGTCAACGTATACTACCAAAATGTCCATCATTTGGACACCGGAATTAACTTCCTGGGCATCTCCCAGTGCTCTATCTCCAGCAGACTATGATGTTCTTACCTCAGACTGTAATCAGACTGTTCACACAACACATATTCAACTCATCCAATCATTATTACCATCTTCTTTGAAGCTGAATGTCCTGGAGGATGCAGGAACGGCGGGGTTTGCAACGAAAGGCATGTATGCGAATGTCCAGATGGATTTTATGGTCCTCACTGTGAAAAAGGTAACCGAAAGGCTTCAATTATTTCATGCGCTTTTATTTACACTGCGAGGACAGCCAAGCAGTCGCTGCCTTTCAAAATATTGTTTTGTAGAGATTTTCAGATGTGGCTTAGGCCGCTTCCAAAAATTAAATCTAAACGCATAAGAAAAATATTTTACGAGCTGTGGCTTCTCAGAAAACATAGATTGTTTACACAAAAAGATAAAGAAGTCTCCGCTGAATGGTTTAAAGGACGGAACAGGACTGACCAACAACTGAATGAGCGTCCATCTGGCAAAACATTAAGTAAAAGGCTCTTGCTAATGAACACTAGCTGTAAAAGTACCACAGTTATTTTACTCAGCTATTGTTACTGAAGAGAATGTCCCAATTTGATCATGAAAGCAAGTCTCCATCTGTGCAGAGGCACAGCCTGCCTGGGAGAGAGAGAGCAATAGCCTTGCCTCCTTTCCAGCAGGCCCTGTTTGCCAGAATCAGTTCGGATTTCCTCAGATCTGTGCCTTGTAAATCCCTGCCTGTAATTTGTCCCTGTTTTGCTTTTGGCAGGCATTTCTGGGTATCTCAGTATTATTATTTTTTTTAGGTGAAGCACTCATGCACCTAGAGCAGGGGTAGGCAACCTAAGGCCTGGGGGCTGGATGCGGCCCAATTGCCTTCTCAATCCGGCCCGCGGACAGTCCGGGAATCAGCGTGTTTTTACATGAGTAGAATGTGTCCTTTTATTTAAAATGCATCTCTGGGTTATTTGTGGGGCCTGCCTGGTGCTTTTACATGAGTAGAATGTGTGCTTTCATCTCTGTGTTATTTGTGGAGCATAGGAATTCGTTCAGTTTTTTTTTCAAAATATAATCTGGCCCACCACATGGTCTGAGGAACGGTGGACCAGCCCCCTGCTGAAAAAGATGGCTGACCCCTGATCTAGAGTTATTCTCCCATCATTATTAGAGGTTGAAGTGGTTTGCGTTTGAGACTGTAAGCAGGGTGTAAATATGTAAATGAAATGAAAATGAAAAGATAAACCGTGCCCAGGCCCATGTCACTATAGACTCAGGGCAATCTGGCTGTACCCACATACTCCCTCAGACATTATTTACATGCCAGAAGGGGAAAGTAGAATCACACCTACTACACTTGCCCCAAACCTGCCCACACTCACTGACCATGATTGCCAGCAACTATGAGGAATAATTGAATTGTAGAGTTAGAAGGGGCCCCGGAATCATAGCTAAAAATCCCAGATAGATGGTCTTTGTGATGATAATGAGAACGGTCTCCTCTTCACAGCCCATTGGTATCTATGCATTGGGGGCCGGTAGTCTCTCCTCCCATTTCGCGCATTCATCGAATGCCTGGGTGTGGTTGTGTTTAGGCACAAGGATGAGCAAATTTACATAACCCGCAAGTGTCCCGGGGGGAAACGAGACATCCTGGTTTTTTTCTCGCAAGGGAACGGCAGCCATTTGGGGAGCTGTGAGCTTGCTCAATTTCACCATGCAATTTGCCCTTGAAAAATTGCTTTTGGGTGGGCTGCGATCTTGTGCGGCATCCCAAAATACATGTTTTGCAGCTCCATTCCCCCCCCCCCCAACCAAATTGTGGTGCAAAATCATGGCTCCTTAAATGTCCGTCCAAGAAAATGAGAAGGTGGCTTCCAGGAAGATGGTGTACCAGATTTTGCTGCCGTGGTGTTGGAGAGTATGGATTTACCAGCTTATATCCAATGCAGTGCTAACTTAAAGTCAATTAGTGGTATACTTGTTCCTCTGGTGAAAGGTTTTGTGCCTGCAGGACATAGTCACACAATAAAATGCACAAGCAGGTTGAGAGTAACTTGGTTGCACAGTAAACGGTGCCATCTGTTGAGCAATGAGTTTCCGCTGGCAAACTTGGATTCCACCGTGGAGCAGCATTAAAACTCACCTGTTAGCCTTCGTGTTAGCGAGCAGCCAACATTGGATACAGGCCCGTGGCAGCATGATGCCTAAAATGCTATTTGCACGACAGCATACGAATCAATATGGCTAACCTGACCCAAAACCCCACACACTCACACACATAAACAAATCTCACTACAGCCAACCAAAGACAACCAACCACACCCTTGGCCACCCCCCCCACCAACCTCTCTCACCACCAAGGAAATACAACAAGCGAATAGAAAGAGAACCCACACATACGCTAAGTAGAAAAATAGAAGCGTTGTCACCCCACCCCAATCACCATCCCCCCTCTCCCTCTTTCCCCCTCTTTTCTTCCCAACCTAATACTGCATGCAACACTAATGTCTCACAACAAACGTAACCGATCTGTAGAAAACACAACTTGAAAAAAGCGACAATGTGTGTATTTTTGTAAACTAAGAAATCTTCAATACAAATTATTATTATTATTATTATTATTATTATTATTATTATTATTATTATTAAATGTTATTTGCAGAGACAGGTGTCTGAAAATCAAAGCTCAAGGGTTTTATCACACCAGATTTCAGGCACCTTCTACTACTGCTGAATTCATTCTGCCTGCAGAAGAGACAGTTCATCTTAAGGAGTCGTATGAGCTGCAAGATCAAATGTGCTTTATGCTTTGAAGGTTTTTCCTCTCTGCATCAGTGCCAACATCTCACTATAGTGTTGATTCCCTCCATTCAGCTCTGTGTACTCCGCACTGCATGAATGGCGGACTCTGTGTCATGCCTGGATTGTGTATTTGCCCACCTGGTTTCTATGGCATCAACTGCGACAAAGGTATGCTTTAAAAAAAGGATTACAATGAGACCTGTGAGCTTTAACCATTCACTCAGTAGGCTAAGCCACCAAAGCTTTCACAGCAGATTAAAAAAAAAAATCACCTCCAGTTAATTGGGAGAACTGCAAACAAGAAAATTTGAGCAGGAAAAGTGAAGAACAGGCAGCACAGCTTAGCTGACAGTCTAGGGACGGAATTCGATTCAGTTAGCATTTAAAGACAGCTCTGCCCAACCCACACTGCCTGTGAGCTGTAAACACAGCCATTATAGATTATTGTATTTTAATGCTCTGTTGAAAGCCGCCCAGAGTGGCTGGGGAAACCCAGCCAGATGGGCGGGGTATAAATAATAAATTATTATTATTATTATTATTATTTGAAATTTGTGCTTCTCTGATTTTTGCAATACCATTCTCTAGCCTGGAAAAAAATGCATATACTCAGGAAAAAATGTGCCTTAAAATGCATATATTCATGAAAATAACATACAAAAATGCAGTGTAGTAGGGAAGCAAGATTGCATACAAAACTGTATATATTAGGAAATATTCACATTAAAATCCTGCTGAATTTTCACGAGGACTTTAAAAAATAATAATCTCAAACTGATGGAGAAACATGGAGAACTGAAATTAAGGTTGGAAAAATGAAAAACTGAGAGAAACCAGAGTTGATTAGCACATCCTACCCGAGTCTCAGCAAAACTTAACCTTAGAATGTGCCCCAATGATACTGGGACAGTTTCGTTTCTCTTGTTGTTTGCCCTTTAGGATGCCAGCCTCAGCAAAGGCTGAGCACCAGTCCCAGCACCAAAAATTATATTTTCCTGCCATTGCAGCTATGGCTCTGATGAACATGCAAAGTTCGTTCAAGCTGTCCTTTTATTGGACACGGCATTTTTCTTGCATGCGAAAGAGATGCTGTACCTCTGAACCCACATATGAGTGCATTAAATCAGAATGTTACCCTTTTCTTGGGGCTTTGGTTTAATTGGCTTTTGAAAAGACCCCAAACTTTGTTGCCCCTTGCCAAAGCTATCCACTTCTGGTGGTGAAAGCCTACATATCCAGTCTCATACTTTTGCTTTGTCTTCCCCAGCAAACTGCACAACGACTTGCTTCAATGGAGGAACATGTTTTTATCCAGGAAAATGTATTTGCCCCGCAGGACTTGAGGGGGATCAGTGTGAAATCAGTGAGTCCCGATTTTATGCCATTTTCAGCAGACCGAAAAGAAGATTCTTGAGGTTCCTAACTCCCAAAAGATGGTACAGGCGGCCGAAATGAGCTTTAGGTATCACAACACCAGGCTGCCTTGTGTCTGGTGTGTTGGTTTGTGGATGGGTGTTTACTAAGGATATAGAAGTCATGGGGTGAGGGCAAATTGATGCTGAACGACCTGGGGAAGAGCAAAGCAGCCATGATCTCTTTTCCTGGAGCCCTCACACTCCTGCTAAGCTGTGGTATAAATATAATGTGCAAGCCAGGCCTCTATTCTGGGTACGAAGTCTACTGAGTGTGGGATGTCAGTATTTGTTGATCACGGTGGTGGTCGCATTTGCATCTCATAGGTAATAACTGCTGTTAAATCTGTAATCAACTCTAGTGGGGCTGGGCCGGATTTCACTTAAGGCAATAAAGGCAGTGCTATCCCTTTTTCTTTTTCTTTTAATTAATTTCTAGGCAAATGCCACCAGCCGTGTAGAAATGGAGGCAAATGTACCGGTAAAAATAAATGCAAGTGTTCCAAAGGCTACCAAGGAGATCTCTGTTCAAAGCGTAAGTGCTCAGTCAACTCGACCTTTTCCTACAAAAGCTTTTGCAGCAGATTCGGGATTTTGTAACATTCATGCTAAATAGTGGGTATGCGTTAGTGTGCTGCTGTGGAAGATCCTTCAACGAAAGGGAACACTTGGTTTAGATATTAACTGTAGGTGTCTTATTGCAGCCGTATGTGAACCTGGTTGTGGATCATATGGGATCTGTATTGAACCTAACACATGCCAGTGTCGAGAAGGCTGGCATGGAAGGCACTGCAATAAAAGTAAGTGGCATTGACAAAATACGACTCTTCGCCTCCATAAAATATGCAATCTCTGTGGCATGGGGTTTATTGACATCCTTTCACCACCAATCCCATCGCACAGGGTTGCTACAAGGCACTGTGTACTCAGATCCAAGATGATTTAGCAGACTCTGCCTGCGTTTAGACAGCACTTAATCCACCCATTTCCTTACCTGATAATTTCCGCTTTTTACCTGATAATTTCCGCTTGCAGCGGACCTCCCTCTCTCTCTCTCTCTCTCTCTCTCTCTCTGGCTAACTAACCTCACAGGTTGTGAGGATAAAGTGGGAGAAGATAAAAATATAATAAATACACTACAGTTTAAACATTAGTCTCCTGAGATCATCTATTAAGAGCAATTCATTGGTTGTTTTATTGTCTTTTTGATTCCCCCCCCCCCATTCAAAGCCCAACTTTAAGATTACGTCTTCGTTTACTTTACCAGAATCCACTCAGAGAAGGAGCTGGTGTTGGTGTCACCATATAGATCAGGAATATCCTGCATGGTACCCTCCAGATATTGTTGGACTCCGACTCCAATCAGCCCCTGCCAAAGCTCAGGGGTGATGGGAGTTAATCCCAATCACAATGTTGGCTACCACTGTTATAGGGAGTCATAGGAGCCAACTGAGGGGGCCGGGGCCTCCCAAAGTTGATGGACGTTGCCATTCAAATGGGGGTGTGTGACACATCATGTGATTGATTAAGCAGGGAGGGGCTGACCTGGGGTCCCCCAATATTTTATTCTAGTTGGCACCCCTGTAGAATATTGTATTGGCCCAAATATAAGCTGCACCCGAATATAAGCCACACCTTTAAAATTGGAGGGGGGGGAACCCAAATATAAGTTGCTCCATTCCTCTCTGCTCCTGGCTGCATACTGGGGGCGGGGAGGAAGCTGCGCTGTGTTGCCAGCAGCCTTTCCCCTTCCTTGCTCTCTCCCTTCCTGGCCTTTGGGGGAGATGACAGGGGCCTACGCAGGGGTGGGCGCCACTTTGCCGCACTCCTGGCGCTGTTTGCCCTGTGCTCCTGGCTGCATACCGTAAGGTCGTGAATATAAGCCACACTTTAACTTTTCACTGTCAGAATTTGAGGGGGCGGGAAGAGAGAGTGAGGCTTATATTCAGGCCAATACGGTAATCAAGCAAATTGCCTCTTGATTACTTGTGTGTAGATTTGTGACCAAGTACTGCAGGGAACACATGTCAAGGCAGATCCATAAATATAACAAGAAAAATGACCTTTCGGAAATAAATGTTTGTCTCATGGTACTACTGTGTGAAGAAGTCCATATTGAAATTTCCGCGTGAAACATTCACAGTGAAAAGAGTGGAGCCAGCATTTGTAGTTTCCTTACTCTTGAACTGGGTTGTTTTTCAGGGTACGGAGCCAACCTGACAAATGCCCTGAGGCCAACAGGCACCAAGCACAGGCAGTACACGCCTTCACCGAAAAGGGCCGAGGAGAAGCAAGCGCCCCCTGAATCCAATTATATCTGGTGAACTCCAACATCTGAAACGTTTTATGTTACACAAAGTTCATAGCCTTCATTAACCTTTCATGTGTTGAATGTTAAAACGCTGTTCATTACATTTTAAGATTACTGGCCTGAATTTTACTAGCTTCGTTATAAACCACTGAGCTGATATTTACTATTCCTTTTAAGTTTTACTTCTCTAGCACAGTTATATAGGCTTCTTGTTTTCAGTGCTTTTTGGACCGGTTTCTTTTTTGTTCTATATTTCAATTCTTTATTGACTTGGAGTTCCCCCCCTTTCCTTGTAAGAAATTCCTCAGAACAAATTGATTATCCAAAATTGGGGAGATATTTTGAAAAAAAAACGCTGGCCTGGAACCCACAGTTTTCCCTGGATTTGTGTCTACATACCTTAAAAACAAATTTTATTTTTTATTTTGGCACAATGCAGTCTTACATGCTCCGTTTAATAAAGGCAAAAGCTTTTTTTAAAATTTAAAGCCAATTCCCATTTCTGCAGCATGCTCTATTGAATACGGTGTAGTTGTGGCATTGAAACAATATAATATATTGGAAAACAAAGTGGAACTATGAAGTATGAGCGCAGTCTTTGCATCGGCTTATAGCAATATAATATATTGTGTACACAAAACAGCTCTTATGTAATAAACATTTTTATACTGATTGTTATGTATGAAATAAAGATGCTGCTTTAGTTTTGTGTGTGTTGAGATGTGGTGATGCTTGAGGTGTTATCTGAAGGAGAGGCCCTGATCTTATGACTGGGCAGCCATCTGTCGGAGGACGTTGTAGCTCAGGAACTTCTGCATCAAGAAAGGAGTTGGGTGGGATGGCTAACAAGGCCCACCTCACTCTGTGGTTCTATGATGCTAGGCTTCACAGTGCTCAGATTGTGGCATGGTGCAAGGGGAGAGCTTGCCCCACTCCTAGGATCCAACACCACCTCTTATGCTGGGACAATGATGATGATGATTTTGTTATATATTCCCCGCCCATCTGTCTGGGTTTCCCCAGCCACTCTGGGCTGCTTACAGGACATACAAAATTGTAAAATGTACATAGCTGTCATACACAGGTGACTGCAATTATTGATCTCCGTTATAGATACAGATATAATACAGGGCTCATCCACACTTCCACATGTGCTGTGCCTAGAAAGCACAAGTCCCACCAGTTACCCACTTGACCCACTCTTTCTAAGCATGGGTCCAATGAGTTTTCCCCTTGCCCCACTCCCTTCCAAGGGAAAACCCGCTCTTTAGTGATGTATCAGAACAAATGGCAATCTGGGGGAAACCCAGATTCCTGTTAGCTCCGGTTGAGCACTAAAGAGCAGGTTTCCCCCCCAGGATGGTCGGTGCCAAACTTCAAGAGACCCACAGCCCTGCACCATGGATGGGCCACCCACCCAACCAAGGCAGATCCCCTGCCTGCCATCACACATATCCCCTCTGCCTGGCTGCTCCACTCCCAGCACCCCCTCCAACCAGTGCAGGACATCTGTCCTGCTCACCACTGTCTGCAGGAGAGGAGAACTCTCCATACACTTCCATACCATGGAAAAGGATGTGATCACACAGCACAATGGGACACTCATTGAAAACCAAACCAAACCAAACCAGCATATGTTATATTTGCCATAAGGTCCCTACTCTGAATGAAATAAAAATTTGGTGAGACCCTGATGGACACAGGAACTCTGGAGGTGAGTTTGTGTGGCGGAAAAGGTTGGCAACTCAAGCAGGCAGGAAGGAGCCAATCCAGGTCTCCCTCCCCAATCCAGCACTTCCAGTCAGTGCCAGTTTAAGGGTGGTGTGGCCAGTTCCTCCTCACAGGATGCCAAACCAAAGGGATGCAAAATAATAGGTTGGGGTTTTTTTAAACCCTTTTTTAGCTACTCAAAGTTAGACCCCAGTCAGATATAATGTACTTGAGAGCATGCACAGAATCAGGGCCGGATTTAGGTTTGATAAGGCTCTAAGCTACTGAAGGTAATGGGGCCCTTTATATGTCCAGTTGTCCTTTGTCAACAACAAATTGTCGCTGTTTTTTGTGTTGAATATATGCTATATGGTAATTTATGGACCTAATAGGTATCTAAAAGCCATTTGCACATGCAGAATGTAGGCACCCTATATATAGAAATGAGCAAACCAGTGATATATTAGGGAGCATGCTAGCAGGCATCATAGCATACTTACATCATAGGAGTCTACACAACACAAAACACTGTTACTGTATGTAGGTTTTATTTTATTTTATTTTTTATCTTATATTTTGGAAATGTACATCCAGTTTCTTTTTCCTTTAAATTTTTTTTTGGGGGGCCACCCTAAGCTATAGCTTGTTTAGCTTATACGTAAATTCGGCACTGCACAGAATGGAAAGAAAGGCATGGGAGGGAGACATGAGACTAAGAAACATTTGGGGGCAGGGCAAATTTTGTCCTCACTCAGGATGCCATATTATCAAAGTCTCCCCCTGCTCCAGCTAGTTCAATAGAACTTTGAAAACAAAAGTACTTGAGGAGAGAGCAGAGTAAGGCTGTTGAGGAGCATGGTATGGGGAGGTTCCCCAGGACTAGATTGAGCAACCTGGAGGGCTGAATTTGAGCCACAGGGGTAGAGGTTCCCTAATCCTGTCATAAAATAAGCGATAACTGCCACTTGCTTAGGGTCCTGAGAGTTGTTGGGGGACTCCTTTCCCCCTCACAGAGCTGCATTTCCCAGAGTTCCCAGGGAAAGGGGAATCAATGGGTCTGATGGCTCTGAGAATTGTACCGTATTTTTCACTCCATAAGACGCACCTGAACATAAGACGCACCTAGTTTTTAGAGGAGGAAAGGGGGAAAGCCCTGGTTTTTTTGAGGATGAGCTCAAAGTGGTGCGGCTTCTTTTGCAAAGGGAAAAGCCCTGCTTTTTGAGGATCAGCTCAAAGTGGTGCAGCTTTTTTTTCAAAGAGGAAAAGCCCCGTTTTTATGGGGTTCAACTCACAGTTTGCAGCTTCTAGTCCTACAGGAAAGGGAACCATTTCTACAGTTTCCAGACAGATAATCTAATCAGCCAGTCACATGTCGCTGGGGAAACAAACAGCCTCCCTCTGCATTCAACAACGGAGGCCTGGGCAAGGGGGCGGGGCTGGAAAGGGAGCCTTATCTCTCTCCCTATCGCTTGCTAAACAGCTGTTCAGCGGCTTCCTTTCAACACCCTCTTCTCTCTTTGTAAAAAAAAGAGCACAATCTGCTTTTGGCCCCTAGGCAATTTGACTCCAGGGACCATGCATTCGCTCCATAAGACGCACAGACATTTTCCCTTACTTTTTAGGAGGAAAAAAGTGCGTCTTATGGAGCGAAAAATACGGTAATTCCGCGAAGGGAATAGGGGTCTCCACCAACTCTCGGCAACCTTAACAAACTACAGTCCCCAGGATTATTTGGGGGAAACCATGATGGTTAGGGACGTGGGTGGCGCTGTGGGTTAAACCACAGAGCCTAGGGCTTGCTGATCAGCAGGTCGGCGGTTCAAATCCCCGCGACGGGGTGAGCTCCCGTTGCTCAGTCCCTGCTCCTGCCAACCTAGCAGTTCGAAAGCATGTCAAAGTGCAAGTAGATAAATAGGTACCGCTCCAGCGGGAAGGTAAACGGCGTTTCCATGCGCTGCTCTGGTTCGCCAGAAGCGGCTTAGTCATGCTGGCCACATGACCTGGAAGCTGTATGCTGGCTCCCTCGGCCAATAATGTGAGATGAGCGCCGCAACCCCAGAGTCGGTCACGACTGGACCTAATGATTAGGGGTCCCTTTACCTTTTATGATGGTTAAAGTGCTTTTAAAATCTGTGGTGAAGATGCGGCCAAAGACTTCCCATAAGAACGTTCAAATAGCATCCTGTTAAACAGGTCAACATTTTTATTCCTAAATAGCAGTCAGTATTGGAAGAGAGGGCAGTGACTTCTCTAAGGCCACTTTGTGAACTCGCGGCTTTGGTGAGAGGTTGAGTGGATTTAAATGAAATTGGGGGTTGGACTGTGAATATGGATATAGGCCCGACATCGGCATGCAGCATCCCTGAACAAAAGTCCTTGTGTCTTGGCAGGAGTTATCACTGATGTCTGTTTAGGCTCTCCTTCAAACTTTCGTTGTTTTGTTTTTCTGCATTGGGTCCCTGGATGATCCACCATTTTTATTTCCCACAATGCCCTGGAATGATGCTATGTGGTGAGAAATGTAAAGGATAGCTCCACTGAGGTACTTACGACCTCTGCCACTACCACCAGTTAGACCCAATGGGTTGCCAATCAAAACAATTTAGGGCTGAACACAGGGCACTTTGCTGAGGAATCCTCAAACCTGTGCTGGTCCCGTGGGGTATCCAATAGGCGAGGTCTAAGTCTGGTCCAAGGTCAGTGGTACATGTAAAGGCAGTCCGAAATCACTGAAGCAGGGTCCAGGGCAGGGAGTCAGGCGAAGACAGGAACAGGTGGGTAAGCAGGGAACCAAGGCTGGTCAGGAGCACAGGCAGGAGAGCAGGACAGGGATCAAGCAGTAACACCGGCACAAACTGATCAGCAAGGATGTTGCTCCTGCAACTTGGGGCTGGGGCTGGCCGGCTTTTATCTGCCCCGGGGCATAGGGCGGCTCCGATCCTCAGGTGACTCGCCTCTCCTGGCTTGGAGGCGAGCACTCCTCCTGCAGGAACTCGGTTCCCTTCGCCTCTCTGCCCTGAGCCTCTGCAGCTCAGGAGAGGCTGGAGGGTTACTGGACCCAGAGGCAACCTCAGCTTCCCCTGACAGGGCTGGGAGTGGAGCACCTGCAGGCAATGAGTCCTCCCTCCCATCAGGAGCCAGAGCAGACTCAGCCGATGCCTGCACCTGAGGATCCAGCACAGGTGAGTCCCCTTCAGACTCAGGCCCCAGCCCTGGCTCTGCTGGTTCTGGAGGCAGGGAATTCTGTGCAGGCTGGGACCCCTCAGGTTCAGCGTCTGAGTCTGAATCCCAGGCCATCACAAAACCTGGACTTCAATCTGCCTGCATATATTTGAGCTGAGCCTCACTGGATGAGCATCACTTTTGCCACAGAATTCACTGCTCTGCATCTGGCATTCTGCATTCTAACATGGTGGTTCTTAACATGGCTACTTAACACTTGGCACTGATGGAACTGAGGCTTGGCATTCCTTTCCCTTCCCAGAGAGTTGGCTGCCACATTTTATGGAGCAATCTTGGCTACTGTATGAGTGATTTGTGCTCTGGTTTGTTCTGAGTCATGATTATCCAGCAGCTCTTTTTCTGTTTATTTTAATGTCTTGTTCTCTTTTATAACTGATGAGCTGCCAGACTGAGCTTCTAACAGATACCATAAGGCAATCCCCCCTTGTTAAGGCTTATGTTTTTGAAGTTATGTGGAAAGCATTTACACCTGTGCAATAAAGGCATCCATGCGTCCTGTTTCTGTATTTTGAGATGGCGGTTCCTGCTCCCGGTTAGCCTTGAGAAAGGCTGAGATTCTATGCACAGGTTTCCAGCCTTACAAGGAAATAAGACCAATTGAACTAATTGGGGAATATTTCCAAGAATACCTGTATAGTATAGAGTCATATGTGGTCCACTGAAACCAATGGAACAAGTTAGTCATAATTAATGGGGGCCAGAGTAGTTCATTATTACAATAGACCCCCTATTTTTCAAATCTTCTTAGGTGTATTCAGGCACAGGGATGATTGCCCTGGGCAAACATTTGTTAGGTGTGCAAAATTTCAACACCTGGTACTGCCTCAATACAGCCATGGTTTTTTCCCCCACTGGAGCTCAGTTCCAGCACCTCTCAGGTGGGTGCCATTGCCATTCTGAGAGAACAAGGGAGGTGCACATGGTGAGTTCCAGCACCTCTTTTTCTAGAAAAATAGCACTGAATACAGCTACGTGCTTCCGTTGCTGTGCTCCATTGAAAACGGCTTCTCCATGCAAACCAGGAAGTGAGCTCTCCAGACAATGGAATGACTCTTCTTTCCTTATCCCTGCAGCTGCGATATCCTGGGGAATGTGGAGTTGACTGTGTATACATACTCTTGTCCGTTTCCCTCCCCTCTGCATGGCCACGGGCACTGGCAACCCACACTACGCCACTGTGCCGTACCGCTTCCTATTTTGCCTATTTCATTTATAGGCAAGGTAAATACAGTGTCACAGCTCTGCAACATGAGTAGGAGATGACCTGAGAAAGCAAGTAAACAGCAGGTACTTGAGAAGTGCAGTCTTGGTACAAAATGTATTATATTGTTTTCCCCAGCAGAATGAACTTTAGTTAACAGTGTGGGACAGGGGCAACATGGGGATGACACTGTGTGTACAGCACCCCCCAAAAGGTGCCGGCATCCAACACCGAATGCACATTTATCACACAGTGTGTACATACCCTGTGGTTTTCACAGATAGGATTATGTGTTGGTAGCTACAGGAAGTGGCACACAAGTGACAATGGATACACCAAAAACTAACTATCTGTCATAGAAGAGTGGAGGGGGAAATGCCCCATGGTCCATGGCTGAAAAGCCATGAGGTGTATGACCTCACACGAAAACATATTATTGAGCCCCATGTTTCCGCTTCCACTATCAGAGAATTAAACCATTAACGTAAATTCTGCAGCCAACCACCATCTGTTCTTGACAACACTTCCTCAGAGTACTCTGGAACAAACATCGTTGGTGGACTGCGTCAATGGTTTCCAAACTGCTATACTATGAACTCTCAAATTGTTAGGTTTGTTTGAGGCTGGTGAGTCAGTTCTATGTTTTTGCCTGAAAGCTTCCTCATTTCTAGGCTTCCTAACACTGGCAGTTGAGTAATCTCGCCACAAAGCTCCCATGAGCCACTGCTGGGATCTTAGCCACTAGTGGGGAATCATTGCTCAACTAGGCTTAGACATCAAACTATTCCAAAAATCTATGTCCACAGTAGCAGGATTCCAGCAGATTGTGGGGAGGTTTTATGGAACAGCACATATTTAAACTCCTGCATTACAATTTGTAAGTTTACCAAGATCTATCGAATTATATGAAACAAATAACAAACACGACACTGGTCTAACATAGATTTTGTGCTATAGTTCATTCTATGTGGGTTTTGTTATAAATGGGTCAATAGGTGGAGTACATTATAGGGTGATATCTGTTCTAGCAGACGTGTCAAGTAACATAAGAGAAGTAGAGGCCATTTTGACCAGTTCTCCTTCCCTGCTGTAGCCTCTTGTGCCCCATCTACACTATTCTGGCAGGCCCCTGCAACTGTCTGGAACAGATGGAGTGCAGCAGGATCAGGGAACTGGCAAAAACCATCTTCCCCCTCTGTTTGATTAGTGGACACCTCTGCTAGTTCAGAAGCCATTGCACAGGTAGCATGGACACACCCACCACACCTGTAGGCACTCTCTCTCTCTCTCTCTCTTTCTCAGTGTGGTGTAGTGGTTAAGAGCGGTGGACTCGTAATCTGGTGAACCGGGTATGATTCCCCGCTCCTCCACATGCAGCTGCTGGGTGACCTTGGGCTAGTCACACTTCTTTGAAGTCTCTCTGCCCCACTCATCTCACAGAGTGTTTGTTGTGGGGGAGGAAGGGAAAAGAGAATGTGAGCCGCTTTGAGACTCCTTCGGGTAGTGATAAAGCGGGATATCAAATCCAAACTCTTCTTCAAACTCTTCTCTCTCTCTCTTTCTCTCTCTCTCTCTCTCTCTCACACACACACAGAGAGAGAGAGAGAGATCTATGCTGTATCTTGATCCTATCTATTGTTCCCTGAAGATCAAGGAAGAAGAGGAAATATTGTATAGCATTACAGCCTTAGTTTAACTTGGGGCAAGCTTCTGGGGGCCACGTGACGGAGATGGGAGGCAGGCAAAAGCAAAAGTGGGTGGGGCATTGGTTGTTAGTGTTGTGTAGGTGGCATGTTTTTACACACACACACACACGCCCACATCTCTCTCCAAGCTCCACCCAGCCAAGGAAGAAGCATCATCAAAGTTACAGGAGATATTCTAGCCAGGCACAAACACTCGGGGAGGGTGTAAAGCAGAGCTAGTGAAGCATGTGACCAAGGGAGAAGGGGTGTGGCCCGAGGAGGGTCCCAAGGGCCAGATAGAACAGCCTGGGGGGTCACATTGGGGCATCAGGCCTGAGGTTCCCCACCACTGTTTTAACAATCTGGAGCCATCCCTTAAATGTATGAGATGACTCCCAATAAATGCTGGCTGAAAAGCTACGTAACTTCAGGCTACATTCAAAAAGGCCTTACACTTGTGAACTCCCTTTGATCTGACTTCTCTGGTATAAATATTTCGAACATTGCAATCTTAGGCTCACCGGTGTTTCTTTTCCTACCCTATCTGGAGATACGAAGGACATGCTCATTCCTTCTAACCTGTAAACAGCAGCATTTGAAAACTCCATGTCAATAGTTTGCAGTGCAGCCTCCCGTCTTAATATGGTTGTGCAGGATAGAGCAAGTGCAAATCCTAAATGTCAGTCCCTGAGTTCAATGGGACCCACTCCCAGGTAAGCAAGAATAAGACAGCACCTAACACCACAATCCCGAGCATGTCTATTTGGAAGAAAACTCTGTTAAGTTCAACAAGTTTTACTCCCAGGTAAGTGTGTACAGAAAGTCCCTTCCGCCCAGAGGAAGGAGGGGGGTTGCAGGCATCACGAGCCCTTCATGTGCGCAGGGGATGCCTTCATCCCCTGCCGTCATAGGCTGAGCCCTGGGTGCGGCGCCTGGCAGGCCGACCTATCGGTGCGGCCGGCAGGCATGGCTTGCTGCATTTAAGCAAGCGCGCGGCCAGGGCTCAGCCTCCCGCTTCCTGACCCCGCCAGCTGTTTCTTTCCCCCCCCTCCCTTTTTTGCAGGTAGTGTTCTATCTGACCTTGCTATGGACTTTGGTTGGTCGCCGTTGAGGGACCTGGTAGGAATTTTCCCACCTGGCAAATTGGCTGGAGCCTCATGGTTTTCGCCTACCTCGTAGCAACTCGTCACAACTTTGGTTGGCGGCTAGGCATTGGATTATCTAGGGAAGGCTGAAGGTGGGGGGGAGGTTGGGCCATCACTTCCCCCAAATGCTGAAGGGTACTTCGTTAAACGAGTCCGGGGGGCGTGTCCCTGTCCGAAGCCATGGTAGGTGAGGGCCAAAGGCACGCCCCATATCGGTGACCCCAGCATGAGTTCCTAGCTGATGTGCAGCAGCAGGACTCTCCCATCGGTGGTTAACCCTTCCCGGACTGCCAGCACAGCGTGCTGGAGTCAGATATAGTTGGTTAGATCCAATGCCTAAGCCAATACCTCTCTACATTCCGTAACCAATAAAGTTGTGGCCTTTCTATGCCCATTAACCTTAATTATTGAGTCTTGTGTCTTTATTTCTCCGCGGGAGGGGTCGGGATTTGACATGCAACTGTAGTCTCAGTCATGTTTTAAAGCAAGGATGGGGAATTTGTGTCTCACCTGATGCTGTTGGACTTCATCTCCCATCAGCCCCAGCCAACATGGGCAATAAGCAGGGGTGAAGGGAATGGTAGTTTGGCATTTGGAAGGCCGCCAAAGTTCCCCATCCCTGTAAAGGAAAGTGACCTATATAATGATGGTGACTGACTGTTCCTTTACTTCAGAGACAGCACACTTTGTTTGTTTGCTTTTTAAAGTATATATTGCACACATCTATTGCTAATATAATGGGGGGGAAGACTTCAGTAAATGACTAGATAGTGGCATGATAGGTGCATGAACAGTCTCTATTAAAACATGGGAAAGGCCTTTTCTGTTTACGGAGGGGAAACACAGTCCAAGACTTTGCAGCTCATTAAGGGAACACATTCAGTACTGGAGTCACAAATTCTTTTGCTCTGTCTTTCTCTGGTTGATGTATTTCCTTTCCACCGAAACTTGTTGGAGTATCTCTTGAGACCACCCACAGACCAAGAGAGATGAGTTATGCTAAGCCTGCACAGTATCTTGAGGATTTGAGAAACAATACGAAAACAGTTTATTTCTTTGTATTTAGACTGAAACTCCTTTTGATCACCCAGACAGTTCTGTTTTGCTTGAGGAGGACCAATCAATTTTCTCTGGCAGCAAACGAAAAAACAAACATCTAAATCAAAGGGAGACACGCATTAAGCAGAGAAAAGACTAGGACAGAGCACATGGCTTATTAAATATTTGGACAAATGTTCACTCGCTAAGTGGCTAGGAAATATCCTCATTTAACACGAGGAAGAGACTGAAATTTTAGCTCTGAACTCTGCCTACTCATTTCAAGAGGTTTTGGCTTTTTATAAAGGAATCTTCAAAAACAGAAAAGCAAATGAGAGGCACACTATCCTAATGGAAACTTTAATCAGAGCTCATCGTGCCATTTGTTTTTGATTGCCCTTGCTTTTGTAACAAAACATTATTTGTTCCTTATGCGGCCCTCTGGGGTTCTTTTTAATTAGCAAAAGCAGAGGTAAATAATTAAAGTCAAAGACGTGGATGTAACTAAAAAGAGATGCCGTCAGCATCTTGTTGCCGAATTCTAGGCAACAGCAAAAGGCCACATGGAAACGAATCAGGGCATGAGGTGAGGAGGAATCTCCTTAATTCTCTGAAACCGACCGCACCGTCAACTCATGATTCTTCCCACTAAATGTAATGTACTATTTGAATCACCTGAGCTATCAACTAGGCCGGGGTTTCCCAAACTTGGGACTCCAACTGTTTTTGGACTACAATTCCCATCCTCTCTCACCACTGGTCCTGCTAGTTAGGGATGATGGGAGCTGTAGTCCAACAACAGCTGGAGACCCAAGTTTGGGGAAACCCTGACTAGGCCTTAGATCAGTGATGGCTAACCTTGACACTCCAGATGTTTTGGGACTACAACTCCCATCATCCCTGACCACTGATCCTGTTAGCTAGGGATGATGGGAGTTGTAGTTCCAAAACATCTGGAGTGTCAAGGTTAGCCATCACTGCCTTAGATTCTAGGGTGTGCAATAACTCAATGTCAAGTGTGTAAATGCTGCAGAAATGGAGGGATTGTACCTGCCACTAAGAATGATGCTGTCAGTGAGCATGGCAGGAAAACGCATTCAAGACTGGAGTGTGGAATGAAATGTCACTGAGCAAACTCAGTAGATGGTACCCCTAAGTAGCCTGGGGCCCTCCAGACACTGCTTGACTAGAAGAAGAAGAGGAGTTTGGATTAGATATCCTGCTTTATCACTATCCGAAGGAGTCTCAAAGCGGGTAACATTCTCCTTCCCCTTCCTTCCCCACAACAAACACTCTGTGAGGTGAGTGAGGCTGAGAGACTTCAAAGAAGTGTGACTAGCCCAAGGTCACCCAGCAGCTGCATGTGGAGGAGCAGAGACGTGAACCCGGTTCACCAGATTACAAGACTACCGCTCTTAACCACTACACCACACCGACTACAACTCCCACCATCCCTCATGATTGGCCAAGCTGGCTGGGACTGGTGGGAGTCCAAATATATTTGGAGGGCCCTAGGGCTGAACCATTTGAAGAGAATTGGAACAGTGGGAAAGTGATAGAGAGCACAGGTGGGCACTGGAGGAAAAAAGCAGGGAGAAGACCACAAACAGACCCACACACACCCGAAACTGAAGTGAGGGGTGCCAACAGAGAAACATGGACTTCGTTAGAGAAACAGTCTTGGAAAAGGTATAGCTGGATACATTTATCTCTGCTTAATTTTGTATTTGCTTTTGTAGGTATTTGCTGAAGACACGGAAGTGCCGTGGGGCAATATGCACAACATGCCAGAGACATTAGGAGAGAAGCACTGTCTGTAGGTGTTTATAGGGAAATGGCAGAAACCTCAGAGCCAGGAAGTGCTTGGTTTCAAAGTAAAGCATGGATATAGCAAGCGTAATGGAAACCGGTTGGAATGGAGAGGACCAGTGGGGCAGAGTTTTCTCTGGATACGTACTATAGGAAGACAGAGAAGGACTTGCTGGAGCTGCTGTCACACTGTGCAACAAAGAGCACATGGCTCTGGGAGCCACACAAGCCTGTCCTACACCTCCTAAGGTAGCCCACAGGTGTGCTGGAGGATGCTGTCCTGCTGCCAGTGCTGAAATCAGATTCTGCCGCCAGTCTCTTCAGCTTCTGCATTTGGAATGTGAGGAGGTGCTATCCTGGTCTCCGCCTATTGGCCTGGGCTTGAGTGCTGGGTGCAGAATGAGCACAAACACCAGTTCTTTTCTTTCAATTAAGACTGGGGTGGGGTAAAAGGATGGGCAGACCTGTCAGTTTCCATCTTTCTTTGTTTCTAATTATCCCAAGCTTAAGTTTAGCTGTCCATATTTCCACATCGGTTTGCTATCTTTTAGAAAAATCATAGCAAAAGTTCAACTGCTTTGAGTGCAAATTTGTCCCGATATTTGCTACTAACATGAGTTTGGCCAAACTGCGAGAGACAGTGAAGGATAGGCGTGCCTGGCGTGCTCTGGTCCATGGGGTCACGAAGAGTCGGACACGACTGAACGACTGAACAGCAACAAGTGCAAAGCATTATTTTTCATTTAGGGGCAATTGCCCCTAAAATAATGCATCTTTATATGTTGTTTCATAGGGAACAGAGAACTTGGGAAGCTGTTTTCTATCAAGTCAGACAATTCTGACTTTGGCTCAGTAATGTCTACACTGACTGGCAGCAGCCCTCCAGGGTTTCAGGCAAGGGGCATCTCCTAGCCCTATGTGGAGATGCTGGGGATTGTGACTGCATGCCTAGCCGATGAGATGCCCTACATGCTACAGCATTTCCACCAATATATGCATTTTATGGGCATTTTACCCCCATATATGCATGTTGTACACTTTATTTGGTTGGAGAAATGCAAACTTCAGTGGATACCTGAGTTTTGGTTCAGAAATCGTGAGCTAGATAGGTCTTTAAATGCAAACTGAATCACATTTCTCTCCCATCCCTAGGTGGGTAGGAAGCAGATATGAGAATAATAGGCAGACCTTTCTCTTTTTTTGTACTGTGTACTATGTGTGGCGTGAAGAGCATAATGTGATCCTTCTTATGTCTTCTGCCAAACTGGGTTTTCCACTGTTGTCCTAAGTCTGCACTTTGAAAAATATTAGCTTTTTTTTTTCTTCATTGGCAGCTTGCTCCAGGGGATCTCTTTTATCTGACTGACAGCTGAAAGGCATTAAGCTGTATAGTAAATCACTTAACTAGATCCTGGAAAGTGTGATGGCTAAACCACAAATAAAAACAGAGAGTATTGCAATATATTCACTGCACTGTACCATTTTATTGACATTATTGGACCAGTGCAACCACATGTAATAAGTACAACCTATTTAGTTTTCAACAATGTCTTAAACTGGATATTTTCTAACTCTGATGGTGCTGAGAAGTTTATCTGAGATTTGTCATCTTTCCTCTTTCTCCAATTCTCGCTATTCTTTTTTTGGGGGGGCAATAAGCATTCATGCTGATTTGCTTGCACATAGATTACACAGAGGTTAGATTATGATTAGGAATTCAAGCATGGGGTTTATTGCGTTAGCTTTCCTGGTTATAATGCTAGCACATCTGTCCCGATTTCTAACATTTCTTTCACACAGCAGTGCCTGTTGCATTATGGAACTGTATCTATTCGATCATTTACCATGGCATGCTAAGTTTTCAATGGCAGGAAAGAGCCATGTGCCACCCCAAATGTCATCACATGAGTGGCAGTGATGTGTTCGTGTACACCTTGGGGAAATTTCAGTTCAAAGTTCCTGTGATTGAGTTAACAGAGCTGCCAATGGTGATTTTTTTCCCCCCTGGAAACAATTAAGATAGCAATAAGCACTAAATTTCAGCTAAATTCTACTAGATTTCCAGAAGCGGCTTTTGCATTGTATGAAAGATCACATAAAATGTGAAGTTTTAAAATGTGAAGATTATACTCCTCCTTCCAGCAACTTCTGTAGCCAAGCTGGTGCCAAACACATGTGCTTTTCTTTGGACCACATCAGAGAGGCCAAGAGGGGGATTTTGTTGCCTAGGCAGCCCAATACCTCCATGCATACTGCCCAGGCTTGCGCCCTGGGGAGGTCACTCTGGTGCAGTTTGACTTCATCCCCAAAGGCACACGCCATTGTCTCTCGAGACAAATGGATGCCAACAACTGCTGGACTGAAGTACAGTAATGTGAAGGTCTTGGTACACTTGAAAAACACTACGTATTTTCCATTGTCGCTTGTGATAATGCCAAGGATGCAACTTAAGCCATAATCTCCAGTTCCAGCAGTTATTCACAGCTGTGGGAGAAATAATTGGCAGTAGGGTTATGCCACACACAAGCCTTTTGTTTGTCCCTCGTTTCTTCAGTGCTTTGCCGGCCAGGTAGCACACCTGTCAGTGTGGAAAAATGCTCAAGAATTTAGCAAGGCGGTACATTCACAGGTGCAGAGGACCACGAAGCCCAGAGTACCTGGAGATGGTGGTCTGTGCCCGGTGGTTTCTCTCTCTGGTTGTGGGAGTTGGTTGAGAGAGGAAAGTCATGTAGAGACGAATGATCCTTGTCTTGTTTTCAGGACAATGTTGCTTTTATGATGGGATCTGCCTCTAAATTGCCTGAGCAGCATATCCCAAAAGTGGGGAGGGGGGAACCATGACAACCCATTTTATCATGTGAAATTTTCCACCAAGATCTCGTCCCAAAAAGTGTTCTCCCCCAAAAAAAGTGTTGTTGTTTTTCAGTGCTGCAATCTCATGTGACACCCCAAGATGCACATTTTGGGGTGCCGTGTGAACATGGCCCAGGAAAAAAACCCAAGTCTTTGGGGCTCCGTGATCTTGCGTGGGTCATGTGACTCACGGTGGGAAGATGTACGTCCCAGTTTGGGGACTCAAGATGTTGGAGGGCAGTTGGCCTTTAGGTTTACTTCAGGAACTAGCTAGGCCTTCAGGCATATGGAAGTCATGAGGCAGTTCCAGCGCTGAAAACGAGGGCTGTGAAATCCTTCAGTGCAGCCAAACCCCCTCCACAAAACCGTGCTGTTGTTTTCAGCCTCTCATTCAGACCCTCCTTGAAGTTTGCTTGTGGGTCTTGCACTGAGCTCCTGTTCCCATTACGTTGCTTTTCACACAGCGGTAAAGCTATTCAGGGTGCCTCCCCTCCTCCCTTGCCCCCACCTCCCCGCGCCCTTCTTTCTCTCTTGTTTAGTTGGTAACAGATTTACAAAAGATGCCTCAAGGCCCCTCTGAAAAGCAGAAGGGCCAGGGAGGGAGCCTCTATAGCTAGTTTGTGCTGGAAGCATTTCCCTTCCAACTTTACTCATGACAGTCAGGCAGGCTGCATTGTCGCAATTGCCGGTTCCCTTGACAGTGGAATCTCAGCCATTTTGACTTTAAGCAGTCTGGATGGTTCTTGTGTTTGAAGTTGCTGGAACTACATCAAACAGCCATGGATAAAGAATGCTGCTGAAGGATTTATTCTGCCTGGATAGGAATGTTATGGCTGTGTGTGTGTGTGTGTGTGTGTGTGTGTGTGTGTGCAAGAACGAGAACAGAACAAAGTTTTCTCCAGCCCCCTTTGTGATCTATCCATTAAGAATATTTTGGGTGGAGAATTTTGCTGGCGGGGGGGGGGGGACCCAATTGTGTTCTGAATCTCCTGTATGGTACTCAGCAGCGCATATGCTCAGAAAAGTCCCTTGCTAATCAAGAGAAAAACATTGTTCAGATGTTGGAGGGTATGGTAACGATAAAGGGTAAAGGGACCCCTGACCATTAGGTCCAGTCATGACCGACTCTGGGGTTGCGGAGCTCATCTCGCTTTATTGGCTGAGGGAGCCGGCGTACAGCTTCCAGGTCATGTGGCCAGCATGACTAAAGCGACTTCTGGCGAACCAGAGCAGTGCACGGAAACGCCGTTTACCTTCCCACTGCAGAGGTACCTATTGATCTACTTGCACTTTGACGTGCTTTCGAACTGCTAGGTTGGCAGGAGCTGGGACCAAGCAACGGGAGCTCACCCCATCGCGGGGATTTGAACCGCCGACCTTCTGATCAGCAAGCCCTAGGCTCTGTGGTTTAACCCACAGCGCCACCCGCATCCCCAGAGGGTATGGTAGGACGACCCTATTTTCATCAGAGGGTATGTTGGAGGGTATACCTTTGTAGTTTCGCAAACTTTTATCAGATGGCAAAATAAAATAAAATCGTACAGTTATCTGAGTCCAACTTCCATTCTTCTCTGCTGTTGTTTAGTTGAACCTCCTTGGGTTTGACGGGGCAAATACAGAGTGAAATAAAGAAGACTGGGAGTCTGTCACGGTGTCGTATACAAAATGTCAAAACATGTTTTGTGGTAAGAGCTTTTTTTTATTTTAGTACAAAAATAGATATCTACTACAATATATGCTGCAAAGCTTTGAGAGTGGCCTCGGATGGTAAACAAAATTTTGTCCCTTTTTTTTTTTAATGACAGTGTTGGTTGGCGGAGTCCGTGGGGGAATGTAATTGCTCTCTTCCACTCAGATCAACCTAACCCTTCCCAGAATAAGAACCCAAAACATGTCTGGAATGTTTAAGATGATAGCCTTTTTGGCAGACTCGAATTAAAGTTATCATTTTGGAGCCATCAAGATTTCCTTTAATGAAGTAGCATCGCCCGCTCTCCTCATTCTTCTCAAAGGATTTGGCATCTCTTGGGGGCAAAAAAAAAGCTATAGCGAGAACAGTCTCAGTGCTACTAGGGTGAATAGATGCAACAGACAGGACTCCTATGCCTTTAAGAACTGCGTAGAAGAGGTGTTATTCTATTATCATTTCTCTTGATATTGTTTCTTGCTGTATTTGGGTAAGAATTGCATGCAGGTGAAGGTGATATACAGTCTGAAGGACCCTGTGTGTGAGAGAGGGAAGGGGACATCTCAGGGTGAGAGGCTGAGAGAAAACAGGGGTGCCCCCAGGTGAGAACTGGGAAGAGGACACATATTTTTCTGTATGGGACAAAAGTTAAGATATATTTGTGAGAGAGGGTCTTGTATTCTTCCATCTCTTCTGTCTCTTCTCTTTTTATATTTTCTTTCTTTCCATTATTCTTTGTGTGGATCAGCTTGTCTTTTTATTGTATTGTGAAAAGTGTTAATAAAACTTCATTTAAAAAAAAAGAATTGTGTAGAAGAGGCAATGTAGGCAGGGCTATGTCAGGGACAAAAGGACCAGGATCTTGTGGTAGATATCTCAGTGATTTGCATGGTAGTCATAATAAATTATATACTACTTACATGTCAAAATGCATAAATGAGACTGTCAGGCTTCGGGGAAGCGGCTTCCTCCCTCTCTTTGGCCGTGGATAAGCAGAACCAAGCAAAAATAGTCTCTTACCATTCAAAGAGATTTAATGATCACAGCAACAGAACAAAGAGTCGTTTCTCAGAGTAAAGGTGCTCCCAATTAAGGTTTACACCCACTTTCCCCCAAGTCACCCTTGTCACTTCCTCATCTGCAACCTGATCTCGCAACCACTGTGCCTTCTGTGCAGCTACTTTATCTAATCTCTGTGAACTTGGAGTGATCGGCTGCTCAAAGCGGCTCACATTCTCCTTTCCCTTCCTCCCCCACAACAAACACTCTGTGAGGTGAGTGGGGCTGAGAGACTTCAGAGAAGCGTGAATAGCCCAAGGTCACCCAGCAGCTGCATGTGGAGGAGTGGGGAAGCGAACCCGGTTCCCCAGATTACGAGTCTACCGCTCTTAACCACTACACCACACTGGCTCCCAGGAAGGGCGTAAAAAATTCAGTAACTAAATAATATCAAATCCTCAAGTTCTTTCAATGGCCTTTCTCCCCACCTCCACAAGCTGTTGGGGGGGGGGAGAGCACAAAGGAAAGAAGCCCACCCAAAGCAGTTGGGAAATAAACTCCCCCAATATACAGTTGTAGCTTGAGCCAGGACAGAAAAGATAAAGGCCATGGAAGGAGTGGAGCGAGCAACTCAGCCCCTGCCTGGAAGCCGCAAGCGCCAACAATGGGATTAGCTCAGAACTTCCATCTCTAAATATTTGTGTGCCTCGTTAGCTGTTCTCAGGAACATCTGCCCCTCTTCAAAGTGGGACACCTTGAACTGTGCAAACACGCTTTCCAGCGCTGTTTATACTTATCCCCAGATGTTTCCAAGGCAGGCACTGCAGCAGGTCGGCTGCAATCAAACTTCAGCTCAGAGCAGACCAAGCACAGGCCAGCGATGAACTCGGGACAAAAGTCGGTATTCTACCTTGACATCGAAATAAGTGTTTTGGAGATTTTATTCAAGGAGTGGGGCGAGTGAAGGCAGTTCTGCCGAGAAAACAGAAGATGCTGGCTTCCCTGCCAGGACTAAAATTATGTTGCTAATTAAAATGAGCACAGAGAAAAGCCCAAATTACTATGATTTTGACAGGACGCTGAGGCAATTCCTTTGGCAAACCATTCCTTTGGCATGGAAACTGCAGTTTCACAAGTGCTCAAATGCAGCTTGAAATAATAATAATAATAATAATAATTTATTATTTATACCCCGCCCATCTGGCTGGGTCTCCCCAGCCACTCTGGGCGGCTTCCAAAAGAACATTAAAATACAGTAATCTATTAAACATTAAAAGCCTCCCTAAACAGGGCTGCCTTCAGATGTCTTCTAAAGGTCTGATAGTTGTTGTTCTCTTTGACATCTGAAGGGAGGGCGTTCCACAGGGCGGGCGCCACTACCGAGAAGGCCCTCTGCCTGGTTCCCTGTAACTTGGCTTCTCGCAGGGAGGGAACCGCCAGAAGGCCCTCGGCACTGGACCTCAGTGTCCGGGCTGAACGATGGGGGTGGAGACGCTCCTTCAGGTATACTGGACCGAAGCCATTTAGGGCTTTAAAGGTCAGCACCAACACTTTGAATTGTGCTCGGAAACGTACTGGGAGCCAATGTAGGTCTTTCAAGACCGGTGTTATGTGGTCTCGGCGGCCGCTCCCAGTCACCAGTCTAGCTGCCGCATTCTGGATTAGTTGTAGTTTCCGGGTCACCTTCAAAGGTAGCCCCACGTAGAGCGCATTGCAGTAATCCAAGCGAGAGATAACTAGAGCATGCACCACTCTGGCGAGACAGTCCGCGGGCAGGTAGGGTCTTAGCCTGCGTACCAGATGGAGCTGGTAGACTGCTGCCCTGGATACAGAATTAACCTGTGCCTCCATGGATAGCTGTGAGTCCAGAATGACTCCCAGGCTGCGCACCTGGTCCTTCAGGGGCACAGTTACCCCATTCAGGAAAGCAAGCGAGGAAGGAATAGTTTGCTCCGGGTACTTTCTCTTTAGCTAAGTTTCATCCTGCACATTTGCAAACCCAAAAAACGATCCAAGGATGACCACACGATTACTAAAACAAAGCGGCTCTCAGCCTGGTCAATGCCTTGAACAGGCTGCATGGGAGTCGCCTGCTCTGCCTTCCACAAAGGAAGAGTGGAATCAGTGAATAAATACATTTCTACCAAGGACTGATACATTCTCTTTTTAAGATGGTTGGATGGGGCCTTATACGCCTCCTTCCAGCAACTCCTCCAGCCAAGCTGGTGCCAAACGTATTGCTCCGCTTTCCTTTGGAAGGCCAAGAGACGGGTGCTGTCGACTGGGCAGCGCAGGACACTCCCTACATACTGCCCTAGGCTTGCGCCCCAGGGAGGTCATTTCGGTGCTGCTAACGTAGCAGTTTGACTTCATCCCCGGAGGCATGCTCCATCGCCTCTCAAGGTGCCAGCAATACACAGGATGCCTTTAAAGCACATTCAAAGCACAGTTCTTCCCTCAGAGAATTCTAGGCAGAGTAATCTGTTAAGGGTTGCTATGACTTTTAACTCTGTGAGGGGTTAACTACAGTGCCCAGAATTCTTTGAGGGAAGAATGTGCATTTTAGAGGTATGTTGTGTACACAGCCATAATCAAACCTCTCCATGTGAACTTTGTACAAGCCAATCAGGATGAATGTTCAATAAATAAGCTGTCTGGAGTTGCTGTTAGAGCCTGCAAACAGTACAATGTTTTAGGGACACTTTCACAAGTAACTGATGGTAATAATACTTTTTAGTTAGAAATTCTATAGCTACTTTGTCAGCCCACCAACTTGGCATCTAAGGCCAGGAGCAGGCAAATTTTCCTCCAGCTGTAGTGGATAGGGAATCTGAAGAACACCTAAAGGTTTGTGGGAAAGCAGATGTGAGGGATCATCACCCTGCCAAAAATGGAAGGGAACGGGCTTTGAGTTGAGGTGCTGCGGAAAAGACTGGTTTCATTCAATCAATATGTTTATATTTATTTTGTTAAAGAGGCTTTGTAAAACTACATTTCAGGGCACAATGACCTCACAAAGCAGTGTATGATAGAATACAAGAGAGTTATAACAGCCTCTCTTTCAATAATATATAAAACCGCAGATTAAAACCATGCTATGGCTCTTTTAAAATGAACAGTAGCAATTAATCAAAATGTGACAATTAATTAAAAGCAGATCAAACCAAAAACATTTTAAGAGCTCTCTTAAAGGACAATGGGGACATTCCTTTTCCCTTGGGGCTGGCAGGCCCAGCCCCACGATGAACCAGAGTGAAGCAGCTGCCTCAGGCGGTAGTTGCTGAGGGCAGGGGAGGGGACAGAGCTGGGAGTGCCATGTAGCCTGCCCTGTACCCCCAACAATAGCTGGCTTCCCTCAAGTGCAGTGAAATATACTTTCATTGGCACTGGAGTAAGATTCAACTTCCAATCCAAGTGGATTATTTATGTGCCTTGGGTGGGGGCACCAGCTCCTAGGGGTTGAGGTCAATGGGACTTGGTTGGATTGAGCCCCAAAATAAAATTACAACCCTATACGTACTCCCTTGGCCCATAAAAGTCAATGGGGCTTTACTTCTAAGCAGATGTGCATAAGGTTGTTCTGTAAATAACTCGTGGACTAAAGAAGTCCACAAAGTGAATTTAGACAGATGAGGGCAGGATAATGAAAGTCTACATTTATGTAAAGCTGCAGCAGACAGTTCTACATGCTCATCTCCCAGTTTGGCAAAGAGTAATTGACACAACAAAATGCAGCCATGTGGTTTGCTTATATTTCAAGATCCCTTATTATTGCTATTTTCCTAGGGTTAAGTAATGCTGGCATTTCAGACAATTTACTTTAGCAGTCTCAGTAGGGGGACACATCTCCAATATATGTTCAATTATGCTTTAGAGAGAGACGGAGAAATTGTAGTAAAAGGGTAAAGCCCACACCACAATTGTAAGCTAGTTTAGAACAAGCGTTGCTGAAATGAATGGGTGCTGCCCAGCAGTTTTGCTCTTGATGAACTTCCTTGCATTTCAGTGGAGTCCCAAAGGACTGCTGTCTTAAGACCCTCCTGGATAGCTCCAACTGAGTAAATCAAAACTGCTATTTACTTTACTGCCTATTTTGCGACTTTAAATCTCTGCTGGGCAGCTCTCACCAAAGAGTACTTGCCCCCAAACTTGGATTTTGGTATCCAGGAACTGTCCTTTTCATATACCTATTTTTCTTTACAACCGACAGAAATAAGTCACTAGGGCTTGCTTCCCGGCACATGGGGTTAGGATTGTAGCCTAATATTGGCAACTGATCAAGCGTTTTTTTGTATATTTAAAAAAAGTTCTGCTGGACAGACATCCAGTGAGCTCAAAACACCGATTTGGTTTGTGGTTGCCCCGATAATAAAGTTTTAAGTGCCCTTCTGTGGTTTTCTGCTATTGTTTCTTCGGTATGATTTGATGCAACCTTTTAAAACAAATTTCCAGGTGATCAAGTGCTTTTTTTCCCTCAGAGCTTACAGAGAACATCCAAAAGACAGATTTCATAAAACTTTAACAGGGAAAGGAAAGCAGTATTAATGAGAAATAGGTGTGGATGGAATCTAATATGTTGCACTGACTCTTCTGTCTTTGTAATAATTACAAGGTATGTTTTTTAGATCAAAGGACGTAGCCATGTTAAAACTTCATAGTTTATGAAATATTTAATACACATACATTGCAGATAAATAAGGTTGTTTTGGGGTTGATAATTTCATTACAAACAGCCATGAGTAGGGTGGTTTTTTTTGCATTGTAATTCGCGTAATTAAACTCCGTATCACTTCACTTGCTCATAAATCCTGAATCATTCCATTTATAGTTATTCCAGCTGTGTATACCAATTTCCTGTAAACCATTTTAACCCGATGGCAAGAAGCTTGATATGCCCACCTGCTCGGTCTCCATTCAATAAACATGGAACAGGTGAACCAAGGAGGAAATTCAAATGAGATCAAACGATCTGTTCAAAAGCGTGGACAGGGCCATCTGGAATTCCTCAGAGTTGTCAATCACAGAGGCAAGTCGGGCTGGAATTTTAAGTGGAATTTCTAGTTCCCCTTCCCTGCAGGAAGTCCGAGTGAGCCCAAGGCAGACAGTTGGCATGGCCTCCTAAGGTGAGGCAGATTCTTGAGAGAGGCTAGCAGTGGGCAGAGCGAGGCAACTGCCTTAGGTGTCAGTTACTGGGGAGGAAGACGCTTTTGGCTGCTCCTCTTGAGCCCCAGAACCATTCACCTCTGCTGATACATGGACTGTCCTTGACCCCCTAATCTGGCCTTACTGCGTAAAAGGTTTCGGTACTAAACATTTCTGTAAGGGGCCAACATCTGAATCTGTCACCATGCAGCTTCTTCAAAGAGACGGCCATGAGCATTGCATCATCATCATTCAGCGAATTACGTTGCAGACCCATTCTGACAAAAGATTTCCTCATGTATGATGTATGCATTTGTGGGAATTATTCCAAAAGACATTCTGCAGATGGAAACGTTATATGGAACATGAAGAAATGAGAATTTAAGTAGGTGCATGAACAAAACACAGGTAATGTGGAACATTTTCTGTGCCCCACTCTGCTTCTAATAAACAAATGGATTTTTCACATAGCACTTGCTGCCACTGAATGGTACTTCAGCCATATACATCAGTTCAAGCTGGACAAGTTAGTGCAGTTTTCACAGTATTAGCTAAGGAGGTTGGGGCTTTTGAAAGTGCAGAAGAGGAAAGCGTAACTTAAAGCAGGGGTAGGCAACCTAAGGCCTGGGGGCCGGATGTGGCCCAATCGCCTTCTCAATCCGGCCCACTGACGGTCTGGGAATCAGCATTTTTACATGAGTAGAGTATGTCCTTTTATTTAAAATGCATCTCTGAGTTATTTGTGGGGCATAGGAATTCATTCATTTTTATTTTTATTTTCAAAATATAGTCCAGCCCACCACATGGTCTGAGGGACAGTGGACCGGCCCATGGCTGAAAAAGGTTGCTGACCTCTGACTTAAAGGGTTAATTCTGTTTTCAGTCAACTACCCAAGTGGAGGTCATGGCAGTGGAGGTGTTGCTTAGCAACCAGGCAGAGTGACATGATCTTCTTGGCTGACATTGCATGTGCTCTGATTGGCTGTGTAAATCTGTGGGAGTTTTTCCTCTGTATGTTTGGTTGAATACTTGCTATGCACACAACCTAAAGTGTGAAAAACAAAACCTCTATTTTTCTTTCCACTCAATTATACACTTTTTTGTTCAGATTCCTTAGTAAAGTATTATCAGGATTTCTTTTGTCTCTGGGCTCTGTCTGCATTCTTTATGTGACTTCACTAACAGGAGCAATGGTGGGAGATTTCTATATTTATTAGTTAGTGGGGTTTTTTGTCTGTTGGATTATATTTTGGTATATCTGACTGGTCAACTAGGCTTCAGATGCTTAACAAAATTATGCTTGGCTTCTGCATTAAAGTGTATATATACTTTATATATATGACACCCTGACTCAGACCTTGAGGTGAAATTATATCACCAGTGGACTTTTCACTGCACAATTTACATAGAATCATATTCGATGAAGAATGGTCTATGCTACAATTCAATCCTAAACTGAAGGCCCATATTGTTAGATCCGCACTTCTGAAGTCCACCCCATATAGCTGTGTTAACCGATCTTTTGTTTTTTCTTATAAATTTTTACTCACCCATTATCTATGCTTAATTAAGTTGTCTATGTATATGGTTAAATCTACGTTTGGTTCTTGCTCCTATTTATTTAATAATTATTCACTTAGATTCATACTGTTATGCTATTTATTTAGATGTTTTGCTTATGCTGGTCTATGACCACAATAAAATAAAGTAAGTACATAGAATCATAGACCTACAGTGTAATTCTTCTAGCACATTTATGCCTGTACAGGAGCAGAAATTTCCGGGTACTTTCTGTACTTTCTGTTCATGTTTAAAATGTTTTAACCTATATTGTAAACTACTGCGTGTGTTGTTTAAATATAAGCAGTATATGAAAGGTCTAAATAAATAGATAAACCAGGGAGATTGGGTTTCAAATCCCTATTCAGCCATGAAGCTCACTGGATGACTTTGGGCCAGTCTTCCATCGCTCATTCTAACATCATAGGGATGTTATGAGGAGAAAATGTGGAAGAGAATAACCCATGTATCCCACTTCGAGCTCCTTAAAGGAAAGGGGGGAGATATAAATGTAATTAATATGTAAACAATAATTTCCCCCAGTTTCAACCACTAGCTGAAAAAATGTACAGAAAGTGCCTGAGACTAAAAGTTACCTCAAGAAGTGTATTGACTTTGTCATTGATATAGGTACTTTTTTGTCATAGCCCATCTTAATATACGGGGGGGGGGCATGAAAAACCATTCCAGTGATTCAAATTAAGCACATATATAGAGTGAGCCCACAAGAGCCTGGGAAAATAAATAAATAAACCTCAATAAATTTATTGAGCTTTGCTGTGCGTTTGTCTGTGCGTGCTGGCCAATCTTAATGCATTAGTAGAAAAATGCCCCATGTTGATTTTCAAACAAAAACTGATCTAGGAAAGCAGACTTCTTTTGACTCTACACTTTGGTTTGGTTTTGGAACATTTTATTTCCCCAAAATACATTGGAATGTTGCTTGGCACTAAAACCAAAACAAAACCCAAGAGCACTAGAAACGTTTTTCTTAAGTTTTGTTTTAAGTCTGATGTAGTGTTTCATGACGAACAGGATTAATAAAATTTATTTCTTCTATCTGACCAGTTTATTGACTCTATAGAGCAAACTTCTCATGCCTGCTAGAGAAATTCATGACTTGTTTATTCAGGTTCGTACCTTTCTATAGGCTCTATGAAAGTTTATCTCTATTTGTCAGAGGAACCCCTTATATTTTTCTAACTCCATGAAAGCTCAGTGGAAAGTACTTCTTTCATAAGATGCCCATTGGCACCAACAGGAAATTTGCTGCACACCCAAGAAACGGAGTGTTAAAAATATCACAGCTAGTAAGGCATCTGCTATATGAATTGGAGCAAAGAAGTTTGTTCTTAGATCATAAAAATGTTCAGACCTTTTTACTTTTAAGGGTGGTGAGGAGTCTCATAAATTCAACTGGGATTAAAATCTGGCCACATTCTGCAGGAAAGAAATGCGATAAACATTTGCAGCTATGCGGAACGGAACTAGCAACAAAAAGGCACAAGCGGAAATATTTTCCGCTTTAATGGTGGTGAGAAGAATCGTCTGGGTGCTGCTTGAACTACAAAGGGCTAAAATAGATTATAGCAAGAGATTTATGGTGGAGATGAATGCAGGAAAAAAATGAGTATTGACATGTGATACAAGATTGCCCAAATATTATTAAAGAGTGGGAAATGTTAAGTGAAGTAGCAGATGCTACGCTGAGGTCCAAACTTCTCATAAAGCACTCACTTCCTTTCCCAATACTGTGGCAAAATTGTGGCATGCTAATTCTGCCAAGGGGGAAATTCTATCCCAGGGTGATCCAGGATCAACATCAAGGTTTAAAGCCTACTTTAAATTAACTTAAGGAAGTTTATGGAAAGAAAATTTCCCATCGGGATGGGAGGGGCTGGTGGGGAGAGGAGAGGACCAGAAATGTGCCTTTGGTGAAGTGCCTTAAACGCTCTTAGGAGCCAAGTCTGATTCTGGATTTATCCTTCCCGCCTCATGTTCTGTCTCATATTTTTCAGGACGGACCCTCCAGAGAGGGAGGGAGCGCAGGTGACTGCAAGACAGATAAAGCTGCAAGAAACTTCCACTCTGCAAACGTTTGTAGGTTAACTTGTTTTCCTGGCTCCCGCTATCAGACTCAGAATCCGAATTCTTGGTGTTGAAAGCGTTATTCCAGAACTCTCTACTGTGCCATAAAAGGTAAGTTGGTCTGCAGGGTATGCAAACCAGCGGTCTCAGCCCAGTATACCTGAAGGAGTGTCGCCATCCCCATTGTTCAGCCCTCACACTGAGGTCCAGCTCTGAGGGCCTTTTGGCATTTCCCTCATTGCGAGAAGTGAGGTTACAGGGAACCAGGCAGAGGGCCTTCTTGGTAGTGGCGCCCGCCCTGTGGAACACCCTCCCATCAGATGTCAAGGAAATAAACAACTATCTGACTTTTAGATGACATCTGAAGGCAGCCCTGTTTAGGGAAGTTTTTAATGTTTGATGTTTTGACGCTTATTATTATTATTATTATTATTATTATTATTATTCTGTTGGGAGCTGCCCAGAGTGGCTGGGGAAACCCAGCCAGATGGACAGGGAATAAATAATAAATTATTAATATTACAATTCAGCGATTCAGTTATCTGGCCATGACATCGCTCAATTTTTTTCTTAAAGTGATGTACACATGTTCCCGGTTTTGTTGGAATTTTATTTATTAATAAAATTAACATGATGGTATTTTCTTTTCTTTTTTAAGCTGCAGGAGCCTGGTCCTCTTTTGCCCCTAGCCACCCTATGGTGGCGACCGTGAATATTTTGCTGGAAGAGATTTTGTATGTGAACAGTATGCTTACAGTAGCTACCAAGGCAAGGGTTAAAAGAACTCAAGACACACATACAATTTGGCAAATGCCATTGGGCTTAATCATTCCAACGGAGATTCCCTCAAGTCGCTGCACCTGTCATCACTGCAGTGGCCCAACAGTGGCACTTGAACAATGTGAAACTTACTAGGAATTCATTTTCACTATCTTGGGGGGTGGGGGGAAGAAAAATCCCATTAGATCTATCATTCCATATCAGGTTCGTCTCCATAATATGAAACAGGATCTCTTTTGATGTGGGAAAGAAGGAGCCCCGGCTACCCTTGGAGCTTAATGTAACTGAAAACATGTGACAACTACATGTACCGGCTAATAAGCTGATCTTCTTCCTTTCAAGGTTGTGGAATCACTCTCAGTTTTCAGAAAGTCCAATGCAGTGTTTTCGGATTTCAGCTGAGTAAAAACATGTCTATCAAAATCTGGTTAGAAAACCATCCCTTTCTCAGTCAGTAGAACACGAGACTCTTAATCTCAGGGTTGTCTGTTCGAGCCCCCCATTGGGTGAAAGACTCCTGCATTGTAGGGGGCTGGACTAGAAGACCTTGCAGTCCCTTCCAACTCTACAATTCTATGGTTCTATTATTCCCCTGTATATCTTCCCAGTTGTGACTGGCTCTTCTGTTAATGGTCATTTTATTTTTTATACGTATATTGTTCTCAACGTGGAATGAGTGTTTCAGAGTTACATCTCCTCCAAGCACTGATGATGCTATACTATTGGCTGTCAATAGGTTCTTCATTTTGGGCTTCTATTGATTCTTGTACTTAGTATACAACCCAAAATTCATCTGCAGCTTTGCTAATATATCGTGTGTTGTGTTTCTTTTTAGTCCTCTACCTAACCAGGAACCTGTGTGTGTTGCTGTTATGTACTGTATGGGATACATATGAGCAACAACTGGGCTGTGGTTTTTCTACAATGGGGAGCAGTAAAAAAATTAGACACCAAAGATTCCATAATAGCGCCTTCACAATTCAGTGTTTTGGGCAGTTTGCTAACGACCTGTGATGGCCTGGGACTCATGTTAATGCGGGGTGGTGAGTATATTTACCTTGAGGTGTAAGAGGAAGAAATTCTGAAACAGAGGGACTGAAGCTGAAGAACACACTTATATGGAGAGCATTTTGGCTATCGTACATAACAAGGAATTTTTAAATTTTTCATTAATGACAGCCTTTACTTTTAACAATCAGTGGTAGCCTTTGTTTATAATTCATTCCCCTTTCCCTGCCCTAGGCCATTGAATCAGGCTACCTCCTCTGTCTTAAGCCTATCTGATCTTTGCCGTCTGTTCGGTGCCCATTATTTGCAGTAGCCTTTTAGGACAATTCCCATCTCCCTATTAATTGGGAGGAATCATTAACTGGGGAATTTTCCTTTGATGCCATTGTGAAATATTGAATCACATCAGGAATTTGCACTAAACTGCACAAATACTTGGATTCTAGTCAGAAGCATAATCCACTGAATACCAGAGGCATGTGTACATAAAAGAAAATGAGATTGTTTTGTGTTGAAGTCATGGCAAGTGGTTGGCATAAGACGATTTCCTTTCACAATGGTTTGTGGTGGAAAGATGGGGCCAAAGAGAAGCATTTCCTTTTAGACATGAAAAATTAGAGCACCGTCTCCTAATCTCGTGCTTTATCTCACATGCAGCCTTGTTGTTTTTCATCTGAGTCTGATATTCTGATCAAAAACTACAACTCAAAAGTGTCCTCTTTATATGGCAACACCATATGAAGTTTAATATAGCAAGAGCAACACTGTGTACAGTTTTTAAAATCTCTCTTTGAATTGTGCTAGGAAATAAGAACATGAAAGGGCCCCCCACACACCTCCTTTTTTGTGCTTTTAACTTTGTACATTGGCAATTTTCATCATCTTTAAATTACTCACAAGAGCATGCCATTTTAATGATTGCTATTTTTCCAAGGGGAAGTTTTGGATCTGAGAATTACACACCTGGCCAGCAAAAACCCTGTTTGTATTTCACAGCCAATTCCCTATTCGTCTCATTAAATCTTTACTTCCTCCAAGTTCATGGCTCTTCGGTATGCAGCAAGGCCTTCCCTCCCCGTAGCTTTATGGAAATGGAAGTACAGTTGGTTCTGCCACAATGTGAACTGGCTCAGGGGGAAAATCTATTCTGTAATCTGAACCAGAGGCGGCTAACTTCAGAAGCTTGGGAGGCCTAGATGACATGCCACCATGCTACGTTTCTGAGCTCATTCATTTTGGGCATCCAAAATGTGTGTCGCTAGAACAGGGGTAGGCAACCTAAGGCCCATGGGCCAGATGCAGCCCAATCGCCTTCTCAATCCAGCCCACAGACGGTCCAGGAATCAGCGTGTTTTTACATGAGTAGAATGTGTGCTTTTATTTAAAATGCATCTCTTGGTTATTTGTGGGGCCTGTCTTGTGTTTTTACATGAGTAGAATGTGTGCTTTTATTTAAAATGCATCTCTTGGTTATTTGTGGGGCCTGTCTTGTGTTTTTACATGAGTAGAATGTGTGCTTTTATTTAAAATGCACTCTTCCCTTTTGTGAGTCCCAGAAATTGGCATTCAAAAGCATATTGCCCCGACAGTGGAGGGAGAATAACCGTCTTGGCTAGCAGCCATTGATAGTCTTATGCTCCATGGATTTCTCCAATTCTCTTTTAAAGCATCCAAGTTGGTGGGCATCACTGCCTCTTCTGGGAGTGAATTCTGTAGTTTATTTAAGTGAAGTGTACTTTCTTTTGTCTGTCCAACATTCAGCTTCATTAGATGTTCGCAAGTTCTAGTGTTACCAGAGAAGAGAAAAACGTCCCTCTGTCCATTTTCTCTATGCCATGCATACTTTTATCATGTCACCTCTCTATCCCACAAGCACAACTGTCTCTCTCCTGCAATGCTACAATGCAAAATACAGTGATAACAAATTAACAATGCACTGCCCTTTCATGATACCCCAAACCTGCCGCCTGAGGCGGCTGCCTCAACTCTGCCTAACAGTAGGGCTGTCTGCAGGCACAGAGCAAGAAAAAAAGAAGGAATGAGGCACAAATACATATGTCCCGTGTCTCTAGATATAGCAACTGGCCACATGTTAATTTCTTTTCCACGCTCCCACCAACCCACTGACATAAAAGAGTGCATATTATTGCTCTCAGCCTGAATCACAGATGGCAATAACAGGCAGCAGTGAAAGATACAGGCACACATACATATGGTAAAAATATACTAGAATAATAGGTCGGACATTTTTGTATTGGGTGGAGTAGGCGAGAAGTCACTTCTCATCTTGGTGTGGTTTCTGCAAGTGTGTCAGCTCGACATTTCATTTATTATAGAGCAGATCACATCCGTGGCTGAGCCATTCTGGTTTGGCGGGGGAGGCCCCCCGATTTGGATTGGGAACTTAGATAAACACTATGTTTCACCGAGGCACTCGGGAACATTAAAAGAGATACTGACTCATCTGGGGGGGGGGGGTTGGGATGCGGGGAGACCGAGAGAGAGAATCTGAGAACGATTACACATGGAAGTAAATTCCATTTCCTTGAATTCACTATCTGGTGCTTTCTCAAATATCTTCACTTACACAGACCACATGCAGGAAAGCAGGGCCTTTGTTTTGCTACTTTCATGCCTTTTCTGCAGTAGAAATCCACTGCCTCTGCACTACGGAAAAAATGTGTGCGGTTTTCCAGTTCTCATCCAGTTCTATAAGGGGTCTTTGCAATGCTTTGTAGGTCCGAACCAATTGCTTGCATCCTCTACCACCATGGTTTAGCACTGGTCCTGTTCAGGCTGCTGATCTTAACCTCTAGGCCAGGCATGTCCAACAGGTAGATCGTGATCTACCGGTAGATCACTGGTAGATCATTGGCTCCCCCCAAAGAAGCTGAACAATTTTACCTCCTCCCTGAAAAAAATCAACAACTTTGACCCAACCCCCCCAAAAATGGGCCTTCCGCCTTCCTATAAAAAGGGGTAGATCACTGCCAGTTTTTAACTCTGTGAGTAGATTGCAGTCTCTTGGGAGTTGGCCACCCCTGTCAGAACAGCCTTTCCAAAAAGGATTTCACCGTCTGTCAGGGTGGGTAAGTGAATAAGGCATCTACCTGGCCCTTGGCAGTAGCTTTGCAGCTGTGGAACACCAACCTAAGAAAGCCATGTGGGGTCAAGCCCAGAAACATTTCTAGGCAGAACTGTAAGGGGTTTTTATTTGGTGGCTTCTTATAGAGCTATGGTGATACTTTTAATTGTTGTTGTGCCCAGCCAAGTGTTGCGCAGAGTAGACTCACTGAAATTAATGGGTCAGTTTTGTTCCAATGCTAGGTTCTTGTGTGTCAAAATAGTTTAATGTTCTTAAATATTGCAGGTGACATTGCAGATAAGACAGAATATATAATAAAACGACGAATTATTATATGTATTAATTAGTCCTTGTGGCTTAGATTATAGCTGCAATTCTATAATTTAGTTTGCAATCCTATGCACTTACGTGGGAGTAAACCGCATTGGGTTGGACTGGATGACCCATGGTCCCTTCCACCTCTGCAATTCTATGATTCCAAGTCTTGAAAAAGTGCAGACATTCCATTAGTCAGGTCTGTCTGTCTGTCTGTGTTTCCCACTCTCAGAAATCAGTGGCATTTACTTCAGAGGAAGCATGTGTTAGGATTACATTGTTAAAATCTTATTGATCTCAGTGCTTACAGCTGAGTAAACGTGCTTAGGATTATGCTACAAGGTTTTAAAGGAAAATACCGTAGACTGGAAGTACAATCCTATGTGTATTTACTTTGACATGCCCCATTATGGCAATGGGGCTTACTCACCACTGAATGTGTTTAGGATATCTACTTTAGCCCATCAGAGTACTGTCAACTGGCAGAAAGTCTGCAGTGTCTAATGCAGAAGGATTTAGTGGAAGAGAAAGCTAATAAATGTAGCAATGGAAAAAGCTTATTAGAAGCAGCTTGACCTGCTTAATATTGCTCATCACCCAGCCTAAGCAGGTTTCTCAAAGTGAAAATGATATTTACTACCCAGTTTTAGTAGCTAATAATCTAGTGTTTGGAGTTTGGGTAAACAATAACAGTTTCTTCTTTCTTGTTTAAGGAACTACATTGCAGGAGCTACAACAGTTTTTAAAAATTAAAAAAAAAATTGTAGCATACACACTCCACAAGTGTTTAGCATGCAACACAACAACCTGCAGCCTCATTGGAATGATATTCCACCCGATATTTTGCGAGTTCCTTTAAAAAGTTTGCATGAACAGTTCAATGAAGCCAACACCTTCACTCCAACACATTGGAATCCAATGCAAAGGAATGTCTCGCCGTACTGTTTCCATTAAAGACGAAAGAATGAACACTGTATAGTAATTTTAAAGATATCCAGCTCTTTTCATAGCAGCACATGAATACACCTGAGATAGATTAAACTCATATAGAAAATGTTCTTGGAACTTCCATTATATCTCTGCAAACCAAACACCAGCATTCTGCAACTGCAAAGTGGTTTGTGTGTAGACCAATAGTGGCATCTAGTGATCAAGTGGGAAATTATTTTTCCCCACTAACAATTGCTTCTGCCCCCTAAACAATAGAATTTTGCTTTACTTCTGTATCTTTGGAAACCTTTTGGCAGCTTCAGTTGAAAAAGCAATAAATAAATTCCAGAATACATGCATGCCAAGGCGTCGCTTCCAGACGTCCCACAACACAACTTCCTAAGAGGCAAGGTGTAGTCAAAACAGTGTCCATTTGCAGCAGTGGATCAGAGATGAAGAAAGGAGTGCAGAATGCATTCAGATACACTATACCCTTGACAGGTCCTTGCACTATCAAAGCCCTCCACCCAGACTGCTCACACCATGCAGCTAATTTTGGGTAGGAGGCAATTGATTAGTATATACATAAACTGTTTTACTGTGTATCAGGCTTTGATCTATTATCAACTCTCTGCACTAAACACTCAAAGAGTTGGTGTACACGTATCACCATTAATATAATTGCGTGAACAAATGTACTAATTCAAAGATGAGACAGTTTCCCCTTTGAAACAAAGAATCACATTGAAGTCCACACTCTAAATTCCCCAAATTGAAGATTTTATCAACTGCCTGGTGTATTTGTGTATCATTTGCTGCATTCCTGTACCACACAAATAGTATAACAATTAAAACAAACCTCGAAGGATGACATACAAGACGCAAGCAAACCTGCAACATGTATAAGCACATAATGAAACAGAAACGAAACACAGAAATTGGGGAAGGGGATCCTGAAGTATTGGCTGCAATGTGATGACTGTGTGGAACTACCGGTGTGCTCTGCATAGCTTCACTTATGGCAGCTAGAGCCACAAGCTGCGTGTAAACATACAACATCCATTTGGAATAATTTGTAAAGGTAAAGGTAAAGGTACCCCTGACCATTAAGTCCAGTTGTGACTGACTCTGAGGTTGCAGCGCTCATCTCGCATTATTGGCCGAGGGAGCCGGCGTATAGCTTCCAGGTCATGTGGCCAGCATGACTAAGCCGCTTCTGGCGAACCAGAGCAGCGCACGGAAACGCCGTTTACCTTCCCACTGCAGCGGTACCTATTTATCTACTTGCACTTTGACGTGCTTTCGAAATGCTAGGTGGGCAGGAGCAGGGTCTGAGCAACGGGAGTTCACCCCGTCGCGGGGATTCGAACTGCCGACCTTCTGATCGGCAAGCCCTAGGCTCAGTGGTTTAGACCACAGCGCCACCCGCGTCCCTCTGTATGTGTATATATATATATATCGTATATATATACATATCTGAATTTTATCATATTGTTGTACACGACATTACTTTCTTTGACACAATGGAAGGAACAGTACACATTTACACAACCATTTGCTTTGACCAATGGTGATTTTTTTTTAGCAGCTTATCAGCTCACAAGGATCGCCTCTGAACAAGTTGCACAGGTGATTCATTTCAATGCATTCTTATAATGTGCTCATGAGACTCTAATGTTGTTGAGAGCATTGCAAAGGAACCGGTTTCTATTTTATCACAGGCACAGTAATTAGTGTGTTGTTGTTGTTTTTACAATATCATATCATCTAGTGTATTCTGTATACATGTACTAGAAAGGCATCTTGATTCAAATATTTATCTACAAGAGATCATTTGTAGCTCATGCACACAGCATGGCTAATCATGGGCTGTGCATTTTTGTTTTGTTAGAAATATCTGAGATTTGGAAATGCTGCCTTATTGCAAGAAATTGGAGGCAAATCATTACTAATATTTAAAATGCATTATTGGTAAGTCCTATTTAATCTACAAGACAGAAAATGGCATCAACTATACCCATTAGACTCAGACACAAACACAGATAAAACTTCACAGATATATACATCCTGTATATATTATCCTGTATATATTTATGTTACAATATCTATAATACATTGTATACATCAAAGAGTCTTATAAGATACAAAGTTTAACACCAAAGTATCTTATATCACAGCGCACAAAAGGCAGACAGACCCAGTAAGTTATTTCAGTTTCTTATTGGCATCACTCAGGTGGCAACAGTGATGGGTCCAGAACTACCTGTCATAATAATGTAAAGGTAGAGACACCATGCCAAAACTAGCTGCTCTTATTGATGTGCAGGGACAGGGGAGGGCTCCAGTACCCATGCAGAATTCCATATACGACACTGACATCAGCGTCAGACAGCTCTGAACCGTAATGTGTGCATGCACAGGGTAGATCCCAAATAAGATTCCCACTAGTGCTTTCCATTGAAGTAAATGGGGTGTCAAGCAATTTCAGAATGTGTTATGGGTTTGCAAATTGCTAATCTTGGATATAATTTTAGCTTAGTCTTTCATTTAGCTGCTTTCATTACTCCTTTAGGAATGGGAACAAAAAATTTTTTACAGAAATATTTAATGTGGACAAAATATTAAAGGTAAAGGGACCCCTGACCATCAGGTCCAGTCGTGTCCGACTCTAGGGTTGTGTGCTCATCTCGCTCTATAGGCCGAGGGAGCCGGCGTTTGTCCGAAGACAGCCTCCGGGTCATGTGGCCAGCATGACAAAGCTGCTTCTGGTGAACCAGAGCAGCGCACGGAAACGCCGTTTACCTTCCCGCCAGAGCGGTTCCTATTTATCTACTTGCACTTTAACGTGCTTTCGAACTGCTAGGTGGGCAGGAGCTGGGACCGAGCAACGGGAGCTCAACCCGTCGCAGGGATTCGAACCGCTGACCTTCTGATCAGCAAGCCTGTGGTTTAACCCACAGCGCCACCTGGACAAAATATTAGCTCTGAAAAATTCACACAGAGAAGGACATAATTGTCTTTCAGGGTAGGAAACTACAGAGATTTCCAAAATAAAGTTGGAATCCAAATTGGTTTTGGGTCAGTGTTTTGAGGACCAAATCCTATGCCTTTTATATGATACTGGAGAATCAGCAGCTGAGACCCAAAGAAGTACATTGGACAAGCCGACACAGTAGGATTTTTGATTTTTCTTTTTAAAAGTACGCCCACCTGGTGCCATATCACAAAATGTTTTTGAGCCTTCCTCAGGTTCATAATTGGCTTGCTGTGAAGCATGTAGACTGCTGCTCAGAAATCATGGGAAAACCAAAACTTGTTAGCAATCTAGGTGCTCGTTTATCTGTTTGCTGAAAACATAAGAGTTACACATTCAGCGCAATCGCATGCATGTCTATTCAGAAGTAAGTTCTACTGCATTCAATTGGACCTACTTTCCAGGTAAGTCTGTTCAGGATTGCAACCTAAGAGCTATTACTTAGAGAAGCCTAGAGGATTCTTGTTGTGCTATGTGGGTATACATTTCCTGAACCAACTGTGGATTACAGGATGAGATGGTGCTACCCATTCAGAGAACTTCAACTAAAGGACAATGGAAGACTGTGTAGACTTGGGAGCTCTTCTGTAACAGAGAACTCCACAAATTGCAAGTAGGATTGATTCATCATCAGTCTTCCTTCCATCATTCATCTTCCTTCATGCACCTGGGCTTAATGCTCACAGCTATTGTGAACAGAATATAGACAGCATCTTTTGCGGATAATGGACTTCTGTCTATTACCCTAGAACGACTCTTGTTGTTATGGCAGCACGTACTATTTTTTTATTGCACTTAACTTTACACAGCACTTACAGTCCTTACATTTGTCCTGTGAGGTAGGCTCCTACTCTTCATTTTACAAATCTAAAACTGTTTCAGAGTTTGTAATTTTCGCAAGCCTACACAATTAGTTTGTTTACTAATTCCCACTGAACACTGAAACTATTGCACAGCAGTATTCTATGTTTTGGAAATGGGGCCGGGGGAATTGCACAGTGCTTTGGAGACTGAGAAACAGGAGGTCCCTTTCTCCATACTGACTGTCAAGTTTTGGAATTTTAACAATTGTTTACATGATAATACACCATAGTGATAACCAACTCTAATCTCTTGAAGCTTGTTAGGCAATAGATCATCTCACTTCAAATGTAGAAGCAAGGGACAAGATCTGGATGAAACTGCTAAAACCTTCACTGGCCGAAAAAAGTTAAGTAGTACACTAAAGACGATCTTACATCATCAGGATACAGCCATAAATTTTCCTCAGCTGGGAAGCTGACACATTAGGGAATTAACATACACTGTGGAAGCAACACTGCCCAGCAGTTAACATGAAAAGTGACTTAACCTTATCAAAAAGGCTAAGGAAGATTTGTCTTTAATACCAGATACTTCTAGGAATTTTAGCGATAAATTAACTAACAGATTTAAATATATATTCCTACAGTCCCATGACTCACTGAAGGTCATCATTTAGGGAGCCACAATCAAGTCATAGAAAACATTTCAACTTCCCTTTTTACCTGACCTAAGGTGATAATTATTATATCAAAAATAATTAAAGGAAGTAACACCAGTGGCATTCGAGCGGAAAATGCTAAAACCCCAGCTAATGTGTCAGCTGCTCAAATATATTCCGTATATATTATACACAAGCAGATTTTAAAAAATATTTTAATCTGCCTGAAATTTTGAAGTTCAGTGCACTTCACTGAGGCAGCTACAAGGCTCTGCTAATTAGCCACTGAACCATAAAAGGTGGTAGCCTTCTTGATGAACTGACAGGAAAAAACTGTCCTACCACTGCATTACTGAATGCCGTATTACAGCTTCTCATTGCTGAAAATCAATGTTCATTTTTTTGAACATGAAAACTGTATGCGCCACTGTGTAATTTCACTACTCCACGTTATATATAAAAAAGACATATATTTGATCATATACTTTATGTTCCAGCTTATCTTCATTATTTCAATTAACAAATGAAATTATTCAGAAACTCCTTCAGAACGATGAACACACACATATTAAAAACTGAGATGGTGGTGGTGGTGGTGGTAGTGATGATGATGCGCCAGCAGTATATACATCATCGTTTTTTAGACCCGCTGTTACCGCTTGCAGGCTTGTTAAAGCTTCTGCTCATCTGTGGGAAGTGTACAGTTGGGGTTCTCTCAGTTGGACCATACAATCCTAGGTTTCTGGCCGCAGCTGATTTTCTGAGAGGTTTGACACTGGGAAAAGGACTGAAGACTTGTGGTTTAGTAGTGGCAGCTTGGGGAGATTTTGCCACTGTCCCACTGTCACTGGGCGAATTCGGTAACTCGGATAGAGGTGTTTGACAGGACGAAGTCGATACTGATTCAACATCATCTTTGTCATTTTGGGCAAGTTCCAGGGCTTCGAGTTTCAGCTGAACAGCTGATACGTTGACGTTGGCATTGGCATCTTTGTAACTTGGTTCAGGAGACTGTCCTTCAGCAGTCCTGGCATCTGAATCATTGCCTTCAATTTCCATAGATTCAGATTTGCTTGGATCCTCTTCTTTCCCATTGGGACTATTGGTTTTCACACCTTCATTCTGCTCTTCTATTAACCCTATTGTATCTCCATAGCCCAGCTGGCCTTTGGCTCTTGCTATATTCTTTCGATGCACCCTAATGTGAGTGCGCCAAGGAGAGTTGAGCTTTGTTTTAAGATCTTCGTGGGGACTAGGTGACATCTTGCCTCCTGCGTGATTTGGAACATGAATAATAGCATTTTTGGAAGACCTGTTAGTTGGCTTTATCTTCTTTCCTAGCAGAAGGTGGTTGATCACTGGAGAATGGTTCACTTGAGAGGGCAGAAGACTAGTAACTGGTCCTTTATCTGAAGAAAACAAACATTTAAGAAGCACACTATTGAATGAGGCAAGGCAAATGATCAAACATTAAAGCAAACCTGACCAGTCTGATACACAAGCACACACACACATGGATTGGGAGAGAAATTAAATTAAGTTTGCAATTAAAGGCAGATCTACCAAATTAGCACTTTCAGGAAAAATATATGAGAACAGAAACACAGCTATCCCTCAAAATTAGCACTTATCTGAATTTTGTGGTGGTGTTCTCCAACCAACCTTTATTCTAAAAATGCATTATATTAGGGGAATGCACATGAACATTAATATGCATCAGTGAAAATGACATAAAATGCATTATATGAGGGGAAATGTCTTGCAAAAATGTGTGCATTGGTCAAAACCGAATATCAAAATGTGTTCATTAGGAGAAATTTGCATTAAAATGTTGATCAGTTTTCATGAATCAGATTGCTACAGAAATGTAGAGGACGTGATTTAAGAATCGAAAAATGAGTAACCACGAGAACAAAAGTTGAAAGATCCTTCTATCCCTGCTATAAACTGCATTTTCCAATCCAAAACTGACTCAGATATTTGACCATGTGCTTCTCATATCTCTCTCTTTCTTCATAGCTGCTCATTATGAAGTTTAAAGGCAGGCTCCATAGTTTCTGTTGACTGGAAAAAAATGCAACAAGAAACAGAGCCTCTAGCAGCCTGAAGAAAGCAAGGAAAATGTATTTTATGTTGATTCAGAACTAATAAAGTCATTCGGTAAGTAGGACTTATTTACTTTTAAAGGGAAAACATGTGGTACATAGGAAGCTACATATACCAAATCAGGCTACTGATTCACCTAGTTCAGCACTTACACTAACTGGCAGTGTCTCTCCAGAGTTTCTGTCAGGATTATGTGACTCCACTACTGAAGTTATAGTTCAGATATGTTTAACTGAGCAGCGGTGATCCTCTTAACAAATTTCTCTGACACCTATCCCAAGCAAATAAAAATGAAGATCCTAACCCAAGCCTTCTTTTCAAGGCAATAAAGACCAAAGAAAGCAAGAATGTGAAATTAAATATATTATGAAGATATACATATACACAACAGATGAATAAATTGATGGATTAGATACAATGGGTTGATTTAGTTTAACTACTAAATCATGTGAACAGCATGCTAGACTCTGCCTTCTGCCTCTGCCTTGTCCTGACGACCACACAAAGGTGTCTATAACCAAGCAGCTGGGTAAATACTCCATTTCATAGAAAGAACATTCAGCAATTTAATATGGTAACCAAGACAGACCATTTCCCAGCAGAATATCCAGTCACAGAGAGACCAGAGAGAGAGAGAGAGAGAGCGCTAAAGGATATATACAAGACGATTGATTAAGGTTAGTGAAAAAGGGCTTTGGCAATCCTGGGAAATGAAAACCTTCATCATTTCGGTTTCGCCACATGGCTGTTCTGTGCATACTATATTTCTTAGATTTTCAAAATTGCATTTCATAGGGTATTTCCTATGAAAGATGGAGCTGAAAATCCAGCCTGGGACAAGAAGGCCGTACTGTCAGATGTGGGATAAGATTCCTCATATTACCTCACCACTGTTAGGAGGCATGACCCATCTCTAGCAGTAACGTGAAAGTTCAGTTTCCAAATGGTTCATCCCACAGATAATACTGTCACAAAGGGTATTTACTGATCAGCAGTGACTGTATGTGCACTTTATGCTAAATCAGCATTGAAACCATATTTGGTCTAAGTCCAGCCAGTTCATATATAATCTTGTAATTTGTTGATAGTTCTGATGCCAAATCACTGCCCATCCAATTGGGAATTCAGAACATTTCACCCCAAGTCCAAGGATGCCAGAGCTGTTAGTAAAATCAGAGAAACCAATATTGTATCCAAGATTAGCATAGATATCTTTAAATACCATTATTCGGCTGGTCCCTGGGATCTAACATAATCCCAGGGTCATCATCTTCAGACCCTAACAAAAGAAAAACAAAGATCAACATCGTCTTTATAAGTGACATGCTCTTTAGTCAGATGAGATCCTTCCAACTACTTCATTCTTTTCTTCTTCTATATATGAATGAATACACAAAAACATGATTTGCTTTCTCATGCACATAGCTGAAACTAACTTGCGTTTCCAAATACAAGCGATTTACCTGCTCTGATGTACACCTGATGGACCTGTTGCTGCTGTTTCTTCTTTATCCGGGAATACTGCCTTTTCAGCGCATTAATGTCTGTGGTCATACGTTCCATCATCATACTGTTAAAAGCGGCGTGGTACTCACTCCGACAGGCATCTATTGCTCCGGGGCTTAGCTCTGCAATATTGCTGGAACCTAGACTCTGCTCTTCATTATGATCTATGCATAGTAGGAAGAGAGCATGAGAAATACATCAGAATGTATTACATAATGGTAACCCCACCGTCCTTAAATCTCAGAAGATCAGCAGTAGTCAACTTGAAACTGTTACCGGCCTGTACTTAAACCCTCAGGAACTATAAACAAAAAAATTACCATATATTCATCTTGATGTGACTTTGAATATTACTTAGCAATGCTGTTCTCAAAAGTACACAGCAAGCCATCATGGGGGTGGGGAACAGAACATAGTTAAGGAAGGGATACACTGCACCTCTCTAATTGCTCAGTTGTGGGCCCAATCACATTATATCTGAGATAAAATACCATTCTATCGTACAGTCAAGCCTCAGTTGTCGAACATAATCTGTTCCAGAAGCCCATTTGGCTTCTGGAACTTTCAACAACTGAATCATGGCTTCCGGTTGGTTGCAAGAGCTTCCTGAACTCAGCGGAAGCCGCGTCGGACATTTGGCTTCTGAAAAATGTTCAAAAACCGGAATATTTACTGTACTGCGATCAGCACCAAAGAGGCAGATATATTTCACCTATGAAGCACTTGCGTATGTAGGGCACCCAGTTACTCCCACCATTAACTCACACTGGAAACGTCAATTTTGGTTTGGGTTTGTGGGAACAATTTGGCCACAACTTTATTGAATACAAAACACGTGAGTGGTTGCGTAGGCATTGGTTCCAACCGTCCTCTTGGACAGAGCTGACCCTAGTCAGCACGACTATCTGTCCCCTGGACAGAGCTGACCACTTGTCAGCAAAGGGAAACCATTAGCTGGGGAGAGTTAAGGGAGGCTGGTGAAATCAGCGCCTCCCCCTCCCCAGGGGTCCTCAGGGGCTCCTGCGTGGGCCCTGCAACCCCTCGGGCCCGGACTAGCAATGTGGAGCCCCTGGCTTCCTTTAACGGAATTCCCAATTCTGACATCACATCTGGGTGGGCCTTGCCCACCCATACCACTGAACCAATGCCTAACCGCCAACCTTACAAGTTGTGACTATTTGCTGTATGGTAGGCAAAAAACCAAGTGACAGGTGCCAATGCGCCACTTGGACAAAAATTCCTACCAGGCCTCTCAATCGAGACGACCCCTACCCGGCACAGCAAGGTCAAGCACGATCCTATACCAGGGAGGGAGGGTTGGGAGATCCGAAAGTTCCAGCCAGAGTGCTATACCTCACTAGGCGGGGGTTCTATTTAAGGACGCTGGGCTGTCCATCAAACTTGCAACATGCAAGTTAACCCAGCAACTGCATGGGTCAGCAACCTGTGGCCAACAAGCCCCGCCCCCACCAAACCAGGAAGCAACTTCAGTGCCCACCACGCAACGTAAGCTCTCTTGAGAACTCTCATTCCTATGAAATAGCCTAATGTGACTCAATGATTCAAAAAATTCAGTAATAAAAACATATGTAAAAACCATTTTAAATCCAATACAGATAAAGATGGAATGGGCCATATTAATCACATGCTCCTATACCCACCTCTCATAGGCCACGGAATGGCATGGTTTGTCCTTTGAGCATTTGATTAAGGGCTAATGCCCAGGGATGGTAATCTGCAGGCCTCTAAACTTTATAGCAGAACTGCAAGATAAACCCATGGGGAAAAGAGGCTCCTATGGTAATGCTGCAATGTTTACATTCTTTACCTTTGAATTGCTTTTGATACTTCTGTAGTTCTGGGGATAGAAACCCACTGAATGGCCCAAGGCAACCAATGACATTAGCTATCGAATCTTCATCATCGAGGTCGTTCTCCTCATCGCTGTCTCTAATTTTCCCCAGCCATCTGCAAAAGGAAAGCACACAGACACATTGCTGTCCTGGACGTGCAAGTGCATCTATAATAAACTAAACAGTTCACCAGGCTCAAGATACATAATCATCTACGTTTGTCCCTTTTATATACAGATCTTGCCTGGATTACAATATATAGTACTGGCAAGGGGTGAGGATAGACTTACCCTGAAGCTGATTTCACTGAGGCAGGAAAAGGAGTAATGTTGTATGTATATTTCTCCCGTAATTCTGCTAGTTGTGGGAAAGGGAACTGGGCCATAGAATAAACAGTCTAGGGGGCCAAAAGAAAGAGACAAGCTTTTAAAATCGGTGCCTTTTCTTTTAAACTTTCAAAGCAACTGTCCATAACTAGAAGACAACTGTCTCACTAGAAACGTAAGAGAACTGTTTGAATCAGCCAGAAAAGGTAACAAGGACATGCATGCGAAACTCGCGCGAACGCAAGCATTCGCTGCATTCCAAGGCATTTGTTTTCAAGGCAGTGTGTGCGAATTCAAACCATCTCTACTGCAAGTGTGGTTGATCTATGGTCCTGCGGATGTTGCCAAACTGCAACTTCTATCCTCTCTGCACCCACTTCCAAACAGAAATTGTGAACTAACATATGTTGGAAGCATTCTTTATTGCTACCATGACACAAAAGCAAGAAAGTGAACAAAGGGTGGAAATAATCACAAACGTTTGCTTTGCCCAAAAAGAAGTGTTGCCATATGCACTCTCTGCGAGCGTTAGCACAGGGCAAAAGTCTCTCAATTAAGGCGCGTTTCTGAATGAATAAAGAACGAGTGAGTCTGCTTGGCCTGTACTTAATACACAAAAGCTACCATAGAAACTGATGATATACTTCTTGCCTGAAAAGGGGGGGGGGGACACATTGCCCTGATGTAGTGCAAGCAATGAAACGTTAAGCCCTTCTGGAGATGAGATTCCTTTTGCCTCAGTCAGGAGTGTGCACAAAAACTCCAACAACATAAAACACCTCTTCCATTTTGCGAGTCCGCACAACACCTGGCAAGCGTGGGAACAGACAAAACTGCACCTAGCCCCCACATCTCTCCCCCCCCCCTTATTGGAGTTTGATCACTTTCACCTGCTTTGTTATTATATTCCTACAATCCTATCCCTGGGGAGAAGAATTGCAGCAGAACCTGAAAATCATTTGTACCCTTTATGTCAATAGAAATCTGTTCCATATGAAACCTCTGAATGAAATTGTACCATTAAATTTTTCTGCATGTTGCTAATTTCCAGAGGTTTAGGTTATAAACAGAACTACACTTTCCTATCCCCTTCTCTTTTAGCTGCAGCAGGCTGATATGGCTACTTCTGGGTGGGTGGAGGAACCAATCATAGCTGTCAACTTTCCGATTTGAAAATAAGGGATTTTTTCAAACTTTTGGATTTGAAAATAAGGGTGGCCGCGAGGGCGGTGCAATGGCACCAAGTAGCCTCACCACCCTGCGCTCCAGAGGCTGCGCGCGAATGGGTGAGCGAAAGAGCAAGTGCGTAGACGGCAGGCAGGCGTGAGGGTCTGGCTGCACAAGGCATGCAAGCTCCCCCCCCCCAGTCGGTCTCAGACTCCCTATTGGCAGCCGAGCAACGCAGCTGAGGAGCCTCCCTGGCTGGCAGGGAGGGAGAGAATCTGCTTCCTTTGAAATCCGGGAAATTTAAGGGATATCAACAATCCGGGATAGCAGTGGGAAACGGCATTGGAATAAGGGAGTTTCCCGCAAAAAAAGGGAGGGTTGACAGCTATGGAACCAATATGTTCAGCCCACCAAGCTGAACATAATTCTACAGCCATATATTGTACCTTCCTTTTTTTAAAAAAATCCTCCCCAAAACAGCAAAAGTCAGGTGATTTATTAAGCATCTTGGTGGGCTATCTTACATGGCTGAAGGCAGGCTTCCTTTAATACCCAATGCTATCTGCCTATTATTGTTACATTTCTATCCCATCTTTCTTCCAAGGAGCTCAAGGTGGTATCCATGGCTCTCCTCCTCTCCATCTTTATCCTCAGAACAACCCTGCGAGGTAGGCTGAGAGAGTGAGAATGGCCCAAGGTCACCCACTGGAGCTTTATGGCTGAGTGGGGATTGAAACCATGGTCTCTTGGGTTCAAGTCCAGCACTCTGACCACTATACCACAATGACTCATACCTTTGTAAACCCTGAACCTCTCTGAACCGGAACAGCTTTATTATGACAAATGCAGTGGGTAGCGTTCAACTAAGTTTTTCTCAGAACAGAGCCCTTGAAATCAGTGAACATGGCTGACATAACCTCAATAATTTCAACGAGTTGAATTTCAACTTAGTTGAATGTTGCCCCATATCTTGATTTCACACATCAAACCAATCACTGAAATGCAATTTGATATCAGAGTAGGAAGCAGTCTGATACTGACATTCATTGCACTCTCCTCAGTATTGTACAAACCTATTTCAAGAGCTATGTGGGCAGCCACCGCATTGTATTTTAAAAGTACAGCGCATTTGCATTATTCATAAGGTTCTTTCCCTGTCTTTAAAGTTCTTGCCAAAGTTGGATGAAAAGCGAACTGTACAAGGTTGACTTGCTATTAACAGTAATAGAACACTCTGCTTCAATTAGATTTCGGAGAACACTTTATAATTTTTGAACTGTTTTTTTCCTTCTTTTCTGAACATAGGAACCCAGTAAGCTGCCTTATACAAATATACAGGGTCGGACCTTCTCTAGCTCAATACTATCTTTGCTTAATGGCAGCAGCTCTATAAAGGAGTCTTTCTCGGTACTACCAGGAGATGCCAGGGGTTGAATATGAAAACCTTTGCATGCAGAGAAGATATTCCTACCATTGAGCTACAGCATCCCTTCAGGATATTTTTCATACCTTGAAAAAATGTGAGCTTTGTCAAAACCAGAGCAAGATTATTCCACCCTAGTGTCACCTTTATGTAGTTCATACTTACTAACCTGCATGAGTTCATTGCTATCAATCAGGTCGCCTTCTAACATCTCTTGGGTTAACTTTCCCATGGTGCCATAGAATTCATCTGCAGTTTCACAACAATCTATCTGCCTGCATCGCAACACAAACATTTCCGTTATCTAAACAACATGTTATATTTCTGAGTAAATATAGAGTGCGTAATCAGTTATTTGGAGAGAGGGGAAACACATAAACAGCTTAACACTAGTGATATTAGTGGACAGATATCCGCAAATAGCTCTAATTAGAGAACAGGCTATTAATCTGTGTTTCAGCATCATGCAAACATAAAAAGTGAAAATACAAAACTGTTTCTTTGTCACACTTGAAAGTATCCTAGTGTTCAGGGGAATGAGTTGTCCAACGAAGCACCCTATTTGGGTGATTTACTCTGTGGCGATTATTTATTTACATTATTTCTTAAGCCACTTTTCTCAAAGCAGCTCAAAATCATAAAAAACAGAACACTTATAAAATTTGAACTAACACGGTAAGAAAAAAAAAAGCAGATTCTAATTCACTAATCCAACTGAAAGTGATTCAAACCATTTTGTAGTTTAGAAACAGAGCAATCGCTGTTTAAAAGCCAGCCATCTACGATGAACTATGATCACACTGACTAACTATGCTGGGAGTAGGAAGCAATTTCAGCACACAGAGCAAAGGGAAAGGAGGGAAGTGTTACCAAATGTTTGATAGGACTTCAACCTTAAGTGTAGGAAGGAAAAGACTAGTCCTGTTTCCGTTCAGTAATTTCCTTATTGCAGTGTCTATGCAACTTGTCAGTGCTTTGTGAAATTTTGTTTAATCTCTACATCAGCAAGAGAACCATCTGTTATTAAGCAGCAGGCCAGTAAATGGGTCCCAAAAACATTCCTGGGAAATTTCCAAAGGGTAGTAACCATTCCATTTAAAGGAGAGGCTAGACTGTTGTCTCTACACATGTACATCCTAGATAAAATTTAGATGGAACGCTTTAGAGACATTGTTGTTTAATATTTGCACAGTTCGTTTGATGAGAGCTGCTTTTGAAGCTTTCCTGCCCTTCTTTCGACTTCCACAGAGGAATGACTATTTCCCCCCCCCCTTCAATGTGGTGTTTTCTTAGTGAGCATTTGATTGATCTGTAGACAGTTGAACTCTTTAGGGTGCTCTTGAGCGGTCAAAGAAAGGACAACAAGATAGTGATTCAAGACAACAGTACATGTGCCTCAAAGGAATGAAAATGATCATGACTTGGAATTCATGCAGCATCCTCTATTTCAGATTGCCAGTTTAACTCTGAAAACTGCAATCTCGCCATGAGCTTCGGAAGATAAGCAACAGCAATAGAGACTCTGACAAAGACCTACTTGAAATAAATATCAGGTCGGCTTTGATCATCATAATTTATCTTTGTGTCCTTGTTTTAGAGGAGGACCCGGGGTGGATGTAACCTTTCCACCTGAGCACTCAGATCTAAACCTTAGTATTTTCTAGAAGCAATGCAAAACTATTTCATCTGACTTTCAGTAGCCAAAGATATTCAAGTATAAAAACATATACAACCGTTCAATAGATTAACTGGCTGGTCCTATGTTTTCAATATACTGTTACCTCCCTGGGTGGGTTACAAACTAAATAATATATATATAAATGGAAACAAGAGACTCTGCACTGCAAAAGAAAGTGTGGCACCATCAGATCAACATCATATTTAATATACCCTTAAGTAAATGGTGGTGGCGCACCTGTTGTTATCCACCTGGGATCAAGCTGTGACCTACTAGTGGGGTCGCGACCCAACGGTTAAAGATCAGTGCACTAGAATATCTGAAAGAACTTACCTTATACAGTCTTGAAACTATTTGACATTCATGTTCCTGCAAATATGCACTGCCTGAAACTGTGTCCTTTTGGTTCCTAACACCACAGTGCAGGAAATGAATTATCCATTATTCTGCCTTATATTCTGGAAACCAGAGCATTGGGCTTGTTGCTGAGAAACATGGGTTCATACCACTCAGTTATGGGGATCATTGGGAGCGCTAAACAAATCTCTTTCTCAATTAGTTACCACTGAGAGTTGCTTTTAGGCCAGAAGATGGAAGTAGGGAAAATGCAGAAATGCATTAAGTATGAGAAGATAATGGCGATGCCTAACATAGGTACCATTCGTGGATACCTCACTGCAGCTATACTGCACTGCTCAGTGTTTATTCTTGAATCTTAACAATATGTGACAAGCTGGAGAAGTAGCCTTTGGCTTGGATTCTGAGTGGTCCATTCTTGAAAAGAAGAGCTCCTTCCTTGTGTAGAAGGAAGTCTAATCCAGCAGAGGTTCTAACAACTGTAAGGGGAAGTCAGTAATCCCCTGTAAGGGGATTTCCCCTTCCTTCTACAGCCCTCCATAAACCTCCCACACCATTCTTGATCCTTTCAGAGCAGACTTTCAGGGGTGCACTGGGAAATCACCAAGAATTGCCTACCCTACCCTAGCAACAGGAACATCTCATGAGCAAATTATGCTCATGAGGCATAAAATAAAAGTCTAATTGTTCTTCGAAAGACAAAGTACAAAATGAAAACTGTCTGCCTATTATGGAAAATTAGTGTTAATTGCATTTAGAAAGTAGCACTTAATTAGTTTTTTTGTCTTATTTCAGGGACAACTTTTGCATCTAAACTGGCTCTTCAGGAAAGCAAAATATGTGGGCATTAGAAGGGGAGATCAGAAGCAATAATACAATCCAGCAAAACATTTTCCAGCTGAACTAGCAGGCTTCTGCTTGCAATTACCCTTGAAGTCAATGACAAAAACTTGTTCACAAAAGGACTGGGTCTTTTTGTTTTGAATGTAACTAACTGGGAAAAGAAATGAGTTGTTCCAAGTATTATTATTATTGTTATTTTTAAAAGCATAAATCTGAATTTATGTGTCTTGGTACTTTATTTCAGAAAGCTTTTTCAAGTTCTTCACAAGAGATGGAAATGATTCCTAAAGCCCTTGCTATAAGCTTTTTTAATCAACTGTTCTTGACAGCCACTAGAATATTTGTTAGAACTTGTCCCAAAATAAACACACTTCTTTTTTTAAAAAAATAACCCTTTGAATATAATTAGTTTATTCAATTACCAGGGTGTTTCTTAGACTTTCATTAAGGGCTGCAAACACTCTGGGTGAAATTCAATTAACTCCCTTGTACTCAACAAAAGGGCTTTTGATCCAGCAGACACCTCTGCTAATGGAAGAGGAGGGGAAGGAACTGTTGCCGATTCTCCCTTTCTCTTCTGCAGGGTCCCTCAAATCTCTGGAGCTGATTTTGGGGAGGAGGACACCAAGAGATGCATTTGGGGGAGGGGTACCTGGCAAATAGTGAACTCCCCTCCTCTTCAGTTAGTGGGCGCCTCTGCTGGATAAAAAGCCTGTGTAAATTTTGCGGGTTGGATCCAGGCTGCCTTTTGTGGACAGGAAGTCTCCCTCCCACCCCACCAAACAGTGTCGGGCATAGTGCTGGTTGCAACTAGCAAAGATATATCTCAATTGGCTACAGCAAAGTCTGGATCCAACCCCATAATATTCCCATTAGTTAAAAAAAACAAAACACAATGGAAGCCATGATAACTGTCCCAGACACTGTCACACAGTATACAAACCGTAGCATTAATATTGTACACAATACCGTATTGGCCTGAATATAAGACGCACCCGCAAATAAGCCGCAGCTTTAAAATTGAAGTGGAGGAAAGAAAAAAAAAGAAAATAACCAGGCTGCTTCCTGGGCCAGCCTTCCCCAGTTCCCCCTTCCTTAGGCAGTTCAGGGGAGGCAGGAGCAGCAGGAGGGCTGCGCACGGTCACCCCAAGCTCCGGGCTGCTCTCTGGTGGGGAGCCAAGCCACTGTGCCGGCGGCCTCCCCCCCTTCCCCCTGACGGAGGTTTGGGAGCGGCGGACAAGTTGTGTGCTGTTGCCTCGCGTTACCAGCTGATCTCGGGGGGGGGGGCCATGCTGCTTTGCCGGCGGCCTCCCCCCTTCTCCAACCAGCTTGGGGGAGGCGGGCAGGTGCCGTGCCGTGTAAGGTCGCAAATATAAGCCGCACTTATATTCTGCACAGGCGGAATTTGGGGGGAAAAAAGTGTGGCTTTTATTTGGGCCAATAGGGTAAATGTAATGTTGTACATGATCCAGTTACAGTTGTACCTTGGATCTCAAACGCCTTGGCTCTCGATCAAATTGGCTCCCGAACGAACGAAACCCGTAAGTGACTGCTCCGGTTTTCAAACGATTTTCGGAAGCCGATCGTCCAGTGCGGCTTCCGCAGCTTCCGATTGGCTGCAGGATGGTCCTGCAGCCAATCGGAAGCCGCGCCTTGGTTTTCTAATGGTTCCAGGAGTCAAATGGACTCCCAGAATGCATTCTGTTCAAGAACCAAGGTATGACTGTATATGAATCACTAAGGAGGGCGATTCAACTTCTGGGATATGTTTTTGGAGCAATGTCAGCTGCTGCCTCACCACCAACCACCCAAACAACTGAACTGAACTGTATGTAACATAGCTGCATCACAAAGCACGCTACATGGGTCTACTAGGATGGAGAAGGAAAAAAGGCTTTGTGGGGCAGGAAAGAGTCCTGCAAAGGAAAGTGAATGGGCATCATTGTCAGAACTTCAATACCATTTCATATAGTACTTTGAACCCTCCAAACAACTATTAAGTATCATTTCCTTTAGGCATAGGCTGAAAGTATACTTACTCTCCCAGCTTTGCCCAAATAGCCAGCGCTACTCTCAGTATAATTTCCGACCCTTCGAAGAACACAGAATCCCAGATTTTTAGAACTGTATGGTTAGGAAGGCATGTAGCAAACAGGGTCAGGAACCACTGCATAGTGAAGACATTCGTGAGTGGGGGTTCGTAACCGCCTGAAACAGAGAAAAATAGAACAGATCCACAGCTATTCCCTGAAAGTGTTTATCTTAACACAACCCATAAGGAAGAAAAATACAGAATTGCAGGAACAACAAATGATTCTATTGCATTCAGATTTCGGCTTGCCATAGATCCAAGGAAGCCAAACACAACTGATAATATGCTAGCAACATTCCTCTACGGAATAGCATTGCTCAGCTTTTACTAATGCCGGAATCTGGTAGGATTTTTACCCCCATGCCTTCTGAATAAACTGAACAGTGGTGTGGCAGGTGATTGGATCAGGAGTATAACAATAAACTCAGTTACATTTGCATTTCTACTTCCATCAACCCATCTCTTCCTCTCTTTTACATAAAAAGAACCCTGCTTCATCGGGCCAAAGTCCAGCATCCTGTTCTCACAGTGGCCAACCAGATGCCTATGGGAATCCTGCAAGCAACACCCGAATACAACAAGTAAGTGGGATTAGGTATCAGTATTTGCATGCCAAACTCGGTAGTATCCCAATTTTCAATGGCATGGTTTGTCCAATTGTCCAGCACTCTCTTAGGGTCTTTTAACTCTGCAGGGATGATCAACTATTTATTGAACTTTCTTATGCTGCTTTTCAAGACAAGAAGTCGTTCCGAAGCAGCTCACAGTCATAATTTAGAATTTAAGAAAAAATACAGAAGATACCTTTAAGATGTAAATTAACACAGCAGCAAAGAACAGATTCTCTCTCAAACCAGTAACCCCAACTGGAACAGTTATAAATATTTTCACTAAGCTCAGGTTTGCTATTTTATAAAAAGTCTGATACAAAAAAATATATATGAAAGTGTGATAATCATCTGAGGCCCTTCCTCCATGAGAGGCCCAGAGCATGGCAGCACAAGAAAGGGCCTTTTCTGTGGTGGCTCCCCACATGTAAAATGCTCTCTTCGGGGAGGCTCCCCTGGCACCTTCATTACATATCACTAGGCACCAGGCAAAAACATCTCTCTTTAACCAGACTTTTGGCTGATTAACATTCTACGTCATTTTAAATGTGTTTGTCGGGGGAACGGTTATTGGTTTTGTTTTGTTCTTGTTTTCATTATGCATTTTGTGTTCTCGTTATGTATTTTTATGTTGTGGACCACCTTCAGATGAAGGATGGGTATACAAATTTAATAAATAATAATAATAATAATTAGTTTCACCTCAAACATTTGTTAAGTTTTAAACAGGCTAATATATATTTTTAGCCTCATGATCAGATGCGTTCTAAATGTTCCCAGGGCAAAGAAATGTTATAGGAGCAAAGAAACAGAAAACTAACGAAGAAGACAATTGGAAGGCATCCGTGCCGGCATCTACCTCCACTTTCCTTGTTGGCAGCTCTTTGAAGAGTATCCAAATGCTGTGATAGCTCAGGAAGTTTCATTCTCAGGAGGTCTCGGAACACGGCCATGTCGACAGATAGCGCTCGGAGGTTATTGACAAAATAGCTGTCAGGCAGCACTTTATCAATTAAGTAAATCATAATCTGAAAACAAAGCAGAAAAGGCTGGCAGCTAGTAAGGGTCCCGTGGAATCACTGTGGTTGAATACAAATTATTTCCATGCAATTCTCTATCTACTTGTATTAAAGGGTAAAGGTAAAAGGAAGCAGGTGGTGCTGTGATCTAAACCACTGAGCCTCTTGGGCTTGCCGATCAGAAGGTCAGTGGTTTGAATCTCCATGATGGGGTGAGCTCCTGTTGCTCTGTCCCAGCTCCTGCCAACCAACAGTTCTAAAGCACACCAGTGCAAGTAGATAAATAGGTACCGCTGTGGCAGGAAGGTAAACGGCGTTTCTGTGCGCTCTGGTTTCCGTCACGGTGTTCCATTGTGCCAGAAGCAGTTTAGTCATGCTGGACACATGACCTGGAAAACTGTCTGTGAACAAATGCCGGCTCTCTCGGCCTGAAAGCGAGATGAGCACTGCAACCCAATAGTCGCCTTTGACTGGACTTAACTCAAAATCCCCTGCATCCCTGTGTTAAAAAAAGACACACACACACACCCCCTGCTTCGGGGGACTTCATCCCCACTGCCGAACTATTCCGATAGAAAAAAATCAAAATGCGGATTTTAAAAAAACCACCTTGCTCAGTAGCGTTACTCACTTTTAAAGCATCTCCCTCGTTGCCTTCCATTACTTCAAGAATGAGGGCGGCCAAAATGTTAAAGCCTTGACAATATCCTACAGATTTGTTCCACCTGGCGTAAGCCAGTAAAACACGTTTCAATACCACTCTGTCTTGCTCTGCCTCCTGGCCACAGTAAGAACTGCATCCAGTTCGATGAAGATCCTAAAGAAAGTGGGGGGAAATAGGGAATAAGGTGCCTGCAGAAGCTCCCTTTAGGGCTTTTACATTGTTAAATTCAAGGACACGCTCTAATGTCAGCCCTGTTTTTATTTCCTGAATTAAATTGACTCTGCACTATGGAACAGAATCTGGAAACGTCCAATTCTAATATGAAGTAATTTACTAGATTCAGTATGCACACCCTTTATCTACTGACACGCTCAAGGAGGCTAACTGAATACGCAATTATAACTGGTCAATATAAAATAGCAATATAATAATCATTGTGCAGAAAGTGGATTATTTATTAAATGGAAAATTAGAAACACCTTTTCTGCTGTCAGCAGTTGATATCGTATTGGGCAGAAGCAACAGCAATATAAAGCCTGCTATTTAATCTTTTGTCTCCTAGTTCCCAAGTTAATATGCTGGTATATTGGAATAAATACCATCCTGGGGGTGAAGGGAACAGGCAGCAGCATTCTGAAGCTAACATTCAAAACAAAATTTTAAGAAATTAAGACATCCCTGGGACAGAAGGCAATGCGCTTTCTAGCCATATTGAAACAAACACGGAACAGGTGCATTTTATCAGGCAAGCTGTAAATGTTAACATTCTATGGGAGGTTTCAGATAGCTTGCAAAGTCCCATCTGTCTCTTTAAAAGCATGCCTTTAAATGAAACAAAGGCTTATAAAAGAGCAGAATGAAAATCAGAGTGAAGTGAATGATGTTAAGCAGCAATTAAAAACGTTAAACTACTGCAATTTTAAAAGTTCACTATCTGAATGAAATGCAGCAAACTCTATTAAATACAGAATTCGTTTTTTTCTGGAACCAGCGGAGAAGTTCCAGTGAGCATGTACAGTGCACTAGTCTCCATGCGCATGAGCGTACAAGTTATGCGTTGCATTTAGCTAAGTTCTACTCAGTGCAAACCCACTAAAATTAAGTGAGCCACAGCCAATAAATTCAGTGGGTTTACTCAGAGTATGACAAACATTGGATACAACAACCCCACATCTTGAGTAGACACTGCTGCTCTTTCAAAAGCAACATGTAAAATTCTAGAAAAATATGTGGACTTGTACTATATAATTGCATGACCGGAATGACTTCTTGAATAACAGGACTTCCCTGCCATTCCTCCCACCCTGTGCTCTCTGTGGGAGAACCTCTACAAAAGACATAGGGGTGCACAGAGGAGGAAAGGGGGGAATATTCTGTTGTGCCTTAGTGTGAATTCCACCCTATGCGCTCATTTTTGTCATTGTCGTTTTTCCTTTGTTACACCGTACATATGAATTGACCGTTGTGTCACTCAACTGCCCCCCTCCCCACTGTTATTTTACACTGCAGGGGTGTGCTAACTGTTGTTTAGGACCCAAATTTTGGTTTGTGTGCCAAACATACAGCAAACTTTGATTTATACTTTGTGCCCCCCCCTCCCCGCCTCTTCCCCAAGAGCCTCCAGATACTATTCCAAACTGCTTATTGCTGCTGAAGAAACACCTTCTCACCACTGATTGGCAACCACAAGGCGGTGGTATAAGCAAGGACTTCACTGCTTAGAATCCTTTAGGTTACTCAATTCATAATCTACTCACACAGCACATTCTTCCATTTTATTTCATTCTGCCCAGGAGCCCTTGCCTCTCTTAATTTATATTGGTGCGCCCTATTGCTAGGACCTTGAATGTGCATAAAGCATATATCGCTTTCTTTCTTTTTAATTAGCAATGATTTTCCCTCACCTCCAATTGCGTATTTCCTCATGCCATCTTGTATTCATGCTGTTCACGAGAATTGAGCCTGGGTCTCCTCAGGCCTGGTCCAATACTCTAACCAAGGGTGGGCAATCTGTGGCCCTTCAAGTGTTGCGAGACTTCAACTCCCATCAGCGCCAAACAGTCATGGATGATGGGAGCTGTAGTCCAACAAGATCTGCAGAGTTGCAGGTTACTTTTGTCTCTACACCAGCTCTTTCTTAATATTTGTTAAGACAGGATCAGATCAGGTGTTGATTTTTGTTCATTGCAATAGCTTGTATTCAATGTCAGTTATACTCAGACTTGTTGAAATTAATGGACAAGACTGAATTAGTTCCATTAATTTCATGGGTCTATTTTGAATAAAATAGTGCCTGGCGTGCTCTGGTCCATAGGGTCACGAAGAGTCAGACACGACTACACGACTAAACAACAACAATTTTGAATAAAACTTAGTTGGATGCAACCCTATTCCATTTTATATAAGCAGATTAATAAGAAATACAGTTATCAGAACACAGAAATTGGGGGGCGGGGCGGACACAAACACACTTCTTTGTTTTCCAAGAGTTACATTGTATTGGCGGTTATAGACCATTAGTAAGCAAGAGACAAAACAGATGCGTTGTTAATTTTTAATGTGGACCTGTACAAATAAGCTCTATAATTTATACCTACCAATTAGGATCAGTATTTTCATACAGAACATTCAGAAATATGTATAACCTTACTAAGACCCACTGGGATAACTCAATCGGTAGAGTATGAGACTCCTAAACTCAAGGCTGTGGGTTCGAGCCCCACATTGGACAAAAAGATTCCTGCATTGCAGGGGGTTGGACTAGATGATCCTTGTGGTCCCTTCCAACTCTAGAATTCTATTATTCCTATTACAAAACTTGGCTGTAGTTCTCATCAAGGTGATGTTCTGGTTTATTTCTACCTGTTCTCACTCTGGGCTATACCACCTCAAATTGCATTTTGGGGCTTACATAATGGAATTCTCACCCACAGAAATAAAATGCCTGCACATAGAAAACTAAAGTGCCTTGGAGAAAGGTTCTTGCCTGACCTTTTATATTCTTCCACATCAAGCTTCCCCTGCAGTTTGAATGATCCAACCCAAACACAAGTTTGCCAACTCATAGAGAACAAAAACTTTGGCATAGTCGTAGATTGTTCACTGTGGTAATTTTTATTTTACTGCATTTAAATCCCACCTTTAGGAGCTCAAGGTGGCATAAATTCCTCATTTGACACCCCCCCAACAACCCTGTGAGGTAGGTTAGGCTGAGAGGTAGCGACTGGCCCTAGGTCACCCAGTAAGCTTCATGGCCGAGAGGGGATTTCAGTCTTGGCCTCCCAGTCTGTAGCCCGACAATTTAATCACTACACCACACTGTCTCCTGTAATGTGGAATTCATACCACGGGCTACCTGATACATGAAGCAATTTTACATTCAGATCATGCTGCAGTAAATTTAAAAGGTCAGGGGTCAGGTAGATAATATGAGAAGCTTCCTTGGTAGGGAGTGGTTCACACACGATAATAGGCTACTTTGCATGTGGGAGGTGGCCTTGAAATGTGGAACTGACAAGACTAAGACAAGTATACTTCTAGAAATACAATGGGGGGAATAATTTGCCAATGAGCATAATAATTCAAAGAGTAATGCTAATAAAGGAGTATTTTAGGACCAATCTTCCTTCTAAGTTCAATTTTGTCATTTTGGAAGCTTCCATGGTAAAGGGAACCTGCTTTTGGAAGTGGTGAAGAACTCAGTCTTATTATTAAAAGTTTAGCAGTTCATTATTCCATTAATCTTCCTAGCTGTTACCAGTTCCCATTGATCTAATTGAACAACAGACAAAGAAATGATTTCCTTGCACGTTGATAATATAAATGTAACTTTCAGGAAAACAAGAAGGGACATATACAGCCATGAACAATGAACTAATTAAAATTGCTTAAAGTACCTTTACAATCTGAATACCCATGGAATCATCGTCAGGATTGCTTCTGTCATTGAAAGTGAAGCGCATTGTTTTATCCCAGTCAATTGCTATGCTCCTTAAGTAATGATCTGCCAAGGTGAGCCAGACCTTAAATAATAATAAATAATAATAATTTTATTATTTATACTAATTGTTATACTATTTATACTATAATAATAATAATAATTTTATTATTTATACCCCACACCCAAACAAGATTCCCTCCCCCACACAAAATAATTGTGAGTCATCCCTCCTTTAAATACCGGTAGTTTATAAATAAGTTAAGCTAATCAACAAGTTCCTATCAGTCTGAAATACTATGCAAACAAGCTTTCAAACAGTAGCATAGCAAGACAGGAGCAGGCTGCCCTGGGCACTGCAGGGGACCGCATGGCGTCACCGGGGGGGCATAGGAGGGTGGCATTGGAGCTTCAGGGGGCACAGGAGTTGGTTGGTGGTACTGGCGATGCAGTTAAGCAACTTTGGACGATCTTATAAAAAAAAGCTCCGCCCCAGGCGCCGGTGGGGGTTGCTACGGCACTGTTTTCAAAGTTACTGGACCAACACCTGAACAGTGAGTGCAATCCTTTTAGTTATACAAAATCACTGCATCATAGACTGCGCATTATTTCATGGTAGCGACTCAAAGGCACAGCTCACCTATACATTGCATAACGTCCAATGCTCATACGAGCAATTCTCTTCCACAATGCAGATGTAGGAAGAAGATTGGGAAATCGTGTGTTTTTACATAGTGCATGCAGCAGAATATACAAAGGTTTGGGTTGGATTCACACTTACTCATGCTAAGAACAGACTCGCTTAAATCAACGGGGCTTAACTTAGTCCTGACTAACTTAAGCTACAGCATTGATTTCAATGGGTATAATCTAAGCATTACTAAGTCTGGCCCTATTCTACATAGGATGTAAAGTTGGGCCAGGAATCGGCTTTACCTGCTGAGCAGTAGCCTGAAGGAGAAGGCAAAGTGACTCCACTCTTTTTACATTGCAGTATCTCTTCACAAAGCAACTGGCCTAATTGACAGCTATCTGTCACCAGAAACTGAGATAACTTCACCAGTGCCAAGCTTGAGGCATTAAATCATCTGTCAAAGTTATGAGCACTGGCACAAAGATTGGGTTTCTTTTTTCTTTTTTGAATTTACACTAGAAACTTCAGATGAATCTGGTCACTAAAGAATACCTCTATGTTCATTCTTAAATCTAGAAGGAACATGTAGATGTATATCCAATAATGAAAGTTATGCTCATTGAAATCCACAGGACACAGAAGGGTACAGCTTTCCTCACCTTTCTCCTCCACTCCTTTGGTATTCCTGTTGGCAGCCTAGCCACTGCTTTGAGAGCATCGTGCCACTAAAAAATAACCACTGAGACAGATTATTCCAGTTCAGAAACATAATTGAGCATGCAATACATTATCAATTTAATATATTTACCATAAACTATTTGGTGACCAAGTATTTAAATACCCGGTTACGCAACTAGACATGATCAACATGGAGAGGAAAAACTAATCTGCTGCTTAATTATTCATTCATATTCTAGAAATTACAAAAATAATAATAATGCAATGGACTTTAACACTTTTAGCTTCTTAGCCATATAGAACAATCTGCTGTCACAGAAAAGGAAACTGTTGAGGTATCAAAACACCATTAGTAACAAGCACATTTGCAATGGAAGTGATTGCTGTATAGGGGCTCATTCGGATAACACTCCCACTTCACAGGCCAGTGCAGATTTTAAATAAATATTTGTCCATGCATTCAGAAGACCTTTTGCCACTTATAGATGAATAAAAATAATATATTACCTGCTGAAAGCCATTCTGACCTAAAGATGGCTCAAGTGTAAATTTCAACTTGGTGTCAACTCCTATGCAGTAAAATAAAAAAAACAAAGAAACCAATTACTAAAATATTGGTTTAGGGATTAAAGAAAAAAATTATCAGATAACCATAAACATGTGAATGTCCCCAAATATCTAGTTAAAGGTAGATAGCCGTGTTGGTCTGTCATAGTCAAAACAAAATAAAATAAAAAAATTCCTTCCAGTAGCACCTTAGAGACCAACTAAGTTTGTTCTTGGTATGAGCTTTCGTGTGCATGCACACTTCTTCAGATACACTGAAACAGAAGTCACCAGACCCTGATATATAGTGAGAGGGTGGGGAGGGGTATTACTCAGAGGGGTGGTGGACCTTTCACCCATTTCCACCACCCCTCTGAGTAATACCCCTCCCCACCCTCTCACTATATATCAGGGTCTGGTGACTTCTGTTTCAGTGTATCTGAAGAAGTGTGCATGCACACGAAAGCTCATACCAAGAACAAACTTAGTTGGTCTCTAAGGTGCTACTGGAAGGAATTTTTTTTATTTTATTTTGTTTTCCCAAATATCTAAATCAACATATGGTAATGATACAATTTTTCACATACAAAACTGGGTATTTACTCTGGGTCAGAGACAACTCTAGAGAATAGGTAAAAACGCATTAGGCAAAAATAGGTGGGTACAGTACCTACACATGTAGGGAAACACCTTGGGTTCAACAGAGCTTTCCTTCCCCCACCCCCGGCCCCACTTTGCCATTAACAATGAGTACCCTAGGACAGTTCGGCAATCAAGATTTCTGTGTTTAGCTCCCTTGTTCACAGGAGCTAATGAAACTTGACAAGAGCGGAAGGGAGGGCTGGATAGGAAGGTGAGAAGACTAAGAGCCACCGCTCTGAAGCATAGCATCTGCTTTGCATGCAGAAGGTACCAGGTTCAATTTGGAGCCTTCTCCAAGTAGTGCCATTAAAAAATATATCCAAATTTCATAAAACAAAGTAGATATTTAGATACTCATTTTCATCCAGATTAGCCATGTACAGTGCAATTCCATACACGTTACTCAAAAGAAACTTTCATCAAGTTCAACGGAGCTTACTCCATTAAGTGGATATAGAACTGCACCCGTAGCTTTTAAAAAATGGTGAGACATATAATTAGGATAATTAAACTTTGAAAAATCTCACAAAATACCACATAGTAGCCTACATTTACAATACTGACATCCAAAGAAATTTCCGACTATCAACTATCCAGTTGTAGCCAAAATATAATTAACAAATTAGCTACATATTTAATCAATATCCACTTCCACGGAATCATACGGATCACAGTGAATTGTTTCATGCCCTTTCTTCATTGAAGTCTGATTTGTCAAACTCGCCTTAAGGACAATAGGCCATCTGCTTTTATGCAGCCTTTGTGCAAGAAGAAACTAGTTTCGTGCACAAGCTGTGCATTTCTTTTCTTTTTTTAAGAAAAGCTGCATAATATGTACATACATTATAAAGGGCTCTTTCCCCACATGGTAGAGTGCTGCTGTCCAAAGCTAAGGTGCTGAAATGTCATCTGATGTTCTAACAACAAACATGTGACACTTTAGACATGGGGAAATATAAAAAGACTGCAACTTTTGGAAATACTGGCTTTGCTTCTGTTACAAGACAATTACTAAGAAATGAAAAGGTGGCCAGACACGACAACTTCTCAAATCAATCACACAACCATTCCTTCTAAATTTCAAACAACTATATTGAACTAGGAAAGAAATAGTGTTACACAACACCAACTACTTCAATATAATATGACCAAAGGAGCCCTGAAGCTTTAACAGTCTTTCCAATATAGGTCCTACAAGTGAGGTCATCACTACTAGGGAATTTGTTTGCATTTGATGCAAGGTTGTTGACGCATCTGCATCAAGCTCCTTGTACCCTCCACAAATGCGTCTTCGCTTCAGCCAGGCAACAAAGTTGGGTTTGCCTGAATATTGAGATTTAAATTTCCAACAAGAATTAAATCGCTGCTTTCAGAAGCCCTGTCCTGCCTGCAATGCTTCCAAGCACCTGGATAGCTCAGTTGATTAGAGCAGGGTGCTGATAATGCCAAGGTTGCAGGTTCAATCCCGGTATGGGACAGCTGCATATTCCTGCATTTCAGGGGGTTCGACTAGAAGATCCTAAGGGTCTCTTCCAACACTACAATTCTGTGATTCTATATAAATATGCACAGGAGAGAATTAGTCTTCTTCTACCTGTCGGTATTGGATACCTCTCGGATACTTCCCGAGGTTGTCTATACTACCCATTCTAGTTATTTCTCCATACCCTAAAGAACCACAGATAGCCGGGCATCAGGGCACTTTGCCCTCAGTCATTCTTCTGCAACGCCATAGGCCTGGTCTTCAAAGTGCAGGATAGGTACTCTAGGCGTAAACATAAGAATTGCCTCCAGAACAAAGACACTGTGCTAAAGAGTCACTTGGGCTGGAGTCAGGTGGAAAAACAGATCGAGCGAAGGGACGCTCTACCCTTCAACCAACGCGACGTTCTAGCTCACAGGACATTCATAGGGGACATCTCTGGGCTGGACGGCTCTACACCTTGAAGCGCCGCCCATCCTTCCGAGGTGCCACGACGAAATCCCCTGCTAGGGGCTCGGAATCGGTAGGCTGCCTCGCAGCTTCAGAGGCGCAGTTTCCTTCTGGCCCTGTCCTGCCAATGCCAGGCCCGGAGGAGCTCTCCTCAAGCCGCAGCCATCCGCGCTCAACGCCCAAGGCGGCGCCTGAGCCTCGCCCTGGACGGCTGCGCTCCGGGGCCTCCCCAGCCAGCCAGGCGGCGCCCATTGCCCAGGACGGAGGGCGCGCTTCCTACCCGAGGGTTCCATCTGCGCCCCTCCGACGTCGCTGGGGAACGCCTCGATGGAGCAGCACCGGGCATTTCCTCGCAAGCACACGCAGGCTCCCTGTCGCCGCTGCCAGTGGCCGCCCCCACCTTCCCCCAGCAGCTTAAGCGATTAAAGGCTGCCCGGGTTAAGCCCGGCTAAAAGGCATCCTAGAAGCCACATCCCCCCCCCCCACGACGGCCGCTTTTTCAAACAAAGGCGGGAAAAACAAGGGCCTCCAGGGCGCCCGGCTGGCGCCAAGCAGGCAGGCAGGCAGCCCTTACCCGGCTCCAACGTGCAGAGGAGACGAGGCGCGGTGCGCGAGATGCAGCTGCGCTTCTTCAAGACGTTGCTGAGGATGGTGCCCACCCCGCCGCCGCCCCCGCCGGTACTCTGGCGCTTGAGGCAGCGTCCCCCCCGGCGGAGCGAGCTCGCCAGCCTGTCCTGCCTCATGGCTGACCCCGGGCCGCAGCCGAACCATCCGCCGCGCTCGCCTCAGTTCAGCAGCCGGCGGGGCGCGCTCGGCTGGGCTGCAGCAGGTGCAGCGCGCGGCTTTCCCAGCCGGTGACGCAATGCCCGGGCCTTTCGCGCGCCGGGCGAGCCGTCTCTTGTCGGCGGGAGCCGGAGGCTGAGGCTCCCCGGGGGAGAGCCTTAAATGCGCCAGGCGGCGAGGAGGGCCAGGGGTGGGGGAGGCATGATGGCGGGGACGGAGGAGGAGGGCGCCGCGGGGGCGAGAGGCGGCCGGCGCGCTTCCCTCTCGGCTGGAGGGGGCATCTGCAGTGCAGAGAAGAAGGCAAAGGCGAGGCGCGGGCGAAGGGAGAGGGAGAGAAAGGGCTGCTCCCGCCCACAAGCGCAGCAGCATCACGGGCGCGAGCGGGGGGGGGGGGTGGCGAGCCGGGCGGCGGTTCCTCCTCCGGCACCGCCTGCTAGCAAGCAGCTCGGGTTAAAAATAAATATATCGAGCGTCTTAAAAAAAAAGAAAAAAAAGCTGACGACGACGACACTAAGACAGGCTGCAATCCGTCCGGTTTGCACAGCCTGTCCTGAGGGAGCTGCAGAAGAGTGGTGGGCATCTGCTTAGGCACGCACAACAACGAGTGCCAACTCGAATAAATATGGACAGGGGTGCAGGTGAGCCCTGACCCACATAATCAATCACGTGATGCAGCAAATGCACTCCATAATAATAAAATATTTCAGGGAGTCTCTCCCATTGTTGATTAAGATGAGCTGTGCTTTTCTTTACACTACAGCATCCTTAAAAACATTGAAATGGGGGCGGGGGAAACGCTTCCAGTTTAGGTTTCAGTCTAATTGCTGAACATAAGGCAGCGTTGTGTTACCCCCTTTGCACAGAAGGCACCATATGTGCCACAATGGGATGGAATATGTTATAGCAGAAGACGCTTTGCAGGTATTATATGCCGGCGAAATCTATAGAAAAGAGAAATTCAAAGTTCCCAGGGCCTTTCCATCTGCACCTCCCCCTCTTTTCCCTCTTTCAAGATTCTATCCTCTGTGCTAGTGAACCATACCGGCATCTATTTTCAATATTAAATTATATCTGTGGCAGTAACGTGTAATAACTGAAGGAATGTCGGACACATTCAAGAGTCACTTTAAGGTCAAGACTTCTGCCAGAGCTGAAGCAGGAAACCTTGGGTTCATTGCATACCCACCTCACTGTTTGATATGCATATATACCAGTACTGTATATTCCTGCATATAAGACTACTTTTTAACCCAGGAAAATCTTCTCAAAAGTCGGGGGTCGTCTTATACGCCGGGTCGTATTTCTTATACGGCGAGTATATCCCAAACTCTATATTTTAACTGGAAAAGTTGGGGGTCGTCTTATACGCCCAGTCATCTTATACGCCAGAATATACGGTACATTATTTTCCTTTCAGAAACAATACAAAGCTCAGTGCAGTTGGATTTACCAAGGACAATAAGGATTTGCACCATAAAGGACCTGCAACATTCCTGCTTGCAGCGGCCTGACAACTCATTGCACAGAACTGGAAAAGTCTGGACCATCTACACCTCACACAGTGGAGAAAAAAGGTATGTACAATAGCCCTGATATGTTGCTTAAACATATACCAGTAAGTGCATTAGATAACACCCAGGACTCAGGCAATTTTACTGAAATATGGCATCCATTTATATCATTTTCTATTGATAACACAGAAACCTGGCATACATATGCCTATGCCTGGAGAAATGTTTTTCCTTAACAAGGATGTTGATTGGAAAAGAAGGGGGGAAGAGGAAGGGAGGAAATACCCCCCACACACACACCATTTATTCTTGCTTTGTACCAAACTGAATAAAAATATAAAGCTTCGTGAAAGTTTAATTTCTTCAATCTAGTATGACTCACTGGAGCAAATTCACACAGCTTACATCAAGTTTTTCCTGTAATATGTGCCCTTGGTATTGTATGCACTCCTTAATGTGGATTCAGAAAACCACATGAGATGGTGTTGACATGGTGAATTAACAATTCCAAGGTGAACTTCTGGTGTGGCAATCACACCACATACATACATAATAAAAGTGTGTTCCAGATCTGAAAAAGTTTGAAGATAAATGTTCTATTGCTTGGTAAGTCATTATCTGTCATGGGTGCAGGGAGACAAGAGTATTCAAATGAATCACCACCACATCCTACGGTGCTTGTAGCTACTTATCTGAATCCATCATAGCCTCTCTTCTGTGCAGTGTACGGACAGTGAACAATTTGCACACCCTGGTTCGAAACATTTTTTTTCATGATAACAATCGTAAGCTGCAGAAAGGGACACAGATGGTGCTACGGTCTAAACCACTGAGCCTAGGGCTTGCCGATCAGAAGGTCGGCGGTTTGAATCCCAGTGACGGGGTGAGCTCCCGTTGCTCGGTCCCAGATCCTGCCAACCTAGCAGTTCGAAAGCACGTCACAGTGCAAGTAGATAAATAGGTACCGCTCCAGCGGGAAGGTAAACTGCGTTTCCGTGCGCTGCTCTGGTTTCACCAGAAGCTGCTTAGTCATGCTGGCCACAGGACCTGGAAGCTGTCTGCGGACAAATGCTGGCTCCCTCAGCCAGTAAAGCGAGATGAATTACTCCTAACCTGAAAAGAGCAGCACAATTCATTTCAACTTCTCAAGTTGTATGCACCACTCTTGGGTGTGTACCTTGAATAGTGCTCTGTTACCCTGAAACCCAGGAGCTTAGGTTAGTTAAAGGAAATGTATTTTGGCTAGGTTTCGAAAGCTGTTCTAAGCAATTAGATCCAGGTTGTTTTCAGGAAAAACTACCCAACAAAGGCAGGGAAGGAGCATGGTATGCAGAAGGGTGGGGAGAAATCATCTCTATTTCCACATATCCCATTTGCAAATTGTTTTAACACATTATCTGCAGAGTATGCAATGCATTATTAATCCCACCTTTGAAAGATTCCCTCCCTCCCTCTTCCCTAAATATAATTATTTGCTTAACAGCTCGTATAAAAGTGCACTTTAGCGTGCTATTGACTAGCGTAATCAGTCCAGACAGCTATGTCAGATGCAATAAAGGTTTACTATCCAAGTCTAATAAACGAAACAGTGTGATGTGCTGTCCATGAAAAAGATATAATTAGATCTAATATAAGAACTGTGCAAGTTGCTTTTCATCTCTGCAAAGTACATTTCATGTCCTTAATGCTGAAAATCAAAGTTTCAGGAATTGTAGCACCTTATGGGCTGGCCGCGCTGTGGTCTAAACCACTGAGCCTAGGGCTTGCTGATCAGAAGGTCGGCGGTTTGAATCCCCGTGACAGGGTGAGCTCCCGTTGCTCGGTCCCTGCTCCTGCCAACCCAGCAGTTCGAAAGCATGTCAAAGTGCAAGTAGATAAATAGGTACCGCGGGAAGGTAAACGGCATTTCCGTGCGCTGCTCTGGTTCGCCAGAAGCAGCTTGGTCATATTGGCCACATGACCCGGAAGCTGTCTGCGGACAAAACGCCGGCTCCCTCAGCCTATAGAGCAAGATGAGCGCCGCAACCCCACAGTCGTCTGCAACTAGACCTAATTGTCAGGGGTCCCTTTACCTTTACTATGGGCCAACACTGGCATGCCAGTCAGAGGTTCCCCACATCTGGAGTATGGCATACAGGACTGTAATGGCTGGGGAGGATGACAGAAAATGGGGTTGGTTGCCTTGCACAAATGGAAGTGCTTTCCACTATCACCGCGTGCAGTTCATGGATACATTTGTGTGGCTGATCATGCCTACTTTGGTCACCATCGCTGACAGATTCTTGCCCCTGGAGAATTTGTCAAGAGGAAATCCAGCTATATGGTTGAAACAGCTATTAGGCTTGATGGGAGGGAATAAGTTATTCCCCAAGCCTCATTGTGAGAGGAGGGCATTTTCCTGACATGGAGTAGAGGATTAGCCCTTCCCTCTCCAATTATGACCTCTCTGCCTAGAAATTCCCCTGAGCGCCACAATTAGGTTTGAAAATAGCCTTTTATCAGAGCTTAAGAGTTTTTGATGACTAAGTGGCATATTCATATTATTAAATAAAATAAATAAATAAATAAATAAATAAATAAATAAATAAATAAATTGTCTCCAAATCCCTGCCTTGTATCAAGGAAATACAGCAATGCTGCAACTTTATCGCAGGAGGCAAAAACTATCACAGCAAAATTGTTCCAGTTCAAACAGAACAGATTGTCTAATTCCTAGCAGTCTTGGTGCCGTCATGTCTAAAAATACACACTTCGTGCCGTATTTTTTAATTAATGCATTTGATCCACCAGTCTTTCAAATATTTTTCTTCCCATTTAGGTCACCTCATAGTTCTCATGCTGTGAAAGATGGAGAATGTGACATGAACTGAGTGTGAGTTACAGAATTTGTGTAGGAGGGGTAGGAATCTTCGTTTCGCCCACACACAAAGACTGCATAACCAAATTTGTGAAAAGAAAGCTACTGTCTCCAATTTAATGTTCAAGCTTTGGGGCGGCAAGTCATAAAAGCCAGCTACTGTAAGTAATATGCAAGCAACAGGAGATGTTTGAACCACTGGATCTACTTCAAAGGGGAGGGCAGGAGCCAAAGAAAGCACAATTAGTTTTTCATACAAACTGCTTGTGAATTTTAAAAGATGAAATGGGTCAGGAAAGGGAGAGCTAGCATTCAAAACAAAACATCCAACTGGCCGCGGCCAAGCCCTCTTGCACATCCAGCCAAGAATACTATACTAGCTCTCTGGGTTCTAGCCAGACAACTCCAGTTACAAGGATAAGGTCACATTGTCCAAGGTGCTGCTATGTCAACCTCCTCGGCACTGGCGCAGAAATCCCTTGAACAAGGGGCTAGCAAACCTGTTCAGCACAGTGACACTGAAAGCCTGCCAAAAGGTCATGACCGACTTGCATATAATGTCCATAATTGACTCGCTCCACAAATCATTAACAAATACACCGGAGACCAAGTTTACCAGGTGGCCGTTTTGTACCTATTGCACAATATCACACTATCAGGGTCTCTTCTGCTCAAAGAGAGAAAGGCTTCCCCCCACCTTGGAAAATTGTTACCTATATTAAGAGCTGGAAAACATTCCATCGGTCTTGTTAATACTGCTGACCAGCTCACCTTCACTGTCACTCCTTTAGTCTTCTAGTGTAGGGATGGCAACTGCAGGCTCAGGGGCCAAATGCAGCCCTCAAGACTAGAAATGGATGAATCTCCCAATTCTGGTTTCTCTCAGGGTGTGGAAACGTCCAACTTTTGCATGGGTGGAAGGTAGCCCACTGTACAAAAGTAAGAGTTGCATCAGCTGCTCCACCCTTTCCTCCGGCCCACTACCACCACCACCACTGGTTGACCTTGATGGAATCTAGCTCTCAGACTGAAAACACCTGCCCATCAAGCTGTCAGCCAGTTAAATGGAGCCTGTGGTTGCCAGTCCCAAGAGGTCTCAGAACCCGATAGTATCACAATAGCGCAAGCAGGTGGACCTAGGGGTCAGGATATGCAGTTGTTACTGATGCCATGAGGCTACTTGCTTCTGTGAGATCCTGGGATGAAGCAGACTCAGTGGCTTCCAGCTTGTGGACAAACAAGAGAAGACACAGAAGTCCCACTGATATTTCTGCAGATCCCTGGATATAGCAGCCTAGCAGAAGCAGTTTCTCCTCCTCCTTACTGCCACAGGAATACAGAAGGATAGAGTGAACACAGCTGCCACAAGCTTCAAAGCCCCAGCAGCAGCATTTCAGTGTCTTTATTATATGGAGAAAAGGCAGACCCATGGAACAAGTGGGCTTGTTTCTCTTGACCCAACAGTGCATGTGTGCATTGTGCAACAGTGCATTTGTGTTAACTTAGCTACCAGAACCACCTTCCCATAAAACATTTCCCGAGTGGAAGAGAATGTTGCACATGATTCTAAGCAGCTACTTTACTCGGATGTAGAAAACTTCCGTCTGGCTCTCCACTCAGTCACAGAGACAGAACATGAAGATGCATACATCAAAACAAGACAAGTCCCTTGTAGCACTTTTTAATATATATTTTTAAAAATGCATGCACTTAAAAGCTCATTTTAGTGCAGTGTTCATGCCATTTCATTTACTGTACCTGAATATAACAAACTGCCATGCTGCATGTTAATAAAAAAAAAGATACAAGACAAAAAAAAGTTAGCTTTAGAAAAATTCTGAAGAACAACCTGTGATACATTTTATACACAATACCACTGAATTAAAACTTTTTAAAAGGCTAATTAAGTGTGCATACTAGCTGTGGCTCCCAGTGGTGATGCCTCCTTCCCTAAACTGCCACTACAGGAGTTTCTGAAGAACCATTTTGCTCTGAGGGAAACAGAGAAGCAAAAGAACTTCCTCCTTTTGTCTTTTCTGCCTTACTGTAACACGTCCGAAGATTAGTGTTTTACTGCTTTGTGAGGTCCACCAAATCGTGCATGAATTCATAAAGCAAATGCACTGGAGGTTTTGCATTTTCAGTTTTTATAAGGGAATTGCATAACTGATGTCAGATTGTTGTACTTCAGGCCTTTTAAAGTTTGGTGCCGTATGTCTGAAACTCTCAGAACTATGTGTGGGCACAATCTACGTAGCCAAAATTAAATCATTTCTGTCCTGCTGATTTTGAAGCACAGCCTGAACTCCTTGCCAGCATGTCACTGGGACAAAGAAAGGTTCACCATTACTGAATTTCACCTTATACATGAGACTCACTTTATGACTGGACTGTGTCTCCTTTAAATGCCTACTCTTTTATTTTATTTTTTTACACCAGGGCCAATATTTTTCTTTCCTAGGCTATTAATGTTAAAAACTTTAAAAGGCCCTTGAAAATATCGGTACTGCTGAATTTGTTGTTGTTTCATATAGTTGGTTTACATTCTTTTATCATTCATGGTTTTTCCATTATGGCACAAGCCGTCTTGAGAATTATATATTGAAATGCAGGGCCAAAATGTCTTTTTAAAAAATAAAACTCACAATCTACTCCTATGCATATTAACTTGGAAGCATGTCTCATTAAGTTCAGTAGATTTACTTCCTAGGAAGTATGGTTTGGATGCGGACCTAAAAAGTCCTCAAGTATAAGAATCTGGCCTAAATTTTAAAATTCATTTTTAAAAACTGAAAATGAAAAAAACTCCTGTTCAAGTACCAGTTCCTTTATAAACAATACACTCCAGAGCCTGCAAAAGCAAATAGAAGAAAACCTTCATCTCAGAACAGCACTTGTCCGTCTCCTTCCCTTTACATATATGTTTATAGAAACCAACAACAAAAAATTTCCTGTGCTAAACAGCATTTTCAAAATACTAGAACAGTAAAGTGGCATTTTGAAATAAGCTTATAGAGTGCCTAGATCAGTGGTCCTCAACCCCCGGTCCGCGGCCCAGTACCGGTCCGTGGATCAAATGGTACCGGGCCGCCCAAGGAACATTAAATTATTTCAATTTTATTTACTGTGGTGTTAAAATGTTAAATCACTTTATATTCATTTTTGGGTGTAACTGTATTTTATTTTGAAGGCATGTTTAAATACAATTAAATTAAAATTATGACATCAAAACAATCTAAAATATAAACAATCAATGTTCCCCCCCCCCCTCAGCGGGCCGCGGTAAAATTATCAAACGTTGACCGGTCCGCGACGATAAAAAGGTTGGGGAGCACTGGCCTAGATGACAACACACAAACAAACAAGGGTACTTACGCCGTTTCTGGGAAACTGCTTGCAAACAGGCTGTTACAATATCACAGTTCTTCTGCACTTTGTGCAAAAGCCTGTCCTTTTGTTTCAGAAGGCGAAGCAATTTTGCTGACTGAACACAAATTCTGTAATTCAGCTCACGTATTATAGTTGTCAACTCATTGGTATCTGTCAACAAACAGAGAATAAAATTAGCCTGCTGTAACTTGAGAACACATTTCTCCCTATGGAAAGCACCAGGGGTTTCGCCCCTAAAGGTTCTTTATCCTGTAAACTTGGGGGGGGGGGAGTCAGTGGCCATTTTTTGGAGTCAAATTCCCATCAGCCTCAGCCTGTGCGCCAAATTATCAGGGAAGATGGCTGCTGGAGTCCAGCAATATCAGGAGGCTCGAAAATTCCCCCACCACTGCTATAAATGCATATTCTTGGGGAAATTCCCTGCCACACTCTTAAGGAGGTCGTGTTGTGTTACACTTGAAAAGTTTACAGCAAATGATGGATAACAAGTTATTTATTATTAGGTCAATACTTTGCTCAAGACTACCCCCAAGGTAATATATAGCAGTAAATCCACAAATTAAAACAATAGAAATCAGTAAAATAATTGAATTATTAAGAGACAATAATCACAACCACGTGAGAATTTTGTCTGCAGTTTTATATACCCATGAACTTGAGAACCCATTTTCCAAATTATTACCATTATTTTACTAAATTGTTTAGGCTCCTTAGTATGCTATAAGTATCTCCTTCAGAAGGATTTAGTTATTGGCAACATTTGACTCAAGTAAGTTAGTTTGGTGTAGCAGTTACAGTGTTAAATTAAGACCTGGGAGACCAAAATTCAAATCCCCACTCAGCCATGAAGCTCACCTTGGGCCAGTCATTCACTCTCAGTCTAACCTACCTCACAGGGTTGTTGTGAGTATAAAATTGGAAGGAAGAACAACCATGTAAATCACACTGAGCTCCTTGGGGGAAAGATGGGATAGAAATGTAATACATACATGCATATTTCATTTCCTATTATTTCCCCATGGCAAGTTCATTTGGCATCATAAGGACTTTGTAAAAAGCCCATACTGTATTTTTCATTAGCTGCAAATATTTAATAGATTGTTTAGAGATCTTTGAACATAAATTCACCTGCAAAAAAAATTGTAATATTTAAAGCAGCAATTTTATTTGCATAGCACACACCCTCTAGTGGGCAAAAGCAGGTAAAATAAACCAGTATTTAAGTTAACAGCTGCTTGCCATTCATGAAATTAGCTAAAACAAATAAAGAAGGTTATATCTGTAACTGTGGACAACCCTTAACCCTTTGAAAAAGAACACAGCAGAGAACAGGGAGAATGGCATTCAACAGGGATGTTACCTGCATGCAGAACGTAGGAACTGTATTGTGATGTTAACAGACATTGTAGTATGGACCTCACTGAAATGGCCCTTTAAAATTTCAGTACTGGGATATCTTTCAATGTAATGACAGGAGACTTATTCAAAAGAGTACTTATGCTACACAACTGGTGCTGATGACCAGAGAAAGAAAACCAGAGGTAGAATTTCAGATGCTATGGGGAAACTTGATTGAACACACCCACCAAGAGAATGATCATAATATTTATATAGTGCTTTTTCAGTGTTCAAAGTGTTTCACACAGGCTCAGTTGAGTTTACAACAAGCCTATAAGGTTGGACACCATTATGCTGCCCATATTGTAAATACAGCAGGCTGAGAGCACAAAGCCACCGAATATTAGAATCCTACTCTTTCTGGCTGAAAAGGCTCCATGAGCAGGTTATGAAAGGTTGATAATAGACCTACAAATCTAAAAATACAGTACATAAAATGAAGACAAGGCAGGGAGGGAAGAGATGAAAGCTTTAAGCAAGTGAAAAGGTAGATCACTAGCTACTTCTTACTTGGAGAGAAGGGAAAAGCAGGCAAGCTGAGAATCTGTGGATCAGAGTTTGGTGTGTTGCAGAAAGATGTTACTTTAACCAATATTATTATTATTAAAATAAAATTAAGTCAACAGATCAACATTCAGTTGCCGTAGTAGCTGGTAGATCACATTAGTTATTAACTCTTATCATGGCAGTATTTTCTAAGGGGCCTACAAATGAACCAGGAGTGCTGCACATCACCAGGACAATCAGGACAAAACATCTGTAAGATAATGACCAACTGCAATCTATTAATTCCTGTTATAGGAACATGCAGATGCAGGACAAGAAAATAAATATGCTTTTAGGAAGCTACTGCCCATAATAAAGCTATTAACAGATCCGAGTAGGCAATACTAGGCTAGAGTGACATATGATCTTACTCAGAGGCAGCTTCATATCAGCATACCCAACCCAGTACTGTCCACTCTGACTGGCAGCATCTCTCCAAGGCAATCTGGGTCTCCTGGCCTTGCTGCACAATATCTTTTAAAAGGCCGCATTTTCAACCTGGATCACTACTATTGAAAGATTACCCTTTTAAAAATTGTACGGCTCTCACAGCAATTGAATTCATAACCTTGGCATTATTAACACCACACGCTATAACTATCTGAGCCAATGAGCAAACGAGCCAGGTTCAGATGCCCCATGGAGACTGTCGGGGGCTCCCAAGCTTTAAATTAGGAATCCTAGCGCAAAGGCGCAAGAAAGGCTTAAGCCCTTCTCTCAATCCCTCCCCTCAGAGTGATGGAACGGCACAACAGAAGCTATGGCTAACTGTCCAGAAACAGTTAATGCTTTGGGACCAAAGCAAAAGAGATGGTACATCATAACATCTTACTCAGAACCTATCCAAATTAGGAAACAATTATGAAAACCTTATTGGCCTGTTTAATTGCTGTTGCAGAGGAAACAGATGTTACCCCCCTCCTAGAACTATCTCCTTTAGAGTCTTAGGTCAGCATAAATTTGTATTAGCAATCTCTGTAAACTGTTTTAGCGTATTAGCTTCTCTAGCTTAACAAAAGCGCCAAGTTTGTTGCTGATTAAGTATAGATCTACTTTGCCCTGCTGAAAAACAGAAGCTGGGAATCTAGCTTAGGGAGCTTATGTGGGACTGTCAGGTATAAACAGAGAAGGTGAGGGTATGAGATGACAGGTAACCTGTTGAGGTAAGAAAAAATGTGATGATATACACCCATACTGTATTAACATCTAAACACCTAAGATGAACGCGAAGAGCTATAAAAGTTTCAGTTTAACAACCCATGACAATATGCCAAAATTGCAAGCAAGGATGTCATAGCAATTTACAGTCAAGGCGTAAGATCATCCCTGCTGGTAAATATTTACTTACTTAATATCAGTATTCAGGACATTAAGAAAAGCAATTGAAAGGTTGATTCCTCCCTGTTCTTTTTTGACTAAGACTTCCCTTATTTTGCTTTCTTCATCATCCATGGCTATTCTGTGGTCATCCTTGATTGAATGTTCAGTAGCCAAAGTGGCTGCAGTGCAAATTTAGGTCCGAGTTTTAGCATAAAACTTCAGCAAGACTTGTCAACGGAAAAGGCAGCAGGAAACATGAACTGGAAGTATCCTTTTCCGCTAACGATCTGTCATAAACCTGCATGGAAGGTTAAGTTTGTGAAATGTTGTTTTTAGGGCAAAGCAAGCATGAAAAAGGGCTACAAAAGAATGACGAGTAAGGAAAAGAGGAAAGAAGATTGTTTGCTTAGCTGAAAGTAAACAGGATTTTAAAAAATGGGACATGGAAGCAGATCTGAGACAGTGTCAGAAAAATCCTGAGGACAAATAGGAAGTCAGCCGAATAAGAGGGATGACGATGACTACAACAGGGGCACACTCAGAGCCCAGTATATCTTAATTTTAATCAAGGCTTTTTTTCCAGCTGGAGCTGACGGGAGCTTCGGCACCTTTCAGGTGGGCGCCATTGCCATTCCAAGAGAACAAGGGAGAAGATCATGCTGAGCACTGGCGCCTCTTTTTCTAGAAAAATGGCACTGCTTGGAATATATAAGTAACAAAGTCATCCTGCAAGGACAACTTTGCCAACTCTTTTCACTTTTCTTGGCAGTGCTCTCGTACAAATAAACAGAAAGCCGACCGGTGCAGTGCAGCATTCCCCGCCCGCACCACGGAGATGCAGAGCAGGATATCATCACCTGTTGACTTTCTGCCTGCCAGGAAGAAGCAGGAAACACCTTCTCCGGCGCTGGGAAACGCACCCCCCCCGGGCAGGGTCCATCCTTGCCCGACCCTTTTTACCTTTCTGCGCCAGGTACGTCCTCTGGTGCCGCTGGCCCGGCCTTAGCCGCAGCTCCTGCAGGAAGCGTGACTCGGCGCTGCTGCCCCTGCCGCCGGGGAAGGCGTCGGAGCCGGCGGACGCCTCGGTGGAGCTGTCCACGCTGTCGCGGTGGCGGGCGCGCCCCACGCTGTACAGCTCGGTCAGGAGGCCGTTCACCAGCGAGGAGGCGCGGCTGCGCGACAGCGCCTCCTCGCTTTCCTCCCCTTCTTCTTCTTCCTCCGCCGGGCTGTCCGCGCTGCTGCACCCCCCTGCCCGGCCCGGTTGCTCCCCGGGGTCGCCCAGGTCCACCTCGGCGAGCTCCATTCCCTCGCCCGAGCAGGAGCGGCCTCGCTGCGCTCGCTCGCGCCTCTGCCAGGCGACTGAGGATTGGCGCGCGCCGAGCCGCCTAAGCGGTGGCACATCCCAGGGCCAGAGTTCCGGGTCTGGCCCATTGTCCTCGAGACGAGGGGGGTGGGGGGAAGAGGAATTACAAAGAAACTCCCTTTTGCAAAGGAGGCTTTGCGCAGGTCACATTCATCGGTGTCCCCTGGAGAATGGAACGCGCCGTCCTGTTATGCTCTGCGGGTCTGCGGCTTCCAAGCTCCCCCGCGCGGTGCACCTGCTGCTGCCGCCGCCAGCCAATGGGGTCTCCCCAAATCACCGCTCTGGCGCGAACTTCCCAGGGAGAGAAATGGCTTACGGAGGAAGTGATCGTCGGGTTTGGCTTTGTCAGTTTTTTTGTTTTTGTTTTGGCTTTGTCAGTTTAGGGTTCCAGAACTTCCAGTCCGTTTTTGTGGTTTGTTTCTTGGGTCGCCAGTGTTGGCATCCCAGCACTCAGGGTCAAAATCCTACCATGGTGGCTGAAAGTCACATTCAAGCACGTGTTTTGAAAGCGCGATAAAGGTTATTTATGTATATGCCACTACTGCGGCCCGTGTTTTGTTAGCCCAAAAATGGAAAACGAGCGAAGAATGGCAACTTAAGCGGATGGAATGTGCGCGGCTTGCAGACTTAACACAGAATAAGAGAACAAGAACATACGTTTAGAGAAGACAAGAAAAAGTTTGCAGTATTGAATATATGGGGGAAATTGTGTACATTTGAAAGCGTTGGCAGTAATAAGATAAATTCAACAGTGTAAATAAGTTTTGATGGATATAATAATGGAATACTGAATGGTCTAGTTTATGTAAAATATGCAGGGATTTACAGGTGTGTTATGCAAAATGTACCATGGAAAGAGAAGAAGGGGAGTCGTTGATATTTTAAGGTTGTTTAAATGAATATTCTAAAATGTAAAACAAAATTTAATAAAAAATTATAGGAAAAAAGGAAAGAAAGTGCAATAAAGAGTTTGGACTGACTAGGAAAGCGTCCTTCCCACAAGCTATAGGTGATGGCAGGTGGCCGCAGGGAGGTGAGGGGTCCAACTGCAACAGACCTGGAGGTCATTGTTGCCTGCCTCAGTCTTTCTTCTGGAATTTAGAGCAAAGCATAGGAGCCAAATCCAAGGAGCCGAGGTCCCACCCAATAAAATATTTGAGAGGGCTGGGCTCCCCCACTCCAAGTTTTTGGGCGTTCCCATTCAAAGTCTGTGTGTGTGCCTTGTGATCAATTTTTTGGGATGGGGCTTACCTGCCCACCCCCTTATTTTATTCAAGTTGGCATCCCTGGAAATTAGTAAATTAGTACAGCAAAACCCAGGATGATCATGTTACTGCTCCTTCCTGCTGGTATGAATGGTCATGGTGTTTGTCTCTTAGAACTGTCTCAGTTAAAAAGTTTAAAGCTGTCCCATTAAAACAGGATCAGAAAACAGTAGTGGCAAAATTGCCAAAAGTGTGTGTGAGAGAGGCTGCAATCCTAATTCCACTTCCTTGGGAGCCCCGTTGAATTGAATAGGACTTATTTCTGAGTAAATATGGTTAGGCTTCTGCTATCATTGTTTCTTTATTATTAGTATGCCAACTGACAATAATATTTCATGTATCTGATGAGTAAGGCTGTCATTCTCAAAAGTTAACAGTGATGCTGCAGTTTCACAAGCACAGCTCCCCCATCACAATGCTGCAGTGATTTTTTTTTAAGCTATGCCTGGTGAATATTGTCCTGCAAGACCACTCCCAAAGAATCTTAACTCTGTTTCTTTTGGGAGTATGGGTCAGTTATTAAGGCAGATTTCTGCTAAAATGTCCTGCCATCCTTAATTCACATGACACTGAAGTTCTCTCTTTCGACCTCAGTTCCGTCAGCATAGGAGTATTAATAGCCTTCCTTGCCAAGTTGGATGACATACTAATCACTTTATAAACATAGGGAGAGCCCTGCTGGATTAGACCAATGTTTCACCTTGTCCAGGCCAACCAGTTCCTCTGGGATCCCACAAACAGGACCTGAAGGCAACAGTTCTGTTGCTCGGTGCTATCTCTGAACCTAAAGATTTCAGTCATGAGTAAAAGCTATTGATTACCTATATGCTGGTCTATGACCGTAATAAAGATTTGCATTGTATTGATTACCTTATTCTCCATGGATTTGGCTAATACCCTTTTAAAGCTAAGTTGGTGGCTATCGGCATGCCTTGTAGCAACACATTCCATAAATTATGTACTGTGTTAAAAAGTCTCTCTTTTTTATCCTGAATCTCCCAATACTGTTTTATTGGGTGACCCTAAGTTCTAACATAATAGCAATGGAGGTGAGCCTTTGACCCCAAATTAGACCCATCAAGCCCCCCCCCCCGGCTTGGCCTGCGGCATGATTTGGTTCAAACTATGTCCGTGTGTCCATCATCTGACATCATGTGACTGCAGATGCTGGACAGCTTAAACTGCAGCATCAAGTTGAAAAGGAAAAAATAGAATCACGTTCTAGATGTGCTCTTGAGTTTTCCTTTGCAGCCTCTGATAGAATCCAGTGCTTTTGAATCGGCACCTTTTTCTGTTGCTTCTGTGATGACAGAAAAAGATACCACATTCAGAAAGTGCTGAGTTGCAACTGGAAAGGGAGAATCAGGAGCACACGAGGTGTAAAGCTGAAGTGTCAAAGTGCCCCATGGAGAACAGGCCAGTTCTGTATTCAGTCTTTTGGCTGCATCTAGTTTCCCACCCTTATATTAAATGGAGAGAGAAATTAGTTCCACCCACTTTCTCCACACAGGGCATAATTTGATAATCCTCTACTGTGTCACTCCTTCCAGTATGTGTGGCACAATTATTTTGAAGCAAGTCCTACCATATCCAAAGTAAGCAATGTCTAGAGCTCCCTCTCTAGAAAATGTGTTTAGGATAACAGCTTGTCTCACCTTGGCAGCCTCCCAAATCTTATTTTGGTGCTGACTGTTCAGGCAGCAGAGGGCGCCTCAACATCTTTAGACAACTTCAATTCAACCACAGCCAGCACTGCACATTTTAAGGATTGCTTGGGCAATGTCAAGATCAGAAGCTGGGGCTTCCAGCCAAGTCTGAGCACAATAAATTAAGTGTTGTCTAAGCTTTCTGACTGTCAGAGATAATTGTGCTGTTTATGTGTGACAAAATGGCTGCCCTAAATGCACCAAATGATGAGCATAAACACTGCAGGCAGCTATTTGCAGTGTTTACCTTTCTGAACCATTCCTATCTTTTTCATTTAGTCTTATTTTAGTAAGTCGTGCACAGTGCCACTTTCAAAGTGTTGTTTCGGGCCTATTTCTCAGTGCTAGCAGTATCAATTAATGATGACCAACAGTCAACCCTGTCTACTCAGAAGCAACCTCCAAAGCCCCACTGAAGTAAGTACATAGAGCAGGCATCCCCAAACTCAGCCCTCCAGATGTTTTGAGACTACAATTCCCATCACCCCTGACCACTGATCTTGTTAGCTAGGGATGATGGGAGTTGTAGTCCCAAAACATCTGGAGGGCAGAGTTTGGGGGTGCCTGACATAGAGCTTATTTCTGAGTAGTCATCCATAGGATTGCACTGTTGGAAATCAGCAATGGTGCTTTTGTAGTCACCAGGGCGAAAAGACATACTTTTTAATCTTCACATGGCTGCCATTTATCTAGTACTGTACATATATATATGTTGTGTATTAAGCAATAACACAGTCAAGACATTTTAATATAGAGTATTGTGTTGTATTACAGACCTTATTTGAATGTATGAGTTACAGCGGGAACAGCAATCATTTGCTGGTTCAGAGAGCAGGATTTGGATCCTCTGCCGGATTGGTTTATTCAGGAGGGAATCCGTGCCATTGGTTCCCGCCAAAATGTATCTTCTCCCTACTAGCCTACTGTTATTATATAAACCCCAGTTTTCTCCAGTCCTGTGGCTGGCTCTTCCCTGTTTCTGAAATAAAGAGATGTTGTACCTGATTCTCGCCTCCAGTCATTGACCCACGACATAACATATTGGCGACGAAGGTGGGATCCGGCTTGCCATGAATGGGTGACAGAGGTCGGCATCCGGAGTCAGAAGAAGAGGAGGGAGAAATCGTGGACACCCTGATTACACCATGGCAGGAAGTAGAATCTTTGAGCCATTTAGACCGGGAGCCGCAGAAGTTTGGGATTCGTATCTCCAGCGTTTCGGTTTCGCTGTTGCCGCGCAAGGAATCACCAATGACGACAGGAAGAAGGCAGTCTTCCTGAGTTGCTGCGGGGCTGAAGTCTTCGAGTTGGCCCGAGGTTTGGTGGCTCCTCTCACACTAGAAACGGCGACGCTGAAACAGATAACGGACCAACTTACAAGGCACCTGGCCCCGGCAGCGACCAAGACAACACGCCGCATAGAGTTCCACAATAGGAGGCAGAGGGATGGTGAATCGGTCTCCATATTCCTTGCTGAGCTGAAGGTCCTGGCGAGGCACTGTCAATTCGTGGCTCTCGAGGAGGCGCTGCTTGACCAGTTCATTGGCGGCCTGAGCAGCAGTAAAGCCCGTCGTCGGATCGCTGCAAGGGAAGATGTGGATCTAGCAATGGCTGTGCGTGAAGCCATAGCCACTGAAACCACAGAGGGGGAAAAGCAAAAAACCCCACAACGAAGCACCAGGCCGGCCGCGGAGATAGCTCACGCTGTGAGCAGCCAGGAGTCCAGCCCATCCCAGAGTCCATCCCGCGCAGTTGAATCCCTGAGGGTTGGTTCATCGGGAACAAAAGGAAGAAAACTAGAATGCCTGGCTTGTGGTAGTGCGCATGAACGTCGCAACTGCCGATTCCGGAACGCCACGTGCCACGCTTGTAATAAAAAAGGCCACATCGCTCGGGTATGCAGGTCGGCTACCGGGGGAACATCGGGATCCCCGTCACCGTCCCGGCGACAGGCAAGTTCATCGGCGCATGTTTTGGACGACTGCAACTACCTCACCGAGATTGAGGGGAAGACCGTTCAGTTTCCTGCTCAGGGGAAGGCGTTTGTCCAGGTCAGCATTGAGGGCCGCCCTTGCCAGATGGAGGTAGATTCCGGGTCAGGATACACGATCGTCTCGGACGAGACTGCGAGGTCGTTTTTCTCAGGGGGTAAGTTCCCTCCATTGGAACCTTTCCCCGCCACATTGCAATCTTATTCAGCTGGCCGGATACACATCCTGGGAATGTGTTCTGTCAATGTTAACTTTAGAGACAAAAGGGCCGTACTTAAGCTGGTGATCGCCAAGGGAAAGCGCTCTAGCCTCTTGGGAACAGACTGGTTTCCTGCGTTAGGGTTGGGCATATCTGGGCTGAACACAATAGCAATAGCCCCAAAAACATTCGAGAAGATTTATGAGGAGTTCGCATCACTATTTGATGGTAGTCTGGGGTGCTATAAAGGGCCTCCTATTGATTTCGAGTTGGACCAAGGGGTGGCCCCAGTTCGCTTCAAGCCAAGACGTGTGCCATTCGCCTTGCAACCCAAAATAGAGGCAGAACTCGACAAACTAGTCCAGCAAGGGGTATTGGCACCAGTTGAATCAGCAAGATGGGAAACTCCAATAGTGACCCCACTAAAGGCAAACGGGGAAGTGCGTATCTGCGCAGACTATAAATGCACAATAAATAAGGCAATTCGGGGAAATTCTTATCCCATTCCAGTGGTGTCTCAACTGCTGGCAAAGTTGGCTGGAGGCAAGGTTTTTGCAAAGATCGACCTTGCCCAGGCGTACCAGCAGCTACCTGTAACGCCAGAAACAGCAGAAGCTCAGACTATTGTAACCCACAAAGGGGCATTTAAGGTGAACCGACTGCAATTCGGAGTAAGTGTGGCCCCAGGGATATTTCAGGGCATTATGGAGAGGTTATTAAGGGGAGTGCCTGGCACCCTCGTGTATTTTGATGATGTTCTAATATCGGGGAGGAACCCCCACGAACTGGAAAGCCGCATCAGAATGGTGCTTAAAAAGTTCCAGGAAGCTGGGCTCCATCTAAAAACGGAAAAATGTAGTTTTGGAGTTTCTACGGTGGATTTCCTAGGTTACACCATTGATGCTGCGGGTGTGCACCCCATGGAAAGCAAGGTTAAGGCCATCGCCAATGCCCCCAGACCCAGCAACAAAACTGAACTCCAATCATTCTTGGGTCTGGTGAATTTTTACCATGCGTTTTTACCGCACAAAGCAGCAGTGGCAGAACCTTTGCACAGGCTTCTTCAGAAGAAATGCGTCTGGCATTGGGGAAAGCCACAACAAAAGGCTTTCGAAACCATTAGGGGAATGTTGTCTGCTGAGAGCGTTCTGGCCCATTATGATGAGACGAAACCCCTCGTACTTGCTTGTGACGCGTCTCAATATGGGCTGGGAGCTGTGCTCAGCCACAGAGAGGCGGATGGGACAGACAGACCCATTTCGTTTTATTCAAGGACTCTTACTTCCACCGAGAGGAACTATGCGCAGATCGACAAAGAGGCATTAGCTGTGGTAGCGGGGGTAAAGAAATTCCATGACTATGTGTATGGGCGATCGTTCTTAATTGAAACGGATCACAAGCCATTGCTGGGTCTGTTCAACCCTGACAAACAAACCCCTCAAATCTTGTCCCCTAGAATGCTCAGGTGGTCGATTTTTTTAAACGGTTTCCAATATAAGATATGCCATGTGAAAGGGAAATTGCTCTGTCACGCAGACGCCCTCAGCCGGCTGCCACTCCAAGGAGCTAGTGATTGTGACCCGGCTCCAGCCGAACAGGTCATGATGTTAGAAACACTGCCGAGCGCTCCTGTGACCGCGGAAGAAGTTGCGGCTAGGACGCGTAAGGACCCCACACTCTCCCGAGTCCTTGCCTGGGTAGGGAGGGGGTGGCCCAATGGGGGCCAAGAAGAAAAGTTCCGGCCATTCGCAATACGGCAGCATGAGTTATCACTTCATAAGGGGTGCATACTTTGGGGGGACAGGGTAGTCATCCCTAACCCACTTAGGAACCGCATTCTAGAAACCTTGCATATGGGGCACCCGGGAATGGTCAGAATGAAATCCCTGGCACGATGTTATGTGTGGTGGCCAGGGATGGATAGGGAAATAGAAATGTGGGTGCGCACGTGCAAGGCATGCCAAGAGGTTCGACCTGAGGTTCCCCGGGCACCTATTCATTGGTGGGAACAGTCCAGGGCGCCATGGAACCGCATTCACATTGACTTTGCAGGGCCCTATCAAGGGAAAACATTTTTAGTTGTGGTTGATGCATACTCGAAATGGTTGGAAGTAGCCTTAGTTTCCAGTCCCACATCAGCAGCCGTTATCAAAGTTTTAAGGCAATTGTTTGCCACGCATGGCCTGCCAGAAACATTGGTGTCAGACAATGGGGCAGCATTCGTGTCGAGTGAGTTCAGAGGTTTCCTTGCTGACAATTTCATACGAGGAGTGACCTCTGCCCCTTTCCACCCCTCCTCTAATGGTCAAGCAGAAAGAATGGTGCGAACTGCAAAGGGGGCTATTTCACGGCTACTGGAGGGTGACTGGGCAACCCGGATAGCTCGTATGCTGTTCTTGCAGCACGCCACACCATGCACAGCCACGGGAAAGTCACCAGCTGAGCTGCTGTTAGGTCGTAGGCTGGTGACAGCCCTGGATTTTGTACATCCAGATAGGATGCCCTCGCGTTCCGCACGGGAGCCACCCCAACCCGAAGGAGACAGAACGAGACACCTTAACCCGGAGGATCTCGTTTGGGTGAGGAATTATGCTAGAGGTCCGACTTGGGTTCCGGGAGTCATTTCGCGGGCCACCGGTCCCGTGTCATATTATGTCACATTGTCACAAGGGCAGGTCTGGCGTAGGCATGTGGATCAGCTGAGACGCAGAATACCCAGCAGGAGTGATGCCGAGGGACCTAACACCACCACATTAAATGGGGAGTTGCCACCCCCGAGTCAGGTGGAGACGCCTGCACGGGTTAATGATCCACCAGGGCAGTCAGAAGGTGAACTACCCGCTGGGAATATGGAGTTGGCGGAAGATAATGAGCTGGGGGGGTCGTTAGAAGGGACAGCGGTAACCAATACTCCCGAGGAGACTCCTCAGCCTCCAATTCCTCATGTCACAACACCGGAGGTGAGACGATCGAGTAGAAATCGCAGGAAGCCACAGCTCCTGAAAGACTTTGTGTGTCATTCCCGCTAAGTGTGGGGGGGTGTTGTGTATTAAGCAATAACACAGTCAAGACATTTTAATATAGAGTATTGTGTTGTATTACAGACCTTATTTGAATGTATGAGTTACAGCGGGAACAGCAATCATTTGCTGGTTCAGAGAGCAGGATTTGGATCCTCTGCCGGATTGGTTTATTCAGGAGGGAATCCGTGCCATTGGTTCCCGCCAAAATGTATCTTCTCCCTACTAGCCTACTGTTATTATATAAACCCCAGTTTTCTCCAGTCCTGTGGCTGGCTCTTCCCTGTTTCTGAAATAAAGAGATGTTGTACCTGATTCTCGCCTCCAGTCATTGACCCACGACATAACAATATATATATATAAAAAGAGACTTTTGCTTCCAGTGTTGCAGGGGTCCCTTAACAGCTCTGTCATTCTGGGACTCAAGCTCGGCGGCCAAGAGGCGGGAGCAGCAAAGGGCCAGTGGGCGGGGCTTGCGGCCTGTCGTCACCGCCGCCGCGGAAGCACCGCAGGAGGCCTCTCGGTCACGTGCCCGGGGCTCCTTTCGCTTCCCCGGCCTCTTCTCGGCGTACTTTAAAAAGGGGGCGTGGAGAATGGAACGGGGAAGCGCGCGCGCCTCTCTCTCGTGACAGCCCAGCCCGGCTCGCCTCTCTCTCCCCCCCCCCCCCGCGCTCCAGCTCCGGTGCAAGGATGGCGCGCGCCGCTGCTGCTGCTTCTGCCTGGACTCTCCGTTTCCTGCTTTTGTCGTCGGCCCTCGCTTTGGCCGCCGCCGCCGCCCGGGCGCGGAAGCCCAATGTGGTGCTGATCCTGACCGACGACCAGGACACCTATCTGGGCGGAATGGTAACGCCGCGCCTCCCTTGGGAAGTGGTGGGCGGGGGGGGGGGTGGATTTGGGGCCTGCGCGCGCGGAAAAGAGGGGGGCAGAGAGAGGGGTCTCTACAGTGGGAGAGAAGAGGCCGAATTGCTGAGACCCGGGAAGGAAATGGCTACGGCCGCCTTTGGAGAAGAAGGAGGCTTGCCCTTCTCCCAACCCTCGTCGTAGTGTACGTGCTTGGAGGGGGAGGGAAGCCTGCTTATCTCCTCGGTGTCAAGAGGAGCCAACTCCTAGGGAGCTGAGGTCCCTTCTCTTCCCCCCCCCCCAATAAAATATATGAGGGGGCCGGGCCCCTCCAAAGTTGATGGGCATTGCCATTCAAGTGGTGTGCATGCACTGCATCATGTGATCGGTTGTGCAGGGCGGAGCTTACCTGGGGTCTTACTCCCACAAAAAAATGTTTTTTTTTTCAAGTTGGCACCACCTCTTGGTAACATCCAGTGCCTGATTTACGTATAAGCTAAACAAGCTATAGCTTAGGGCCTCGCTCTCTTGGGGAGAGTGGACCTATTAGGTCCATAAATTACCATATCATATATTCAACACAAAAAAGCAACAAGTTTTTGTTGACAAAGGACAGCTGGACATATAGAGGGCCACATTACCTTCAGTAGCTTAGGGCCTCATCAAACCTAAATCCAGCTCTGATTAGAAGCCAGGCTAAGCAGGCTGCGATCCTGTGCACGCTTTGGCAGGCGTGAACTCCAGGGAAAAAAATTATAGGTAGGTAGCCGTGTTGGTCTGCCGTAGTCAAAACAAAATAAAAAAATTCCTTCTCTAAGGTGCTACTGGAAGGAATTTTTTTTATTTTGTTTTGTCCAGGGAACAAATTGAGTCATAGGATTGCATTGGCAAGGCTGGAATGCCCAAGGAGCAGTTGAATCCACTGGGGTGGAGGGTTAAGTGAGGCGTGAAGGGCAATGTAGCTTGGCTTTCTCATGCTTGTAAAGAGAAGAAGCCCCACTATTCTGTAATGGGGAAGTGTGCCAGAAAGGCCCTTGGGTGTGAAGTAGTTCAGGAAAGGGCTGTTGCGTCTTTTGGCTCCGGAATTGGGGAGAATTGTTTGCGTGCATCTGACACGTGTTGCAGGATGGTCAACCTTTGGTTTTCCCTCCCACAAATGCCGAGAATAGAGGGGGCATGTGGTGGTTTACTAGAAGTTAATGTTGGGTGTGGCAGTGGAAGTACACAACTGGATCATCCCCATCTGAGAATCGACATGTTCAAGTTTTGCCTGCACATTCCTTATGGCCAAGTTGTGTAAACTGACCTTCTCTATGCCAATTAAGCTAATGCATTTATCATAGGTTGCATAAGAACACATTGTGAGCCTATTCAGTGAAACAGGTTTTTGTACATTTGAGAAATGATCTGGGGTTTGTTTGTTTGTTTGTTTGTTTGTTTGTTTCCAATTACAGAAATGTATTGAACAGGTTACAACAGCACATCACTTCCATTAGTGAAATAGCACTGGGTGTAGGAATGTTCTTCCTTGTTAGAAGGATTCAGCAAGAATGTGAAGCGATACACTCCTTGGCCTTTTCTACATGGGCAAAGCTAACTTTTTGTTAGACTAGGCCTCAAAAATGGCCATGGCTGTTTTCTTCTGATGCTTCTCCCATCAGACCAGTGGGCACATTTTGGCTTTTAAAACAGTGTAGGGTGCCAGTCACAAAAGGGCTGCCATGTGGCTGTGGCATAACAAAATTTCTGCTGTTGGTTGGGGGTGGGTGGGCAGGCATAGCATAACTCAAAATAGAGGTGGGGCCATTTCTGCTTCTCCTCCCCTCAGACAACCTCATACTTGCTGCAGGAAGTCACCTGTGTCCTGCTGGTTGTGATTGATTTCACTCTCGCAACACAATAATGCTCTTGCTATCTAATAACAGGGACCATTCCCCAGGTTCAGGAAAAATACACAAGATCACTGTCTCTGCTGTATACTCACAGCACACATACAGCCAACAAACACTTACATCTCTCACACCGACTCGTGTACTTCATGACCACAAGCTTCACACAACCACAAACTTCTAAATTTTTGCCCAGGTGAATTGCTCACTTAGAGAGACACAGAGCATACATGAGCACACCCACATTCGGAAAAGGCCCTCCACAGGTGGGCCATTTACAATTAAAAACAAAGCCACACACACACACACACACACGAGGGCCACAAACCTGGCATCCACAGGCAATTGCTTCAGAATAGGAGGGAGAGTATCTATGAGCTATGGAACCATGTGCTAGTAGAAGTAATTGCTGGATTCTGGAATGAAAGGGGGGGCTTTTTAAAGAACTGATAAGACATTTAAGTTCTTACTCACTTTCCAGCACCCACAAACTTGCTCATCACCTGCTCTCGGAAGGTTGTGGTCTCTCCTTCCTTGGAGGTTTTTAAGCAGAGGTTGGATGGCCATCTGTCATGGATGCTTTAGTTGAGATTCCTGCATTGCAGGCGGTTGGGCTAGATCACCCTTGGGTCCCTTCTAACTCAGCAATTCTGTTATTCTATGCCCGTCTGTGGTGCTTCGTTTTGTTTCCTTTCGGGAAAGAATACCATTGTTGAGCTTATTTAATTTGTTTGTTTATATATATTTTTATGCATTGTTGTAAGTAGCTATGTGTATTTGGACAGAGATGTGTTTAGTAAATAAGTATTGCTTATATTTAGCAATAAGTGCTGGTTTCCCTTTTAAGTTGCAAGCCTGAAAGTTTCCTTTTAGTATAATAATAAATGAAACACTAACAAATATACAGTAATTTGTTTTGGTTCTCTTAAAGTTGGTATTGGGTGTTAGCAATTATTGAAATTGGTTACTTAAGTAGCAAGTCCATCATTGAAATTATTTACAGTACTTAACTTAAGTAACAAGCCCCATTAAGTAACAAGTGCAGTCCTCTGTGTATTTAGTCAAAGTAAGGCCTACTGTGTTCAATGGGGCTTATTCCCTTCTTGTGTGTTCAGGTTTTCAAACATAAACACCTCAATCTTCCTGTGGAGTCATATTATAGTTGTAGGTCTTTATACGTGTTTCCTTTCTTTCAGACACCACTGAAAAAGACCAATGCTCTTATTGCAGAGATGGGGATAACCTTCTCAAATGCAGTAAGTACCGAATCAAGCTGTGCTATTGAAAATACTGCCATTTTTACCGCTGAGTTTATTGTATCGTTCTCACAAGAAAACCTAAAAAGGGAAGAAGAAATGGACCCAAGGGATGAATCAACACATTGTTTATTAAAGGCATAGAGAGACCTGGCAGAACTGTTTACCTTGGTGCTCCCCTGTTTCTCCAAGATGTAGCATTCAGGTGGTGACTTTTGCTGTTTCCTAGATACATTTTGTCCTCATTTCAAAATAGACATCAGAGAATTTAGAGGAGAGCAATTTAAAGTCAACTGGGAGTTGGAGCATCTTTCCTATGAAGAAGAGTCATTCTCAAACAGACGGGGTTTGTTTAGCACCTGAGTGCTAAAAAGTACAGAAAATGGCTGGTGATGCCACCTTAGTCTTCTCTGGTATTGCTCTATGTTTTCCATCTTTTGTTTTCAACCAGAGGGACAGCGTAATGTTTCCCAGAATCCCAGTTTGTTTTCTAACTGGAAATGCAACAGAATGCTCTGTCAGCTCCTAGTTGGGATTCAGCATTGCCATGTTAGGATCTCTGATTTCCATCTGTTTCAAAGTCTACTTGATAATCTTTACTTTAATGATGGACAACCTGTGTCTATATGGTAGAGCCCCCTTCCTGCTGTCAGGAATGACTGCTGTGATACTTTGACTATAAAAAAAAGGTTGATATCTGATTTGAGTCTTTGTCAGTTTTAGATTACTTTCAGTTTCTGCAGCCTGAAGATGTGCACAGGAGTCCTGAAGGGGTAGGGTCAGTTACTTGCATTGTGACCCTTGCACTGCATGGCTGGTTTAAGGTGGCCAGCCCTGGGTAGAAGAGACTGAATATCTCCCTAGGAGAGGTGTAATGACACTGAGTTTAAAGGAAGAGGTTGTTACGAAAAAGCCCTACCATTCTAGTCAACTGCACTTTGAAGCATCACATTCTGGGGCAGGATATTTCAGCGGGCATGGTGGCAACCCAATTCGAAGCTTTTCTGGGTCCCTGGTTCCCGCCCTTTCGAGTGCAAATGGATGTGTGCATTTCTACGTGACATCTTGATGTTTGGCTTAGGAAACTGCTATCTTGAATATATCAATGATACAGTAGTCTTAACACCCGCTACATGGGGCTGCCTTTGAAAAGCCTTCTTAGTAAGTGAGGTCAAAGGGCTGCTGAAACAATCAACTATTCAAATTATTGCTTTTCATGAGGCTGTTGTATGCTACCTTGGGCAATTTAGAAATTAAGTTGAAGAAGCAGGAAATATACTGCTCTTACAGCTAGGCAAGTAACCATTTCTTTGTTCCCTGTCAATAAGATGCAGGTCTTTCTAATTTGCTTGAAAGTTAGTGTCAGGTGACTAGTGTAAAGGTTTTAAGGGATTTGCATACTAAACATTTTATAGACGGAAATCTCGAGTGTTATTAGTTATATGGTAGGTATTTCTGACAATATGCAACTTGATTTTCTCCCCATGTTCTTTTAACTTTTTCAGTATGTGCCCAGTGCGTTGTGCTGTCCCAGTAGAGCAAGCATCTTGACAGGAAAATATCCACACAACCACCACGTTGTCAATAACACACTGGAAGGAAACTGCAGTAGTAAATCCTGGCAGAAGATTCAGGAACCATTTACCTTTCCTGCCATCCTCAAGTCCATGTGCGGCTACCAGACGTTCTTTGCTGGGAAATACTTGAACGAGGTACAGTTCTGTGTGTACTGTGCATATATATATATCTTGCATGAATTATCCGTCATAAAGTGCTTCTGCATGTATCAAAACTTTATTAAAAAAACTCAAAAGTAGCAGTTTGTGTGAAAGGGAGGTTAGGATATGCTGTGAGCAGGAGTAGTTTGTTAAGCATAACAAAGCTGGCTTTTATTGCATACAGGTGTCTTCTCTGAAACGCTTGCATTACAGCTCCCACACCTAAGCACTGTTAGGTGGCTGTTTCACCAGAATTGCCTTTTTCCAAGCAAATGGATCTGCTTTTAGTGGTAACGCTCTGTGATAGAGCTGGTGCCATCTAGCATGGTGTGATCAGGCACAGTTGGTGTATCATGTACAAGATCTACAAGAGACAGTGTAATAAATTGAAGACTCTCTTGCAACTAAACAAAGGCTGGGTTGCTGCATTAGCCACCTGTGGTGCCACAAGACTTCTTCCCCCTTTTCACTCCTTGTGTGCCCCTGCCCAAACTATCTAGAGCAGTTTTAGCCCAGGATGAAGGGAGTAGAGAGGAAGTCTTGTCGCACAGGCTGAAGTCCTTATACTAATGGGACACAACCCATTTTCTGTATGAGTGAACCTGAAACTGTAAGCAAGCCCTTCCCATACCCTTGTTTAAAACTCAGCATGGTCCCCAGGATAAGATGAATTTGGAACCCTACTCAAGTCATCAGGCAATAGCCATCCATAGGTTAGACCAGCCTTTCTCAACCTTGAGTCCACAGATGTTATTGGACTACAACTTCCACCTTCTCTGACCCGTCATCCTGATAGCTAGGGGATGATGGGTGTTGTAGTCCAACAACTTCTGGGGACCCAAGGTTGAGAAAGGCTAGGTCAGGCGAAGGCTTTCTGGTTGGGATAATTATAATACTAATGACTTGCTTAATGTTGGATTCTTTTCATTTTCAGTATGGAGCAGAAGATGCAGGAGGAATCGGTCATGTTCCTCCTGGATGGAGTTTTTGGTATGCATTGGTAAGTGTCTGTTATATCTTTACAGTTTGCTTTATATGTTTTACCATCGTATAATATGCCAAGCTCTTAATTCTTGAAACTGAAACGATGGGGGCCCTTCAGAAATAAAAATAATTAACATGGAACCTTGCAGCCTTTCACATTGGCGTTTTATTCCTGCCATCATTCTAGCAGACCATCTGCAGACCTGTTTATAGTACTTCATAATATTAAGGAGTTTCGATGAAGAAGAAGAAGAAGAAGAAGAAGCACTAACCCTGAAACAAGTAAACTGATCAATCACTGCAGTAGAATTCCCAGAAGAGGAGTCGTAGCATGGTGGCCACTAGTGGGAGTTTAACAGAGAAAGTTCTCTCAACTCAAATGCCACAAACTCAACAGGAAGCCTTAGGCATGCCATGATTTTCCCTCTCAGCCCCTCTGTGTGCAATATAGGCCTGGTTCTGATGTATATAGTTGCAAAGATTACTGAGAAGGTATGTGAAGCATTTTAAGCCCTGCAGCATATGATTATTTATTTATTTATTACCAGTGTGTTAGTTTGGTAAGTCTTACTGGGATTTAAATTTGTCTCATTGTGACTGGGCACAAGTAACATTCTAACAACAAGCCCCTTGGATGTTTCCTTCTGAATATATAAAGTGGCTTTTGTTTTCTTCCGCAGGAAAAAAATTCCAAATATTATAATTACACACTTTCAGTAAATGGAAAAGCACGGAGGCATGGTGAGAACTACAGCGTTGATTACCTGACGGATGTACTGGTAAGGATTTCTCAGCAATTACCTAGGTGTTTAGCAAGATGAATTCTTGCTTGTGTCCAGGACTATATCGGGTCGAACTCCTAGTATAATTCTGAAGCAAAGGTAAAATCCTGAGTGTAAATGAACACTGGGTGTCCTACAGCGCAAAGCGTTTAAATGTACCTTAAATGTACTTTCTAGAAAGGCACCAAAACTGCCCAGCTATAACTGAGGGGTTTTTTTATTAAAAAAAAATGATAAACGTGAGGTAATAGAAAATTTTATATATATATATATATATATATATATATATATATATATATATATATATAAAATAAAAATAAAAAAATTGTAAGCCTTGTTAGGATTGTCATTCAGTTATTTTGGTCAACCATTTTGATCCCAGGACAAGTCCTCAAACTAGTTATGCCCCAGTAACCAGTTTGTTACCGGTAATAGCTATCAAGATGACAGTTGAAAAAGCAAGAGAAGGTTAAAAGGCAGGGCTGTGATAATAAGATTAAATTATAATGAGATTAAAGGTCACAGTTAAACGGGATGACCGACCTGTGTTACAAAGATGATTTTATTTTTAGCAATGCTCAAAAACATGTACACTAAATGTTTTTAAAATACCAAACACTTCGTGTTTCATGCTACGGTCTTTGGGATTGGGGTGTGACTCAGTGGCAGAGCACATTTTACATAGGAAAGATTCCATATTTAATCTTCAGCATCTCCATGTAGTTGCTGGGAGAGACCCCCGTCTGAAATCCCGGAGGGCTGCTGCCAGTGATAGAATCATAGAATTGTAGAGTTGGAAGGGATTCCAAGGCTCATCTAGTCCAATCCCTGCAATGCAGGACTGCAGGGTAGGCAGTACAGAGCAACATGGACCCAATGGTCTGACCATTGGTATAAGGCAACTTCCTAAAATAATAGCAATACATTGTTGGACAAGAACGACTGCCTATAGTGAGATAGCAAAAGTTTGAAGCAATTGTGTTTTATCAAATTTTCCTCCTCCTAGTGTCTGGACACCAGCATGGCATCAAATGTAAGACCTAAAGAACTTTGGTACTTACTTTGATAAAATAAGAAATAAATATTCCCTGCCTCTCACATAGAATTTAACTTCTGCTCAAAGGAAAATACAAAAGAAAGGAACAGTTGAAATACATGTAACTCTTCCAATGCAACAGAGATTTGTAATTTTGGAGACTCTTTAGAGAATCTGTATTTGATTACTTGGACAGCAGTAAAATAGAATTAGCTTTAAGTTAATAAATCAGGGGTCAGCAGGGTTTACCTCGCCTAGGCCGGTTCACTCCAGCAGAGATCCCTCTGTGGACCGGATCGCGCGTGTGTGATTTCTAACATCCACGTCTGCGCAGGCGTGATTTATAGCACCACAGAAGCGAGTCCCCATGCCCGCTGTGCTGATTTAGCGCAGTGCACGGGGACTTGCCGTTTGGTTCGTGGGCCGGTTAAACAACCCCCGTGGGCCGCTTGTGGCCCATGGGCCTTAGGTTGCCGACCCCTGTAATAAATCTTTTGGTTTTCAGGCCAACATGTCCTTGGATTTTCTGGAATATAAATCCAACTATGAGCCATTCTTCATGATGATAGCAACTCCTGCACCCCACTCACCTTGGATTGCTGCTCCTCAGTACAAGAAAAGCTTTCAGAATGTCAGTGCTCCAAGAAACAGTAATTTCAATATCCATGGAAAGGTATGGATTAACTATTACAGATGTGTTAACTAGCGATTGCTAGATATAACAAATTAATCTTCATTTGAGCTTTTTAAATAACTAATCACCATGGGAATCTGTCATGAGAACCTGCCATAAGATCAAGGCATAAAAGTATGCGGGTGGAAGTTGCAGGTCTACAGGGGGTGAACTTGATTTCTCTACAAAATACAGAAATTTCTGGCGAGTGTGATGAGAGTGTTTAGGCTAAGTCAGCTCCTCTGCCATTCATAATTTTGTTTAGTTTCCTGTTTGTATCCTTCAATATGTGCAGCCCATATATTGCTTCTAAATGTGTGAATTGTACTCTTGTGATTAGTTGTCTGTTCTTTAGAAATGAACTTAGTTGTTGTTGTTTTAACAAGTGTCTACAGGGTTGGCACTATATAGAATCAATAGGTCCTCTTCAGTCTTCTGACTCAAGATGACAGTACATTGTATTCAAGCATCCCATTTTTGCCTTTCTAACCGATAATGAAACTCTGCCAGAATAGTTGTCATTTCTAATGGAGCTTCAGAGAGTGCTTTCGTGAGCAATCAGACTACACACACACACACACAGAGAGAGAGAGAGAGAGAGAGAGAGAGAGAGAGAGAAAGAATTCGGACATCTAGGCGTTGTTGCATCTGTGAGTTGAAGATTGCAAAGTAGTGGTCTCAGGAATTTATATCAATAAAATGGTGTCTAGGAGTACTGTGTTCACAGTGGTGAATGTATAATCAGCACCGATCTAATGTAGCTAAGCTTCTAACTCCCACTTATGTTACATTACTCATCAAAGTGCCTTAAAACTATTTGTCCTTCAGTTGCCGTTGCTGCATAGACTCCTATCTTGAACATGCTGTGTTCTACTGTATAGTAAAATGTGTTTGGAACGTTGTTAGGCAAGCAATGACGCACAGTTCTTTTCAAAAAATAGTCATTCACGTTGTCAACCCAGATTAGACTGGAGCCATTCGTGCTGTTTCTGGATAAAGGTGAAGGCCATGCAGCTCTCAGCCTCATTGGACGAGAATTATGAAGGAGATTTAATCAGCACTTACTGTTGTCTGTTTTTTTACTTCTCCAGTTAAAGGTCCTGTTTGTTTTTTAAAGTCTGAACAGTCTCTCAAATGTTCTCTTTCCTCCTTGTGGCCCAAGAGCATCTTGTGTTCTGGCAGTTATGTTTTCATTCAAGCAAAACCTTGTTAGATTCCATTTTAGGAGAAGCTTGTGTACATAGCAATAGTACACAGAGTCTGTGAGTAGAGTCATCTGTTAATGGAAGAGGATAAGAGGCTATGTTTGCCAATTTCCCCCTCTCCCTGCTGCCCCAGCGCACCTTGAAAATTGGCTCCAGAAAGTTGGGGAACGCTCCAGAACAGAACAGGGTGAAAGGTGGTTTCTGGCTGCATGGGGAAGGATGAATTGACAATCACTTTCCTTTCTCTTCTGTTAGGAGACATATCCAATCAATCAAAAATCTTTCCATGAGCACAAAAGGCACCAATTAGATTATATCCCATATCATTTTGGAAAATTATGTTAACTTTTTTTTATATTGGTTTTTAACTATTATGAAATAATTAACCAGTGAGCTTGATCAAATGCCAAATATGACAGCATCTTTATATATAAGACAACAGTTCCTGAAATTAATTTATGACAGCAAGAAAGCAAGAGGGAAATAGTTCAAACTGTTAAGACTACAATCCTATATCCACTTACAAATGAGTAAGCCCCATTGAACTCAATGGGATTTACTTCAGAGTAGACATGGATAGGATTGCACATGTTATCTGAACTGGAATAGTTTGGGGTTTTTGTGTCTTGTCATTCCAAATGCCAGTGGCTTGAGGTGGGTAAAATGTTGATCACAAACTGAAAATTATGTCGGTTAAACCCAACCTTAGTCCATCCTATTGAAAGGCAATCCAGATAAAACAATATCATTGTTGGCTTTTAAACTGAATCTTCGTTTGCTCCCTTTTTTATATGCTTTAAATTGTTCTTCACCCTAAGTCTTTGGCATGAGGCGGTGGGTAAATCTAAAGTAACGAATGTTGATAATATGTTTTATAGGACAAGCATTGGCTCATCAGGCAAGCAAAGACGCCAATGACTAATTCATCCATACAATTTCTAGATGATGCTTTTAGGAAAAGGTAGGAAACGTCTACTAATGTTTTTTTTTTAATGGGATTTCTTGCAAAATTGAAACGGAGCACACTATATATATAAAAAAAGGCCAGCTTTGAAAAGCTACACGATATATTCTTGATTTGGGTTATGAAATAAACTGCAGTCGGTCGAAGAAAGTTTGGTTTCACAAATGTCACATCTGCCTCTCCACCTTTTCCTCGCCTAAGATTCCTTTAAGCAGCTGGTGTCTTTACATACCTTCTGTAGCAGAGAACAGCTGTTGCTTTTAAGTAGCTGCTGAAAGGGATAAGCAGAAGTGACTGGTGACCATTGAAGGTGGCGAAGCAGAGAGAAAGATAGCTTAAAGACATGGAACACAGGCACATGCACACCTGACTAATCTCACCTGACGCTGAAATACGCTCTCATGTTAGACTGGCATGCACTCAACCCTTCTCTCTTGTTGCTGACATGCACTCACATACACTCGACTCTTTCTCACACACATGTGATCAAAGAGTTTGGATTTGATATCCCGCTTTATCACTACCCGAAGGAGTCTCAAAGCGGCTAACATTCTCCTTTCCCTTCTTCCCCCCACAACAAACACTCTGTGAGGTGAGTGGGGCTGAGAGACTTCAGAGAAGTGTGACTAGTCCAAGGTCACCCAGCAGCTGCATGTGGAGGAGCGGAGACGCAAACCCGGTTCTTCAGATTACGAGTCTACCACTCTTAACCACTACACCACACTGGCTCTCAAAGGGAGGGAGGAAGAAAGACACACTGGGAAGGAAGAAATTGTTTCTAATGTTTGATGTTTTATTATGGTTTTTATATGCTGAAAGCTGCCCTGAGTGGCTGGGGCAACCCAGCCAGATGGGTGATGGGTGGAGTATTATTATTATTATTATTATTATTATTATTATTATGCTTTGCGATAAGAAAGTAAACCCCTATTATGTATTTTAATATTTGTTGGAAGCCGCCCAGAGTGGCTGGGGAGACCCGGCCAGATGGGCGGGGTACAAATAAAAAATTATTATTATTATTACTATCTCATTGCTTAGCACAGTAATCAGAGGGTCTGTTGATGAGGGCAGAGCGGGGGAAACATTTCCTTTCCCCATGAGCAGATAGAAACGTTTCTCTGCGCTGTGGTGAGAGATGAAGTTCCTATCGCACAGCGCAGTAAAGAAGTCATAGCCACCTCTTAACCATTAGCGAGCGAGCAGCTGGGATCAGGAATAGTTCCCTATATGTAATAGTCCTTTATGCCACAGATCCACAGTCAGCACCTTCCCCTTTTGGGGTGGAAGCTGTGCTTCTGTACATTGCTCCTCTAAATGGCTGCAGCGCTTGTGAGTCAAGAGAGCCTTAAGTAAAAGCCCCAAGCAGAGAAGGGATTTCTCCCTTGCTAAGGCCTCTCTCAGCGGCTCCCTGTGGTCACTTCTGATCTTCTTCACATGCGTGCCTGAGAGTGAGTCTTGTGGTTCCATGGGTGCAGCCAGGCAATGGCTCAATGGTTAAAGAATGTTAAGATGCTGCTAAAAGTGGGTTGGTTGTGAATGATGGTTATGGATACTTAACTTTCATGCAAATTACTGTTTTGGAGGGCTGCGATTGGCTAGGTATTGAAAGTCATCCAAAAAGGAGGCTAAGAGGGGAATCATTGGTTCATATTAGCCTTACTGAAGGTTATCTTTTCAATGGGTAGTGCTTTTAATTTTTTTTCCCCTGGAGATGGTGGGGTTGTGCCACCTGGGGCAAAATGCATGCACAGCACATCAGGTTTCACTTTCTGTTGACCAGAATAGATTTCAGAGAACATGGGGCAGAAAAAGAGGTAGTGAATTAGTTATGTGTGCAGATGGAGAGACAAAAAAACCCCCTTTCTCTTTCTGGCTCTTAAGGGGTTGCTTCCTTTTCTGCCCATTGCAACCAGCTGCCTCTGGAATAAGGCAAACTTGCAGTGAGCCAAGTGCAGGTTTCCCTTCAGTTAAATAGTACCTAAGTACCCAGCTGATGCTTTTACACCCCTCCCAAAGTTGTGAGTCTTGCAGAATTTTCAAACACTTGCTTGAATTTGCATCCCATGAAAATGGTGGCTCTCATTATCAAACAAACTAAATCAAGGTATTGATAGATACAGGACCTTTAGAATAGAAAAGAGCAGGGCTCTAAAATTTAAAAATATACCTGTATAAGAAAGTCTGCTTTGAGTTATGAAACTCATACTCCACTTCACATTTGCATGCACATATCCTCGTACATTTAACACACTTGGCACACTTAAATGAAGAAGTGTGCATGCACACGAAAGCTTATACCCAGTTGCTCTCTAAGGTGCCACTGGACAATTTTTATTTTTTAAAAAACTTTCCTGTTCACCTGTAGATGGCAGACACTACTGTCAGTGGATGATCTGATTGAAAAACTGGTGAAGAGGCTGGAATCTCATGAAGAGTTGGATAATACATACATTTTTTACACTTCAGACAATGGCTTTCATACAGGTGAATGTATTTTAGTTATATATTTTTAAAGGCTGTAAACTTTTATGCATGCATTTGAAACAGCTTCAGATAAGTGGTAGCAATGGGAAATGATGGGAGAAGTGATGTAAATTTGTGGCTTTGGAAACTATTGGCATCCAAACATCTTAGTCCTATATTCTCTCTTCGCGGTCACTTCCTGAAATTTAGCTCTAAGCTAAAAACAATATAGGAGTGACTGAAAATAAAGCGTTTCCCTAATCAATCATGCAGACCAGCTGGGGAGTGGACAAACACCAAGAGGGATAAAGCAGGAGTGGCTAAACTGTGACCTGCCAAATATTATTAGACTCAAACTCTTACCAGCATGGTCAGTATTCAGAGAAGGTGGGAGTTGTACTCTACCAACATCTAGAAGGCCAAAGGTTAGCCCCTCCCTGGGATAAAATAACAAAAGCTGTCAATGCAGTATATAGAATTTCTGTTCTGCATGTTTCTTAGGTCAGTTTTCATTGCCTATCGACAAACGACAGCTCTACGAGTTTGACATTAAAGTTCCACTGTTGGTGCGAGGACCGGGAATCAAACCCAACCAAACGAACAAGGTAAAGTTACACTTACAATAAGTGCAAATACCTGCTACCATGTTGTTTGAAAGCAGCCTGGTTCCAGAACATTCGTTGTGTGAACTGGGAAAAGAATTAAGTATGAGTGACATTGGAAAGAGAGAAAATATTGAGAAGCAGAAACAGAATATGCAGAGACATGAGTGGTAAAGCCTGCAGCTGTATAGAATGGAATAGTCAAACTTACTAAGATTGTTACTGCCTCTGAATCGGCCTTGCAAAGAAGCAACAGCAGCTACAAGCCTGTGTGATTTAATATTTGTGTGTGTGTGTGTGTTGAATTGTTATGAAGCTTCTTGCCTAGGCATTGGCAGTTGTTCTTAGTCACACGAGGGACTCGATAAATTTGGTTATATACTGGCATTCTCTGAATATTATGTTGCAACGACATAAAGGGTGTGAAAAGTATTCTGATGACTTCTAGAAAACTGGAAGATGGACCAGGACTCACTCTAGAGATGGCGCTTCATTGCTTCTGCAGACACCCTTTTAAACATGTGTTCACATTAAATAAATAGCTGGTCCCAAATAATAGATTAGCACAGTTGGCCATAAGGTGACACATTAATAAAAATAATGTCAAGGTGTGTATATTAGAATGTGGACACCTTTCATGTTTTCCCCTCCTCTTTCCCTCTGTCTTTCTTTTTGCTCTTTTGCCTTGCTTATGGAATGCAGTGGGGTGGAAGTTCTTAGAAGTTCTCGTGCAAGATTAGAGGGGGGAATGCGAGGGATGGCTCAGATGAGAATTAGTTATTACACAGCAATGATCATTGTATTTTCTCGTACCCTTTTTATCGTAAAACAAATGTTAATAACAAATAATTGCCATTTAATAGGAGAAGGCAGGCATCCACTATAGTCCTAGCTTTGAATGGAAGATGTTCCGAGTTGGCAGCTTAGTCAGTGCATGCAGAAAGCTGGCAGGAGGAAATAGCAAGTGCGGTTTAAACTGCTTCCCCAGAGCTTTAGCAATGTTCCCCCAGCTTTTCAGAGCACAGTGGAAGTCTGTTTATGTGACAGAAGCAAGTGTAGACTAATATGCTTGGACCCTGAAAATGTGCACGTTTCCACTTGGACCATAATAGGAAAATCCATAATTATTTTATGTTTCCTGCCTTCTAGATGCTTGTGGCAAACGTTGATTTGGGTCCTACTATTTTAGATATTGCAGGCTATGATCTAAATAAAACACAGATGGATGGGATGTCACTACTACCATTACTGGTAAGTACATTGGTGGGGTTGTTATTATTAGGTATTCTGGTAACTGCTCTAAACATTGTTCTTCGGTGATAGTTCTTCCACTCTATGATGTTCAGCAGTCGTAATCTCCTCTACCTTCTAGGTATTTTCACACAGCCCTTGCTGTTGTTATTGGTAGGAGTGATAGCTTCAGTGGTAGAGCACAGAATTTGAACCCAGGATCTTCTGTATGCCGACACCCACTAAAAGGAAGGATCAGGCAGCATGTGATGTGAAAGAACGGTGTCTGAGAGGCATAGGATAGCTAATACCGAGCTTTGGAGGTCTTTAAGCAGAGGCTTGACAGCCACCTGTCAGGAATGCTTTGATTGTGTTTCCTGCTTGGCAGGGGGTTGGACTGGATGGCCCTTGTGGTCTCTTCCAACTCTATAATTCTATGATTCTGATTCTAGATGGACAAAAAATAATACAACCTGGTGTAAAGCAAATCAGAGTGTATATTTATTGAGCACAACCCAATTTACTGATTAAATATTGTGAAAAAATTTGAGGACTGATGCAGCTTGCCTCTGTTTCTTTCTTTCTCTTTTTTTAAATTGTCTTCATTAAGGATTTTCTTGGGTTACAAAAGTACACACATCATCTCTATTTTCATATCATAAAGTCCTTTCTACAGATCAGTTATATTCGATGTGAGACATTAATGTTGTATACAGTATAAGGTGGTTTCTCGTCGCAAAAAAGGGAAATGAAGCAAAACACTTCATGATAAATTCCAGAGGAGCTAAAAGAAAGGAACGGCGCATGTTTATAACATGCAGACTTAGCATAGCATCTCTGAGCTCTGGGGTTTCACCTCACACATTTGGGCCATTTTTATTGTGAATCTGGTGGAGAGCACCTAGTGCATGTGAAACTTCATATAAATTGTTTCTGTCTGTAACATCAGATACTGAAGATGACATCAGCTTTCAGTTATGAAACTAGAGTGCAAAGACTGGGGCTTTCTTCGTGTTTATACTTAGTCCCTTCTGCTGCTATCACAAGTTTCAGGCTTCGTCTCCACAGTTTTGAAGGGTAAAAGCCCTTTTGTTTTATGAAGCTTCCACTCCACTCGGTCTGCAGTCACCCACACAGTTGTTGACATTTGCTTTATTTTAGAGAGGAGATGCAAATGTGACCTGGAGATCAGATGTTTTGGTGGAGTACCAAGGAGAAGGACACAACAGTAGTGATCCTACCTGCCCTGCCCTTGGACCCGGTGTCACCGTACGTAGCTCTGTTTTCTTCCATTTGCTTTTAGAATCCTTATCTGAAGAATGCTGAGAAACATGGGGTCGCCGAGGGTTTGTGTGGAAAGATTAGGAGCGGCATCTTGTACATGGGCCAAAAAAAAGAAAGGAGGGGTTTATAAGCAAATTTGCAAGTTGTGGCTAGGGCAGTCTGTGGGCTGGGTCTCAACATACGTCATTGTTCGCTGTCAGTGCTCTGTATTGTTCGTGTGTAACAATGGATGTGTGCCAGATTGTAACAGCACTTTCGTTTTTATAGCATTGTTTTCCAGACTGTGTCTGTGAAGATGCATACAACAATACATATGCATGTGTAAGAACACTCTCTTCTTCATGGGATCTGCAGTACTGCGAATTCGATGATCGTGAGGTAATTCTGTTTTTGCGTTTTGTTTTTACAGTACCATGTTAACTTCAACTCTTGGTGTATTTATTCTGTGCAAATGGGAGTAACTGTTCTAGGAGTTATTTATGCAAATCCCAGAACCTGGTTAACCAAGTAGGTTAAATTTAGTGTGATCAGCTATTTCCTATTTGACCTGAAAGCTCCCTCACCAGACAGCTGGTTCAGATATCTATATTTAATCATCCTGTTTGTTTTTGGGTTTGTAACTTTCGTTTCAGTTATGCAGTTAGCAAGACTCCCAGGGCTGCTTCTGACCCCAAACAACAATTCTAACTTGTAAAGTACTTAGGTGAACTTTGACAAGGGGAACCACGACCCACTCCTGTAAGAATTTATCCCTGTGTCAGTAAAATGCAATGCAGGAAGTAACCTTTAGTAGGAGTATATAATCTTGTGGTTCGAATCCCTGCGGTGGAGTGAGCTCCCATTACTCTGTCCCAGCTCCTGCCAACCTAGCAGTTCAAAAGCATACCAGTGCAAGTAGATAAAATAGGTACTGCTGTGGTAGGAAGGTAAACTGCATTTCTGTGCGCTCTGGTTTCAGTCACAGTGTTCCGTTGCGCCAGAAGCAATTTAGTTATGCTGGCCACATGACCCAGAAAGCTGTGGACAAATGCTGTCTCCCTTGCCCTGAAAGTGAGATGAGCGCCACAACCCCAGTCGCCTTTGACTGAACATAACCATGCAGGGGTCCTTTATCTTTTTACTTTTACCTATAATCTTGCTAGTCCAGCACATACCTTCTGTCTTCTGAAGTAAGCCATTGTAAATTGAAACGAGGCAGGCAGCTTGAACACTGAGGAGGGAACACAGGTCTGTAAAAAGATCTGGGACAATTGGCTTTGAGAGGATTTTAGTGACCTACCTCTCCCTTTAGAAGCGAAATTTAAATCCCATTAGTAAGATGTTGGCTTCATGAACATCTGTCACCCCATAGATCGCCAGGGTTGATTCGGCTGATCTGGCAGGCTAGGCGGGTGTCCCCCTCCCCATGTGCGTCCCTCCCAAAGCTTGTGCACTCGGTGGACATCACCTCCCAGCTATCATGAGGATGATCCACTATGAGTGGTGAAACTAGAAGACGATGAGAAAGAGATTTGGTTTCTGCTTACTGTTGCACAAACCAAACTGAAGTTCAGGTGTATTGCTTCTACAAAATGAACAACAGGATAGGATCGACAAATGGATTTATCCATGTGGCATCTAACAGACCATGTTAAGATGTACAGTAATAGCAATCTTCATCGTAGGATCTCTGGCTATAAATCCTCAGTTCCATATTATTTAGCCTGTCGTATCTTTTTTTTTTTTTTAATGCAGGTGTTTGTCGAAGTTTACAACTTGACTGCAGACCCGCACCAGATTACCAACATCGCAAAAACAATAGATCAAGAAATTTTAGAAAAGATGAACTATCGGCTAATGATGTTGCAGTCCTGTTCTGGAGCAACTTGCCGCACACCAGGGGTATTTGATCCTGGGTAAGCCTGCACTTATTGACATATTTCAGTCATTATATAACTTTGCAACTGTTTTTGAACAGTTCAGGCACATAGACCTTCCCTCTTGGTCTTTGAGTTACTGTAAGTAAAATTCAGTTACAAGGTTTTAAATCGGAATTCTTGCAAGCGAGGCAAGTCCTTTTAATAGTGAAGGATATCCAACAAATATCCAAGGATATCCAACAAAGGGACATCGCCCGGCTGTGAGGCATGAAGGCTGCCCCCTGAAAGGCCCTTTCCACCTGGCCTAGGGGGCGTGGCCCATACTCACCAGCTCCACTAAAGAGGCTCATGAGGCCGGAGGAACATTGCCCGGCTGATGTTTTATTGATTTAATATGCTGTAAACCGCTTTCCCGTTTTCCCTTCCCGGACTTTCACCCAAACTGATTCTCTAGAGAGGATTTGGGCGGGGGGGGGGGGGGTTGTGGGGGAAGGAGCTTTTCCTTGGTCCAAGCCACAGGCTTTAAAAGAAACCGCTTATCTGGGCCTAACCATGAAGTATTTAAAGCTTATTTATAACAAACCCCTTGCTGCAGCTTGCTTGTTAGCAGCTGCTTCTAACACTGTTGAGCTTGGAACTAAACAACGGAAACAGCTGCTTCTTTCAGAGTACTGTATTCAACAAAACACAGCATCTGTATAGCCGCCATTCATTTTAATGGAGCACGGGTTCTTGCATGAATGTGATGTAATACAGCAGAGGTTCCTCTTGAGGAAAAGATCAGCAAAGAGGTTCTGTAACACACATAGAATGCTGATGTTTTTTAAAAACTGTAAATACCAGACTTAACTTGAAAGCACTTTCCCCCCCTCCTCTTCTCCCAAACTCACCCCTTTCCCTGTAGATACAAGTTCAACCCACACCTGATGTTCAGCAACCATGGGACTCAGGCTCGCAGACTTTTTACACGGTCACTGTAGCTGCAGTGGCTAGCCTGTTTTGTTAACATTTCTTCAAAGTGACTGCGGAATATCTGCCGAATCCACTATGACTACATCTGAAAGGCATGATTGTCGGACTCTGTTTGGAGAAAGTAACCTCCCCAGCTGGTTGTTTTGTGCAATATGTGCTAACAAGACGTGATCCGTCTAGTTCCCTCAAAATCTGATTACCACATCAATCTGAAAATGGCACCCTGAAGTACATTGTTGACTTGTGGTCAGGAATCTCAATTTGTTTGGTGGTGTGTGAAAGACCTCAGGTGGAAACTACTTACCTTTGAGAGCTGGTCCTGACGGAAGGGGTTTGTTTTTTTGGGGGGGAGCAGGGTCATCCTGGCCAGCCCTGTAGGCAGAGGCTATAGATCGCCTCCCTACAGCACTACCTGCTAAGCTTTTAAGAAGATGCATCATGCTTCTGGGTTGTGTTTAGAAGTCTAGTATAATCAAGTTAACCAGGGAGGTTGCCACTGTTTTTCTTCTCAGCCTTTCAGGACTCGTCTGGAATTGCTGATTAGAACGTATGTGCCTGTTAGATTGTCTCATTATGTATTAATCAACTCTGTTTTCAGATCAGAACCAAGTAAACCACTAAATGGAGACCCCCCCCCCCCAAAAAAAAGATAAATGGCAATTCAGTGCATTTTTGTACAGGAGCCACTAATTTCAGAGTGATATTTTAATTGGAAAATGTGCATTCTCAAAAGTACAATAGAAATCTGACGTCCCAATGTAGCAATATATACAGAGGAGAGTATTTCCAGTGCCTCATCTGAGAGTTGCTTTAGGATATAATGATTACTGCATTAGCCCTTTATGCCAGAAAACTGCAAGTCGTATTTATTTGATGACCAGACATGACGCTTCTTATTCTTGATTGCCCTATGCCTGTGAAATATATTGTTAGCACTTGTTGAACGTTTGGTCCTATTTTTATTTAATATCCAGAGAAGCCGATCAGACTATTTTGCTAGCTGTTACCGACATCTGCTTGAATACCAGACCAGCTCTCTTCAGTTGGCTGACTTATCACCCAAAGGGCATATCTCCTTAAACACTTAGGCAACACAATGCCCCCAAGCAGTTTTGTCCCAATCGTAACCACTTAACAATAGATAGGAGCAACAAATATAAATGGACCTCTTTTATAAGAATGGCCTATTTGGACATAAGCTGTGTCAGATGATCTAGCTCAGGCATCCCCAAACTTCGGCCCTCCAGATGTTTTGGGCTACAATTCCCATCATCCCTGACCACTGGTCCTGTTAACTAGGGATCATGGGAGTTGTAGGCCAAAACATCTGGAGGGCCGCAGTTTGGGGATGCCTGATCTAGTTAAACAAAGAGCAGCAGGTTCAAGGAGCAATAAGGTGAGAATGTGGCTTGAGTCATCCTGGAAGTGGGGGGAGAGCGTGAAAGGAAATTGCTTCAGAGATTTAGGCTGTTGCTCCAGCCAATTTAAACATCTCTGAAAACCAGCCTGGGGGTTATTGCTCGTCAACTTTAGTGATTTAAATCAGAGTTAGAAACATGTCAGTTCTGCTGCGTTTAAATATATTACGTGTTTTTATTTTCTCTGTTTGTCATACATAACCTTGAGAAAGATTACTCGTCTCCCCATCTGCATTTAATGCCTCTAGCTAGAGTGGATCAGAATGATTTCCAACATATTTTAGCAGCAAGCTCCTATACCATATTAAGGTTAATTTCTAATATATGCATTTGTAATATTCTGTTTGTGTGGACCTGAGAATAGGGGTGGGAGCCTGTAATCACCTGGAAGTTGTTGGGACTCCCAGTTCCCATCGGTCCCAGCCATCACATTCATCAGTCGGGAATGAGAGATGTAGTTCAGTGGTATCTGGCAGGCAACTGCTTTGCCACCCCTGACTTTAAGAAACATTTAAGAGTTAAGGTGTTTTACTTGGTCTGAGCAAAAGATTCTGTGCTGCATGTCTTAAACAATGTCCAATGTCCATGCTATCGAAACTAACCATACAGAATGAGTGAAACAACTTAGTGGTAGTTTGGTACCACTCCACTTGAGCATTACTGAAGCTGAAATTCACCAGTTGATTCCTCACAAGGCACTTATGAACCAGGTAATATACAATAGCAATTCAGGAAGAAACTTGGGATTTTGTAAAACGTAGAATGGAAAGATTTTACTTGTTTTGTTATTCCTTTAGGTTTTTACTATCATTTTCTTTCAGAACAATGGGCTTGCATCTCAAAATGTCTTAAATGTGTTAACTTCTAACTATCCAAAACTGCGTATCTTCTGTAAAAACACATACACACAACTTGTGCAATTGATTTTAGTTCATGCAAACTGGACTTTCCCTTTTCCTCCACCTGTAGAACCCCATACAACCCCAAAATTTGCTCTGGGTGGGGATTGGGGGAGCTTCGAAGGTGTCAAGGAGAGGAAGTCCGATCATGTCTCAATGCACAATGTTGGCACGGGAAAGACAGGCTGCTTTGAACTTGATGCCAATTGGAATCATAAGAATGAAAGAGCCACCAGAAACCTACTTTTAACCAGTCTTTGCACCTAAGCATTTACCTAAAAGTAACAGAGACCCACACACAGATCTAATCACTTCTTTGTACGCTTCCATTCTGTAAGATTCTAGCTATTGTTGTCTGTTTGCACTTTACGATGAAGACGCTGTCCAACTGTTGGATACCAACAGAGGCCTTACACAGTATTAGTTTTAAAGAAAATGTGACGCTAACATTCACATTGCTAAACTGAGAGCTGCTTGGCAGTGATGTGGGAGCAAACTATGCAGTAGAAAATGAATCTGCCTGGCAAGCCAATTTGCACACAGTTACTCATGACATTGCATAGCTGCTCTATATCGTGAGCAGCAACCCAGAGTTGACTGGTGGAGTTTTAATTAAGATTTTTTTTTCCACAGCTCACCTCTCTTGTGCAGAGAAAAACAACTACTAGCTCAATTAACAGAACCTATCAAAGTTTTTCAGGGCTCGTTAATGTTTCACAGCACTGCCCTAACATCTCAGAAGTTTCTGCTAAAAAACAACTCTTGGCCAAAATGCAAGTTCTTTTGAACAGCAAGTTATCCTGGAAGGCTGTCTGTTCATATGTAACTCACCAAATAGACAGTCACTGCATGTAATTGCTAGGGTTTTACAAGTGCTTGTACTAGGTAGGTCTTTTTTGTACTTAGGCCCCACACCACCAAATCCATCCTGATCAGTACCAAACAAAAAAACCCAGTAAAATGTTGTTTGTAATGCTGCTCAAAACCATGGCATTTTCTGTTCAGTTTTCCTTTAAGTGTAGCTGTATGACAACTGTGTATGCTAGTTTTCTTACTCATGAATCATAGCAATTTTTTTAGAAAGTGCCCTTTGAAGGACCCTGTATTATTGCTGCACTTTTCAGTAATTACCTTTATGTACAACAAATAATTGTTTGTGATGAACTGAAATTAAAGGCACACACATGTGAATTGTTGCGTGACGTATCTATTTGGTGATCACGACACACTGATTTAGCTTTGTGAGGAACAGCTTAAAATTCAGTTTAAAAAATGCATCCTGCATCCACCGCTTGGCCACAAGGGACAGGACACCCAGCTACACAAGACCACTGCGTGTTGAAATTACACAAGTGTTGCACTCTGGCCATTAGCACAGTTCTGACTCCCTTTGAAGTGCTTTTAAGAACCTTCCATAAACACAAGCACAATTAACACTTCATCTGTTTTATAGGCCCTTATGGTCTACAGACAAAATAGTGGGAACATTTTTTTTAATTGCACTTTGCTGTTTCTCAGAATGGTTCAAACAACTGGAATCAACGCTTCATGAACTCTTGAGTAAAAAGTTGTCTTGGATATCATGGAAGGCTTGATACTAGGCTTTGCGCCTTTAAACTGAATGCTGAAATCTTGAATACTGAGAAAACAGGCTTTGGGGAGAAACAAAATCTGCAATAACAAATACAAAAACCACAAAATCCAAAACTAAGCAATATAAAACAACTCAAAGCCAGACCCCACCCCAATCCCCTGCAAATACAAAATCAGCAGCAGCAGCAGCTTAAAAATCCAGTCCATTAATTAAAAGTGGATTGTAATAGGGTATTTGAGGCCACTTTAAAAAAAACTGCAAACAAGGAGGCCAAATGCACATTTCACAAAGATGGGGCTGCCATTGTAAGGCCTTGAATGCCACTTGAGGGTTTAAAAAAAAAGTTTATAACTGCTTTAAAATAAAAAGATACAGCTGCAGGCAGCCCTTCTAATAACCTGGTCTTGAACCATTTAAGGCTTTAAAGGAAATAATCAACACTTTCATTGGCTCTTTGAAAGCAGAATAGGTGGTGCAGAATACGTCCTTTATGTTCCTCTGAAAAAGGTATTGTTTAGCCTGCACATGTAACTCAGCAGCTGTTTTCTATGAGTTAAAGCATAGGTAGGCAAACTAAGGCCCAGGGGCCAGATCCGGCCCAATTCCCTTCTAGATCCGGCCCACGGATGGTCCAGGAATCAGCATTCTTTTTCCCCCCTTCAAAATATAGTCCGGCCCCCCACAAGATGTGAGGGACGGTGGACCGGCCCCCTGCTGAAAAAGTTTGCTGACCCCTGAGTTAAAGCTTACAGATCTTTAAAAGACAACACTTAGCGCACATGACAGTAGTCTAATGTTATAAACCAGGGCATGAATAGCTATGCATAATAAACAGCATAAACACTTCAATAAATAAATTAAAATGTCTTTGTTTGTTAAATAGGGGAGGAGGGACCCCAACATCCAATGAACATCCATGACCACCCTTGGTGGAAGTGGGTAGTTTTACCTATAAAGTAACCTCAGAAAAATACCCAAATTATCTTATAACATTTAGTGCAGAGAGATATTCCAAGCTATTGAAAATTCTGGACTTGCTCAGTGGTTTCTGAAGTGAGATTTGATTAAAGAAACTATACGGAATGCCATGTGTTCTCTTTCATGATGATTTCTATGAGAAATCACTTTACAGCACACCAACCTATTTTTCAGCATGGTTTAATTCTGTCTATCATTAATTTGCTTCACTTTCTAAACAGAACTCCAGCTTCAGTTGGGTTGCTCTCGCTTAATAAAGCTCTAAAGACTCCAGCAGCAATGATGGATCTTTTACAACCAATGAAGGAGGTCTGTGGTTAAGTTTTCATTAGATGTTATAGCATCATGTTAGAGCCCTGAAAAACAATTTTGGATAAATGCAGGCCTTGCAGTTTCTCAAAGTAGAAAGGGTTGTGATAATATGCAATGAGCTCCTGTTGCTCGGTCCCTGCTCCTGCCATCCTAGCAGTTCGAAAGCACGTCAAAGTGCAAGTAGATAAATAGGTACCGCTGCAGCGGGAAGGTAAACGGCGTTTCCGTACACTGCTCTGGTTCGCCAGAAGCGGCTTAGTCATGCTGGCCACATGACCCGGAAGCTGTACGCCGGCTCCTTCGGCCACTAAAGCGAGATGAGCGCCGCAACCCGAGTGTCGGTCACGACTGGACCTAATGGTCAGGGGTCCCTTTACCTTTACCTTTACAATATGACAACTCTCTCAGATTCTAATGGGCCATAGCTGCTTAATGTGTTAAGTACCTGCCATCACCAAGCTGACGAATACTTGCTGCAGGCTTGGTTATGCCTTTACTAGGATGCGTGATTTGAATTTGTAAGGATTTTTCCTGATTGCTGGAACATGAGCAAATGGTGTGCTTTTTCTTATCCTTGAACACAGCAGAATTTTGTGTCCTGGGAAATCACTATCCATCTCTGGCATGTGGAAGTATAACTGTAAAAACAACAAAAATAATGTAAATATTGTACCCCTCACCCTTTGAGATATTGTGGGAAATTTAGCTGGTGTCAGATGCCTGGTGTTGATTCCAGGATACTGCTGTTGCGAAGTCCCATCAAGTTATCAAAGATTGTTGCCATTAACTTGTAGTTGGAAGTAATATAAACTTAAACCAGTAATTAAACAATGGAAACATCCATATCAGTGTCAACTTCAGCTTTAATGATGGAATTACAACTTGCTATAACAACTTCAAAAGGGAATCATTAAGGCTTCCCTATAAAAAAAAATTCAAAATAAATAGTACAAGTTTTTTTTAAAAAAAAGAAAAACTTTTTTCAGTGTTTTCCACATCACCCTCCAGTCAGCTACTACCAAAGTCAAAACATAAAACAGTTTGCAATGCATCTTTGACAGATTAAGAACCTGACAAGAAAACAAAATTAAAGCCTACCAAAAAAAAAACCAACCTTTGGATCAATGCTGACCTATTCTTTGAAGCTTTGGGTTTTTAAAAAAAGCAAAACAAAACACCTTTAGTAACCAGTGTGTTTTCAGCTTGAGACTGCTTGGACTATAAATTTTGTTGTTCCTGCAGTTCATAAAACACACCAAGAGAAGATGTAGGGGTAAGGAAAACACAAAGTTCAAGTAAAAATAATAATAATTAAGATTCACATACTTGTAGATTGTCATTTCTAGACTGAAAATACAGTATTTAAATTTCGAGCAACCTGATTAATATTAAAATTCCAAACACCAACGTTTTATGAGTTTCGATAGAATTAAGTGAATCCTAGGGCCAGTTTAGAATTCAGCTGCTCCCAAATGCAAGGCATGAGCAAAGAGCTAAGCCAAAATGCACTCCTCTTCCCCAGTTTACCACATCCAAGTTGGGCAGCCATTTTGGAACTGTGCACGAGAATACAAACACAAACAAGGGTGACGTTTTCTCCCGACTTGCCAGCACTCTCCGATGGCATTTCTTCCAAAGGACTTACCACTGCATACAGGAAATACTGCTTCCTAGCTCTGATGGTGTCCATTCTGAGGCCAAAATGGGGGTGGGACATGGAGCTTTCTTCCCTTACTCCACTGACTTCTTAACCCAGGAAGACAACCAGAGTGCAAGCAGGAAGCGGAGCCCTCCTGCTGTCACTCTGATCTGGCTTCAAGACAGTTCCTGTTAGAGGAAGAAAAAGCTGCCATTTTGAAAGAAAGAAACAGCACTCATAGATGGGAAAAATAAATATGCAGTGGAAGGAGCAAAAAAAAAAAGTGAGGGGGTCACCACCGGTTTTTGAGGGGGTGGCGCTACCCTCTGCACCCCTAATTTTAGCAGATAGGACTCAGTGATTAACTTTCAGCTCTGCTCTAGTGAAAAAATCTCTTTCTGTGCCGATGCTTTATGCAGAAGCCATGTTTGATGCATCTTGCTAAGGGGATTGAGCTGTTGTGCGCAAAGTGTACACTCTCTGCCAGTTAACGGTGTATCCTTGGTGGGGTATATACCCTTGCACAAAACTGGCCAACATGTGTGCTATAAGAAGCATTTAAATGTCGACACTTCCCTCAACAAAGGGCGAAGGCTTCTGGGTGGCTGGCACAAAGGAGCAGTTAACACCTAAACCTTTCCAATAATGTGACACATAGCCTTTGTAGAAAAATAATTCCAAAATTGATGTTCAATGCATAACCTGCACCACTACCCTATGCGACTCTTGATTAGGTCTCCGGTAAAAACAGTAAGACACACACAAAGCACTACAGTATTACACATGAAATAATAATTAAAAAAAACTCCAACAAGATATGCCTTTGATTGATACCTAATTCTACTTTTAAGTTATTTGCTAACCATTTAATATATCAAGATTGTCTTGGCAAGTCTGAGATTAGAACCTCTCCCTCAAACCTCAATATTTTGAGGGGAATAAGCAGCCAAAGTTTAAAAAAATAAAATAAAAGGCACACTTATCCAAGAGAACGTAAGTCTTGGAGTTGCATATAATCCCCACCAGGTGTCAGCAACTGGCAGATATTACTCAGAAATTTCAAAATTAATGCCCAAATAATTCAAAGGAAGGGGGAATGGTTGCTGCTCACGATTCCTTAAATTATATAAATTAAAGTTACTCCAAACCAATATCTTTTTTCCCCCTGGGTGGCAGCAAATATAAATTTGAAAGTCTTTTGATACATTTATATAAAGGTTTGAATTGCACACCCATTTCTCTGATTTCATTTACAACTTACATACTTTAGATAAAAATAGTTCTGGAAAAAATACAGTTACAGTCAAAACGCAAAATTCTTCCTCTTCCAATTATTTACCATGGTTCAGCAGCATACAGAATCCTAGCCAGTTTTTCAAAACTTGTATAGTTTAAACACAGAAACCAAACCACAGATAGCTCAAGTTGCTCATAGCGCAAAGCTACTTTCCCTCCTAGCCTACTTAATTCAGAAGGATTTTCTTTTTTCCTTGAGTTTTTAAATAAAACCAAGAGAATGGCACTATTTGCCTCTTTCTTCACAAAGGTACAAAGTTTTGTGCTGAGATCAATGCAACTGCATCTTTCAGCATTGCAACTGTTGCGGATTAATTCTTTAAATGCTGTTTTTACTCATGAAAACCTCAACCAAGAATCTGAGTGTATTTTAACAGCACATGCAAGACTGTGACTAAAGTGTGTTTCCGGTCGCACACAGCCTCTATGCAATTCAGCTTTTACTATATTTAGTAAATTCTCTCTCAATAATAGCATCTGAATATATTAATTTCAGTAATACTAATCAGCATAAACACTCAACCGTCTTTACAACACACTAACCAACTTTTTTCCTGTTCCAACATTATCACTTCTCTCCTCTCTTACCTTCTTTTCTACTTCCCCTCTACCTTCTCCAGCCCAGACTACTTCAACAACTTCTGCATAACATTTGGAACACAATTGTTCATCCCTTCTACAAATAAAAATAATACGTATTTCAAAAATATCACAAGAAAGGTAGTGCAAAAATCAATTTTGGTATCAAATAGTGTGCTAATCCTTATTCTAAACTGAGCTGAGATTTATAATAAAATCTAACTTGCACACCCCTTTAAGTTTTTAAAAGCTACAAATTATAATTAAAGCACACAATGTCTCGTGTTTCACAGGGTCTTTGAAAACAGATTCATCATACAATCACAGTTAGCATGATGCAATCTTGAAAAGACTCGTGAAGTACGCACATAACACAGGTCTGCAAATATTGCAAATTCCCTTTGCTGCTACCTGCAAGATGTATGTCAAATTTACAGAACCACCTCTATGATAACAAACAAACAAAAAGGTCATATGTTTTAATGAGACAGGTACTCTTCCTCTTGCTCTGGGGGTTGGCATGCTATGCAATATTTGGTAATTTGTATTTTTCCTGAGTGTTCTTTGGCCCCATTTTAACCTGGTTTCCAGACTCCACCAAGGGCTTCTTCAAGTTTGTCTCTGTATGCTGCATAGCGTCTTTGTAAGATTTGCAGCTGCTCATCTTCTTCCTTGTCCAGTATACGCAAGAAGTTCTGTAGTTCAGGAACGCTAAAGGCTTCCCACTGTGGAGGGGAAGGGGGGATTACAAAAGCATGCAGATGATTAAAAATCTTAAAATTACAGACTGGATTTTAACTGGTATCAAAACAGGTCCTTCTCTGGTCTACAAAAGAGCCTAAGAGTAGTACACTTGACAAACACCAATTGGTAAATAGGCCAAAATCCTGGCAACGGAAAATTTGGACTTGAAAACCCTCAAGAACCCCTCCAAGCTGTTTGATGCTATAAACAGAGGTGCCAACTTACCAAAAACTCTCCAGTTTCATGCTCACGCAGAACAAAACTCAGCATGTCTGTTCTTGGGCCTGCCACCAACCGCAAATAAAGAGGATGTTCAATTTCTGAGAGCTTGCACATATACACTGAAAAAAGTGTGAGATTAAAAGGGGGGAAAGTAAATATGCATACAGAATTTCTGCTGAACTAGCACTAGAACTAGATCAATACACACACAAAAGACACCTCCCCCCACCTCAAATGTTGCTGCACAAACTGAGAATTATGAGCAAAGTTCATTACGTGAGGCACAGCAACAATGACAACTGCTAAAGCAAAAAAGGAAACACTAAGCAAAACACCCAAACTTAAACATATTCAGAATACACAAAACTGACAATGTATATGCAATCAGGAGGGGGGATCTGTTACATCAGAAGTGAGCAGTTCATTAGCAGAGTTTTCCTCAAGTTATAATTACTGTTCAAGCAGTGACTGGCAGTTTCCTGCAACTTGTGGTAAAAAGAAAACAAACCACTTTATTTTACAGCCAAGACTCAAGTATATCTAAGGGATCACTTTTGCCAGATGAACATTCCTAAGCACTGGAATGAAATCTTGCTCCTTCTGTTTGGCATATGAAGCAATTTAGGGGTGCCGCAGAAAGAATGTAGTTGGTCAAGGAAGCCGTGGACCCAAAATGGCTGAAAACCTCTGCTAGATGGGACTTCAAACCGGGGAGCCCTACTCCCCGAGTCTTAAGAGTACAGAGTGACTATATGAAGCAGAACCTCTTTCTTTCTCACTCACCCACCCTGATCATTCAGAAGATTTAGAAGCATACCTTGATCTTCCTTGTGACAACGTTTATAAAGCGCAAACTTGGCAGGGTTATCAGCCACCATGAACTTCTTGAGCAAAGCTTCAATAACTTCACGAACAGTGTTAGTGCTGCTGATGTGAAGGGTATTTGTGTAGCCGTTAGGCAAGCAAAAAGCTGTCTCCGAGTTGTTGTTGACATGCTTCCCGGGATTCACGGGAGCCCGTACCGTGATGGGTCTGCACAGTTCCATCTGAACTTTGATGAAGCCGGTGTATACTCCGCTGGAGTGCTAGAATACACACAAAAACTATAGGATTAGTTCTTTCAAAATAACCAGACGCTCAAGGATCAGATACATTTCCGTACATCCATTTTTCTGCTCCCCCTCCCCCTTTCTAATGCTTGCACATCACAATGTCGCAACAAAATCAACATAAAAAAGCCCAACACAACACAAGCAGATGCAGATGCAGACATAGCTTGGTTGGCTAGAGCATGGTGCTGATAATCCCAAGGTTGCAAGTTTGATCCCCATGTGGGACAGCTGTATATTCCTGTACTGCAGGGAGTTGGGCTGGATAATCCTCAGGGCCCCTTCCAATTCTATGATTCTATTATTCTACGATAACATGAAAACCCAACTCGGAGGGGCTGGGAGAGACTTATCTGCCATCCTGCCACGTATGGCAAAAGTCTGGCATGTAATTTCTTTTGAAATCTTTGTTGTTGTTGTTCAGTCGTTCAGTCGTGTCCGACTCTTCGTGACCCCATGGACCAGAGCACGCCAGGCACGCCTATCCTTCACTGCCTCTCGCAGTTTGGCCAAACTCATGTTAGTAGCTTCGAGAACACTAGCCAGCAAGAAAGGGAGCCACCCAGGTTTTGTGGGGCAAGCAGATATAAAATGGAATGCGGCCATTGAAAGTCACACTCGAATTTTCTTCCATCATAGATGAAACGTAGAGAAAGACCCCTCCACCAGATGTTAAGGCAGTGTGCTCTTTAGGTAACCTGGGCCCAAGCCTTTTAGGGCAAAGGTGGGGGAACTGCCAGGTCACAGATCAAATTAGGTCCACCAGGTCTCGGAGAGAGGCAAAGCACAAACATCATTCCTATGCTTGATAGCATCTATGATGTCAAGCACAGGGGAATTTCAAGCCACAGCTAAAATGAAGACAAATTAGAAGCATACCCCAGATTCTTCCTTTGAATTCAAGCTGGCAATACAAGAGATCTTCCTCCGCGGGTGAGCTTGCCGTGAATGCCAATCAGCTGACTGGGGCCTACAGCAAGGCCTGCTGAGATCTGCTGCACTACCAATCCTTACACAAAGCAGAGTTTGCTCTCAAAGTATGGCTTGTTGGGTCACCTTGATTGTTAGGGCCTGTCAAAATGGCCCTGAGAGGGTTAGGGGAGCTCAGGATTTGGCCTGCCAGCCAGTTCCCATTCTCTGCCCCTGTTGTAAGGCTTTAAAGGGTTAATTTTTCAAAACATCGACTTGTGCCCAGGAACAAACTGGCAATGTGCAGATCTTGCAGAACAGGTGTCATATGATCCCAAGGGCAAGTGCCCACTAGCATCCTTGCTCCTGCATACGAAATCAACTGGAACGTTTGAAGAACGTTTGACACTGCTGGATTTAACTAAGGCATATGCTGATTTTGCTTGTTTTCATTTTCCTCTCCTTGACTGAAAACCAATAAGGTAGCACCATTCTGCTATATAGTGTTTAGGAATATTTTAAGTACAAATACATAGAATGTGGGTGGGGGAGGGGAGAATGAAGTAAGCTATATGATAATAAGTATACATGTATTTTGTCCAAGTCCATATACCCAAAGCATACAGTGGTGATTTGATGTTGCCGCCACGCACCCCTTTAAACTACCAAAACTAAAAAAAAACTTTACACACAGTCTTACCAAAGTCATCTTTAGCTTGTCAGTGACATCTGAATTGTACGTCTGGACTTTTTCCTTGATTGCTTCTTTGGTGAGATAAGTGTGAGCTTCTCGCTCTTTCTGAACATCCTAAAGCAAAAGAGATTTGACGGTTTTAAAGATACCAAAAATATATATACTACTACTTAATACTTATTGAGCATTTCTAGCTACTGAACTAGAGGTTTTAAAAATGAGAGGCGATGTACAAAAGTTTTAATGTAAATGTATGTGTTCCCAATTAGGTCACATATCCACCATGCATTTAAAGCACTATTGTGTCACTGTAAGAGTCAATTGTTGGAAGTGGTAGTTTGGGGGCTGGGATTTGTAGCTCTATGAGATCAGTAGACTACAGTTCCCAAAATTGTCTGTGGCTCTTAAAGTGGTATAGTAGTGCTTTGAAGGTCTGGTTTGGATGCGACTGTCCAATGTATATAGTGGAATCAACCTTTAGCTTTCAATGAATGGCTTAGGAGCAGGCAGCAAATGGAATCGGATTGATGCCCTTATGCTCACAAAAGGACCATGTAGCAGGCGTTCTGCAGATTCCTTCACTCCCCTAAATTCCCTAGCACCCCTGAAAATCAGCTCCTGAGATTTCCTGCAGAGACAAATCAGCAAAATATGCCTCCCTTGCTGGTCGGTTAAAAGGAAACATACAAATGAATCACAAGCCAATGGACACCGATTGGATTCCTACCCAGAGAGTGGAAGAACATATCTAACCATCATGCTTCCATGTTGTCTGACTCCCTACCAACCAGACTAGAAAATGAATTTGTGGGCTTTGGACAAGATGCAGAAACGGTGAGACTCTTCTGTCTCATCCAAAGAAATCTGAAATCAATGTACTGCAATATTCACATTGCAGAATACAAAGCACCAGCAAAAGTGGTGCACTTAAGAGAACCACATTGAAACAAAGCATGCCCAAATGCAATTGTGTTCACTTGTCCACTACTTGCAAGCAAAAAAAATTATTGCCAAGGCATCTTATTTCATGATACGTCTCTCCGAAGCTATGTAGAGTTTGAGCATGTAGCGACTGATTTACTTTGAATCATTTAACGTTGGATGGCAACTGTTATGCAGAGAGCTAATGTGGTACAGAAGTAACTGGAAATTGGGGGGCAGGGAGAAGAAGAGACAGAATTCCTAATGCCCAGTTCTAATCCCCATTTAAAGCTCACAGGGTGAGCAAACCTGCTCAAACTTGGTGTGAGAGTAAAATGCCCCTAAGTTCCTTGGACACTGAAGATGTTAAAAAATATTCTCAAGGAATTGACAGGGGGGGAAACCTTTAACAGACAAGCACCCCAACTGAACCATTCTTGAAATGAAGATGAATCCTTAAATGAGGAAGGGTATATTTTCCTCATCCCAATTTGACCATGGCCAACAAATAACCAAAAAGCAATGTGAAGAGCTACTATTTACATATGGGGGGGGGGGGACCCAGCTTAGCCCTTACTAGATTTCCATTGGTTACAACCTTGTTGTAAAAAAATAAGTTCTTATCGCAAAACAGTTTTCTCCAAGTGGCATATTTACAGTCCAATGCAAATACATTCCTTAAGCCAGGATATCTTTCAAAGGGCATTTGCTCTCAACCCATATGGAAAATTGGTGTTATTAATACACTTCCATTATTTGCACGAACACACCATATATAGCCTGAAATTACTGCAGCTCTCAACTTTAGTGAACTGAAACGTCTATTTAATTGCCTTCACTTGAAAGTCGTCTCGTCAGGCGTATCTAACACAGGATCAAAATACTCAGAACATACCCAGGAATGGTTACTAGGCCATTGCTCCCCCAAACAGAAAGCTTCCACTTAAGCTGCTGGGTGTGTATCAAGACCCTATCATAGAATTGTGTAGGATCATCTAGTCAAAACCCCTGCAATGCAAGAATATGCAGCTGTCCTATAAAGGGATCAAACCTGCAACCTTGGCATGCTCTAACCAACTGTGCTGGTTGACCTAAAAAGCATTAAAGGTAAAGGGACCCCTGACCATTAGGTCCAATCGCGGACGACTCTGGGGTTGCGGCACTCATCTCGCTCTATAGGCCAAGGGAGCCGGCGTTTGTCCACAGACAGCTTCCGGGTCATGTGGCCAGCATGACTAAGCCGCTTCTGATGAACCAGAGCAGCGCACGGAAACGCCGTTTACCTTCCCGCCAGAGCTGTACCTATTTATCTACTTGCACTTGACGTGCATTTGAACTGCTAGGTGGGCAGGAGCTGGGACCGAACAACGGGAGCTCACCCCGTCGCGGGGATTCGAACCGCCAACCTTCTGATCGGCAAGTCCTAGGCATAAATCAATCAGTATGTTTCTATTAAACACACACGTACACTACGACTGGGCGATATATCGATATATATCATCCATAACCGGTTTGAAGTCCATATTGAGATATCGGTTTCATGATTTTTAACCTGGCAATATATTGCGAATCATGATAGGCGTATGCGTGTGCGTCCCATACAAAAATCAAAACGTGGGAAAACCCATTAAGCTAGCCAATGCTCTCGATTCCTGCAGCCCCTGTTAACTCTGGTGCTCAGTTCTCCCCTGCCTCCTGCAGGGAGCAGCGAATCACAAGAGCAGGCGCCAGCAAAAATCACAATGCGGGGAAAACCGTGAAGCCAGACCATGCCTGATGCCTCGACAAACCTCCGTCCGTATTTCAGACATCGCGTTATAGTGGTATTTCACGATGTTTAGCTGGTGACATATCACAATGTTGAAAACCAGGTATCACCCAACCCTAACATGCACACACACACACACACACACACACACACACACACACACACAAAATATCAGTTATCAAAACCAGTTTATGTGCAAGCTAGTTTTGTGACCATGTGGGAAGGCCAGTCACTGGCTGCTATTGCTCCTTCTTTCGTGCAAACTAGCGTGCAAGTTTCTGCTACTGCAGAAAACCGAACCATAAAAAGAACCAAAAATATAACACAATTTATTTGTGTATGCCGGTGCATGTGAGAGAGCACAAATGCGAGAGACTTATATGTACTTGCGATACTAAAGTAACCGATCACGTTTATCATGCTCTCACTCCAAAACCACAAGTTTTGCCATACCCTATATGGTTGTGCTTTAACTGCTGGCACACAACCCAGTTCTAAACAGAGTAGGTTGTTTAAAGTTCGAAGCTGCAAGAATAGCATTTAGATTCCTGGCACTTGATTTACAGCAAAAGGCACAGCAGGTTACCCATCCATTTACAATGGAATAAAGGGTTTTGTTTTGACGAAATATACTTTTCATACAGGCCCATGTGACCTTGTGTCGATTTGTAAAAAGAAGAAGAAAACTTGGAACTTGGTATGTAAAACGAATAATTTACCAGTTGGTATTTTGTTACTGGGAAAGAGAGAGAGAGAATGAATCTGGACTAGAACTCTGAAAGTGTTTTCATCACATTTTACTAAGATTCAGGGTAGCAGACATTTTAAGATAGCGGTGTCTGAGAGAGACCTGCCCCCAAACGAAGCAATGAATCAACACTATCCACTAAACCACATTGGCTGAGGTGCAGCACAACACTTGAGACTTTTACAAGGATGTTTACTGACTTAGTACATTCACATCCTGCTTTTTTACCAGAGTCCTCAAAGCAGCTAATATTTATGAAATACAGAAGATACACCAGGAGCCAAATGCTCACAAAACAGAATAGCCAACATCTTTCCTTCCCATCATGGGAGGAGAGGGGATCCGGTCTGACTGCAGCCTATGTTAACACCCAGGAACTTCTATAGCACACTAATAGGACTGGGTGATATATCAATACAGTGGTACCTTGGGTTACAGACGCTTCAGGTTACAGACTCCGCTAACCCAGAAATAGTACCTCGGGTTAAGAAGTTTGCTTCAGGATGAGAACAGAAATCACACAGTGGCAGCGGGAGGCCCCATTCGCTAAAGTGGTACCTCAGATTAAGAACAGTTTCAGCTTAAGAACGGACCTCCAGAACGAATTAAGTTCTTAACCCGAGGTACCACTGTATATTGTTTGAAGTCCATATCGTGATATCGGTTTCATAGTTTTTGACCTGGCCATATATTTCAAATCATGGGTGGGTGTGCACGCGCTATGAAAAAAAATCACAATGCAGGAAAAATCGTGAAGCCGGCCAGTGCCTCCGCATAGCTCCATCCTTATTGCAGACATCATGATATATCGGCATATTGAGATGTTTAAGCTTGGCGATATATTGCGACACTGAAAACCAGGTATCACCCAGCCCTGCACACTCACATATTGCTTACAAAACCATACATGACACATCTCTAAGCAAGATCATCAACTTCCCCTCTGAGAGTCCATGTTTCCTCAGACTGCCACCCTGAAAACAACGGTGCTCATCTGAATCATGTGATCATGCACAGATCCTGATACAAGCTTTTCTTGTCTGCATACGGTTGTTATGTAACTATTACTATGTCAATGTGCTCTAAGTTGTATTCTATTCTCTGTTTTAGCTTGTATTTTGGAAAATACAAAAGGGGCTGAAAAACGCTACCTCTGTTCAAGTCATTGTGCACAGTGAGAACAATGCACCAATCCTGAGCTGAAATCGCTGTGTGTGATTCTTGCCTCATTTACCTGGGACTCTGATTCCCAGTAATCTGCTCCCTGTATCTGCTCTGGTACCAACCGTGTGGTGTCTGGGTCCCCACCAAGGGCTGCATTACTTAGCCCCCGCCTTGCTGCCAATCCTGGGATCCCTTTGCAATGCAGGGAAGATTAGAAATACTTTTAAATAAATTGGGGGGTGGGGAATAAATATCAGCTTTAAATAATATTTACATACACCAGCAGGAATGGAACCTGCGTTGCCAACTAAGCAGCAATTGGGTGCGTTTAACTCACCTTGAATGAAAAAGGATGCTCTTTGAACTGCACTGGAAGAAAAAGAAAACCACACATGCGCGTGCGCACACATTGCTTTTTGGACGCAAGCCACTGGATCAGATTGTAAATAAACAAGTTATTCTACTAGCTCCGGAAAGAGGCCATCAGGAAGCACAGCGAGAGTGGCTTTGTTCTTAAGAGTGCAGGGAATAATGTGCCTTGACTTTGTAATTCAAGGTTCAAACACTTTCTTCCTTTCTGAACAGCAGCTTCCCTGTTTGTAAGCTCAGGAAATCACAGTCACAGGGAAATTTGCAGCTCCACCCATCCTTTAAGACAAATTTTAAGATTTCAAGGTAAAAATGCCATAAAGCTCCCAATAGCACAACACTATTCTGCCCTGAGTGGAATAATAAAAGAAGTCTTTAAAAAAAAAAAAACCACCACCACCCAGTAACAATTTATCAAGATTTGATAAAACAAGACTATTCTTCCATCAATCAAAATAATCAGTTCTCAACAATATATCCAGATATACTGGTTTAAAGCATAGTGGAGTTTTAAAGTTAAAGGTAGATAGCCGTGTTGGTCTGTCATAGTCAAAACAAAACAAAATAAAAAAAAATTCCTTCCAGTAGCACCTTAGAGACCAACTTAGTTGGTCTCTAAGGTGCTACTGGAAGGAATTTTTTTTATTTTATGGAGTTTTAAAGATTAGTTTTTAATTGCTTTCAGTTGTTATCTTTGCTTTGTGTCTTCTATTTATTTATTTTTAAATCATAGGTGCTACTGCTCTTTTAGAAAGAATTTCAAATTGGATGTCAGCAACTTAGGTAGCAATCCTATGCACAAAAAGCTAGTGCAAAGTTACACCAGATCCAAACCTGCTGCTCTGCCTAAGCCTGGCAGAGAGAAAAAATAGCTTTAAAAATACATCTAGTTACAGGTAGGTAGCCATGTTGATCTGCCGAAGTCGAAACAAAATAAAAAAAATCCTTCCAGTAGCACCTTTGAGACCAACTAAGTTTGTTGTTGATATGAGCTTTCGTGTGCATGCACACTTCTTCAGATACCGTGTTTCTCCTAAAATAAGACACCGTCTTATATTTTCCCCCCTCAAAAAAAACACAGTATGGCTTATTTTCGGGGGATGTCTTATTTTAACCGCTCCGCGTTGGTACGCTGCATAGCCATGCCTATCCAGGCCGTCTTAAGGGAGAGGCGCTGCATCTTATTTTCGGGGTATGGCTTATTTTCGGGGTATGGCTTATATTTCACAAATGCGTAGAAATCCTGCTATGGCTTATTTTATGGCTACATCTTATTTCAGGAGAAACAAGGTACATGCACACGAAAGCTCATATCAACAACAAACTTAGTTGGTCTCAAAGGTGCTACTGAAAGAATTTTTTTTATTTTCTTTCTTTTAAAATACAGTGGTACCTCTACTTACGCACACATCTGGTTACAGATCCTTCGGGATATGCACACGGCAAAGTAATTTTCCGGGTACACAGAACCACTCTACCGCACCACATGCATGCACAGAACAGGCACCTCCGGTTGCGAAAACCTCGGGATCTGACTGGAGCTCCGGAACGGATCCCGTCTGCAACTGGAGGTACCACTGTAGTGTTATATGCCAGGTCATCAGGTCACATGACTTAGGCTTAACATCCAGCCTAAGTCCCCCCCCCTCTGGTCCCTCCCTGGGGCCTTGTCTCAGCTCAGCTGGCTGAGCCCCAGATGAGATAGTTATGTTCAAACTGATCTAGCATTCCATTGCATACATTGCCACTAGTGAAAACTTCTGCACTAGGGTCAGTTCAACCTGATAATTGTGGTTAATTCCAGCACAGCATTAACAACATTTTCTCTCTACAGGCCATGGATCTCGGACTTTGTACCTTGAGCGTGTTCCATTTTTAGCCAACAATTCCGAGCATGTCAGGAAGTGTTGTGACCATTCTTAGCTCATCAGCTGAGAATTCCATTCATCCAGCCTGGTGTGCTCACTTCGTATTATTCAACAGCACCTCAACATCATAACGTGACTTCAAAAATATAATCTACATTCTGAGAAATCAGAATAAAAAGTATGCTGTTGGAATTTTAAGGTCTTGGGGCAGAAGCACACAGAAAAAATTACACACAACTCTTTTTTATACCTCCAAGGACTATCGATTAATTTCCACATTCAGTTTATCCATCTCAAAAGGGGGGGAGCCCATGTAGAAGTTCACATTCACTCCTTCAATGGTAACACAATAAGGTTGTTCTATACCAGGCATAGGCAAATTCGGCCCTCCAGATGTTTGGGACAACAACTCTCATCATCCCTAGCCTAGCTAACAGGACCAGTGGTCAGGGATGATGGGAGTTGTAGTCCCAAAACATCTGGCGGGCCGAGTTTGCCTATGCCTGTTCTATACTATTACCAAACACAATGTCGTCCTTCTGTTTCATCACCAACACCCCCTAAACAAACCTCCCACAACCAGGTACTCTCCAGATGTGCCAGGCTACAATTTCAAGCATCTTGGACAAATGACCATGCCAGTGTTTGAAATCAGTCAAGTGCCAGCCGCATTTTGCACCTGGCTATCGACCACTTGCGACCAAGTGAAGATGCCTGCGTGCCAGGATGGAGCCTGACTTCTTCCACTCTGCAGAGAAATTATCAGTTAAAAACCCTATAGGTGAAGAGAGCCTCAAAAGTGTGAGCTGGGGAGAATGAATTGGGGCCATCCACTTGCTCCACAGTCCCTTCTCAAAGTAGCCACCTCACCAAACTAACAGAAAGTCTACACTGCTTTATTTTGCAAATATTTCTGTTGACACATGTCCCTGAACCTAATTACCTTTACATTTTCCCCAGGTCTTACACAAGTATTGCTTGTGCAGCATGGGTCTTTCTCATTTATCAATGGAGGGTATGCGATCTAGCGATACTTTACAGCAGTTTCGCTCAACTGCAAAGCAAGGTTTCACTCTATTATTATTCATCTATGCACTTAACCAACTGAACTGAGTCAGGTAGTAGTAACAGTTTAGATTTAGATTGTGATTGTGTCTTACTGGCCCAGTGGTTTTTCCTACTTTCTTCAGTTTAAGCTGGAATTTTGCTATAAGAAGCTGATGATCTGAGCCACAGTCAGAAGGCTGATCGCTGAAGAATTGATGCCTTTGAATTATGGTGCTGGAGGAGATCCTTGAGAGTCCCATGGACTGCAAGAAGATCAAACCTATCCATTCTGAAGGAAATCAGCCCTGAGAGCTCACTGGGAGGACAGATCCTGAATCTGAGGCCCCTATAATTTGGCCACCCCATGAGAAGATTTCCTGGAAAAGACCCTGATGTTGGGAAAGATTGAGGGCACAAGGAGAAGGGGACGACAGAGGACAAGGTGGTTGGACAGTGTTCTTGAAGCTACCAACATGAGTCTGACCAAACTGCAGGAGGCAGTGGAAGACAGGAGTGCCTGGCGTGCTCTGGTCCATGGGGTCACGAAGAGTCGGACACGACTAAACAACAACAATAGTAACAATGGAAACCCTATTCAGAACAAAAGGCTATATATGGGGGTTCACTAAGCAAAATGTTCTAAAACAATCCAACCTGTTTATCTTTGTAGCTTAAGTTAATACCTGCAGGCTATTTGAGTTTTACATAGGAAAGGAATTAAGGATGTTCACTCAACTAGATCACAACTGGCTGAACATCCTAATGCTTAGTTTTTTATAATGGGAGAGGGGGACTTGTTCTCATGGCAAATACAAAGCAGGATTTTAAATTAGCAGGGCGCCAGGCGCGTTTTACCCCTAAAGGTTCTCTATTTGCGAGCACTTCAAAAAGTCTGGGTGCCACTTTTTTATGGCTGGCTGACACTCAAGGATTACTGAAATGTATGTGCTTTGAAGTACAGTCGTACCTTATGTTAAGTTTGCTTCATGTTACGTTTTTTCAGGTTGCGTCCTGCGGCAACCCGGAAGTACCGGAAAGGGTTACTTCTGGGTTTCGCCGCTCGCACATGCACAGTAGCGCTAAATCATGCTTCGCGCATGCACACAAGCGCCAAATCATGCCGTGCACCTGCGCAGATACGGCGCTTCAGGTTGCTGGCTTTTCACATTGCGAACGGGCCTACGGAACGGATCCCATTCGTTCCGGAGGCCCGTTCGCAATGTGAAAAGCTCAGTTTTGCAAACCGAAGTATAGTACCAATATTTTTTATTATAAACACCAAATTAAACATATATTAACAATTTCCGATAAAAATGTGATATTAACAATGTGTCTCTAATCAGTGTTTGAAACTCTCATTGTTCTAGGTGCATTTTGCAACAGGGAATTTCAGTTTCTGAGCTCTGGGCACAATTAAAACTGCAGAGTGGAAGGATAAGAGGACCTTTTTCTGCCTCCCCACTTCCAGCTACTCTCTGAAGACTGGAGAAGAGACCCTCTTAAGAATATTAGGGGGGTGGGCAGGGGAAGGACTAGACCATGTGAAAAATGAACATATTTTAGCTGCAAGTCATTCATTTTCAGCTTTGTATTCTTGTTATTAAAAAAGCATGCCTAGAAACTCTGTTGTTGCACCCACAACCTAGGTTCAAGGTGCCATTTAGCTCCTAGCTTTCACATCTCAGTTTCTAACGCTGTCTCCAATGTGAATTCTTATCAAAATAATAAATAAAAAGTGTTGCCGACCCCCCGCAAAAAAATGGCGACTAGACCTCCTGTTTCGGCACCCATAACCCAGGTTCCAGGAGCCATTTGGCCCCCAGCCTTTCTATCCCAGTTTCTAACACTGGTACAAAGTACAAGCAAACTGTTTTGAAAGGCGTGCAAAAACATTTCTAATACAGGATTTTAAAGGGCCTGTCAGCGGTTCTACTCGAACTTCAGCAGCACTAACTCAGGTAAAGTGGAACCCAGAAGCAGACGATACGGAAGCCAAAGACCCACAAAAAACTGAAATATGCATGTGCAGCCTAAACAGCTCGGAAGTACAATACCCACAAATCTCCCAAGTTACCTGCTCTTTGTCTAAGTTTATTTGAAATGATTAATGATACAAGAAAGGAAGCCAAGAAGGAATTGTTAGCCAAAGTCTTCCTGTCTCCCCTGGTTATTCCAACTAGCACGAGGCTCTGTTTCAGGAACCCATGGCCTTCTAGGTTCTGCCAGACTACAATTCCCATCATCCCTGAGCATTGGCTATGCTGGATGGAACTGATGGGAGCTGGAGTCCAACAACATCTGGATGGCCACACATTCCCCATCCCTCTCCTACTCTGACCTTAACAGCCTCTGCAATGCTTTCTAAAATTATCTGTTGCACAGCCAGATGTGTGAATGTACTTCTGTGCAATGGCATTTTTTATCACATTAATAAAGAATTAAAGACTGTGCTTAGTAGTCACAAGATTAACTCATTTTACTGTAGTACATTTCTCAAATCTTGTGGTCCTTAAGTTATCAGCTACACCTGGATTAATAGGAAGTGCCACATCCAACCTGTGAGTTTTGTCAAAATTTATACATAAACTTTAGCAGGTATAGGGAGGATAAGAGACATATATTATTAACATTAACAGCCCAATTAAGAAAAATGAAATATAAATGTTACTTTGGACATTTTTATCTCACTTTTCAGCCACAGAAGGCTCCCAGAACAGCTCACAAACATCAGTGATAAGACAGCCCCTGTGTTCAGGCTCACAATCTTAAACAGACACAGCACCAAAGGAAAAATGACTGGGTGGGAAGAAGATAAAAGGCAAACTCAGATACAAGTTCTTAGTTACAGATTTCTTGTGGCAACCAGGTAGACTGAAAAGATTTGGAGAAAAATCATGGGCTGTGCTGGAAAGACCAACAAGTTCTGGAGAGGCCCTGAAGTCCAACCTCTTGTTTTCCCACAGCCTAATAGAATAGCAGCTGCTGTTATCGGAGAAAGCAAGCAGCCTGTTAAAACTGGAATCTTAGCAGAGCCAAGATGCTATGCTTAAATATTTAAGCTTATGCACCAACACAACCAACTCCCAAAAGGGCTACACACAATGCAATACCGCACTAAATGTCCACACCAGGAAATCTGACACAATTCTTGGACAAAGATACAATTTCAATTAGTAAAAACACCCATAACTTGGACAAGCACACTGGGTTACGTCAACTGTGGGATACCATATTATTAAATGTGAATCCATGCAGTATATAAGGATAGCATGTTGATATGCTGAAAGCGCAAAGCCCAAACGCATGTGAAATGGGAGCATAGCCATTATGACGGCATCCCTACACTCAGACACAGGTAGCCTTTTTTTTTCTTTGTCAAATCTGAAAAATATACCAGTCTCAAACTGAGAATTATCTTTGTTTTAACTTCAGAAGACCAAGGGAAGGGAAGAGGGAGATGCCTCAGGAAATAAAACAGAAGGAAACATGCCAACAATGTGCAGTGCCAACTCTGCAAGTACAGCTAAATTGCTAGCAGATGGGTGGAGAGACTTATATTTGCTGCTTCCTTTGACCTCATTGCCCATGTGCTCGTCTGCTTCTCCAAAGGGATATGCAGGCACGCAAACTGCAGGAGCAACGCATGCTTGCTTATTTACTAAGAACAAAGGAGCCCCTACAACTCCCTGCCTTCTGTATACCTTAAGCAATACAAAAACAATTCATTGTATGTACTCAAAACAAGGCGAGATTTTTTTTTCATGAAACTAACAATCCACAAACTAAGTTTGCTGCTGCTGGTGGTAGACTTGGGTAGGCGAGGAGCTCAGAGTCTATTTTGACTCAAAGGTCTTTTCACTTGGCAACATGCTCAGAATGATTCAATGTGCTGCCAGTGGCAGCAATGAGCACAACCAGGTTCCAGTTCACCCTAGATGCTCCCTGCCAACCCCCCTTCAACAGATTTTGCACTGATGTGTTGAACATGACCTATTATGTGACTGGCTCACTAGGTATGGATCAAGTAGCCATACACCTGATCAGGTGAGAACAAACCAAGTCTTTAATTATAAACGCTAGTTACCAAACAAATGCAAGGCTGTGTGCTTTTATAAGCAGCTTTCAGATCTAATGAGGGCCTAGATGACATACTTTGGGTTGCTTCACAAATACAGTGGTACCTCTGGTTACAGACGCTTCAGGTTACAGACTCCACTAACCCAGAAATAGTACCTCGGGTTAAGAATTTTGCTTCAGGATGAGAACAGAAATTGCGTGGCGGCGGCACAGCAGCAGCGGGAGGCCCCAGTAACTAAAGTGGTACCTCAGGTTAAGAACAGTTTCAGGTTAAGAACGGACCTCCAGAACGAATTAAGTTCTTAACCCGAGGTACCACTGTACAGAAGTGCCAATCCAGAGTTCAACATTGGATCAGACTTCTGCACTTGACACACTTCTGCTTTCTCTCTCCCCTTGCACACACTTTTTTTTTAAATCCATGGAAAGCCCTTTGCCATTACACTCAAACCCACAAGTTATGGTTTCCACAATCCCCTCCAAGCTGGAATCAAACTATGGGGGTGCATAATTCACAGCTTGTTGATTTGTATGCGAGACGACCTATGATTTCTATGAAAGCAAAAGTAACTAACTGAAACAGAGCCTGTAACAGGAAGGAGAGGCAATACACAAGCAATTCCAACCATAGTCTTGACCGTTACCAGGAAACTCATCAGCTTTCTAAATGAGGAAAATCAATAGAAGAAACTTAAAAAAAAAAAAATTGTCGACAAAAAACTCCACTCCAGATTTACAGGAACTGAACCTCAAATGCAAGGTAACAGGTTTCCCACTACCCCGCAGCATTATTTCAGAAATGCAGCAACCCTCAAATATTTGTTCTAGAATCAGTGTTGGGAAATAGTGTGGTTTAGAGGTTAAAATGTTGGGTTAGGACCTGGAAAGCCAGGTTTCAAAATCCCACCCAGCCATGAAGCAACTGGGTGAACTTAGGCCTAACCTGCCTACCTTACAGGGTAGTTGTGAAGATAAAATGGGGAAGAGGAGAACGCAAACCATGTATGCTCCCTTAAGCTCCACGGAGGAATAATAATAATAATAATAATAATAATAATAATAATAATAATAATAATAATTTATTATTTATACCCTGCCCATCTGACTGGGTTTCCCCAGCCACTCTGGGCGGCTCCCAACCGAATATGAAAAACACAATACAGCATTAAACATTTAAAAACTTCCCTAACCAAAAAAGAGGGGTTATAAAAGTAATGAGGATTCTAAGTTAATCAGTTTATTAGACCCCAGTTCCTGGCCACATAAACAATCTGTGCCAAATACTAACTGTAGGGCTTAATAGATATTTATAAAGCAGTTTTGCAAGAGCTCAGAGCACTTCCAATATGGTACCACACTAAAGATAGGACACTAATCTCCTTATCACTCAGGTCAGGCACCAAAGAAAGTATAGAATATCAGCATAGCTCACTCTGAAGAGCTCACTCTGTCATTTTTGTGGGCTAGGTCTTTTAGATTCTAAATGCTATGTATGGGTTTAATCTGTTTTATAGTATTTTCTGCTCCTAGTATTTTACGTTGTTTTATGTGGTCTTCATATTTATACTTGTTATTGTTTTTACTTCTTCTGCCACATTAGGCATTCAAGAGAGGCTTCTAATGTGAGAAGTATAATATACAGAAACCAAAATCCTCAGCTGTGAAGATTTTATAACAAACCACACAATACTTGTACTTTCTCTGCATGACTAGCGGAGTATCAACATGTTTTAGTCAAAGTGGGAGTTCCAGCGACTGACATACAACTCTCTCCCACAGATGAATCAAATGCCAAGTTTAAAGGAATAGGAAAGGATCAGCTTAGTCCACAATTCTTAAAAAGATAAATAATCTTCGATAAAATCCACTTTGTCCCTCTCATATTTCCATTTGTTTCACCAGAATTCTGTGTTCACAAAGTTCACAAAGCTTCCACACCCATCAACTCCTTGTTCTTCTACTGTGTCTCTGCCCCTGATCTTTCTTTCCTCCAACTTGGGCAACCTCAACTACCCAAACACCTGTTGTCCTCTTCAGTGATTCTACCCACTGTAGCCGTTTGTCTTATGCCTGGAGCTTCCTCCAAGCAAATCTGCTTGGTGCCACTTTTCTCTTCCAAATCACAGCTCACAGCCTGCTCTTGTCTTCAAAACCTTTGCCTCAATTCTTTAGTCTTCATCCCCAACAGAAATGAACCCCATAATTGCATTTGCTAGCATTCATCCTCAGCTACTCTTCCTCTTTGCTTTTTCTACACTGCATTGCTTTGTTACCCTTGCTTCTTCCTAAAAAGGTAAAGGTAAAGGGACCCCTGACCATTAGGTCCAGTCCTGTCTGACTCTGGGGTTGCGGCCCTAACTTTATTTACGTCCTCTAGGGTAAATTCAGAATGTGAGCTACCGGTACTTCGGAGGATGGACCACTCTTGCTTCTGTTACTCTATGAAACAGTATGTACACTCAGGACACATACAACTTAAATGCAGTGTGTTGCTCATACTCCTTATCTGCCTATTCCTGCCCACTTTTTAATCACTGACTGTGTTTCTGAATCAGTGCCAAGGAGTGGAGACTGAACACTGCCCTGTTGACATCATAAGGAATGCTGCAACATGTTGCCTGCAGCCATCTCCTAGCAACTATTAAGAGTCCCTAAATATTGAAAACCACTTAGGAATAGCCAAAGCCAATCTACATATTGACATGACAAGGTTCTCCTTACACCTTAGGATGTATAAAGCCCAGGAATTAATACTAGCTGAATTCTTAACCGCTGCTGTCACCCTGATCCTCTCTGAAACTGCTGTTTCAAAACACAAGAGTTTGGCAGTACCTTATTCCATTATCATTCCACTATACAGAAGACAAAAGCTCTGGCACCCTGAGAGTCAGATGGAAATCCTGCAATTCTAACAAGATCACAGCCAACTAAGCTTAGTTTAACAGCTTTAAGAAATTAATAGCAAAATATTAGATGTCTTATTAACAGAATATCAAAACATTTAGAATACCGCATCATCACCACCACTGCATTTTAAATCATGACATGCATTCTTGAAATTATTTTGTGAAGGAGAAAAAAATAACCTGCACATAATGACCCTAAAAAGAACGCTGGAGTTTATGATGTCCAAATTTAAATGCAACACTGCCCTATGAGAAGCACTTGCTCATGCAGGTGATCCACACAACTGACAGGCGTTTAAAAAATGTACTATTTTCCCAACACGTTTAGAATAGTGTGCTAGCATCATGTTTGTAAAACACTCCATGCATGGAGTTTGGGGTAAAAGTCTTTCAAATGCTTTGGTTAGTTGAAGGCCTTTTACATGTAAATTCCCATTTAAATACAACTACCTATGTCACGTGCATATGGTGTTACAGAAATAAAGTGCAGCAATTTTTAAAACTATTTGCACAGTACTTTCTAACTATTAAAAATCCCTGGATATTGAAAACCAAAGGAGCAGACACAGACAACCTCCACATCATTATGAAGGGAAGATTATACCCCAGTTAGGGCTTCGTTAGTGTGTTAAAAACAATTCTATTGATTATGATTGCCGGGGTGGGGCTGAGAATACGAGGCAAAAAATCCGTTACCTCCCAGGGAACTATAGTTTTTTTCTATTTATGCGCTTTCCCAGAAATCCTACAACGGTTTGCACGAAAGCGGTGGCTGCAAGACCATGCGGTTTCAGGAATAACGCATGAGCAATCGGGATTCTCTTTTTCCCGGTCGCATCATGGGAGATCCTTTTTCCCCCCGCCCGGAGAAGTTCTGGCTCACGAGGAAGTTAATCTACTGAAAAAGCACGCTTTTCATAACCAAAGGTCGGAGCAACGCTGCTCGAGCTAGCCCAACGGCTGGAATCCACACGTGCAGTTTCACCGACAGCCTGGCGCGGGGGGTGCGGAGAGAAACCATGGGGCTCGAGCCCCCCACCCCCACCCCAATGCTTCTGGTGCCTGGACTCTGCTCCCTCTGCGATTATCCGGAAGCGGCACCCGACACCCTCCAGATCTCGCTGGAACTTGGGGAATCAACCCGGGAAGCAGGGGAAGCGCCACGAAGGGCTCCCCAGAAAGCCGAGACAGAGGGACCAAGAACTTAGTTTGGCGTGGGGTGCGGGGACAGAGAGAGAGAGAGCCTGGGAAGAGCACGTGGGGCTGCCGGGGAAGGCGCGGCCTGCTGCGGGTCAGGCCAGGGCAAAGGCGCTCTTGCTCGGGACAGGGAGGATTCCCGCCCGGCGAAAGGAGGGAGATGGGGGGGGGGAGGCTCGCTTACTTGCAGACTCGGCTTGGCTTTGCCGGGGCAGCTCCTGAAGAAGGAGGTGCGGGCGGTGAAGAAGAACTCCTCCGACTCGGACTCTTCCCAGCTGCTGTAGCCGCTGCTCATGCTGCTAGTCCCCGTGGCGCGCCGTCCGCGCAGCAGCTGGGGGGCCCGGGCGTCCCCGCCGCCACCGCATGGAGACCCGTCAGGCCGGAGCTCGGCGGCGGACAAGTCCCGTGGTCGCTGCGCGCCGCAGCCTCGCCGGCGGCGCACTGAGTCCGGCTCTCTCGGACGCGCTTCCGCGGAGGCAGCGCCGCCTCCCGCCCAGCCAGCCAGCCGGGACCTCCTCCTCCCTCCTTCCTTCCCCCGAGTGGCCGCGGCTGGGCAGCTTCCCTGAGCCGCCACCTGCCTTGAGGCTGGGCGGGAGCTTCTGGCTCGGCTCGCGCGCGGGGACTGCGACCTCTTGCTCCCGCCTTGCAACAGGTGAGCCGGGAAAGACAAGGCCACGCTTCCTGAGCTCAAGGTCCTGCGGAGATAAGTTAGCGCTCCTCCCCAAGCGCCGGTTGGCTTCTGGGCACCTCGTCGCCAAAGTTTCGTCCGAGGCCGGCTGGATGAGCTAATATCCGTCGGAGATCGCGTGTGTTGATAGGCGCGCATTCTTGCAAAAGCGCTTCAAGGGTTGGCAAATGGCCCTCATTGTCCAGGGCACCTCCTTAGTTCCAGGAGAGCTCATCTCTTTTAAGCGAACACAACGGGTGTCACTTAATCTGGTCCGACGCACCTCTGGTTTTTTGAATGGCACAAAGCCTTGACAATTATCAAAAGCACACAAAAGAATACTGGTGTCAGAGCCTCAAAGGACCACACAGGTGTCAGCAAAGCGGGTGACACCTTTACATTTTAAAAGTTACAGGTAGGTAGCCGTGTTGGTCTGCCATAGTCAAAACAAAATAAAAAATAAAAAAAATCCTTCCAGTAGCACCTTAGAGACCAACTAAGTTTGTTCTTGGTATGAGCTTTCGTGTGCATGCACACTTCTATATATCTCGGAGATGGAGCAATCAAGACTGCAATCCCAGGCTCATTTTGGAGTAAGCCCCATGGAGACTTCCAAGTAAACATGAAAAAAAAAAAAGACCAGGCTGCACACTAGGTGAGATTTTACTACACAAACTGGGAGCAGATGGTGAACGGCAGGTTAGAAATCCCAAAAATCAATTATAAGTATCCATATACTAATGTAAAAGACACTATAGTCAACAAAACTAAACAGGTTCAGTCAATGGTGTGTGGGTGTGTGCACACAGTTTTTAAAACCAGATAAAAAAATTCCTTCCAGTAGCACCTTAGAGACCAACTAAGTTTTTTCTTGGTATGAGCTTTCGTGTGCGTGCACACTTTTCAGATACACATTTTAAAAACCAGGTCTTTTAGTCTAGGTTTCCTGCAGCCTTAGATGAGGAGTTTGCTACCTGTATGATTCCCAGGCACATTTTGAACATGGTTAAAAATACAATGCAGAAATATTACAGCAAAGTAATATAATCTGAGTCTTTAAAAAAAGACAGAACAAACATGGTAGGCATTTTTAAAATTTTAAGTTATTAATTCCACAAAGCCAAAGCAAGTATGAATATGTTCTAAAGTTGAGTTGCAAATAAAGTTCCATAGTCAGTGTTTCCATAACTCTGAATATCTAATTGCATGTTGTCAGGATGAAAAGGAAGGAGAAAGAACAAAAACAGTTGTTATATGAACACTGTACTGTCTGGTTTGTAACAACTAATACTATGCTAAGATGCCTGAAGTTATATTGCTTTAGTGTCTGTATTTGCATTTTTTAAAGCTACTGGCAAAATACTTAACTGCATCAGCAAAGGAATGAGCATATACGAATCAATGCTTTGTGTCGGCTTTCTGCCAAATTTCACTGTAAAGCAGAGAATATTATCCTTTGTGTCCTCATAGTACAAGTTATGCATAAGTACTTTTCAGGTGAAGAAGAGTTTGGATTTGATATCCTGCTTTATCACTACCCAAAGGAGTCTCAAAGCAGCTAACATTATCCTTTCCCTTCCTCCCCCACAACAAGCACTCTGAGGTGAGTGGGGCTGAGAGACTTCAAAGAAGTGTGACTAGCCCAAAGTCACCCAGCAGCTGCATGTGGAGGAGCGGAGACACAAACCTGGTTCACCAGATTACGATTTACCGCTCTTAACCACTACACCACACTGGACAGTATAGCACTTTTTTCTATCCACCACTGAGTTCCAAAGCATGCTCTTCATAAATTATGGGCCAGGCATGCAAGTGGAGGTTGTCCTGCTGGTTGTAAAATGTTAATTGGACTTTGAATTATAGTGTGTGAGACAGACAATATACTTCACAGAGGCCTTATGCTTTGCTTATGGACAACGACCATAACAGAATTGCTACTTGTTATTCCTTGAGCCTCTTGCTCTACAAGACAATAGCAAAATCACATTACAAAAGAAGAAAAGTAGCTTTCTTGCACCTAAAATTGATGGGCCCTTTAGTAAAGTATCAGGAATGTAAATAGCTGTTCATTTGTGCTATAAATTCCTTTTGTGAGGCGAGGCTCATTTTTGCAGGGAGGTTTTTAGGAAATGCAAGACAGTTGTATGTCATTTTATTTCAGACCTAGGTTAATTTTCCCACAACTGTAACTCAGGCATACAGTAAAGCAGCATTTGAAGTAACGGCTACTGCAAAGTTATTTGAAAGGGTGACATGTACTGAATTTTCGACTTCCTCTTGCCTATTTACATATTTCCAAAGCCTCAAGTTAAATCTGGGAACTTCCCTTTCTCCCTGTGCACTTACTGAATCATTCCTACCAATTTCTTTTATGCAACTTTTAAAATTTTGTCTAAGGTAGTAATTCTAACCCCTCCCCCCAATGTTATTGGCTGGGGAGAGGTAAGATGTAGCGCTGTCTGTCTGCTAATGACGAGAAGCAGACACCCAAACTACTCCCTTGCAGGTGGGAAACATCAGTGGTGGGTCTCCTGTTGTTTCAGTGGCTTGAGGGTTTGGACCTGTAGGATCCAAAACATGGCTCCTCACTCCTCAGGCCCATCAGCTAGGCCAAATATGGCTAAAAACTGCCTCTCCACTTTCCTTTCTGATCAAACTTCATATGTGGTGGTGACTCTGATGCTCCTGTCTTTCCTCGTCCCAGTTAGGATTGTTCTGCCCATCTACTTATAAGTGGACTTGATCAGAACCTTTAGAATCACATTTCATCTTTAGAATAAAGATTACTGTGTGTTTTTACAGATAGTCAATCAAAAGTCAGTTTTTTCCAATGCACAAAATTAATGAAATGTTGTATCAGAAGAAAAGTAACATGGCAAAAATAGGAATTTAAAACACACCCTTGGAAGTATGTAGTGCTCTGTATTTAGTCCTGATGAATCACTTTGAACTGTAAATGTTTCAAGAAGTTTTAGTTAATACTATGAATGTTTGAGGGAAGGAAGCAGAAGGGTAATTATCCGTCTAGGAAAAATGACTAACCATAGCATCTGGTGTTTTAAGATACAAATCAGCTGGCTTGTCAAGAGTGCAAAATGAGCCAGTGCCTTCCAAAGGCATATGGATTATGTGTGACAATTCTAACAGATAACTAAGCAATTATAACAATTTAAATTTGTATTTACTATCACCAGCAAGTCAGCATGTAAGCAGATGATTATCTACCTCTACTTCTAACATCTCCAGGAACCACACGAAACTGAATACCTTTCTCTCTCCCCCCCCCCTCTCTCTCTTAAATATATACAGTTCTGCATGGACATCACAGGCTTTAACTTGCAGTAAAATATAAGTTTATTCAAGATATAATAAACCTTGATGTTGGCAGGTTTCAAAGACCATGAAGGGTAGCAGAATATATGTAACGGGATCTATAACTTAATTGTCAGGTTGAAGAGTTTCAAAGATGGTGAACAGGGTTGGCTTTGAAGTGTTCACTTTCAAACTGACAACTATTGTTTAGGTAAATAAATGGGAAACAATTCTGAGAGAAGGGCGGCTAAGTGGATTCAATCTGACAAAAGCAAACTTGCTTAATTTTTCATACAAAGAGCATCCTGGAGGTGCAAAAGTTATGAATTTTGGAATAAACACATTGGAAGAACTGTGGAAGCAATAACTTCTTTAGGAATACCAGGGATCTCCTCTCACCTAAAAAGTCAAGACTAATCACTAAAATTTTCCAGAAAGAATTGAGGAACTGCAGTGAATGGAGAAATGGGTGGTTTCCTCCCATCCACACTGTGCATGAGGCTGTCCTTGAAGAAGACCCAGAACCCTCAACTGTCCCAAAATATGGCAGCAAGAATACTGGCTGGGTTTCCATTTAGAACTCACAAAACCTAAATTTTAAAACAGCATTAGTTGTCAGTTCACTCCAGGCCCAATTCAATATGCTCAGATTAGGAGGTGGGGGGCTGGTTTGATATATTTTGGATCCTCTCTAAGCCTCCTGTTTTATATCTGTAAGATGGGAGTGTGTGATAGAAGGAACGGCTGAAGTGGTCAAACCAGTCTCTGTTAAGTTAATGGCCCAAGCCAAGCTTGTTAAGCATCTTTTTTACATGTGTAAAGGTGAAATAAAGGTGAGTTGTCATAAAAGCAACTAGCTAGCAATTCTTCCAGGAGGTAGCAGAAGGTCTCCACTTCCCCTCACCTAGCGGGAGGCCAAGCCATCCTAGAAACAGGGAAACAATAGGCCAAAGCTATGCTTTTTGAAGATTCTCCTAAAAACCTAACAGGAAAGCAAAATCTGTTGGAGTGTTAATGCTGTAAGTCCTTCCATCTTACACTCAACCTGTATATATCTGAAGAAGTATCCGAAGAAGTGTGCATGCACACGAAAGCTCATACCAAGAACAAACTTAGTTGGTCTCTAAGGTGCTACTGGAAGGAATTTTTTTATTTTTTATTTTGTTTTGACTATGGCAGACCAACACGGCTACCTACCTGTAACTGTATATATGTGTAATTAAGACAATATTTCAAAAAGACGGACGTCGGACGTTTGGCTTACGAAAAGCATTTGAAAACCGGAACACACACTTCAAGGTTTTTGGCGCTCAGGAGCCAATTTGTTCATCAACTAGGCCGTTTGAGAACGAAGGTTCCACTGTATTATAAGCATGCTGTCTGCACAAGCATATCAGCTTCCCAGCTTCAATGACCCCCTTCCAGTCCCCCTCTGCCTCCTGCACTGTTTTGGGGGTTCTCCTTAATCTCCCAGAGTTAATTTCATGAGTCATGGGGAAGCACAGAGGGAGGAGATGTTAAAAAGCCCAGATGCAGTTTGTTAGGTGAACCCTGCCCAGCACTTTTAAACTGTTGTAAGCTATCCTGGGACCTCAAAGTATATGGCAGGTAAGAATTTATTATTATTATTATTATTATTATTATTATTGACAACCTTAGCACCCAAGAAGATGATGCTTGCCCGCATCAGAGGATACAGTGATATCCTCTCTCCTGCACCACTGCAAAGCCTTGACAGACACATTCTTTCCAAGCTTCAAGACTTCCTCTTGTTCCCAGTCAGTTCCCAGGCCTTGTGCTTCCCTCACTCAAATTGGATTTTGGCACTCCTAGGTAACAGTTTCCGATTACTGTGTTGATCTTGTTTGCCGCAACTCCTTTTTCCTGTCTTGCAGGCGGAGATCTCTGGCAGCTTACAGCAAATCAACCTAGGTTATGCTTTACTTGGCTTCTCCCTTCTTGTTTTCTAGTTCCCATGGTTACTGGAGCCATATTCCCAGTGTCCAGAGCTTACTGGGTATGCTCATTAGTGTTTGAAACCATTTGCTGGCATCACAGTGCTGGCAAGTCTGAGTTTTAGATTCCCCGCCTCCCTGAACGAGGATTTCTTATGGAAGTCTTTTAATTGTTTTGTTGCACTGTTTTGGTTTAATTTGTAATTTTGATTGCAATGTATTCACTGTATATTTTAAATTTCTGTAAGCCACTCTGAGTACTTTCTGGCAGAAGATATGGGTAAGACAAACACGTTTTAAAAAATATATCAATAGTAAACTTCTGGGTGCAGACCTCTGTATTAAGTCCTAAATCATTTTCCATTACCCAAAGGAAGTCTTTATTCCAATAACCATATCAGTTAGTGGAAGATTGCAAAGAAAACAAAGCTGTTTACTTTTTAAAGAAATGCTGATTACTCAACCTGTGCATCCTTTTTGTCTCATATTTAAGGATTAGACTGCATTTCCTTGTGATTACTTATCAGTAGATAGTCATTCTGACTCTTCAATGGGTTTGTATGCTACAAAGCTGGAAGAAGGGTTTCCAAGACACAGGCAATTTTGTGACACTTGACAACACCCTCAGGCTCCTGTGTCAAATCCTGAAACCCATTTGCTCTAAAATCCCTGATCCTAATTATTTGGATCATCCTCCATTCAACACAGAGGCATGCTTAAGCCAATTGATTTCAAGGTACTTAAGCATGCCTGCCTTTGTGTTCAATTCTCCCACCAGTGACATTCACATTATTTGTAACATGGATCAGCAATATTATTTTTAAAAAATATTTGTGATAGCCCTGCAAAATCTAATGTATCTCTGACAAGGTGGTAACCAAAGTCTTCAGTTTTACAGATAATAGATAAGGTTGCAATGATGTTTAAATTGAACTTCACATTACCGCATCTAACCATGAAACTGATATAAAAACCATGTTTCTGTTTTTGAAATTGCAGTAATCTCTGCTTAATCCCTTCTTGAATCAGTAGATATCAGTAAATGCATATCTAGAATTACACATTAGCAATGGCGTTTGAATTCAGCAGTAGTGTGCTGAACAAGGTCATACGAGTCATAAAAACGCATGAAAACAAACAGAAGCAGGTTTAACAACTTCTCTATTAAACGGAGTCTACTTCCTTGTGCAAGATCTGTGAGGATACAAACACCTTTGAAACAACATCTCCCCCTGCTATTTATTTTGTCTTTTATACCAGCCTTTCTATGATAAATCATACTCAAGGTAAAGGTAAAGGTACCCCTGACTGTTAGGTCCAGTCGCGGACGACTGGGGTTGCGGCTCTCATCTCGCTCTATAGGCCGAGGAAGCCGGCCTTTGTCCGCAAACAGTTTTTCCAGGTCATGTGGCCAGCATGACTAAGCCTCTTCTGGCGAACCAGAGCAGCGCACGGAAACGCCGTTTACCTTCCCGCCAAGCGGTACCTATTTATCTACTTGCACTTGACGTGCTTTTGAACGCTTGATGTAGCATTGTCTAATCTCCACACCAACAAAACGGGAGAAATGTGCATTAAAGAGGTTGCCTGGGCATGGCCACAGTCAGCTCTACATCATTATTTTGTGAGTTGGAAGTGGGCGTTTACCTTCCCGCCAAACGGTACCTATTTATCTACTTGCACTTTGATGTGCTTTCGAACTGCTAGGTGGGCAGGAGCAGGGACCGAACAAAGGGAGCTCACCCTGTCACGGGGATTCAAGGCAGCTTAGAAATATATATCACAACAAAAGTGAAACCATCCTAAATATAAAACAATAGTAATATAAAAGGGCATCAGAAAATCATATCAGCAAACCACAACCTTGAAACTATAATCATAGACACTGAATAAAGATGCCTGATAAAATAATGAATGAAGAGATGATGAACACTCCCTCAAAACTGAATGCAAATTTCAAAGAGATTCATATGCCAGAGGATGATGCTTCCTCAGAAACTGGCCCAGGCTTTGAAGGCCTAAGCCAAGAAACCTGAATTGAGCCTTGAAAGACATTGGAAGTTGGAACAAAATTGACTTACTCAAGGCTTGTTGTAATGGTCTTGCTTCTTACACGTGGGATTAGAAAGTAGCCACTATATAGGTTGTGCATTGATATGCAATCTTCCTTCCCTTGAGTATTTATGTTTAACTCTTCCCTTCACACCGCCAAATTAGGAAAGTAGATTAGAGCAATGAATCTGAAGAAATCAATCATATGGTTCAAGATCTTTCATACTGTGAGAGTTCCTGTGAAATGCAAACATTTATGTAGCGAGATGGACGTAAAAATACATAATTATGTAACGTTTGTTTGTTTGTTTAATTAATTTATTTAATTTTTAATTTTTTTATTTGTACCCCGCCCATCTGGCCGGGTCTCCCCAGCCACATGATACAAAGTATCTCTAGGAGATTTACTTACACAATTAAAAACAGCCCTCAAGTTTCACAATAATTAATTGTGTTTGTAAAAAAATCATGGCTCTATCTTAGAAATATACACATATGACAGTTAAAGGAAACCTGCTCACTGACTCAAGGTACACTCATAGATGGCTTAGCTCCTAGTCATAGCAGCTGGCTACCTCAGATAAGCAATGCCCTTCCTCTGTCAGGGGAATTTATCCTAGCAACTGCTGACTCTACCCTGTCTGTTGGTTTGTCCTTGCCTAGAGATAATTCTTTCAATCATCTACGAACTGCGACCACTTTTGACCTGAGACAATCATCAAGTCTTCCCATAGCCTCTGACATCTGTTAGATGAAAATAGATACCCTAATTTTATATTCAGCAATCTCTTTGCGTTAAGACAGGTAGCAACAGCCCTGAAAAAGTCTTCCTCTGTGGAGCCTTGTGATTGGCACACACAGAAAAGAATGCATGCAGCCAGAATCTCCCTTCCTATAAAATACTGGTCACAATTCTGATTTCTTTCTAAGCGTGTTCTGTGGGAACTGATCTGACTTAAACATGTCACACATATTTGGTAGATAGGTACCGCTCCGGCAGGAAGGTAAACAGCCACATGACCCGGAAGCTGTACGCCGGCTCCCTCAGCCAGTAAAGCGAGATGAGCGGCGTAACCCCAGAGCCGTCCACGATTGGACCTAACGGTCAGGGGTACCTTTACCTTTACCTTTACATACCCTCCAACAATCCTCAGATGAAAATAGGGACAAAAGTACGCACATTGTCTCTTTTTTCAGGTTGTGAAGTCTTTTCTACAGAACAGTTACATTTGCTATGAGACATTAGTGCTGAGCACACAGGGCCGGCGCATCCATTTAGGCGAACTAGGCAGTTGCCTAGAGCGCCAAAATGGAGGGGGCGCTGGCCAGCCTGCCCCTCCCCCCCAGCCGCCGCCCCCCGCCGGCCCAACCAGCGGTGGAGCGAGCAGGTTGGGGTGAAAACCGCGGGGGCGCCAAAATGGAGGGGGCGCTGGCCAGCCTGCCCCTCCCCCCCGCCACCGCCCGGTGCCGCCCCAACCAGCGGCGAAAATCGCGGCGGCGTGGGGCGCCCGGCGGGCAGGGGGTGGGGCACCGTACGTCATGCGCAATGACGTCACGTGGCCCGCCCCCTCGCCTAGGGCGCCAAAATCCCTAGCACCGGTCCTGTGAGCACAGTATAAGGATAGGGAAGAAAAGGTAGGTGCTGCCCCCCTTTTTAAAGGTATAGGATTTCTGGTGCCCAAGAATACCTAGTGCTTTGCTCTTACTCACTGGGTAACGGCGAGGAGCTTTTGCATAAAATGGCAAGGCACACGTATTTTAATAAATAATAAATTCAATAAAAATAGGCATGGTCGAATGTAAAATCTTCTACATCTTCCCAAAGAGCTTGTGTTGGCAGAGCACCTTGAGAATGTGCCAAGGTTTTTTCCTCAATTGTTAGTTCTATTCCATGGCAGGAAGAATGGGATTATTTAGTGGTAAAAAATGCATCCTTCCTTAGCTTCCTTCTTTCCATAGTACAAATCCATAAACCTCTCTATAATAAATTCTATTCTAGTGAACTTTATTTGGTAGTGGAGTGAACTTAAAGGGGACTTTCCATCTCCCGCCCCACTCACTAATGGCATGCAAAATAAATAAAAAAAAGACTTGCAGCAGTAAAAACACAACTATAATACTTTGTGGTTTAAATATAGCACCCCAAACGTGGAATCTCAGCATGCCTGCAAGCACCAAGAGAATTCCAGCCTGTTATTGCACTGCAATTGCAATTTGATTCCCAGCATCTGTCTTGAAACAAGTGACTCGACATGAAGAGGGAGCCATCAGAAAATCAGAGCAGTAAGGTCTCTATGAAAGAGGGAAGCTCCATTCTTTTTCCTGTTCAAGCTTGTATGAATGTCAAATAATGCCAGCGTGATTAGCTATTACTGCCCCTGCCCCCCAGTTTATAATATTAGAATGTAAAAGTATGTAATTACAAATATTACAGAAGACTGAGATGTCATGTTTGAAAAAAATATTCGTGTCAATCCAGTGGTGTGGCCATCATCACAGATACATAAATTGGCCCCTCCCCACCCAACTTGTCTCCTCAGAGGCAACTGAAGGACCATCTTCTCCCAGAGTGGAGAAGAAGCAGTAACAGAGTTTTTTAAATACACAAATTGTATTTTTCATTCTGGGGTGACTTTAAAAAATATATTGATGTTTATTGTTCTAATAATCTTAAGTAAACAACTTTTAAAATCCACCTGAAAGTGGTATATAAATACTGTGAATAAGTCAGTAAACTGAACAGATAATATGTTAACTGTTGGATGGTTGGAACACATGGCCCCGGTTCTACTTTACTCCCATAAAAGGATGAGGGGCAGAGAACAAAAAGGCTGAAAAGATAGCCATCAAATGGAAAATTAATACAAGCAAAGAGCATCTTCAGAAGAGAAAGCTTCAAGAGCCAAGTGCGGAAAAAGAATCAGATTGTAATCCTACTTTCAAGTGCTTATTTTCAGCAGGGATGTATGTGTCTGCGTGAGAACCTCAGCAGTCAAAACGAAATACTCTGAAGGTGTTTCTCAGCTCACATTTGTCAACATTAAAAAATTGTCCAGTAGCACCTTAGAGACCAACTAAGTTTGTTTTGGGTACAAGCTTTCGTGGGCATGCACACTTCTTCAGATAACTTTGTCAACATTGTTATCCAGTATTTTCCCTAAACTTAGTCATGGATGCACTCCATTCGAACTGCACATTTGAAGTGTGTTCAACAGCTAAGAAGAAAATGGAAATGTACTGTAAATACAGGGCAGATATGCTATACTAGAAACTGAAGCAGCTGGCTAAATATGCCTACAAGTCTTACTACGAATTTACCTTTTCTGATAAAATCAGACACGTCAGTTTCATGCTGCAAGGGGTAACCACTTGGCATGTGATGAAAAGAAAAAGCAGGCATTTATTAAGGAGCATGGAGCTGGCACAGCAAAAGGAAGAAGAAGTGGATTTACAGTACTGCCTCCCCACTTTCTGCCGTGTCAGGTGCAAGTGTCAGGGCTGTGGATGTGATGGCTGGAACAAAACAGCTCACTGCTCCTCAGGCACAATATCAGGGGTAGGCAACCTAAGGCCCGTGGGCCGGATGCAGCCCAATCGCCTTCTCAGTCCGGCCCGTGGATGGTCCGGGAATCAGCGTGTTTTTACATGAGTAGAATGTGTGCTTTTATTTAAAATGCATCTCTGAGTTATTTGTGGGGCATAGGAATTCGTTCATTTCCCCCCCCCCCAAAAAAAATATAGGCCGGCTCACCACATGGTCTGAGGGACGGTGGACCGGCCCACGGCTGAAAAAGGTTGCTGACCCCTGTACAATATGGTTGTTCTCTTAGGTGGTAATCCTGTGCATGCCTCTGGGAGGAAATACAACTGGTCACACTAGGAAATGTCACAGATCTACTACCATCTTTATAATTTTATATAGCCTCACTGTTTACATTTCGCCCTGTGTGTGTGCACGCACACACACACACATATAACACTTGTCAAATGGATAAATTGAGTTCTAGACCACAAATACGTCCACCACAATAATCCGTTCACCCTGAAGGTGCCACAAAACCCTTTGCTGCCATTACTGCTACAGACTGACACAACTACTGTACCATTCTGGAATATATTAACTAATAGCCTCTCTCTGTGTTTCAACATGCAGCACATGTTCTAAAAAGAGGAAGGAAACTCTTAGACGTGGAGGCTTTTAATTGTTTTGAGTGCAGATGGTTTGGATCAGAGCAAATCAACAAAGCTTAAGGTCAATGCCTGTAGCTTGAGAAGCATGTTAGTTAAGCTTGTTTACACTCTCTTCTGGGCTATCCTTTTCACCCATTAACTTTGCAGAGGCTTGTCACAATCACAGCAGGTAGAACGCAAACTGTGCACTGCCAAAGCTACTTTGTTTTGAACTTCTGCTTCAGCACTTTTAATACATCTATGAAGGATCTCTTCTGCTCGTTACCATACAGTTGAAATAACCAAATTTAATGTCCGTGGGCCACATTCAGTTACCCTGGGACACGGGTGGTGCTGTGGTCTAAACCACTGAGCCTCTTGGGCTTGCCAATCAGAAGGTTGCTGGTTCAAATCCCTGCGACGGAGTGAGCTCCCATTGCTCTGTCCCAGCTCCTGCCAGCCTAGCAGTTCGAAAGCACGCCAGTACAAATCAATAAATAGGTACTGCTGCGGAGGGAAGGTAAACAGCGTTTTTGTGCGCTCTGGCTTCCGTCACAGTGTCCCGTTGCGCCAGAAGCGGTTTAGTCATGCTGGCCACATGACCCGGAAAGCTGTCTGTGGATAAACGCCGGCTCCCTCAGCCTGAAAGCTAGATGAGCGCTGCACCCCATAGTTGCCTGGACTTAACTGTCCAGGGGTCGTTTACCTTTTACCTTACCATGGTGCACTAGCGGAAGCCAGAACAAAAATTCCCACTAGTGTAATGGGGCTTCCCCCCCCTTTCCACCCCAATGCCTCCCCCAAATCAGCTTTGGAGAACCCCCCAGAACAGCAGGGAAGGAGAGGAGAGATGGTTCTATCTGTCAAGTGGAAATACTTGCACTGACAGAACAATTGAGTATTGGACCAGGTCCTGCGAGAGCAGGGTTCAAATCCCCACTCAGCCATGAAGCTGACTGGGTGGCGTTGGGCCAGTCACCATCTCTTAGACTAACCTACCTCACAGGGGTGTTGTGAGGATGAAACAGAGAGGAGAACCATGTACACCACCTTGAGATCCTTGGAAGATAAAGGTGGGATATAAATGTAATAAATAAAATTAAAATGATGCTGGATTGCACCCTATCCCCTGGTATTCCACCCAATATCCAAAGTGAGCTTGGCTAGGCTAACAAAGGCTAACCTATGTTTAGAACTAGGTGTAGCTAGTCAGCTAAATGTTGTTGGTTTAGTCTAGGATTGCGACCCAACAGCCCGATACATAATACTGAAATGTGCTCTTAACTTCCAGGGACAGTGAAAAGTCCTAGGTCAATACTGAATTTCCCGTGAAGTGGGAGAGGCCTTTTTACTGTCCCTAAAATTTAGAAGTCTGGATGGCGAACCACCTGGAAGACTTGTGCTGCCTTAAGTTCCAACACAGAAGAAAGTCAAGGGGGTGAAGCATTTGACATTATACCTATATTTTTGAGGAATAATCCCCTGAAAGGCATGCGAAAAGTGACACATCTACCAGTAGTTGTCTGGAAATTCCCTTAAGCAGCTGCGTCAAATGTTTGACACGCAATATTAAGCCAAGTAAGGGCTCAACTGCCTGAAGCCCTTAGCTTTGATTAAAGGTCTTCTTGCTTACACCTATAGTAGTTTCTGTTTGTTAACAGGTAAGTTGTTCCTACAAGCAGGTTTGTGTATTCACCTCCAGAGTTAATTCTACCTCTTATTTAGCTCAGTGTAATTGTGACACGGGATGCTGATCCTAAAACTATTTCAGCAGCTGCCTTACTCGAGAGCTTCTCATAATTATAACACAAACCAAAGTGAAAGAGAGAAGTCACATACAGAATTAGATCACGGTGATAACTGCAGAAATAACGAAGGAAAGCATTGTCAATGTTGTGTATTTGATGCCTTCGACGATAGTCTTAGAGACATACTGTTGTTGTTTTTTAATCTGGAGTCTGGACATTGGTGTTCTGCAAAACTAAGCGCTGAATCACACTGCATAACAGACAATCACAGCACCTGTGGCTCTCTGGCAAATGTCCACTGTGTTTCCTTACATATTTCGAGAGTTGCCTCACACATTCACACTTTATGGCACAGGAAGGGAACCTGTGTCTTGTCATATGTTGTTGGGCTACAATTCTGATCATCACCTGACTACTTACTGCCTGTGCTGGCTGGGGCTGATAGCTCAGTTGGTTAGAGCATGGTGCTGATAACACTAAGGTTGCAGGTTCGATCCCTGTATGGGACACCTGCATGGGGTTAGACTCAATGATCCCTCAGGGCCCCTTGCAACTTTTACAATATATACTATACATTTAGAGCAGTACCATACCACTTTAAATATCTGTGTTTCCCCCCAAAGAATCCTGGGAACGGTGGCTTGTTAAGGAGCTGCAGATCTCCTAAAAGCTCTACAACCTACAGCTTCCAGGATGCTCTGGGAGAAGCCCTAGCTGTGATATGACACTGCTTTGAATATATAATGCAGATGGGGCCAATGTCAAGAGGACCACAGCTTCCCCAGCCCTACTCTATGTGGCTCAATGCATGTTGCTCACACAGCAAACACATCTATTATACAAACTATGAATAATCTCCAACATGGAACAGCCATACAAAGGTCCGAGGAGATTCTGTCATCGCAGCACATTTAAGTTTAGTGATGCAAAGCAGTCTGCAAAATAATAAATTTCCAAAACAAAATATGAGTAGGGCATTTTCACAAAAAGGGCAATTGGAGAAAGAGTGTCAGAGGGAGATAATTGCTGGAAGTAGCAGCTATAATGAACATGCCAGATCTAACTATAAAGAGCTGTTGCTAAAAACAGTTCCTTTCTTTTGCAAACCTTTGGGATTTGAGAAACCCCAAAACGACAGCCATCTTGTGGTGGGAAACAATCACTGCCTGCAGAACAGATTTCAGGGACAATGAATCCATGTATCTGATAGCAACTGGACTGGCCCATAGTCAGACATCTTGTGGTGGTAAGTGTTGGGAGCGAGAGGGCTAATAACAAACATGTAAATCAAATGCTGAAAAACCGGAACCTAAATACAAGTAGCAATAATGATTAGACTGCATTACTATATGAAGTACATTACACATTTTAAAGTAAATGCCTACTCCTTGAAAAACATTTCAGTGCCATTTGCACTCACCATCCAGAAATAAGTAGAGTTATCAATTACTGAGAAATTAAACATAATACTGCAGCATGCTTTTGCCATATTCCCCCCCCCAGCACCTGCTAAAATCTATTTTCTTTAGGCAAGGATACCCAGACATGTTATTTTATATGTACATTTGTTTTAAAACAGGTGCAAGGGTTAGGAAATATTTAAATATTAAAGCAGAATACTCAGGGAACAGACCTAGATTATGATGATGATTAAAAAGCATTTCCTTTAAATATCCCTGAAGGGATCAGGGGCCCCTTCACCCATTTCTCCATAGATAATCCTTGATTTAGAATTATTATTATTTGTTTGATTTAAATACAAGAATGCAGGTACAGTTGTACCTCAGAAGTTGAACGGAATCCGTTCCGGAAGTCCGTTCAACTTCCAAAACGTTTGGAAACCAAGGCGCGGTTTCTGATTGGCTGCAGGAAGCTCCTGTAGCTAATCGGAAGCCTCGGAACCCACATTGGACATTCGGGTTCCAAAGAACGTTCGCAAAACTCACTTCCGGGTTTGTGGCATTCGGGAGCCAAAATGTTCAACTCGCAAGGTGTTCAACTTCTGAGGTATGACTGTAGTATTTACTCAGCAGCAATATTCAGTGGGGCTTACTCTCAGGTAAGTGGACATAGGATTGCAGATTTATCTACATACTGGACGGGACACACGTGGCTGTAGCTGGAGAGATTTTCTATTTATTTTTTGAAACGCAGTACAGTAGTTAAGATTATAGCAAGAACTGCAGACGTGTTAAGGGAAATGCAAGTGCAACACAGAGTGGGGAATGATCAGGAAACGTCCCTTTTGCACAAGCTGCTGTAACCTAACCTATTAGACTTTTTCCATAAAATGCTGACAATGGGATGGGCAGATGCCAACAATTCTTAAGGCTTCAATGGGGCATGGAGAGCCAAGCTCAACTTTCTCCAAATCATCCAGGCCAGCTGTCAGCAAACCCATCCTTCTGGGTATGGAGAGGAAAGCAAGATCTGCTTTCAGAATGCTGGCTGTCAACATGAGAGGAAAGCATCCATCTCCAAATTCTGGCTACAATAGATGTTTCGCTTAAGAGATGACATTTTTATTACCTATTAAAGCATTTTTATCCTGATTTTCAGTCCAGGGACCCTCATAGTGACTTACTTATTTCTAAATCATCCTAAGCAGTGGGGGAAAGTAGAACTGTATATCCTTTTGGTTGCAAGAAAGAAGGAATTAACCGGGGGGGGGGAGAAAGAGGTTTTCAAAGAGCAACCAAATTTGAGATGAAGAAACAAAGTCATATGAGGAGTATGAGGGTGGCGCTGTTGTCTAAACCACAGGCCTAGGGCTTGCCGATCAGAAGGTCGGTGGTTCGAATCCCCGTGACGGGGTGAGCTCCAGTTGCTCAGTCCCAGCTCCTGCCAACCTAGCAGTTCGAAAGCACGTCAAAGTGCAAGTAGATAAAGAGGTATCGCTCCAGCGGGAAAGTAAACGGCGTTTCCGTGCACTGCTCTGGTTCGCCAGAAGCAGCTTAGTCATGCTGGCCACATGACCTGGAAGCTGTCTGCGGACAAACTCCGACTCCTCGGCCTATAGAGCAAGATGAGCGTGCAACCCCAGAGTCGTCCACAACTGCACCTAACGGTCAGGGGTACCTTAACCTTTATGAGTTTTTTTCTCCAAGCAAGTGAGCCCTAATACCTTAGACTCCGAAAATGTATTGTGAAAGAAAAAGGCATCTTTCATATTCCCACTCCCTTTCCTTGTATCTAGTGGGAATGAATGATCAGCACCTGTTACAGTGGGTCAAAAAAAAAAAAAAAAAAAAACATTGGCAAACTTTCCCTAACGGGTTCCCAACAGCTGCTAAGCTGACAAGCGCAGTATCCAAACAATGACCTCAGCACAGAGCAAAACATTAATTTCCCACAAATCATACTTTTCAACAAGCAATATTTATTTATCTATTTATTTTAAGGTGCTCCTGCTCATTCCGTGGGTGAAAATTATCTCCCTATTTATAATACTTTAAAGTGGATAATGTAAAAACACATGAACATTTCAAATGAGTCAAAATGTGGGTCCCTCGGCACATGTTCAGACTCCATTCTTACTCTAAAGTAGTTCATAAATACCAAAACCTTCTCAAGAAAACAATTCTTTAGCATAGTTTCAACACTAACAAGTTTCAACAATCCTTGGAGATTATAAAGGCCCTCCAGACCAGTGGTTTTCTGCAGGCGTATTCTCCAACATGTCCTTGACAAAATAATAGTGCATCAGTTGTGGATTTACACTGGACTGGCCATACATATGTCATTCCATTCTATTAGTTGTTCCACCATGTTTCCCCAACGTTACCTGCATTATTGTGGAACGAAACCTCACTGGAACATTTTTTTGTGGTATGAAAGGATTTGGGTTTCAGCAGGAAGTTAGAGGACATACACTGATTAGAGAAATGAAGCAATATTCCTACCCCATAACTTTTGCATGAACAAACAGTACAGAAAACTGGATGGTGATACCATCATGAGCACAAATAATCAAGAATGCAAAACGAAAAGGCTGTCTGGAGGTGTCCAGAATGGTGTCATCTTGCCTTTCATGGACAGCTGCTTGCTAATGAAATGCCCAGATTGTGTCCATTCAGAGTGTCCTAGGAAATGCATTTTGTACAATGACGCTTGAGGTCTATCCATGATGGATGATCAGGAAGACACACCATTGTTCTTATGCTGTGCTAATACCATACTGCCATGCCATCATTGCAGAGGGTGTATAGTCACCTGAGTCCATTCTACAGAGACATGAAAATTGCACCTGCCATGTCAAAACTTCTAACTGACTATTTTAGGAAACCTGAGTCTTTTTTCAGCAGGGGATGAGAGTGGGTGCCTTTGAAATGTATATTCATGTGAATGGAGGACTTTAGAAGGGTGGGTTTTGCAAAGGAAGAAGCAGCTGAGGGGAGAACTATGCAATAAGCTATTTTAAGATGCACCAGGAAAGCTTATAATAGCCCTATACATTGTCTATACATACATAGACCATGTATTGAATATTAATATTATACATCTAAGGCCAAAAATATATATATCTTAATGGAACATATAATTGGTATTCTTCCGTTTCAATTACTCAGTGACACTACCAATTTTAGCTGCAGTTTCATGCTAAGAATGCATAACAAAGTGTAGGAAGCTTTTGTTTAAAAGAATGCATTAGTAATTCCTTAGTGGCCAATGTGACAAGTTTTAAGAAGACATTATTATTATTTGGTAAGTTAATAAGAAAGGCCTTCCATTCATATGGCACAATTCACCCTAATTATTTTGCAGCATTCCAGCTCTGCCCAAAGCCATGCCCATACTGTAAGTTTATTCCCAGCTGTTAATGGCTCTATTGAGTGCATACAAGCGAGACCAGGGACAGAAGAGAGAGATGGCTTTCACCCGCCACAGAACAAGGCCAAACCACATGAAATGTAGCATTTGTGCATTGTGCACAGCTCACACCCTTTAGCCTTTTCATGTGGGGGAAACCCCACACGTATTATAAATAAAACCTTTGAATGATGGTAGTGGGAAATTCGGAATGTAAATACAAGCTGAATTTATAATGAATTTAGCCAGCATAGCTCTAGGACTGTGCCATGCTTGTCTGGGGACCAATCATAGTTCATGCAATATTAAAAGTTCACCTGAAACTTTTAGCACATTGATTTGCTTGGGTTTGCATGACAAGAAATAAAAACAACACACAAAACACACACACACACACACACCAGCATAAAACTCAGGAAATCTTGGGGCACCTAATGCTGCTCTAAGGGACCCAGGTGGGGCTGTGGGTTAAACTACAAAGCCTAGGGCTTGCTGATCAGAAGGTCGGCGGTTCGAATCCCTGCGACGGGGTGAGCTCCCGTTGCTCGGTTCCAGCTCCTGCCCACCTAGCAGTTCGAAAGCACGTTAAAGTGCAAGTAGATAAATAGGAACCGCTCTGGCAGGAAGGTAAACGGCATTTCCATGCACTGCTCTGGTTCGCCAGAAGCAGCTTAGTCATGCTGGCCACATGACCCGGAAGCTGTACGCCGGCTCTCGGCCAATAAAGCGAGATGAGCACCACAACCCCAGAGTCGGACACGACTGGACCTAATGGTCAGGGGTCCCTTTACCTTTTTACCTTTACCTTTAATGCTGCTCTAGTCACTGAAGGGAAGCAACTATGGCTTTTATGAGTAGCCTGGATGGGAGATCATTAGAAGATCTGCAACATTATATTTTTAATATATTAGAAAGTTGGCCCAGGTTGGATACAAAATGAAAAAAACTGCACAAAGATGAATGGCTCTTGAGTTGAGATGATGTTGCAGTTGAGACAAGATCAGTTTAAAAGTTTTTTTTAAAAGGATGACATACCTGTTGATTTGGGGAACTACAACTAATTGTGGTTACATAGTGGTTAAATATTTTGAATTTGATATTTGAAAGTGTCTTGTGATTGTTGCAAAAAACAAAACACTGACGATTTGTCCTTTGTAGTTAGGTAACTAGCAGAGTTTGAAAAATCACAAATGCACCTCTACCCTTCTGTGCAGGAAAATAAAACATGACTGGTAAGGTTTTAGCTTTCTCTTTATCAGCTGGGTCAAGTTTTCTCTGTTCTCTGGGAAACAAATTGACTTCTATCTGTGTTAGAGTTACCTTAAATGTTTTCTTTAAGGTATTAATGCCCAATTTGTTGTTGACACATGATCATCTGTATTCACCTAAGAACACAACCTATAAACTGTGGGTTCCTATGACTCCCTTACAGAAGCACTGTTTGATTTGAAGGCAGATGCCCTTTATGATATGAGAATAAAATTCATTACCTGCCCACCATCAGTGTCATGTGCGGAGCCACATTCCATCAGTTTTCCATTCTGCGTATAGTCCAGATGTACCAAGTCTTGACAGTGAGAATGGCATGTGTATTTGCAATCTGAAACATAAAAGGCATGACACAATTTAGATAACGTATCAGTGCTGTTCATGTTGCTTTGAATTCATATAATTGTCATGATTCCTATCCTGAACAGCAGCCTGTGCTCTGATTCTGAAGAGTGAGGGGCAGCCAATTATGTTGGACCAGCAACACTGGACACAGAACAGCCTTAACCAGCCTAGGCCCCAAAGCCAGTGCCAAATCCTATTAGATTGGGGACCCTTGACCCAGAAACCCTTGAATTGGGTCTGTATCCTTGAAGTCTGCATCCCTTGAAGAACCAACTCTCTTCATACTAGGGACCCTTTCTTGCATGTTGCAGTCCCAATTACCCCCACCCCACCCTCAGCTGCTGCTTGGCCTGGCAGTTGCAGCTGGGCCCTGAGAGTGGGAACAAGGCACAGTTAGCGATGCAGGTATTCTTCTACCCCCATTCCCATTTGTTAGGAGCTTGAGCAAGTCTACAGTGTTTTTGCAAGGATGAGGAACGACAGCAAAGTGTATTTGATGAAGCTACAAGAAGGCAGGGGAGTGAACAAAAATAACCTTGCAGGGCCTACATTGTATAGGCCTGTACTACAACCACAGAGACCATAAAGCAGAGAAAAAGATAGCTGTGTGAGAAAGCCTTTAAAGAATTATTCTGTCCACTCCTAGAGTACTTATCAATCTAATACAAAAATTGTTTGCTTCTGAAATCAAGCTTTGTCCAGTCTTAATTTCTCATTGTTCTTTTCCTAATAACATCTGAAAGATGCTGATCTGGAGGATACCACAGGCTCATGCTGGTGTCACTAAAATTGTACCAAATATTTATAAAGGCATTCTGATCAGATTGAAGTTTTCCCTCAGCAATTCAGCTGGTGCTGCACATAACAAATCAGTTCGCTATTTATTTATTGGCTTGATTCTAAAAACACATCTGAAAAATACACAAGAAATAGATACAAAACAATATTTTAAGCTTTCCATTTTCAAACGATGAAGGGCTACATGACAAAACATTACTTTCGATTCTGCCCTAGGGCAAATTAAATTTGTCTTATTTATATATAAAAAATTAGAATCCAAGGAGAACTAGCATAACGCTCGCAGCTGAAAAACATACAAATTACTTGCGGTCATGGTAGTTCCTTATATTCTGCCTGCAGGAACAGTGTGATCCTTTCATGGTCTTAAGTTGCCACCTACCTGCTCTCTGCTTTTTCTTCACCTCAAGCTTGATTTTGCTGGATAGTTTGTATATGGCTGTTCCCATCACAGAGCATCTACAAGGCTGCGTAGGCAAGCAGATTAACAGATGCTCTACAAGCAGACGCAGATAATTGAGCTGTGCTGGATCTCATAAAACAACCAGACTGCTGCTGCTCAAGAGAAGTTTCCATATTCTGCCAGACTTATTTTTCAGCCTTTGTAGCCCTACACGCTGAAACCTTGATTTGAATTAGCTGATTTGACTTTCAAATAAACATTTGTAAATGGAGGCTAAAGTCTGGACAGAACCAAAACAGGGATAAGCACATTGGATTTGGTATGGGCAGTGCCCCTTTCTTATATCTCTCTTGAATAAATTTTCATTTGAAGCCATGTTATATCTGCTGCTCAGCTAGACGACTCTGTGCCCCAACAATCATGAAGTGCGGATGGAAGGCTTTGCCACCTTCACGAAACATGTGACTGGTGCTGTAATTTCTGGCTAGGCTTGTCACTGGTTGGAGACAAAAGGGTCGCCTAGATTCAGTCACATATTTCACAATGGAATGGAAAGGTGACAGCAATCCTATTTGGCAATGCAGGCAGTTTGGTAGTGTGAGTGTGGTGCCAATGACCCACACACTGACCCTTTGTGAGTGACCCTCAAACCATCATCTTGCATGCCCAGGATCCAGTCTAGAAGGATGATCAAGGCACCTGTATTTGAAATGTGCAGCCTGAACCTCTGCACATTTACTCAGAAGCAATTTCCACTGATGTCAGTAAGATTTACTTCCAAATATATATATATATACATTGGTTGCAGCCTTACAATGCAACCCTATACATAAGGCCCACGGTGTCAATGGGGCAAATTTTCAGGCAAGTGCAGATAGCACTGCAGTCTTGAATGGAATTTGTCTCTCAAGAAAACTCAGAGGAGATGACGACATTGAGAATTGCAACAGAAATCTATTATGCCAGCTTTCAGTTTCTACAGTATAGGAATGCCTTCAGATTAAGACGCGGACATATTTTTCTGGTTAGAAAAAGTAAAGTGAGATTATAATATTCCAATGGGAAAAACTGTATGAATGCATAGAGTTTTGCATTATTATTTTTTTGAAATTAGAGTATCTATTTAGAATAGATTTAGGATGTCTATTTAGGATATGGATTCTAGAATATCTCATCTTTTTAATAATTTGAAATTTACCTGTCATGAACTGGCAGGACAACAGGGAGGAGGAAGAGGAAGAGTATCTGTATTGTTTTAATATCTGATTGGAAGCCGCCCAGAGTGGCTGGGGAAACTCGGCCAGATGGGCGGGGTACAAATAATAAATTATTATTATATATATCCCAGTGTGGGGTGTAGCCGGGACTGGGACACACCAGGGCAAGCTGGGGATGGAGAAGGAGAGGTTGGTGTAGAAAATACTCACAGGGTGACCAACGATGGCGAAGGGAAGGGGGTCAGTGCACAGGAACCAGAGCAGCAGGACCCATCACCAGAGCCAGAGGAGCCCCTGTCTCCCCAAACATGGCAGGCTCTGAGATGTAAGGAGCCGCAGGAGGAACATTATAGAAGGTTGAGGCAGGCAAGGGCCCACAGCCCATCTCCCTATCTGGCCAAGTGGGGCTCGCTAGCTCTGGGAGGAGATGTGTGATTCCTCAGCTGAAGTAGGCTGAGGACAGGTGAGGGTCACCTGCCTCATCAAGCCCAGATGCTGCAATCTGCATGCAAAGTACCAAAAGGAAGCAGAGATGAGGTGCTGTGTCTGCTCATCTGCCCATGTTGATGGACCTCAGCTTGGATGCTCCCAGACCACTATGGACTGTGCTTTGGACTTTGGACATGTAGATTGACCCTGGACTGGGGACTTGACAAACTGACTTGCCGCCAGGTAGGCCAGGGCTTGATGACATTACCTAATAATACTATCTGATACTGTTTTTGCCTACACAGTCTCTACCACCCCTGTTTTTTACATCTCTTACTCCATGCTAGGCTCCTTTACAAGCCGCAGCATATAAATTCAATAAATGACTAATGATGATGATGGTAACAACAGCAACAATAACATGCTATGTTACCAGTAGGATATTCCAGTAGGAATGGGGGGAAACCTTTCAAACTTGCTATGTGGAGTTTTATCCCAGTACTGTTGTGTCATTGACATATTCCATAACTGCAGACACCTCCCTTTTCTACGTCTTTAGGGGAGCAAAACACAGAAAATGTCCAATAAAAAAAAACCTAATGAATCCTGCAAGTATGTAATTTCTTGATAGGGAGCAGGGGATAAGATTGGAAAACAGGCATCAGTAAACTGCTGTCCCCCCCCTCTAAGAGTGAGCTGGTGAAATAGAGCCTTATATCACTTTCATTTTCTATCACAAATTCAATAACGTTTATGCATCTTGCAGGGAGTCAAAAGCATTGAACAGGCCATTTTGTCAAATGGGAGTTGCCAAATTAAGGCAAAATTCTCATTGCTCCATATTTCCCTGTATGTGCTTGAATCCGCCTTGTGGTGAAGTTATGGTCAAATATGTTTTGAAAGCTTACCACATTTCGGATTGTCTCAGATACCACTCTCTGCTGTGGGTTTTAGTATATTTACTTCAGTGATTATTTACTGACCCCTAGTGCTGAGTGTACAGCATCACAACAACAAAGCAGCATCCCTTGCTTGATTCTGTTTATTAAAATGGGTCTGAAGCACGTCTTAGACTGACAATCGGATTTAACAGGTTTGCTAAAATAATTTCTTTCCCATGTGACTCTTAGGAGATAGAAAGCTCCACTGTGAAACCTGCAGCATTCCTGTAAACAAATAAGTTGCAAGGGCAAACATAGACACACAATATTGATTAAAACGTCCAGGTTCAGAACTGTCAGCCAGCCCCAAACCTGAGTCCTCTAGCACTATATCTCTAGATAGCAAAACAGGGAAAGGGCTCAAGGCTGGAAAAGAAAAAGAGGATGCACTATCCCCCCCCCTCCTCAATATCTCCCTGCCCTCCAGAGACCTGAACAGCACTTCAAGGCTTGCTGTTCTTATTCCAGAATAAGAATATCCATTGGCTGGGGAAGACACTGTAACATTGCAGGTCCCGCTTGCGTTGACTGTGTTCAAAGCAACAAATAGAAAAGCTAGATAGAAAAATACTGCATCAGAACAGTCTTGGGAAAATGTTCATGTCTGCTAAGGGAGAGGGTCACACACTGAAGGTAGCCTCGCACTTTGACACTTCAGATTGTCTCTCTGAAAGGTGGCAATTAACACATTTCTAGTTGGGTTTCTTAGTGGAAAAGAGCTCTGGGACTGCTCCACAGTGGCGTGTTTTGCAGAAGCACTGTCAGAAATGGATGTTGTCTCATTGGCCACTGTGTGACCAAGACACTGGACTGGGTGGGCCGTGGGCCTGAGTCATGAGGCTCCACCTTCATCGTCCGGCCTGGATACTGACGTCCAGCTCTGAGGGCCTCTTCTCACTGTGAGATGTGAAGCTACAGGGGAACCAGGCAGAGAGCCTTCTTGATAGTGATGCCTGCCTTGTGGAATGCCCCCCCCCTGCAGATGTCAAAGAGATAACTATTTGACTTTTAGAAGACATCTGAAGTTAGCCCTGTTCAGGGAATTTTTTAATGTTTTACTGCGATTTTAATATTTTGTTGGGAGCCACCCAGAGTGGTTGGGGCAGCCCAGTCATCGTCATCGTCATCAAACAACTTAAGATGTGGCATAATACTTCATACATGCAGTGCCATTTCATAGTGGGAGAAATTGCTTGGTACTGTGGGCAGGACGTGAAGCTGTCTCCAGTAAATTCTTGAACTCTGGTGACAAACAACTTGTTTTTTCCATTCCATCAGAATCAGGGGAGGCTGAGAAAGTGTTGGACCACTGTCTGGAAGAAGTGATGGGCTGGACAGGGGCCAAGACACTGAGGCTGAATCCTGATAAAATGGAGGTGCTGTGAATGGGCTGTTCCCATGTCCAGGAATTAGGTGGACCTGTTCTGGGAGAGGTTGCTGAAGGAATAGGTTTGTAGTTTGGGAGTAGTCCTGGATTCTAACTTGTCACCGGAGTCTCAAGCGGCCTCTGTGGCTAGGAATATTTTGCCATTCCTGGACTAGGATAGCCTGGCCTCAGTTGTCTATGCTCCTCCTGTCTGGATTGCTGCAATGTGATCTCCCTGGGACTGCCCTTTAAGGTGGTCCAGAGGCTGGAGCTAGCACACAATGCAGCTGCTAGACAGTTAAGTGGATCAGCCTGATAGAAGCATGTATCACTGGTCCTGAAAGCACTGCAGTGGCTGCCAGGGAGCTACCACAAATCAAAGTGTAATTACTAGCATAAAGGTAAAGGTAAAGGGACCCCTGACCATTAGGTCCAGTCGCAGACGACCCTGGGGTTGCGGCGCTCATCTTGCTTTATTGGCCGAGGGAGCCGGCGTACAGCTTCCAGGTCATGTGGCCAGCATGACAAAGCCGCTTCTGGCAAACCAGAGCAGCGCACAGAAACACCGTTTACCTTCCCGCCGGAGCAGTACCTATTTATCTACTTGCACTTTGACATGCTTTCGAACTGCTAGGTTGGCAGGAACTGCTATGTATTACTAGCATACAAAGCCCTAAATGGCTTGAGACCAATATCAACCATCTCAGGCCCTACGATTGGCATGGAAGGCCCTGCTCGTGCTACTGCTGGTGGTGTCCCTTGGTTGGCATTGACCCAAGACAGGGCCTTCTTGGTGGCTTTTCCCCATTTTTTTGAATCCTGCCCCCTCAGTGAAGGGCATCTGTACTTTATGAACTGTCAGAAAGAATTTGAAAACATTCCTGCTTATCCAGGCATTTGATGACTGGGTGTTTCTGCTCCTGCAACCTTGAAATTACTAGCTGTGAAAGTATGTGGTCGTTTGTGAATGTTTTGAATACACTGCTGTGCTATTTTTAATTGTTCTTAATGCTGATGTGTTTCCCACTCTGGGCTCCTTTGGGAGGAAAGGCTTGATATACATTTAATACACAAATAAATGGGTTTTCTAAAATTATTAACAATGTGTAAAACATGGCGAGGAAGGCATTTCTCTCCTCTCATGATAGCACCTGGGGTCACCTGATGGTAGGTTCAGGACAGGCTATGTTGACCAAATGCATAATGAATGATATTGACTAACACAAGATTGGTGGTAGCCACAAACTTAGATGGATAAAGTAAAGGATTAGGCAAACTTGGGAATGGTCATTGCTAGTAGAAGCAATGGTTAAAAGATGCTGGAAGATGATTTCCTTCCTTCCTTCCTTCCTTCCTTCCTTCCTTCCTTCCTTCCTTCCTTCGCTTCCAGAGGAATCTTGCTGGCTGCCATGTGCAGCTGAACACTAGAGCAGATGGCCTTAATCCATCAAAGCAGTATTTTTAAAATATAACTCAAAATAATGCATATGATCAGAATTCAGACAGGAGCACGACGAGCCCATGTACTCAATGCTGCTTGTCACGAGTGTTCCCTGAAGAACAGCTTTCAAGTCTCCACTCAAACTCAATGAGGAGCTCTTCTCTTTCTCTCTCTCTCTGCCATATGTGAAGCAGCAACTTAAGACATCTTGTAAATAAGTACCGGTATATCTTTTCCCCCAGGCTTTCCCTAATCCATAAGATCAGTCCATTTTTCTCTGTATAAATTGGCTGAACCCATTTTTAAAAAATATGCTTTCATACTACAGCTTTACTGTTGTGTTTTTTGTTTTAATGATATTGTTACGGTGTTCATGTTGTACACTGCTTAGATTTTTTTAAAAATATTAAGCTTGTGTATTATCTATCTATCAATGGAGATGTGCTGGTTCGAAGAAAAGAGTAAAAATCCTAGTAGGCCTCCTCAGACCCTTAGATGTGCTTCAAGCAGCTTGATGCAGACTAGATTTCTTTCTGCTACAACACTCATCACAAAACTGTGGGAGAAAGGGTTTTAGTTCTGTTAAGAATACATGACTTCTCAATTTAAGTTCACTCCAGAGAAGAGGAAAAGATAAACTTACCAGAAGATGTGCAAAGAAGCTTGATTTTTCTCCTCCTTGGGCTACCCAGTGATTTGGGGAACCAATAAAAAAACTCTGCTATCCTTCTAATTGTTTTGTTGAAGTCGTTTCTTATTGCCATAGCTAAAGTCAGCCGACTGCTCTTGAGGTAACTGCACAGAAGTGCAGGAAGGAAGGAAAAAGCCTCAAATACCCACAACCCCATAAGATCGCCGTGAATAGAACCTCGGCCAGCATGTCTCAAGGCCACCTGTTGGTCCTAAATCCTCTCATCTACATTTAGTAAACTAGAGATATCTATCTTTATATACAGTCACATTACTATAACCAAACTGTATGGTAGTACAGTGAGAGGAATTCATCAGTATCTTTCCAAAAATGCTGTTTTAAATACCATTTCCCGTATTATTATTCTTGGGTTATATATAATCCCAACATTAAACAGGTGTTTTCCTTATAGAAATTTGTTAATCAAATCAATAGAGCATTCCTCCCACAATCTTATGAAGTGGGTGATGAATTATAAAGACACCTTGATATTGTTACTATTTAGAAGGAGGTGCTCTGTTACTAACATGTTTATTTGAAAATAAATGCTTTTCTGATTCTAAACTGTACTGCCGGCATCTATACTAAAGTTTCCAATACAGTCTTAGGCTCAGTCTCTAACAAATCACTTTTGCTGACACTGAAATCCAATAAATGAATTCCATATAATAAAGTTGCTGTGTCCCTGCGTCCAGTCCGTGTGTCACGGAATTGCGCTACTGCGCATGTCCGTGTCCCACACGGACGCAGGGATTGGAGTGGGCGGAGAGGGGGGCGTGTCCGCGAGGCAGCGGCGGCGCACGCGCGTTGTCAGTTGCGCCAGCACCGCTGCCTCACACGGACGCAGAGGGCCGCCCCATCCTCGCCGCCGCTACCGCCGCCCCCGGGGAAAACGAAGAAGGGGGAGGGAGCCCCTCTCCACCCCCCAGCGGCCGCTGTTCTGCCTCCTCCTGCCTCCTCCTCCTCTAGCGCCCGTTATTGAACGGGCTAACTTCAACTAGTAAAATATATAGTGGCTTACTTTTGGCACCTCAAAATGAAAGTCTATAAATAAATGACATGCTTTTGTATATAGATAAGAATGATGAATCTGTGCAACAGTGATGCTTATATTTTCATTGTGCTTTTAGATAATTACACTATTCTCATTTAACAAAACATTGTCCAGTTGAAAAGGATGCCCATATATTTTACATTTGCTCCTGTTTAGAGTTTATTGCCTCTAGCTAACTCATTTAAGTTGACATTTTCTCAGCTGAATCCAGACACAGCAGCACACAAAATGTTATAGGAACAAAGATGTTGCATCAAAATTGTAGAATGATTTAAAAACATTTGTGTAACACAGTGCATAGTACTGATGTTTCAGGAGATATTTATGTTTCACTCCTCCATACTAAAACATGTAAGATATTTAGACCCCCACTTTCAGATATTTTTAACTTACTGCCTTTTTCCAGTCTGAATCTTGATAGATTGTATTTCCTGCGTCAATGTGTCCTAGAAGACAAAGCAAACATTTCCACAGATATTCTTTTGTCCTTGTCCGTTTAAATATAAGAGACAGATATCCAACAGAAATACTGTTTCCTAGTTTTCACTATGTTGCATGGAAGCCAGAAGGCATGTTGGAGCAAAGTATTTTAGCGCAACCGGGAAGCCAAGGACCACTGAAAACATAATAAAAGTTAGAGATGTTTTGTATCTCAACAGCTAGATTGTTTATTAAACTCATAACTTCTTATAATCCCCCAATCATGATTTAAGATGCTGAGTATGACCCATAATACCATGAATGATGTATCTTTATGTGTTGTTTATTCAATTAAGATCTTAATTCTTGGCTAGATCCATACTCTACTACACACTGTGAAAGCAGGATAGACTTGATGGGTCTTTAGTCTTATCTAGAAAAGGTGTCTTCTTATATTTTTCAATTAAAAATGAAATGTACAACTTAAAAAAACAAAAAACCTCTTCAGGTATAAAGTGATAACTTAAACACTAGATATCCCTTTAATTCTTTGCAGAATCTTGGAAACACAAATGACTCGAATTTCTATGATGGAATCAGTGTTTAAAAATGTAGGATGTGGCAACGTTTGGGCAGACTTGTTCCCAGTCCCAGTCATATTGTAGCTGTGAGATGAAGATAAAGAACAAATATCAGAAGATGGAATGCAATTTGGCTGTTTTCTTTTCTAGGTCACTTCTGTTTTCTTCACTCCTCTCTTCCCTCTGTGGGCCCTAGTCTCATGCCATGCCCCCCCCCCCTTAAGTAACTTTCACCTGTGGCCCCCTTGGAATATCCTGGGGGCCCCCAGGGAGCCACATGGCATTCAGTTGAGAAACACTGCCCTACCAGTGGTTTTATTATTTGTGGTGATCTAAGTCATATTTTGGTGTGGGGCCCTGGTTACATTGTGAAGTTTCCCCCTTCATATTTGACCATTGTTGGTATGCACAGGAATGCCTGACTGGGCCTTGTGCCCAAAGACTGTATGGGATCTCATGCGATCCTGTAGAGGACACTCTCCTAAACCCATTTGTGCATGATATGTGGTGGCACAAAGCAATATTGGAGTGGGCAAGCCCAGTTCCCCCCCCCCCTACCTGGTAGTTTAGTTATGGCTGATCTGCATAAATATGTTTCATAGTGCCATGTGCCAGCTCTAGGCCAGGTGAGATCTCAATGCAGAGGACATTTTCATGGTTGTGTCGTTACAGTGGTACCTTGGGTTAAGTACTTAATTCGTTCCGGAGGTCCGTTCTTAACCTGAAGCGTACTTAACCTGAAGCACCACTTTAGCTAATGGGACCTCCTGCTGCCGCTGTGCTGCCAGAGCACGATTTCTGTTCTTAGCGGAGTTCTTAACCTGAAGCGTACTTAACCCGAGGTACTACTGTATATGATTTGTGGTGAAAATAGCCATATCGTGCAGTGGTTGCATGATGTCAGCACACATTTATGAGCATTTCACAAGCATGTTGTTGACTGAAGAAAATTACTGTTGGGCTCAAAGGAGAGAGTCCTCTGATCATGGAGATACATATCATGTAGGGTATCCCAAAAATTATTTTGCAATTCAGGGACATACTCACTTTACTTCGGAGTTCAGAACATATTAACTTTCCTTCTTTTTTCAGTGTTTCAAACTTTCAACCAAATAAGGACTGGGAACTAGCAACCAACTTAAGCGTCCTGCTCATATCTTGTTGTTTTTTTAATTATTTGTTTCAACCCATTATCTTCCACACACTCTTAACAACGTTCTATAACACTGTAAGTATCCAGTCTTGGAAGTCCAATGATGTACATTTCATACGTACCAAGATCACCAATTCATCACATCAATGACAATGAATTAGAAGTGTGAAAAGAGATTTATTTCTCATGCTGCTGCCTAACTTGTGGTACATTGATTTGAAGAGAATTTTCGCAAGACCCACAGCCGCTGCCGAAAGAATTACTGTACAGACTAAGAATGGTAGAGTTCCCCCTACAAATTAATATGAAAACACAATGCAAAATATTGAACACTACAAAAAAGCAAGCTGGTATATGTCATATTGTTTACAACTTATCTTAATAATTTACATGGAGGAAGGGGGAACAGGAACCTTTTTCTCTTGAGTGCTGCATACCCTGTAATGTAATCTGTTGGGGGCTGTAAACGGGCAGAGACAAAAGCAATTAGATTAATCCAGAAAACCACTTCTGCGCATGACGAGGGCCTCTTCCATGCCCACAGGGGCTGGAATCCCAGCCCCTGTGGAATGGGAGGATTCCTGGCCGCGTCACCACCGGGCCAACCAATCCGGTCGACCCGGGGGCGTGGCCAGCACCGCTTAAGCTGGAACGCGGCCAGGAACCCTTCCTCTTTGTTCCACAGATTAGAATTCTCAGTCCTATAAAGGTGTCCTCAGAAATAAGCCCCTCTGGGTTATTTGGGGGTTCCTCTCAAATACATATATAATTTTTTTTAATTTTAGGACAATAGACTAATATAGGTAATTTGAAAAGCAAGTAAAATAATTCCTTTCTTATTTTAGTGTGCCATATGCACATAAACATATATGGTAGAAACATATCAATTTGTACTTGGGCAGCTGGGAGAAACGCCCCCCCCCAAAAAAAAAGCCCAGAAGAAAAGCTTAAAAAAAGTATTTTAATCAAATAAAACACTGCCCCTCCCCGTTCTTCTGAAACTTCACAGAAAGATAGCAAAATCCTTAAAAATAAAATGAAATGAAACTAATAGAAAGGAACTCAGAAGGGATGGGAGAATGTGGCAGAAGTGCTTTGAGCGACATAAAAGGCTGTCATCCATGATTTACACTATTCGTTTAAAACTGGTTTCAGTATATGGAAGAAAAATCAACCCTTCTCCATTTCCTCCCTTCAAAAAGTATGTTATAAACGCGATTATGCAAAATGATGATTCTGTAAAACAGAAAACGATAGCATAAAGTAAACACATTACAGAAATATAATCTCAACATTTCAGAATAGACATTTACATACAATAAGGCAGCAAAATTTCACATAGATTTACTACCTATGATTTCAGTAGTCCTTCCAACTAGGTTATTGGAAACTTGGTAATGAAAATAAGAGCTGCAACAGTGATGTAATATTCTTTATCCATTTGAGACTATGTAGAGATGGATGGTTTTTTATTTCTATTTTGGCATGTCAGAAGGTAGAGTTGATTAGAAATTTGATTAAAAGAAATGAAGTATCCTACGAAGGCCTCAATCCACAGAATTCTAGAATAGTCTCAGATCAATTGAGTCTCTCTTAGAACATATCTAGAATACTCTGGCTGAGGAAAAACAGCCTTACTTTCTAGACATGTTGGAAAATAAGTTCCACTAAAGCCAGTAAGACTGGATTAGATGGTTTTTGTATGTGTGCATGCATGTTGAATTAGAAATTTTTAAAACACAGTGTAAGGAAGCTAGCAGAAGCTCACTTCTCTACTACCACCTCCCCATGATAGCCTGTCCAATGCTATCTAAGTTTTGGGCCTCTGTGCTGAATGGGGTTGATAAACTGTAAGGAAGATTCCCCAAAACTGGGCCAAGGCACTTTCAATGAGTGAGGAAAGTACCAACTCTTCGGGGATCCCCTTTTCCAAGGCAACTGCATAAACATCTGTGCCAATGTTTTACAACAGTGTCAAACGCTTCAAAATAGCTTTAATAAAAAAGGAAACAATTCTCCTACTTTAGTAGAACTTACGAATATTAATATGGTCCACACCAGGCTCAATGTTTTGCATGTATATGTATCCTCAGTGAAAGTAAATGCTACTTTTGAAATTGTATGGCTGGTTTTTTTTAATGCCAGTAAGAATTAATTAACAAGATTCATTGACTATGCTAGCAAACATGTTACAGCTGTTGATTTAGCAAAGAGAAGATTCAATTTATATGTGCTTTTAAAATCCCAAACTAGCAGATTATACATACTCAAACTGAACTTGATTACAAACTCAAAAATATTCCTTCACAATTAGTTAAGAGAGATACTTTTTTCAAGAGGTAATCACACTTTTCCCTGTCTCTTTTTTTGTACTTTGTAAGAGACATCTGCTCACAATGAAAGACAGAAGGAAACAATGTCAGAGGATCATAAACGAGGTACTGTGCATTCAGGTGACTTAAGAGGAAGCCCAATCTCCTTGACAAAAATGAAGTAGGGTTTTTCCAAGACCGGTTTCTCTAGCAACATTCACAAGTAAACAGGCAAGGACAGCATTTGAAGCAAATGCATTGTGTCAATGTGCTCACCACAATATGCAGCCGTCATTATTTCACACGGGGGAAAGTTCTGATGTTACTCCAAATGTTAAGACCACTTGTAACGTTACCAAAAGAAATATACTTTCTATTATATACATTATGTACATATTTACATGCTTTTATTAAATACTGAGGGGAATGCCAAGTTCAGAAAACTCTGTCAATGGATAAATGCTCTTTCTGTGCAAATTCAGATTGTGTCATGGTAATGTCCAGCTAAATACAATCCACGTTCCTCGGGCCACCATCCATCGTCAAAGCACCAAACCTAAACAAAAAAACACAATCATAGCATTTAATGCTGTTTCTGGTACACAGTATTGAGTGATCGTGCTGCAGTGCAATGGAATGAACTCATTCTGTTGATTTCTATGGGATCAGAGTTCAACTGACTTAGTTGGATCGAGCCCACTGGCGTGAATCGAATGAGTCTTTAAGACTCACCACAAGGAGTGCATCTGGAAGTACACAAGGAGTTAAAAAAAAAGGTAAAGGACCCCTGGATGGTTAAGTCCAGTCAAAGGCAACTATGGGGTTGCGGCGCTCATCTTGCTTTCAGGCCGAGGGAGCCAGTGTTTGTCCACAGACAGCTTTCCGGGTCATGTGGCCAGCATGACTAAACCGCTTCTGGTGCAACGGGACACTTTGACGGAAACCAGAGTGCACGGAAACGCCGTTTACCTTCCTGCCACAAGAGTACCTATTTATCTACTTGCACTGGCATGCTTTCGAACTGCTAGGTTGGCAGGAGCCAGAACAGAGCAACGGGAGCTCACCCCGTCACAGGGATTTGAACTGCCGACCTTCCGATCAGAAAGCCCAAGAGGCTCAGTGGTTTAGACCACAGCGCCACCTGCATCCTTTTCACCACAAGGAGTGCATCTGTGTGAGTATAGTGGAATGGTCCACTGTGTCGGTCATTCCCAACTAACTGACTCTCTCCTTCCTGGTGGGAAGGAAACACTCAAGCGAGCAGCGTCTCTGCACAGAATTCACACGTGCGCCTCTGCAGTGTGGGAAAGCAGCATGCAGAAGTGGCTCCTTTGCTTCTGGTTGCACACAAGATGCCACTTTGAAGCATGGATCTCTTGCAAGCCGTGGGCCAACCCTCTTCACGAGCACAAGAAATTCTCAAAAGAGATGCACAGCTGCTTGTTCACCGAATATGCTTGCTGCCAAACAAAGTTCCTTAAAACACCCACTTACCTTTCCAAAAGGTGATTATTCTCGGCTAATTCTTTAACGACACCTTCCATTTCTTCTTTCAGTTTCTTCATACTGAAAGTTTAAAAGAAAGAAAGAAAAGGAATGCACCGTTACATGCTTAATTCTCAGTTAAAAACCTTTATAAAACTACTGGCTATTTCTTTAATGTAATGAAACTGGAAGTGAAACAGATTTTCTAAAAGACACACAAATTTTGTATAATGACTATTTAAAGAGGATGACTAAAGAGCAACTTTCAGTGTGGCTCACTGAATACTAGGCTCTTCCAGGGCTCTAAATCACATGAGGAGCCTACATGCAGGGAGGATAAAAATCAATGATATTTTTTTAAAAATAAAAATAGACTTTAAAAAAAATTAAATTGGATTTTTAAAATAAAATGCTTTTTTTTGGGGGGGGGAATCTTTCTAAAGATAGATTTCCATTTAAGTTACATTATAGTCCAAAGGCTATTCACCAGGAAATAAGGATTTGGTTTAAGTTTTTAATGTGTGCTAAAACTCAGTCTAAGGTTTTTTCTAAAAAAAAATATTGTTTAACCACATCAGTTAATAAACATGGATATATATGCTATAATGTTGTTGCTATTAAGTAAATGATTATTTTTCTCCTTCCAATAAAGTACAGCAGAAAAGTTGTCCAAATATAAACAGTTAACTTATTAAACCTCACAATAATTTTGTAATTATTTATGTATTTCTAATAGTATAACCACATCAGTAATTTTTTATATTACTGATGTGGTTATACTATTGATATATATAAAAACTACTCTGAAAATTCATTATTACAAAACTACTCTGAAAATTTATTATTACAAAACTGAAACCGTCATCTGGTTGTAAATATTAAAATTATACCAGCGAGAATGAGTTTTTCTGTAAAAAAAAAAAGATTTAAATCAAGCCTTACTGACTAGTGATTTAAATAGTGATTTAAATCAAATCCATGCTGCTTACATGAGTAGGAAAGGCTCCCCATGGCAGATGTTTGGAGAAGAGGGAAAGAAAGGAAACAACTGCCCTTGTCCCTACTCTCATTTATGAGATTCTTACTCCATGAAGGAATTTTTAAAAAACACCAAATAGGGCTAGTGATGGCAGCACCATACTGGTAAGAACAGCTAATACAAGAATAAGAAACACAAATGTTGCATGTCAATACTGTTTCTAGAAGCATGCCATCTTGGTCCTCCAGATGTTGCTTGACCACTAGTACCTTCAGCCTCAGCCAGCACGTGCAATGGTCAGGGATGATGGGAGTTGTAGTCCAGCAACATCTGGAAGGGCACAGATTAGCCACCCCTGGGTTTAAAAAAACTAATAAAGCTTGATGTCAACATTCATATGTGACTATGCCCAGAGTGGCTGGGGCAATCAAGTCATATGGGTAGGGTACAAATAATAAAAAATAACAATCTTAACAAAAGCTTGGCATTTTAAAGTAGTTCTGTGAAAAGCAGGTTGAAAAGCATTGCATTCATCCAGGTGAGAAATTCTTACCCAAGAGTCATTTCTACCAAAGTGTTTGAACTTGGATAAACTGGGTTAATTGTATGTTTGATCCCACCGGAAGCCGCAAACATCTTATGAGGCAAATTTTCTTGTAACTGCAATAAAATACACAAAGCCGTGTTAATAAGAAAAGCAGAGATGTATTTCTAATAAATACTCACTGGATTCAAGGGATGATATCTGGTACCCAAGAGTTGAAAAGAGCATGTGCTCTTGCTCCAAGAGACTTAAGAAGGCCAACTGCGCCTCCCCCTTCGCCCCACCTTGACTAACAGTGCTAACCTAACAGCACTGCTGGACCCTCATGACTCAATTCCTGAAGTCTGTAGTTGCATAACTCTATTTAGTAAGTTTTCCAGGTGTACAGTAAGTTCAATGTTGCGTGGCAAGGTCCCAAACCCTCCCGGGAAGTGAAATAAAGACACATGAAACAGTATTTTAGGTTAATGGGCGAAAAAGGCCACAATGTTATTGGTTACAGAATGTGAGTGGTATTGGCTTAGGCACTGGAAACCACACGACTATATCTGACTCCTGCCCGTCTGCAGGAGACTTGGAAGGGAGCAAAGGAACATGTCCTTGGCCGTCGGCAGTTTAAATAGCCCGCGCCACGCCCCCAGACCGTCCGGATTGGACAGCCTTGGGTTGGCGCGGCCAAGGACCAACCAATGGCGCAGGGGCTATGCCGCCCCATGCACGTGGGGAGGGCTTGCTCCCAGCCCGCAACGTCATCTCCCCGGGGACGGGAAACGGCTTTAACAAAACAGAATTTATGGAACTGTGAAGACTGCACTAAAAAGGAGTTATATTAGCTGGCTATCTAAACTGGGAAGGTATTTAGGCACAAATATAACATCTAATAAGGATGATCTATACAATGTTAATTTTCCTCTTGTTCTCAAAGCTTTTTTTAGAGATCTAAAGAATTGGCAAGCTTTGGGCATTCTTGTGATCAAAGAGAGTGAATTGTCCTGGATTCTGTGGCAAATAAATCCTGTCTAGCTTTTTAATGCTCTCAGTCAAATGCAGACTTTCAAGAACTGGTGGACTTGGTAAAAAAAAACCAATGCCTTTTTGGAAAGAGATCTTATATGTTAGGGATGGGAGGCCTGTGACCCTAGAGCCTAATTTCAATGAACTCCAAACAATCTTTCCCCTGTAATTTCTCACAGTAAGCCAACCACTGAACTCTAGTAATTTTATATTGCAATCCTACGCACACTTACCTGGGAGCAAGCTCCACTGTACTCCATAGGTCTTATTTCTGAATAAGCATGCATAGGATTACAGTGTTAATGGAGTAGTGTTGTAACACCCTGTGTATGCAATAAAATTTAAGGGAAAAATCTGTGCAGGGTTTGCGGCGTTCAGGAGCCAAAACCTTCGAGAACTAAACTGTTTGAAAACTAAGGTACGACTGTAATTAAGGAGAACACTTACTTCATTTACATAGTCCTGATATTTGGACACCTCTTCTTCAATATCGAAGCAGAGTTTTCTGAGATTCATTAGCTGTTTTCTTAAAAGAAGCATCTTCCTGAAAAGGAAAACCAGTTTTAAGTTTTAAAATCATGTTTTTGTGTCAATATGCCTTGCTCTTGTAGAGAGTCCAATGATACACAAAACGAAGAATCTTGCCTCATCCAGTCCTCTGCCTTGTCTAAGAAAACTTCGTACTTGGTGACGCATTCTTCCTTGAACAAGGTCATGGCTTTTGTAGCATGTAGAAAAAGCTTCTGCCTGCAGCACAGAAATAAGAACGATACTGTCATATTGCTCCCAAATATTCCATTCATCTAACAACCCCAGACCTTAAAAATACATACAGTATCTCTGCACACTGAAGAGAGACAACGTGGTGGAAAGAGTACGCAGTAGAGTACACAATTCAAAGTGCTGGTGCTGACCTTTAAAGCCCTAAATGGCCACAGCCCAGTATTCCTGAAGGAGCGTCTCCACCCCATCATTCAGCCCGGACACTGAGATCCAGCGCCAAGGGACTTCTGGCAGTTCCCTCACTGCGAAAAGTGAGGTTACAGGGAACCAGGCAGAGGGCCTTCTCGGTAGTGGCGCCCGTCCTGTGGAACGCCCTCCCACCAGATGTCAAGGAAACAAACAACTATCTGACTTTTAGAAGACATCTGAAGGCAGCCCTGTTTAAGGAAATTTTTAATGTTTGATGTTTTATCGTGTTTTTAATATTCTGTTGGGAGCCGCCCAGAGTGGCTGGGGAAACCCAGCCAGATGGGCAGGGTATGTATGTATGTATGTATGTATGTATAAATAAATAAATATAGTAGAGGAATCCCACATATAGAAAATCACACATTGGTTTTTTATTTTGTTATTTTGTGTCCACTGGTGTGATGCTGGACCTCACCCAAAATATTTATACAATTTTTTAAAAAGACTTACTTGTCGAATTTGTGGATTTGTTCCTCGTTATATGGAAGTCCTAAAGAAAATAAATGAATAAAATGAAATCGGATAGCAAAAGTAATGCTCAGGGGGTTGTGCAGCTTTTCGGGCCCAAGGGCACATTTGCAAACTGGAGAAGGGACACAAGGACCCCAATGAATCCTACTACCTACAGAAGAGTAATTATTTCAAGTCAAACATCAATGGGGGGAGGGAAGGAGACCCAATGAGAACCAGGGAGGACCTGCATGGGAACAAATGAGCCTCTGGACAGCACAATGGCAGATCAGAATTGCTTTCTCTACTCACTGTTTGAAACACAAACTGATTTTATAATCGATGACCCCCATCAAGACAAATACAGTCGTACCTTGGATCCTGAACGCCTTGCGAGTCAAACGTTTTGGCTCCCGAACGCCGCAAACCTGGAAGTGAGTGTTCCAGTTTGCAAACATTCTTTGGAACCCGAATGTCCGATGGGGCTTCCGTGGCTTCTGATTGGATGCAGGAGCTTCCTGCAGCCAATCAGAAGCAGCGCTTTGGTTTCTGAACGTTTTGGAAGTCGAACAGACTTCCGGGACGGATTCCGTTTGACTTCCAAGGTACGACTGTACACATACACTTAGCCATGATCATTTTAACTTGGAGCATTATTGTTACCAGGGCTTTTTTCTAAAAAGAAAATAAAAAATGTTTAAGGGTACTCTCATTTTCCTACTCATATTGAAATACTGCCCCTCAATGAGGCCAAACTTAGATTCACGAAATGTTTAGGGGTATGCGTCCCCCTAGGAAAAAGCACTGGTTATTACTATTATTTATTATTACTATTATTTTAATTTATTAACCACCCTTCACCCTAAGCCTAAGGTATGACAATTTAAAATAAATGCAACATTAAAAACAGTTCACAATCACAACTTACAGTCACAAAAAAACAAGGTGGGTTTTAAAAACATACACCTCAGGTGGTAAAGAGGTAAATCTCCAATACCTCATAACTAAACTCAACTAAATATAAACTAAAATTACTTACGACGTTCTGCTTTGTCTTTTTTGAACTGATAATAAATTTCTGTAATGGAACTCAGTAGCACTTGCAACCTTTCTGGGCTAGGAGAGAAAAAGTTAAGATATAAATAATTTAACACATGCCAGCATGTATGAACTTGAAAACGAAACACAGTAAGAACTTTACATGGAAATGCCACTCACTTTCTGTCTTTCGGGTGCGTGCCTTCCTGGTTGGTCCAGCCATCAGACAGCAGGCCATTCGGACAGAGTTTGCTTTTGATATCCTGAAGACTGCTCTCTATTGTTCCCCGCGAACTTGAAAGCTGAACGAATGCAAGAAATTCAGCTTTACCCAGCAAAAATTTGCTGAAAGCTGAGTTTTGGAACATATATAGAAAGAAACCTTTTTATCTTTTATAAATATAAGATAAAAGACTGTTTATGTATGCAACAACTGCGGCAAGAATTCTTTTAGCCCAAAAATGGAAACAAGAAGAAGTACCAACGAAATAAGAGTGGCAGATGAAGATGATGGACTTTGCAGAACTGGCAAGGCTGACAGGAAAAATCCGAAACCAGCATGATCAAGTATTCCAAAAGGACTGGAGTAAATTATTTGAAAGATTATTGTAAGCAATTAACATCACTAGCAGGGTTGTCTGAAGACTTGTAATCAGAAATGATCTACCTTTATTTATTTAAATTTTGAGTCATTTTGTAATGAGTGCAATTAGAATTGGAAAACGTACAAAATGCAATGATATAAAGGTTAATTTTCCACCTTAACATACTTTTAACTATCCTTGCATTGGAAGTAAGAGAGACTTTCTACTGGCTGCCAAGAATCTGTGCTTACAGGCAACATCCCTACATTGCTGTCACTGTAAATATACACAAAACACCACTGACACAAAAATAGAAAGTCATCTACATTAAAAGAGATCTTTTTATTTTTGCTTTTAGGGTGTGCAATAAAATTTTCTGGAACATTTCACTAGCACATTAATGCTCAACACCTGTATTGGTTTGATCTCCCTGCGGTGCTGTTGTGAAACTGCTTCAGCATCACATTTTGGGGACGTGTTTCTTCATGTGAACATCCATGCATGGTCACATGTGAAAAAAGCATGGCTCGCTATTTTCCCCACAAGAATTCTGCCGTATGCCACTTCTACACACATATACATGCATAAATATCAAGCCAGAAATTTGAGCGATTTTCACACGGCTGTTCACTTTTCTCTACACCCAAATTGGAAAGAAATAAAACATACACTAAATAGATTCATATGAAGAAAATACCATAAGCTAATGAACACGCTCAACAAACATGCTAAAAAAATAACTGATTTTCCTTTACAGGAAAACACTAAACATACCAGGAATTTGCAAGAAACACCCTTATTTCAAGTACTATAAAGCTGCAATGTTAATATGCTTACCCGTAACAGCTTGGAGTGTATGTCTGAAATTTCATCCACTTCTGATGGTGCCAGGTTGATTTGCAGCAAATTTTGATATCTGTTCGCCGGAAGACAAGACACACAAAGTCACCTTACAATGGCCTAAAGATCTGTTCAGCATGATCAAATAATTGTAAAAAAAACCCAAAAAACCCTATTTGGTGATATGCCAAAATAAAATAAAAATAATTATTCTGGATCCAACAGAATAGTACATCCACAAACACCTGAAATAGGGAGACCTGGATATACAATTGAGCACTAAATGTGCATGGAGATATTTCCGTAGAACTTGAAAGCAGTTTTGCTGAAGGCTAGTTAGAAGTAGTTTATGTAGTTATCCTACATTTTAGGATATCAAAAATTATTTTATGTTTTATATTTATACCCCACCTTTCTTCCAAGGAGCTCAAGCTGGCATACATGCTCCCCCCCCCCCCCCGGTATCCCTACAACAACCTTGCGAGGTAGGTTAGATTAAGAAACTATACAAAGTCAGCCAGTGAGCTTCCTGGAAGGGTAGAGGTATCCTGTAGGCTCGAAATCTGGTGAACCGGGTTCGCGTCTCCTCTCCTCCACATGCAGCTGCTGGGTGACCTTGGGCTAGTCCCACTTCTCTGAAGTCTCTCAGCCCCACTCACCTCACAGAGTGTTTGTTGTGGGGGAGGAAGGGAAAGGAGAATGTGAGCCGCTTTGAGACTCCTTCAGGTAGTGATAAAGTGGGGTATAAAATCCAAACTCTTCTTCTTCTGTAGCAAAAGGGATTTGGATTGCAATGCCCACCATTGTTCAACAAGACTAAGACTGGATATTATCCAATGACATGAGAAATGCAGACCTTCCCAGCGTGCAGCATTCGTTCTAAAAAAAGAGCATTTATATACTCACATTTTCCCAGCTTTTTCTATGTTCCTGTTGCAAAATTCCAGCTTGATAACCACCTCTGTCTTTTTGTGAAACGTTTCACTGTAATCCTCTTTGATTATTTCGCTAGAAAGAACACCAACTGTTAGCACAGATATGAAAAATACCGGATATGCTAGCCGCCTGCTACAATAGAAAACGTCTGCTCTATATAAAAATTGACACACTCCCACCAGCCCATGGAAAATAAATATGCATTGTTCAACTTCTTGTTGGTTGTCTTAACTGTTTTTATATGTTATTACAGTGGTACGTTTCGAACGCCGAAAACCCGGAAGTAAATGCTTCCGTTTTCAAACGCACCTCAGAAGTCAAACGGCTTCCGCTGAGTTTTTTTCAATTTTCTCTATTGAATTTGCAGGGCACCCTTTGCGCCTCAGTTTTCGAACGTTTTGGAAATCGAACGGTCTTCCGGAATGGATTACGTTTGAAAACTGAGGTACCGCTGTATATTGTAAATCACTTCAGTATGCCTCATGGGAAATGATTCATTAATGAAATAAGTGATGAGTAACGAACATCAACTTCTTCCTAAAAAGGTACTATATTCCAAGAACAGGTGGTGGCCATTTTAGGCGCAACTGCCGACCTGCAGGTCCTTTTGGAACCAGAAGAGGGCAGAACGGAGACAGAATGGGGCATAATGGGGCAGGGCGTGGTCTGCTGGTACGCAGGGGAGCCGGGAATGGAACCTCCATGCAAAATGGCAGCTGCCTGTAAACAAAGGCCACAATTCTAAGTAATTTTAATAGGGCGATAGTCCTCTTCTGAGGAAACAAGCTTAGAACGCCATCATCCTGCATACAAGAATTGTGTTCGTAGATGGAATTTGATGATTAACAGAAACTTAAGTTAATAGTTTGCTGCAAGGAACAGGAAAGACTATCACACTGTAACTATGCAGCACCAAAGGATATAATTCTATTACAGCTTAGACTTGTCTATAGCTGAATGTGCATGGCAGTTGTTGGGCAGAGATCTCTCTGGGGCTTTCCACCTTTGTAACTGGCACTTGGAATATCCGGGGTCAGTAAGTGCCAGAGAAATGATTCAATCTGCCCGATCAAGCAAATCACAGCGCCACTCACATCAACCATCTGATTCCCTTCCGCATCAGTTCCTGGTAAAGGAGTAAAGCACGGGCAACTCTGCAGGCGTAACAAACAACCCCTGTAACCGCCTGGAAGACCAAAGAAAAGTGTGAGCAGCATACACTACAGTTTGTCGCAAGCAGACAGACTGCGATAAAAACTGTATGAGTAAAAGAAGCATATTTTTAGGAAGCTAAATCATGAAAAGATTGTACGTTGAGGCAGGTGGGAATACGGAGCAACACTCTTATCACCAAGACAGAATTAAAGGTTGAGGTTTCTAAACTTTAGTGTTACAGTTTGGACTTCCTAGACATCTGTGAGGTGCAAAAGGAGCACATACACTTGGGATATTGGGCTGGGGCAAAGGGTAACAAAGGCAGCAAGGAGCTCAAGATACTACCTCTGGTAGGCATGATACTGTATACCGGTATTAAAGTTGGGGTAGAATATTTGGGCTGAAGGGGAGACTCCATCTATAACAGGTGCTTATTGGGTGTTCTGCCATATCCAAGTTCAGTACCAATACATGTATTTCCCTTCGAAGAAATAGTCCCATGACACAATTATGACGAGATACTCACTTTTGCCATGCTTGCATCAGTATCTAAGTCATAACGTTGATGGACCTTAGGAAGCAGAACTGCAACAGAAGTATATTTTTTTTTAAAATAAGCAAATAGTACTTAAACAAATTCAAAATATAAAAGAAAAATTATGATTAGGATTGCTTTATTTCTTAAATTTCTATTCCACCCTTCTTCTCATGGTTTTCCAGGATAGCAAACCGATTATTTGCTCAGTGTTTTTAAAAAAGTAACTTATTTGGTCACATAGAGGGCTGATGTCCGAAACAACTCCTACGTGAGGATCCAACAAAGTAACGTGTTTAAAATAATAATAATAATAATAATAAATAAAATCAAGTAATAACAATTCAGTTCAGATAAGTTAGCCATTAAAAAAACAAGAAAAAAACAAGAGACTCCATCATACTTTCTTCATAGAGTAATCCTACGATGTTCACAGCCTCCCTGCTCACGATGATTATGGGATTTTCTTCAGTGGTTCTGGGGAAAGATTGTGCCAATCTGCTGGGCTCTAGGACTAAACGCCGGCCTTCATATATCAGTTCTTGATTAATTGAAGCTATTTTTGTCTGTTTGTAGACCAAATCATGAAACATGGCAGCACTGTTTAAAAAGAAAAAAGAAAAACATTTTAAAAATGGCTCCTAATGCAGTAATGTAGACAAGAGTGAAGGAGAAAGAATCCAGAATTAATAAACAAAACTATTCTATCAGTTTGAAATGTCACGTAAGAATAAATATATGAAAATGCTGCAATACTTACTTATTATGGATGTGAATATAAATTTTGTGTGCAGTCATTTGTTGCAGAGAGAAAACATGAATAATTATTCGGTGGAGAATATCGCTCGTCTCTGCAAAAAACTGATCAAATCCCCAGCATTTCTCTTGATCTGCTTCAAGAATATTTGCAAGAACGGGTGTGAGTAGTACTTGCAGGCCCCTAAAATAGAAAAATAAACACATTTGTTTTTAATTCTGAGTAAGTACAACATTCCTTCTTTTCCTTCTGCCCACTCTTGAATCTGCCGATTTTTGTGTATGTATAGCAACACTGCCAACAGCATAAAACTCTCTAGGCTGCCTTGCCTAGAAGCCAACTGGTCAATGATTACTCATATCCTCTATGAAGCAGGGGAGACATTACCCACTGAGATATTTCCTCAACACTTGCTGGGTAAAGATAATCTAATTAATCAGTATTTTGTACAGTGCGAAGGGTGTCAACTATTTTCTGTTAGTGGTGGGACAGTTGGTGGCAGCAACAAGAGAGACATTTGCTGAACCCATACCCATCATGCTACGTTATATTGCAGGATTCATGCATGAAATGCATTTGCACCTATATTGCAACAGAATATTATTCACATGGGTACATCATTTCTGGAATTTCTCATAGTAATTTAATAGGGAGGGAGCAATGTATTGCAGAATACAGTATGCAGTAACAACCCAAAGGCAGAAAAGAAAAGGAAATCCACCAGCAGATTCAAATGTGAAAACCAACTATAATTCTAAAGCAGCAAACCTTAGGGCACTTATTTGAAAGCCAGTTCTATTGAAATTCATGGGTTTAGCTTCCAAATAAAACTCTGAATGGACTATACATTTTGTTTTCCTGGTTAAGTGTTGCAACTAAATAGCTGAACCATGGATGAGGATGGGCCAAAGCCAGGATGTGAAACTATGGTTTGCAAGCCACAGTTTGTGCTATTTAAGCATTTCATCCATACCTTACAAGGCATAGATGGTTACAGCTGTTTTCCCAGCTCCTAAGGTAGCAAAGAGACTTCAGCTGTACAAACAGAACCTTGCCTTCACTAGTTAGGATCTTAACCAGGATTAAAGCAATGAACCATCGTCACTGTCAGACATATCTATATTGAGTCAAACCATGCTCCAAGTTGGGGCAGTGATATATCATCAACAACTGAAGCATAATGAACAAAAAGCCCCAAAACCTTGGGTTTCCAAGAATAAGTTTCTTAGCATTCTTGGCAGCAACATGAAAAAGGGATATGGTATCAGAATCATGACGTTGAAAGTGTTATTGGAGGTGACCTAGTCTAAACCCCTTGCTCAGTGCTAGCATCTTCTTTGAGACTCCTTACGGTAGTGATAAAGCCAGGTATCAAATCCAAACTCTTCTTCTTCTTCTTTACATCTATGTATCACCTACACCAATTTGTCTGAGCTCTAAAATTCAAGTTTTAATCATAATACCTTTCTAAATAACAACCTTGGGCAATAAAATAGTGGCAATAAAATAGCATGTGTGGGAAAGCAAACATTCTATAAGCACAAAAATGGTTTCCAATACCAACACAAATGAAGTGAAATACGTCTGATATCAGCTAAGGAAAGCAGAGGGAGAAAATACACTCAGCATCCAGTTACTTAAGTGAGTCAGCAATTTGATGAACTTACTTTGAAAGACTGCAGGAAACAGGCATATCACGACTCCATTCAATGGGGCCATTTTCTGCTTTTTGTACTCCAGATATTGCGCCGGAAGGCTTTCCAGTTATAATTTTATACCTTTGGGATATTAAAAGGGAAAGTGCAGTCATTTGAAAACATAAGATTTTATTTAAAAGCTTAATCATAATCATAATAGGAATTATCTGTTAGCGACCTTGGACCAGATTACTGCTCAGGGATGGGCCACACTGTGTTAAAAGGCAAATTTCCAACACACAAGAGTTTTCTAGAATATTTTCTTGGGAATGTGAAGTAACTTATGTTGTATAAAGATTTGAGACAAATTCATATTTTTGGGGGGGGGAATAGAACATGCCTCCAGAACCAGAACTATTAAGTAGTTATTAGAAACAGCAATCAATCGTTAGCATTTAAAAAAAAACCAATGATACATGATTATTGGACTAGAGATAATAGTATCTGCGTAAAACAAACAGAAGTATTTCCTTCAAAATTGTGGATGAAGAAAGCTTGTGTATTTCCTGAGAAATTTTTGCAAGGTCCTTCTTCTCCAGGCAGTCCCCAATGACACCTCCCTCACTTTTCCAGAGAGTCCTCTAACCCTTTGGAGCAGCTTATTGGGTGGTACATAAGGAAGGAAGACTCAGCAAGAAAAGCATACTCCAACAGGAGCATCCCTTAAGCCGAGTTCCCCTAAGCAGAACTCTGGATCCAATCCATTGGCTTGCTTTCTCTAACTTGCTAAAGCGAGTTGGAACTCAAAGCAGGCCAATTCGCAGGTATGGCTAATAATTTACCATATTCTCTCTCGTACTAAAAGACACGATAATGTGTAATTCAGTGGCATGACTACTGCATAAATGTCACTCCCGGATTCTGAATGACAGCCACTGCTGATGTGAAAATCCTGCATGAGTTCAGGGCTTTAAATTATATTAAGGTTGCCATGTGAGTTGCTGCCACGAGTGACACTTTTTGGAAGTTTTCATCTGGAAGCTGAATGTATGGGTTGGATCTAGGGGTGAGGGGAAGGCCCAACCCACAAGTTGGTGGAAGATTCTTACGTGACAAAAGAGAACTGAAATCCTTGGTGAGCTTATGTCTGCAACAAGGTCTAATATAGCATCTCAGGAGACACACTTGTGCTATGCCCATGTTTTACAAAGTCTCCTGCTGGCTCTTCTGCAACAGTCTGCAGTACAGCACCAAGCCAGGAACTACTTCCACTTGGGATGCTACTAAGTGGATCTGCCCCAAGTTGCCTTCTTTTAATTTATGGCCACAACTTTGGAAACAAGGTAAGAATATAAGGAGAGCTTGCCTGCTGGATCAGGCCAATGGCCTATTTAGTCCAACATCCTGTGCTCACAGTGGCCAACCAGATGCCTGTGGAAAACTGACAAGCGGGCTGAAGCACAAGAGCGCACTCTACGTTGCCCATGTGGCTTCTAGCAAGTTATTTCCTACAGGGTGTTAACACATAGGGACGCGGGTGGCGCTGTGGGTTAAACCACAGCCCAGGGCTTGCCGATCAGAAGGTCGGCAGTTCGAATCCCCGCGACGGGGTGAGCTCCTGTTGCTCGGTCTCTGCTCCTGCCAACCTACTGGTAGCAGTTTGAAAGCACGTCTAAGTGCAAGTAGATAAATAGGTACCGCTGCAGCAGGAAGGTAAACAGCATTTCCGTGCGCTGCTCTGGTTCACCAGAAGCGGCTTAGTCATGCTGGCCACATGTCCTGGAAGCTGTACGCCGGCTCCCTCGGCCAATAATGCGAGATGAGCGCACAACCCCAGAGTTGGTCACGACTGGACCTAATGGTCAGGGGTCCATTTACCTTTATGTTAACACATATATTCCAAACACAGTTCTCACGCTTTGATGAAGATGCCAAATCAAATCTGCTCTCAACACAACTAGAATTTAAAAAAACCCATTCTACATGCTTGTAAAAAAGCAAAGTAAATTGACAATAATTTACAAATTCACTACAGCTGGTAAAGAATGAGGAAGTAGCAGTACATGTAACCCAGTACATGCAACCTCAAATCACACAAGAAAATCCCTTTAAATTGCATTTGGTATTATTTCCTCAACTCTTACCTATTTATTATTTTATTTTAATTTGATAGCGCAATTTGTGGATAGAGCATTTCCTCTAAATTACCTACATCACTTCCTTGTTTCTACGAGGCCCTTCAAAAGGTCGAAAGGGTAAACTTCCAGTTGCAGCGTGGTAAAATGTCACCCCTATGCTCCACAAGTCAACTGTTGCCCCGTATTTCTTCTGATGTTCTTTTCTCAATACTGCTCGTTCGTACATATCAGGATGCTAAAAGAGTAAGGGACAAAGAGAAGCAATACTAGAATAAATTCTTTCATCAGCAAGCGGCGCAACGTACGACATGCCCAAACTTTCCATTTGTTACATTCAATAAAGGTCGAAATTATCCTTGAAAGTGCCTTTGAATGATATTCATGTGCACCATGGACAAAACTGGCGTCTGTCCCTCTTTCGTTCCTTCCCTCAACCAATGCCCACTTGCATCTCCATCACATTATGTTGCTGATCAATGAATTCACAACTCAGATTCTGCTAGTAGCCATGCAGGCTGTTGCTAAGATGTTTGCCCCAAGTATCAACAGATTACACAAGTAAGGCTAAGAAGAAATAAAATCTGTGTAGCTTTACCAAGTATTCTTCTGTACCGTAGAGGGAGACAAATTGTTCATCATCATCCAGCTCCCTAGCAGCCCCAAAATCTGTCAGTTTATAAACAGATTGACCATCTTCACCTATAACCCGCATGATATTGCCCGGCTTGATGTCACGGTGCACTATTCCATTCTCACGAAGATGGTTCATGCCAGCCACTTAAATGCAAGGGAAGATGAAGAGAAATATATGTAAATTTTAAAAGACAGTTATATTTTTATTGGATTTATTCCTCTAAATCTGTATTTATAAGCACTGAAAGAAAACATGCAAATACCATGGCTGAAATTCTAAATGAGCTTCCACTGAAAGGGGCGTTCCACTGAACAGAGTTCCACTTTCAGCATTCGCTTCCCAGAAGCACCAGGGAGGAGGGAGTGATTTCTACTGATTTCCTTCCCACCTTTGCCCTGCAGTCCATTGAAAATCTGCCCCGTAAGGTTGGGGAAAGCTCGGGAACAACATGCAAGGTGGCACATGGGGAAAGAGAAATTAGCAAAAAATACCACCCCACTCCTCCTCTCCAGTGAGAACTTCTGCTGCATCACAGTTCCCTACATGAATGGAAGGAGTCCTGCTTAGGGCTTCCAAGGAGATAACCAGCAATTTTGAATAGAGCACAGAATCAGACTGAAGGTCAATGAAACCAGGGTGGATAAAAATCAATGATTTTTTTAAAAAAATAAAAAAAATCGGATTTTTTTTATTTAAATCGGATTTTTTTGATTTAAATTGGATTTTTTAAATAAAATCCTTTTGGAGGAAAAATCTTTCTAAATATAGTCTTCCATTTAAGTTACATTGTAGTCCAAAGGCTATTCATCAGGAAATAAGGATTTGTTTTAAGTTTATCAAGTGTGCTAAAACTCAGTCTAAGTTTTTTTTTTTAATGTTTAACCACATCAGTTAACAAACATGGATACATATGCTATCATGTTATTGTTTTAGTTAAATAAATTGTTTAAATTGTTATTAAGGAAATGATTATTTTTCTCCTTCCAATAAAGTACAGCAGAAAAGTTGTCCAAATATAAACAGTTAACTTATTAAACCTCACCATAACTTCATAATTATCTGTCTATGTATTTCTAGTCGTATAACCAAATCAGTAATTTTTGATATAACTGTAAAAACTACTCTGAAAATTTATTATTCCAAAAATGAAACCTTCAAATGGTTGTAAATATTAAGATTATACCAGCAAGAATTAGTCTTTCTGTAAAAAAAATATTTAAATCAAGTCTTACTGACTAGTGATTTAAATCAAGCCTTATTGACTAGTGATTTAAATCGTGATTTAAATCAATTTGATTTAAATCAAATCCACCCTGCCACTTCCTGTTAGCTTATCCACTCCACAGTCTAATAGATGGGAGTAGCATGCGTACATTTAACAGCAAAGGTTACCCCTGTGTAGCTTAGTACACCTGCATGCGTCAAAACCAAACTTAAATGAGATTGCATCCATCCTATGGTTCCATATCTCATGCAAAGACGTTCAAATTAGGCTAAGCATTCGAAGACAGTGCCACAAACAAAGTAAGCCCAATATGTGACATTAAAGTACATAAGGAAACAACTTCCACATACCAACATCTCTCAATACAATTAAGAATTCTGCTTCTGGCAACCCGTAGGCATTAGCTGGCTCTTCTAAAACTGTATATAAACTGCCACATGGGCAAAATTCCATAACAAGGACTTTATGTCTAGAGGTTGTCTAGAAAAGAAAAACAGAAAGGTTTGCAAGTTAACATGCAACAAGTCCCAGTGACAGAAGATAGCAAAAAAGTTTCACTGCCAAAAAGTTTAGCCAGACCCACAGAGAGATGTAAGTTCCTTTCCTATGAGTTAAAAAAGAAAAGCAAATAAAATTATCTTGAGCAGAGATAAAATCAATGTAATTTAGAACTTATGGTCTTTAAAAATCAAAGAGAGAAGAAGTGGGAAACTGCTAACAAAGATTTTTGTCCATTCTTTTCTCCACCGCTCAAAAGTTCAGTCTTTTCGGCTGCCCAGAATATACTTGATTCCCCTTAGAAAGCAAATGATACTATGCACATTTCTTGGGAGTTTTTCTGAAATTGATGTTAGTTATTGCCATCAGATATTAGGAATGACGAGCAATTCTAAGAAGGAAAGCTTCAAGGATGAATTCCTTTATGTGTGTCTGCCACACCATTATTTGGAATGAAAGCAATTCTATTCTGTATTGAATGCAGTCATTAAGGGAAGACTCTTAAAAAAAGAAGGGCCATTATTAGAAATCAAACAGATGTTTCATAATTATATACATCATATGCAATAATGCAATGCAACCTGTTCTAAGGTACATTCATAAATGTTCAAAAAACATATCAGAAATCATACACTGTCCCCATGAATCTCAAATCAAAGAAAAGGCATTCTGATCACTGGAACCCAAAATAAAATAATAAAACAATGTTCAGTAAGTTACCGGAGCGATAGTTTTTTAAAAAAAATACCTCTTCTTCTATGGCGAATAATTTGACGATGTTCTTGTGATTCAATTTCTTCAACACTTCAAACTCTCTCATTTGAACATCCACGGGACGAAGGAAGCTAAAGTTATTGAACACTTTTACAGCATACAAGTCTCCTGTTTTCTGTAAAACAAATAGAGAGTATTTTTTAAAATAAAAATAAAAAGCATTTCACACAATTGACTTGGGAATAAAAACCTTGTTCCTGCATTGATTACAAAACTATAAAAATACACTATGCATATGAATAATAATAATAATAAACCCTCAACACAGTGGGATTTAGTTCTGAATAAACATGGATGTGTGTTTGCTTTAAAAATGTTTGTGTGTGGGGGGGTTACACTTTGGGTTGTATCCAACAAACTCAATGCACACACGGAACAATTTCTGTGGCCACAATGGAACTTCTGCTCTCCTTCCTCCGGAGGATTGGACAAAAACCCAGAGAAGATTGGGGGGGGGGGGCATGTGGGAAGGGGAAAAGAGAGATAAGTGGGGAAGGGAAGTTTGGTTGTGCTTGTTTTTAAATACTTGAAAACTATAAAAGATGACAGAAAACTTTAAAATGCATGTGTTGAATCCAAGGGTGTCCCATACATGAGTGAATAAAATTTCCACTTGCAGAATGTGAAAAGGGTATAATAAGACCCTCTTAGTCATGCCTCCTGTATTTCCAATAATTTGCACTGCTCATTGTATATTCATTTCATAAAATACAAGAAAAAACCCATTCCATTTAATTTTACAGTGACAACAGAGACGGCTTTAAGATTGTATAAAAGCCTTTCCAGCAGACAGCTAGAACTTCTGTCCCGATACAAACCTTGTGTCGTCCACGAAAAACATTTGCAGTAGCTCCTTGTCCCAGAATGTCCGAGAGAAGCCAGAGATAATTCGAAGTGCTTTGCATTTTTGCTCCTGATTGGGCAATTCTTGTTTGATCTGAATAGGGAAATAGATACTCTGGAGTTAATCGTGACAGTAGACGAAAGTTTCATGTCTTATTCAAAACCTAAGGGAAGTACCCTAGGAAGATTAGCCTGATTAGTTTCAGAAATTCCTTTTCACTGATATCCTGGAAACCACGGGGCAAAGTAATTCTAGTTCAAACCTATTATTGGAGATGGAGTTTGATAGGTTTATTTCTGACTTCTGAATATGGATGCAGAATAAAATGGAGGCCAATAACAGAACTCTATGCGTTGTTTTCAGTCCCCATGGAATTGTTATCATTTTCTACATTTGTTTTCAAAATTAGTCAAGTTGTTCACATTTAAGTGCAAAGTCTGGAAAAAGATGATACAACTGTACAAGTGACCATGGAAATTATGTTACCAAAGGGATCCACAATCCAAAACATTATCACAATATTGCTTCACAATATCAGCTTGTAAAGGTAACTGCCCATGTAAAATTCAAAGACTACATTCATATTAACCCCATTCTGATCCTTTCTTCTGCTTCTTTCACAGCTTAATTTATTTTCTATGATATATTCACAACTAGCTAGTGCTAGTGCTCCTTTTATTTCTATCTCTTTTGATTTTCTTTTCCAGCTTTCCATCCATTTTGTCTTATATGCGCCAAGAGCGGCACACCTATTATTTGCAAGGTGTCAAGTAGCAGATTGGGATGCTTATAGAGAGTTAACACTTGCAGAAACCTATCAAAAGTGAGAATGGGGACAAGGCAATTCCAGCATGGATCCCTCTCCCTGAATTAAGAAACACACGAGAGAATTGGCAATGGTTCTCCTTGCTTCCTGAAGCTAGCTAATCTAACAGTCACAGCCCAACCGTCTCTGAAAGTCTTAAGAATGGTTACCACTGAATCAGCAATTGAGATAAGGCAGGGGTAGGCAACCTAAGGCCCGTGGGCCGGATGCAGCCCAATCGCCTTCTCAATCCGGCCAGCGGGTGGTCCGGGAATCAGTGTGTTTTTACATTAGTAGAATGTGTGCTTTTATTTAAAATGCATCTCTGGGTTATTTGTGGGGCATAGGAATTCATTCATTCTCCCCCCCCCAAAAAAAAAATATAGTCCGGCCCACCACATGGTCTGAGGGACGGTGGACCGGCCCACAGCTGAAAAAGGTTGCTGACCCCTGAGATAAAGCATTGGAGAATAACAGCAAAGCAGAGACTGAAGAAAAAAATCTACCCATGTCCTGTCCTGTTCAGGTAGCTTAACGTTTCTCCTCCAAGTTTATTTAATTCAAGTCAGTTGAAGTGTGAGCTAACATTTACCCTGAGTAATAAACCTTATGTTTTCTTTATCCCTTCAACCAAAGGTTTTACAAGACTATTTCTTTCTGCAAGCATGCCGCGATTTATTTACCAAACTCCAACAGGGAAAAGAGGTGCAACATGTAGAACTTTGATTGATTGCTATTTCTATTCTCCTGTAAAAGCGGCCACAGACTTTTCGGCCCTTTCTAGATCTAAAGCTTTGCATGCAATCTCTTGCTGGAGACAGTTAAAGGTAGATAGCCGTGTTGGTCTGTCATAGTCAAAACAAAATAAAATAAAAAAATTCCTTCCAGTAGCACCTTAGAGACCAACTAAGTTTGTTCTTGGTATGAGCTTTCGTGTGCATGCACACTTCTTCAGATACACTGAAACAGAAGTCACCAGACCCTTATATATAGTGAGAGGGTGGGGAGGGGTATTACTCAGAGGGGTGGTGGAAATGGGTGAAAGGTTGATAGCTGTGGTAAACCTGTTGACGACTGTTAACGGCTGCAATTAGTCTTACAGGAAAAAGCAAGGGGTGAGAAGGTTAAAAAAGCTTTGTCATGTATAATGAGATAAGAATCCAATGTCTTTGTTCAGACCAGGTCTCTCCATGGTTTTAAGCTTGGTAATGAGTTGCAATTCAGCAACTTCTCTTTCCAGTCTATTTCTGAAATTCCTTTGCAATAAGACAGCTACTTTGAGATCTTGTATAGAGTGTCCTGGGAGATTGAAGTGCTCAACCTTTCACCCATTTCCACCACCCCTCTGAGTAATACCCCTCCCCAACCATCTCACTATATATAAGGGTCTGGTGACTTCTGTTTCAGTGTATCTGAAGAAGTGTGCATGCACACGAAAGCTCATACCAAGAACAAACTTAGTTGGTCTCTAAGGTGCTACTGGAAGGAATTTTTTTATTTTATTTTGTTTTGCTGGAGACAGGCAGGCCTTGACCTTGCATCCATCTGTCTCTAGCAATGCAGCTTGCAGATTTCTTTTTTAAAAAGCATTTACAGAGCTTTATAAATCCAAAAAGGGTTCAATTTGAAATAGCTTAGGAGCAATTGTGGTTCATTATGACACACCTCCTCCTCCTCCTTTTTAAAATGTATTTTATTGATTTTCAAGATGCACTTCCTTCTTCATCAAAGTTACCATAATAGAAGGGTTAGCATATTGTTACTATAAATAGGCTAATCACCACTACTGTATACTACTGCCCACTTGCAAAGAACTTTACAATCTATATGGTGAAATTCTATGCAGATGTGCTTAGACTGGTGACTGGGAGCGGCTGCCGAGACCACATAACACCGGTCTTGAAAGACCTACACTGGCTCCCAGTACGTTTCCGAGCACAATTCAAAGTGTTGGTGCTGACCTTTAAAGCCCTAAACGGCCTCAGTCCAGTATACCTGAAGGAGCGTCTCCACCCCCATCGTTCAGCCCGGACACTGAGGTCCAGTGCCGAGGGCCTTCTGGCGGTTCCCTCACTACGAGAAGCCAAGTTACAGGGAACCAGGCAGAGGGCCTTCTCGGTAGTGGCACCCGCCCTGTGGAATGCCCTCCCTTCAGATGTCAAAGAGAACAACTACCAGACCTTTAGAAGACATCTGAAGGCAGCCCTGTTTAGGGAGGCTTTTAATGTTTAATAGATTATTGTATTTTAATGTTCTGTTGAAAGCCGCCCAGAGTGGCTGGGGAAACCCAGCCAGATGGGCGGGGTATAAATAATAAATTATTATTATTATTATTATTATTATTATTATTATTATTATTATCAGAAGCATGACCCTTGACATCATAGATGCAGCGAAGTTAAGAGTATCAGACCATTGCTGAATACACACTGTACCTTCAAAGCACACTTTCCCCTTCAAATAATTTCCAGCTGACAAGTTGCAATCTACCAACCTAGCCTACATCACAAGTGTTTGACAAATCTGTCCCAGGGATCTTTCCCAGAGGGATTCAAATTTCTCTTTGAAAGAAGGAGTCCTACACCACAATCAAGCATAAGCAGATTTATTGTTGGTCGACACAGTACTGTGGGCAAAGAACCACCACCCCCAGCTCCTGCTGGAAAGAGGGGATTGCGCATTCCAGCTCACATCACAGATAATTTATACCCTAAGACCATTCGAATAGCCCTACTATGATTCCTATTGGTTAAGAAATCACAGTTTACAGGCTTCCCGATCCGCCTACATCATGTTTGCTCCTAAACATGTAAAACAGGTACCCCCAACAATAACATATATCCCATGTCCATTCAAATTAGCAGGTTTTTACAATAGGGGTGTGTTTTATAATATTCATGAAGCATTTGAGCATGTGTACTAGTGTTCTCGAAGCTACTAACATGAGTTTGGCCAAACTGCGAGAGGCAGTGAAGGATAGGCGTGCCTGGCGTGCTCTGGTCCATGGGGTCACGAAGAGTCGGACACGACTGAACGACTCAACAACAACAACTAGTGCTTAAACTATCACCTGCTATTTCTCCTTGTTATCTCGGGTTACCTCTGAACTATAAATCTATCCCTCTTTCAAGGCTAACAATCTACTTGAACCTCTTTGTTCACAGAATCGGTCATAAGGCAGGCATGGTCATCCTCACCATACCTTCCCTAAGAATAAAACTCATTTTCATTCATTTATCCCACAACAAGGAAGATAAAATGGGGCTTGGTGAGCACACAGTGTACATTACCTTGAGCTCCTCGAAGGAAAGATGAGAAAGAAATTTCACATAAACATGCAAGCATGTATACATACATATGTACATTATCGCAGCCTTATTCTTCCTTCCCCATTCTGTAGCCAGCTAATGAAGCAAAGTCATCATATTTACCTTTTCATGAAACAGAAGCTAATTCTCATGACTACCCAATGAGCCTATCAGCACAATCATATGCATATTTATTTTGAACCCCAGGTGAATTCACATGGGGCTTACTCTCAAGTAAGGAGGAACAGGATTTAAGTCTTTGACACCAGCCCCGACACCAGTGGGGGGGGGTACCTGCATCACTCCAGCTGTTTTGTGATTTTATATTGCGAATTTACGTTGTGAACCATCCTGAGACCTGCAGGTATAGGCCGTTATACAAATTTAATAAATAATCATGATGACAACAACGACAACAACAACAGTAATAATAATAATAACTCATCAATGCCAGGCAATGATATGGAACAATGGGAGTTAAAAGTCCTGCAACACCAGGTTCTAGATTATTTAATTAAGATATACAAAAGAAAAGTTAACACTGAGTGGCCTAAGTCTATTTGTGAGAGGGTGAAATCTGAATCTAAAGGCAACAAATCCGTCATGGAACTATGTAACGCTGGCCACAGATCTGCAAATCACCCAATGCTCCACAGCTGAGGCCATAAACAATCTTTACTGCCAAAATGTTATGATTGCACTCAGGCAACAGGAAACGTCCGCTTCCATGCACAATAAGCGAAAGCCGCTTCTCTGTACACAAGTTCTCCAATTAGAAATATGCAAATCACCCAACGCCTCACAGGTGTGCCCATAGGGGGATCTCCACTGTCAAATATTATGTTTGCATTCCAGGAAACAGAAAACCTTCGTGGGTGATCGATCCAGGGCGAATGCTGCGGGTTTCTCTGCACACAAGAGATCCTGTTATAAATGTGTAGCTGTGTGAATACACCCTAGTAAGTGCTAGGTCACGAGGGGCAGGAGGACAATATCTGGGGTGCTCAGTTCAGAGCTGGAGGAAGGAATCACGGAACTGTGGAGTTGGAAGGGGTCCCAAGGGTCATCTAGCCCAACCCCCTGCGATGCAGGAATAATTCTTGCCCAACGTGGGGCTCGAACCCACCGCCCTAAGATGAAGAATCTGATGCTCTACCGACTGAGCTACAATGTGACACCTGCCATCTAAAGAAAATGTCAGCGGGGTGGCGGAGAACAAGAGGAAGGTTGCAGCAGCGCCACCAAGTCCCCGGTTAGTCAAGGAGGGCCAGGCTAGATGGCCAACAGAGGCTCCTGGATTTTTTAGACATGCACACACGTCGGGCCTCGCTCGAAATGTTTGGAAGGCAAACGAGCATAAGGCAGGCTCAGGATTCGAACCCCGCTCCCGGGTCGCCCTGCGGTGCACAGGGTCGCCTCTGTTTTGAAGCGCCCCTCCTCGGAAGGGTTGCACCAGAGCAGGGCAGTGCCGGGAAATCCCCGCTCCCGTCGGGCCTGCAGAAAGGCTGGCCGAAGCCTCCTCCTCCCCTTCGTCACTCGCTTCGCCTGGGCGAAAACGAAACCCGGGCAGCCACGTTCCCCCGTTGGCTTCGCCCCTTTCCTGCGCGTGCCCCTCCCCACCCTCGCCCGGGGGCCGCGCCGCCTTACCTGGGTCCCCTTCGACAGGCCCCTTCCGACGGCGAGCGCGGGAAGCAGCCCCCGGCAGAAGCCCCGGTTCCTCGCAATCGGCGCGGCCCGCCGAGCAGCCTCCCTCGTCCGGCTCCCCCTCGCCTGCTTCCGGCTTCCTGACGCTTCGGAGGCGGGGCAGCTCCGTGCGAAAGGACCCGGGCGAGGCGGGAAGGTCCCGGGGGCTCACGCGCCTGTCTGCCTTTTTGCTGCCGGGCGAGGCAGGAAGCAGGTTTACTCGGGAGTAAGGTCCGACGTGGGCAGTCAGGGGGCGATTCCCAAGCAAATAGGACAGGCCCAAAGGGCTCAATGGGAGGCGGAGACATTTTCACAAATGCTGTGCTGGAGAAGGCTCTCGGCGGTGCATCCTGGGGTCAGCTAATTTGAATTTAAAAAAATGGGGTGGGGGCAGCCCTGCACAATCTTTTTTAATTTTTCATTAATACTTTTCAGATTTATACATTTCACTGATTTTAACATCATTTTGACATTTCCAAACTTGACTTCCTCCCCCCCCCCTTCTGTGGTTCCTTACATTTATTTTTAATATCTTCTGCATATCCAAAATAACTTACTTTTTCTCATTTATTCATCTTATTTAAATATATACTCTTATGACGCTGCAGGTTATTACAATGTTCCTGCCAATGTTATTATCTTGTTTGTAATTTATCTGTAAATATTCAATAAACCGTTTCCGTTCTTTTACAAAAAGTTCTGTTATCTTGATTTCTTATTCTTCCGGCAAGTTTCGCGATTTCTGCATATTCCTTAAGTTTTTGTATCCATTCTTCCTTTGCACAACCAATCACAAGACATGGTGCACACGCACCATTTGAATGGCAATGCCCATCCACTTGGTGCCCCCCAGCCCCCTCAAATTTTTTTTGGGGGGGCGGGGAGGAGCGAAGGGACCTCAGCCCTAAGGAGTTGGCTCCTATGCTCTCAGCCTAACCTACCTCATAGGGTTGTTGTAAGGAAAAAGGAGGCCTCATGGATGCCACGCTGAATTCCTTGGAGGCTTAAGGACAGGAGATAACTCGGATAGAAAATGAGGCGCAGGGTTCTTACCAAAACAATGTCTCATACGCCTGCAAGTTAGGTCTGCAGTTGCCATAGCTTGAAAACTGCAGGGCACAGTTCAAAATGGAATTGTGCCTAAGGGAGAAATGGAAAGGGCTGGCCAGGGTGGAAGGACATAAAGTGCAGATGTTGTGAGCGAGCTTTGCAAAGACCAGATATATAGTTGGATGCAAGAGATTCCAAACATTTCCGATGGTTTTAACATGATAGAAACTGCCAGTAAATGAGCAGGAACAGAACTATTTACCCTTCTCGAAGAAGGCAATCGTGGATTTCAGCAAATTCACCTGGCTGACAAAAACTTAGCAGGCAGCATCTGTTGTCATGTGGAATGACCTCACGGACTTGTTTTGTGGAAAGGCGAGCGATACGTAGAATCATAGAATTGGAAGGGACCACGAGGGTCATCTTGCCCAACTCTCTGGAATGCAGGAATCTTTTGCCCAACGTTGTAAATAGTGCTGAAATTAAACCTAGTGCTGGCGTGTATTAATGCACTTGTACCTGCTATTTCAAAGTTCTGAAACGCAGGCAGCTACAACACAAAACATTTGAATCTCAGTTCAATGCTAACTACTGATCGGGTCTCAAAAGTGCAGCTCAATGACGAGGATACAATGACGAGGGACTTGTACTTTAGAAAGTGTGATGACCGTAACAACTTTATACTGTATTTTGTAATCGCCTACGACATCATGAAGTGGCTTTTAGTCATGATGGTTATTACCGTTCATCCGGTATCAGAGATGGTGTGCCTCTGAATATCTTGCTGTCAACACAAGGGGGAGAGGACTATTACACTCATATCCTGTGGTTTGTCCTCTTACAAGACAGGATTTTACGGAGATAAGCATGTGCAGTTCACCAGCCACAGTTTGACATTCTCATATACCTATCTCAGTAAGACCACTTCCCTTAGAAGTTACTGCAGTGCCTGTACTTGTGTGTGGACAAGGGATTGACAGGGATAATGGAAGAAAACTCCATTGAGCCTATTCCCCAGGGGTACAAGAAACTTGTAAACACCACCAAAGATTTGCTCAGTCATGATTTTAATTTGGGGGCGGGCGTAAAGCACGAGTAAGACCATTCTATGTAGTGTGTATAGCACAGACAGAGTCTTCCATTATTTAACCATAGATGCCAAGAAAACAACCAATGATTCATGAGAACTTGTGGATTTCATTGAATAAAATTTATTTTTCTGTATAAAAATGTAGAACCAGATCTTTTTGTAAATCTGATCTATTAATAACTGTTTTGTAGCATACACTTCAGCATTGAGATCGCTCCAATGAAACACCTATCTACAAAACCAAGTTTGATTGCTTTATTTTATATCACCGTGCATGAACAAATGAATTTCCTTTCTAATATGCAAATATCTTACTCAGTATTTAAAAATGTACACAATTTATAACCATTCCTATGGGCTTGGAAGGAATTTATACATTTTTTTAAATTTCAAAATAAAAAAGGGTATTTCTTTTTGCTGTACTAATTACAGCACACAATTATCCTACATAAGAGTGTTTTTGAGTAGGCAGGCAGGCAAGATGTGTTGCCCACGTGCCACATGTGCATCAACCAACACAATGTAGGGCATTTCATTTGCACTTTTACACAAAAAGGCTAATACACATACTGATTGAAGCACAGAGCAATGTCTTCCAAAAGAAAAAGTGAGCCTGAATGGCACAGGAGTTTGCATTCATACAAATCTGGAGATCCTGATTAGGGGAAACAGTCAAAGGTTTCAGTAGATCTCTTAGGGCTTTGCTCTTTGAAAGAATACCTGTTTTTAAAAGAAAGTATATATCATGTTAGAGTTTAAGAAAGCACAGAAGAACAGTACCACTAAGCCAAGAATAAAAAAAAACCCTATGTTGCTAGTGGCAGAAATCAGGTTTAAATGGGACCATTTGCAGCTAAAAAAGAGACTATCAAATCCCTGGGTGGAATTCAGCGTAGCGCTACAGAAATGTGAAAGTATTGCAGCTTGCCAGACAGGGCCATCTCCCCCTCTTTCCCACATGAACTGGGAGTTACCCCCAACCCCCCCCCCCCAGAACCATTTTGGGGGTTATGTGGTGGGGGGAAAGCCCCATTGTGCTAGTGGAAGGCCTTGAGCAGGCTTCCGCTTATGGAACCTCATTAGCTGAATCCAGTCCCCAATTTCTTAGACACCATGAAGAGCAGTAAGCAAGTTGGCAATGGAGTCTCCCACCTGGACAGGAAATAGATACGATGCTTATGTTGTCTGCTATTTGCCTTAAGGGTGGTTTCAACCCTCCAAGATAAGTTGATAAAATGCTTCAGCAACTTTTCACGTGCCATTTTTAAGGCAAGTCGTCAACATAGCTATCTTGGCCATAGTTAAATTGAAAAGTCATATAAAATACTATAAGCTGCATATGAAATTGGTAATTCAACCAACACCACCTAAAATGTTATTTAATGAAACTTATATACTGCTTGACTAAGAAAACCTCTGAGCGAAAATAAACATTAAAAGTATCAATTGAAAACACGCACCTAAAATATTCAAAAGATGAGTAAAATGGAAAGGGGTGAAATGCTACCACCTCAGCCCATTTCTGGCTCATTTCTCTTTACTCACGTAGATTCCGTTCACATTATTAACACATGAAGGTGGTTTCTATGTTGGTATAATGATCGTTTCCTGTAGCAAGCAGTATTGTTCAGAGTTAACACTGGGCTGGAGAATCTATAGTCTCCCAGATGTTGGTCAGGGAAGGTGGGAGTTGAGAACATCTGGAAGGCTGCAGGTCCCCCCCACCTTTAATTTAGAGTTTATGGTAAATGCAAGCAGATACGTGCAAGACCTATTTAATCCATGACAAAATGCCTTCACCCGTGAAAGATGGAATACTGATGCAAACTTAACCTACCTTTAAGTAATTTTTAAAAACTTTAGCATCAGGCTGCTGAAGTGCTTGACAAAATTCCTACAAGAAAAGCACCAGAACAATGAGCAAATAGTTTGCACTGTTATGTTGAAGTAACATGGTTATTTTTTTCAGCAACTACGAATGTGTTCCTTTCAAAATAATAATAATAATAATAATAATAATAATAATAAAAAGATTCAACAATAAAAATGCTGTATGTGGAAATTGTTTCCATTGTACCTGGAAATTGTTTCCAATCCTAGTGAAAATGTAACCATTTAGAAATGGGATCTATCTATAGATCTGTGTGTGAGGAAGCAGGTGACTGTGTGTGTTCGGGCTCCTGCATGCAATGATCTCTCTGTGCCTCAGTTAAAACCTGCTTGTAGCAGATAGCATCAGTCACCTGTTGGGAGGCAGAGAGGAATCACCACAAGGATAACTGTATTATCTCTGTGAAACCTTAAATTCTGGTGGCGGGTTTGTTTCTCCCCATACAAAACCTTTTATGAGCACAGTTCTCATATAGCAAGACAATCTGTGTGCAGAGGTATCTTCTCTAGTGCATATAAAATACACCTTGCAGGTACAGGTTAGTTTTCAGTCATCTTTTAGAAAGTAAATGACACTTACTGTTTAGGATAAATAGACTAATAACAAGAACAGTCATGCGCTTTTACCTCAAATATTAGATGTGCTGTGCGCCTTGAGCACCAGATTAATAATCTGCTCCAGCAAAATCATCTTGCTATAACTTGCAATCATACTACAGTATGTTTTGCTTGAAAATAACAAACATCGTTACACACAGGAAAACCCGAACTGGATTAGCTCCAAGGATTTTTGGGATCCCCACCTTTCCCCTCGGTTTAGCATGCTACCCCATTCAACAGGATCCCACCCCCCTCAGGGGAACTGTGGGATTTTTTTCTGCAGGAGGACTGGGGAGCTACATGAAGATGGGATATAATCTTCACTCGTCCTCTTAGATCCAATCTCATGCATCAGCCAAATAATAAGTTTTACCTGTATTATTTCGGGAGCTACCTGCAGCGAAGGTAGATATTCTTGTTGGAGATACTGAATACATTCAAGGCCCTACGAAAAGGAACATCCAAGCAGTGTTTTCGCAGTTAGGCATTTTATCATTTGAACTTGCTCCAATTTACAGGTTTTTATCCAGTTAATAAGATCATAGAATGGCTTTGGCCAGTGTAGCCAAACACTGGAAGAGGGGGATCTTAAACCAAGTTGATTTAAGATCCTGACTTGTTCCAAAGCTGGGAACCACAGTTTTCTATTTCAGATTAAACAGGAAACAATGGATAATTAGAAACTTCCTAGTTTAAACATGGCTTGAGCAAAGGGGCTGCACGTGAGGGCAAAAAGCTTGTTCATATCTCAGCTTATTAAATCAAAATATGATTGTCTGAAGTGGGCCTGTATCACTTCTACGTTCAACAAGGCACCACACAGGCTAAAGAAAAGCAAACATTAAAAGAACATAACTCTGTGTAAGTTCCTATGTTAGCTAATACCACGCCCCTCCTATCACTATACACTATCACTGTCGAAACTCTAACATATGACAATTTTGAAAAAACAGGCTGCAAGAATGGCAAAACATTTTTAACTAATCAGGAGGCTATTTTTGTAGCCAGAAGGAATGCAAATTCAGCTGAAATGTGCAAGTGCCCAGTTCCTGTTATTTATTTTTAAAGGAACATTCAGGAACTTTACTTGCAGAATTTTCTTCCTGGATTTCATACAAGAGTATGACCAAGCCAATACAGACTAGGGGAAAAACTCAACCAAAACAGGAAACACACCCTCCACAGAGACTCTCTTCTGCAGCCTGCAAATTGTGAACTGAAACAGTGTTTTTGACAACGTAAAAAAGCCTATTAATAAAACAGTCACTATTTCCAAAAGCCTTACCCTTTTGAGATGAATTGTTTTTAGTGTCACTGCACATTCGGATAAAGCCTTATAAAAATGAAACAAAAATACTTCAGCACAAACATTTGAGCATTGGAATTTCAATAGTTTTAACTACATGCTACATTTACACTTTCTGGGGCTAATAGTTCATTGTAAAAAAGAATCTTTGTTAGCAGTAGAAAGGCTTCAAAATAAAGCCAGAGCTTTGCACACTCTCCAAGAGAGCTTTAAGCTTACTAGAGTGGCTAACTATTTCTACCTATGTCAGAATTCTAAGCCAGACGGAATCTGCTGCCAGATTTCAGGATTGGTGAATTCTCTTGTGGAGTTTATCAGGAGCTCTAAACAATCTACATTTGGCAGACTGAACCCAGCGGAGGCCCTGGATTCTACTACTTGTGTATGTTGGCATTCAGGTTATCAGCCATGGAGACATGATTTACCAAGAAGCCACATGGCTCCAACTGCCTCTTACGTTTAGTTCTTTTTTAAAAAAAACAACCCAAAGGTTTCCATATTCTGTGAATAGACTTTCCAGATTCCTATGAGCTCCTGCATCTTAGAAGACCTCAGGAGAGCCACCCACCGCCCAATCTGCAAGACATTTTGCCATTCATTTCCCAATGTTGTCAGGCTTCAGAATACATACCAATACTGTCTGTGCATCTGCTAAGTCAAAGGTTTGCTTTAAAGGTGCTAAGAAACATGCAGGAACAATGTGTTTGTAGACAAAGTCAGCAAAACCCACAGGTCCGTCTTTGCCTCCTAAAAAAGCCAAACAAGAATATTCAGACTTTTCTCAGGCTCTCATCACCAAGGGTAAGCACCACACAATATGAAGAAAAGGGCACATCCCCACAGTGACTACTGCAACATTTGAAGGCCGAACACAAACTTAAGCCATTGTGGTATGAAGGCAACCTTACCCCAGAGTTCCACTAATTTGGAAAGTATAATAAAGCATGTCTTCTGAGAAATAGGATCTGGATAATCAACTGCTCCTTGGATAATTGTGAACAACACATGTTCTACATTCTCTGCACCTAGAGGAAGGAAATCGCAATTAAACCTTATTCAAACCAATGAAGTGGCAATAACTAACAAATGGTTCTGGTCTGTCAAGAGCAAAGTGTGAAGCTGGCCAATTCGTTTTCCATATATAAATCATGTGTTATAAAGCATTTCCCCTCCAAGGAACACACACATAATAATTGTACAGGGTTATATCTGACCTAAGGCATACTAAGACAAGATCTACTGAAATAAATGGCCTTGGTTAGATACAACCCATATGCATTTTATCTAGGCAACTCACTTTAAGAACCTTCTACAACTGAACTTCTGAACTACACAGTTCTTTCACTGCTAAAGAACCACACTTCCATACTAGAAGAATTATATGCATACGAAACTAGTCTCCCATCATGAGCCAGGCCTTACCCTGATTGGCTATGACTTCGCTCATTCCACTGCCAGTGACGGTTTGCAAAAAGGCAAAGTAACTCCTTCGTAACATCTGCTTTTCTAATGAAGCAGATTGGTCGTTTTCTTCAGCTGGGCGGTGCAGGACTTCAAAAATAGCACGCAGCAGAGGCATAAACATCTGTTGGAGAAATGGGGAGACCTGGTTCTATTGGGATAGGGAAAAGATAAGATGACAAAATTAAAGTTATGGATGAGCAAGAGCAAATCACACCATAAACGGAAAGGCAAGTAGCTTGCCCTTAGTTTATTATACAGTACTTCCATATTAAAAATACAAAGTTCTAACTGTAAACCTATATACCTAAATGCACAACGGATAACACTGTTTACTTCTCTCAACTCTAACTTATTAGATCAACGCAAACTTCCCAAGATAAGCCCAAATTTTGTGAGAACAGACAGCATCTGCATTAAGAACTTCCTCTGCCTTTTTAGCAGGGATTCCTGGAGTTGAAATACAAAAACTTCACTTTCACACAAAAGGCATTCAGGGCTTGAATGGATTTCTGCTGTACACAGAGTGCTATTTGGGATGACACCATTATGATGGCCAAACTATTCTCAAATCTTAGTTGTAAGTTAGTTAATGTAGTTATAATTACCCAAGTGGAATGGCACTTTCAGCCAGCCAAACAAGCCACACAAGATAATTTATTGCTTTATGTTCACAAGGCATTATATTAAATATAGTGTTGAAAAGCCTATGGAAACTGCTTTACATTCCTTCCCTTTCAACCATGAAACTAACTGGATGATGCAGATCTATTCCTGTTTTACAAAGAATTAACTGCAGCCAATCCATTGGGCTGGTCTGTTGAGAACCCCTTCTCTTTCCTTTCCTTGGTTTGACTAAATTCATAGCTTGCTGTTGAAACCAAACTGGGTAATGTATGGTTTGCCCACAACCTGGGGACTAAAACATGATCTGAAATGGGCTTCAGTCCCTATTTTGGAGCAAATTACAGTTTGCACAAGCAAGGGAGAGAATCTCATTATAAGAAGGAAGCAAGGTTTTTTAAAATGTTGAAGGCTCAACTGCACAGCATCACTGACTGTAGCTATCATATTAGAATTCTGCATCTACCACTATCACTTGAATACCCTCACTTGAATACAGTCTCTTTTTCAAATTCCTTTCCCAAAAAAATCCACTTTCTAACAGAGGGATTAAAAAGAAAAGAAAATCAGGATTTCTGCAATTAGACATCCTGCTTCAGAAGGTATCTTTTCAAACGCCTTGTTTCTAAAAGGTAACTGCTGCTAGTCAATACAAAATATTTCCAGGGCAGCTTGCAAATACAACCGACAGGTAAAAAACAAATGACACTAAATGAATGATAAATTCAGGCACTAGACCAATAAAATTTGTTAATGGCCTGGGGGGGGAGGGTACTCGGCACTGAAAACACACTGGAGGAGGTGCCAGGCAAGCGAAGGAGGGCATTCCACAATTGGGGCACCATCACCAAGAAGGCCCTTCCGACTGCCATCATTCACCTAACTTCAAATGGTGAGAACAGTCTTTAGAGCAATGCCTCCGGTGATGATCTCACTTCGTAGGCAGGCTCAAGAAGAAGAAGAAGAAGAAGAGCTTGGATTTGATATCCCGCTTTATCACTACCCGAAGGAGTCTCAAAGTGACTCACATTCTCCTTTCCCTTCCTCCCCCACAACAAATACTCTGTGAGGTGAGTGGGGCTGAGAGACTTCAAAGAAGTGTGACTAGCTGAAGGTCACCCAGCAGCTGCATGTGGAGGAGCGGAGACGCGAACCCGGTTCACCAGATTACAAGTCTACCGCTCTTAACCACTACACCACACTGGCTCTCAAGAGACACTCAGTTTAGTTCCTCACCTTTTACATCAAGGAAGATGCCTACCTTGAACTTAGCTGTGATCTGGTTTATGAGAGGGATGAACTCTTGAAGGTCTTTTGCTTCACAATCCTTGAGCATATGTTCTGAGGCTGAAGGGATAAACGGAAGAACTTCCTCCTCTAAGCAAATAATCATTCGGTGAAGGAAGGTGCGGACGCCGCTTCGGAGAACTTCCTTCTGCAAGGGGCAGCTGAGAGCCGGTAGAAAGGTTTGCAGGCAGTCCAGATACACTTCAGAGCAGCCACATTGCTTTACTGTCTGCTTGTTGCTGAAAGCTTTGCTAGTACGGCTGTGCAAAAGAAAAAGTAGTAGTCAAGGTTTTTTCTTTGCCATACACAAGCAGGCAGATCCTTAGGATGAGCCATTTGAAAATATTTCAGCTATGCTATTCTCAAATCAGACCAGCACTAAAAGCAAACCTGATGCAACAGCTAAAACATTTTTTATCATCCTTGCCATGTTTTAGTTAAGGTTACATTTAACTGCACTTTGAATTTGCAGGGAATGCTCTGAAGAAATTTTGTAAATCTATGCCCAATACTCGAAGGCATTGATAGATAAATATTTCTTAACAACACATTTAGTCATAAGTATTTTTCCCCCAGATTTGGGAGCAATAGAATTCAGTTTCCACAAGGCCTTTTTATTTTTGTAGCTCTCAATATTTCTAGTCACAGAGGGATGTACTTTTAAGAGACTTCCTCCCACCACCAAATCAGATTCCCAAGCTTTATTCCTATAACAGGGTAGGAAATTAAGCAATATCAGCAGGGGGACCCCCCCCCCAAGCTTAGACTTTAGCAAACATGTGAACCTCTGCTAACATTGGAGTTTGCAAACAGCCGCCCACTTCTTCTTTAAACTTATACCTCTGTATGCATGTTGAATAAACTATATATTGTTCCCACCTTGCAAAGCCAACAGCATGATTCAGACAATCAGCTAATCCCGTTTGTCTATCCTCATCTTGTGCCATCATCAGTTTTTCTAACAGCACTTTAAACTTCTCCATTAGAGGAGTCAAAAGATTTCTCATTAAAGCCTGCTTCCGTTCCGCAGAGTAGTCACTGTTCACTATTAGTACTCCAGCAGTCTCATAAATGAACAGTTGGTCATCACTGCTTAAAAAAGCCTGGTAGCCATTTTCCTGGAACCAGAAAACAAAGGAGAGCTTTATGTTCAGATATTTCCTATTAAATTCTACTTGCAGAAACCTAGAATAGCTTTTTAAAAAAAAAACAAAACAAAACACAAAACAACCTATTTGTACAGCAACACTCCACGCTACCTTACCCCAAACTGCTCAAATCTTTCATGAGGCTGAATTACCACTATGGATGCTACTTATTTGGAAATAATCACTTCTGATAGTATATTCCACCTACTTCGCATGCCACAACAACCATGTGAAGTTGATCTCAAAAGTCTCAAATGCCTATGGGACTGTCTATGGGTCTGCAATGCAACATTCGCTCTGGTCTGCATTGGAAGTTCCCATTGTAAGAGATACGAAATGGGTCCAGGAACCAATTAATGATTTACATTCTGAAGGACTTCTTGTTAAATGAAGAAACAACTGTTTAGCTGGTCAAGTTCCATGGACTGCATATAAAATAATGCTGAGTAATGATTCCCATCAGTGCCAGAATTTCCACTTGCACAATTGGACTCCCCTCCAAAAAAAATCTGTTCTAGGGGTTCCCCCAACTTTCTGGAGCAGATATGGGCAAGGCATGGGGTATGCCTAATGGGAGGGAAGGGGAGAAGTCCAACTGCACAAGTGGAAATCTCTGCACTAATGGGACATGTTAGTTGAATAATGCACATTGTATCCTATTTAGGGAATCTGTCTCAAAACAATAAGCAGTTAAGAGATGTGAAGGCTTGGGGGGGGGGGTGAAACCTGGGAAAATGGAGGTGGGGAAATAGTCTCCATAGGTAGTACTATGCTATATGATAAGAAGGGTATTGGTAAACAAAGGATGGCTCAGACGGTTTAAGCAGCTCCAGGGTTCTAGAAACCCAGGTCATGAACAGCCATAACACCCAGTCTATAATCTGTATCTATGGAGTTCCCCAGGAAGCTTCCGACTTAGGTTTTTATCCTGCCATTTCTCCTCTAAAAAGCTTAGGGCAGTAAACATCATCAATACCACCCTTCTTTTATGTTTACAACCTCTGAAGGCTGGGAAATAATGACAAGCCCCAGGTTACTGAGTAAGCCTTGTAGTCAAACAGGAATTTGAACACATCTGGCCAGTCCAAGACCACTAGCCCACACTTAAGATGGGATACGGCACTTGCCACATGCCAAGATCATTTAAAGAACAACTCAAACAAGGCATACTTTGGTAAGTTGCAGACTATATGCAACATGTCTACCTGATAATCATGCAAACAACCTGTGTACATTTGCATCATCCCCTATATTTCGACAGCAATTCAGAATGTATAATGTTGTCCAGCCTTCCTCCCCGCTGTTATGGGCCCAGCCTCTTTGCCCTTTTCATTCAAGGCAAAAGGAAATACTTACAGGTGGAGAAAGCTCTAGCAGATCTTGTATTCTGTTCAGCACATCTTCAATAAAAGGGTTCATTTGTTTGCTGAAACACAGGAGTGGAATATGCTTACAAAAATTTTACAGTAATGGATGTGTTGAATTGTGACAGTCGAACAGTATTTTTAAAAGTATCAATTTAGAAGTTATAACATCCTGTACTGCAAGAGTACAAAGGGGGAAAAGTAAGTACCCTAATCTTCTCTATTTATTGGAATGAGTTGTTCATCAGTAAATGCAATCTTAAGCCAAAAACACTTAATTTGTTTATTTAGAATTACACTTGTAACCTAATAGAAACACATTTATGGAAAACACATTACCAGAATTTTGATGTCCTGGAGTAACAGTGAACTGATTTAGAAGAGGTGGGTTAACTACTGAACTTTTCCATAAGTCTCCAGACTCAAATTTTCAGCCGTGTACAGTATTTCTAACAACACATCAAGAAAACAAGAACCTGAATTCATGGCCTTAGTATTTGAAGATAAAAATCAAAGCTGAAGATCGGTAAACCTCACTTCTAGTTTTGTTTAGAAAAGATCCTTCTGTAGTGTCCTCCAGACTCTGCACAAAGTGCCAAGCTTATTATGGCTATTTATATTTTGTTGCGCCTTGGCATTGCTAGTGAATTAACTTATGTAAACTTTTTGATGTTGTGAGCTGCCTTGAGCATAGCAGGCCATGGAAAAGTGGTATGCAAATACAGTGGTACCTCGGTTTACGAATTTAATACGTTCCGGAAGTCCGTTCTTAAAACAAAACCATTCTTAAACCGAGGCGCGCTTTCCCTAATGAGGTCTCCCGCCACCGGTGCCCTTCCACCATTCAGATTCCGTTCTTGGACCGAGGTAAAGTTCTCAAACCGGGACACTATTTCCGGTTTTGTGGAGTTTGTAAACCAAATCTTTCTTAAACCGGACTGTTCTTAAACCGAGGGACCACTGTAAAGAATGATGATGCTTTTGCAGCTTCCTTTTCCTGGAGAGGCGGGGCGGGAAATAGCTCTTTTATTTCTGAAAATATTCCCATTAAGTCTCTAGGATTCAAGCAACTTACTTGAGGGATTTGACAAATCTGGAGAAAAGATAAGCTGCTCTGCTTCGCACTTTTGGATTACTATGGCGAAGACCTCTGTGATCCAAGAAGGCCATCTGCAATTAAAGACGGGAAGAGTTCGATCACTTTAAGCCACATTGCATGATGGAAAAGTGTAATAAATTGGGAAAAGAGGTAAAACCGTTTCCCAAACTCCTTTTACCAAAAAAAAAAAAAAAAAAAAAAAACTGTCTGGAGGGGGAGGGGGTGATAACCAACGCACATAAAATAAATAAATAAAAGGAAGCAATTACTATGGACTTACTAAAACATTTGGAATGTGCTGAGGTTCAATGGAGAAAAACTTTTCATATCTGACCACAGTCTCAAAGAATTCCAGGGTTACTGATGTATGCTGATAGGTGCTAATACCCGATGTAACCAGCTGCAAGAGGGAGAAAAGGATGAGTCACCTTGATTGAAGAAAGGCTTGCTGAAAAGGAAAACTGTCTTGAGTTCATTTTGTACTTACAGTCCGCATCATGTCCTGCAGAGCGCCGGCTTTTGTATCACCCGAAAAGTGAGCCCCGTGAGATACTGGAAGAGCTTCAGCCAGCATATACAGCAGCCTGATTGCGACTTCCACTTCCATAAACGGCTTAGTTTGCCAATTCCTATAAAACAGAATAGAATAGGCCCAAGTAAGGCATATGCATGCATGCATACACACAACACACACACATTTAAAAAGAACCCAAAATAGCCACAATCAATCTTACAGTGAGTGAGTGACTTATTCGTTCCACGCAGATTGGAACGGACTGATAAGAAGCACACAATGGCCAAATTAAGCACCAACAAATGAATCCTGACTTACCAGGTGTTAATAAGATTATATTGGATACCCTAGACCAGGCATCCCCAAAGTCGGCCCTCCAGATGTTTTGGCCTACAACTCCCATGATCCTTAGCTAACAGGACCAGTGGTCAGGGATTATGGGAATTGTCCAAAACATCTGGAGGACCAAAGTTTGGGGATGACTGCCCTAGACTAGAAACTCCAAAGGAGCAGACAAAGATTCATGTATTTTCTCTGTATCATTTAATGTGGACAACAAGAAAAGTAATATCTGGGATTCTTAAATGTCAACATAATTTTTTGATGCTTAAAAAAAAAAGCAACAAATGACCACGATGGACTAAGGAAAAACTCTTAACAAAGCTAACACAAAACTTACTGCAATGTAGTGTTAAAAACCCTCCGTACGGAAACCAAGAGTAATTCAGGCGAAACCTGTGCAAGTCTGTCCAACAACAGTTTAAGTTGCTTCCGATATTCTACAAACATTGCTTCATCTTCACCCTGTCATCGTGTATATTGGCATAAACAGGACCAAAGGTGTTACTTTTTATGCTTTGAAATAGGAACAGGTAAAATGCAAACATACGACTGATCATTTTGACTGCAGGGAGGTAAAATTTCTTTGAGTAACAATGAAGTGTTTAGCTAACTAACTTGTGATAATATTCTCTCACGCTGGCAAGAGTCATTCATTCCCAATCATGGAGGTTTGCAAGAGACGAGTTAGTACTTTTGTCAAGCTGCACACACCACCGTCAAGTGGTCACATGGAAACTAACTAGAAGTTAAGTCTTTGAACCATCGCCCCACTGCAAAATCCGAAGAGCCCTTATTTGGTTTCACGCTGCTTTTGGTCTTTGTGAAGACCACCAAACTGGATGGGCCTTCTCAACATAAAGAAAGGACATGGGCAGTAGCTGTTTATCCTCAAGTTTCTTCAGGGGGTTAGTATAGTATTAGGGGAAAGCATGGCTCCATAAAGGTAGGAGTTTCACTTCTTCTCAAGAAGGCTTTTGTACAAAGAAAAGAGCTATGCCTTAGAATGGACAAAGGCCCTTCCTCCACTGCTTTGGCTTCTTATGCCTGCCTGACACAAGGAGAAGAAGAACAAAAGAAGAGTTTGGATTTGATATCCCGCCTTATCACTACCCGAAGGAGTCTCAAAGCGGCTCACATTCTCCTTTCCCTTCCTCCCCCACAACAAACACTCTGTGAGGTGAGTGGGGCTGAGAGACTTCAAAGAAGTGGGACTAGCCCAAGGTCACCCAGCAGCTGCAGGTGGAGGAGCGGAGACGCGAACCCGGTTCACCAGATTACAAGTCTACTGCTCTTAACCACTACACCACACTGGCTCTCACCCACTCCTCATTTCTACCAGGGTTTGATAAAAATAAGATTTCTGCTTCACATGCAGATAAGGATGCACGCAGAGAGCTTCAAACACAAGCATTTAAGAACACACGTCCATGTTTGCCGCTTGGCGCTGTGGTCCCTAGAAACTAAAGTGTCCCCTTCTCCCTGTCCTCTATGGAATGTTTACATTGGCACGTATTTGAATACTAAAACAATTCCTCAAGAGTTACCAATACATTATTGAACCACTTCTCGAGAAGCTAAACCATGAAAAGCTAAAACCTGCCAAATGTGACAGCTAACCTCATTTTCAAAGTTGTATTCTTCATCATAGGTTAGTTTCTTCATAACAGCCAACATAATTGCCTGTAGTAATAGAAAACAGTTGATCAGCTAGCATCAAACTCTTGACTTAAAAAAAAATTAAAATGCATTGCAACATCTCTTTTAAAAAGAACAGAAGTCATTTCAAAGGGTCGTATCCAACGAAGCAATCCCATTAATGCAAGGACTTCCTTCCACCTATGCAACAAAACTTCCTCTCCCTGTCCACTCTCTCCAAAATCTGCTTCAGATGATATGGGCAACGTCCAGAACAGAAATATAGAGGTATACAAGGAGCATGGTGGGGAGAGGAGGTGCTGTTGTGCAGGCAGAAGTCCTTGCAGCAGCAGGATGACGTCACTGGATAGAGCCCAATACATTTTAGTCATAATGAGGTTTTGGGGGATAGAGGACAGAAGAGATCTTTCTTTTCAGTTACAAGCTCGGGGGGGGGGGATATTTTAATTACTCTTACCTCTACATTAGCTTTCTGCTGTTCTGAAATCATAGGAAGCTGCAAAAAGGAAGAACAAACTTTACTTTTGAAGTGTCTCAAGCAATTTACAACAACAACAACAACAACAACAACAACAATTCATTATTTACACCCCGCCTATCAGGCTGGGTTTCCCCAGCTGCTCTGGGTGGCTTCCAACAAAATAATAAAATAGTCCTTCAGATATTAAAAGCTTCCCTAAACAGGGCTGCCTTCAGATGATGATGAAGAAGAAGAGTTTGGACTTGATATCCCGCTTTATCACTACTCTAAGGAGTCTCAAAGCAGCTAACATTCTCCTTTCCCTTCCTCCCCCACAACAAACACTCTGTGAGGTGAGTGACGCTGAGAGATTTCAGAGAAGTGTGACTCGCCCAAGGTCACCCAGCAGCTGCATGTGGAGGAACGGGGACGTGAACCCGGTTCCCCAGATTACAAGTCCACCGCTCTTAACCACTACACCACACTGGCTCTAAAAGTCTGGTAGTTGTTTATTTCCTTGACATCTGATGGCAGGATGTTCCACAGGGCAAGCACCACTACCAAGAAGACCCTCTGCCTGGTTCCATGTAACTTCGCTTCTCGCAGTGAGGGAACCACCACAAGGCCCTTGGCGCTGGACCTCAGTGTCCAGGCAGAACGATGGGGGTGGAGACGCTCCTTCAGGTATACTGGACTGAGGCCATTTCTGCATATTAACACTGGTCATTGGTTTTAGAAACAAAGAATGGAGATCTGTTTGGGGTTTTTTAAAATCAGATATTTCAGAGAACAAGATTTCACCAGGTTGCATCTCCTTTCAAAATGAAGCTCTACTGTTAGCCTTCATGCAAGAAGAGCAATTTACCTGCTTCAGTATATGCAGATAGTCGTAACAAAACCCAATAATATTAGAAGAAATATCATCATCCTCATGAACCAGAAGCTGCAACATTAGGGCCACTTTTGCTTCAATAGCTTGCAGAGTATCTTGGGCATTCTTCATATCTCCAATTTTCACAAGTTTAGTCCAACTAGCTATCAGTGCTTGTCCCATCCCATTCACCAGTTTGGAGAACCTGGCTAGAAAGTCCACATCTTCTTCCTGTGAAGTTGGTTAATCAAATTATTATTAAAATTTTAGTTTACGTCACCAAAGCAACTAATTACATCAACCAAAATGGCATACACATGGATACGGCTATGATAGATTTATAATTGCATTTATTATATTTACTTATGCTGCAATCCTAAACACACTTCTAGAGAGCAAGCTCCATTGAGCTTAGTGGGATTTCTGAGCAATTATGTGCAGGGAAGTTGTCAGAAAATGCCAAAAATGTTTCCTGAGGATCAGAGGCAGAATATCCCTACATATCACTTGCCGGGGAACAACGGCAGGAGACTATTGCCCTCACTTCCTGCTTGTGGACCTACCATAGACATCTTGGTGGCTGCTCTGGGAAACAGGATGCTAGGGAAGCCTTTGGTCTTGTCTAGCAGGGCTTTCCTTATGTTCCTGCCAGATGGAAGCATCCTATTCAACCCTACAGCAGCTGGAGGTCAGCTAACGATGCAAGCAACTTAACAGAGTTTGCACGGAAGCCCTGAAACTATCAACCCAGTAGGACTTCCTCTCTGACCCTCTATGCACATTTGCTAGCATATTTATATGACTGGCATCAGATATAATTGCCAGTCTCTACATGAGTAGGACTAGGTGCGATTGGGGTGGTGAGAATCAGTTCGGAAACAAGATAGTATTAAGACAGAAATAAGAGTTTGGGATAGGAGGGAAGAGTAGCAAATTATACTGGCAGAAGGGGAAGAACCACCAGCAGCATACTATACTTCTGATGGCATTGGCAAAGAAATACATGTTACCTATTTCTTAGACACACAGCAGCTGCAGACGCTATCACAACACAGGCCTATCAGCACAAACTTTTTCTCTCTCTTTACGGAAGGCAACTTACCTGGTCAACACTGAAGAGGCCAGCCGACTGTAACACTTGACACAACGTCTCTACCAGTTTCGTTTTATCATTTGGGTCCATTCCTTTATTTACAATTTCAAACAAGCAGTCACACGCTTCTTCCCGTAGAACTTCTACAGACATGTGACCTAGCAGCATGTTTATAAATCTAAAAGGGATACACAAAAGTTTTACTCGGTAGATGCAAAGTGAAGTACAGTGGTACCTCAGGTTACTAACTTAATTCGTTCTGGAAGTCCATTCTTAACCCGAAGTGTTCTTAACCCGAGGCACTCATTCCCTACATAGGCCTCCCAAGGCCCCGGAAGAGGAATTGCGTTCGTATCCCGGGGCAAAGTTCGCAACCCGGGACACCTACTTCCGGGTTTGTGGAGTTCGTAACCCAATGCGTTCGTAACCCGAGGTACCACTGTACACTGAGTTACATTCACCCTTCTGAGTAATACCCCTCCCACCCTCTTACTATATATAAGGGTCTGGTGACTTCTGTTTCAGTGTATCTAAAGAAGTGTGCATGCACATGAAAGCTCATACCAAGAACAAACTTAGTTGGTCTCTAAGGTGCTACTGGAAGGAAATTTTTTTTATTTTTTATTTTGTTTTTACATTTACCAATTTGCTATTGCTTGTTTTGGACAGGAAATAATACAACCCAGCTATAATGCCCAAAGAACTTCAAGACTGTTGCTTCTGGAATTGTTTTTTTTAAAGCAAATTTTATTTAAGAAATTGAGTTTAGTCTGTGCATTCCTAATTCAAAAGAAACGTTACCTTTCATTGGCAATTAGGCTCAATTCTATCCAAGAGACGTATGCTCCAACTACTTCAAGGCACTGACATGTCAACTCTGAATTTGTGTACTGATACGTTTGTAAAATTTGGTACCATGATTCCACCAAACTTGGAATGCACTGCTCCCTCATAGCATCTTTTAACAATGTATTTCGGCGAGCCTCCTGTAAATGTAAGAAGTTTGTCAGTCTGGAAAGGAAAATGCTGGTGCCAGTCTAGATGCTAACATTTAACCTTTTAAAAAGGAGTATCAAACGCCAACTTTGGGGGTAACACCCTGAAGATTTCCCTCACTGCTTTCTTATACACCAAAAATGGAGGTATTGGCTGCAAGAATTCCAAAAGGTTGTTTTAAAAAGTGTTAGTGTAAAAGAATCTCTGCTCTGAACTGTCTGTCTAAATAACACAGTTTTTAGAAGGTGTCTAAAAATGAGCAGGGATGACTTCTACTTGAAAACTTTATTGGTGAGGCATTCCACAAGACCTGCCACCATAGCTGTCAACTTTCAGATTTGAAAATAAGGGATGCTGCGAGGGCGGTGCAATGGCACCAAGTAGCCTCGCCACCCTGCGCTCCAGAGGCTGCGCGAGAACGGGTGAGCGAAAGAGCGAGCGCGTAGACGGCAGGCAAGCTGTCTGTCTGGTTGGGCGTGAGGGTCTGGCTGCACAAGGCATGCAAGCTCCACCCCCCAGTCGGTCTCAGACTCCTTATTGGCAGCCAAGCAACGCAGCCGAGGAGCCTCCCTGGCCAGCAGGGAGGGAGAGGAGCTGCTTCCTTTGAAATCCAGGAAATTTAAGGGATATCAACAATCTGGGATAGCAGCGGGAAATGGCTTGGAATAAGGGAGTTTCCCGCCAAAAAAAGGGAGGGTTGACAGCTATGCCTGCCACACTGAAGGCTTGGCCAACTAAAGGTCAGCTGGCCCTCAGGGGAATCTGGGACCACCAAAAGTGTCTCATCAGAAGGCCTCTGTGTTTGAAGAGGAGCAAAAGGAGTCAGGCAGTAGCTGGGACTGTCCTATTGAACTCAATAGGACTTAATTCAGACTAGACGTGCGTAAGATTGCACTGTTAAGTTTACTTAAACTGTAGGCGGAAACTTCAGAACAGAAAACACCCTGAGAGTAGAAATCATTGTTTTAAAAACGCTTTTCACAGGCAAGGCAAGTTAGGAAAACAGGACTTACAGAACAGTGTAACGTTTGAATTGTAAGAAGGGAACTTACCTCTGATGTATGAACAACATCCCTATCTACCAGTTCGGCATCGACTGCCATAAGGATTCTAAGGTACAAGTCCACACCTCGAGGATTGAGACCCACCACAGACAGGATATCAAAGAAAAACTTGGGCCATTTCGTGAGATATTCAGTGACAAACAGCAATGCGAAGACCTGTGCAGCTTTGTTTCGTATAAACGTTTTCTCCGATTGAGAATTCACCATCTGAAAGGAACCAGCATTTTATAGTAACATTTCAAGATGCAGTATGTTCAAAATACGCAAGAATATATTGGAAAATATTTGGGAACAGCTGCAAGCAGATATTTGCATACAATATTAATAACCAAATTGTGCGGAAACCTACCTGGGCCTGTAGCCATGCTATGAGTGTTTCCCTAATTAGCTGGTGTTGTACTTCAGTCAACTGGGAATACCTGAAACACAAGACAAAACAACATTCAACTTGCATATGTGTATTTTAAACCCTGGAACCTGCAGCCCATCTGCATCATCTGTGCCGTAACTGTTGTATGCTGGCTGATGTTCAGTTAGTGGGAGCAATCAAGGTGGAAGCTGAGCAAGTAAAACTGCAACAGCCAAGAGGTCTCCTGGTCCAGGTGGAGCAGGCATATTAATGAAGCACTGGGATTAAAGCTCTCCTGCAACAAAAATGGGGAGAATAGAGAATGCTCTGCACGCAGCCAAGCGAGCCACCCTGGCAGAGCAAGTCACGGCAAGGTGCCTGCAGTGGGAAAAGCTGCTCTCCCTCAGGTGGCACAACACTTCACGATCACAGAGATTGTTATGATTGATGTATCAGTCCACTACCCCAGCCTCAGAGGGCTGTCTTTTTAAAAACCGAAGAAATAAGGAGCTGCCAATGGATGTGTAGAGGGCGAACACAATCAAGCAGAGGGAACCTCCTCCTAATAACTTAGAACAGGCATGGCTCAAACTTGGCCCCCCCAGCTGTTTGGGGACTACAATTCCCATCATCCCTGACCACTGGCCCTGTTAGCTAGGGATGATGGGAGTTGTAGTCCCAAAACAGCTGGAGGGCCAAGTTTGGCCATGCCTGACTTACAACAATAAAACTTGCAGTAAGCTATTCTAAATTTTCTCTCACTGCTTTATTGTTTACTTCTCTTAACTAAATGGTACCCTCCAAAAAGCACAGGCACTAGCTGGCCAAGTACAGTCGTACCTCGCTTTGCGGCCGGGATCCGTTCCGGAGCCCCGGCTGCTAGCCGAAAAGGACGCAGGGCAAAGCGCTGCGCCTGTGCACATGCACGGAGTAATTTGCGCTTCTGCGCAAGCGCGAAACGTGATTTAGCGCTTCTGTGCATGTGGCAAACCCAGAAGTAACCAGTTCCAGTGCTTTCGGGTTTGCCGCGGACATTTGCTGGAATGGACGCTAGACAAGGCAGACGTTCGCGGAGGTATTATTGTAATACTAACCAGAACCGCTGTCTATTCTGTCTTGGCTTCACTGATAGGTCTACAGTGTACATGGACCCTTTCCTGACGAACATCTGCACCCCAAGGATTAGGAAGGTGGTGGCAGCAGGTAATCTTGTCAGGATACCTAAACATTTGCTCCCAAGGTGGCTAACATTTGGTCCTCTGAACTCCAAATCTCATTACCTCCAGCCAGCATGGCCAATGGTCAGGGCTGATGGGAGCTGCAGTAAAGCAGCAACCAAACAACCACAATATCAGGGACAAGATGTACCCAGCAGTCTCCATCTACAGAGACGTCTGCTTATTTTAATGTTGAAGGGTGCCTCACGGACTTGGTGGAACATTTTGGATGGCATACCATGTGCTAAGAAAGCACACAAGGATGAATTTACACCCTCCAGGAAAATACGCAGGCATCAGGAACCACCCCCATTGTCAGGGAGCCCCAAAGGTTTTTCACCGAACCGTCCAGCACAAAACCTCAGTAGCGCTTCGGGTGGCACAGAGTGATCCTTTGGCCATTTCAGTGCAGCTAAATTAGACAACTGAGAGTGAAATAAATGCATTAAACCGGGGGTTTGAATATTCAAGGAAGGAAATAAATTGCACACGTGAACTACTAGCAGTTATAATTTCTCTACACACTAGCATGCATTTACTTTCCGTTTGCTGCAATTCTATAAATGTAAAGATGCCGCCTCACTTGTATTTAATTTGATGTTCCAGGACTTGAAAGCAGAAGAACTTGATGTGATCGTCGCTGAAACAAAGAAGAACGGCACAATCAATGCACAATGAAACAATGTATGTAATAGCCACTCGGCGTGAAGGGTGCACTCTGAAAACTGGATACAAGCACCAAAGGTTTTGTGGGTAGATCCCATTTGGTATCGTGGCAGAAAACTAAACCCTTGGGGTGGGAACCCAGTGATTCCCGTTTCAGTCGGCTGTGTATTCTAGGGCTACACTGAACAAACCTAAAATTCAGTATTTAGCATCCTGAGCACCTGACCTTTCACTTACAAAATCATTCCTTCTTGGGAGAGCTGCACTAACGCTCCAAGGCCACTTCCCATCCAAGGCCAGAATCACAGACCTTCAGCAGCAGAACTCCTGTGCAGCCCTGTTTAGGGAAGTTTTTTAATGTTTGATGTTTTATCGTGTTTTTAATACGCTGTTGGGAGCTGCCCAGAGTATAAATAATAAAATTACTATTATTATTATTATTATTATTATTATTATTATTACTGAATAACCTGACTTCTCTCATCCCACATTACTGCCTGGCTACTGCAAGTTGTATGCTGTCTAGGAGAGCTGGGCATGTGGATACTGGAAGCTGATACCTGATAGTTCTGCTGTTCTGGTGGCAGCTACCTGACTACTGCATATTTTGTGGTGGGTCTAGTTCCAGTCGTTAAGCTGGAGCAACAAGCCACCCATCGAATTCAGCTGGTCTAGTGACCTCCCTGAAATTGCTTGGTTCTTTAAACAGAGACATGTACATCACAAAAAATAAAATAAAATAAAATAATCTTATGTCAAGGTGATATAACTTCAGAACATTCTCAGATTAAATGTAAAAAAACAAAGCTATTTATTATCTACCTGTAGATTCTTTGGGCTAAAGCTTCAGCACACACTTGCCAAGCATCTGGAGAGATCTTCAGCTGTTCAAAATAGGCCAGTGCCTAAAATGATTAAATAAATAAATAAATTCCTTTATACTGTAAAGTTTCCAGAAACTGTAAAGAAAGTTGCTAGAGTAGCCACTTGAGGAATGCTCTCCAAAATAATATAAACATATGGGGTTGTACTCAACGAAATCATCCCATTAGTGCATGGACTATAAGACTCTCTCTCTCTCTCTCTCTCTCTCTCTCTCTCTCTCTCTCTCTCCCCCCCCCCACCCCAATCTGGGATGGGAGAGTCCTCTGGAGCAGATGAAGTGGAATGCAGGGGGGGGGGGCATGTGAGGAGAGGAGAGGGAGAGAAGTCCTGTTGCACAGGTAATTCTGTGCACTGGGCACGGGACAACTTTCCTGGACACAACCCTGAATACTCGACATTATGCCAGTTTTGCAAGTACAGGGTTGCCGATGGAAAGGGAAACAAAGGGAAGGATGAGAGGAGGAAGCAACTGAGAAGAATGAATGGAGGGGGGGCAAGGCACAGGAGATAGAGCAGGCATAGGCAAACTCGGCCCTCCAGATGTTTTGAGACTACAATTCCCATCCTCCCTGACCACTGGTCCTGTTAGCTAGGGATGATGGGGGTTGTAGTCCCATAACATCTGGAGCGCCAAGTTTGCCTATGCCTGAGGTAGAGAGTTGAGAAAGAGAGAACAATACGAAAGGGGAAAGGGTGGGGAGGAATCCCTTGGCCTTGTGTGAGGTTAATAGCCAGTATGTCACTACAAGAACTAGAGCAGTGATGGCTAACCTTGACACTCCAGATGTTTTGGAACTACAACTCCCATCATCCCTGACCACTGATCCTGTTAGCTAGGGATGATGGGAGTTGTAGTTCCAAAACATCTGGGGTGTCAAGGTTAGCCATCACTGAACTAGAGAAAAGACAGGAACGCCAGGAAGGCGGCCTAGGTTACAAGAAAAATAAGGAGCCAAGAAAGGTGAGGAGGGATAGTACATTGGTGAACAGAAAATAAGACTGGGGTCTACTAGCTGATCACTGGTTGAATTGCATAGATTGGCAAGGGATTCTGAGTCCCAGCAGCTTAAAAACAGCAGCAACAAAAAGGTTACGCACACACACAATTGGTCTGTTAGGATCCCTGGTTGGCAGTTAATGTAGATATGTATTTGTCCTTATATATGGAGGTTATCCCAGAGTATGGCTCATGAGGTACAGCAGGTAGCTGATTCCATCTTCTGAGCACCAATCTGCATCTGGCTATATATCCCAAGCCACTATTTTGCACCCAAGCACAGTTGGTAAACCTCAGACGTCTAGAACAAAGTAGATCCTGGACACCAGGAATCCACCCTCACCTGTGATAACGTGGACAATATTTCTTTAAAAAAAACAACCTAGGTACCAACAGAGGGTGGAAGCCTCAAAAAACATCTCATACACTTTCAAACCAGTGGAATCTTTGAATGCGGGTTTGAACTATTTACTCTGAGCTGAAATTTGAGCTGAAATCAACATCATGTTCATGACCTGTTGTCACATAGATTATGCGAAGAAAAGTATAATTAAACTTACTCGTTGCCTGAAGTCTAAGTCAGCATTCGGGTTTAATCCCAGAAGAGCTTGTTCATCCATTTCTGCTATGCTCCAGCTTCCCTATTTTTAACAGGATTATCCCATTCACCCACAGCAGAAGCTGCATACATCTGCAGAGAAAACAAATCAAGAAGACAAAGAGCCTGAATCACTGGCGCTGATCAATACAATTACTTACTTTCTCGTATCAGGTGCTGAAGCCTAACCATGTGAAATGCAACTGCCCTGTTTACTAAAACAGGGGAGAGGGACCTGTGGCTCTCCCGATGCTGTTGAACACAAACTCTGATTAGTCCTAGCCAGCATGGCCAATGATCCAGGGCAATGGGAATTGAAATCCAGCAACATCCGCAGGGCCACAGGATCCCCACTCCTGTTGTAGAACCTCTTGTATATAAACTCAACAACCAAATGAAAGCTTGAACTACAATGGGAGAGATGAAGGCTCTGGGGCAAGGAGTTCTATATTAAATAATAGAGTCGAACCTTGGAAGTCGAATGGAATCCGTTCCAGAAGTCCATTTGACTTCCAAAACGTTTGAAAACCAAAGCGCGGGTTCTGATTGGCTGTCGGGCGTTCGGCTTCCAAAAATGGTTCGCAAACCGGAACAGCCACTTTTGGGAGTCAAGACATTCGGGAACTAAGCTGTTTGACTTCCAAGGTACAACTGTATGCAGTTTAGTCCAGAAAGAATGAAGAATGAAGACTTGCAGCCATATCGTTGCCACAGAAATCTTTAAAGGGTTACCAAACCTCCTTGTACAATTCTCTTCCTGAATAAAATAAAATAAAAATGAAGGTATGGCCTGGCTGCCAGGTTCAGATTACTAAGGTAACAATGGGCTGTGTGGTTTGTCTGTGCAGTACATATGAACTGAAAGGTGCAGAGATGAATAAAAGGTTTGTGTTACCGGGGGAGCAGTTCCACTGCAGCAGGATCTTCAACCAACTCATCAGGTTTCCTAAAGGACACTCTGGTCGCAGGGCAGCAAGCCTAAGAACAATTGTAGTCACACCCTTGCTTGGTGCTGGTTTACGGGCTTTGGAAAAGTTATATTTAGAGTGGGATGGCGTTTAATGTTCATTTGAAGTGTCACAGAGATGATCATTTAAAACAAGTCCTGCCACTTGCCAGGTCTGTGGCGTCCTGGGGCCAGATTCTTTGAGGCTCAAATGGGGAAGTATTGGAAGTCACCAGAGCTCAGAAGCACAACTACAAGTGTGTGCCTGGAACTGCAACCTGGTCTACATTAAGCACTGCATGCAGATGAGATACTTCAGGCTGCATATCAAAATTTAGAGTTGGGAATGTTTTCAAAAAGCGAACTCATTATATCAACCCATTTCAGCGTACAAAAACATAGACTTCAATGTGCCAAAATCTGGATACCCATGTGAGCAAGACATTTTTTGCGCAATTTTATTTGGAATGTAACAAAGCAATCTAGTTGTTCACAATTTCATTATACGTTTATACCACTGCATTAGAAGCTACTCGTTGCTCCCCAATATAAAACACACTTGACCTATATATTTTGGATTTTTTGAAGTTGACATCTGCTTTAAATCCTTACATTGTGTGGGCCCCTGCCCATCAAGTACCAGTCAGTATGACCAGTGGTCAGGAATAATTGGACCTCTAATCCAACAGCATCAAAGAATTCCACAGGTTAGCCATCCGGAGATAAAGATTTGTCGCAAGAAAGCTTTCTGCCCTTCATAGAGATTCCACAAAATGAGCAGTGTATTCCTCTACATGTTTATCCAGAAGTTTGATTCAGTTCAACAAGTAAATGGGTAGGGAGTTGCATTCCAAGTTGTTTTCATTTTACTTCCAAGTTTTTAGAAGATATAGTGACCCAGTATACTGTACTGGAGTTAGTATTTGATCTGATGGATTGCCACCCTCTAGAACGGGGCTAGGAACCTTTAGGCCTTCAGCTGCTAGCTACAATTCCTATCATCCCTATCCATTGGCTGTGCTATCTGGGACCGAAAGCAACCAGGAGTCTGGCATGACTAATGAAAGAAGACACATTTTCATTTTAGTGCTAGAATAATAATAATAATAATAATTTATTATTTGTACCACGCCCATTTGGCTGGGTCTCCCCAGCCACTCTGGGCAGCTTCCAACAAATATTAAAATACAGAATGCTGGTGGCATGATAAATAAGGCTGTTATCTATACTATTTGACTTACTTAGTGAGTAAGACCCATCAGTGCCATCCCAATGTTCCCATTTCTAAGCAAAAACCTCTCTGGGCTGTCAGAGGCTACTTCAAAATGAGAGCCACTCTTTTGTTCCTTGAGTAAGCACACTTGAATGGGGCACGAACTAGGCCTCCCCATGTTATTGTAGGAAAGAAGGAACACTGGTCTCTACCTCCTGGGGCATCTCATGTTTGCAAAAGACAGTATGACACTGTGCTGGAATTCTTGCAGCACACAGGATTTTGTGCAATATGTAATTTTACTCCCTCTACAGACTTAAGGGGAGGAAAGATCCCTACTCCTATACAAAGCCCTGGTAAAGACTACAAGACCTTAAACTAAGGATTGAATACTTTGAACATGCACCTCAGTAGAAGTGTGAATTATCCACCTTATTTATACCAAAAAGTTCAAAGATTTCTAGTGAAAAACAAGAAACTTTTAACTCCTGGACTCCTAAGTGACACACCTTTTTAAAAACACAGTACAAAAAACATCCATTTTAGACAGACTCAAGACAGTCATTTTAATTCAGGAGCGAATCTGTGCAAACATCAAATATATCTGTTCCCACACAGATAAATAAAGCTGGACACAAGACGTTCCATTAAAAGCGAGGATTGCCAACATATGCCCACTGAGATCTTCCCAGTCACTTACATGGTGCCCTTCTCTCATTGGAATCAGGCTTGAAAGAAGCATTATACCCTAGCCAATAGAATAGGTTGCAATGTGTGCTTGGTTGGGGTGGGTGTGTGGTGTCTGTGTGGGTTTCTCCCAATTGCAGATGTACTCAAGGGCCCAAAACAGCTGTCACCCCCTGCACTGAAGCAACTTTAACCGTCATACAGAAAGAGTCCCAAGCAACAATTTTTAATTTTCCCTTTATTTAAACTGACTTAGGGAAAAAGAAAAGAAACAAACCAAATGCCTAAAGGGTTGTTCACAATCAGACTGACAGCACAATCCTGTACTTGTTTCCTTAGAAGTAATTCCAGATGGGCAGGGTATAAATAATAAATTACAGTATTATTATTATATTCCTCCTGTAGTCAATGGGGCTTGCACAGTAGCAACTGTATTTGGGATTGGGGGGTGGGGGTAAGTGTCAGCCTATATCTGGTTGCTGCTTCCTGCTATATTATCAGTGTCTTTTGGGTCCTGTTTGCTGTTATTATCCAAACAACCAAACTCAGAGCCTTTCCCTCTGCATTATTTATTTACAACAGCATGGATTAGACTAGAAATAAATGAATCATTTAAAAAGTGAAAATGCTGTCATTCATTTAGTATTCAACTTTCCCAAGGTTGAATACTAATGAATACATATTAAGGGATGGTGAATTAATGTCACAGATGCTCCTATGTAATGTGACATCACTTTCAACACTTGATCAGGTGTGTGTGTCGAACTGTCACCACTATAAACTACTGTAGTCAAGGAGATATGGAGCTTCTATCTAGGGTGACTCTTACACATGCAAATATTACTAATTTAGGGCTATCAGTGAGCAAAGAGGCGTTTTAAGGGTGTGTTCAGAACACTAACAGGCTTATCTTAGGTGTACTGTTCAGTGTACTGTAGTTTATTCATTTCAATCCATTGCAGCCCACTTGACTGACTCCTATCCCTACGAGCACATTCACAGCTCAACTGCACCATCACGCAATGACTCGCACGTTATGATGCACAACAAAGGGGGGGAAAGTTTGGAGTCAGCTGAAGTATTGCTTTCGGGTGGCTGTAAAGTGATGAAACATCAAGCAACGGATGGGCATGTGTGAACCAATTCGTAATGCAGATTAATTACCCTTTAAAAAAAAACAACACGATTCCTGCCCTTGATGCTTCTCACTAGCTACCAACCAGTCGATCGGGCTAAGAAACCGGCCCGAGCCCCACTCCGTACCAACCCAGCAGCTGCTGCGCAACGGGTGCAACGAGTTCATGCGCAAGAGGCCTTCGGGTGCAGCATTGCTTATATTTATTTAAACCATCCTCCCCCCTTCACGATAAAAAAGAGATTAGCCCCCCCCCCCACGTTCCCTACTAGGCACGATCGTTGGCCAAGTGGGGATTTGCGAGAGCCGGATCCCCCACCCCCACGGCGAGGAGTGGGACCCGCAGGGATCCCTCAAGCGGGGGTCCCAGCTCCCTTTCGCCCCCGAGGGAAGAGCAGCGCTACCCCCGAACCTGCCCGACGGGGTGGCCCCGCCACCGCCCACCGAAGGGCCTGCCAAGCGCACCTCTTTGCTGGCTGGCCCCCCAGCCCCTCCCGGGGGCCACCAGGAGGGCCACGTGGGAATGAGCACGCGCCCCGCGCCCCCTTTCGTTACCTTCCCAGCTATTCCATCAGGGAGGGGTGGCGTCGTCGTCCCGCACTCCCGAGAGGCCGCCACAACCGCAGGGGAGCCGGGCAGAGGAAGAGCCGCCCGCTGCACAGTGTGCGAGGTCCGCCGCCGAGCTGGCCACGGGGCCACTTGCGCGCCTTGGCTGGGTTGCGGGGAGACGCCGCGTAGCCCACCTCCCGCTTTCCGCCCGGGAAACTGCCACAAGCACAGCGAGACTACAGCTCCCAGCCTGCCCCGCGGCAAACCCTTTGAACAGGCACGCGGTGCGCCCTGTAATAACCCAGCGCAAGGAAAAGCCCTGAACCCAGGAACAGGTTTTTCCCCGACGCTTGCTTTCGCTCCTCCAATCAGGGCGGTAGGCCAGGGTGGGGCGGGGAATGCTTTCTCCGGGGTGCAGTGCATGCTGGGACTTGTAGTAATCGCTGAGATCGAGAGCGCCGCATGTCCTGTAGGTTTTCGGCTCGTTTATTTGTCCGTAAAAGAGACAGTCATCTCCACAAATAACCTGAAGCTCCGACTGGGATCAGTGGCTATTTTGGCTTCGTGTGTAAGATCCTAAACTTCGTGTTTAGGGAAGTTTTTAATCTGTAATATTTTAATGTATTTTAGTGTTTGTTGGAGGCCGCCCAGAGTGGCTGGGGGGACCCAGTCAGATGGGCGGGGTACAAATAAATTATTATTATTATTATTATTATTATTATTATTATTATTATTATTATCCACAAGTCAAGACTACCTCCCCCTTAAGCCTGTCCGGTTGCATTACTTTCTCTCCACCGCATGCGAGCTGACAACCGGGGACGCTCTCGGGGTATGCCAGCGCTGCATACATTTCTGTTTCGCTATCATGGCTTCCCCCAAAGGGACGCTGGGAACTGTAGTTCTGTAAACTAGACTCATTTAATACATTCTGAAGATCCTCCGCTAAACAATGTGGAAGGAAGTGCAGCCTGTGTTTACGTAAAGAAGACCCACTGATTTCAACGGGGCTTTATTTCCAAACAAGAAGCTATACTATTTTAATCTTAAAACTAGTATAAAAGTTTATTCTTCCCTGTGGTTTAAGAGCAAGGGAACGAAAAGTTGGGGCAAATATTAATGGGAAAATTCACTGCAGGGTAATCCAGAGGGTTTACTGTTGTTACTTTTTCTGAGTATCTGGGCTTCTGTAAAACGTTTGCTAATTCCTGTGTTGATCAATTACTGCTAATCCAAATAATGGACTAGAATCTAGTCGCTAGATTCTAGTTACATCATCAGTGGGTGGCAAGTTCCAAATACACTCAACCTCCCTCCCCCCAAAAAACATTAGTTGACAATTCTACCCATCTTTCCTAAACCCTCTAAATTGTGTGAGAAGCTGACTTCTGGATGTGCTCCATAATCTCTCTGTCTTCTGCAACTGTGTTTAAAAATTTTACTTACTCAAAATATTTTTACTTACCGCTTTTGGTCTCTATGTATTTATGAAGGCTGTTAATTCTTGGGCAGATTAAGCCTTAAAATGTAATGAAGCATATTCATGGTAATACGTGCAAGACATGTAGTTGCGTTTTTGATAGCAGTGATTATCCTATGCTACCATCTTCCCAGTCAGTAGTGAAAATTCAGGGAAAGTGCCACAGATTTAAAGTCAAATACAATTGAGAATATATATTTCAAGAGGGCAGGTGGGAGCTGCAAATTGCCTTGTAATTTGGACTGTGTAGAGATTTTAACATCTCTAATCCAGGAAAAGGGGAATTTATGTTTCAATGAGCTCTAGTTCAAGTAGAAGTATATAACTGAATTTGGTTGATGGAGGACTGAGAATATATTTTCACTAGGCCAATCTCTAATGAGGTGGCTGTTGATTCCTGCTGCGTGCTGGATAATAATTTTATACTCCATCATGTGACGTTCGTCAAAAGATCTCTGGGAATACAAGACCTCCGACCTATGGCATCTTTCTCTCCGAAATGTGTGAGAGTAACTGTTGCTGGCTGGAGTGGAGGGGGAAGATGATCCAGCATCAGAATTGATGCTTTTCTCATGCCATCACTTTACAGATTACATGAGTGGCAGCTGTACTGTCTTGAACAAAGGCAACTGGTGGACTGTAAATTTGCTACAGCATAGCAACATCATAATTTTATCATTTCAGAATGGTAGAAGCACCCGAATTTAAACTTTCAGCTGCCTTATTTGCAGTGGCACAGCCCTGCGCGTGCCTATGAGAGGCCTACGCCATTCACGTGGATTTTGTCGCGCCGCGAACCACAAGTTAGCCCACTCTTGAGGCACGTTCACGTCAATTCCGTTCAGGCTCTTTGGGAAACTGACCAATAAGCAACGTGTTCTTTCTTGAGACGGACGTTTCTTGCGCCCATTCAGAATGCCTTCCGTGCGAAACCAATAGCGGGCGGCAAGCTCTCCGGAAAGGCGGGGCTTCGCGTCGGGTGGTGACGTGCGGCTGTCGCGCATGCGGACCTTCCTTTTCTGGGTGGCAGCGAGAGAGGCAGCACCATGAAGGCGTCGGGCACCGTAAGCGAAGCGCCGGTCTCGTGGGCTTGCGGGCGTCTCAGGCGGCGGCTTGTAATAAGGCAGAGCGGGCGGGGCGGGGGAAAGAGGCTGAGGATGGCAGCGGCGGCGCAGGGAGCGGGCGCCTCTTCGTGGGTCTTTCCTCGGCCTTGTCTGGCTCTGCCACGAGCGAGCGCCCAATATGGCGGCCATGGCGCCGTCAGCTCCTCGCAGCGTGGAGCCTCCGGGAGACGCGCTTGGCTGCGAAGCCCCGCCTGAGGCGGATGGCTTGCCCACCCCGGAATGGGGAGGCAAACGCGCGCTTCCCCTTTATATCAGGCCTGCTCCTCTCGCCTTTCGCCTCCATTCCACCGTCATGGGAACATGCAGTTCCCAATCGGGGCTGGTCTTCCTGCATCTTTTGAACTGGGCAAAAACTACTGATTGTTGAAATATACTCTTCCTGTACGTCAGGGATGGGCCCGATGTGTGTGCGCACAATGTGCAGAGCTCAGTATGATTAACGTCAAGATACCGTGGCTCAAGTAATTCATTTTTTACAATCATCTTGCAGGTAAAAACACCCTGGTTCTAAAAGCAGTATGGATTTTTTTTCATGTTTGCTTTCTCTCTTTCTTTAAGCTGAGGGAGTACAAAGTTGTTGGGAGATGCCTCCCCACTCCTAAGTGCCCAACACCACCTCTCTATCGTATGCGCATCTTTGCTCCTAATCATGTTGTTGCAAAGTCCCGTTTCTGGTACTTTGTCTCTCAGCTGAAGAAGATGAAGAAATCTTCGGGGGAAATTGTGTACTGTGGACAGGTAGGACCATGAATTATCTTAAATCTTAAAAGACGAGTTTAATTTTGTGGTTGGAATGCTTGCTTATTTGCTTAACCCAACATTCCCAGGTATCTAGCTGGTATATATCACCTGTGGGAAACTTCTGTCCCTCCAGATGTTGCTGTACTGCAACGCCTACCATCCTTGTCAATTGCCCATGCTAGTTCAACAGCATTTGGAGGGCCAAAGATTCCACACACCTAATGCATATATTTGACCAATGCTTTATTAAAAAATTTCAGAATGTCTGGTCTCCTAGCTTTTTTGGCTTTGTCAAAAGTATTAAAGTGCTGTAGGTGGGCTCAAAAATTTTGCTGAGTATTTCACTGCTCATTGTCAGTGCAATCCTAACCATGTTTACTCAGAAGTAACTCATTGAATGTAGTAGGGCTTACTTCCAGGTAGGTGGGAGTTAGGATTGCAGCTTGAAATGCTTTTCCTCCATTATGAAAACACTTAAAATTAATGTTGCTGTGTTTCTCTGTAACATGCTACTACTTTGAAGAATCTAATTTGTGTAGTGTGTGGATTTAGCAGAATATACTGTATTAATGTTTTGGGCATTTTACAGTTTTCAAAAGGGGTAGACATAGGACAAGGACATTGAAAAATATTCCTTATAAAGCTCCAAAGTAATCTCTTGATTTCAGCAGAATTTACATAGGGTAGTCAAATCCCAGGTGGTCAGGGATGATGGGAGTACAATGCTGGAAATGAATGAACTGCAGCTAAAATATTATGTTCATTTTTCACATGGTCCAGTCCTTCCCCTGCCCACCATTCTGATCCATTTGTTGATGCTTTTACTTGTTATATAAAGTACTGGTAGTCTGTAATGTGATTATTCTGACAATGGCATTAATGTAATCATAGGTTTTTGAGAAGTCTCCATTGAAGGTGAAAAATTTCGGTATCTGGCTGCGCTATGATTCTCGTAGTGGAACTCATAACATGTACAGGGAGTACAGGGATTTGACAACAGCTGGAGCTGTTACACAGTGCTGTAAGTAGAGACCCTTTGGAATGTTTGGTTTCCTTTCAATACCACTGTTGAAAGATAATGAAAAAGAGGAAATGATTCCAAGTTTTTATCGTGTCATCCATTGCATTATACATTTATTTTGATTAGTTATGTGATCCAAATTGACAAAGCATTTTATATGAAGCCAGATTGTAGTTGGCTGCAACCTATACTTCTGTGACTTAAGAGGTGTGGTGGTAGTTTTGCTCCACCCATGCAGATTCTTTCATCGTTAAGGGTTGTTTCCAACAAATGCTCTACCACAGACTTCTATGTGTGCAACAGAACTTTCTCTCCTGACCCTTCCAGCACCTCCCTCAAAATTATCTCCTGATGGTTGGGGAACCCCTACTCAGAGCAGATTTTTTGTGTGTGCACTGGAAGGAGAATAAACAGAAGTCCCACACAAGTAGAATTTTGTTCATGCAGTGTTGAATACAACTCTTAAGGTTTTTTGAAAAATAAGTTGCAGCTTTGTGTGCCCTAGTCATAAACAAGTTTGGGGCTGATGCACATTCCATTGTTCTTGATGGGCCTTAGTTATGGGTAACATGTCTGGCATTCTTTTCATTGACCCAAGCTAGGTCAAGATAAGTTTCATTCTTTTAATCTGTTTCAGAACCAAACTTATCTTGACCTAGCTTTGGTGAACAAAAAGGCTAGCGTGGCTCAAGACCAAATATTATATAACTTAAATATTTTCACTAGTTGGACCTGCTGTTGTCAGACTACAACTCACATCACCACTAGCTAGCAGGACCAGTGGTCAAGGATGATGGGAGTTGTAATCCAACAACAGCTGGGGACCCAAGTTTGAGAAGCACTGCATAAACTACTCTGCCATCTAATTCATGTGATTTGTGTGTGTGAAAATCTCTTCACATTTTTTGTCAACTGGGAACTTTGACTGTCCTTTAGTACTATCCGCTTATACAGATTACATAATGGAAGAGCCACAAATTGTTCCTGGCGTTGAAATTTAAAACTGCATACAAACCCAAAGAGCATTGTTTATAATAAAATGTTCTTGCCGTGTGTGCAAATATTAAATGTACCTTGTCGCCTTTCAAGAGCTGCTGTGCTTTTGAAAGTGAAATTGAAGGTCCTACAAATAAATACAGAGAGATTGTGTATTTGTGTATGTATAGATATCTAGTTACAGGAATCAACCTTGTTTGTTATTAGAATAGTTCATAATTGTTTGGCATATTACAGATCGCGATATGGGAGCCCGTCATAGAGCTCGTGCTCACTCAATTCAGATCATGAAGGTTGAAGAGATCGCTGCTAGCAAGTGCCGCAGACCAGCTGTCAAGCAGTTCCATGTAAGTAGATTAAATACGTACTTTTGACATCTCTACAAAGTTGAGAATGGAACAGTCTTCATCTTTGTGATGTCAAAAAAATAACCTTAGATCATGAGCTGCATATTTGTCCTTGACCTTAGGGTAGCCAAAAGTAAATGTCCCAAAGATGTTTTCAAATACCTTTAATGTGAATACCCTTCAGTTTTCTTTAATATCTGGTGTGCTTTGAGCCCCCCTCCAGTTCTTACATCAGAAATACAATACTAAACCATGTCAGATTTCAGTCATGTAAAATTACCTATACTGGTTCTGCACAAGTAGATCTTCACTCAAGAGAATCCCCCATCCTGGAGCAGTTGCTGGGGACAAGTGAAGGGGGTGCAGATTTAGATAAGGAAGGGAAAGCCCATTATACTCATTCATGGACCCATTTTTGATTACTGTAAAAATACTTCTTTCATAGAACAACATGTTTTTGTTTATAACAGAAACTTATTTCCCCTCTTGCTTAGTTTCAAATTTATAGTGTTATATCCACACACCTTAGTTTGTTCTTTAAAATGTTCATTTGCAAAATATCCTCTAAGGATTCCATCTTTGTTTCTTTAAACCATCTGGTATATTTGGGGGGGGGGGCTTATTATTAAAAAAAAATCATATATCACTAGTGCAGTGTGTGTGTCCCAGCTGTTATTTTACCATAATGCAGATTCTGGTGCAGATATATAAGTGGTACCATGATATTACTGGAAAAAATTGATTTCTATATTTTTGTAGTCCTATGAGGAAGGGCATGGAGCCTTGAAGGAAGACACCTAAAAGACATTTTGCATTAGTGACTTTTTAGCACCTTTGGGTTGCTCTATTTATGCATGTGAGGGGATAAGAAAAGTGCATCCCTATTGTTGCTACTAACATCCAGGATTTTAACTTATTTTTACTAACTTTATTTTTCTTGTGTAGTAATGTCAACGATTAAAACATAGTAGCCATGAATTAATTTTACTAGTTATTGTTTAATGAAAATTTACTCATGCTTTGTTTTCCTACAGGATTCCAAAATCAAGTTCCCTCTGCCACATAGAGTTCTGCGTCGCCAACATAAGCCACGCTTCACCACCAAGAGACCAAACACGTTCTTTTAAATGCAGACTTGGTTCATTTGCTCTGAGTTTCAATAAAGTTCTTTTTGAACTTCTGATTATTTTTGTTAGGTCTGAAACATAATTGTCCCAACCTTGCAAATAAAATGTTAAGGGAAATTGCACACCTGCCTGTCATCCTCTTCTCACCCCTCTGCTGTGCATCTGTGGAAGAACAAGGGAGCTGCTGGATCCAGATTACCACTCCCAGAACAGGATGCTCTCTGATAGACCCATACACAGACTGGCTGCTTCCACCTAATCATAAAGAGCCTTACTTTTAAGTTTATAAGGGAGAAGAGCAAAGTTTCTCAAGTTGCTGAGGAGCAGTTAATTGTTATTGCCACAAGTAGTCATTTGCGACCTTAAATTGCTAGGCACATGTCTATGGCAGATAATATATTGTGTAGTACTGTACTTAATACAACTGGCTGGAGTGACAACTATAGAAACTACATATAGAAAGATAATTTTTGTACTTTTTATTATGCCTACACTTTCCTTGACATGTAAACAGACTCCAGCTCAACAAAACTAGCAAGGAAGAACACACAAAGTTCCATTATAAACACAGGAAAATGTTACGTTGGTCTAGCCTGCACATACTTTATTGCTCCAATGTGCAGACTAAAGTCAATGCTCTCAACACCTTAAAGAAAAGCAGACTTGCCTTGTACTTAGGAACAGCAGATGAGGTACAGAGGCTGGAGGGTACCAGTTGGATGCAAGTAGGTGGGTGGAATGCCAGGCCTAGTGGATCCTGCCAGGACAGAGGTCTCTCCAAAAACCCACTATGCCAGGTGCTGAAAGTGTCCCTGCATATTTGCACCAGAGTTTGTGTGGCCTAGGACTGAGCTGAACATTTTGACTTAACTGAATCGCTATGAAAATAGTTGAAAACTTTGGGAAGGGTAATGTGAGGCACAAAAGTTGTGGCTATAGCAGGTGTGGAGAACCTCTGGCTGATGCTGTTTTCCTCAAGCTATGCCAACGTGTCCCACACGAAATACCAGATATAGGGCAGGTGGCGTTACGGCTGGCTGTGCAACTCAGGAACTAGGGCACAACATCTGACAGGTGATGACTTAAAGCTTACTGAACAGAGACGATGCTGATGCCATGATAGTCATCGTTCCCCTGATGTTTCTACTGTAAGTTTGGAAAATTTCTCCACAGATTAAAAAACAAAAACCTGGGTCTCTGTCTTACTAGTTTTCTCTCAGAATCCAAACACAGGAAGCAAGGACAAATTGGCAAATCTTGATTGTAGCAGAAAAATATAGGATGACTTAAGAAAGCTGCAAAACAGACTGGTGGCATGTCTTTTGGTGAAGAACTGTGCTGAAGTGGAAGTATTGTGTAAGAGTGTAGCATGGGAAAGGGAAGCCAGACACAGTCTTGGGCATGGGTGGCAAATCCCCAGCCTTAAAGGTAAAGGGACCCCTGACCATTAGGTTCCGTCAGGGATGACTTGGTTGTGGCGCTCATCTCGTTTTACTGGCCGAGGGAGCCGGCGTTTGTCCGCAGGCAGTTTTTCCGGGTCATGTGGCCAGCATGACAGCCGCTTCTGGCGAAAGCAGAGCAGCACACGGAAATGCTGTTTACCTTCCCGCCGGAGCGGTACCTATTTATCTACTTGCACTTTGATGTGCTTTCGAACTGCTATGTTGGCAGGAGCTGGGACCGAGCAACGGGAGCTCACTCCGTCGCGGGGATTCAAACCGCAGACCTGATAAGCAAGCCCTAGCCTAGGTTCTGGTTTAGACTGCAGTGCCACCTGTGTCCCCAGCGTTACTGAGCCCCAAATCTCATTGATTCTCCCGGTAGGAAACCTCTCCCCTGGCCATGATCAGTGGAGAAGAAACGCGCCCTCCCCCCCTCACTCGATGTTATGCCTGTGAACATGTAACTACAAAGTTGGCGACTGCAGCCCTCGGGCCAAAATCAGGCATATCCTCCAGCCACCGCTCTAGGACTTCAGCCCTTCTGCCCTCGCTGTGCTCATATGGAAATAAATTAGTCCCCGCTCTGCCGGCTGTGGGCTCAACTAGTTAACTAACCAATAGGATTCGTTTCCTTGATCGCTTGTCTCCGCCCCTCACCAGCCTCGCTCGGGTTCCCCCGCCCATTTGCTCCCCGATAGATCACGTGGCGCTGCGCCTTCCCTGCAACCCGATTGGCTCTTGAATAGGGAATGGGCGGGCGCCGGGGTATGATGGCCGCCCTCCGGCCCACGTGACTTGCCCTGTATGTGTATGTCTGCGCGCGCGCGCGTCTCGTGCGTGTGTTTGTGGATGTCTGCGCGGCGGGGCGCGGGACAGGTGGCTGTCGTGCGCGTCGCAGCGGCGGGCGAATGGGGGACTCTATCCCGCTGGGCGCGCCGGTGCCGGTGGAGCAGGCGGTGCTGGAGACCTTCTTCTCGCACCTGGGCATCTTCTCCTACGACAAGGCCAAGGACAATGTGGAGAAGGAGCGCGAGGCGAACAAGAGCGCGGGCTCCAGCTGGCTCTCGCTGCTGGCCGGCTTGGCCCACCTGGCCGCGGCCGAGAAGGCCTATCACAGCATGACCTTCCTGGGCCAGAAACTAGGTACCTACCGGGCCGCCGCTGCTTCCGCTCCTGCAGCCGGGCTGCTGCTGCTGCTTTGCGGCCACTTTTCTTCTCCCCCCCCCCCCCGTCCGCCCCATCCCACTGAGGCGCAGGTCTCCCCTCGACAGCACCGAGTCGTGGCCTTGGAGAAGGGCAGCTCTTCCTTGACGTGCGGAACTTCTCAGGCCCGCCAGCAGTTGGTCCCGAGGTGTAGATGTTGAGTGAGGGGCAGGGGTGCCGACTTGAATAAAATACTGTGGGGGGCCCAGGTATTCTTTGAACTGCCCTAGACCCCCGGGTGTAGGGCGGCATATAAATTCAATTTAGGATAAGAATAATAAACCCCATCCCCGCATAAACAAGACGTGGCGCAGGCACCTTATTTGAATGGCAACGCCCATCAACTTTGCCCCCCCCAAAGCTCCCTCATGTATTTTATTGGGGCGGGGGGGGCAAAGGGACCTCGGCCCCTAGGAGTTGGCTCCTGTGCTGAGGGATTGGGCCCATGTCATCCCCCTTCTGCACTTTACTCTCCCACCCCACCCACCTTTCCAGACAGCCATATCCACCACAGCCTTGGGATGTTCAGCAGAACAAACAAAACCTAGGGACAGCTCAAAGGTATATTTGCTGGCAAGGGTGTACATGTTGCATGGAAGAGTTGCTTCAGACTCCCAATGTTCATCACAAGCAATACACCCTGTTCCCGTTTCTTACCCGGCAGAAACTAAATTCAATAATTGCAGTATTGGGGGGGGGGCTTTTTTTAACACAATACATCAACTTTTTGTTCTGCTACAGCCTGATAGTGAAAGCAAGTGCTGGAGCAACTGCTTTGCATGCAGTTAGATCTGAGGTTCAGTTGGAAACTGGTGGAGAGATGTTGCCAGTTAATGGTGTCCAAACTTATTCCAAAGAGGGCCAGATTTGGTCGCGAGGGCCGACCAAAGGACCAACCAAAGTTGTTGACCTTTTTTTAGGGTTGAAGTTGTGGAGGGGCCAGATTAAACCGACCAGCGGACCGGATTAAGCCCCCAAAATGGGCAGCTTTTTTCGTCCACTTGACACTTGAAGGCGACAGCGTTAGGTGGTCTGTGGCCGAATGAAAACTAATAGGCAGGAATCATTTTGGGTGCTGGAATGGCCATTTAAATGTGATAGAAAGAGTCCCAGTTAATAGACTTGGGAAGGAGAGGGTGGTGAATGGGTTCTTCATGGCATGTGATGAAATTGAGTGTAGGCTGCAGATTAACTTTCAAATCATTGAGCAACTTAAACATTTGTTCAAATTTGTAAAGCTACTCTAAAACAGCATTCTTTGACAAGGCAGTGGCAGTCCAGGTTATGTGCTGATATCAGTAACCTGTTAGGGTTTTCTGGTTCTTCTAATGCTCATGTTTGCAGAACTAGGTTGTAGCATGGAACTGTCAGCAACACCAGTTTAATAAAATCACCCAAACTGTCCAAAAACAGAAAAGCATAAGTCCTTCCTGAAGTCTCATATTCTGAAAAAAGCCGTGAGACAAAAGGAAAGAAGAGTTGCAGAGGAATTTTACACTTGCTGGAGTGGGAAAAATAAAAGCATGAAAAGAGTTAAAGAATCTTGTGGTAGGGATTTTTAGTCCTTGCTTTCAAAATCACAGCTGGTTACAAATAAGAATTATATTACTCTCATGCACTATGTTCTTTGAATTTGATTACTTAACTCTGCTACCTTCCCTTAATGGGTCTTGTTACTCCCTTGAGGTGTGATGTGGCTCTTGGGAAAATACATGCTTAAGCTTTCTTAATCTTAAATAATTTAAAATGTACTTGTTTGTGTGCTTTTAAGGACTAGTGAGCAGGTCTTTGAGTTCATCTGTTCTCTTTGAATTCTGATTTGCAGTTAGAATGTTGGTATATTCATGACTACGTTTCACATTTCAAGGTTTAAAAAACTTAAAAGTGTTTCGTGTTGTGCTTGGTCAAAAACACATTCAAAAGTCTAGATATTAATAGCAACATGAGTTATTAACATTTCATGATGGCAGTGCTGTGTAAAATCCTTAGAGAAGAGGTTACTTATAGGTTGCGTATATTCTTCCCAGCAAACTTAGAAGTAATATTTAGACCTTTCTGAAAACAAGGCATGAACAGTGAAGCAATGTGGCAGAAGGCCCCTGATGAAAAATTAATTTGGAACTAGTAGAGGTTAAACTTGCTAAAATGTAAACTTCTATTATGTAATAGTTAAATCTGCTCTTACAAGTCATTGTTGCTGCTGAACATGCAATTGCTAATGAACTACGGAGGCATATTGTTGCATCTTGTGTGTTTTTCATCCATAGTATGGGTAATATATACTTCTTTTCAAAAAAAATACAGGTGGACAGTCGTTCTTCAGCCGAAAAGACTCTATACGAACCATATATACATCTCTGCATAATGAACTGAAGAAGGTAGTGGCAACAGGTCGGAATGCATTGGGAGGAACAGCCCCTCACCTAGAAGAACTGCTGTCTCACCTGTCTGGGCAGCTCTGTTATTTTGTTCAGGCTCGAATGGAAATTGCTGATTTCTATGAAAAAATGTATAGCCTTAGCACCCAAAAGTTTATCAACTCCGAGGAACTGGTATACATCTTGGAATCCATCCTAAAAAAATACAGCTCAAGGTCAGTGTGTCCTTTTAATGTCATTGATTTCTTTATTTTAAGCAGAAGGGTTGAAAATTTGCATAAGAGCTTTGTCAATGTAAAAGCAGTCCGGAATCCAAATAGTTTAGTCTTTATACCGTTTTACATATTAGCAAAAAATGAGTTTAACATATATGAACAATGCCAACAAAGTGTCTGCAATTCTATTTTTTTCTGGTGTTTTATATGACCAGCTGTTGGAACAGGGATCTGGCACAGTTTCTATCATGTTTACTATCCAACAATTTCATTAACTTTTGTCTTCACTTCCCCTACCTCTTAATCAGAACCAGTGAAGGCGGTGAAGGTCCTGTGTGAGTGTCTGGAGGCGGTTGGAGGATGGATGGCAGCTAACAGATTGAGGTTGAATCCTGACAAGACAGAAGTACTGTTCTTGGGGGACAGGAGGCGGGCAGGTGTGGAGGACTCCCTGGTCCTGAATGGGGTAACTGTGCCCCTGAAGGACCAGGTGCGCAGCCTGGGAGTCATTTTGGACTCACAGCTGTCCATGGAGGCACAGGTTAATTCTGTGTCCAGGGCGGCTGTCTACCAGCTCCATCTGGTACGCAGGCTGAGACCCTACCTGCCCGCGGACTGTCTCGCCAGAGTGGTGCATGCTCTGGTTATCTCCCGCTTGGACTACTGCAATGCGCTCTACGTGGGGCTACCTTTGAAGGTGACCCGGAAACTGCAATTAATCCAGAATGCGGCAGCTAGACTGGTGACTGGGAGTGGCCGCTGGGACCACATAACACCAGTCCTGAGAGATCTACATTGGCTCCCAGTACGTTTCCGAGCACAATTCAAAGTGTTGGTACTGACCTTTAAAGCGAGACCTTCATTGCAAGAAGCGAGGTTACAGGGAACCAGACAGAGGGCCTTCTCGGTAGTGGCGCCCGCCCTGTGGAACGCCCTTCCAGCAGATGTCAAGGGAATAAGCAGCTATCCTATTTTTAAAAGACATCTGAAGGCAGCCCTGTTTAGGGAAGTTTTTTAATATTTAATGCTGTATCGTTTTAATATTTGATTGGAAGCCGCCCAGAGTGGTTGGGGAAACTCGGCCAGATGGGTGGGGTATAAATAATAAATTATTATTATTATTATTATTATATATATATATATATATATATATATATATATATATATAGGCCTAGGAATCCTGCAAATTTATAAATAGTGCCTAAACTTAAGAATATAATCACAGATTTGGGGTTGGTACAAAATTGAGAAGCATGAGATCTTTCCTTAAGTCTATGAAACATAAGCACATCCTCTCAGCCTTATCATGATTTTTCTAAACTGCAACATACACTAATTAATTTTAAATAATTCCCCATAATTTTATTATTTAAAAGAAATATGGTTTCATATCTGTATTTCTTAATTTTCAGTGTCAGGAGTAGACAATTTTTTGTGTGTGGAAAGCAGGTATGGAAATGACTTTGTAATGGTGTCTGTAGTAAGGCTTTTAATTAGAACACATTTCTGAGGCAGTGTTAAGTTTTGTAATTCAGCCTTCTTCTTCATCATCATTCAGTTGGCAATTTTCTGGAATTACAGTTTTTCACTGGATGTCCCCGACAAGGCTTGCATTCAGTTTAAATTCTGCTTCATTTAAACTTGGTTAGCGGAGAGTCTTATATGGTGGACTGAAGGCACATTGTCTACAAGTAGGCAACATTTTTTCAGACACAATATCAGGAATGTTCCTCTCATTAGGAAACAATTTGAGCACTGGTCTGTGCTTTTTCTTCTTCATCTAGTTTGCAGTAACAATAAAATTTTTGTTGACCTGCTCGTTGGAACCAACTGGAGCTGAAATTTTGTAGAAATGAGTGGTGGGTCACTTTCAAGTGGATGCTTATATAATTTAATTAGTATAATTTATTCTGACCAAAGTTTTCTGTCACATGCAAATGTGAAGTATTCTATGGTGAGTTGGAGGGTTTGGTTTTTTTGCAGAATTTGGGAGTAAATCATATATTATCCAATGCTTGGAAGTATTGGTCCACTTCACATGTCATAGTATGCTATAATTAATGGTTTACCTTGAACATGCATTTCTGGTCTGTTTATGTCCTCTCCACTACTACCGGTATGTGGAGGAAACAAACCATGATCTCTGGCTTAATGTTCTGACTCTGCTTTGTTTTGCTCCCAACAACCATAATCAGTAAGCCAAGAATAAACCTTGACTAAGATTATGGTTTGTTAGGAGCGAAACAAACCATGATTCCCTGTTCAAAGGCAACACCAAGCTGGGGATTATGGTTTGCTTTCTGCCAATGTGATCCAGGAGGAGTGAAGCGGGCATGATTTACCATGGTTTATGGCTTATTGTGATGTGTTAATGTGACTGTTGTGCCCCTTGGAGACAAGCGAGCGGAACACGGGCGAACTGCTTATTCAACATACCTGGTACATGATTGTAACATGCAGAGTTGCCAAGATGATCTTAAAATCCTGTTAGAAGTACAGTGGTACCTAGGATTACAAGTGCTTCTGGTTACAAACACTTTGGGTCACAAACTCCGCTAATCCGGAAGTAGTACCTCGGGTTGAGAACTTTGCCCCAGGATGAGAACAGAAATCACACGGCGGCAGCGGGAGGCCCCATTAGCGAAAGCGCACCTCAGGTTAAGAATGGACCTCTGGAACAAATTAAGTTCATAACCCGAGGTACCACTGTGGTGACAAAGCTCTTTGTCACTTCCACAGCATTGTTTCCGGGAAGGACAGCATTTGACGAGCATGCTCTAGAACTGTACACTGTCTCTGGGTTCCTGGCTGATTGAGAGAATAGCTTTTCTGTGCAATGCATCTCATGCATTTCAAAATATCTTCCTTTCTCTAGATTTCATCATCCAATGCTTAGTCCTCTGGAAAGTAGCTTCCAGTTAGAAGCGGATGTGCTTACCCATCTTTTGAAGGCTCAGGCACAGATCTCAGAGTGGAAATTCCTCCCAGCCTTGGTCCATTTGCACAATGCTCACACAAAGCTGCAGACCTGGGGACAGATTTTCGAGAAGCAAAAAGAAACCAAGAAACACCTGTTTGGCGGCCAGTCTCAGAAGGCTGTACAACCGCCACACCTTTTCCTGTGGCTCATGAAACTCAAGAATATCCTCCTTGCCAAATTTAGCTTTTACTTTCATGAGGCACTTAGTCGGCAAACAACGCCATCTGAAATGAAGACATTGACTGCAAAAGCCAATCCTGATTATTTTGGGAAAATTTCCAGCTTTATCAGGAAATACGATGCTGTTAATGTTTCCTTAATCTTTGACAACCGTGGATCGGAGAGCTTTCAGGGACATGGTTACCATCATCCCCATTCCTACAGAGAAGCCCCCAAAGGTGTTGATCAGTTTCCTGCAGTAGTATCTCTGCCCAATGACAGGCCTGTTATGCACTGGCCCAATGTCATCATGATTATGTCTGACAGGGCTTCTGACCTCAACAGTTTGGAAAAGGTGGTCCATTTCTATGATGACAAAGTTCAAAGCACATACTTTTTGACTCGCCCTGAACCTCATTTTACCATTGTAGTTATTTTTGAATCCAAGAAGTCTGAGAGAGACTCTCATTTTATCTCTTTTCTCAATGAAACTTCCTATTCCCTTAAGAACTCAAAAGCATTTGCAAGTCTGAAGCCTGGATCCAAAGGATAAAAGGATTTGCTATTAAAATCCAATAGGACTGCAAGGAGACTGGCTTTTAAGGCTTCTAGAAATGCCCGTTTGTGTATGTTGGTCATTTTTTTAAAAATAGAAGCTATTTTAATATTAAGTATTTAATGTTTAATATTAATATTCAGCATTTTTGGAATGAATAGCTTGAATGATATAAAATTGAATTGGAAGGTGGCAAACTCCTCAAATGTAGTGCACTAAAACTATCAGGATGGTGTTTTGCTCAACTGCTGTATTTTTTTTAAGTCTATATAACACTTGTTTGCCTTTACCTAAATGCACTTTATCTGTTGCTGGTCAGTCACTTAGCATCTGCTGGAAACAGATTTGAAAAGGAATATGGAGTGTGAACCCCACCACCAAAAGCAGTTGCTTATATTAAAAGTATTATTTGGTCATATTCACTGGAAAGTGTTGGAACTTGAAGCAAATAATTGCAATAAATTAAATGCATAATGGAAAAATACCTTTCTTTTTCTGCTCTGTAAAACCTTGGTCTGGAATTCCATAACCCACATATAAGGCTCCATTTCATCATCTTGTGGTAGTGTCTTTACAGATCCCTTTCTCTCTAACTCTTCTGCTTAGTTGTTATTGCCATAGGAAGCTGTATATACTTGTTATTATTTTTTTAAAAAATATCCCTTATCTTTCCTTGAAAGAGCTCAAGGTGGCTAATAGTAAAAATAGCTCATGGTTTGTATCCAGTAGTGCCACCTACATCAGCTCTGGGAGGTTTGGTGGCTCCAGAGCAGGTTCAGGGAGAGTGCTAGGGCAGAGGAATACATTTCAAGGGGAGACAAGAGGAAGAAGTCGTATTGTATTTGCAGAATTCAGCTTTTTTACAACCTTGGATCCAAACTCAAATACAGCAATTTAAACCATTAAGCTAATACAGATACATGAAAGCATTAAAACATCACCAGGAAGCAACAACTCTGCAGTGAAATAATTAATCAGCCTTGGGGGATTTAAGGATACACAAATTTCTTAAACTTTTTGCCAATAGCCTGGTAGAGCGGGTCGCAGAAGGTGTGGATGCAGATAGAATAGACTCGGCCGATGCACTGGATCTCAATCAAGTAGCTCCTGATGCAGGGCACCACTGCCCAGATGTGGAGGAAGGACAGAATGGCAAAGTAGATGCCCCAGATGAGAGCCATGGGGATGCCGAAGAGGGCAGACAGTAAGCGATAAAACCAATATTTTGTCACAGTGAAGGTGGTGAAGCTTGCCTTCCAGACCCCATCAAAACTGGGTTCCCTAACCAAGGACCTTAGCTTTTATAGAGGTATTGTTAACTGGTTTTTCTTTTTGGGCATGCTGCCATTCTTCAGCTACTATTCCAGAACAATGTACTCAGTGTTTCTTCTAGAAATGAAAAGATCCCAACATTTGCAAATGATTCAGAATGGATCCTCAGTATTGTCATTTGTGTGGCATATGTATCAGCACCACCCCACTTTCTGGGCGGGGGCTTGTGTGATGTGGTTTTGGAGATAGCTGCTTCATGCCACTCCCTCTGACCAGTGCAAGCTGTCAGTTTGTGAACTATTCTGAGACATGATGGCAGCTAGTGAAGGGATTTCAGGGATCAGCTGTAGCTCAGGCAGACACACAGACACACACCCTTGTCTAACCTTTTATAATCGGTTAGAATTCCAGAATACAAGGTATTATATACCAAAAAATCCAAAGAAAACTTGCAAGTGCTATCTCCATGCACATGCTTAGAAATCCTACATTTACTGGCTGCCAGGACACAAGGGAATGTAAGGAGGGGTGTGAGACTACAACCACAGAACTTTTCTCAGTTTGGGTGCAACCACCTGCCATTAGTGTGGGAGGGGGGGAAAGGCACTCACTTTGCAATAACAGCAACATGTGACGAAAGGTGTAGACTATCAGCTCCAAATGCACTTAAAAATGGATCCAATCGCAGCTCTAGCACCATAAATGGCAAGTGTGGATAAGCCCTGACTGATGCATGGCTTTTTTATTATCTTCTATTTAGAGAGGTTAGTCATACTTCTCTCTCGTGAAGAGATAATTACACTGTGCAAACCACCGGCATGGCTCTGTTGGTCACTTTGTAATATTTGGGTATGGAGGGAGATTTTAGGGACAAGTTACTTTTGCTTTTTCTTAGAAGATGAGCCATTTTGTATGGTTGGATGCTATTTGGACCCAGTATTTTGCCAGTTTTAATGTCAGTAAGGCCTAGAATGTTGTCTCTTGTCACCACCATTTCCCTGAGTTCCTCAAAACGCATTTTCTGTGAAAGGGATCTGCCTTACACCCTCTGCTGTGAAGACAAAAAGCAATGCATTCAACTTCTCTGCAATCTCATTTGGATGAGATGGAAGTACATTCATTCATTTTTTGCAACGCAACAGTGCCAGGAAAAGATAAATGTTCCAGTATGGGAAGAAAGAGCATATATCTTTCAGAGAAAATTAACAATAAAATAAAGACACAGTATGACTGCAGGGGGAATTTTGTTAGTGATACCATGGGATCTATCGGTAGGTTTCTATGACACTCCTGCAACCACCGTCTACGCACCACGTCAAATTGCAAAAACCTCACTGGCTGTGGATTTAATTGCATTTTCCCAATGGTGATATATTGCAGCTGAGTGCTGCAATAATTCAATATCCTGAACAGAAGCCCTTTCTTGAAGGAAAAACGGTTGCGTCCTGCAGAACAAATGAACATCAGCTGTGCTGCATTTCTTCTTTGAAAAACTGGTTGTCTGGGAAGATCCTTGGGGACCGAAGAATATAGTGTGCAGGTATGGTTTATGTGTTGTGATGTCCAACTCTCTTTACTCGCCGTTACAGCTATGCATATTACACTGATGGCTTTAGCAATAGCCTTTAGAACAATATAAATGGAAGATTAAAGTAATAGACCTTGTGCTGGCATTTAAAATCACTCCATTTTCAAAAGAGCAGTTGAAAGCACACCTGTGTACACTTTGGGTTTGGTATAAAAATAAAATGGGTTTAAAAATAATTTTGGTTTGAGTGACTTGGGAGCTTCATTAAAAATCATCACATACTTTTATTTACAACTTTACTCCGGCAAAAGAACTGGTAACGTTTATTACTGAAATAACTACTTTTGGTTGTGTCACTAGGTGCAATTCAGCTGCATTAATTTTACGCACTTTGACGTTGCTTTCGAGACGATTGCACTGACCGTCTCCAGTGCAGGTAAATGCACATCAGGTATGCTCGGGGCTTTTTGTCAGCTGGAACTCGTCTGCACCTCTTGGCTGGTTCCGGAAGTGGGGGGTGGGTGGGTGAGACCTGACCAGCCTCAGCAAAGTCCTGCTACACATTCGGCTCATGAGAGACCCTCCCTAGAGCTCAAAGGACACCCTCTACAGCAGCCTTTCTCAACCTTGGGTCCCCAGATGTTTTTGGCCTACAACTCCCATCATCCCTGACCACTGGTCCTGCTACCTAGGGATGATGTAGGCCAAAAACATCTGGGGACCCAAGGTTGAGAAAGGCTGCTCTACGGTCTCTTCACAAGCTGGATGCACAGTGGGGCTTTGCTGAGGCTGGTCAGCTTCCCAGCTAATAGCTGGCGCAGAGGAAGGCCGCACCTCAACTAAGCAAGCTCCCAGCTGAGAGGTGTGCAGGTGTCAAGGCTTAGGGAATACTATCCCTCCCCCAGTGGCAGCCAAGAAAAAGTAGATAACACAAAGAGTCCTTATGTAATTTATTCAGTATTCACAGAGAGTAAAGGGATGTAATCTCTGCAATGATGGTGTTATTCCAAGTAATGTCTCTCTCCCCCTTCATTTCCCCTAATCTACGTCAGTCCTGTGCCAGCTAATCTGAGCCTTCTACCGCTGAGCTCTCTGTTCTACTACTCTCAACGCCCGTCTGGTCCTGGGAGAAGCGGGGTCAGGAATGCTTTCCAAGGACACAGAGTCTGTCGGCTGTCTCTCCCCTGGTGCTTCTTCCTGCTGTTCCTCTTCCAATATTTCCCAGCTTCTGCCCTCTGCAGCCTCTGAACTATGCCATTCTGCAAATCTAAATCTATACTGTTCTCCTGTTCTCGGGAAGGGTCAGGAGGGGGGGGGCGGTCCCCACCATTCCTCCTCAGTCCAGCCCCCGACAGCAGGGTGTGCATTTGTACTTGTTAAGCTGGTCAGCTGAGGTGTGGAAGTCTCCCCTTTCTTGCCTCAACTGAGCAGCCTCAACAAGCCTCTGGCTAGTGAGGAGACACCCCTCACAACCCCAAAATAGATCCTCTTTCGGCTCTGGGATGGGTCTTCTGAGGGAGGTGCGTTCCAGCACCTTTTTGACTACAAAAAAAGCACTGGGTATGCTATATTTCCAAAGCATTTAGATCCAATGTCTGTACAACTGGATAGTGAAGCAATAAAACCTTTGTCTCTTAGCAACATGCTCAGGTCCTGCCTCCTAGATATGTTTTCATCAATACACACTTTTCTGTTTTATATCTTATAAATAAGCCACTGAACCTCACAGAAAACTAAAACACTACCGGTACATTCCAACTGGGAATAAACCTGTACATTATCTAGAATTCCTCTTCAGAATTATGCGGAATGAATATGTAGTCCCACTCCTTCAAATTATTGCGATAAAGCAAAAGTACTTGGCTGGAATGGAAGCTAGAAGAGTCCAGCTGTTGAAATAGAAGTTACCACTTGATTGGCTTTGGAAAAGATCTTAAGGCTTGACCCTAACATAGGCTGATCCAAGGCGTTTTTGGTCAGTGCCTTGATTTTGATATCAGGAAAAGAATAAAGGAAGGGTTTCAGGCAACAAAGATTCATTTGTGCTACCTCAAAGTGACAGCCCTTCTTGATGTAGTGCAGTGACCAGCAGTGAAAGGCAGTGATGAGGATGCTATCGATCTTCAAAGTTTGTGCATCTGATGACATTTTGAGCGCAGCAGCTTAGAAAGGATAATGCAGCAGAAAGGCAGGATTATCAGACAAGGCAGAACAAGGTCTACTAAAATACATTACAATCTGGAAGAAATCTGCCAGTTGTCATGAGAGTATAAAAAGTCCTGCTGGATCAGGCCAAAACCTAGCACAGCACCCTATTCTCCCTGTGGCCAATTAGATGCCTGTAGGAAGCTGGCAAGCAGCAACTGGCCTTGTTGCTCACATAATACTCTTTAAAATTTGGTGACCATCACTACATCTTGTAGGAGTGAATTCCATAATTTATCATTGTGCTGTAGGAAGAAGTACTTTTGTTTGTTTGTCCTGAATCGTCCAACATTCAGCTTCAGTTCTAGTATTAAGAGAGCAGGATGGGCTGGTGGACTTTTTCCCCATCCACTTTCTCCACCTAGGATGACCGGGCCACACCTACCTATGTATCTACTGGGTGCTGGTTGAATAAGAGAATTACCAGTAGTCAATACATAGTGAGGGGAAAAAAGAATTGGCTTAGCCTGGAAAAAGTGCGTCCTTTGCAGTTTTTACATTCAAAAACCATTGCTCTCTGTGTCACAGTCCCAGACTTTGGTGCCTCTAGTTAAAAATATCTGGGAGCCAGGCTAGAGAAGCCCTCTAAAACTGATGATTCATTGATAGGATGGATCATTGGGCTGACAGGTCCAAGCCAGCTCCCTATATCTATATATAAAGCACCGACCTGCTCTATAATCACTTCAGTTGCTCAGAATAGCAACCTAAAAGCTTTTCACATTTCGAATTCCATAATCTTGTCACTTTAGTTAAAGGCCTGCCTTCAAGATGGAGCAGATTTTTCTACCAGAAGTACACTTGCAACTCCTACATTTTTAATACTCTTCTCACTTTCAGTGTTTTCCCCTTAAAACACACATACCACTGCCCCAACTTTGAAAACATAAAGTTCTGAAAGTTGAGCAGCAAATATATGATACACAGTGTGCTTTAGGAACATTTGTTAAGCATGCCGTGTTATAGGGTCACAGTCATGGCCCTCTGTTGAGAGTGAGTCAGCTGAACCACATGCCACCACTATAATGAGATATCAGGTGGCTCCATGGCTTATAGTTAGACAATGGTTCAGCTGGCTGATTTGAAACTTGGCGGTGCAGGGAAGGTAGGTTGGAGGATGGCCCATGTTGAATTTGGGGTAGAAAGGATAAGAAACAGCTAATTTTACAAACGTTTGATTAGAGGCTTCAGCAAGTGGTGGACACCAGGGCAACATCTAGTATGGGATGAAGAGTCTCAGCCTTGGGGGTCAAATGGGGCCTTCCAGGACTCTCTCTGTGACAGGTGATGGCGTTCTTTGAAGATGCATTTCCAGCAAGCCTTCAAATAGGAGTTTCCTCCATATTTCATTTTAGCACTCTTGTTGATACAAACTACTTCCTGCTCCTGGAGCAAGAAACACTTCCATCATCCATCAGTGGGGTGGCTGCCTTGCTGCAGCAAAGCAACAATCGGGAGCTCACTTTAAGCTCCTGGTTGTTCCTTTGAACTCATGTCAGTACCTGCCCACACCTACTGTCAGGTGCGGAGCAGGTGGGCTTGGTTTTCCAGGCCATACTGGTGCTTCAGCTGGGCCATATTTGACCCACAGGCCAGAAGTTCCTCACCCCTGACTTACAGATTTCTATACAATGCAATAAGCAAAACTACAGTCAGAGTGGATATCAAGTTGAACATGTGTGCTTTAATTTGAGAGCTGAGAACCTAATTTTAAGTGAATTGCTAATGAATCCTACATATATTTTGAAGTCCATGAAGCTTGAGCTAAGACTTGCCTACAGTCCCCAACTGTAACCACTTTAAAATGGATCCAAGATTTTAGAAACAATTTTATTCAACCCTTAGCTAGGAAATCCTTTGTCCAACAACTAATTTGTTTCTGGTATTTTTTTTTTTTGGGGGGGGGGTGTCAGTTAACTATTCTCTATCATTTAGGCTGAAACTATTTTGTCCCAAATTAGCATTTTGAAAGTGCAGCCTATCTGCACTTCTTCTGTGGCTCAGGGATGCAGAGATAAAATATTTAATAGTGCTAAATTTTTGACACTATGCTGAGTGCACCATTTGCTAGTGAAGTACTGAGGATTTTCCATGCAGCATGAAAAATAACTGCACTGTTTACTGAAAAAAAGTCTATTAAATATTTGAGCTATTTATGAGAAGTAGCAGATAAGAGTGACACAGAATCATCTGACTTCATTACATAACCTGCTAGCTAAATGTCAAAATTGATAGGCAGGGGATGGAGAGCTCCAGTTCTTACTGCTTCCCTATCAGCCTTCATGGGCTTCAAGGGTTAGTTCCAAAATGGATAGCCGCCTTTTCAGGTATATAGTTTTCAAGTGTTTTATTATATTGAATCCTATGGCCCTCCAGATGTTGTTGGACTGTAAACCTCTGTTATCTATAACCACTGTGTGGGATAACCAGCATCATATAACCAACATGCTTAAGTTTAATTAATGTATGAAGGGGTTAAGATCATAGAGCAGGCACCCCCAAACTTGGCCCTCCAGATGTTTTTTGGGACTACAACTCCCATCATCCCTGCCCATTGGTCCTGTTAGCTAGGGATGATGGGAGTTGTAGTCCCAAAACATCTGGAGGGCCGAGTTTGGGGATGCCTGTTGTTAAGTTGTGGGAAAGATGGATGAAGGACACAGCTCTTTTAGATCAACAGCTCTTTATTACAGCAGTTAGAACTGCTCCTTGTGTCCCTCAGAACAGCATAGCTGGCTGCTTTATATAATGCTAAGTAACTTGTAACAGTAACAAATTCCAACTAACTAACCAATCAGAGAAAAACAGCTCTCAATCCTTCATTTGCATACTGGTGGCCCTGAGTGAGAACTGCAGCCAATCTTAATACATAACACCTGTCATAGAGTAAGCAGTCCTGCCAGGTTTAACTCGTCTTGGGAAGGACTAGGTAATCAAGTCTTTGTTTTCCTCCAGTCTGCCTAAGAAGCTCAGTGTATGAAGAGGCTAAGCTTGTTGCTCCAGCATAACCCCATGGCTTTCACAAGCCACTTGAGTTCCTGTACCAATAATTTAGGAACTTTCAGCACGGTAACTTAGCCAAGTTTTAATTCTTGTGCAACTTTTTCTGAAGACTGCATGGAAAAGGACATGAATCTAACTTAGCTGGAGAGTTTGTAAGTAAACCGTTTTAAACTTATGAAACGTGGATTCTCCAGTGCTGGGGGAAGAGGGGCTACTTTGGAACTTCCTTGAACATTTTTAATGTCTTAATCTATATTTCTATTCTTTCATTTGCTGCATACTTTGCTATTTTAAATCTCTGCTGGGGTTCTCACACCAGAGTACTTGTATTAAACCTGGATCTTGGTAGCCAGAGACTTCTCCTTTTATACCTATTTTTTTCTTGCGACCAGCACATTGGCCATGCTGGCTAGAGCTAATGAAGCTCCACAACATTTGCAGTACCACAGGTTTCCTATCCCGGCAGAGAGACTAAAATTCATGCCCTTTGATTGCCAATGGACTGTATTTTACTGGCAGTGGTTTCTGTGCTGCTACCCACAGGAAAGAGCAGCAGATTGGAGTCCTCTGTGTGAGGGACACTTGCTTTGCCTTACCAGTGTGGCACCCATGGGCACCAGTGTGCCTGGCAGTACCTCCTATGGCACTCATGACAGGTGGCATTAAACATCTGCTTAAAAAAATCCACAATACACGAAAGGCTGTTTGCTCTTCCTGCTCAGTTCTTTGAACTGGCTCAGCCTCGCCCACTTTGAAGCCATTATGTCACGCCCCCGTGGCAGCCATTTTGTGATAGGCCACACACCCCACTGCCCTATATCAGAATTACACATGTGCTCACTGGCCCCCTAAGGTTGGAGCCCCCTGCTTTACAGGCTCTCTTCTAGAGCTAAATTCCTTATATCGGATCAGATTATTTGTCCACCTACCCTGGTATTGTCTACTCTGTCAGTCGCTCTAGGGTCTCAGATGGGTTTTTCTCATTACCTGCTACCTGGTCCTTTTTTAAAGCTGGAGACCCCAAGTAGTGGACTTACCAAGGCTTTCTACAGGCAAAGAATATGCTCTAAGTCTATCATATTCTCCCCAATGGCAAATTTATTCACAGCATGAACTCCTCCAGACGTCATTTTTAAGGGCTTTTTAAAGGGCTGGTTATTTGTGCTCAGGATGGTGGTTATAATACATGATCCCACTTTGAATGTCATTTGTGTCTGCATAAGTTTTTCCTCTTCACTTTCTCTATGGTAATGAGCTTAGGGTGGTGTACATTGTTTTCTGCCTCCCAATTTTATTGTTACAACACTATGTTAGGCTGGGAGGCAATGACTTGCCCAAAGTCACCCAGCGAACTAGGATTTGAACTCGGGTCTTAAGTCCAACATTTTAACCTCTGCATTCCTTTGCTGAAAAACCTAATATCCACCCATGCAGGTATCAGCATGCTTGTAGAAGTATCTTGGGGGGGGGTAATGCCCCCCTAAAAATAGAGTCCAGTAAGGACCAAGAATGGTGGGTGAGGGTTGGCGTGGGGAATGGAAAGCTGGCAGAGGGCAGAATGAAATGGAGAGACTGGAATCCTGGAGAACTACATTCTATGCTGCAACATTTTGTTGCAGGTACCTCTCTTTCCTCTCCTAATTCCAGTGTAGCTTTACTACTCCCAGGCTGCAGCTGTATGACTTTGTGTAAGGATTCCTGCATGTTCACCTGTGGAGCAGATTATTGGATCTGTGTTGGGGAGCCCCAGAGAATATAGTTTTGGGCTGGATGGTACGAATCCTAGTATGTATGTGTTTTAAAGAAAGCACAGCACTGGGATGACTGTGTGAATGAAAGCAAGCCACTAGGGGGAGATTCTGGATTAGAAACCTTTAAAAAAAAAACACAATGCATCCAGTTTTGAGGCACACCGCACTGTCTAGCCCTCACTATAAAAGCCCAGAATGCAGTATGACACTGTCGTGAAGGAGACTCTCTACATCAATAGGGTTGATCCATGTGATGACACACACTATTGTCACTGCATGCAAGTATGCCTGGACTGATGGGGAAACTCCAAATAGTTTTGGGGATGTACACAATGGATATAGTATTCCCCCACTCCATTTCTGAATTAAGTAAAAGATTTAAAGGTGGGTGTGTGCACACACAGAGTGGATCTCCATTCCCTCTCTTTTAAAGCAACCTGGTGGGATGGAGGGAAGGAAAGTTAGATTCTGGTACTGATCAGAGCAGAAGTGCTGGGAGAGGAGTCCTGAAGCCTCCTGTCTGTACTCCCTTCCTTACAAAGAAAAACCCCTGTGTTGAAAACAGTAAATCACAGCAAAAAAGGCAACACAATGGCCAATAATCAATTTCAGCACTTTAAATAAATGACAATGTCTGTATCAAACAATAATAAGGCACAAAACATACAAAGTATAAGTCTCTAATAAAGCTCAAAGTATAATCAGTCCATTACTGTAACAACAGTTTCAATGGTAAAGCAAGTAGTGATGTGGAGAAGTGTACAGCGATTCCAGATAGTTCCAGCTGTATCGACGAAGTCTTCTTCAGCACAAACTACAAAAATAACATTACAGCGATGACCCATAGGTTGATACAAATATAAGGAAAACAAATATCAAATAAACACAATACATACCATTTAGAGACCACGTCTCCGCAGTGGGATCTATATTTACCCATTGATGTTGAATATGTATGTTCTACATCTCTAAATGGTATGTATTGTGTTTATTTGATATTTGTTTTCCTTATATTTGTATCAACCTATGGGTCATCGCTGTAATGTTATTTTTGTAGTTTGTGCTGAAGAAGACTTCGTCGATACAGCTGGAACTATCTGGAATCGCTGTACACTTCTCCACATCACTACTTGCTTTACCATTGAAACTGTTGTTACAGTAATGGACTGATTATACTTTGAGCTTTATTAGAGACTTATACTTTGTATGTTTTGTGCCTTATTATTGTTTGATACAGACATTGTCATTTATTTAAAGTGCTGAAATTGATTATTGGCCATTGTGTTGCCTTTTTTGCTGTGATGTACTCCCTTCCTGACTGTCATTTCTGTACTCTGCTTTTAGCCCTGATAGGAGTAAAAAAGGGGGGGCAGGTTGCTGAACCAAGGTGTTTTTCCTCATGTGGGTGGAATTTAATAGTTACTTATGATAGGGGAGGGAATTGATTTACATCGGGGGTATTACATCGGAGAGTTAACCCGCCAGAATTTTTCAAGAGAGCAAATCTCAAGCCTCCCAGGGCTGTTTTAGCCCATTGTCATTTGTGTAAGCCAGGGCTGGGGAATTGGTGACCGGGTAAAGGTCCATTAGGTCCAGTCACGGACAACTCTGTGGTTGCGGCGCTCATCTCACTTTATTGGCCGAGGGAGCCGGCGTACAGCTCGTGGTCATGTGGCCAGCATGAGTAAGCCGCTTCTGGCGAACCAGAGCAGCGCACAAAAACGCCGTGACAGGGTGACATGGGTGACAGGGTGGTGGTTGCTAAATATTATTAGGTCCAAGGTGGCTTTTTCTCCCCAGGCGTGGCCACGCTGTCACCTCTTCCAAGGTGGTCAGAGCCACCCACTCATGCGAAGACTCATTCACCACACCCTGAACCCACCCAGTCTCACACCTATGGCTACCTTTAATCGGCCATGAAGGTCAAGCATCCAAGCACCATGTTATTGGGTGCAAATTCACAAACACTCTTGTCAATGCCACATAGGTGTCCCGGTCTCCCTCCCTCAATGTAAGGCTCAACAGCTTATGGACCACTCTGAAGAATTCCATGGGCCGATTTATCAAGGACACAATGCAAACCATGAAGGTAGGTCCTCTTCAGTCAGTCTGCAGTCTGGTCTTGACACAGGGATAGATCAAGAAAGCAATCTTCCTACTGAAGTGTTACTGTTGTTAATCAGAAGTATTGGACCGTCGTAGTAAATGGGGGAAATTATGAATGCTCACTTTCAGAGAGCTGGTCTGTTCAGGATTTTTTTCTTACGGTATCACTCAACCAGTACTTGCTGTAGAAGGTAATGATATTCAATTGGTTACTATGGTAATGGTGCACTAGTTGCCATGGTGCGCAAGTACTGTATATATATATTTATCAATTTATTTGAAGGCAGCAAACGGCGGGCAATTTTTCAATGTAATCAAATATGCCTTAGGTAGTCTAGGCATAAAATGTAGCTATGTACCAATTGCACAAAGAAATGGAGGGACCCCAGAGATAAATTCAAGACTTCTTGGCACTCCACATTCACACAGTTGCTAAATATGGGTGTGTCCGCCCTCTGCACAACTTTGTGAAAATTCAACCCTTCCTCCCTGTCCCTTTGTCTAAAATATTCATTCATCTTCACTAGTGCCTGTTGGGATTGGGGTGGGGCAGAAGTCAGCAGTAGATGGAGCCAATTAATTCTATTTTTTGAAATAAAAAATTGTTGTTTTGTTTTGTAAAAGAGCATGACATTACGTTTCCCCTTCCCATCCCACTCCCCCGGAGCACAGACTCCTATGAGAAAGCTTTGTTCCAAAGTTTCAAATGTATCTAATGCTCCTGCTGCCTTGCAAGGTATCTTTGTGAGAAGCGAAGGCTAAGGAATATACCTTACACAAATCTGGAGTGGAGTCCCTAAGAAGGTTGGATGGTGCCTTGTATGCCTCCTTCCAGTAACTCCTGCAGCCAAGCTCTAGTGCCAAATATATTGCTCTGCATTCCTTTGGACCACATCAGCAAGGCAGAGAGGGAGGTCTTGTTGTCTGGGTAGCCCAGGACCTCCATATGCACTACAGAGGCTTGCATCTCCGAGAGGTCACTAGTCCGGTTTAATCTCAGTTAAAGCATCCATGACAGATGGCCATCCAAGCTCTGCTTAAAAACCTCCAAGGAACTGTCAGGTTTTTCCGAAAGTTTATTCGGGATCTCCTTTCTTGGAGATCCTAACTTGAAGCCATTGTTTCAAGTCCTATCATCCAGAGCAGGAGAAAACAAGCTTGCTACCTCTACCATGTGACAGCCCTTAAGAACTGTGACAATTATACGATTTTATGATGCCCATGGACAAGCGGTTCTCAGGGGTTTTTTTGTGGCCCAGCTTCTTGGCCAACAGGATCATGGTACCCCAAGAAGGGAGAAGTCAGGCCAAAGCATCACTCCTCTCTCCCTTAACCAGGAATTGACCCCAGGTCATTGCAGTTACCTATATATGCTGAATCCTCACTACCTTGGACAGCTGAACCAGCTTCTCAGGCCTCAGCTTATCACCTCCATAGAATGAGTCAGTTGGCAGGTGCCATGTTATTTGTGATGGCAAGATGTCCCAAGCAGACTTTCCAAAGTTTGCTCCAAGTTAAGTAGATGTAAATCAGCTGAGCAGTGATATATTTTCTTTAACAAAACACTTCAGGGGGATTCTTTATTCATACCTCACCTAACATTTTCCTGACGCTGTTGCATCCATAATAAGGAACATTTGTATTAGTTAAATATTGAAGCAGGTTTCTTGTTAAAGTACAAAAAGGGATGTGATGGAGATAAAACAAGACAGGCAGGAGATAAAAGGGTTGTGCTATGCGACATCAAGATTTACCATTGAATAGTAGGGTGGGTATGCAGCTACCTCCCTTTGTAACTCTGTCGTGCCATTTCTGGAGACACAGCTCCATGCAAAATGCATGATTTGGCATCAATGTTATATAAAAAGGAATGCCATGCAGCGCATGGAGTTTTCTTTCTTAGCATTACGTATCTCCTTCATGCATATAGTTTTCCTGCATTATTTCCTTCCTTCGAACTTGGTATATCCCTGTTCAGTTCTTATTGGCCCCTTCTTACTGGCGTTTTATTGCAGCTGCATTCTGCGACATGTTCTTGAAACAATAATAGTGCATTAGTTTAGTGGTGGATTTATTTTGCTCGAGTATGTACTGCACTGCTTCTCCAATGATACCACATTATTGCTATCCTGAGGGGCTATGGCTCAACCAAAGTGGGACAAAATAAACCAGGACATTTGTGCTATAAAAAGTTACGGGATTTCAGCATGAAGTTACAGGATATGCTGTGACTGACACAGCAGAAGCACTCCAAAACTTGCAGTCACAAGCAGTATTGAAAGTGGGATTGTGTGTAACCACCCAATAGCATCATGAGCACAAATAATCATGAATGCAGAATAAAAGGATGTTTGCAGGACCCCTATAAGGTATGATTTCCCTCTTAATATTCCTTCCAGTGAAAGTCAGAAAATTATTGGCTCATAGCTGTTTTGAAGGGGAAAATACCCTTCGAGTTGGGATTTTTTGTGGAGTGCATTTTGTGTGTGGTTGACATACCTGCAGCTTCACCCCTCCTTGGGCGAGGGTCTTGGATGGCAGATAGCTTGGGCGAGAGCCAGATGTACTAGTGTTAGAGACAGCAATCTGCGTGATCTATGGGTAGGAATTTGTTTACCGTTATATATTTTTATGGTTCTGCCAGTGAATGCTTGGTCTCCCGTTTTTGCAGCTCGTTTTTTGTAGAGCAAAAATGGTGCTAGAGTTGGAGTGAATGTGTGCAAGTAGAATAGGGCAAGTGATATCGGATGACTACTGGGTATTGTATGTAAAAATTCCTTCCAGTAGCACCTTAGAGACCAACTAAGTTTGTTCTTGGTATGAGGTTTCGTGTGCATGCACACGAAAGCTCATACCAAGAACAAACTTAGTTGGTCTCTAAGGTGCTACTGGAAGGAATTTTTTTTATTGACTATGACAGACCAACACGGCTATCTACCTTTAACTGGGTATTATATGGTTTGTGTAGATGTGAAAGAATGTGCCTTGGACAAGAGGTGAAAAGGGAAGGGTGAAGGTGAAAAGGTTCCTTATTTTTTAAATGTGCTGCTATCTCAATGTTTTGGGTTTTTTATTGTTTTATATAGCAGTTTTTAAGTTTCATTCTTTATTATAGTTTTGTTATTTTTGTGAACCGATTTGAAGTTGTGTTATTAAGCAGTATATAAGTAAATGAATCTACTATACATTTTGGAAAATGGTTTGTCCATTTGTTCTCTATAGTTTTGGCTGCCTCTTTAGAGTGTGTTGCCAAGCTTGTCACAAGAGTTTCCATCTTTGGGAATTTTTGGGCTCTAGCTGCCCTTTTGAATCAAGATGGTGGACCAAAACATGACTCTGGTGTGACTTCACCTATCGAAAATTGTCATCAAACAGGGGTTCTTGAGGTGGAGCAAATTTTATCACTGTTAGGATGCCAGGTGTCATTTTGAATCAAGATGTCAGATATCACTTTGGTGTGACTTCACATGATATTTGGCGTGACAAGCCCTAACTCACAAATCACACTATTTAGAAACCACAGTATATTTTGCTTTCTAAAAAATACCTGGGTAGTGCAAGACACTCCTCACTTAGATAAATGTATATGGAGTCATCTGTGTTCTTTGTCTACCATTTCCACTATGCATCCTTGAATGTGTTACAGTTGCTTTCATGAGTTGGAATTGAAAGAGGGGAGTTTTGTTCGGTTTGAATCTGGACAAGGGAAAAAACGAGTTCTGAGCCTTTTTTTAAATGGCTGGTAGAAGAGGTCTTTGTACTCCGTGGCTGTCTTGGTTTGCTGTTGGTTTTGGGAACAGCACTACCTTCATGAATGACTGCTTGCTTACCTGCTCCGCTTGTACACTTGTAAATAAATGAGATATTTCCAAGCACCGTAAGACTCCCAGGGTGCCTCCACTAAAGGTAAATGACCCTATAAAGGTGTCTTGGAACTTAGGGAATTGGGCCTCATTAACACTGAGCCTAGAAAAGGCATATGCAAGGATACGCACGCGTAGAAATATGTTGATAATTAGACATCATTAAAACAAAACAAACACAGACAAAACTACCCTTATTTATTATATAAAGTTACACTATGAGAAACAAATCTGAATGTATATTGAAGCCTGTAATGGTACATGCCGAAATGTACAGTACTATACATAAAAGTGCATTGTCACAACAGCTTAACAGTACATTTTCTTCTTTTAAGACTGTGCAATTGTAACTCTCCTGTTTTCTGAGAATGGAAGGAATGCAATGGGAATGCAGCAGAACATGAAATGGAACTGCAACAATACAAGAGCAAAGTTAAAGCTCCTCTAAAAATGTAAAGGCACTTTCACATGTACATACTACAGATGTACATTGACACAATTAGGTAACAGTCAACAAGCAGGAAGCTACCAGCACTGCAATCTATCAAACTGACAGTCAAGGACAATACTGATTCGATTAGGTACACAGGCGGTTACCCTTTTACTATACAGCCTGTAGCTGTATCAGTCTTTCCTGTTAAATATCCATTCACTATACTTCAAGTAGCTATAACAAACCATCAAACTACACACATTTAACTCGCGTGAATGTTCTAAGCAGAAGCAATCACTGGATGCACTGTTTCTAATATTTTCCCCCCTCTCCACTAAACAATCTCTAATATAAGCAGTATGGAGGCCGGTACAGTTATTCAGACGTACAGCGTTTCCCTATGCAATTTCATGATACAGGCACCCACCTTAAGTTTTGCCACACAACCTATTAATAATAATACAAAGTCACTAGGCTAGAATGCACTTAAAGGAACGGCAACGCTTCCATTTGTCCCATCGGTCCTAGATTTGGGCTCGTTACAAAAATAATTCCTAGCCTTGCATGGGCCACGGCAACACTTCACTATTATTAGCATTAGCTAAAAGCTCATTACAGAGTCCAGGATCTTAGTTAAGCTTCCAGGGTGCAGTCTAGGGATATGGGATCGAGTTCCTCTCTAGATAGTGGCAGCTTTGGTGAATGTAACATTTCCTATGGTCTACTGTGGCAAACAAAAGTAATTATACAGTATATACTGTCACACTAAGTGAATTCTTTGTCATCTTGTTTTTCAAATTTATGAATTCCACCCAGATCTGGTTTGTAAATAGCCCCCAGCTTCATCATCTGAGATGAAAATGTTTCTCCCCCATTTTAGGGCACAAATAACTAACAGGGATGTGTGAGCAGGGCTGGCTCACAGATGTTCATGTGGGCAAATTCTTTGCAAAGCTACTTAAGTCTTTGCCATGTCCATGCTACATGTGATTTGGCAATCCCATTCAGCTAAATATAATTAGTAAACAAACTGCAATGGGAGTAAATCAGTCCCAAACAACAATGGTAGCTACGGTGTCCTTAGACAATTCTTTCTGCCTAACAACTAGTCTCCTCCTGTTTGATTCTGTTTAGTGCGAAGGACCCAAATGAAAACATTCATTTTGAAGAATGACAAGTTCCTAATGTGACAAGTTCTCTGAAAAAAGAAACCCCTTATTTTGATCCAGTTTTGCATATGTAGACAGGTTTCAGCTGAATCAATTCCTCCCCCCAACTCCAGCCTAGTACTTACACGGTTTTTAGTTAAGTGTTTGCCTGATTAGTAACATACGATAAATTCTCCTGTGGAGTGAGGTGGTGACCTTTTAAAAACATTCACGGAAATGATATAGCTTACTGTTAAGTTTGTGCAAAACACTTGTTAGATCGTATGTAACAATAACAACAAAGATGAAGCACTATGTAGGTTGATAGCTTCACTCACACATAAACACACATGAAAAAAGTAATGACATGTTAATTTGGGGGGGGGAGTGGTTCTGATAAATTTTGTTTAGATTCTAGAGTAGAAAATGAGATCTTTGCCCTGTGGAACAATCTCTCGCCTCAAAAGGTGTTATTCCAGTTTAGAAATCAAAACTCACCCGAATAAATACACTCGAGAAACAGCACACTCTCTTGTATACAGTAGCCCCATTCGCATGCCACAAGGAGCAATAAAACCATGGCTTACTATGAATGAGCCCTGTGCCAATGCATGCTGTTCAATTTGTCCTACTCTTCTTGGAGCCAGGAGTAACAAACCACAAAACTTAGCTTTGTGTTACTTACGAACCCGCACCGGTTTGTTTCTTGCAAACAAACCGTGAGTGGCAAGCTACAAACAAATTGCAAGAACTAGCTACGGCATGTTCCTGGCTTACTGTTCATGATTTGTTTCTGGCAAAGACTTGCTTGAGTCAAGCCTTGTGGTTTGTTTCTTCCACCTCTAGGAGCTAGCACACTGCTTGTTCACAGAAAGCAATAAGCCATGTCTTACTGTGACGTGCAGGCCAATGTGTTTCATAATCATAAGGATACAGCAGCTTTAAAGTGTAGGTTTTCTAGGAATGTTTTGTTACAAATCACTGATTAGCTAAGACTATCTGCAGAGACATCTAAACCATCGGCTCATAGGAATGTAAACATATTTTTTTGTAGTGATTTGTTTGTGTGAACAGTTATCTGAAAGAACTAGTGGCTAAAAATCTACCTTTATTGCAGTGCAGCAAGCCTGAGTGCAACCATTAGAAACTATTCTATATAGCATTTCTGACAACAGGCTTTAACTTTGATTTAGATAGCTGCCATCTACGTCGGTGTGAGATGCAAATACATTCTCCATATGCAGTACTAACCCTACCAACACACATACAAAGTATTTTGAAGGAAATGTCTTTCCTGATTCACTTCTTAATAATTCTCAAGATACAAACTTTTAGCCCATATAAAAAATCTGATCTATACTGGAGCCACTTACAATATAGAAGTAAACAATTCCGTTAATTAATCCCTTTCAAATGACCATTCATAAGTCTAAAAACTAGAGTAAGTGTAACTTGTTGAACCTCACGGGATGCTGGCGGTGACCTGTGATGCTTTTATTAGAAAAGGTGCAGTGTGGAGTTTTCAAGTAAAATCATGTGTTCCTGTTGTTTTAAAACTACACACACTGAACTGTCCAGTTTAAAAATTGGACCCATGTTAATGTAGGTAGCTTGGAGACATTACACTAAAAAAACATTTTTTAAAAAACAAAACCTCTCCCGTTATAAATAAGAAACGAATGGTGTGATGGAACACAAGACATTTATCAGCGCTCCATCCTTTTGGTAGTTCACTCCATGCTTGTCACACAAACTGCTTGGTTTTCACATTGTGCAAGACTTGTCTGCTGGACCTTGGGAAGGAGAGGAAGGGCCCACGGTTGGGTTTGTTTTTGGAAGAACGATAGGCTTTGGCCTAAGGGCAGGCGGTTTCAGTTGCACCCCCATCCTGGGTGCCACCATGGGCTTGAAGGTACTCATAGTATCACTGGAAGAGCTGGTGCTACGCCGAATTTGAGGTTCGGTGCTTCTTAAGAGGACACTGTGAAGAGGGCTCAGGGATTCCGTAGAGGCGGTGCTGGAGGGGGAATTTTTCATTTGTTCCAAGGTATCCAGCACTACATCTGGGGCATGTTTTGCAGAGCTTTGACGTTCTAGTTCCCGGAGTTCATTCAGAGCTGTGTTCATTGTTTCTTCAATATCCTGTTCCAAAGGAAGAAGCAAGTTTGCTAAAGATTAATGAAATACCGAACACCAAAGATGGCATGGGGGATTGCGCTGCGTCTCCTCCCTACATCATGGTGGAAACCAAATCTCTTTCTCTCGTGTGTGAGAGTGAACATATTAACCAAGCACCAGTATTATTGAGGCATAGGAATGCCTCAGTAGATAACTACATGTTTACAAAATACCAAGAACACCATGTGTAGAACTATTCAGTCACAGCAAGGTGCAAGCAAGAACAATACCAGGTGTTTCCTGCTTATCTGAAGCACAATACCTATTTTTCAGATAATAATAAAAAATACTCATGTTTTTATCCTTACTTGGGGCTGGATGAACGAGTGCTGCAGTGCTTCTCCTGGGCAACAGAGAAGTGGACATACTGCAAGAAATATGTGTCATTTGGGAATTGCTGTGCAGACTTGCTACTTTTCAAACTTTAAAAAGTAGTTTAAGAAATACTGATATTATATAAATGCTCTTCACCTATTGTAGTAGAGCCATGAAGGCAAACCGGTTGGAATTCAATGCTGGGCCTATTCATGAGTACACCCATTGAAGTTAATAAACATGAAAAACTTAGGTTCATTGGGTCTATTCCAAATAGGACTTAGCTGAATAGAATCCCCAAGGTTCAAAAAGGAATGTGAAAACATGTATGTCTTGTACCTGTAGTTGATTTTTAAGGAGTGGAGATACGTGAGTATCTCCGAGTTCCAAATATAAGGTGCAATCAGCAGGAATTTAACATTAATATGACAATAAAAGGAAAGGTAGTGCAAAGATCATATTATGGACAAGGAACATTAGATGAAATGCAGAGTGAAGAACAGATATCAGTAGTTTAAGATGAAATTTAGGAAGACCAACAAAAAAAGGCACTGAAGTAATCAAGTATGGATAAAATAAGAGAATTAATAAGAGCCTCAGTGTTACCTTCTATATTGCTCACCTTTATCATTAAATATATCCAGCCATCAAGTAAAGCACAGAATTAACTCAGAGGGGAGGCATCCCTTTTTGTGTACCTGCACACATTACCAAGCTGATATGAACACAACACAATCAAGGAAATAGAAATAAACACTAATAGGCTTATTTATATCAAAAGCAACAACTCCTATGTTAACTCACAAGACACACCTGAGCAATTGCCTCTGGGTCAAGTGGTTTGTGATCATTGAAAACTGGGTATTGGCCAGATGATGTTGATCTTCTAATGGGTGGGCTGTCAATTTTCTTCAGGGATTCATGCCTACTAATATTGGTAAGGCTGCCATGACCAGGCCTTCGTCTCCTTTCTGGGCTATCTGTATTGAGGCTGCGGTTTTGGAGGGCAGCACGAGAAGCGCTGTGGCTTGTCATACTGGGGGAACCCAACTCCAGCGATGAATTGGCAAGGCTGTGTGGTTGATGAACTGGACAGTGTCCGTCGCTGGTTCTGCCAGGGCGTCTCCCGGGAAGCGAGAGTTCAGATCTCTTGCGCTGCCTGCATAGAGAGGCAAAGGAAATGAAACGAAGAACGTATAAATCATACCTGTCAATACATGTTGCCCAACAAGATGTGTTGGTGTGATGAATGCGAGCTGTGAAGCAAGTCCACCAGTTCAAATATCATCTCACCTATGAAGGTCTAGATCAGCGTTTCCTAAAGTGGGCGGTACTGCCCCCTGGAGGGTGCTGGATCGATCTGGGGGGCAGTAGTAGCCTCAGGTGCAATTGGGGGGGAGGGCGTTGAATAAAAATAAAGGGGTTGGTGGAAGCATAAAGAAAGAAACTAAAAATTTTTTGGAAAACCATTTGTATAGGTTTCATCTTTGTGTAATGACACTAGCCACTAGGTTGGGCACCGTTGCGGGATGGCGATAATGCCTCCCCTGGATCTGGCGGTCATGCTGCAGGTGGAGGGCTTTCCCGGGTTTGGGTAAACCCTTTTCAGCTGCACCCAGTCCCAGGAAGTGGATCACAGCTTGCCTACCTATTTGGCCAATGGCACCACCCCCGCCCCTGGGGCAGATCAGATTGAGCTGGTAGGGGGGGAGCCTGAGTATTTTTTTTTCTGAAAAGGGGGCGATAGGCCAAATAAGTCTGCGAACCTGTGGTCTAAATGATCTTTGTCAAGTCACTATATTTTATGCCTCAAACCCCCATGAACGAAAAATCTACACAGTTGTTTCACGGATTGCCAAAATAATACACGTGGTGTGCTTTTAACGTTCTCAAGTGCAATATAAACGCCACGTATTTGGTTAATGCTGAGTGCTCAGTTCAATTTACCTTCCGGAATATATTTCAGGTTGACGATCTGTGGGTGAGTTCATATCCTTAGAGGAAGACTTGTCCTCTGTTACTGGTCCACTGCTGGCTTCACTATCTGCTTTCTGGCTCAGTGTGTCTGAAAATGTATCATCCCTGAGCAGAAAAGACAGGTGACAATATAATTCTTGAGAAACCAATATTATTGGGTGGAAAGAGTAAGAGTGGTTCATGATCTTCCCCCTCTCCATTTTCAGTCATCTCCTTCTCGTTAACAACCATTACAGTGGTACCTCTGCTTACGAACTTAATTCGTTCTGGAGGTCCTTTCTTAACCTGAAACTGTTCTTAACCTGAGGTACCACTTTAGCTAATGGGGCCTCCCACTGCTGCCATGCCGCTGGTGCGCGATTTCTGTTCTCATCCTGAGGTAAAGTTCTTAACCCGAGGTACTATTTCTGGGTTAGCAGATGCTTCTGGGTTAACCTGAAGCATCTGTAACCTGAAGCGTCTGTAACCTGAGGTACCACTGTATAACCATTATATTCAAAGGCATTAGGTAGATATATAATCAAACGTCGGCCAATAGCAGGAATGCAATTTAAAAATTAGGAAGCTCTGCGTGGCCAGAAGAATATTCCCAGGTGAGCTTCTCTTTATAATTTGCTTTCTAGTTTCAGCTTTGTAGATGCTCCTAAGTGACATTTTGCCTTCCAAATGGCAACTGAGAAGGTATCATAATAAGGAAGCAAGCAATGTATCTTCCAATTAGCCTAACAACAGTGTTGATACTTTTAGGAGATGGAAAGCATGCTTTTTCAAAGAGGGCGCTCTATTTTTATTCAAACAGAATTCTGAAAAAGACAGAGAAACAGGAAAAGTGCAATCATATACACATTAAAAAAAAATCTGTGGGCTGCAAATGACATAGAATTTGATCTTGAAAAGTGAGGATGGTTTCAGTTTAAGACTGAGAATTTTTACCATATTGGATTTGGCAGCCCTCTTCCATTATTACAGCTGCTGTAAGTAGTGTTTCTGCTTATTTAAGTTATTTCTATACTGCTCTTCATATAAATATACTTCACGATATTTAGTGCTTTTTGTGTGTGATGATATTCACCAGTAAGAGGAACAGTCATTCCTCTTTTTTCACTGCCTATGGCGGCCATTTTATGCAGTCAGCTACAGAACTTTGATTAAGTTATGAGTACAGTACCAGCACTTCATTTTTTTTAACAACAAAAAAGCACTGTCCAGGGCGGTTCACAATAAGAAATTACAGTAAAATATATCACTATATTCTACCAGAGGGGAGAGGGAGAGAATGAAGACATAAAGGAGGAAATGATTCTCAAACACTGATTGGCTCTTTGCAGCAGGAAATTGTCTGAGGGTTCCAGCTTCCATAAGCAATCCTGCCCCCTATCTGGGGCTCTGCCCCACAGCTTTGGTTTATAGGCCCTGTATAATGTCTACCAAACAACCATCGGTACTTGACTAGACTGGTCTGATTTGGCATATGACAACTTCTAGGGTACTTTGCACCACTTAGCTGTTCCTTACATATCTTGAACCACTATGTATTGGTGAGGTACAAGGCCATCAATTCCATTGTGTCTTCCTTCCCACCAGTCATCAGAAGCTCGATGATATAAGAGCAGGGAGGCCCCTTTTTTAAAAGACAGCTCTCGTGCAGATCTTCCAACATAGTCAAACTTGGCAATAGCTTCTATTGGTTCACATTCTGCGGAGGAAAGATGAAGCATAATGTATTAGACCGGGGGGGGGGGAATTGCTCATAAAGAACACATAATGGATGCAAGCAAAGGTGAAGATAGAAAGACTTTTATCCAGAAATGACATACTTTTGATCAAGAAAATAAGCCCCCATAGAATTTGTGGAGCTCATTTTCTTGCCCTTACAATATTTCCAGTGACAGGGACAAAGAGAAGACTTGGGATCTGTAAGAAACTTAGATTTTTTTGAATGGTCAGTCGCAGAATGAATAAGTCCAATTTTCTATCAGCTGTTTATAATCCTGCATGAGACTTTTATGGGCTGCCTTCAGAGTTTTGATTCCCTGGAAGAAGCCGTTTTAGAAACCAACTTCAGAGCCAGATAATACTGTCATCAAGTTGTGGGATAATGATTCTTTGATGAATCAGCCTCGTGTAGCCAATACCCTTAACTTTAATTAAAGCATGAAGGGGATAAGACCATAGAGTAAGCTATGTTTACCCAAAAAAACACCAACACAAGTTACAACACCCTTTTACAGAGATTTGATAAAATAGGTCTTGTGAGCTTCAGTCATTGTGTGAATACAGTTATACCGAGGAACAAAATAGTTCCACCTTTGCAGCTCCTTTGAAATTACAATGACAGAACTACTTCCTTGACCCATTTTTTATTTCCTTCACCTATCTATAAATACAGAGGAGATAGCGCAGTATTCCAACAAAAACATTGCATTTCTTTTGTGTGAATTCTACATCAGCCATGATCCATCTGTTTCGGGCTTCCTCAGGAAATTCACTCTGATTTCCTCTGGAAACGGATACTGTAAACTATTCTATTCGGTTCAAATTAGAGCAAAATATATTCTAAAATGCCTCAGATATTGCTGATTTTATATATATATTTCAGAGGCTGCCAATATGGCAGGCATCCCCAAACTGCGGCCCTCCAGATGTTTTGGCCTACAACTCCCATGATCCCTAGCTAACAGGACCAGTGGTCAGGGATGATGGGAATTGTAGTCCAAAACATCTGGAGGGCCGAAGTTTGGGGATGCCTGCAATATGGTGACTGTTAAGTGCTGATGTGCTTGCAGAGGACTTCCCTGGTACCCACAGGGTCCCCTCTCCCAACCCTTCCCCCTGCTGAAATTAGGCTTGAAAAAAGCACTTTTGCAGTCGATAGAATAAGCTGAATCTTGTGATGTGTGAGTGGTGCCCACAACAGATTCTTAGGGGTTTTTTTGGTGGGGGGAGAACTCTTTCCTGTCCACTGTGGTCCTGCTGACCCCCCTCCCAGCTGCTATTAAGCCAAAGCAAAATGCACAAACGGCACCTTCCTTCCCAGGACTAATACTAGCTTCAAAGGGGGATTTTCAACAGAAAGAAACACACACACCCCTTGAGAATCTGAAGCCAGGCTGTCAATTGATGGCTCAAAAAGAGATGAGTCCCTGACCAGAAAGTCAGCTTTGGGTAAACTCCCCAGTAAGGAAACTGAGGTGAAAAGAACCCTGGCCAGAGGGGAGACTTCAAGTGAAGTTATCTGTATGGCTTGTGAGTTAACCAAGATTGAATGTCTTTCTGTAAATACCGTAGTGGAGGGGCAGGAAGATGAGCGCGAAGGTCTGGGTCCATGGCATGATGGAGCAAGCCGAGGCCTGAGTGCTCATGCAAACCTGGAGCCAGGTGCGCTAATGCTGGAGGAAACCCAGGGCCTCTAGAGACCCTGCTGACTTCCTCCCCCCCCCTTTACTTAAAAGCAGCAACGCAAACAGCACTGTGCGCAAAAGAGTTTAAAATGGCACTTAGGACGTGACACCGAGCCAGAAATTTGTGCTGAAATGCAGAATTCTTTCACTTGACCTTCCTTCTAACTGTGTTACGCAGGAAAGAAGCAAGGAAACAGCTGGCCAATGACAGGCAGATCAGTGTTAAAAACAAAAACAAGAAATACACCAAAAAAAGGAAGAAAGAAAGGAGACACTGTGCCAGAGATTCTTCACTTAAAAGGAGAGGTGATGAGGAAAACAGCATTTCCTTCATCAATTACATATACATGGAAGGGAAAAAACATGGCAAACAACACAAGGGGCCTACCATCTTCACTGGTGTGTGGTCCTGTACCAGCATCTAGGTCCACTTCTTCTAAGGTACCATGTTCACTATAAGGACTATCACTGTTGAGACAGTACCATATGAATCAATACTTTACGGATGGACACATTTATCATTAAAAAATCAATGAAGCTGCCATATTATTAACATCCTGCTCCTGCAAACACTACTTAACATTTTCACTTAAGACAAAGCACTCCTAGAATCTTAAAATACTTTTATCACCTCTTTTCTTTTTTAATCTAGATGTCAGATAATCTCTTTAGTATTATTATTTTTCTCTCTCTCAACAGCTGCTTCTTCTTTTTAAATTGGATAGTGTTATGTAACCTGGACAGTGTTTTACTCATATGAAGGGGGGTCAAAAGGTTGCCTTAATGGAATGCTGCCTAAAGACACAAACTAGAAGTCCTTCTAGTTACAGGCAAACCTGTGTAATATTAGTCTGGGTTTAAAATCCAAAAGCAGTCTCCAAAGAAGGCAACTGGGAGCAGAAAAGAGGTTGTAGGGAAAGGAGGAAGCAAAGAGATCTTTAATCCGTTCCCTGATGGTCATTTTCCTACTCCAAAACAGCTGCTTCTGAACTCTCCTTCCTCAAGATACTATAGATTTAATTTTTTTTAAAGAAAAGACTGTCAAGATAATGTTACAAGCATCTGTGTGTAACATCTAGTTTGACCCTGAGAACTGGCGCCTGGTGTCCTGGTCTCAACACTCTTCAGTGACAGAAAATCACAATGGAAAAAGAATCAATTTTGCTCTGTGGCATCAATTTCATGTTCAAACCCACAAGGGATGAACTGATGACACTTTAAAAACGTGTAAGGCCAACTGCACCAGAAAAAGCTCATGGAAATGGTATGGGTCACAAAGTATTACTCTTATTTGATGTATTTTCAGCTATTCTCATTTTAAAGCCCACCACCTTGTTTTAAGTGACAGGTCTTTAAGTGACAGGGATAGGGTTAGCTGTCTGAAATTATCAGGAAAAGAATGACTTGATCATGTTTTGCCGTTTCAGAGATTGCTTCTTGAAAACAAAGTACCCTAAAAACTTACTGTTTTCAGATAGATGGGAGAAATTTTATTTTAACTATCACTAGATAGGCCAACTGGGAATAGCTGATGTTCAATAAAACCAGCCAAAAGATCTTATTTATTTTTAATGCAAATAACAATCATGCTAAATCTGTTCAGTCCTAAAGGACACTTTGTAGGCATCTTTCCCAGAAATTGGTCCCCAATGCAGCTTGCAATAAAATAATTAAAGACAGAATAACAGCAGCATAAGCACTAAAATTTTTTAAAAAATAATGAAATGGTCCTAAAACTAAGGAAGAGATAACAAGGCAGTTTGCTTCAAAATGACTTCCTGGAACGCACAAAACCTGACCAAACTGGCATGCTTTTACTTAAGGCACAAACATCTGCTTTTATGTAACATGGCCATTTATGCTGAACCATTTCCCTGTCAAGTAGACCTTAATCAACTGGCTTTTAAAACCACTAAAATGATATTAGGCATAATTTCACCTAGCTGACAGACTGGAAAACACGTGGGCCACAAACAGACTTGCTCAACCTGACAAGCTTTATTTTAGAGAAAAAACAGCTGTAGGTCAAGTCAGAATATGTTTTAGGTCTGGACCCCAATGCCAGTTTTCTGCTGAAAAATACAGTTTATTTTTATTTAAACCATTTAAAAAAAAACATTTCATAAAATTTATATACTGCTTGGTTGTCAAAAGCCTCCACGCAGTTCACAAAAACCGCTGACTTTTAAGACCGCTTACTATCAATAGATCTTGAAGTAGTTTCCACGTAAAAAAAGTAAATAATATACAGGCATATAAATATTTGATAACTGTGTTGTATATTTATGTACTTGGGATTTCCTTTTTACTTAAGTATACAATAAATATACAACGTGGCACAATATCCATTTGAGCAACAATAATCCTATCAAGATAAAATTCTTTAAAACTAAAAGAAAAGCACATTATCACTTGTTTCCTCCTCGCTGCTTGTTGCCACTGGAAGTACTGTTTACTGCAAAAGCCAGGCAGGGGGCAAACTTCAGTAAAAGACTGGAGTGGAGTGGGCCCTAACCTGGTTAAACAAGTGACTAATGTCACACATAGTTTGGCCCAGAGTTACAGGCATCTATAGCTTTTTTAAAAATGGTAAGCGGGGGTGAAACTTTTCACAAACTAAAAGTCATTCATACCAAACTGAAGCAATCCGACCTGGGCAAAAGAATGAAGGTCTTACCAGTATTCATCACCAGCCATACATTTCTCATAAACTGGGCCATCCAGCTCCTTAGAATCTGGAAAAATGGTTTCGTGGTGAATGATGATAGTTTTGATTATTTCGTTCACGTGAGCCTGACACGACACTTGCTCTTGAATGTCTGGAACAGGCATCAACGTCGGGCCAAAACAAATGGCCAGGTTATACGGATCCATCATATTTTCATCGCTGTACTGTGAAAGGCTGTTTTGAAAAAGGAAAAAAGAAGAGGGTTCTGGGATTGTTATATGACCTTCTGAAACAAAAATGCATGCTTAAGCTGCATACACAACCCACCCGCCACAAGCGGGTTGCTTAATCTTGCACTGGAACACCGTAAGAGCAATTTAATTAAAAGATATTTTTGTGATGGGCTGACATGAAGATATATGGGTTACTTGAATGACTGAGAATAATTGGTAAGAAGATGCATGGCTAACACGACACTGGGGCAGCAGATCTAAAGCCGAGATCATGAGATGGGATGCCCAATTTTGAGAGGTGATGGGAGTTGCAACTCAACAGTATCTGAACAGTTATAGCTCGAAGATAAAACTTGCAGAAATGTAACAGGTGCAACAGGTTTTCTAGCGCTGAAAACCTTGCACCTGGTGCTGTCAAGGACACAGGAGTTGAACCAAAACTGCATTGAAGCCAAACTACATTTTGTTCCATGTAAATATAGCCTGACACTCTCAAGGGCTATTTCAAACTTTCAGTTTTCAATCTCCTCTATAGTGATGGAAATGAGAATCCATATATTGCTATATCATCCTAAAGCAGCTGCTGAGGATAACTTCAGTGTTTATTACAACTGAAGCTTAAAATAATTTATTACTCTTCTCAATTATGCAAATATTTTGGGCAGTTCATTTTACATTTGCACAACTGCTGCATTCAAGTCATTCCTATTACAGCGAGATCTCTCTGTTCAGGGTAAAAATTATTCCAGTTTGTTTGGAAATCATGGCTTTGCTGCCAACTGAAATACTGTATTCTCCTCTGTTAAAATGAAGGAGAATTAAAGATCAATAGAGTGCTTCTGATCGGAAGTTAATGTACTTACTGATTGAGGAAAGCAAAAAGATATCTTAGCACTATAAGGACTGATCTGGGCAAAGTCAGGAGGAGTTTTCGTATGTGAAGAGCTCTCTCATAGAGATTTTCTATTCCTGCAACATACAAGCAGACAACATACAAGTGAAATCATTGGCTATGTGACGGTACAGTATACAGCACTATGAAGAGGGCATCAGTAGAGGGTGTCCTTCTACCGAGGCTCCATAGAGAGCATTCTTATATACTGTATTTGTGCTTGGTTCTCCAGCTGCCCAGCCAGGGAGAAGAAGGTACTACAGAAGGTCATAACCACAGCCCAAAATATTATTGGTCATCCTCTCCCATCTCTGGAAGAACTATACAGTTCCCGTTGCCTTAAAAAGGTAAACAATATTTTAAAGGATCCATCTCATCCGGGATATAGTCTCTTTGCACCACTGCCTTCGGGTAGAAGATATAGAACAATTAGATCAAGAACAAATAGATTGAAGAACAGTTTCTACCAAAGAGCTATAACCATCTTAAATGCTGTAACCAGATAATATGACCTTGGAGCGCTGTGATGGGTGTGTGTGTGTGTGCATGTATGGCTTTTTTGGGTGTGGGGGGGTGGGTGTTTTGTGCTGTTTTTTCTTTTGGGTTTTTACGGGATGGCATGCAATTTCGTTGCACTTGTATAGCGTTGCGCTTGTACTTGTGCAATGACAATAAAGAAATTATCTTATTCCTAACATTTCCTACTAATATTGCTGATCTCATCAAGCTCCAACTGATAGCAAATGGCCAATTAAACTCTTTAGCGTATTTTGCCCATATCTGGAATAGTCTAAACTGGGGGAGCAAACTCTGCTTCCCTTCTGATCAGAACATCTTGTCACTCAAAGGAACTGCCATTCCCTTTTTCTGCAGGTACATAGGATTTTCAACCACCTTGGCTATGGTCACTCACAAGCCTGTTAAGATGATTCATTCACCTTCAATCTGGTCCATTTCCTACCCTCCACATGCCCTCAATTGGCTTGCGGGGGAATCAGGATGCATGCAGGGGGAGACGAGGGAAAATTTTCTCATTGGGCAAGCGGAAACAGTTGGCACAGACAAAACGTTTGTAGCAGTGGAGCATTGAATTT